>JAWNOA010000064.1:5517500-6767500 GCA_035046345.1 Drosophila birchii
CTCGAAATGAGTAACTTCCGCTCTCATGAATGAAAAATTACTTACCACGTCTAAACACCAGGTCCTTCTTTGTGGTTAGAGCTATGGCTTTCATGGATTTTCAATTTTCGCACCTCCACTATGGCTCCGAAGCCTAGAACAACGACTAATCTATGACTAATTATCAGAGCGACTTAAACGTAGGAGCAAGTCAATGTACCATAAAAGGAGGTTAATTCTATGCAATTTCGCAAGGAGTCCGTGATTACTTTTCCTTCAAGCAGACGTATTAATTACAAAGCGTAGTACATTAAGGCCCACGAACTCTGAGCCTGCATAATGCTAATTATAAGAAATTAGAGTGAGCCAAACAAATCCTTTGTAGCGTTGTAAATTACTTTGAAAAATAAGAAAGGAATATTATTTTCAAAACTTTTATAATATTTAAAAAAAAGTTAAATTAGAAGCATATTTTCTTGAAGTAACTATGTTATTGGCATTTATAAAGTCTCATTTGCTATTTTGCTTTCAAAATGTAATCTAGAACCTACTTAAAAATCTGCCAGAAACTTGGGAACTGAATTAAAATAATAGTTCTTCAAAAGCAATCGCTGTCCCATAAAAAAATAAGAACTATAGAGCGAACATTACATTTTATATTTTATAGGTATTTGTAAGATAACATTTGACCACGACTTGCGCTTGAAATACATACTCCCTCAGTTTGAGAGCTGTGAGTTGGAGAGGTTCGAGCTATGTTCCGAGTCCGAGGAAGGGCCCGGATGTGAAGGTCCTTGCTGCTGATGCGGCTGTTGCTGTTGTGTCTGTGTTTGCTGCTGGGTGTGGGAATGGGGATGATGCGACGGTTGCTTAGACTGGATGGCAGTGCCAGACTCGTAGTTGATGCGAATCCATTGCCCCTCGGTGTTCTCCTTCCACAGCGTGACATTGTTATCGCCTCCAGTGACGGCCAGAATGTTGCCGGTGGTGGACCAGGAGACGCTCCACACAGCATCCTCGAATGTGTGCAGCACACTAGAAGTCCACTGTGTCAGGTCTGCGTTGCTGCTCCACACGATCACATGACGATCCTGAGAGGCAGTAGCGATCTGCGACCTATGCAGACCGATAGATGGTGCCCAGGCCACATCACGAACCCAATCGGAATGGGCCTCCAGGCGCTGCTCCTCCACCCAGCGATCGTTCTCTTCGCGCCAGATCTTCACCAGGTTATCGCATCCACCGCTAACCAGACGTTTTACGGCAGTAGAGCGCGAGGTGACGCGCTGATCGAATGCCGGATCCGGAGCCTGGGCCGGGCACCAAGAAATCGCATTCACGCCAATGGTATGAGCATTTGGAATCTTCTTGGCGTCCCACACTCCGTAATCTGTGTTGCAGGTGAGCACCGAAATGGAGCCATCCGAACTGGCGCAGGCCAGCACCAAGCCGTATTCAGATGGTCCAAAATCCACCGAGTTTACCGAGGAATCGTGGTTGCTGTATTCGTAGCTGAAATGTGGCAAGCAAGAAAGATTAGATGTGTGGCAGCCATTGAATGATAACAACACATGTCCCACATATGTCTGTTTATGCAAGTGTGTGTAAGTATTTGTTGTACCCTTTAACAGAGTATGTTTAGCTGATAAACTTAGAAAGTTGTGTCAATAAGAAAAGTAACTTCTGATATGGAAGTTTCAAGTTCGTTAAATCTATCAAAGCCATTTCCTATTAGATTATTAAGCTTCATAAATATTGCAAGCACTTAATGGAACGAATCTTTATTAGTGGGTATCCCGCAGTCGTTGCACTCCCTGACCATACCCCTTGTCTGTGTGGGCGAGGTTGCTGCAGTGTGCGTGCATTTACTCACAGCTTGGTCCAATCGCGGGGCGTTGTAGACTTCCAGACGATCACCTTGCGGTCGTAGGAGCATGATGCCAGAATGTTGCCGAACTTTGGGTGGGCCCATGCCACCTGCCACACTGGTCCCTGGTGGCCTTTGAGCTCCGCCAGCGCCTTGTTGTTCTTGCGCGAGTGGAAGATCCGGACGCTGCCGTCCGAGGAGCAGGTGGCCAGAAGCAGGCCGTAGAAGTCCAGGGCAGCGTGATGGACCATGTCCTCGTGCTCGGTGTCGATTTCCTGCAGCAGGCTCACCATGTTGCTAGAAATTCTTCAGTCCAGTCGCCAGATAAATTAAATAAATGCAAGTCGTGTTTTTTTCCGGCGCTTGACGTGGAGCTAGGGATGTGAAAATACCGATTTCTCTTTCGCAAGTATCGATGGATTTATAAAATGCGATACATTAGTGCGATGCCAGACTGATTAAAAAAGAGCTGGTCAGGAGGTCTATGGTAAATTATACAAGTCCTACAATTGAACACTAGGGGCGCCAAAATGGCAGTTTTCGTATGTAAAAAAGTTGACAGAACTATTTGTAATCAGTACTTACATATCTATGGACCCTTATCTATCTAGCTGAACAAACTTAAAAAATAGCTTTAAATGGGTTTTCAGTTAATATTTTTATAAATATTAATGTACTTTAATGAATACAGTAAGTTTTAAAATTAATGGAATCGGTTTGAGCCGTTTTAAATGTTCAAGCTTGACTAAAAAAACGTTTTTATTTGTGATTTATTTTTATTTATTTATTAATCAATAAAGAAAAAAAACTTTTACTATATTTATGTTTTTTTTTTGTATAATGTTATTGTGGATATTAGTTAACATCCTAAAAGGGCTGCTGTCTTATATATAAAAGTCGTCAAAGAAAACATTAAAATAAAAACAATGGAATAAAATTGTATACCCTCGCAAAGGCTATTATAATTTTAGTCACAAAGAAGGTTTGACTTGGCTTTGACTTTGAATCGGATCCGCATCCTTAATTCCCGAAATTCCCACCAGCAGCAAACACACGACCATACGCCCGCCCTACTTGTCACTGCTGACGTCTAAATATTATTCCCAATTAAAGTCATCGAGCGCCTTAGGTGGCCCATTTACAGCCCACTACCAGTGACCACCCACTTCCACATCCACTGTCACAGCCTCCCTCTTCCATCTCCTTTCCCTTTGCCAAGTATTGTCATGGGTATATAGCTAGCACTTCCTTCGTTGTTTGTTGCCTATTATAAAAATAATTATTTCAATAAAGGGGGGAAAAGAAAAGCACAAAACGGCCCGCAACAATAGGAAGCGACAGCCGCACCACCCATTCCACACCACCCGCTCGTCAAGCGACCCTCGAGCAAACCCTCTTCGTCAGCAGAAAATCTCAGCGGCGCACACTCACGTGTGGAAAGCGAGCCAGAGAAGGAGAAAAGGGAGAGAGACTTCCAGCCGGCTCTCTCGATGCTCGTTGCTTTTTGAGTGGAACAACAGCCGCCATTATGTTTTAGCCACCCCACATCACCCACCGCCCACTCTCCGGTCCACTGTGTATATCCTTCTGTTTATTGCCTGCCCATTGTTGAGTGGTTTTCCCCGGGATGTCCTCGCAAACGTATGCTTTACCCAAACACTGCCGTTTAAACTTGAAAGCTTCAAAAGCAATAGGAGTTAAGAAAAAAACAAAAGGAACATGTCCTGCTGCGAGGATATGTCGAGGTTGGATTATAATGAGCGTGGCGGTCGCGTGGCTGTCAAACATTCCGCATCATTTGCCATAGCCGCAAGGCGTAATTCACACGACAGAGATGAAAAGCCAAGACCGGCGACAAATTGAGCGGCAATCAAGTGAGATTTCCGCACAGCGTCGGGAAATTCCGAATGGAACTGCAGTGCGAGCTTACTGTCGGGAAGGACCTGGCGCATTTTCAAATACGGTGTGGTCAGCCGGATGACGGAGGGGTTGTCCAGTTGTGAAATAATCGCCGTAGGCAGCAGCAGTAATTTGGCCAATTCACAATACTCGGTGTTTTTCTATTCACGTCGCGTGCTTTTCACTATCATTGCACACGTTATGGCTATATCTGCAAGAAATAAAGAAAATTAGTACAGCTTCAGAATATCAAACCGGCCATGTAATCTACTCTCGTAATAGTCCTTGCACTCTGCCATGGTTAGTCATGATTTAAGTTGTATTGTTGTGTATTAAATCCTTGTTCATTCTGTTAGCTGTAGCTTGTATTTCAGCAATCACCTGTTTGCAACTGAGATGCTTTCCTCTCGACCAAGCAGTTTTTGCAGTTTCCGAGCGGAAATCCTAAAAAGGATCCCGCTGTTCCTACCTGATCTGTGGGAAACTTGCCATTGGCTGAGCTGAGTTCTACCTGTCCGGGCAATTGACTTTTCGCAATGCAACTAATTCGGCTCGATCCTTCGGAGAGAATGGCAAACGTTGATGCCATCTCACTCGACCTGACTTCTCCATTCAACAGGTTGACTCTGGCCCACCACAGGAGTTGACTTTTATCTACATACATATTATTCGTTTATGTGGCTCTGTATAAGCACATAAAACACAAATGATGTCCCACGCAGACAGGCACACACAGGAGGAGAGGCTAGGACTATATACCATACATTTGGGATGACCCACAGTCAGTATCTTGCCATTGATATTTTTCGAACGTGATTTTGGCGCAGTTTTGCCAAAATCCGAATCATGCGAATTCCTACTGCGCTCCGCTTTCCATTGAGTCGCTTTCCCTGGCCAGTTTAAAGAACTTGGTTCTATCACCTTGCTTTGTAATGTTTTTATGTTAAAATGTTAAGAAAACTGTTTCAATTCTTGCCTAATCTTGGGGCTTTTTTTTGCAGTCTTCTAGGGAAGCATATCATCCTTTTCAAGTAAAACTGCCAGCAGATATATTCTGACTATTCCGGCTAAGCCATTGAACCTTCGCTCAAGGCTTCCTGGATATCAATAAGGTCTATTTTTAAAGTAAAAGGCTTCTCCGGGTCTATGTGGAGGAAAACAACACAATTCTAAACTGGTAAAAAAAAGAATTAAATACAAAACACAACAAAATTAACTTCTCACCGATTTCAGGTAAATTAACCCTTTTAAGATTCTAACCACAGTGAGATCAATATTCATTTGTATATTATTATCCAATTATTATCCCCGGCATACGGAAGTTAGCTTCCGTTCATGGATTTCTTGACAATTATAATCTTTCTCTTATTGCTTATTGTTCACCCACATAATAATTTATTTATTCAAATTAGAAAAAATTGCGATAATAGTTAATGTTACATTTACAATTATTTACTTGACTTATGAAGATCATACTCGATATCTGCATAGTGGAGCGGCCCCTTCACTATTTACAAATCATTTTGCGTTTCATATATACATAGACATAGTTGTGGATCGTATATGCACTCACGATTTTGGGATCATGTAAATAATTATTTATAGGCATTAAATGTAAGTATGTGCAATTGAATTAAAGTTAATTTTTTTATGAACATTTTACAGTTAATTCTCTTAGGGCTAACATCTATCTTAGAATTTGTATTTCCTCGCTGCGTTTTGTTAACAAGGACTTCTCAGATTTGCATTACATGTTCTGCCTGTGCCGAGAGCAGAGAGGGGAAACTTTTTAATAAATAAGAAAAACCACGAATAGAAAGATAGAGCTGGTACAGTGGCAATTTTTCGCAGATTTGGTGGCTCAGCCACATATTACATTTGGAACTCGCGGACTCGAGGGGTGTCCGGCGGAGGGGCGGGGCAGTCGACGCGTTTGCTGGCTTGCTCGATTGTTTTAGAAACAACAACATCAACAAGAACAACAGTAACAACAACAAAATCAGGCTGCTGCTAATGCACAAAATCGTTGGGTATGTAGTGCTGCGGCTCCACGATCACGCTGGTGTAGTGGGGCGTGGCCACCACCGCCGCCGCCGCAGCAGCAGCATTAACTGTCTTAAAGCTCTCTGCAAAATCACTGACCACCCTCTGCTGCTGCTGTTGTTGCTGCTGCTGCTGCTGGTGGGGCATGGCGTACTGTTGCTGCTGGTATTGCTGCTGCTGCGTCTGCAATCGCTGTTGCTGCTGCTGCAGATGCTGATGCTCCATCAGATGTTGTTGCTGCTGATGCTGCTGCTGCTGCTGGGAGCTATTGTCCGAAAAGTAGCTCAGCTCGAAGGTGTGACTTAGATCGCTATAGGTCGTCTGCGACGGCGAGGTGCCGTTCACAATCGAGGCATTTCCGGTGGACAGCTGCCGCTCGCTCTCTGAGCTGCTGGAGCAGCTATTCGAGTTGGCCGAGAAGGGACGTATCATCGATGTGGCCACATCCACGGTGGCATCGTAGTCGTAATAATAGTGGTTATTGTTGTTGTAGTACAGGTTGCCCGTCGTGGTGTCGGGATACTGCATTTCCGTGGAGTACACACCCGAGGACGAGGCCGATGCGCTGGAGCCGCCGCCTGCACTAGAGGCGGTGCCACCGCCCACACTGCTGGTCGAGCTGACCACAAGATCGTTGAGCGGCGGATAGAGCTGGGTGTAGCTCAGGCTGTCGTGATCCATGCTGGCGGACTGCTGCTGCATCTGGTGGTGGTGCCAGGCGCCATTATTATTATTGTTACTGCTATTGTTGGTCACCGAGGGCACGGGTGTGACTGCATTAGGCGGCTGCAGTGGCAGCTCTGGCTCAAAGTAGGGATCCAGTTTGGGACTGGCACTCAAGGCCAGGCTAACAGGCGTTCCCGGACCCACTGCCTGGCCGCTAGTGGCCACCGCGCACTGTGGCTGCTGCTGCTGCCCCACAACCACCACAACCGGTGGCTGCTGCTGCTGCTGGGGAACCGCCTGTGCTGCAGCCGCCGCCGCTTGGGCCGCTTGAGCCGCCTGGGCCTGTGCTGCCGCTGCTGCCGCCGCTTGAGCCGCTGGCGAAATGGGCTCCCGTTTGACCACTCCGGTCTGAATCTCGTTCAGCACCAAGTCTTTCACCTCTCGTTCGCTCAGCACATAGTTGACGCTCACGATGAACACCTCTCGCGAGGACCGAGAGTTGTGCACCAATGTGGCGTACGACTGCACCCACACCCAGCCGCCGCCCTTGGTCAGGAAGCGATAGTATTTGGTGGTAACTTGTCCTTTGTACAGCACTGAAGAGGAAACAAGAAAGGGGCAAGCGTTAGCCTCGAAGTGAAGTGATTTTCCCATTCAGGATAAGTTTAAACTGGAAAAGTCTTCTTACGGATTTGGTGGGAGCAGCGCATGGCCATTATATCCGCCGCGTGGATGTACTGATACAGCGTCTTCTCGATGAGGTCCTGCGGCTCATATCCCGTTAGCTGCGATACGCTGTAAGCAAATAAACAGGCGGCATAAGTAAGATGAGTACGGGTCGCGGAATTCTTCTCGCAGTGCAAACAATGAATGGGTTTTGGTGTTGCCTCCGCTATTGAATTTGGTTTGTTTCATTTTATTTGGCCGGGTTACTTTTGTCAACGTCAATTCAATTATGCAGAAACAACAAAAAACCGAGCAATGGGGCTGCTTTTCCTGATACTTTGGGGGTTGCTCGGCACGACGGCGCGAAGGGCGCCAGAATGGGATGGCTATAGGCTATAGCATCATGAGGGTAATTGAGTGACAATAATGTCAGACAAAGTGGGCTGGTTTTTTGGTCCGCACCGAGTCCTTTTCCCCTCGACACCCACACATACATACCCACACACACACACTTGGAAAAGCACAGACAAAGGAAAATCAAGCTCAAGAGGGAAATGATTTGTTTTCCTTTTAGTCATGTCGTCCCGCCTTGCTTACATTTCCTTTTTTCATATTCTTTTCTTCATTCTCTTTTTTGTTTTAAGTACTTTGAAAGCATTATCTTTTTGGGGGCGGTTGCTGGTGTTTTTTTATCGTGGTGTAAAAAAGGAATTCGGCGGCCCTTTTAAATATTTGCCTAGTGTCGAATGTACGACAAACAGGATGGGGATACTTGCAGGATATTTCTGATACAAAAAAGGGACAAGCGAGTTGGCTCTTTGTAAAATGTTAAAGTTCGAATTTCTGAACTTAAAAGCACTTATTTACAATTTTTAACTTTAAATATTCTCTTACTTATCCTGACATTTTTATTGATTTACAAATACAAGTATTAAAAAAACAAAAACACCTCTTACCGTGCATCGAAAAATATTAGCTTCATATCCAGCTTTGCCCTGAACATGAACATATTCTGGTGCAACTTGATTTCTGTGATGGCAGAGGAAGGCAGCGAGTGTCCAACGGCCACCAGGCCGAGATTCTGGATAAGGCTGCCCTGACCATCCCCGCAATCGGGATATATCCGAGCCTTCAGATAGCCTGAGCAGTGTATCACCTATATAAATAAAAATTTTTGTTTAATTTAAAAATTGTTTGTAATAATTTCTTGATTAGTAGTTTGGGGTTGTGAATTCAAAATTAAATTTAATTTCAAGTTAATTTATTTTACGTAAGTTTCTTCAAGAGTCCTACCTTAAAACCGGAAGTGGTGAGGCCAGCATTCCTCTTGGCCAGCACACACTTCATGCGCAGGAAGAAGGTCTTCTCGATTTCGATGGTGTGCGAGCCACGATCGTGGCCGTAGGCGGATGGATGCTGGACGCCATTGGGACTGCCTATGGGCGTGTGTGTCTGGGCGAGCTGTAGGGAGTTGAGAAAGGCAGCCTGTGGCGTGAGTACAGTGACAGAGTGTGGGAAAGAGACCAGAGTCCGGCGAAATGAAGAGAGAGCGAGAGCAAGAGGAAGAGGGCCAACATTTAAAATGTGCCACAGATTTTCTTTTCGTTTTTCTTATTTTATGTGCTGGTACTCACTGGGTGCTGATTGATGTGTGGATGCAGCGACAAAATGGCATTCATCTCGTCCTGATCGTAGTTGTGGATGTACTCGAATATCGAGTTGCCAGTCAGCTCCACCTGTTAAATAAAATATGATATGGTTAGAAAATATATAGAAAAGATAAGAAAATGGACGAAGTGTTGTTATATCCTTATATTTTTAACAGTCAAGTCGATCTAGCACTAATTAAAAGGTTGAGATACTAGATTTCATGAAGTATTTGAAGTATTTCCATTTTTTTTTTTAAATAATATTAAATTTTCATTTAAAAAGAAAAAGGTACGCCACTGAGTTAGGGTTAGCACTGAGTGCCAATTAGTTGGAAAATGTAAATGAATCGCCTGTATTGGGGCTTCGTGAACACTTCCAGCCCTGCAACCGCACCATTGACTTGCAAATGCAAGTGGCGGTGATACAAAAAGGCAACGTGGCAGGTGGCACCCGGAAATTTATGCGCATAAATCAGGACATAAGAACCGACGACGACAGCACTCACCTGACTAAGGCCCAAATGCACGGAGGCCGTTTCCGAGATGTACATGATTTTGCCATCCGGAGCCACCACGAAGATGAAGCCATCCAGGGTTTGCAGCAGGTGAGAGCCCAGCTCCTTGATTGTAGCGCCGCGTTGCATGGCGGGCGATGAGCCCCAGGCTTCTCCAAGACCTGAAAGGAAGATAAGCGGAAAATCTTTATGAATTTTCAATATTAATTATTTGTATCGTCACTAAATTAATAAATAAATTAAATTAAACTTTAAATCGGATCTGCATCCTGAATTCCCGAAATTCCCACCACCAGCATACACACGACCGTCACGCCCGCCCTACTTCGCACTGCTGACGTCTAAATATTATTCCCAATTAAAGTCATCGAACACCTTAGGTGGTCCATTCACAGCCCACTGCCAGTAACCACCCACTTCCACATCCACTGTCACAGCCTCCCTCTTCCACTTCCTTTTCCTTTGCCAAGTATTGTCCATGTTTTGTCCATGTATTGTCATGTGTATATAGCCAGCACTTCCTTCGTTGTTTGTGCCCTATTATTAAAATAATTATTTCAATAAAAGGGAAAAAGGAAAAGCACAAAACGACCCGCAACAATGGAAAACGACAGCCACACCACCCACCCCATTCCAATCACTCGTTCGCTCGAGCAAAGCGTTTCCGTAATTCACACGACAGAGATGAAAAGCCAATACCGTCGAAAAATTGAGTGGCAATCAAGTGAGTTTTCCGGCCAGAGTCCGGGAAATTTCAAACTGCAGTGTGAACTTACCGTCGGGAAAGACCTGGCGCATTTTCAAGTACGATGTGGTCAGCCGGATGACCGAGGCCTTGTCCAATTGCGAAGTAATCGCCGCTGGTAGCGGCAGTAATTTGGCCAATTCACAGAACTCTGTGTTTTCCTTTTCACGTCGCGTGCGTGCCGCATTTTTGCTTTTCTCCTTCATGGCACACGTTTTGGCTATATCTGCAAGAGATCAGAAAATGTATATATTTAGTACTACGTCAGGACTTCAAACAATCAATAAAAACAGCTAAGAACCGACCATGCAATCTACTCTCGTAGCAGTCCTTGCGCACTCTGCGATGGTTGGTCATGTTTTTAGTTTTATTTTTGTGTATTTTGTGTCTTAAATCCTTGTTCGTCCTGTGAGCTGTAGCTCATATCCCTGCAATCACCTGTTTGCAACTGAGATGCTGTCCTCTCGACCAAGCAGTTTTAACAGTTTCCGAGCGGAAATCCTGAAAAGGATCCCGCTGTTCCTACCTGATCTATGGGAAACTTGCCATTGGCTGAGCTGAGTTCTACCTGTCCGGGCAATTGACCTTTCGCAATGCAACTAATTCGGCTCGATCCTTCGGAGAGAATGGCAAACGTAGATGCCATCTCACTCGACCTGACTTCTCTATTCAACAGGTTGACTCTGGCCCACCACAGGAGTTGACTTTTATCTACATACATATTATTCGTTTATGTGGCTCTGTATAAGCACATAAAACACAAATGATTTGCCACACAGAAACGCACACACACAGGAGGAGAGGCTAGGACTATATACCATACATTTGGGATGACCCACAGTCAGCATCTTGCCATTGATAGTTTTCGAACGTGATTTTGGCGCAGTTTTGCCAAAATCCGAACTCCTGCTGCGCTCCGCTTCCCATTGAGTCGCTTTTCCTGGCCAGTTTAAAGAACTTGGTTGCACTACAAGGAATTTGCACGAAATTACTGGCTTATTGACATAGGTCACGTAGTTTAAATGCAGCTTATAATGTTCATATCTTCCTGCTAAATTGGCCACAAAGAAGGTCGGTTTTTCCAACCACAAAACGTTTCCAGGAATGCTGCTTAACTTCCGGAATTTAATGAATCTTTACTGTTACTTTAACTGCACAACATAATACAAATAAATAATCTAAAAATATTAAGAAATTGGCTATTTTTTATGCACTTTTATTATTAGCGAGTATAAAGTACGATCAGCTTAGACCTGATTTCATAAATCTTTCTTTTTTTTCTGCCGCATCCCAAAATGAAACATTTGTCAAAATGCAGAGATTGAGGGAATCGCCGGCATCCGCTACACATTCGCAGGAGCAACAGATTTGCTCAACGATCATAATCCTAAAGAATATTCAGCGCTAAGCCGCAACGCAAATGTGGCAACATGCGCGTCTGAAGTGAGGTCGCCGGTCGCCCCCTTTATCCATATAGAAAAGGAAACCAGGAAAAATATGGAAAAACGGATAGGCGTTTCCCGTTAGGCCACGATTATTATAAATGACCCGAACAGGAGTTAACCGAGGGGGCTGAGTCTGAGCATGTGGTGGAAAATATTCTATAATAGGATAGTTTATGGACAGTAAGTGGGTCAAAATCATTCAAGATATAAGCTAGTTTCGAAATGAATATTTCAATGCTTCATATAGCCATGTATGTAGGACAATTTAATTGTACTTTAGCCATAACCAGAGGATTTTTTAATAGGAACTAAAAATAGTGTAGAGAAACTTAGTAAGCATAAAACTTCGCAATGTATCTAGAAACAATATAAAAAAGGATATTTAAAAAAAACATTCCAAACATAACATTTTATAAAACAAAAGATAATCTGTTCTCCATGTTAACTTAATCAATAAGTTAATTTATATTATATTACAAACATATGCCATAACTTACTTTAACTACTTTAAATCTGAGAAACTTAAACTGCTGATATAATGACAACAAAGTATCGGACTATCAGAGGTTTTTCTTCGATTATATTTTAGTATTAATTAATAAATTGTTTAACAATAAAGGTACGAAAGTTCCTTTGAAAAAATATAAATAAATATAAAACAAATTAATATAAATAGTTTTCTGACCAACAAATAGTTTTTTTTTCTTTCAATTTAGAGCAGTAAAAGTAGTTTGAACTGATTCCCAGTCATATATTTCAGCAAATATAGATTGCTGAAAATAAATCAGCTGGCAAATTGCCGCTGGCGAAGGGAACTTTGCATACCGGAGCCGTAGAGAGAATAAACACGAGTAACTCATAGCTCTCTTCCCGGAAAGTGAATAAAACTCAAACTCATGCTTGGAATAGCAAATCAATGAACCGGATCTCAGACCAAATCCCTGCCTCCGCCCGGCAACTTGACCTTAATCTTGTTACAGGCAAACACAACGGCACAGTATAGAGACAAATGGGTAAAAGTTTAAAAATAAAGTCAACACAAATCTTCGCACTGAACTTGAACTACAGAGCTGGGCGCGGGGAGTGACCCGGAGGAAGACGCTGCGTAGGGACAGCAGGTTGGAAGTTTCCCACGCTGCGGACAGCAGTGGGAACTAGAGAGTCCATAAAGCCATTAACGAGACACTGGACGCTGGGCCGATGCTAATGTGGGTGTTGCGGGTCCGGCGCTGTTCTTCCTTGTTCCGATCCCAGGTCGGATCCTCTCATGCGGCGAGTGCTGCCGCTACTTTCCCATAAGGATGACGATGAGCCACAGGTATGCTAAAACCGTACGCTGAAAATACTACGTATCCTGTTCGGTTCTCACGCCAGAGCGTAGGGATCCGGGAATTTCCAATCGGTCAATTGATAACCAGACGGGGAAAAACGGCAAAAAAAAAGCAGCACATGTCCTGGAAGTGTGAGAAACTTCCTGATAGTCAGGTATATACATACATACGGACATACACGGCACCGTACCGAGATTCCCAGGCACATTCGGAGGTCGCCTATCAGGTGGGAAGCCGTGGAAAGCGGAAAACTCGCCATACGCTTTAAATGTGCATAACATATGCCAGGGCCAAAACGATAAGAACTCTCTGCGCGTCGGTTTCAGCCAAAAATAATCAAACACGCTGACGAAAATAGCTTTACATAGAACTAATTTAATTGGCGAAAATAAGGATATATATTGTGTGACAAAATATTGGTTTATCTTATTTTTTTCAGATTTCAGATATTTAAAGCTTAAGTACTTACTATATTTAAAGCACAGATAAAATATGAATTGAACTTGCTAATCGGTTAGAACTGCATTTAATCATTAATTACAAATAACTTTTAATTTTAAATCATTATTCAGAAAAATCCTTTTATTTTCCCCTGACTGTGCTTCGCTCAGTGCACTTTATGTGCCCAGCTCCTTTTCCTCTCTTTCCGTGTGTTTTTCCAACGCACATGAAGTTTTTATCTTGAAACAACAGTCGACGTCGCGACACTGAAGGGGCAGCCTCCCTCGAAATGGGTCGCAAATTTTAATGCTCAGCTCGCGCTTAATTTTCGGATTATAACCCGTAAAGCAAACAGCGGCTAAGGACACCACCAGGACCAACCGTATCCGGACTCTTGCCTCCGTACATTAACCCAATTTCAATATGCTTTTTGATTTGTTTGCGCGGCACTTTAACATTATCAAACAAAAGTTTGTACATTTCGAGGGGTGTGTTCTCTGGGTGTGTGTGTTTGTTGGGTGTACGGGGTGTGTGAGGGTGTTGGGCGTACGTTTTTAATTGCCTGCAATAACAAGTAACGACGGCCATAACAACAACACCACCAGAAGCAGCACCAGACCCGCAATCCCAACAAGGAGGGAACAAAGCGCGCCTTTGTTTTTGGCTGCCCAAATCCGCTAATTGCGCACAGTTGTCGTTGTTTTTGCCGCCGTTAAGACTACACTTTTGGCCCTTTTACGGCCCCTTAAATAATGCAAAGAACTGCCTATTGATTAGCATAATTGTTTATGGGCAAAGAATTAAACAAGGATTGCTTAAAGGCAGCCAAGACTTTGGAGAGAAATCGCTTCGGCTTTTTGGAGATAAAATTAGTTCTCAAAGCAACAGTATAGCCAACAAGAAATGATATAATTGTACAAAAAATTCGGATTTAAGTTAATTATAGATTGAATCGGCTACTTTAAATTAAATATAAATACATATAAAATAAATATAAAATAAAATGTTTCCCCAGTTCAACAATTTTTTATCACAATTTAAGTTTAATCGAGGTACCTTAATAATAATTTGCAATATGAATATTGAATCTTTTTCATTTTTAAGCCAACAAACTAAACAATATAATATAACAGGGATCAATGTTGACGAACATTTTTCACTATTCCTTTTAAAGATCATGTGGAATAATTCCGTAATTCAGAAAACCATAATTTCTGTGGCAATCAAAAGATATGTTGGTCCTTTTGGGGCCATTCCAACATATCTATAATACCTAAATTTTACCAATAGAAATAATTTTACCTATAGAAAGAATAAATATCGATTTGTGCATTGGGCTTTTGTAAATTTGAGCTTGAATGCCACCGCAATGGCCTGTGACAATTCACTGCATTATTTATTATTAATCCTGGCAATTATTTTGCGGGCAGTTTTTGTAAATCAAAAGTAAAACACCCGCCAGGGCAGGGCCCAGACTCATGGCAGGTTTGGGAGCAACTAAGTGAAAGCAAACAACATAAAACACATTCGATCCGTCTGACCAAACCCATAATCGTAATAATAATCAACCAACACATCATAATCACAGTATTCATTACACTATATTTTCAAAAATAATTATGCATGTATTTTATTTGTATTTGTTCAACAAACATAGCCAGAGCTCCCGGTTCACAGCTTCCAGCTCGGCATTAAGTGGGGGAAAACTGGGAGCGCGAGGAGCCGGAGGCGGCAGCAAACAGTAAGAGCAAATACGCAATGCGATGAGGCGTTCAAAATGCGAAAGTAAACTTTCAAATGAAAAAAAAAAAACAAAAACAACAATAATAATAACAACAAATGCAAGGGGAACAACAAATACGGCAATACGGCAGCAGCGAAATGTGTACCAGAAGCAACAACAATACAATGGCAGAAGGCAGCCAAGCTATAAATACGGAAAATCTCGGAAATATCACGTAAAATCGATCAACAATACAAACTTGCAGCCAAATGGTCCCCGGCCTCCATAGGCCATAGAACAATATAATGCCAATACCCGTTCCAGCACCGTTCCAGTGCGTTCTCCATTCCCTTGCCTCTTCTCCTGTGGACAACCATCCGCCGCTTCCAAGGGCCTCGGCCACAGCCGCAGCCCAAATCGATAATCATATTTCGATAGCCAGCCAACCGCCCAGCAACCCTTCCCCCTGCCAATGCACACATATATCCGACCTTACCTACGCGTAAATACCCAAACACCTCCATTATCACTTACAACTCGACGAGGTGCCAGGACTTGACCGAGCTGCGTTCCATTGTTGTCATTGTTGGTCCGTTGTCGGTACGTGATGTTCGCCATAAATTTGAATTTGATTTCTAAAACAGCAGCGTTGGACTGTTGGACTCGGGAACTCCACCAGCTACTAGCTACCAGCGGCAACCAGTGCTGATGGTGGACACTGATCAAATATGCACGTGGCACCTGGCAAATAGACCAACCTGGACTGGCATGTAAACATATGTTGCACAAGTCAGGTCTGGTACACTAAATAACAAAAAAAAACAGCATTGAGGGACATTATTGATGGGTTTTTTGTGAAAATGTACATCCTTTAACTATTATCCTTTAATTTTTACGAAAGCCTGACTAGTGATTTATTATCGTTTTTGAGTGCAAATGCACATGCAGATATAGGTATATATGATATTAACGAAACATGTTATATAGTATAAACTTAGTAAGAAAACTTAAAACAATTAATCTATTTCATTTGTCCTTTGTAAATGGCTTGCAATTTTCATGTAGAGTTCTTATACAAATACATCCCATAATTGTATTAAAATATTGATTAATTTTCTGATAAGATCTCAGGGCTTTTATGGTTTGATATCCTTTTTGTCTCGTATATAGTACTTAATTTCATCTGGAATTTCCAATTACTACAAACTGCTATATAAAATCGTAAAGGTTAAGGTTGGATCAGTCAACAATACCAGTATTAACGTGGTTTTTTCGTTGGAAATATTATTACCATCTGAATAGTTCGACCCCGATGCTTGTCTTTGGTATTGTTCATACTCTTTTCATTATAATTTATTGATTTATATTGATTTGATTTATCTTCATGAAGTAGATAGTATAAAGGTAGCATTTCCAATGCGTAATTTTATTATTCAAGTTATTGATAAAGACAATATAAATTTCATATTGAAATTACTGAGAAGCCAATCGCTTCGTATTCCTATAACAGTTGGCGATACCATTTTCTCAATGCAATAAAACTGCAAAAAAAAACGGAAGAAACAACAAACACAGGGGCAACTACAACAACGAATACGGTGGCTCAGTCTTACGTTTTGGTGTAAAATGAAAATGAAACAAAAGTACGAGAACGGTTGAAGAAAAATCAATACAAAGTCACGTTTTAGAGAAAATCACGTTTCATTAGATACCTATGGATGTACATACTCATACAGGCATACAAAGGCGACGGCAGCAGATATGTACATATATAAAATTGTATATTTATGGACAAGGTATTAACATTCCATTGCAGCTATAATTCTGTTAAAAGTAAGCAAAAACTAGAATTTAAATTTACAAAATACACAAAACAACCTTCCGAAAGTCAAATGTGAATGCTAAGCAATGGCGGACATTTTGAATGTGTCTGTTTAGAAATATACATAAACATAAAGAGAACAAAGATGGAAGTGGATGTAACAACCAGAGATTCACCTTGAAATTTACGACTCTCTTCACTTTCCCATAAAGTCTGACACTCTTGTCCAAAAATAGTCAAAGAGTCCCTTTTTGGGGGATGATCATCAGGCAAGGCAATGAAGTTTCCTCCCCCAAATGGAATCCCACAAGGCTCTAAATACTTTATAATTCTGGGATAATTAGTTGGTTTCCCCAAAATGGTGTTAAAATCTCGTGGATTTTAAAATTTCAGTGAGGTCTTAAATGACATTAGGGAAGGATTCAGTTTTGATGATTTGTAGCCATGGGAAAATGATGTTGAATGAAACCTTTTAGTATAACTAAAAATTATAAAGTTGAAGGAAGAAAAGCACAGAACTGTAGACTATTAAAGATATTTCAAGGTATGTTATGTGTAGCTGAAAATAGTATTCCACATTTACTTCGCCCCAAAATGGCTACACTATCAAAGTTGACGTGTTCGTTTGAACAGAGCAGCAAAATTACAGCATTAAGCGGATTTCCTCACTAGAAGTCAAACAACGCTGACATGCTGCAGCATCCATGCGAACACCCAAGATAAACTCTCACCAAAGCTGGAGGAGAAGAGGAACCAGAACAAACACCCCCCAAGACAAAGACCCTGCCTGCAATCGGCGTTTACATACTATACATAAATATATTTATGTACATATGTGCATTCATAAAAAACCTTTACGAGACAAAAGAATTCAGAAAACATTAAATCCTAGACGAGACCAGAAAAACGGGAAACGAGCACAGGAAGCAATCCATAGCACACGGCACTCACACAAGGAAACAGACGCACTTCGAAAACAACAATAAGAGCTCGAAGAAAATGGTGTCTCGGGACCCATACCCATTTTTCAGGTAAATGTTGGAAGACATTAGGAACCGAGGCACAGTGGTGCATCTGTTGTCGAATACTAGACCACAATAGACAAGGCAAAAGGTCGCTGACACTTAAGTGGAAGGAAAGTCCAAGGGACAGAGAAGACGGCATTATGATTGGAAGAAACAGTTTTTCCAATGCGACTGGCGACTGGCGACTGGCGACTGGAGTATACATAGTATTAATAAATAAACATTAATCTCCCATATATAAAAAGAAAAAGATTTCTAAGACCAATTATGAACAAATTTACAAAAAGGGATATTAGCGAATGTCCTGATATAGATAGTTAGAATACAGAAGCATTAAAGCTTCTGAATAATTATAATAATTATAATAATAATACGAGGAATGCACATAAACAATGAAATATTTCGATCTATCAATAATGCATAATTTAAATCATAATTTATAATAAAGAACCTCTTGACATCCATTTTATGTGAATTTGGCAATAAACACAAAAACAAATCTGTGTTTAAGCTTCAAATATATTTCATTACAATTTAAAAAAACATATATTTCTGTACTTCATTTCTTTCTTCATTTCTCTATAATTTTACTCAGAAGATTCTACTCTTTCTATCTATATATCTATCTATCTATATATCTATCTAACTATCTATTTATCTATAGCGGTTTACTCACTATTGATTTGTTCGCATTAAACTAGTAATAGAAGGTTTTGATTATTTAAGAAAGACAGATAAAAATCAAGTGCCACTCAAAACTTAAAGATTACAGTTCCTATAGGGAATTCCTATCTTGATTTCTAAAATTTGAAGCTCATCGATACATTCCCTGAAGTTAAAAATGGATTTTGTCGATACAATATTTTGGTAAAAACATTATAGATTTATAATGTGACTGCCATAACCCTATAGAAATAGCTTCAGGAGAAAAATCTGAAAAATATCTAAAAGAAGACACTGTGCCTGGTTCATTCACCGACCATTGCATTACGGCTGCGCTGCTTTTGTGGCTGTTTCTGTTTCGGTTGCTCAGTGTAAGAGCAACGCCCGAGGAGGAGGGGGTAAAAACTGGTTTTCCGACTCGCAAACTCAACACACACACACAACAGCCACCCTCTCTGGCAAACAACAACAGTGAGCAACGAGAGCGGAAGAGAGGCATCAACATTTTCCCATTGGCTGACAGGGCACACGCACACTGACAGCCTGGAAACTCGAACTGGCATCGGTGTGTATGTGTGCCGCTGGGTTGTTTCCGCTCCGCCCACGCAACGCCTTAATAATTGTTATTTGAGTTTCATTTTGTTTTCGATGCTGTCTGTGTGTGCGGCTGTTGGAGAGACTGTCTGTGTGTGGGCTGTTACACTCCATTAGCGAAAATTTCAGGCATTCGAGCTTTCTTTTTTGTATCCCCTTTTTAAGAGGCAATCGTTTTGAGTTCTTTTCATATTTCCTCTTTTTTGCGGCTTTCCGACGCAAACGCTCTCGGCTACATAATGATATATGTACGTGCATATGTATTGTCTCTTCCGCTTGTCAAAATTCAATGTCAGTTGTGTCACTTCCGTTCGTATTGGTGACGGATAAAGCCGCCATATTTGTTTCGTGTTGTATTCAGCAACTCGTAAAAATGGTATTTCCCCTTTTGGTTAATGTGTAACATTTTAATGCCTTCCATAAAAGTGTAAATTTTATGTACTTTACACATTTAAAATGCCCAACAGGAAATAAAGGCGGCCATAAATATGTATTTAAGAAAGTGAATTAAAGTCGACAAACAAATAAAGTTCCCGGGTAGCTCCTTATATAAAATAACGAGTTGTATAATTCTAAGGATCAGGCTTGAGGTAATTATAATTATAAGTATTTCATATTAAAAAATACATATTCAAAAAATTCGATCAAAAATATAAATATTTAATAAGAGTTATATTCAAAAACGATTCGAAACATTAAAAGAAGACATTATTATTCTAATTTAAATGGATAGCTGTTATTCTCAACTTTAAAATACCTTCAAATATTATGTTTTAGATCAGAAAAATTCAAATATTTTCATTTTTGTTTTAATTTTTTTTTTTTAATATTAGAGTTTGAATCATTTTAGATAATTTAATTTTGCTGAGAAATGATTTATCGTTTGCCTCCTCTAAATACAAATAGGGACAACGTTTGACACGCTTTACAACTGAAATTGTAATTTAATATTTCACAAACACAATTACGAATACACTTTTTAACAGTACGGAGGAGAAGCAAAGGGACACCACCTCCAGCTCGCTGTCGTCCGGGCAGACAAAACAAATCATTTTCGGTGGCTACCATTTGCAAACAGAAAAAAATACAAGAAAAAAAAGAGAAGAAAAAAAACAAGAGTTCCGAGACTGTAAAAACAAACACTTTGCAGCTGCAGCACACGGAAAGAAACAGATCTTCGGAACATTATAAAAAAATATCGAGGCTATATCTTGAATCATTTGCAGAGATTTTTTGGTCAACTAAAAGGTGGAAAGGATATGTGAAAATAACATAAAATTATATATTAAATTTTTAAAATTATACTTTTTGTTGTAGAAATTCTTTTTTTGGGATATTTTGGTTGGGGTCAAGTGTCCAAACAAATAAGAAAATTTGTTCGTACGAAAAGTGATGTATTTTTTAACCCTACTTGAAGTCACTTCTCAAAAAACCGAATCACAATCTACAAAAATTCTTCATGTGCATCACTGGTTATTCCCGATGTATGGATGGATGGTGATTATTACTTTTTGAATCCATCTCATAAGCGGGCTGCCGGGAGTGCAGACTGCATCGCTGGCAGGAGTCGCGGGCCAAGATGGAAACGCGGCGAGACGTCCACGAGATCGTAAATAAACCACATAAAACGCGCTCAACGACGGGGCAACCGAAGCAACGACAACCACCAATTGGTCGCTGGGTGCACTGCGACTTGATCCAACACTAAGCTGACCGCAACTAAAACGCTCCAAACGCCAGCGACATCGCCGCTGCTCCGCTCCGCTCAGCTTTTCTCGGCCCGACTCCGTACTGCTGGCACTCCGGGTTCTCCGATCCGACGAAGTTCACTTTCATTTGGATTTGGTGCAGCAGTATTGAGAGCAGCAGCTCTTCTGCTGAGCAGGGTCGTGCCGAGCCGGGCCTGGGCTGGGCCGAGATGGGCCCGGGGTTCCAATGTCGCCTTCGCCGCGGACAATGTCACAAGCTGGTGAAAATAAACAAACAGAAGCTGCGGCGACCCTGACTTGTGCGGCGTTGGCAAAAAGTGTTGCATTTCACCCGAATCGCAGCGACTTTACTTTCTTCGCGGCTTTTGCTGAGTTCAGTCAAAAAATCGGAGGGCGACGCCAGCTAAAATAAAAGTTATACAAGCCCAAGAATTGGCCCCTTATGTGCATGAAGAGAGCTTTGATCAGCACTTAACCCATTCACGACCAGTTGGTAGAAATACCTTGACAATAAAAATAATTGCAAGTAGTTTTGGTAAATTGAAAGGTTCTGACATTAAAGGAAAGACCTCAACCAAACATAGCTTTGATTCAAATATTTAAATTAAATTCTTTTTACCTTTATAGCAGCAAAAAAAGTAAAGTTAAAATAAATTTATTTATCTTGCAATTCGAATAAATGTAATTTGCTTTTAATTTATCAGAACGAGTTATGTTCGCTTTATTTTAAATGCTTTAAAATATATGATTTGTCATCGTATCGTATTTTGGACTTTACGCGATTCATTCATTGATCGATCACGAATAGTGAGCGAGTATCTTTTGGCACTTGTCAGCCGGCTACTTGGCACGTGTTGCCGATTTGTTGTCGCCGCTGCCGATAATGCCTTTTCCAGCTGCCACTGGTTTTTTGTGTCTTACAATATTTCGGCTTCTGTCTTGGCTTTGTTTTTTGTTTGTTTTGCCGCTGGCTGGCGTCGTCGATGAGCTAATCGCATATGACGTTCATAATTTCTTGCACGCGCAGCACAATTTGCGCCCTCAGCTGCAGAGCTGTAGCGCAGTGTTGTTGCTAGTGCCTTCGGTGCAACTGCAACATCTTCCATTATCTTCGCACAACGTGCAAAAATTTTAAATATTCTTCTTACTTATAGTCCCTCTCGGGCAAGATTATGTGCAGTTGTGATTCACTTGACACTGGCGCCGTACGAATGTCACCGAACTGAGAAAAGCCAAGTGATCGCGAAAGGGTTTACCTAACATAAATCAATCAAATAAATATAAACTTCCCATAGCATTCCTTATGCCTTCTATCTTCATAATTTCTTTTTAACTCAGAAGACTCAAAAGAGCGGGCAAGGAACAAATTTCTAAATAGTTTCTGAGTCTAGGGGCTAGGACGCAGCAGCAGCCCTCAACTTTGCCATGCTTACATGTCAGTCAAACCCACAGGTCTAGATGCATATCTTAAGACGTTCGATGATGGCATAATATTCACATGCATGTGCCCATCGGACACTGAGATTCCCATATTTTCGGCACAAAAATCTCAAACCCCTTTTCATAAAGAAAAAAAAACACTAAAGTTTGGAAGCGCCAAGGATGCACAGACACATGAGGACGAAAACGAACCGTGCATGCGGGCCTGTTATCCGATAGCGTCATGACCATGCGATGCAGAAAGGACAACAGTATATCCAGGATCTCGGCTATTGCTGCTGCTCACTTGGAAACAAAGTTGCTTCTGAGATCGAACCAATTCGATATCAACACGGGAACGTGTGCCGAACAATGAACGCAGGACATGTGGCGAGGACTATCCCAAAAACCCCGAGACTGCTTGTCCCTTTCAAAATGTATGCCACGCCGAAGGAATTCGTGTTGCCGCATAAATTAAGACATTAACAATTGGTGATAAAAATTATAAAAATATTTTCACAGTGTACGTAAATATAATATAGTTTATAGTTTTCGATTTTGGGTGTGAAAATGTACTAACTGTTGCTCCAGCTGCCATCCACGCTTGACTGCCATCTTACTTATACGGAAGCTGGGGGGAACCGCCCGGAAAAACGTTTATCCGATCCCGGATTCATGGCCGAAAAATGTCAACCAATTGGATTTTGTGGCGGCAGACGAAGTGGCGGCCAACCTTAGGCACTTGAGTGCCGTAAGGATTCGAAACAGGGACAGGGACGGCTGTGCGGCTCAATTACATTGGCGATTGAGCGTGAAATCGTAATGCTTGATTTGATTTCACGTGACAAGGAACTGGGCATAGGCAAACACATGGTGATGGGGTTACACATAGAAAAATGTGTATTCGGAAGGTAATCATTGGCTCATAGTAGCTATCTTTAAAATTCTGTCATTTTCAAGTATTGAATTCTCTAGAAGTATAAGATATTTGAACTTTTCTTGGGTAATATACCCAGGCCTTAATCGATCTTTAACCTATTTGTCCTTCCAATCATAATTTAAATAAAATTCTGTGCAGTGCTAAAATGTATGCCTGAATTTTAGAACATCCTCCCGCCCGAGAAGCAGACTGCGCGAGGCTCGTTTTGGAATTGGACACACCCGCTAATTTGCTTGGCGCGCGACACCTTTCGGTCTGACGATGGAACTGCAGCTGAGGTGCAGGCGAGGAACTTAGGAGCTGAGGACCCGGGGAGCTGGAGGTGGCGACCCGTCATGGTCACTTCTCGGGGCCAGCGACCAGTGTCCAAAACCGAGCCGAATGCTGTTTTGTTTACATGCCGTGCTTTACGCCTTTCGGTCGGCACTCTCTTTCTGCCTTCCTGGAAGTATTATAGTAAATTTTCTCGCACATATCTCGTGTGTCATTGTCGCCTGGTCTCCGTATCCGTATCGGTCCATCTCCGTATTCATTTCCCTAGCCATCTGCAGCTCGGCTTTGCCCTTACATCCCTCTCTCTGCCAGATTATTAGTTATTATTTTCGCCATAAATGCAAATTAGCTATGCGCAATTTGCATATTCTACATTAAACCTGAAGCGCATACTGTCTCGGCAAATCCAGTTGGGACGGGGGGCAAAGTAAGGAGGGAGACTCCGGGACATTACTCCGACTTGAGTGTATTTTACGACTCGGCTTGACAGAGTTGTTCACTTCGTTTTCTTCATTGTTTAAGCAGATTTTTGGGAGGAAACTTTCCTTTTCTAAGCATGTTTAAATATTTTGGCAGTGAAATACTTTGTAAGAATGGTCCTTCAAAAGAAAGATTTTTGATTTTGTATGTTAAACGAGATACAAATTACCCATAAACTTAAATAGGAACTTTGAATAACTAATTGAAAGAATTATTAAATATATAAAAATTAAACTATTTTGCAAATGTTGTTATTGGATATGAATGTTTTTTTTTTTCAAATATGTAGGTTTAGGAAAAGATTTCAGTTCAACAAACTTAAATTCAAAATAAACGGCTTGAAAATGTATTCTTCAATCTGTTCTCTAAAATTATATATAAATTGTCTATAGAAAATGTACTACAGTGATTAATTCTTCCTCGGAAGATAAGAAGAATGTAAATAAAGCTTACATCTAACTAAGAAAAAGTTCATCCACTGTCTTATTATTCTTGTAATGGAAATGCACTGAACAAGTTATCGAAAAAACCAAAAATTTTCGAACTAAAGTTTTCCAAAAAATCCTTCAAGTAAAACCGAGATTATGAGAATTAAAAGCTATTCAATTTCTTCGGTCCTAAGAGGAGGCCATTAACAAACCCAAAAGATTCGTTGACTTCGGCTTAATGGGGACTGCAGCGAATTGTGCAGAAAGCCGAGGCTGATGACCATAGCGTCTGGGATTGGGATCCCGGGATCCCGGACTCAAAGAGGGGACAGTTTTAGTGCAATTCGATTTGCTGATTTTCCTTTTCATAATTATAAAAGGTCTTTCGGTTGGGCCGCGAAATATTTGTTTTCGGCAGTGGTGCGTTTATGGTTTATGGTTTCCCTCTTTTTTTTTGGTTTTATTATTTTCGTTTAATTGTTATTGTTGCTAAACAATCAGTTCTCTGATTCTTTGCCAGGGACGACGACGCAAAAAGTAACCTCCGTTGACGGCATTGTCGGAGTTGTGGGAGTCGTATTACTGAGACTCGGTGACATGCCCTCGATGGCAGTGACGGCGATGGGTTCTTTGTTTCCCTTACATATGTTTTTCAAATGCCTTTGCATTTGTGCCCCCACAACATTTCGCATTGGATTTCACTTGTTTGCTGGCTATAATTTATTCTTATTTTTGTTTATGTGGAACGAAAGGTTCCCTCGCAGGGTTCCAAGGAATGAACGCGTCATCCGTTGGGGATCCCGCCACCTCACTCACCTCGGGCAGCTATCCGTTTTGCCGCTGGTAAATTTGCAGTTGGCGAACGTCGATGTAATCCCAATTGGCAGGGCTCCGACTCCGGCTCCAAGCAAATAAAATATAAATACGTTTTTTAAGCGAGGAATGCTGCCATCGATTTAAAAATAAATAAATTTAATTGTGCTGCGGCCGAGCGAGTTTTATGTTGCCGGAATATAGATTTTTTATGAGCCCGTTTACTGGTATTATCGCCGAGCTTCGTTATATGTTAGCAATTGTTTTTTTTTTTTGCTCTTCTCGTTTAAACTTTTGGGTAGTATATTTATTTTTCATTTGTTTCTATTTTTTGACTTTGAGGCACGACAAGCTAAATATCCAGGATTCCGAACGGACGACGTGGACGCGCAGCTGAACCAGCGAGCAGGCGGCGAACGAATGACTACCAAATGGACCGAGCACAGCCTGCAGTAACTGGGGGCAGCAGCAGCAGCAGCAGCAGCGGCGGCGGCAAGTGATGTGGAGGCGCGACGAGTGCGCAGGCACACTCACACGGATACACATACAACACGCACACAGATACACCCCATCGTACCACCACACAGACACGTCTGAGGCACACACACTCTGACCCTCTCAATCCCTTCACTGGAAAGTTGCTGGTGTCGACGGTGGTGGGTGAACATGCAACATTCCAGCCGCCTTCCCGTTGGGTCGCTCGCCAGTGTGTGCGTGTATTAATGAATGAATCGCCAATGCCGCCGCACCACCCCTGCATCACGCTCGCCTCCACTCCTCCTCCTGGCAGATCGAAACGGATGGACGTGCCCGGTGGCCGGTAAACGGACAAACTACGCGCATGCGTGCGGTGTGCCAGAAGGTATTAGTAGACGGATTTTCTTTCTAGGAATAACTCAATTTATAGATGAATGTATGTTTCCTTTTGTACTATATACTGTAATGTAATAAAGTATAGTAATTATAATAAATTTAATGACAGACAGGCAAGTGTTAATCTTGGATCTTTCAGCACAATTAGTATGGATAAGGTTTCTTGAGCAGAAAATGAAATATACTACTAATAAGTTTGCTGTTTGTTTTTGATCAAGATCTTTTTCTTATTTTTCCTACAAAGAGACAAATAAAACTTCAAGTCATCAAGAAAAATATATATTATTTTTTAAAGCCACAATACATTAAATGATTTCGAAAAGGCAACTAACTTCAGTAACCAGAAGATTTTGTATCCTTGCAGTTTCCTTTTTTTAATGGCAACTTTGAGATATAGTCGTCCGATCTTGACCGATGGACTCTGCTGTTTATGTTATTCAAGAGTAAATTTTCTTCACAGAGTTAACAAAAAATATTAATTACTGTCATAATTCAAATATAAATAATATGTATATTCAGTGTAAAACGATTAATACACGCTATTAAAAATACAAGAAAAAGTCAGCAAAAGCACAAGAGCGAGTTTGAAAGTCAGCTAAAAACTACAACTTTTTTGAGACAGTAAAACATAATAAAAACCACTAGTGAATTATTTCGACACTTGAGCTAGCAAAACCACTAAATTTAATATGTTTTGTCTATTTTCTATTCAACATGCAATAGAAATTACCCAAGTATAATATACGTTTTAGCTACGTCTAAAAATAAGATCGTTAAAAACCCATTAAAAGCCATTTGTCCCATTTAAAAAATGTATGTTTTTTATTAAATTATTTAGTGACTGTGGCGCAACTTTAAAAGAGCGCGTGCCGCGCACTTTGAAAACAATTGATTCTCTTTGCTACTTTTTTGTCAATATTTTTACGGGGCAAACATGAACGAGAAACTCGAGAAATGCCAAACGGAACGACAGGCGCAGCATTTAGAACGAATAGTTGTTAGAGAACCACTTAAGGTGTTAAAAGGGATACATGGTACCAAAGTTTCATGTAAATTCAAATTATTCGCGTCTGGTGACAGTTTGTTTTCCAATACTTATATACAAAAGGAGCTTCAATGCATGCGCGTCAGGTCCTCCACTATCTTAATGACATCCTCCACATCAGCTCCCTTTCGTTCGCCATTCAGTGTCAACTGCAAAAGAAAACGGACAATTTTTAGACCGCCTCTCTTAATATTTAACAAAAGTTAAGCGGTGCCCTACCTCCAGTCCCTGGACGGCATCGCGCATATTTTCGCGATTTAGATCCAAAAAGCTCTCGATCAGATCTCCGTCTATAAATCCTTCGCTTGGCTCCACTTTGGTGTTGATTTGGAAGTTGCGGTAGTAGGTGTGCTCAATTTTTCCCACCGACTTGATGATCTTCTTCAGCCGCTCCTCGAGGCCGTGCAGGAAGTCGTAAAAGTCCTGCGGTATCTGGGTCACAATGCCAATAGCACCGTTGCAGGTTCCATACAGTACACAGCCACTGATTGGCGTGGTCCGCTCGCCGACATTCTGCATCACCAGAGATCCGTGACGAAAAACGTTGACAGTATCGCCCAGATGAAACCGAGCCAGCTCCGGCAACAGCTGGCGCTCCTCGTCCGTGGTGGCAGCACTATAATGTTAGATTTCGGATTATTAAGAATATATACTTGATGTGAATGTTTACACCCACCTGTCCTTCTGGCACACGAACAAATTACCATTCGTCTCAGACCCCAGGAAGGTGTCATCGTCAAGTATTTCAACGGCACGCATCCACTTGGGCTCACAGTCGCGAGCGATCTCCACAAATATGCCCTCCATCTGTTTATGCTGCAGCAGAGTAATAGACCGCATCAGGTCCCCAACTAGGATGAAGTCGCCCTTGGCCTTCAGATACAAGGCGGCAATCATGTTTTGGATATTACACTCCATGCGCAACTCCTTTTCGTTGGTCCACTCGTAGAGACGCACGAAGCTCCCGATGCCGGCCAGCACTTTGCCATTGAACTCAACAAGGGCGTAGCAGGTCCCGTCCACCTTCGTCTCTGCCACTTGAGTGAGCTTGTTGTCGTGGTAATGGAAAATTATGATCCTGCCTACTTTGGGCTCCGGTTCGTCGGGGATCACTAGCGATGTGGCCACCACATAGTACGTATTGGGATCATCGCCCAACTTGGCGGACATCAGGGACGATATGGTCTCTGGCGCCACAAACTGATGAGCGTGCAGTACTTCAAACGTATTCTGGTCTATTACCAGAAGGTTGTGTACGTCAATCTCCTGGCCCACCTCCGGGTTGGCAGCCGTGGAGTTGCCGCCGCCCGGCTTAGGCAATATATTTGAGCTACAGGTAATATTCTGCGCTTGCGTTGAGGCACTGTTTCTCAATGGCTTGGCGCCGCCTCTTCCGTGAACATCGATGCGAAGAGTGGATACTGCAAAGGTCTGCGATGCCTCCTGATAGGCAATCCTTCGCGGACCCTCGCCCAGCGGCACCGTTCGAATATGCAGCTTCTGGATCTCATCGATGGTTCCCAAGATTACCGAGTTCTTTGTGGCCAACGCCAAGCTGTCAGGATAGGCCTGGGCATTCAAGGAACACATGTGATTGACCTCCTTCAAGTTCACGTTGGAGAACACCAGCTTGTGATTGGATGAGTAAATCACAGTGGGGCGATCGGAACAGGCAAACACATTCGTCGTGGCAAAGGAGCGGAAGGTGCGCAACGTTGTGGGCTGCGTACCAAGGGTCACCTTCTTTTTATCCGTCAACTGCCCGGTGGTCTGGTCCATAATGAAATAATACATGGAGCCATCGCCCAAAGCGCACAGTAAATAGTGTATGCCCTCGAAGGTGGTCATCAGAATAGAGCGGGGAATAATCTCTGCAATGGAAATGAAAGCTAGCTTTTCGTCTCTTTAACCTAATGGAGTATCTATCGCTCACCTCCGCTTAGTTTCTCAGTATAGATAGTCTCCAAATCGGGCAGAGACAGGATCACTGCCGATATATCCGTCCACAAACCCACGGCCACCAAATCTGAACTATTTTTCGTCTCATCCAGTGGCGTAATGTCCAGGCATGCCACCTCGTAGGCCAATGTCTTGCGGGACTTTTCTACCAGTTTTCCATCCTCAATGACGATATAGAAAATGTCGCGTGCGGAGGCCACCACAATCTGTGTGGTGTTGCATGACACAACGCCGATGGATCGATCGCCGTCGGGTCGCCATTCGGCCACCATTGCCTTAGTTCCACTCTTCACCAAACGCACACTATCCGAAGTAACTTGGATTAACTGATCGTGGTCTACATTGGCACAGAGAAACGTTTGTAAATCGCTGGCAAAACCGGAAATCTCAGTCTCCTCCACCTCCTCGCCAGACAGCGTCAGAATTCTCGTGTGTCCCACAAAGGCCAGCACAAGTGTGTTCTCATACGGACTGTCGTCGATGCCCACCTTGAGGGACCACATTCCCTTGATACCAGGCAGGTCAATGCAGGCGTGCTCCTGGATACCAATGCCTATACGAATAATGCGTAGGGATCCATCTTTGAAGCTACCCGAGCATGTGATTATCTGACCTTGTCCCTGGCGATCCAGGTCAACGACAGCAATGTCCAAAATGGGCGCCAGGTTTGTGAAATTCTCCACTGGTATGACGTAGGAGCCGTCAATAGATTCTGAACTAAGACGCACCAGCTGCGAGTCTCCGTGGCGGGCGCCAATGTAGAGGAACCCATTGTCGAGATAAGTAATGCACTCTGGGATAGAGATTTCGCCTAGTTGTTCCACCTTGATATCCTTCACTGTTATGCCTTTGCCCGGGGTTTCCGAGGTGCCCAGAAATAGCATGTACAACTGGCCGTTCATGTTGCCCAGCAGATAGCGCAGTCCCTTGCTATCCACCCGGGCGTAGCAATTAATAGTGCTCTGCCGGAATGTGAGAGGCGCTACCGCATGGTAGTTGCTTCCGTCGTGATAAACGATCGATTCCCTTCCAATTACGATCACCCCACCGATGGGAGATGGCACCGGGATGAGCATTGTTGCCTCCGTTTCCACATTATCCTGCTTCCAGGCGATCTTCATAAACTCCTTCTCGCGCAAGTTAATCTCGTGTGACTTCACATGCCTGCCATCGTTGTCCTTGTGGATGACAATGACGGTAGGATTAAGGCAGCCATGCAGGAAATCCACGTCGTAGACATTCAACTCGTCCATGCTGCAAGTTGTTTATAGTGATCATGGTATTATAGGTGTTGTAGGATGTCTAATAAATAAAGACTTTACCGTAAATTGGTAGCCTTTAGCTCGCTTGCTTCCTTATCCATCGGTATAATGGTGAACAGTCCTTGGTAGAGGCACATTCCAATGACCCGCGCTTTCGGGTCTATGGCGGCAATCACGCCACCCTCCGACGGAATACCCACAGGGTCGGACACATTGCCATTGGCCTTGGTGACGACGGTAATAACGTCATTGACCATGCGCGCCTCCAGGATCATGACATTGTAGCGGCGCGTCAGGATGAAGAGCAGATCCTTGTTGCCGTCCGGCGGACGAAAGTGGCGCATTACCGCAACGGTGCCATTGATGTTGATCTCCTTGAGCGGACGCAGGCCCTCCGGCGTGACGAGATCGATTTCCACCTGATTGTTCCGCGCAATTATCAGATTGAGGTCCGTGGGCGAAGTAAAGTTTCCTTTTGGGACAAGACAGTTTAAACATACTGTGAAATCGCAACTTGTGTAATCTGGCGGCCGGCAAACACGCTTGTTTTCAGTTGGCCGACCAAAGCAAAGACATTCCCTCCTCCAGCGCTTTTCCCTTACCTGTTAAGCAAGCAACAACCGCCGTCGGCTTCTGTGCCGTCACCACGTAGTGATGCGACATGTTCCTGAGACCCTTATTTCGAGATATTTAGTGTAATTCCACGTAGTTCGATGGATTTTCACAGTTCTGCTCGTCAACGCGCTAAAAAAAATTTATTGAACAGACGCCGCCAGTGTGACAGCGTAATTTTCGATTAATTATACCGTCAGGCTCTTGAAAAATATACCTAACCTATTTGGGAATATACTATTTAAAAAAAAATTGTTTGTCTTACAATTTTTTTAGTCATAATTTCTGTAAATAGTTCTTCGACTTTATTATTTTAGGCAATGTTTTTATATCCTTTTATGAGTAAAAAGATATGAAAATATAGATAATAGTATGATAGTTTTGTGAATCATTAAATGTTTTTTCACAACTCTAGTGTAAACGATAACATCCTGACTAGTGGAAACATGCAAGCGGTATATTTTATCGGTAGCGACCCTGCTCTCTTTAATGGCGACCGGACCGACTGACTACTACGTGTTTGAAATAAAAAGAAATACTTCTGCCGATCTCGAGAGAACCGAACGCACTTAAATTGAGCTGGAGATTGTTGTCAATACTATTTGTTGATCCGTGTGCTGCTGTCACATACCCGTTGATCCCCCCATTTCCTTCCTTCAACCGCCCCGGAGCTCTGGAGAAAAGTGTCTGTGTCTGAGTAAAGTGCCTGCTCCATTGCCTTGCCTTGCCGTTGCCTTGCAATCATGGCGAGACTCACAAAGGTCTACAACACGGACGACGATGACTCTGGTTACGTTGGCCGCAGGAATTTGCCACTGGTGGCTGGCGATAAATTAATGGTGAGCATTATTACTAGCCACCCGCACCAATTTCTCGCTATATGTAAGGCTAAGGCCATCCAAAAAACCCACACAAGCACGTCTACGAATGTGCGTGTGTGCGTGTGCACTCGGTCCAAAAACTTTCATAACATGATGGGTTATATGTACATAAGTGATGATAGCTTATTGTTGTTGTTGTATTTAAGGGGAACTTGAGCTATGGTTCTTGCCACCCACAACTCTCCCTCTCTCCTACCGCCGCCGTCGCCATGTTGTTCTTCGAAACAACAACGAGGCGCAGCCGGAAGAACCTGTTTGTATGCAGTCCGTCCGTCCGTCACTCTCTCGCTCTCCGTTTTAATTCTCCTTGCTGTCTCTAACTCTGCCAAACTTTTCCCATATCTTTTTAGATGCTAATGGACCTGAACAGCAAAGGACTGGTGATCGATAGTCCGATGATCCGCGGCCGGGATCTGGAGGAGTTCTCGCGCAAATTCAAACTGCTTACAGAGGCCGAACGGCGGCAATCACTGGAGATCGACTGCGCCAGCTTTATGGCCATTCTCAACCAGTGCGTGCAGTGCGTCGGCTGTCGACGGCGTGTGGAGCGCCTGTTTCACCAGTTGACGGAGTCTGGGCATCGCACGTTGGATCCGCTTGAACTGCGACCCACCAACACGCTGGGTATCGTTGAGGAAAAGCTGAAGACACCGCAGGCCCTGGGCACGCTGCTCTATCGGCATCACGAGGTGCTCAACAACCTGCTGGATAATAAACTGCGTAACAAGACGCGATGCGTTCTTCACTCCCTCGATGCCTTCCGCGCCAAACCCTTTTCGGAGACATGGCGCGAGGTGTGGTCCGCCATGAAGAGCAACTGCCGCAACGAGCTCACTATCATTGAGACCAAGGAGTTGCATGACGTGCTCGAGAACTACCTGAAGAAGCACAAGTTCTGCTCCGGCTGCCGGACGAAGGTAAGCTCAGGGATAAGAAGGGCTTTTCAGTTTATCCAAGGCATCTTTCATATCATAACGAAGAGCAGGTTTCTCTGTCTTGTATCTCTGTATAAGTAACTGAAAATAGAATGCAGCATCGACGGGGGAGTCTATCCGACCGCATTTTACATTTATAACCATTCTATTTTTACTGTGATTATATCTTTAAAGCTAATGAATACTTTTTTCCAATTTGTTGATAGATTGAACGCGCTTATAAAATACTCATTGGCGAGATTTCGGCTAAGGAGAAGGGCTACGCGGCTCAGTTGTATGCCCACATCCGCAAATGTGTGCCCGACCAGCATATCCATGTGAACACCAACAAGATCGAGTTCCTGGACGCGCTGATTAAGCGCGCCGAGCCGGAGGTTAACGGCAGCTACTCGAAGCTACGCGAGCGGCACGCCAAGACGCTGGAGATTGCCCAGGAGGAAGTTTTGACCTGCGTGGGAATGATCATGTACGAACGGCTGCGTCGAATTTACGTGAATCTGCGCGAAGAGGAGCGAGCATGCCAAGTGCTGGCCGCTGTGGGCGTCCACGCCCTCTGCCGCAGCTTTGACACGTTCGTGGAGCAAAAGCAGGGTATCAGCAACCTTGAGCTACTCTACCAGGAGATTAGTCGTGCGGAGCGGGCCAAGCAGCTTAAGCGCGAGCAAAAGAAGCTGAAAAAGAAGAAGAAGAAGGATGAGAAGAAGAACTTGCTGCACCGGCAGTGTGAAGACACTGAGGCCATCGAGTCCGACGAGGAGGCGGATGAACAGGAGGAGGAGGAATCGATTGAACTGGAGATAGTGGAGCTCGAACAGGAGGAGGAAATGGATGAGGAAGAAGTCGGGAAAAGCGATCAGGGGGCGGACGATGGCATTGTTTTGGAGGCTTCTCGACAGGAACCAGAAACAACGCAATACACGTCCAATCCAACGAAATCGAAACCGAAGAAGCAATCGAAGAAAAAGAAGCAAAAGCAGCCAGCGGGATCGAAGAAGGCCGGAGGACGGAAGCAGGAACGCCAGCCGTTAGCAACCAGCACCCAGGAGCCCATGGACGACGATCACGATCACCTGGACGTGGCCAGCTGCATCTCGTCGAGCGTCGTTGCAAAGTTGAACAGCGGGGACAAGTGCGAAGATTGTCTAGCCCCCATTCCCAACTGTCCCTGCGAACAGGATGTTCGCGACTCTGGCTACGGCAGCGATCCCACCTCGCACGCCGACTCACGTACCTCAAGCGTGGCCTCGTCGCCGGAGGGCTCGGAAGTGTCCTGTTCGGATGGGCTATGCAACCACGACGGGCCCCACGATGAGGACCAGCATCAGCACGGCATATTCGGATTGACGCCGGCTCGCAATAGCTACGTCTCCGACCTGCTGCTCTACGGTCATCAGTCGCGGTTTGAGCACAAGTTTTCATTGCTGCAGATGTGGGTGAGTCAAGCGAAAGATTTTCGTAGAACGTCCCAGAGAGCCAATCTGGATTTAAAACCAAATGTTCTTGTATATTTATGATAAACATAAATCTTGTGACTAACATTTAACTTCACTTTGTATTTTTAGGACGACTTCGATGATTACGACGACAACGAGGAGGAGGAGGACGAGGATGAGACCTATTACATTCCACAGGAGGTGGTGCTGGCCTTCAAGTGCCACAGCGAGCAGGTGCAGCGTCAGCGGGAGCAGCTACGCGCCACATTGCGCGCAAACTTTGAGAGCTTGTGCCTGAAGCGCGGCGTGCAGTTGCCGGTGAAGACGAAGACCTCGAAGGTGCCTGCTCCTGCCGCATTTCCTGCTGGCCATATAAATAAATCGCATTAAACCGTTGTAGTTATTCAGTCGAGCGACGGTGATTTCTAAAAATCAACACGCGCGCGTGGATTCAGAATATATATATATATAATTTTTTGTTTTTGAAATAAATGAAGTATACAAGTTACAATTATCTGTTACAATTAAATATCGGATACACGGATCTCTTTCAGCAGTTACGGCACTCCTCGTGAAAAGGCTCGAGAGTGCGCAAGTCCCGCCAAGTGGGCGGCAATCCGTTGGCCACAAATTTCCCACATCGCTTACAGGGCTCGAGGAACAGTTTTATGTGGCTGTTCAGCCAGGTAACATAGCTCTTCACCGCCAAGTCGGGCAAGGTGGGCGAGAAGAAGTGCAGCATGGCGGAGTGGGCGTGTTCCTGCACCTTGCGAAACACTTCATAGCGCGATTCCGCCCACAGATCGTCGTGTTCAAGGGGCTCATCGAATCCTTTTACGGTCACCCATTCGATAAGTACTCCCTTGAACACAATGGCCGCCTTCATCACATTACTGATGGTAACAATGGCCACGGCATTGGTACCAAATGGCCGGAATATCCGGTACGAGGTGTGAGGCGCCGTATTAATCTCGCTTAGCAGCTTGTCTATGTGACTGGGGGTAAAGAGAACAGATCAAATTGTAAAAGCTGTGATCATAGTATTGCGCGTTTAAACATACTCTGGATCGTTGTTAAACGAGGAAAATGGCAGGCGCTGACGTTTCTGGGAGCAGTAATTATAGGAACGCCTTAGCGTATTCTGGTTCAGATTGTTGAAAGCCAGGAAGCTGTGGTCGTGCACCTTATCTATCCACTTGTAGCTATTGACCAGTTGCGGGTACAACGCCTGCCGGTCCTGAGACGTCTCCTGGGCGAGGTAAGCCGTATTACCCAGGGAGTATGCTGTGGGCGGGACTTGCAATCCATTTATCAGCTGCTCCACTTCACTGTTGGGAAATGGCTTTAATGATATTGGATTTGCAACAGATTTTCATAGATTTACCCACCGCAACTGCGAGTTGATGGCTCCGAATCTCTCCTGGAAGTCGTGTACAAACTTATTCCGGCTCTCCTCTCCGCCTTCCCCATCGGTTCCATCGGCCAAGTGTTCGAAACACTGCTTCACATTTGATCGCAGGTTCTTAACCGCCGTTAAAGTGGAATTTAATTTGTCCATAATTCCAAAGCGGCTTCAATCCGCGTTTACGTTTGCGTTTTCTTTGACAACAACAAAAGATGTGCTATATGCAGAAACCGAATTAGCGATAGATACTTTATTTTTCGGTATTTTTCGATGTTTTTACTCATTTTGTGTAGAGAATTAAATTAAATAATTTATTAGGAAAAAATAATAATACTTTATTTATGAATAAAGTATTTACTAATATTATTATTGCTAAAAATAAAACAATTTTCTATCTATGATTTTTTAATTAATTTTATAATGAATGTAATTGGTCCATCTCTAATTCAACCTGCTGGTATTTTTTCGCATAACATTCGCCGACATTTTCCCGCTTTTTCGCCTGCAGGCAGTCTGAAAACAACAACTCGGAATATCAATGCCATTCGCGAGACTTGTGGGAAAAGTTAAAAGAATTAAATAAGCGCTCAAAAACAACGTCATCATGGGCAATAAATCGTCGCTGTTTCTGCGGAACGAGGAGATCGCCCAGATTCAGGAGGAAACTGGCTGTGAGTTCGAATTTCGAAAGTGGGACCGACTATAGATTTAGCCCGCCGCCAGGAGTTCCAAAACAAATACGCATTTAGATATAAATAAATATTCGAAGAGCAAACAATAACATCGCACTGGAGTGCTAAAAGCTTATGGTCCTAAAAGAAATTCCAATATTAGTTCAAAGATTTCGCAATCCATTATAGAAACCGATTTGGTAAGGTCATTCTAAACGCTCCTAAGAACATTATTCAGAACTGCGTCTGAACAATCTGCTAGTTTAATATGCCTCTAAACCTCTGAATATGCACAGACATATTCTGGGAAAAGCTAATTTGCATTGCAGTTGCACCTGCACTTCCAGCGTGACGCAATCGACATTTATAGTATAACCAATTTATGAATAGACGGGGGCAAAAGTCAAGTCCTATCAATGGAATTGGCTTTGCTGGCAATTATCTAGTGTCCGAGACCGTGTAATTTCAATATTCTGGCCGCGATAAGCCAACAATTGAAATTGCCTCCGCATTTGGAACTTGTATCCAATGTTCGACCAGCTATTATCAGCTCAATTGATAAGAGGCCCCCGCCCTTATCAGCCCGAATTTATAACGAACTAAATGGCAACTTCAAAGAGTCAAAGCACACAGAGAAAAAATGTGGTTCAGGTTGACTCATAGAATGCAATTTTACTCATAATTAAAAATCTAAATCTTACGAGTTTATAACATTTTGAACAGTTTATGTTTCAATACCTAAAGAAGCCTAACTTAACATCGCCGAATTCGCATTAAACAAGAAATACTAGTTTCAAGTGCAGAATATGTGTTTAGAATGTGAAATATACAAATCTTTATTTTCTTTCTGTGCTCAGTCACCCCCAACCAAATTGAGCGGCTGTACTCGCGCTTCACGTCGCTGGACCGCAACGATTGTGGAACGCTTTCCCGGGAGGATCTGATGCGCATCCCCGAGCTGGCCATTAATCCGCTGTGCGAGCGCATTGTGCACTCCTTTTTCGCCGAGAGCAACGATGACCGAGTAAACTTCCGACAGTTCATGAACGTGCTGGCCCACTTCCGACCGCTGAGGGATAACAAGCAGAGCAAGCTGAATAGCCGGGAAGAGAAGCTGAAGTTTGCTTTTAAGATGTACGACCTGGATGACGATGGTGTGATCAGCCGAGATGAGCTCCTGTCCATCTTGCACATGATGGTGGGGGCGAACATCAGCCAGGATCAGTTGGTGAGCATTGCGGAGAGGACGATTCTGGAAGCGGACTTGTGCTGCCAGGGAAAGATCTCGTTCGAAGACTTCTGCAAGGCGCTGGACCGCACCGATGTGGACCAGAAGATGTCTATTCGGTTTCTCAACTGAGTTGGGTTTCCAGAGGCACGGGGAAAGAGCGAGTTTCTTAGTCAGTGTGTACCAAATAGTTTAGGTCGAGAGTCAGTAGCGAGGCATTCCGGTGTGTAACTGAAACCTCTATTTTGTTTTTGAGCCCTCTATAGCGCTAGGTGCTCGTAAAGCGTAATAATGAATAAGTGAATTTCGAAAGTCTAGCATTAAAAACACAAAAACTTAAAACGTCACAAAGTGTAAAAAAATAAATAAATAACATGTTTTATAGCTCTTTAATTTATAATATTTATGGTTCCATTAACACGCCGGATAAACACGTATTTTTAGTTGTTATGGAAAAACAGACCTACTTTTCCATTTGTTACCTTGTTTTTTGCCTACGGAAAGCTCATTCCGCTCAACGTGTAAGATCCTAATAACATTTTCTGTTTAAATAAAGGCCGAGATGAACTTAAGTGAACATATATTGAATAGTTTATTTTCTTCAGACGATCAAGTGGAATAAGAGGGGTATATGTTGTATCTGTAATTGCATTGCCGAGAATTCCAGGAGTTCGCGGTCGGTCGCCCAGATCCTGTCCTGTATAATATTTATGTTGTAGTGGAAACGGCCAGCTTCTTGAGGTGCTCCATGAACAGCTGCAGCGACACGTCATCTGTGAGCACAGGAGCTCCGCCATCCTGCCGAAACAAGGCCAAACACATTAATCAAACGATGAATGGGGGCGGGGATTAGGTTTGTGGGCTTGGAGAGAAATGAGTGAGCGGAACCAACACCAAAAGACACCCAACACCAGAACAATAAAAATATCTGTGAGTATCTTAGAGCAATATTTCGTGAGGAACAAAAGGTCAAAACAACAAATCTACATAAGATTTATGTAGAAAAGTACATAAGAATAATTATTTCATGACTTATAAAAAACCATATAGTAGGTTAAACTGATAAAAACATGAAGATGATCCTAAATATATGGTGTTAAAAGTATTGTAACTTTTGAATTATATCTTAGGACTTAGGATTTCTAGTTTTATAAAAGCTTAAGTGTATACTGCTTCCAATTATAATTAATTATAATAATTATTAGTGATAAAGATCAAAAGTGATTTGTAAGCCCATCCCAACTTAAATGAAGAACGTTGAACAAAAGTTTACTACCGTGACATGACCAACGGACGGCTGCACATGAGAGGGGGAGCGGTAGGCGGGTACGAATTACACAATGAGGAAAACAAAATCAACATAAAACGAGATAGTAATTAAAATTTCAATACAGAATTCGATGGCACTTATGAGCGCTCTGCAAAGATCAATCAAATATAACCAGCCTACGGCTGGTGCCGTGAAACTTACCTGTCCATAGGCGTACATGTTGTTGTGCGTTTGCGAGGGATTGACCTTAGACAGCAAGAAGCGCGCCTGGGATCCACCGTGCTCGGTGTCGATATACCGGGGCATCGGGAAGCGCGTCTGCAGAATCTCCTGGGCATCGTCGACCGGCGCTTGAAGCAGCTGCTTAAAGTTCTCATACTCTGGCATGTCTTGGTACTTGAGAGCACGCCATTGAGCGATGGTTTCGCCATGATAAATCAGGATCTGGAAAAATGTATCCATCAAAAGGATGCGATCAGCCTGGATCGAGGCTGTGTCGAGGAGAACGGGCTCTGGCGGGCCGTTGAACGAGTAACTGTAGAGTATCGGTTGGATCATGATTAGGGACTGGGTGAGGTCCTCGCGCATCAGCATGTGTCGGTAGAATGTGGTCTCGTCGGGCGAGTTGTTGAAGACCTGCAGGAACTGCGATCGGCGCAAATGGTACATAAACTGCGGGAACAGGCTGAAGTTTTGCGACAGGCGGAAGCTATTGGGATCGTCCTTCGAGTATTCGCCGAACTTTTGGCACTAATAGAAAGAAATGGAGAAACTGTTAATACGTTTTCAAGCTTAATTAAGAATTTCGCTTACCAAGCGAATGAGCTGACGATCAACCCAGCGCAGAATATCAGGCCCCTCGTCCGTCTCCGCACGATAAACAACCATGCGGGCCATCAGCACCGCGGCAGCCTCCTGGTCAAAACCGGCACTGATATGGTGCACGTTGGACGTAGCATCCGCCCAACTGTAAATCATAAAGATGCATGCAACTTTAGTTAACAATCAAAGAGTTCTTTATAATATAACTTACTTTCTGGCCAGGGTGGTGACTCTGATGCGCCGCTGGCCGCTCGGATGCTGATACTGCGTTATGAACTGAATACAGCCGCGCCCGCCCTGTGGAATAGGCGCCGCATGCTGGTTAACCACCTCAAAGAAGTAGGCCACCGTGGAGCTGGGGTTTAGCGTGCACAGCTTCCACTGGACCGTATTGCCCATGCCGATCTCCACATCCGACACCGACGGGCTTTTCACATTCAGCGACACACACGAGCCGATCCCACCAGAGATCTTCAGCTCGCGCGAGCACTTCACCTCCAGCGTGGCATTGAAGGCCATCTTCAGATCGTTGCGACCGTCGCGTGCAAACACACGCTGGAATGTTTGCTTGAAGAGCGAAGAGTTAAACGAATCGCCCATGACCATGTGTCCGCCAGTGGAGTTGCACAATTGCTTCATCTCCAACAGGCCGGTTTGATCCAGAGCACAGGAGTATATATCAACGCTGTGCCCATTGGTGGCGGCTCTCAAAGCTAAGGCATCGAAATGCTTGATGGCCTTCTTCATGAAACGGACGTTGTCCTTATGGATGTCGTGGTGCGATCGTATCGGGTGCTTGAGCTCATCGTCGACCACCTGACCGGGGCCCTGGGAGCAAGGTCCACCCACAAAGGTCATGATGCGTCCTCCCGTATTTGGGTAGGTGCATTCTAGCAGACCAACTGCAATGGACAGGGCGGCGCCAGTGGAGCGCAGGTAGCGTTTGCCCTGGGGCACCGGCCAGGGATCGCGTTGCAGCTCGCTGAGCAAATCGCCCAGTGCTGCGTCGCACTGGCCGATTGGCTGCAGAAAACGGTGCGCGGGCGGCACAGGGGCCGCAGCTCCAGCCGGCTGGCCAGGCATCTGCTGCTGCTGTTGCGGCCCCGGAGCCGCTCCACGCCCGATACCGAGCATATCCTGCACCTGCTTGGCGGTCAGATCCTTGGTCCCGCGGAACACATAGCTCTTGGAGCATCCCTCGGCGCCTAGTTCGTGCACCTGGATCATCTTGCCGAAAGTAATCAAGCCAACCAGCGCATTTGGCGGCAGCAGACTCAGTGACATTTGCAACGAGTCTTTAAGTGCGTCCAACTCTTCCTCGTCCATGCAGGTGTCTACCAGGAACACAAACACGGGCGGCATGGTGGGAGCCCGGGTAATGGTGTACTCAATGGTACTGAAGCCCGGAATCAACTCCGCGGGCTGGTGCTGCTCGGATATGGCTGCATATTGCGGGGGGAACTGAAAAAACACAGGGGTTAAAGTTTACACAGAGAGAGTCGCTTGCTTGATTACTCACCGGATTCCGCTGGAAGCAGAAGTTGCAAACCCACAACTTTGCCCGATAGTCCACCTGGCACAGCGGATTAAGAATAGCCCTGCAATTGCTCCGGGTGCACAGCACTGGCTCATATTGGATCGGAGGCAGGTCGGGGCGCTCCTTCAATGGCTGATACAGACAAGCGAGGGGCACCACCAGGCGACTCGCGTCGATGCGGCTTGAGGGCCACACATTCCACGTCAGCCGCACCCCGTCGCGGTCCTCGTTCTGCTGGATGAACTCCTCGTAGGTGGTCATCGCCTCAACAACACTTAAATATACTATTTAGACGGGATAATCAAATTGAAGTCCGCTACCAATTGGGAAAAATCGGTCGGCAGGCCACGTCACGAATTTGACAGCTGGTCGTGTCACTGATTCGTGTTCGCGACGGCAAATCTACTCACGCAAAACAATACAAAAACGGGTTAATTATCCTCCAGTTTAACAAATAACTACTACACACTTTAATTTATATAAGTCTATAAAGAAATGTCAAAATCAATCCCAATGTATTAATGAATTTTGATTGTAAACGTTGCAGGTCAGTGAAGATAGTTTTCCAACGATAATATCGATTGGTGAAACGGTTGTTTGTTGAAACGGTTAATTGTTAAATTTTTAAATTAAAACCAAATATATTCGCTTAATTACTATTTAAGTGCAATATTTTAAAGTCAAATAATTTGTAACCATTTATAAAAATATATTATTTATAAAACAAAAAATAAAACTCTAAATATTTTTATTGTTTTGATATGTGATTAAAGTAAAACCTTAAATAATCACGCGTAATGCGCTTTTGTTGCAACTTACTGTTTTTTTCACTTACAATTTATTTTGAATTTTTTAATCTTCGATTTAATTTGATATTTCGATAATAGTCCAACTATCGCCCGGTAGAATGCAGCCCTGGGGCAGCTGTTTACTTGGCGTTGTGTGTGTGTGTGTGTATTTTTTAGAGTTGAGTTGTTTCTAAGATGGCGACGAAAAAAACGCGTCTTATGTGAAAAATGCAATCATAACAACTCGACTTTTTTGCTAATAAATGTGCGCTAATTTGAAGCAGAACTAGTGAAAAACAGAGCTTAGCGTGCGCCGAGTGTTTTACATGTGAAAGTTTTGGTGCGGAAGCTAGTGAAAATGGCCACAAATATGTATCGAGTCGGAGGTGAGAAAAAAATTTCCCCTGCTCGCTTTTCTATCATCTTTCGTTATCGGCGCCGCCGTCCCACGGTGTGCGTGGCCTGTGTTTGTGTGTGTATGTTGTGTCTGCGGAGGCTCCGAAAACGATGAAAGTGCATTTAAAATAGCCGAAATCCCGAGCTCGCAAGTGTGTGTTATCACATTAAATTGTGGCGGAGAATAAAACAATTTTTTGTTCGTGAGGAAGGGATTCTGATAGGTGTCGCTCTACTGCAGCAAGTGTTTCCAAGGAAGTTTTCTAACCGATAAGCATTAGATTTGTATGTGTGCCTGTGTATTCTAGGGCTGGGAAATGGAATTGCATTTGCCGAATTGTGATCTCCAAACGTGTGCTGTTTGTGTTTGTGTGTTTGTTCGCTTACAAAAGTGTATCCAATGTTTGAGAGTGCCACCCACTTTATTGTGTTTTCTTATGCTAATGAGCTTCTTTCTGAGCATCTTTCCCTTTCCTCCACCTTCAAATTACCCCTCCCCCCATTCTTCCAAACTCCGGTTATGGCATACTCTATCCCGCTTGCTCTCGTGTGATGACGTTATTCTGTTTCTTCACCTGCTTTTCATGGGTGACTGTGTGCGTGCGTGCGTGTGTGTGTTTGTGAGCTCTTTCGAAATGCAAATAAGCCTAAAAACGCCAACGTTTAATTAAAAGAATCAAAATAAATAACAAGATGCATATTCGGTTTATTTGGATTGTATGATTTTCTGAAATTAGCCAGGCTGGAAATTAATTAATCAGTGGTTTTTGTTTGCCATTTTTAATAGCACACATATATATGTACATATGTACATACATATCTTTAGCTTTGCTTTCTCGCTACCTCCACACTTTCTTTTTCATCTCGTATCCATATTTTGATGTTCATTTGTGCATCTTACAAATTTAAAGAAATGCATTTTTATTTTTTTTAATTTTGTTTGCTGTGGAATTTTAATTATTTTTAAATGTTCAACCCAAGTTGAAATACGCTTCTGTGTTCTGCGCTCTTCTTTCTATAGTGGCCAGTCGTAATTAAGTGCTTTGTGCCTGTGCGTTTACCTGTGACGTATAAATGGGGTTTCAACTCCTCTTCCACCATTTCCCTCATTCGCAACGCCCCCCCACCCTCTTTTTATGCCGTAGTACCACTTTTTTAAATGTTCGTTTTGCAGACTACGTCTACGTTGAGACACCGCTGAATAGTCCCTACTTAATACGGCGAATCGAGGAGCTGAATAAAAACCAAACCGGCAATGTGGAGGCAAAGGTCATGTGCTTTTACCGGCGCCGGGATCTGCCCAATCCTCTCGTACAACTGGCCGACAAACACCAACGTAAGTACTCCCCCCCACATCCTCCGGCCGCTTTCGATATTTGTATCTATAAGTACATATACTTTTTTGTGGCTAAGTGAGGTTATGTATCGCAGCAGAGTCGTTGTCGTGGAGTTTAAACTAGTTAAATGATTAAACCGGCTAAGAACAACAAGTCCACCACAGGGCAGACCCCAAAACCAGAGAGTGCGGCATTGCGTGCAATGTGTCACTCACCCACCTTTCACCTCACCTACAATAGAACACCACAAACCCCAAGCCCAAACAATAACCCAAGAAGCACCGAGGTGAAGCATCCCCGAACGCCAAGAACAGCAATTGCAACAAATGTAAAATCGGTGAAAATATTATTTCGCCCAGCCTCCATAATGAGCGTGCACTTAAAACGGCAGTAGAGGTTCCAAACTCAGTAACATTTACTGAAATTAAAGATTATTTCGAATTTCTATTTGGTTATAAGCAATATTATTTTTTATAGTAATCTATTATCTATGAAAATAAGATAAAGAACTTCTCTTTGCATATATGGTACGCATATGATATGGTTATTTAAAATACAAATTGGTCGTCTTTTTTTGTAAATTTGTTTTTAATGCAAATTTTCATCAGTAAAATTAAATGTTTAAAGGCCTTACATCATCGCACCTAACCAAGCCTCCCTTAAACTCATTATTTTTATTCAATTCCGAGACTCAGCCATGTCAATGTAATCTATACGGAAACCTGCACAGATTCTGTTTTTTAAGATAATGAGCTGAGCTGCACTGTACCCTTGATGTTGTGGTTGCTGGAGTTTTTGCTGTTTTCGGGTGGCTGCTAGGCGGCGCCGGCGTCAATGTGAATGTGATACTCTCGGTGCTCGGCTGAAGGTAGACTTGCTGTCTACATCTGAAAACCTGGGCCAAACATATATATCCGTACCCACGGATACTGTGTGTACCGTGTACCGTGTGCTGTGTGTGTGCACGAAAATTTGCAACCAAGAGGTTGGGGTTAGGGATCTGGAGGGGATTGTAGAGGTGTGGAGTACGAATGGAGCTATAGCAATGTGGCACACGCAGCGAGGCGCGCTTTGCATTCGTGTATACATACACACAGCGCCTTCACCCCTCGCCACCTTTCGGCTTGAACCGACGACTTCCAGCCCATTTCGACGCCTCTCAAAAAAGAAACACAACTGGGTTGAGTTTTTGGCTTTAGCCACCCACTCAAATTTGATACGTGACCCAACGGAAAATGCGTTTTCCATGAAGCGGCCTGCCTCCACCCCATGACATGCGCCAACAATGCCCATTAACGCAACCCCTTTTGGCCTTAAATTCATCGAACCCATGCCTCATTATTAAATGTTATATATATATATTTTTTTGTTTTTTCTGTCGGCCAGTTTTGAATGCGTGCGTCGTGTGTTTACTGGCTACTTGCTAATTAGCCACTGACAATTAGCGGCACAAGTGTAGCAGTAGCTTCAATCCAGAAACTAAACAAAGGCAATGCGTTGAACTATAATGTTTCTAAGAAAATATGGATTAAATTCTAGATATATTTTAATTAACTATGGGTTTAATCTAATAAAAGATTTAATACAAATTTTCATTGCCTGGCATCTTAACTTAAAAATAATTCAATATTTAACATTGCTAATCAACAATTTACCTTGATTACTTGTTGACACGACAGGGACTCTTTTTCATCATCAGACCTTACAGCTTTTTTAATATAAAATAAAATATAAATTGTATAATTACTAATTACTAATTGTAAATAAACATATTTCACCAAAATTGCACTAAATCAAAATATATATGTATGAAACTCTTCAAACAACAACAAAAACTATTACGCAACGAATCAGTGGCCACCGCTGAGGACTCACCGCTGGCGACAAAGTTGAAGAAGACCTGGCTCCGCACACCCGTGGGCGAGGAGCAGGCGGCTCAGGCTGTGCTTGATCCCTCAATAGGTACCTCCTCCAACTACAGAAATCACATTAGCTCTTGAATGCACAACTCTTTATGTACTTATCTTAAATCTATCTATGAACTATTTAAGTAGATTAGACTTAATAAGTAGTTTCTGTAGTGTAGTTAATCAGTCTAAATTTGACTTTAACAATTTACTTCACTTAAAAGTAGTTATTTTTTAAGTTGAAATTATTGTTTGACTTTAAATGTGGTATTGCTTGCTTCTATTTCCCTTCGATAAAAGTTTCCTATCTATTTTTATTGCATTGTACAGCACGAAATGACAATATTACTAAAATGAATGATTTAACAGCAACCAAAATATTGATATGCAAATGTTATTGTATGGAGGAATCGTCTATTAGCTGGGCTTCTGTAGTTTTATCTTACTTTATATTACATAAACGATTTTTATATTATATTATCCTTTAGTAATACCATTTCTTACTGAATTTCCTGATGACTATTTCAAAATTTGTAGCGTATTTACATTATTATATTATATCTGTAAAGTTTAAAGAAAAAATCTATACTTACTTAATTGCTGACTATGTTTATTACAGCTGCCCTGGATGAGGAGCGCACCAGTCCGACGCAATCGTCGGGCGGTGGTGGCTCCGTGACCGCCAACTCTGGCACCACCAACAGCAATAACAGCACTGCCACCGGCGGCGGAGGATCAGGTGGCGGTGTAGCGGAGAAGGGTGAGGCGCTAACCAGCAAGCAACGCTACCAGATCAAGCATCGCGAGCTGTTTCTCTCACGCCAAGTTGAGTCGATACCCGCCACACAGATCCGAGGCAAATGCTCGGTGACGCTGCTTAATGAGACGGAATCCCTGCAGAGCTATCTCAATAAAGACGTGAGTTGGTAGTAGTTTCTCCGGTCGGGTACAACATGTGCACAAAACTATGCAAAATTTATTTGTAAATCTCCTACGTTTTTTTTTTTTTCAATATAAAATTAGTGCGCATCCTTGGTAACCTAATCTTAGATAGATGAAATTATTATTAAAAATGCTCATCCCTATTTTTTTTCTAACTTCTATAGGACACATTCTTCTACTGTCTGGTGTTCGATCCAAATCAAAAGACTCTTCTCGCCGACAAGGGTGAGATCCGAGTCGGCAGTCGCTATCAGTGTGATATACCCGCAAAGCTCAAGGACACCGCCCTGGATGAGCGCAAGCTGGAGGAGCTGGAATCTCTGGTGTGGACGCCCGAGCACAGTTTGACCGACCGCAAAATCGACCAGTTTCTCGTGGTCTCTCGTTCTATCGGCACCTTTGCCCGTGCCCTTGACTGTAGCAGTTCAGTGAAGCAGCCATCTCTACACATGTCTGCCGCAGCAGCCAGCAGGGACATCACACTGGTTGGTGGGAGTTATTATTTGCATATTCAGGATATTAAGACTATTATCCTTCCAGTTTCACGCTATGAACATTCTGCACAAGCATGACTACTCGATCGAGGAGGCCATGTCCTCACTAGTTCCTTCCACTGGGCCTGTGCTCTGTCGCGATGAAATCGAAGATTGGAGCGCCTCGGAGGCGAATCTCTTTGAGGAGGCTCTGGACAAATATGGCAAAGACTTCAATGACATTCGACAAGATTTTGTAAGTTTTGTTTGTTTTTTAAGGATTCTAAATGTAACCTGCATTATAAACTATTTCAACCACAGCTACCGTGGAAGACGCTAAAACAAATCATCGAGTATTACTACATGTGGAAAACCACCGATCGCTATGTGCAGCAGAAGCGCGTGAAGGCCGTGGAGGCGGAACTGAAGCTTAAGCAGGTCTACATACCGCAATATAACAACAACAATGGCAGCAAGGGCAACGGATCCTCTGTGAAGGCGGCGGGCGGCGGGGTATACAACGGCACCACCACCAACGGGAGCACTGATCTCTCCAACAACGGCAAACCTTGCGAATCGTGCGGAGCAACCAAATCATCACAGGTACAACCTTAAATTATTTTATAAATATTCTTATATTAATTTGCAATCTACACGCCACAGTGGAACTCGATCAGCACTGGGCACAGTACGTGTCGCCTGTGCCAGAGTTGCTGGGAATATTGGCGCAAGTATGGCAGTATGAAGTCGGCGACCAAGGGCGACGGCGGCGGTGACAACAGCGATGCTAAGAAAAAGGCTTCGGCTTTAACGACGTCATCAGCGACGTCAGCGATATCAGGTGCAGCCCCCACTGCGGTGGTCGACCTAAATGACGACGACAAAATCAGTGATCTATCCAATCGTCAGTTGCACAGGTAAAAGAGAGCTGTCCATTACATTTTCTTCAAGAATATTATGGCCTAACACAGTGTGTTTTCTTGTTGCCTTAGATGTTCCATTGTTAATTGTGGCAAGGAGTTCAAGCTGAAGACCCACCTGGCACGCCACTATGCGCAAGCGCACGGCATAGCCATCAGCTCGGGGTCTCCTCGGCCCATTATGAAGACGCGCACTGCCTTTTACTTGCACACCAATCCCATGACTCGAGTAGCGCGCGCAATCTGCCGCAGCATCGTAAAGCCGAAAAAGGCGGCGCGGCAGAGTGCGTACGCCATTAACGCCCTGCTGGTTAAACAAGAGTGTAAGTCTCGAATAGATTTGATGAGAAGCAAACCTAATTTATTCTGACTTTTATTTTCTTCTCTTAGTTACGAATCGTATTAGTGGAAAGTCGCAAGCTGAAATAAAAAAACTACTTTTGCTAAAGCCGAAGGATCGGGGAAGTGTCACCAAAATCGCAAATCGTCTTGGTGCACCGGGTAGTGGTCCGCACGAATGGCTCATATTAACGCCCAAGGACAAAATGCCGCTGCCACTGTTTGTCTCATTCCCTAAACCCCCGAAAGCTGCCGACGGAAGTTTAGTGTATGAAAGAGTACCCAATAAATCGCCCGATATAGTCGCTGTCTCGGCCGATAAGGAACTAACCATAATTCCAACGCAAGCCACTTCGACGATACGAAAGCGCGCCCACGACGACCAGCAGCAGCAGCTCAATGGCACTGAGGGTAAGTGGCGAGTTAGATATCAATATATCAACATTTTCATCCATTTCATTTTAAAAATAACAATAATTTATCTATGTTCTCCTTTATCCTTCAGTTACTATAGTTCCCAGCGGACCACCGGCCAAGCGCCCCAATAAGGATCCAATGCCCTCCCATTGTCCCAGTCCAGAACAGTTTGCGGCAATGATGGCTGCATCTGGACAACCGCTCTCCCGGCATCATGTGAGTAAATATCATGCTATTATTTAATTAAATATTAACTCGTTTATGTATTTCGGTCAACCAAATAGCTCAATGGCAAGCAGAAGATTGCACAAATGGCGCGTGGGGGCAATGGGCGCAAACAGGTAATCAGTTGGATGGATGCACCGGACGATGTTTACTTTAGGGCCAACGATAACCACAAGTGAGTAATGAAGAATAAAGAATATAACAAAAATATTAATTTCATTTTTGTGCTGCAGAAAAACGAGAAAAATACTCTCTGCTGTGGACTTGCGACGAGCGGCGCGCAAGCCGTGGCGCATACTGCCTATAAAGCCTGCGGTACCGGAGCCGAGTAGCAGGCCCATTGAATCACAAATCGTCATACTGGACTGACCGTCGACGGCAAGCAAAATGGCAAAATCTGGTGCATCAGGGGCATCGGCATCGGCAACCAAGTTGTTGTTATCGTCTTCAGCAAACAGATTCGACCAGCAGCAACATTCTCCATTTCCATATACCATGGATGCACTACTTAACTAGCGCATTCTCTGGTTAAAACGGGCTTGCCATGTACATACCCCGGAGCATAAAAACTCCCACATCTCCCCACTCCCACTCCCACAGTACAGACAGACAGACCCACAGAACAGGCATTAACTTAGGATCAGTGTAGTTACAGCCTCACTGTACGACGACATGTAGGAAAAACAAGCAAACACAAATCCACTTTAATAGCGCTTAAATAGGTATCTTTTTTAAACAAAGCAAATATAGTAACATAAAAAGTGTTAGGCATGCGAGCGAGAACCACAAAATATTTATAAATAATTTATATAATTTTTTTAATTACAACTCAACACACACACACACACACACACTGAATACACTTTTACTCACAAGATGTGGGCTTCTGCATTGGTCTATATTTTAATATATGCATGTTAGTTTTCGATATAAATACATGTGTTTTTCGTCGCTTTAAAGTTCTTCTCCGTATAATTTCCTAAGCCTAATCCTAGCTAAGAACCAGATACGTAATTATGAAATTAAAAGGCCTCTCTTGTACGTTTCATTTTAATGTTTGGCAGTCCAGAATTGAATTAAACGCACATAACGAATATTGGGAATTATTTTTGAATGCTTTGAGAAGATTTGAAAAGATAAAGGATTTAAAATTGTTAATAAATGTGTGACACGTGCAAAGTTTTAGAAAAGGTGATTACGAAATTTACGCTGTAACTACTTACTAATGGGAAACCACACTAAAGCAAAAATTGTACAGTAAAAAAGTAAAACGTTAAAAATTCGAATAAAATGTATTTTCATAATTTATGTAAACACAGACAAACGAATGTTCAGTAATCTAAAGAGCTATCATCATACTCATCCCACACACGACCACACAGCCAACCAAGCATCTAGCATATATTATTGACGCATATAAATCTAATAAGAATCTAAGCCGCAATTACATTTAAAAATGTATCAATAACACACACGGAGGATCGTAAAAAGTAATGACTAGAGGTAGAGCAGTGCAGGGCGAGCGATCGCCAGAAGAGCATAGAGGAGGAGACCCACTAAAATTATGATTATGACGAAGATTCGATTGTAAGCCAACAACATATTTTTAACTTACGACCTAAGCAATTTTTGTAAAATAATAAATCACTTCAAATTAAAAAACGTTAGTTAAGTGACGAACGGAACGAAGGAGCGAGTCGAAAGCTGCTGCAACTAATGTCAACATCAAAAGTCTCCGCAACACGCCGCGAGTGTATGCAGGAGTACCCAGCAAATAGACTTATTAATTGGTTTTCATTTACTTCCCAAACGCAAACATCCATTATTTAAGCATCTTGCTGACGAGCAAGCACAACAGAGATAAGCAACAGAAGCAAATCAAACAGAGCTGTATACATAATTATATATATTATATACAGATATACAAATATAATAGTAACAGTGGATAAATACAGTATGCATAACAATTTTTACAGAGCAAGAATCGAACGAAATGACGCGGTTGAGGCGGCAACAGTGAAGAAAACGTTTTCCAAATAAAGTTTTAAAACTAAACACTTTTCCTAAAAAAAACGTGTCAGCTTTTTAACATTTTATTATCTGTGGCGATTGGTTTAAAAATAGTCAACAATTTGAGGATTTTTAGTCGGAATAGCTAGCAATGCACAGGGAGGCATTGGTTCCTCCGAATCCAAACGAGTTCTTGAGAGCAACACGACGTCCCTGATTCGGCGTCCATTCGGTTGCTTCCCTGACCACGTTCACGTTTACGTCCGCATCCAGCTGCTCGATATTAATGGAAGGCGGCAGCTTGCTGTCCGCACAAGCGTGCACCACAAATAGAGCCTCTAAATTTCCCGAGGATCCGAGCAGGTGGCCGTGGGCTCCTTTCGTGGAAGAAACCCTCACTTGGCTAGTGTGCTCGCCAAAGACTCGTCCTATGGCGTGCGATTCAATGCGATCACCAGTGGGCGTGGATGTGGCATGGGCATTCACGTACGTTATCTCCTCCGGCCTAATTCCAGCATCCTGGATGGCCCTTTTCATTGCTAGGGTAGCTCCCTCGCCATTCTCACTAGGAGATGTTATGTGAAAGGCATCGCCGGAAAGTCCGTAGCCCAATAACTCAGCCAGGATTGTGGCTCCTCTTGAGCGGGCATGTTCCAGTTCCTCGAGTAGAAGAACGGCTGCTCCCTCGCCCATCACAAAGCCATCACGGGATTTGTCGAAGGGTCGCGAAGCCACCGCTGGGTTATCATTGAAAGCGGTACTCAGAGCACGTAATCTGCAGAAGCCGGCAATGGAGAGAGGATCTATGCAGGCTTCCCCACTTCCAGCCAGCATCACATCCGCATCGCCATTTCGAATAAAACGCATAGCGTCGCCGAGGGCATGGGCACCGGTGGCGCAGGCTGTGGACACCGAATGGTTGGGTCCCCTCAGCCCATGTCGCATGCTTATGTGACCACATGCCATGCTGGGCAGCAGCCGTGGCACAAAGAAGGGGCTCACACGGTTATAGCCTCGCTGCAGTTGCTGCCAGGCGCCGTACACCTCCGTAAGATCGAACATGCCCATACCCACGCAGACTCCGATTCGCTCCCGCTGCTCCTCGCTCATATCTTTGGGGTTCAGCCCCCCAGCCTTCAGAGCCTCCTCCGCCGCCACGACCGCCAGTTGGGTAGCTGGACTCATCATTTTGATGTCCGTCTTGCTTAAGGGCTTCTCCAACTGGAGCGTTTCCCTGTTTATCTGAGCAGCCACCTGACACGGTAAGCCCTTAAACTCCGGTCCCAGTTGGGAAATGGCCGATTCCCCGGCCAAGATGCGACGCCATGAATCACCTGCGTTGTTGGCCAAAGGAGTCACGGCACCGCTTCCTGTTATCACCACCCGCCGGCGTCCGGAGTGTGTGGAGGAGTTACGCGTTGGGAGGAGGGTCAATAGATTGGAACTTCTTAAAAACCGCATTTCGATGTTTACATGATCAGGTGAGCGTGACCGTGTTTTGACCGTTAAAATATCTTTTTTCAGTGTTGTTATAAGTACGATAACACACACCATTATTAAAACCAGCTCAACATATCGATAAATGGCGCTTGTTTTTAGTTGTGTTTGAAAATTAAATTATTTAGAACTGCTTCAAAGTATTTAACAAGTACCAAATTCAATCCCAAGTCAAAAAAGTAACAGACTGTCCATAATTCACTTGTTATATGTGAGGTACAAACAATGCGGAAGGATAAATTTCGATATTTCAAGTTATTTTTAGCTAGGAACGTGTTTCGCAGCATCCAATTAAAGGCAAATGTTGCAAGCAACATGTTGAGGAACATACAGTGGTGCTGCCAAAACAAATGTAGCAGCAGAACATAAAGAAAACTTTATTATTTAATAACTTATAAAATTATATGCCAGGTGTCATTATTCGATATAAATTTACTTCAAAACTCATATGAAAGTGCGTAGAGTCGGAACCCAGCATCAGAATTTATCTATCCCTGCAGGCTAAATATTCTCAAATGTTCTCAAAATCCAGACGCAGAAAAATAATTTGGAAATGAATCTAAGCTCTCAACCAGTAATAAAAAACTCTAAGGCATTAAAAAATACAAACCGTATTTTTAATAGATTATTAATAATATTTTATATTAAAAATATTGAAATTGGTTTTATTTTTTCAAGAAATAAACAATTGTTAATTAAATTGGTAAAATGGTAAGACATGTTACATTATTAGTTTACAATTTAGAACAGAACAGTTCAAACATAGTAATTTTAGTTACTAACCTATAATACATATATAAGTAACAAATACTTGAATAACTTTATTACCATCATCACAATGAATACAAAATGTGGATTTAATGACTATTGCTATAAGTCAGTCACAGCTATTTCGCATATTACTCGCCTCAGTGTGGTCTAGGGAATATAGCGAAAACATTATCTTTTCGAGTAGAATGATTCGTCGGCAATTTTTCTTCACCAATACAGGGTAATGACCAAACAGGCAAATCGCCGTGTCACACTGAGAAGGCACCATTCACGGTATACGCTTGGGGAAGCCTCAACCTACCTCCTAAGGAATCGTAGCTCGTACAGCCTTCTTAATGTACGAGTCTAGTGATAATGTAATCTTTCAACGGAATGGCGAAATTTTTTGTCAAACGCCGCATTAGCCGCAAGCTCCTAGGCGAATATAAAAGCGCAGTCCGAGTCCGGCCGCTCAGTTTCGATTTGACTTGCAAAAAAATAAGAACCATGATCGGAATAGTGCTGGTCGTTACGGCCGCCACCCTGCTGTATGTTTATCTTAAGTGGACATTCAGCTATTGGGACCGCAAAGGGTTTCCCTCGGCGGGTGTAAATATCCCCTTCGGTGTTCTCGACTCCGTGTGGCAGAAAAAGCGAGCCTATGGCTTGGCCATCCAAGATCTGTACAACTCCACGAAGGGACCGGTGGTTGGCATGTATCTCACCGTGAGACCCGCTCTCCTGGTCCGTGATCCACAGCTGGCACACGACATGTTGGTCAAGGACTTTGCCAGCTTCCACGATCGCGGAATCTACGTGGACGAGGAGAATGACCCCATGTCGGCGGGTATATTCCAAATGGAGGGAGCCCGGTGGAAGAACTTGCGTGCTAAGATGACGCCCTCGTTCACCTCTGGCAAGCTAAAGGCCATGTTTGAGACATCCAATGCTGTCGGAGACAAGTTATTAGCCCACTTGAGGAAGGAACTTGAGCAGGCCGGGACCAAGGAGGTGGATATGAAGAGCGTCATGGCAACGTGAGTTAGCGGAAAGCCTTGTTTGTAAACAAATACCAATAAGAGCTGCTGCTTTTTATTCTTTCCTCTCCAGTTATGCCACCGATATCATTGCCTCGACTATTTTTGGCCTGGACGTGGACAGTTTTGCAGATCCCAAAAACGAATTTATTGCAATCAGTAAAAAAATAAATGCGAACACATTTAAGAATGTTATTCGCAATATAACCTTATTACTTTATCCAGCGTAAGATTTCTTTGGAAATTCTTTGTAATGTGCGGAATTACATCACAAATCCTTTACAGAATGGAGAAGTTCTTCGTACGAATCGGATGGAAGCCGGAGGGCATTGAAATGATGCGACAACTGACTAACAGGGTCTTGGATCACAGGGAGAAAAACAATATTGTTCGTAAAGATTTGCTGCAACTTTTGCTCCAGTTGCGCAATCAGGGAAACATCAGCACCGATGATACCGTTTGGTCGTCGGAGAGCATTCAAAATGGCCTGAAATCGATGTCCAAAGACCTGATTGCTGGCCAGCTTTTCGTCTTCTATGGCGCTGGTCACGAAACCACTGCCTCCAGCATCTCCTTCACCCTCTACGAGCTCAGTCAAAACCCGGAGGCACTGGCCAAGGCGCAGGAGGATGTGCTCCAAGCTATCGAGCAGCACGGCGGCCTGACCTACGATGCCCTTGCGGAAATGAAGTACTTGGATGCCTGTGTGATGGGTAAGTTTTTGAAGGATACCAATCCAGGCAACCAATCAAGTAAATTTCTCTCGCAGAATCCACCCGCAAGTATCCCGCTCTGCCTATCCTAAACCGAGTCTGCACCCAAGACTATCCAGTTCCGGATAGCCACCTGGTGATCAAGAAGGGCACACCAATAGTGATCTCCCTTATGGGATTGCATCGAGATGCTGAGCACTTCCCCGATCCGCTCAGCTATCAGCCGGAACGCTTTATGGAAGGTACAAAGAACTACAATCAGGCTGCCTATTTGGGATTTGGCGATGGACCCCGCCACTGTATAGGTAAGAAATATTTACATATTTGTCATAACAAAATTACAGACTTAAAATGTATACTATTTTTTCCATCTGCCAGGAGCCCGCATGGGAAAGGTGAATGTCAAGTTAGCGGTAGCCAAGATCCTGTCCAATTTCGACCTGGAAGTCAGAAAGGAGAAGCAGGAGATTGAGTTCGCATTGCACGGATTGACCCTGTTACCCAAGGCGGGGGTGCCCGTGCGTCTTTCTCCCAAGAAACTGTCTTAAAACCCTACTCACCTAATACCAAATAAAAAGCATTGGAAAAAAAATACAAATCGGACAAAGAAGAATGTACGAGTCACGGAAAGTGAAAATTGCCGCTGCTTGTCCTAGGTCAACTCGATGTGATAGCGCCAACCAACGCATAGTTTTTATCAATCCGTTCGGCAGGTGATAAGCTAATCTCCCGCATTAAAACAGAATAAATCAAACGTAAAGGTCAATAACTGATAAAAATAAACGTAATACAGAAACGCTCCGTAAAGTCAAATCAGAACTTTTAAGATATGACAAGCTCTGAGTGCTGAGTTAGCCATTAAGTGCTTTTCCAGAAAATAACCTTATAATAATAATAAAGGAGAAGTAATTATTTTACATATTTACTATTTAAAAACGGCGCTCAATTTTAAGATTTTTTATTTCTAGAAATATGTATCTGGGTATCCGAATAATAAAGATATGATACACTACTAAATAAACCGATTTTGTTGGCTAGTGTTTACTTGACCGACTCAAAGTGAGAGTCGGATCTTTGTGCCAGGCCGTATCAACTATCGGCAACTTAAATCGCCAGCAGTCAATAGGTTCAAAACAAAAATATACTACCATGTATTTTATATATATTCATGTGTATATAGCCAATGTATTATATGTTTATATACAATCTTGTAGCCGGCCAAACTACTTAGTATTCCTGATAAGAGCGCCCGGGTGACCGGTTCTCTTTGGCTTTTATTATTGAGAGGCGGCAAGAGAGCGCCAGTATAAAGCTTATTCTGAACATCGGCTGATACTCATTTCGCTACTGTTCTTCGTTCCATAACAACCGCCAAGCTATGTCGAAGAAAGGTAAGTATATACACAGACACGCCTCTAGAAATTGTTGATATTCTCTTGCGAGCTCAAAGTTAAAAATTAATTTAATGTTTTTATTTAGCCTGCTGCCGTGGTCCCGGTTACGCAACCCCTCTGGACGCCATGAAGAATGGCCCCAGGGAGACGCTTCTCTACACGGTGACCGTTCAGCCCAACTTGGACGAACCCCATGGCGACTATCTAGCCACAGTGGATGTGGATCCAGAGAGCCCCACCTACTGTCAGGTGAGTTTGCTATCTCTAACAGAAACTACGTAGAGTTTTTTATTTGCTGAATACATCAGTATGAGCTTTGTATTGTTTTTAAATGATTTCAGACTTCATTGTAGTTACTATTTAGTATTTGTACATAAATAAGGGGATTTATTTGAATTTCTGAAATAAAAATTCGACCCTCTATATGAATTCTGACTACGCTCTTGGCTTAGAGATAACACAAGCTGGAGATAAGCCCCCATGAACCCCACGTAGCTGAAGATTTCTTTTCAGGGACTAAGTACTAATTGTTAATTTCTATTAACAATCAACTTGACACAAAATTTAAAACTTTAAAGCTTTAACAAGTAGGAAATTTATTTTGAAGATTAAGTGGTCAGTTGGCAGGTTCAGTTCCAGTGATGTGATATAATGGAACTCAGATAACAAAATTATTAGACAGCCTGCCCTTTTTTTTAAGAAATATTAGAATAAACACAGAAATAACTATGACATTACCCAATGTTTTACTTTTACTTGGACTTTAGATAGTTCACCGTACCTTCACCAATCGAAAGGGAGATGAGCTGCATCACTCTGGCTGGAACGCCTGCTCCAGTTGCTACTATGTTGACGAGAAGGCTGAGACAGTGCCAAAAAGAGATAGAATGGTGCTGCCGGCCCTGAATTCGGACTTCATCTATATACTCGATGTGGTTACGAACCCTCGGAAGCCAGAAATAGTTAAGACCATCGACGGGGACGTTTTGAAGAGTCACAATGTGACTGGTCCACATACCACTCACTGCCTGGCCAACGGAAATATTATGATATCCATCATGGGCGATGCCGAGGGCAACGCCAAGGGAGACTTTATTCTCTTTGACTCCGACTTTAATTGCATTGGCACCTGGACCAGGGGCGACAAGAAGGCATTGTGCGGCTACGATTTCTGGTACCAGCCGTATTTCGATGTTATGGTGTCTTCGGAGTGGGGAGCCCCAAATAAATGGCGACGGTTCGTAAAAAATCCTATGAAATGTATATAATCAAACTTGACATTGAATTATATATCTTCTGTAGGGGCTGGAGGCTCAGCGATCTCGAGGATATGACACAGTATGGCTGTCGTCTCAACTTCTACAAATGGTCCACGCAGACTCTGTACCAGACCATCGATCTGGGAACAGATGGCATTACGCCGCTGGAGATTCGCTTCCTGCACGATCCAAAACGGGCGGAGGGATTCGTTGGCTGCGCATTGAATGCCAAGGTGTTCCACTTCAAAAAGAAGCCCGACTCTGATGAGTTTGAGGCCAAAAAAGTGATTGACATTCCAGAAAAGCTGGTGGATACTGGCAGTGGAAAGGCAGAGAATATGGGTGGCATGATCTCGGATATCATCATATCCTTGGACGACAGATTCCTGTACGTCAACTGCTGGCGACACGGAGATGTCAGGCAATACGATATCACCGATTGCGAGAATCCCAAACTTACAGGACAGCTCTTCCTGGGAGGAGCCATATGTAGTGACTTGCCCAATGTGATCGTAAAGGAGGATAAGGAACTAAAGGTGCGTCCTGGACAATGGATTACTTCAGTGCGTTGAACAATAATCTTTTTTCTTAGGAGCGGCCTCCAGCTCGATATGTGAAGGGTCGCCGATTGGAGGGTGGACCGCAAATGATGCAACTCTCCCTGGACGGCAAGCGGTTGTATGTCTCATCATCCTTATATTCCCCCTGGGATAAGCAGGTGTGTTCCCTTGAAGCACTCTTAAATGTTAGCAATTTTAGACATTTACATATCTCCCTTAGTTTTACCCCGAAATGGTCTCAAAGGGCGGTCACATTGTCCAGATAGATGTGGATACGGTAAACGGTGGCATCTCCCTGAACGAGAACTTTTTCGTGGACTTTAAGGATGAGCCCTATGGTCCCGGTCTGCCCCATGAAATGCGCTACCCTGGTGGCGATTGCACTTCTGATATATGGCTGGCCGATCAGGAATAGGTGGACCCACCCTTAAAAGATCAAGTAAATCAGCAGCAAAAAACTTTAATCAAGATTTAAAATCATCAAATTGCTTTGATTTATTACCGAAAATACATACTTTATATAATTTTGAATACCTAAAAGTTTAAAATAGTTACGAGTCACTATTAAACTTTATTCACGGTGGGACGTGATCTTATTCCACTACCAGATTTCTTGGGCTTCTGTCCGGCGCCGCCATGGATTTTCGACATTACAGGACTGCAGACACTCTGGCACTCCTTCAGATGCTGATCATAGAGCTCCTTCTTGGCCAGAGAGTTCTTATCCAGCCACGATGACTCACTGGCACACTTCTCGCGCACCTTGGAGCGCTCGGCCTCGGTTAGGACTCCGGCTGGTGCCTCGTCCACGGCCTGCCGACAGGCGTAAATATATGCTTCGAGGTTGTTCCTGGCCTTAACTCTTTCCCGCTGACGTTCGTCCTCCACCTTGTACTTCTCGGCATCGGAAAGCATGCGATCTATCTCCGCCTTGGATAGTCTTCCCTTGTCATTTGTGATTGTGATCTTCTCGGACTTCCCGGTGCTATTATCCTTGGCAGTTACATGAAGGATGCCATCGGTGTTCAGGTCGAAAGTGACTTCGATCTGCGGCACGCCTCTGGGGGATGGGGGAATCCCACTGAGATTAAAGGTGCCAAGCAGATTGTTATCATTCGTCATCGCTCGCTCGCCCTCATAAACCTGAATGGTCACCGCATCCTGGTTGTCACTGTAAGTGGTGAACATCTGCTGATGCTTGCACGGAATCCTAGCATTGCGGGCCACCAAATTGGTCATCACCCCGCCGGCGGTTTCGATCCCCAGCGATAAGGGAGTCACGTCCACCAGAAGCAGATCCTGTATCTTAGAGCTACCCTCGCCCGTGAGAATAGCAGACTGCACCGCCGCTCCATAGGCCACCGCTTCATCGGGGTTGATGGATAGATTCAAGGTTTTGCCATTAAAGAAATCCTGCAGGAGTTTCTGTATCTTTGGAATTCGCGTGGACCCGCCCACTAGCACCACATCGTGGATGGTATTCTTATCCATTTTAGCATCGCTCAAGGCTCGCTCCACTGGCTGCATAGTGGACCTGAAGAGGTCCATGTTTAGCTCCTCGAAGCGCGCACGCGAGATCTTGGAATAGAAATCGATGCCCTCGTGCAGAGCATCAATCTCCAGGGATGCCTCAGTGCTGGACGACAGGGTCCTCTTAGCCCTTTCACAGGCTGTGCGCAGACGCCTTAATGCCCTAGCATTGCCCTTGATATCTGCGTTGTGCTTGCGCTTAAACTCTGCCGCAAAGTGGTTCACCATCCGGTTGTCGAAATCCTCGCCACCCAAATGGGTGTCTCCAGCCGTGGCTTTCACCTCGAACAGGGAGCCCTCATCGATGGTCAGAACGGAGACATCGAATGTGCCGCCACCCAAGTCGAAAATGAGCACATTACGCTCCCCCTTGAGGTTTTTATCGAGTCCGTAGGCCAAGGCAGCGGCCGTGGGTTCGTTGATGATCCTCAGCACATTAAGTCCGGCAATCGAGCCCGCATCTTTGGTGGCCTGTCGTTGGCTATCGTTGAAGTAGGCCGGCACCGTGATCACGGCATCCTTCACCTTTCCGCCCAAATACATCTCGGCGATCTCGCGCATCTTGGTCAGCACCATGGAACTGATCTCCTCCGGAGCGAAGCGTTTGCGTTCCCCCTTGAATTGCACCTCGATTTTGGGCTTGCCATTGTCGTTGATTACCTTGAAGGGCCAGTGCTTCAAGTCCTCCTGGATCTTTGGATCGTCGAACTTGCGGCCAATCAGGCGCTTGGCATCAAACACCGTGTTCTTGGCATTCATTGCGACCTGTGGAGGAGTTTTTAGGAATTATTACATCCAGCTTGGTATTTAAAGCTCACTTGATTCTTGGCCGCATCGCCAATAAGGCGTTCCGTGTCGTTGAATGCCACATATGAGGGCGTGGTCCGGTTGCCCTGGTCATTGGCAATGACCTCCACCTTGTTGTTCTGCCACACGCCCACACATGAGTAGGTGGTACCCAAATCGATGCCAATAGCCGGTATCTTGACCATTTTGGTGGTAATTTAGTATCTTGTTTGGGACAACTTGACTTAAGCTGCTAATGATCGTCAAAACTTCCCTGTCCTTTAATAGATTTTTGAAATATGTATCTTAACTTATATACGATGAAATTGAAATGTTCCAGTTGATTATATGTCTGCCGCTTACTTCTAACTCAGAGTACTCTTTGTTATTGTAGAATCAATTGTTTATTTTAATCAAAAAATGGTTTGATTTAATTGATTACGAATAAAGCCATCATCAGAGTCGCGTTTTGATTTATTTGTTTGTTTTGGGTTTTTTATTTCCTAAATTCGGTTCTAGGAATTTCGAATCCAATTTAAAAATTGCTTGTACATTAAAAATATTCTTATCAATCAACAAATTGATTGTAGATATAAACACGTTAAATATAAATATAAAATATACGATATTTAGTTAAAGCCGTCAACGTTTTCCCTTCTTCTTCTTTTTTTGTCCATCTGGCCAAGCGAATCCTCTTGATTTAAGGACATCCTTAAATATAATTTTCGAGAAAGCGTTAAAATTTTTTATTTAAAATGATTATAAATTCATTTTCATCTCACCTGGACATTGTGGCACACATAGTATGCGTTTTCCATGGCCGCGTCATTGAAGATGTCACAGCCTATGGATTTTCCCATGCCTCCTTTCTTCTTGCCGCCGCCACCCTCCTTTTTCTTTTTTTCCTCCCCCTCGCCACTGCCAGCATTGCTGGATGTTGAGTCCTTGCTATTGCGCTTTTTTTTGCTCTTGCCAACCATGATTATATCATAATTTTAATTCAATCAATTCAATTAAAATAAAATTCAATCTGCTTTATTGACTAAATAATATACTTAGCTAGTTGGCGGAGCCTAGCAACCAAGATTATTGTCCTGCCAACCTTAGTCATATAATGAAAATTTATGAAAAGCTTAGAGACTTCTATTTCCAATTTTAATGTTGAAGAAAGTTACTTGAAGAAAGGCATTTCTGAGCCTTTAATGAAAGATGTTTTTTATAGCATACGACTCTTTCCATGCAGCTTGCAAGTAATGATATAAAAAGCATATTTACTTATTTATACATTTTAATAGTCTTATTTGTAAATAAACAATAAAGCTTTCCTTTTTTATTGTCATTTCTAAATTGTTGGCGTTAGAAAACAAGTGGAATTTGGTAATTTATTTAAATGACTTAAATGATACAACAATTTTCGGTTCACCACTGTGTCTAAAGACACCCTCTCTCTCACTGGCTATTTTTTGTTTAATGTATTTTTATTAATTAATGCGGGTGCTCAATTATAAATTCGTCTGAATTTCAATAAAACTGTTTGCCTGCTCCGCGGCTTATTTCGAAGAAACATCCCAGTCGAACGAAATCGGTCGGTCGAGAAAGACCTCCTCTACCTTCAGATGGCAGATTTGAAAAGTGTTTGTGTCTTTGTCGCGGTTTGTTTGCTTTCGTGCGAGGTTCGGGCGAAGGGACAGCGACCGAATGGCAACGGGGAAGGGAACGGGGGCCAGTGGGTATTCCCCAATCCCGAGCCGGAGCCAAGCAGGTGGGACTACAGCAACTACAACAACTATGACAACGGTTACGAAAGTCAATGGCCGCCGGGTTATTTTAACAACTACGGCTATTATAGACCCCCGCCGCCACCTCCTCCGCCGCCCTGCGGTCAACCCCCACCCGGACCGCCACCGCCGGGCCCACCTCCGCCTGGTCCACCGCCCGGTTGTCCAGGAGGTCCACCGCCGCCTCCGAGACGACAGCACGGTCACCGCCAATGGAACCCACATCGCCCGCCGCCCGGTTACCATAGGAACTTCCACAATATATTCCTGAGTCAGGAGCAAAAGGTGGACACGGACAACTACAATAAAACGGCGGAGGCCGAGGATTTGCACGACGATTTCAACGGTCGTTCGATTGTGGCTCCCGGACAGTATCCACACATGGTCAGTAGACGGAGATGCACTCCAAACAAATTGAAAAAAACTGAAAAATAAAATAAATAAATAAACACAAAAAATCACACAAAACCGGAATCGGGGAAACGCCAAAACACGCTTAAAGCCAACTGGCAAATCAAAGCCCTGCCATCTGATAACAGTTTTGGAGCCGAACTCTTGCATCTCCTCCACTCACATATTCTCTTACCACTTTGTCTCTTAGGCCGCATTGGGATTCCGTAATAAAGACCGGGAGATCGACTACAAGTGCGGCGGTAGCCTAATCAGTGAGTATTTCGTGCTCACGGCCGCTCACTGTCTCACAACTCATGGGTAAGCTTCCACTTTCACTCAGAGACCAGGGACTGAAAACAATATCATCATCATTTTTATTCCCGGTATCCATAGAATTTTAGAATTTTATATGTAGCTTAGTGACAACAGAGAATGTATTCAACAGTCAGAGGACAGTCAGAGGACAGCATTTCTTTTTATAAATAATTAATTTTCTCTTGTTGTGATGGAGAATATACGAATATTGGAGAATCAGTATCAGTAATTCAGATCGTAGAGCATTTGCGTCATGATCACAAGCCACAGAATTGATCGATAAACGTAGGTCAAGTATAATAATACAATTATTATAGAAAGGAAAGATTCGTATTTTTGTGTGTTGATATGTATAAATAATTATTTCCTAGGAGGGCTCATTCATCACTCAGAGGCGTTTCTTTATTACGTTTTTATATCGGTCATTGACCTTGAAAGTTTTGGTAATTTATTCTGTTTTAATGAGTGAGATTAGCTTATCACTAGCCGAACGGGATCGATAAAGACCTTGCATTGGTGAGCCTTATCACATTGAGTTGTCCTAGGCCAAGGAGCGACTATTGTCACTTTGCGTAACTCTTACATTCTTCATTCTTGTCCGATTTGTGTTTTTTGATGTTTCTCCACAAAGGTTGCCAGGGACATTTGCTTTATTTTTCATTAAACCAGATCAATGTTCCTTTTAGTTTAACCCGCATACGGATAACTTTTCATACCAGATAATAACAAACTTAATTAATTAATTAGTATTCCCTTTAAACCGAAAAGACTTTCGTCTCATGAGAACGTTTTGAAAGGTTTTATTCAATGTGTTTATTTTTTATGGTTGTAAAACTCCACTCTCGATATGTATTATTTGCTATTATGCTAAAAGATTTGAAGTCTAATAAAATTCATATGAATAGCACGGCCCCCGATGTGGTGAAAATCGGGGATATAAAGCTGAAGGAGTGGGAGGACGATGTTGCTCCACAAAGGCGTCGTGTGGCGCAGATTTATCTGTATCCATTGTACAACTCTACCCTGAATTACCATGACATCGGACTGATCCAACTAAACCGACCAGTGGAATACACCTGGTTTGTGAAGCCAGTCCGCCTTTGGCCACGGGACGAAATTCCTTACGGCAAGCTCCATACCATGGGCTACGGCTCGACAGGATTTGCGCAGCCTCAAACCAACGTTCTCACGGAGCTGGATCTGTCGGTGGTGCCAACAGATCAGTGCAATAGCAGCCTCCCCACCGATGAGAGCTCTCCGCAAGGAATTCTTTCAAGTCAAATTTGCGCTCATGACTACGAGAAAAATCGTGATACCTGTCAGGTGAGAAATTCAATTCAATTCATTTAAAAACAAGTAACTTAAGCAGGAAATTTTAATTAGGGCGATTCTGGAGGACCTCTTCAGCTGAACCTGGAGCGTCGGCATCGCCGTCACCGCAGTCGCCGGCGTTATCGCTACTATCTGGTGGGCATTACTTCCTACGGAGCCTATTGTCGCAGTGAATTCCCAGGTTTGGTCCACGATTAAATATCAAGAATAATAAATTATGGTTTTTGAGTCTTGCAGGTGTTTATACACGCGTCTCGTCCTACATCGACTGGATTGCGTCCATAGTATGGCCGAGTTATTTCAGCGAATTTGATAATCAGTAAATAGTCATTAATAAATGTTTTAACCATTAAAGTCGGATTTATATTCATATATTAAAACAAATATGTTAAAATAATAATTTATTTTAAAGTATTTTTTCTTCATATTCGGGGAAGGGGGAAAAATGATTGAAATATAAATATATATTAAGAAAAGAACATGAAGTATTCCAATTTTATTACTGGAGGAACAAATATTACTCTCAAATCTATTAAATTTACATCACTTTCTTTTTGTTTCTTCAACACAAACTTTAAATTCAAAACAGTTTCTATCATTAGCTTATTCCTGGAATGCCCCATCGACCAATTTTATTTTTAATTTATTAAGTTTGCAATAAGTTCAGGCTTTACAAACTTTTCGATGTAATTGGTACAATATTTCTTTGTTTTTAATAATTTAAATACTAATGTGAACTTTAAGATATATTAATTTGAATATTAAGTAGAATCTCTTAAGAAACATAGATACCTGCGATGATATTAAAGAGACAAGAGCAAGAGAGTTAAAGGTCACAAGCTTAGCTAAATAGGAATTGGACTTTCACAGAAAATAAAGGTTCTTTATATACCCCTGTTATATACTCTGACTGAATATTATAATTTTGGCAAGAGACATTGAGATAGTCATTTCTTAACACATTAAATTTATAGATTCTCAATCAGCATTAACAGATAACATTATTACTATTTTTGTATATAGTGGCATAAATTCTAGGGTATATACGCTTCGGTTTTGTTTGATATTTGAAAATAGGACAAGATCTAAAAGCTAAAAAGCTATTCTTGTGTCCAACCACCTTTGTTTTTGGAAGCGAAGGTAATAAATGTTCTCTCACAATTTTACAATTTAAAGCTTTCAATTAAAGTCTACGATTTTAACTGGGTTCTTCCGTGCGATATTGGAAGTTAGTTGTATCAACAATTTTTAATCGAAGTCTTAAAATTATTATCATTAAAATGTGTGCAAAAAAGCCAAGTGCAAGCCACCAAAAGTTTAGATTATGACGAGAGTAATGTTAATGAGCCTTCATTTGATCTGCCTGCAATTGCTTTTAGGGGCTCACCACCTTGCTGGTAAGTGAAAATTAATCCCAGGTTCCCTGAGATCAGTCTAGCAATAATTCCATCGATGCAGCTCTTAATGCCTTCGAAATAACCAACTACCAGACCACCAAGTACTCAATCCCCGAACTGTGGGGGCAGCGGGAGCAAACACCTAGCGAGGCTGAGGATGTGGAAGGTCAAGACCTGGAATTGGCGGAAAGCTATTTAAAGTTTGACGACGAGTCAATTGAGGAGAGGACTCCAGCCTCTGCGGAATACCGTGAAGGTGCCTTCTGCCGGCGGAGCTTCGATGGACGGAGCGGCTACTGTATCCTGGCCTATCAGTGCCTCCACGTGATCCGAGAGTATCGTGTGCATGGCACCCGCATTGACATCTGCACGCATCGGAACAACGTGCCCGTTGTGTGTTGTCCTTTGGCTGACAAGCATGTCCTGGCGCAACGCATCAGTGCCACCAGTAAGGATGTCCAACACGGGTGGAAATAATAATGGGAATTGATAACTGTTTGTCCCAGAATGCCAGGAGTACAATGCTGCCACCAGGCGACTTCAACTGGCGGACACTGGACGTACATTCTCCGGGAAGCAGTGTGTTCCCAGTGTGCCGCTGATCGTCGGAGGTGTTCCAACTCGACACGGACTTTTCCCGCACATGGCCGCCCTGGGATGGACCCAGGGCATTGGCCAAGCCAAGGATATCGACATCAAGTGGGGCTGCGGCGGAACCTTGGTCAGCGAACTGTACGTGCTCACTGCCGCCCACTGCGCCACCTCCGGTAGGTAAGTGCGTATATCGAAGGGGTCACAACTACAGACATCCCTGTGATCCAGCAGCAAGCCTCCGGATATGGTTCGTCTGGGCGCCCGGCAGTTGAACGAGACTAGCGCAGCCCAGCAGGACATTAAGATTCTGATCATCATCCTGCACCCGAAGTACCGCTCCTCCGCCTACTACCACGACATAGCGCTGCTCAAGCTCACCAGAAGGGCCAAGCTTTCTGACCAGGTGCGTCCCGCCTGCCTGTGGCAAGTGCCAGAGCTACAGATTCCGAGCGTTGTGGCCGCCGGCTGGGGACGTACAGAGTTCCTGGGCACCAAATCAAACACCCTGAGACAGGTGAACCTTGACGTGATCCCCCAGCACCGATGCAAGCAGATTTACCAAAAGGAGCGACGCCTGCCGCGCGGGATTATTGATGGCCAGTTTTGCGCAGGATACCTACTCGGTGGCAGGGACACGTGTCAGGGGGATTCTGGCGGACCCATTCATGCCGTTCTGCCGAAGTATAACTGTGTGGCCTTTGTGGTGGGCATCACCTCGTTTGGCAAATTTTGTGCCGCTCCGAATGCTCCGGGTGTTTATACCAAGATATACAGTTATCTCGATTGGATAGAGAAGATAGCTTTCAAGCAGCATTAACCCCTTAAAATAAATATTTATTTACGTTCGAAATTTAATTAAAAGAACACGATTAAGTTGATCGAATAACTTTCCTCTAAACTTATATATGTACTTTTATTTTAAACTTTGAATACATTTTATTGCTTTAAAAAATAATGAACTGAGATAATTAAAAACTTAACTTTATCGCAAAACTTAATAACGAGAACTTTAATAAAACTGAATACTGAATCTGAATACTGGGCTATGACCACACCTGCTCCTCTATCCACTGCAGGTAGTGCTCGATCCGCACATAAACCCCAGGCTGTCCAGTGGCACACGCTCCTCCGAAGGAAGTAATTCCCACCACATAAGGTATCCGTGTATGGTGGTGATGACGCAGATGTTGATGGTATAGTAAGGGTCCTCCAGAATCACCCTAAAACGATATGAAATAGGTTTTGTAAAAATAAAAACAAATACGAAAATATTAAAGATCGAAAAATGAGCAAATTTGAAACTAATATCTTTTTTTATCCATCAGTTTTATATGTTTTTTTTCGTATTAATATTTTTTTATTTCTCACCTGACATGTGTCCATATTACCCGAGTAATCTCCCGCACAAAGTTGACCGGGTCCTAGTCCGTTTTTCAGCTTATCATTTGGTTGCATAAATCTCTGGCATTGCTGAATGTCCAAGGGATACAACATAACTTGCAACAGTTCATTGGAGTGTGGACCAGCTGGTGAATAAGGCATGATATATTAAATTATATTCGCCTGTTATTTTCCAGTAAAACGATGTATTTTATGTTTTTTTTTTCACACAAATATAGCAATGCCGACTCACCGAACTTGGTTTGTCCATATCCCAGGGCAGTCAACGGGCTCTCTGGCAAAGAATTGTGTTGCCATAGACAGGCCACATTGAAGTGGGATCTCCTGGCCAGCTTGACCACGGCCAGATCGTTGGTTAGGCTCTCCTCGTCGAAGTGTGGATGCTTGGTTATGTGTCTGATTTCGATTATCTGACCGCGAGCGCTGTTCAAGTCACCGCCTCCGATCAACGCCACCGAAGGGGATTCCCTGTTAATTTTAGGAAAGTCATTAGCATTTCGAGTATTCGAGCGATGGAGAACTACTGTTGTTGTTTGCTCACCCGCCGACGTTGGCACAGTGGGCGGCCGTTAGAGCGAACCTTGCCGAAATCATGACGCAGCCACAATTAAAGGTGTACCTACGCCGAGCGAATTTTGGCCCTTGAATCCATCTGTCCGTGCGAGACGGCCAGCCCAAGGCACACTGCAGATGATGTATATATTTTAGCCTGTAGTATTAGTTTTAATTTTAAGGCGGAAATACTTACCATGTATGGATACTCATTCGCCAGGGTGAGTCTGCCACCGACCAAGAGATTTTCGCTTTGATTACGTCGCTGAATAGTTGGCTCAACTGCCTCCAATTGGTCTTGATTATAATTGTGACTCTGACGGCGACGACGACGCCGCTTATGGTGCCCCCTTGGGTAAGCGTTCAAGCAGGCTGCCAAAATATGTGAGCGTGAACGCTTTATATCCAGACCGCGAAACCCTATTCATACGCACCTTCTTCACTCTTACGAAGCCTGGGCGCCTGCATCACATAGCCTCCGTGTGGACAGCACACCAGTTGCTCGGGCCACGGCGATGGGCAAAGTAATGGCATTACCTGAGCAGCAGATCGTATGGCACTGATGCAATCTGCATACTTAACACATCGTCCAGTCAAGGGGCGATCGTGCGCCTGGCAATTACCATAGCCATCAATCGAAACCTGGGTAGGATAGGCTGCTGCTGCTCCAGTCCAAGGCGAGGGTGGTCCATATCCATTATATAAATAGTTTTGAGCTTTCCCAGAATGAATAATCAATGCCAAGACTATTGAAAACTCAAGAAGCCAGCCGTGGAGCGAGCTCATCTTTCGCGTCTTCCCTCGCCGACGAACGCTTGCGAATGAGAGATGCCAGCCGAAAACTTTTGTTTTAATCTCCAGCTTTGTATACCCGTTAATCATCTTGAGGCTGAGCTGTTGCTGTTGTGATTTTTATATAAAAATAATAATATTTTAGAGACAGTGTTCATTTTATTAGCTAAGGATGCTTTTACAGCTGTATTTTCTTTATAATTCCTTAATGTGAATTAATTTTATCCGATTATGTTTAGCAATATTTAAAAATAGTCAAAAACAGCAGAACCGGTTATTCTAGGGCACAATGTTCCAGGGAGTAAAGGTTCCTGCCTCGGGAAGTTCAAGCTAATAAAAACAAAAATAATTGTCAGTACTTAAGTTCCTTATAGATATTTTTCATTAATGACATACCAAATTGGTGAATTTATCCTGGCAAGCCATACGAATACGGGCCGAGGTAGAGGGTGCCTCTAAGTAAAAGTCACCAGCCAAGCCATGGTCCTTGCGAGCGGCTGCAATGGCTTCCTTGATGGCAAAAAAGACAGAGGATCCTATGAAGAGTGGTGGTTCCCCCACAGCCTGTTGTTTAGGGAAAAATAATTTAATCGGATTCGAATTTTGTTGTCTCTCCAACTTAAGAAATCGCTCACCTTAGAGGAGTAAACAGCTCTGGGATTGGGTGCTCCGGTGAGCAGGCTAACATTGAACTCGCCGGGTATATCAGCAAATCCTGGCAGCTTGTACATGCCCGGGCCTCTGGAGTAAAGCATACCCTGCGGCGAGTACATAAGCTCCTCCAGCGTAAAGAGTCCGTAGCCCTGCATAAAAGCTCCCTCGATCTGCCCAATGTCTATGGCCGGATTCAAACTCGATCCGATGTCCATAACAATATCCGTGCTAAGCACCTGATGGTCCCCGGTCAGACAATCGATCTCCACCACACTGACGCCCACGCCGTTCGTGTAGTAGCTGTAGGTGCGGGCATTGGGATTCGTTTCGGGATGGTAACCAATCCCCGGCATGGCATAGAATCCGGTGGCCGAGAGGCTAACCCGGTCAAAGTACGCCTTATTGATCCACTCCTTCCAGGTGCCTTTAGGCAGTGCCTCCTTAATGGGAGCTAGCCGCTTGTTCAACTTTTCGCAGGCATCTAACACCGCCATGCCATTGATATCCGACCCCACACTCGCCGCCGTGGGCGAGGTATTCGGTACTTTATCGGTGGACGTCTCCGCTATGTGAATCAGTTCCAGAGGAATACCCAATGCCCGGGCAGCGCACTGAATCATCTTCGTGTTTAGGCCTTGGCCGATTTCAACGCCGCCATGAGACAGCAACACGGATCCATCGGCATAGATGTTGATCAGGGAACCGGCTTGGTTCAAGTGCATAACCCCAAAGGCAATGCCGTACTTGGTGGGCACCACCGCGATCCCACGCTTGCGCCACCGGTTCTTCTCATTAAAGCTGGCTATCTCCTTGCACCTCTCAGTGTACCGCGACTGCTTGAGGCAGTCCTCCAGACAACGTTCGATGGGAAAGTGCTCCAGTTGCTGGTTGTAGTGCGTGTAGTCTCCCGTCTTGTAGAAATTCAGCCGCATCACATCCAGCACATCGCGACCAACGATTCGAGCCACATCCCGGATGATGTGCTCGCCGGCGTACATTCCCTGCGGACCGCCGAAGCCTCGGAAGGCCGTATTGGATGGTAGGTTCGTCTTGCACACCCAGCCACCCACTCGGACGTTGGGAATTCGATAACAGTTCTCGAAGTGGTACATGGCGCGCTCCAGCACCTAAAGAATTAATTACATCAGAGACAGAAAAGTCGGAAAGAAGTAAGAGCACTCACCGAAAATGACAGGTCCATGGACCAACCAGCGTTGTTGTAGCACTCAATGTCGCAGGCCGTGATCAGACCCTCCTTGGTGAAGCCCACCTTGTATTTAAATAGGAACGGGTGCCGCGTGCCTGTTATCAGCATGTCCTCATCCCGATCCAACATACAGCGCACGGGACGGCCCATCCGGTAGGCGGCTAAGGCCACCGGAAGTGCCACCGAAATGCCGCGCGACTCCTTGCCACCGAAACCGCCTCCCAGGCGCTTGGCTCGGCACACAATCCGGTTGGATGGAAGGGACGTGACATGAGCCACCAACTTTTGCACTTCCGAAGGATGCTGGGTGGAGCAGAAGAGTTCCAGTTCGTCGCTGTCCCGGGGAACAGCCACAGCAGCGTGGGTTTCTAGGTAAAAGTGCTCCTGTCCGCCCATTCGACAGCTGCCTTCATACATAAGTTCCGCCTCAGCTAACGCCTCCTCAACATTGCCCTTGTTAACGAATCGCGGATAATCTGGAAAGTAGGATCCATGCTCGATAGCCTGCTCGATGGTCACGATCACTGGCGTCTGTTCCTCGTACTCAACTTTTACCAGTCGAGCAGCTCGCTGCGCCAGTGCCTTGTTATCTGCCGCAATAGCACCTACAATCTGTCCATAGCAATGAACCTCGCCAGCGGCAAAAACGTGCTCGTCGTGGAACACGGGGCCTACTTCGTTCTCGTGCTCCGTGAGGTCTTTAGAGGAGAAGAACTGATGGACTCCTTCCAAGGAAAGGGCTTCGCTGGCGTCGAGCTTGGTTATCTTAGCTTTCGATTTGGTGCTTAAAACAAACGCCAGGTACAGCTCCCCCTCCATGCGGGGTATGTCGTCCGTGTAGATGGCCTCTCCAGTGGCCTGTTTCAGAGCGGCAGCATGGACCTTGGGTCTGCCAATGGGATCGCAGATGGGCTGGTCATTGCAGACCCGTTCGAAGAGCTGGGCACTCTTAAGGACGGGAGTGTGGAACAAATCGGCACCGCTCTGCTCCTCCGACGACAAAGCTGTCGAGGAAATGATTCCAGAGTCAATCAACTTCCTACTAATGGCCAGGAAAGCCTTGAAAAACAAGCTCACTACCAAAGCCCGACGATAGGCAATCATGCCGCCAGGCGCAGATGCAGCCAAGGGCAGCTCCGTGCACAGACTTTCCGCCACTCGCTCCACCAATTGGTGACTCCACTCTTGTCCGGCCATCAACTGTGAGGTTTTGGGGGCCAGTACCGTGGTGGGTGCCATGCCGCCAAAGGCCATTGAAATCTCTGAAACCACATTGGACTTCTCTTTGAAGCGCACGTTTACAGCGGCATTCACGATAGCTATGTCGTCGTCCCTTCGCCTGGCCTGCTTGAAGGCCACCATATGCTGGTCGGGAGTAGTCCTCTGGAAGTGGATGCCGAGGAGCACCTCCTGGGGTTCTATTACATTCCGCCGATATCCGGTAAAGAATCCCTCTCCCATGTGAACTATTCTCTTTCGTAGCTTGCCATCCACAAAGCTCGCCACCTCCAGGCGAGCGCCCGCCGCTGAGAGCACTGGATTCATGTCGGAAATGGGGCTGCCGGTCATTATGTTGCCCCCCAGACAGGCGACATTACGGATCTGCTTGCCAGCGAAATAGTGCAGCATGTCGACGGTGCACTGGAAGAGGCGCGTGCTTGTTTCTGGCAGCTGCTGGATCTTCTCTCTGAGGATAGCATCGATCTCCATTAAACTGACAGCGGCACCAAAGTAGATGCCGTCCTGGGACTCTCGCACCTCCAACAACTCCTTTACCTGGGTGGGATTGATAAGATGCGGATAGAGAAAGTGCTTGAACTTGACCTCCACGCCCACTTCCGTGTTTCCCACGACAACTTTGGCTGAAGGATGCTGGGCCTTAATTTGGAGGAGCTCTTCCAGGGTGGTCGGACGAAACCAGGTCACCCTTTGGGACCTGAAGACTAAGCTTTCAGTGTCGTAGGTCTCATTCAGTTGAAGTTCGGGTGGAAAGATCGGTTCCTGGCTGGGATCCAAGGGCTGGAACTCGCTGCGTTCAAAGAGCTTGTCATCCGTGGCAGAATCGGATCCACATCCCTTTCCATTAACCTTGCAGCACTTGTCGCCCATTCCACAGGCAAACTCCTTGGTGAAGGTCTTGTAGCCCTCCAGGATTGGTCGGTAGCCAGTGCAACGGCACAAGTTGCCCTGGAATGCCACCTCCAGATCCCGCATGGAGGGTTTTTCTGCATTGCGCAGGAGAGCGTACATGGACATCACTATTCCCGGAGTGCAGAAACCACACTGGGAACCGTGGGCCTTGGCCAAGCGCTCTTGGACCGGATGCAGACGAGTCTTAGTGCTTCCAATGCCCTCCACCGTCGTCACTGAGCAGCCGTGCATGGCGCACACGGGTGTGAGACAGGCGTTGACCGCCAAGTGACGAATCGTGTTGTCAGAACGTTCCAGGCGTGATACCATTACGGTACAAGCGCCGCACCCGCCCTCTGCACATCCCAGCTTGGTGCCACACAACCGCAGCTTGTCGCGAAGGTAGGTGAGTAGCGTACATTCCGGATCCGGGCTAGGTTCAATCACCTGGAATTAGAAAGAAAGTTAACTAACAGAAAGTGGAATTGAAAAAGAAATGGGAGCTCCAAACAAAGTAATATTGACTGATGGTATCGATAATGTAATGTTTAATGTAATGTTTATAAACAAAAATATTTAATTATAAAGAATACTATACATTTATTAAAATTAAAATTATATATTAATTCTAATTAAATAATTATCTAAAAATGTCATTAAAGGCCTGTGTTTTAAACCATAAAGAGCATAGTATCGCTTGTGTTTTGAAGAGGAGACCAGGATACATATGATATACATATGTACAATATCTTTAGTATATTTAGAACAATCCCACTCGATACGTCGTCATAAAATAAGAATAGAACGTTCAACGCAAATATTTTAGTACACAACATTAATTAAACATGAATATAAAAAGTTGATCGTATTTATTTGAAGATCTTTTCCAGATGGAAAAAATGTTTATGAATATTTCAAACACAAAAATGGCCACAAAGTGTATTTCATAAGCACTATTTATTTCTATTATAAAACAGTCAATCCATCCATTTTACAAGTGATTAATGTTCACAGCCACAATATCAGCTTCGATTTGCAGCACTTGACTAACTACATGTATGTATCTGTTTCTCTGCCCAGCCTTGTTCGATTGTAGCACTATCAAAAAACCCGGCTAGACAAACAGCCGGTTATTTATTATGACTCCACTTATGGGGCGTTAAATTAAGAACTTTAATTGCTGCCGTGCGCTAACACCACATGCCACTGGTATTATCTAGATAGTATGGCTGACTATATCTTTAGGCGCGTCGCAATGTAAGCATTGTAAAGTCAGATAGTATTTTTGGAATGTGGCTGCTTATCAAATGGCAGAAATACGCAATAGCCAGTGAGCTCCCTGTGAAACTGCTCCCAATGCATTGTAAAATGGCTTGATGTGTTGATAAGATGATAAGGGGCCACATGCGAACAACGCTCCTCCACTTCGGTGGGGTCAATTGTTATCAGCGCTCCTCAATAAATAAAAATAAAGTGGGCTGCGAAATCGACACACATTCAATTGAGCAGAAATAGGCGGTCTCCTTCAATTCAATTCAATTAGAACCATCGAACTTCATAAAATCGATAGGGGTCTTTACTTAACCGAAATTCTTAAGATACTGCAACACGCTATCACTTATCTAAGTATCCATCAGTACCTTTTTCCCATTCACAAAAAACACTAACACCGAAATTGTTTGATTGCCAGACATTGTCGTAATCGCGTCGGTTTCAATGACTATAAAAATGTACGGGCCTGCAATTACGGGTCGCCAACATGTACATATATATATGTAGGAATGGGAGTGCCTTATAAATGTAATACAAAAACAAGTTTTCAAATTTGTCCCGAGACAACAGTCAGTGCGCCCGCCGAAATACACAACCGCTTCGAGCCGTTAACGAATACGAAATGAGCGTGCCAGTCGCGGAGCAATGGACTAAGGCACTTACTTTGAGATAAGACCCCTCACTGGCAGCTCCGCCAAACGGACAGCAGGATCTCCTTCCCTATGCTTCAACGCGAGATTTCAAGCCAGCTATTCTTTTTAAAATCTTGAACACATGTGCATAGAGAATCTTTAGGTACCATTGGATTTCCAGCGTTAATTGTTGTCTCGATTCCATTACATATTACAACATATGTACATATAGATACATAGAATACATAGAAAATCAGCCAGGTTATACGTTTGTTTTATTAATTTCCTGATTGTTTCTTTAGCAGCAATATAATACGATCATTCTCATCTACTGCGTTGAAACTTTTTGGCTACAAATGTAATGAACAGCGAAGCGATTAAAATGTATGTTATTTGTTATTATCCCATATCCCATATTCTTTTGTTATCCCATATACGGAAAATAAAATATCCTCAAGGAGAAGGATTAACTTCAAGGTAAGATTTCACTTACAATCTATTATAAAGCTGTTTGGTAACAAAGTGGTTTTTACAATTGTGGATTGAATACCTGAGTCCTCGGGTACCAACATAGAAATCAATTAGCATTTACATGGGAGGAACTTATGCTACGCAGACTTGAGATCTAAATCCCGTTCGACTTCCGTGCCCTCGTAAAGTGCTTGACGGCGCATAGCCTCCCGTAACTGTGTCTGCTCAAATCTCCTCGCCGACCACTGATACCTGTAAGATAAAGTCAATTAACACGGATCTAGGGGTGGATATAGTCCTAATCCACCTACCTGCAGGCCATCCAATATACGACGGTGCCGCAGAAGAAAGACCCAAAGCCAACATGTGTCGATAGGTGGGTGCGGGAGGTGCCCAGGAAAGTCAGCACGCCGATGCCGATGCCACCGCTGATTCCATAAAGAAAACTGTTACGAAAGCACGGAATTTGCGACACATCGCGGCCAAAGATAAAGAAGCTCTGCAAGGGTTAAGTAAGTAAGTGATATTTATATAAGCTGGGCATGCCAGGCACACTCGCCCATGTGTTTATGTTATTGCCTACCTTGCTAGGTTCCTCAGGATCATCGGCCATGCCTGATTTTGCTGTTTAAAATCCTTACAAAAACCAAAACAAAATAATTAGAGGTGGCTTTTCTGCAATCGATATATTGATATAACTGACATTACAATTGACGATATAAATATCGTTGATGATGCTGAGTCTCCACTATTTTAAACTATTCTAATAAATAACATTTGTTTTTAAAAAAATTATGGTCTGATTTAAGGAGAAAAGGAATAAACTGAATTATACACACTTTTGAGGCTACTTAATATAAATGTAAATCTGCCAATTTATGCATTCTGTTAAAGTTTTTATAATGTATAAAGAACAATCGAATATATTATATCGGTAGTGTCATCGATGCTTCGTTTTCTATAGAAGAACAAGAAAACTACAATTTGCCACAGCCACAGTTTAATATCTTTAGTTTTTTGGGTTTTTATTACAACTAAAGGCACACGCACAAGAACTCCAAGCGGCCATCCGTTGTAGCCAGTCCATCCTTGAAGCAGCGAATCTGTGTCAATTATTGTCCGCTGATGCACACCTAGGAAAACAAAAATTACATACACATTTTCAGGTAAGGAACTACTCGGAATTGGAGGTCGAATTTACTTTAGTACACAATCTGACCCGGCCAGGAGTTCTCCCTCATTCGAGAAACCCCCAAATTTACCAGGCAATGAACATACGACACGTACGCAAAAAGTAAAACCCACAAAATTGCAGTAAGAGTAAAGCAACGTTCTCTGGACAGAGTGCCAGCTTTATTATCTTCTCGGTATGTCTCTGATAATCGCACTTTAACTTTTGCGCCTCCCAGTTCTTCACGACGCATACGCACACAGACGCCGCAGCAGGCAGCAACAGATGTACATACGTGGTTGCAGCCGTATCCGACGCCATCATCACCCGAAACCGAATTTCCACACGTAACCAATTCTTCCTACTGGCAACTGTTTAAACAGAGACACTACCATGGACATATCCGCCTCCACGTCGTTCGAGTCCAATAACGGCACCCCGGAGGGAAATAATACGAACTCCTATATAGGCGACAGCACGCTCTACGATAGTGCTTTGGATCACCAGCTGTCCAATCTGGCCTACCGGACCTGTAATGGTAAGTTGGCCAAGCGGCATCACTCTCTCATCCCAAACAGCAGGCACGAGTCGGATCCCCAAGTTAGTTATCAGAGAAGCTCCTGGATGATTGCAAATTAAAATAATGTACGAGCTAACTACCAGCGGCTCTTCATCCGTGGAGCCCTCCGCCAGCCTTAATATCGAACTGGAGGAGCTGCAGGAGGAGACTGAGTACAGCTATGAAGAAATCTCCAATGATTCGGGAGATCTCAATACTTATCAAGATCTGTTGAAAGAGAGTGAACGCCTCGAGCGTGAGGTAAATGCTTTTAAGCTGAAGGTGATCGCTCTACAAATCCAAACGGATCACCAGGAGAAGCAGCTGAACAAACTGAGGCGCGAGTATTATCAAAAGGCGACATTCAGCCATAGCATCAAACGGAATCTTATCCTTGCCACACGCCAGTCCCTGCAGTCTCAAACTCCAGAGAATTTTCCCAACCAGCTTTTATCACAAATATTTGAGGGCTTCTCTGGCGATGATAAGGTATTCATAAATCATTTCAAGAACTTGGATAATGAGCTCTGCCAAATAGTGCACAAGGTGCGCAGTCGCGCCCTCGAACTTCGCAAACCTTCATTACAAAACACTGTCGCTGAGAAGTTAGAGAGCCTGAAGAAAGAGCTTGTTATTAAATACGGGACACAGCTGGCAAAACGCGACAAGTGCCGACAGATAAATAATTGTGCCATAAAGCAACAATGCTTTCATATGTTCAAACAATTCCTAATGAGCAGCATTCAGGATACAAGTGTCGCCGAAGAATACTTGGAGCGGTTGGAAACCCTCTATGAACGGGAAACCTCCAAGCTTGAATAATTTTAATGAATATTTATATCTTAAATAAGACGAAGAAGATATATTTTTTAAGTGCTTTCAATAATTTTAACACCTTTTCTGTATATTTTTGTTAACTGATCACCTTTTCTGTATATTTTTGCTAACAACTACTGATTACCTTTTTCCAAATTTGCAGAGAGCCTTATGGGTGAACTCAGTCAAAACCCATTGCAACTACCCAATTGCTCAAGCAAGGTAGGCAGTTCTGATATTGAAAACGAATCGACTCCGAATGCTTACAAGGCCTTTGGTTCACCGTCGCAGGCAGCTTTCAACAGCCCGACGCCAGCTCTAAACGCCAGCATGCTGCTGATCCAATCCGAGAGTCTGGATACGAACTCCCAGGAAGAAGTCGATCCCAAATCGCAGCTGGCCAACAAGACAATATTCAAGACGGATAATCCTAACCTGTCAATTATAGAAATTAACGACAATTCCATTAAGAAAGAGGACCTGGAGAACGAGGTGGTGCTGGTCGAGGGAGGCAGCGACGTGAAGAACCTTTTAAAGAAATCGCCGAGCAAAGCCGTTGTATCAGACTCTTCCTCAACCACCGATAAACGTCGCCGCAAGACGGAGTCCCTACTTCAGACCAGCAAGCAAAAGTTGGACATATCCATTGCAGAGGCTTCGGCTGTGGCCGATGGCGATGGCGATAAGCGGGATCTAGTGCCGGCCGTGATCGACCAACCCCAGACCAAGCGAGATATTAAAATTTACGATAATATAAAGGATTTTGACGAAAATCTGCCTCCGACCGTAAAGCTGCTAAACACTCCATTTGGCAGCAAGGTCTATCTTGTGGGCACGGCACACTTCAGTGAGGAGTCGCAGGATGACGTCTCATATGTAAGTAAATAATTTAAATTAATAACTGTTTTTTTTTTTATGAGATTCCTTTTCCAGGTCATTCGCAATGTCCGTCCAGATGTGGTCATGGTTGAGCTGTGCCCATCACGTATTCACATCCTGAAACTCGACGAAAAAACTCTGCTGGAAGAGGCAAAGAGCATAAATATACCTAAGGTAATTACATAAACCGGCAACATATTGATACAGGACATTGTTAATGTTAATCCTCTATTTAGATTCGAGGAATCTTGCAGACGCATGGCTACATTAACGGCATCTTCTTTATACTGCTGCTGCAGATGAGCGCCCAGATCGCTAAGGATCTGGGAATGGCGCCGGGCGGTGAGTTTCGTCGTGCCTTCGAGGAGATCCACAAGCTACCCGGCTGCATTCTGCATCTGGGCGACCGGCCCATCCGCATAACCCTGTACCGAGCACTTCGTGCTCTGTCCGCGTGGCAGACAATGAAGTTGGTGTGGCGTCTGACCTTCACTGACAGCATCAGCATCGAAGAGGTAGAGGAGTGCAAGCAGAGCGATTTGCTGGAGAAGCTGATGCAGGAGATGGCCGGCGAGTTTCCGGCCTTCTCTGATGTTTTTGTACGCGAGCGGGATATCTTCCTGTGTCACTCGCTGCAGCTTGCGGCGCTACCTCAAGCGGCACCTGGTGCACAGCAGATCCGTCCAGTGCGAGTTGTCGGTGTCGTGGGCATCGGGCATGCCAATGGGATTGCCAAAATGTGGGGCACGGTCGATCCTAAGAAAATTCCAGCAATTCTCGAGATTCCACCGGCCAGCCTTGGCCAGCGCATCTGCACATATACGCTAAAGTACGGCCTCATTGGCCTGGGCTGCTATGGAGCCTTCCGTTTTCTGCGACCCCGGCTGACGCGTTTCTTTTAGATAGACCACGATGGGACGGGGGACCAAGTGTGTGACGCGTCTGCTGTATCCTCTAAGTTTGCTGCAATGTTCATTTCTTAATTCTTGCGTTTAATCACATAACCTGCACACGCAGATGAAGCGAATTTGTTTTGTTGTATTTTATTGTACAATGATGATGTTTTGATAGACGCGTTTATATACGAAAAAATATAACCGGATGTACATATATATATCCACATACCAAACACGAAAAGACCGTTTTAGATAACCTTAGCTTTTAATTTTCAGAATACTTATATAAAAATGGAATATAATATATACATATATAATTTCTTCGGATTATATCAATTTACTGTATCAGTTATAGTTTTAATCAAAGACTAATTATTTCAATTCCTTAAAAAAAAAATAACATTTCCATTTTAAATGTAAATGAAAAGAAAACTACAAAGAAAAGAACTACGTTTACATGAAACTAGGTTTTGTAAATTTAAGGTACTGAACTGTTGTTTGTTTTAAGATCAACAAATCAATCAAAATGTCCCAATACATACATATATACAATTCCATCGACTCGAAATCATTCATAGCTGTTGTTCATTCCGTAGAAATCTAAATGTAAACAAAAAGTTATTACTGTTCATAAATTTAAGGGACTACTAACGTGATGAACCTTTCAGTGTTTGATAAATTTATTAGAGCTAATACATATTAGTAGTAATGACGGTGTGCGGGGGGATTTTACAAAACGAAAGCCGAAACATACAAAACCACACATATGTACATGTACTTTATTACCTATATATACTAAATCTAAACGTTGTAAACGTGAAACATGCTTTTAAAGTGCATAACAAACAGACAGCAACTATAAGCAGTATGTATTCCATAAATAGTGTTGCGTAGCATTTAGATTATATATGTAACTTACCACCAGAAGCCGACAAACAAGCCTTTGTTCGTAACTGACTCAAATAAATGTACTAAATGTATTACTGTCAATCAGAGCTCATAAATGATCGTTCTACTTATCCAAACAGTTGTGTTGGTTATGAGTACGCTAACCCAAGACTTTGTTATAACAATTAAAATTATTATATGTAAGCGTCAAGAAATCAGTCTATTGAACCAATTGGGAATAAGGGAAGTCTGAACTGAAAGGTTTTTTTATTTCCTTTTATTAATAAGCTATTGAGCTATTCACAATTGTTCTTTGCTGCTCGCATGTATTATTTGCTAACTGCTGATTTTTGTTCAGCTTGTCAATGTTACTCATTTTGGTTGTTTTAAATGCTTTAACCAAGATAGCCATGTAGAGTTAAATCTTAAAAAAAAATTAAAAGTTCATCTCACTGAATAGTATTCAGCCAAAACTTGTCCGTGGGTAACCTGAAACGTTGCGAGATCAGCTATCGGGGTTAGATCTCTGTGTTGATAGACACAATTAAAGACAAGTGTTGTCGCTGTTTCTTTTATTTTTGTTTTTTCATTTTTAATTATATATACTTTAAACATAGCTTAGCTCTATACGACTCCTCTCTTGTGTGTTGCATTTGTTTTTTTTTTCTAGTAAAGTTCTCTTGAATTTGTTTGTATGCCAACATAATCTTGTTTCGGTTTCTTTCTTGAAATTTAAAACGTTTTGTGTTTTTGCGCTTATATGTAGGTAACATATTTTTTTCTTTTTTACTTACACTTTTGCTGCAATACAAATAAAAAATCTTAAGTTGTAACCGTAAAGTTCTAGATAGTTACAAATTAAAGTCTAAGGATGTAATTAATTCTTGAGGAGCTTAGTTTTGTGTGTGTGGGATTATCTCTGCTATTCACCCAATTATTTACTCGTCCTTGTTTTCCTGCGTTGTTTTCCTTCTTTTTTTTTTTGTTGGGGGTCTGGTAATGCAAATATGTATCGTATTTTAAATATTAAAAACATATAGAAACTTTTGGAAAAATTCAAATCAAGCGCTGGCGTAAGCGGCGCAGGGAATCCTTCATTAGAACAGAAGAAGAACCACACGCCACGGATTTGGGTACTCCACACACATTTGACAGATAGATGACGACTACTCCTGGGATTTAATGTATGTTACTCTTGTTTCCATTCCTTTTTTCCTTCCAGTCGGTTGTGCTGGACTCCGTTGCGCCACTCCCCGTTGTCATCATCACTCTACTCCCTAGCTCTAGGCTCCAGCTTCGTGGGTCAGCAGCATGTGATGCCTACGGCGCCTCCGCCGTCGACTCGGCCTTCACCTCCGCTTTTATGCTCGACGATGACAGGTGATTATTAGGGTCTGGCGCACTCAGGGGCTAAAAAGCAAGAGGAGGGCAAGGATTAGGATTAGCAACGCATGTCCAACTTGGTCTCAATAAGCAAGCCCTAGCCTATAGCCAACACTCAACTACGACTAACCAACCAGTGTCTAACGATAACAGCAACGAACACGGACTAACTGGGAGAGCCACACACAACACAACACACACACGTTTACCACAGAGAGTGTCTGCCGCTCGTGTCGGCAGGTTGGCAAACGCACACACAAACACAAGACAACAGAGCTTTATGGGCTACCTACCGATTGGCTACTCACAATTCCAAGAGGCATTCCACCACCGACCTGGTGGTGGGGCGACAAATGCGGCCCCGCGGCCACAGCGTTGTTCGGTGATGGTAGGAGGCCAGCGGCGGCGGCTGCAGCAGCGGCGGCAACGGCGGCCGCAGCAGCGGCCACGGAGGAGTTTGGTGGCGGCGGCGGAGCCAGTGCAGCGGCAACAGCAGCGGCTGCTGCAGCAGCTGACGGACCGCCAACGGCTGTGCTGCCCAAGTTGGTTGTGCTGTGGGGACCATCGTGCGGCGTGGTGCTGTGTGCCCGATGATGCAGTGCGCCTGTATAATAGCCGCCATTTAATCCTGGATTGTATTTCGATTTGGTTCATATTTTGGTAGTTGAAAGTTAGGTAAAAAGTTATGAAATGTTGCTGTTTTTGTTGGTTTTGGTATTATGTGGGGGATTGTAGGTTTCGATTTGCTGTAATCATTTTATTTTTTTTTGTTCTGAGTGCGAGTAAGTGGTAAACGTTGGTAGTTGGCAGAGTCTGTGTGTAATCTGAGAAGTGGCGACTGACTTTATATGAGAGAAATCTTGGGTTTTACAGTGATGCAATGATGCTTTGTTCAGGCAAAACAGCCACGTTCGTCGCCCCAAAAAATCAAAATTTTCCGATACCAGAGCTCGCAAATAACAAAAGTTCCAAGGTGGCAGAATAATCATTCGGTTTACATGGTCTCTTGAGTCAATAGGATCTTTTTAACCATTCTTTGTTGCGTTTTTTATGTTTGTTTGTGAACAGAAATGTTAATACTAACATTATAAATATTAATCTGTAATTATATTAATAACGGATGTAATAATCCGATCAACAAAAATGCTCTCCATAGTGTTGTTTTAAAAAAGGGGGTCAGAAGACAACAAAGGGCCACAACGAAGAGAAACCAAGTGATCCCAAAGGGTATTTTTTCAACCTGGTTATATTTGGACGTGAGAAAAGGATCAATTGCTATTAACGAGCTGTGGTTTTTCAGTGACACCATGCTGCCGCGTTCGGGGGACCAGGCAGTTTTTTCCCCTGACATTCGAGTCATAGGTCGGGACCTTGTTCTGGTTTTCTACAGGTAAAGATACAAATGAGCTATGGGCTACAGATTCCGCCTGCCATTGGGCCATTCATTGCTGACTTTTGCCGAGATTACTCCTTATACTTAATGGTGTGCTCTGCGCTGCTTGCTCTCAATGAATCATCCATCATCATCCCAAGATAACAATAAATTGGTCGAAGGCACAGTCTTTCTTCAAACATTGATCAAAAGTGGACACAATTTGACAGCTTCCGAATTGCAAAGTTAAAACAATTGTGTTCATGAAAGATTTTGTTTTATTTGTTTTTATCTTCTTGTTTTTTGTTTGTTTTTTTTTTACGAAAATGTTTTTCTTGGTTTTCAAATAAACGTCTCATTGATTTTTTGTTTTGTTTCATTTCGTTTTTGTGCTTCATCGTCAATTGTTACGCTTGTAATTTTATTTAGCTTTCACAGTTATTAAAAATATCCTTTTTATACATTACAAAATAACAGTATTTTATTCCTTTGTCTCATTACGTTTACTTTTTAGACTTATGCTTATTTATGTTTTACTTTGCTCATTTGTTGTTGCTGCTTGCTATTTAGGATGTATGTGTGTGTGTGTGTGTTGTGTGTTTGATGTGTGAGTGTATACAGCTTCTGTATTTTGTGTTTCGTTTTTCATTTTTAGTGTGCTCTCTATGCGTGTATGTTTAGTGCTTGTAAATGTTTTAAATAATACACAATTTTTGGAACTTACAAAAAACAACCAAACAAAAAAAAAATAGAATAGAATAAAGCTTGGAAGGGGATTAAGGACTTGGGCGATCTATAACCACCCGATGGATCAGGTAGGAGTCTTGTTCTTCAACGTTATCGGATAAGCTGCCTACAAAGGCAGGTGTGAAATATCAAAGAAAATTAGAGAAGAAATAACGCAACCAAACATTGGAGACGATTTCGCTTGAAGCTTTTAGTAATTAAACTTAAATTGCAAAATTGTACAAAATTATAGTCTTATAATTTTTGTCGCTCGTCTGTGTATCTATGTGTATGTAAATATATATTCTCGGTAAATAAAATTACAATTTACACGCTAACAATGTTTAATGTACCACTCGCTAATGATGATAATCATATATGCACGCATCATCATCATCGTCGTCGCCCAGCTGCCTTTATCGTTAAGGTCTAAATCTAAGTTCATTAATATTACATGTATTATCTTTTCTTTTCGTTTTTGTTTATTTTTTCGATTTGTTTTGCTGGTTTTCGCTTTAATATAATTTCATTTATATATTTTAAAATGTACATAGACTATGCGTTAATTTAACTGTAGTTTTCTGCTTGTTTCTGTTTCCGGATAGATGGTAATTGAATCCGACGCGCCGTGTTATCATTTCTATACTTTGCACATAAAGTCATTATTCATTTCTCTGCAGCTTGATTTAGCCAATCGAAAATACAAGAATTACATACGTAAGGCGAAAATAAACGTGGATGATGAGATCATTTTGTAATACAGAGCAGAGCGTTGAGCAGCCAAATAATAATTTCTCTTGGGCTTCATAAGTTTTCTTATTCGAATCATTTTACAATTGTTAAGTCAGCAATAAATGGCGCAACATAATATAAACAATTATCTTAAGCTCAAAAAGTATGTTTCGACGTTTCGGGAGTTACCCATTTTGGAATTATTGGCATGGTTGTTTTCTCGTTTGTAATAATAATAATAATAACGATAATCATTTTTTCATACACAATGAATACGTGGCTAAATGTGAGGACTACACTGAACATAATTACTTTACATACTTTCCGCTGATTGTTTCTACTAGTTTCTGTTCAAGGCGGATACATGTGCGGGGCATGGAAGAGGAGGGGCCAAATAGGGGAGTTTCGCGAAACATTAACAACAATAATCCATCATATTGTTTACTTTCACCTTGTTTTTGATTTGTAAATAATCTTTAAACTTATTTATTTATATGTATGTATATAATGTAACTCTATTTTTGCTTTCGCGCTTATTATTTTTGTAAATCAAAGAATTTAAATGCTTATCGTGTTAGCTTAAATTGATTTTCACAAAGTGGCAGGCCGAAATGGGAATTTCAAATAGTACGCATGGGACAAATAAATGTATTTTCGAAAGTGTTTTGCCAAAACAATGCATATACATACATACACACATACGTAACTTTTTAACTTTTTAACCGTAACACCGGCTGTGCTGTAATTCTCCTCTCATCGACGTCAAACATTCAGTTTTCATATATATATACATATGTATATATCTATACATATATATATATGTGGATCTGTGTGTAGCTTAAACTTATATATCAACTCTTATAGCTTGTGTGTTTCTTGAATCTTGCTTTAAATGTTATACTTTCTTCTCTGAAGCGCATTTCTGCGTTCGCCTATATATATATATATATATACTTTTGAATAAGTCTGAGAAAGAATAGAAGTATGTTTGTGTGCGTGTGTGGGTATGGTATGGTATATGTGTGATTTGTGTATTTTATAAAGTAATGTTTGTGGTTTAAACGATTTCTGGTATTGTATTGAATGGTTTTTGCTCGGTTTTGTTGGTTGATTTCTTTTGTTTTTTACTTGTTTTGTTTCTATTTTGTTTTTCTTGTTATAACGCTCCCTTCTTGCTCGCCTGTCTCTCTCTCTCTGTCTACTTTTCTTGATTTGATATCATTTGTAGTTTACCTTCGGGATAAACAGCCGCCGCCACGCCACCGGCGGCAGCGGTCTGCGGCGTGCGCATGAAGTACTCCTTGTTGACGCAGTTCCTCAGGACGTCTGGAATATTACCGACGATCGCTCGACGGATCTCGGTGGCCGCCATTTCGCGTAGCTCCGTGGCGGACGCATCACTGAAGAAAGCGGCATGCGGTGTACAGATCAGATTGGGGGCATCCTTCAGTGCGCCCTGAAAGTCAATAGAAAATTGGTTAGTCCAGAACACATCCATCGTGGGTGCGGCGCCAACTCAGATTGCGTAAAATGTCTCGTTTTACAACAATCTCTTACTTGAAATACATTATAAGGTTCGTTTTCGTGCACGTCCAATGCGGCTGCCCTTATCCGTCCTTGTTTTAGCGCCAACGCCAAGGTCTCGTCATCGACCAGACCGCCCCGGGCGGTGTTCACCAGAAATGCACCAGGTCGCATCTAATAATACAGAATAGGTTAAGATGTGTCTGTACATTTCGGATAATGAGACTATTCATATGGTATACTGCACTCAATAGAATAGCTCACCAATGAAAATGGGTAAAGGGTATAGATAAAGGCTGAGATACTTTAGATTCAATCATAAATTCAGCTTTGAAATCATTCATTTATCCTTAAACTATCAATCTTTAAAAAAACATATCCTTAACACACTTATTGATACAAAATAAATTATTCCCAAAGCATTCATAATATCTTAAAATCTCAAAGTATTTCTCCATAGTAATTATAAACCAACACACCTGTTTAATTGTGAACTCATTGATTAAATGATGGTTGTGCTCGTTAAGCGTACAATGCAGAGAAACGCAGTCAGACTGGAAAAGCAGATCCTGTAGCGTGTAGACGCGTGTGAGGCCTAGGGACTTGTCGATGCCATCGGGCAGGTAGGGATCATAAAAGATTACATTGAAGCCAAATGCCTTGGCGCGCAGGGCGACGGCGCTGCCGATACGGCCAAGTCCCACCAGACCCAATGTGTCACCGCGGATGCGTGCGCAGCCCTGTGAAGGGAAATCGATGAAAATATTTAGATTTTCCAACTAATTTCATTCATATTCAACTTACATGCGCTGCCTCCCGCACCTGCTCGGGTCCGGTGAACTTTTTGCCCTCGCGCACCATATTCGCCAACCAGTATGTCCGTCTGTAGAGGTTAAGGATCAAGCACATCGTCGTGTCCGCCACCTCTTCGACACCATAACCGGGAACGTTGCAAACAGCAATGCCCAGTTCGCCCGCCGCCTTCACATCGATGTTGTCTGTGCCGCTGCCGATGCGCACGATGATGCGTAAAGCTTTAAACTTCTCCAGATCCTCCTTTGTCAAAATGATGGTGTGCCACATCAGTGCTCCCACTGCCTCGTTGAGTACCTACATAGAAATAAAATCAATTAATATGGTGATAACCAAGGACGTGAGCCTCTTACCTTTTCGTGTATTTCGGAGGTGCTCTGTGCATCGCAAAAGGCCACCGTGGCCACATCCTTAAGAATGGGCATTTCGATGGAACAATCACGTCCATCGAGGAGGGCCACCAATGGCCGGGCCTGGAGCGGGCCATTGGCAAAGCTACCCTTCACATCGATGCGCGAACGCTTCGGCATCATTAAATTTTTGTCCATCTCGTGCTGTCACTGTTTCTGTCTGATGTCCCCCTACTCTTCGCTCGTGGAGGTGTATCTTTCTTGAACTTCCGAACTTTCGGTTCCTCTTGATTCTCTGTCAGTGGTTTACCGTGAGCAAAGCGGAGGCTTGTGAGGAATAGAGCCCTTTCACTGCTCTTACTGATGGCTGATCGACCGTTTTAAGTTAAATCAATGAAAAAAAACCGTTTGAAGACTATACTATGCAAACACTGCAATCATTTTTGGCGCTTCATATTGACATCGAGAATCCTGCAATGAAAGCAACAATAACGAGAAACATATAAATTAAATGGAAAACATGAAATGTGATGTTGTCGTTAAGAGAGCAGAAAAAAAAGAAAGAAAAAAAAACACACAATGTCAGCAAAAATTGGCCGATGAAGTTTTTGTTTGCATTTCGCCGACATCAGCGATAAAACTACGTTATTGCCGCACTCACATATCCCCAGCCCATTTTTCATATTCCCTCCGTATCATTGAGTGGAGTGGATGGGGAGGAGTGGACATGGCGGTGGGTGGGTGTCGTTGCAGAAACATAGAAATTTAACGCCGTTCACAAGCGACAAACTAATTCTCTGGCCTGTACCCGGCGGTTCCCCTCGTTCTCGCGCCACAAAAGGGCGTGGCTTAAAGGCCATGTGGGCTCGAACCCCCCCATCTAGACAAATACAAAATTCTGTAACCCCCGCAACTAGTATAAGAACAATTAAGACGCTTGAACCAAACTCAGTTACTTGGGAGCACAAGGTACTGTACCCTCACATAGGTCTCTATATATATGATCGACTCGGATTACGTGTAGTTGTAGTCGCCCACCGTATCTTATCAACGGCACTTCTTGGTTATCTGACGAGGAATGGCATGGGCCGACGGATGGCAGGAAATTTTAGCTCGGCGTGATGACAATGTGACCGATACATGCCTGTGCTTATGTATTTTGGATTGACTTAAGTACGACCTGGAACAATGGGAGCGACTTTGTTCGCTTTAAAATATATATTATTATTTTTAGGATTGTAATGATTAGCTTAGATTGGCGTTTAGTGAATCTTTTGGCTTTCAGAACTCCTTCTGCTATATTTTTGCTACGAGGAAAGCCCTACGAGCTCAGAAATAGAAATACCAAAACATGCATATTACTGACAACAGAATATTAATAACTTTACCCAAAGAAATAAAACAAAAAAATTAGTTCCTTGAATGAATTGAAATAATCAGGCTAAAAAAAACGTACGTATCACATTAATTGCTGCCTGACATTAGTAATATTAGTTTTTGTTATACTTAAACAGAGAAGATTTCCTCTACATCGCTGATAAGCAGCGCAAAAATCAGTACAAAGTGTATGCAATGAGCCCTATACATATGTATAAATATACGTGCACACACAAAATACATTTATATAACATAAGATAAGCCCTGAATGACTGTCTCTATAGCTATAAGCTATGTTTATACAAACATTTACCCCGCGTCTCAACCATCAGTCACTTCCCATCAGCCATGTGTCACGTATTGAGCCAAAGTTTGAAAGACCGACGAGACTACAATAACAATAATAATAATAATAGCTGAAAGAGCAACGATGCACCGAGTTATTTCATTATTTATTTATTTTTTGCACAACGTCCAAAAGGTTTCCTCTGTGTTTTTAAATAGACTCGATTATAGTACAGCCTTTTAGAGAATAATAGCGATTAACAATATAGGGAAATACAAAATGAAAGGAAACAATTATGACTTGGAGTCATGGAAAGAAGAAATTTCCCAGCTTAATCACATAAGCAATATCTTTGCCTTATATATGTTTTTTATAATTAAAAAGTAAATAGCGAGTTTTGTGCTTTAATTTCTAAACAATTTCATCATTTCTTTATACAATTTTATATTTATGTCAGTCTATCTTGCTGCTACACCTATAGCTTTTTCTACTGCATACTTAAAATTGTTCCTTAATATTTTTATGTTAATTTGTAAATTGATTTAAAGCATTTATCCATTGGTATGAAATACCATATTAACTTGAACCCTACAAGTAACCTAATTTAAAACATTCTAAGCAATTTGTTCCGAGATATTCGTTTAGATTCATTTATTTGAAAGCCCGCTCTCTTATGAAGCTAAAATTGCAAAAGTAGCTCCGATCAACAGTCGAAATGGAAAATGTCAGAGTTTTTCAAACCGCGCCAGAAACCAGTTTTGCTGTAGGTTTTTTTCTCTTGTACTGAATGGTGCCACAGGATGTGCTAACCGCAATGTGCGAGCGCCCACGCTGTAAAAAGAGACATGGGAATCCATTGAAACGACAGAGAAAACCTGTTGATGCCGCGGGGTAATAAGGAATAATAAGAATAAACATGAATTAAAATCATATAACACTACAAATCACAGTCAACAACCAATAACCATTATAAAACCAACTAGCGTCGGTGTGCGCAATGGCCTGTATCTAACAGATACATTCGAAGTACGATGCGTTGCTACCTGAGACCGATGTGTCTGCTTCCTATAACCGATTCCGCCGATGCTGAGGTTAGCTGTCCAACAAATCGACTTCAGTTATGCCAGTTTAGCTTCTTTTATTGATGAATTATGACTTGTATATTGCAAAGTAAATAACTATAAGATATTTAAATATAGAAATCGACTTGAATAATAACAGATTGAGTTTTATAGTATACCCCTTAGACCGACAAGAAACTCGGCAGATACTGTTTTCAGAACTTTACAACTATGATATATGGACAGCAAAAGGTATAGTTGCCTCAGGGACAGGTAGTAAATTTAAAAGAACTCCAGAACCAATAGAAAAACTATCACAGAAGTATTGATAATGCGCCTCTTTAAGATCTATATAAATTTCCCAAAATATTCCCTAGTAAAATAAATAAAACAAAATCATGCTCCCGCAATCCTCAATTGCTTGGATTTGCTAAATTAACGATTACTCGCTATCGGATTTCTGGCACCACTAGTGAGTGAGTGAGCGGCACCACGAGTAACTCCAACCGCGATGACGATGGCCGCGTACATACTATATCTTTTTATGGCCGGGGGACAGCAGGCGGCACAGCAACAAACCAAACCAAACCAAACCGAAAACCGGTTTATCAACATGAAACGAGGCAGACGGACGCGACGCACGATAAAAGAGAGGCCGTAAAGGAACAGAAAGCAGCCGAGGGGAAGAGTGTGTAGTGGAAAGTCGGCAAAAGAGCAAACTCAATGGTTATGTTCTTTTTTTTCATCAAAATTTTGTTTTCATTTCTTTGTTGGCAATTTTTTACCCTTTGGCCACAATTTCAGGCAGGAAAAACTGTGCTCGCTTAAATTGTTTGTTGGCTTAATGCCTTTGCGCGGTATATACATACATATGTGCTTGAACACGTTTTAATAAGTCATGCGCATCAGGAGCAAACAGTTTTTAAAGCGTTGTTCGAGTGCCAGGAAAACTTTAGGAATTTTCAGAGGGAGGATATTGGGGGAAGCTGCTGCTGCTGCTTCGGAAATTGAAAACGCTACTGCTCATGCGTCATTACTGCGATGGCTTTGGCGAATTTTATACTTTAAGTTTACTCGAGAAACTTGTTTTTTTCTCTTTTTTTTTTGCCTGACTCAACGGGTGCTCTGCTGCGCTGCGCTGTCTCTGCTTCTTTCAGCTTCGTGACGTTGCGTTCCCGCGTTTTTACGGCCCCCACCACCTCCACCACCTTCTCCTCCGGTTGCTGTTTTCTCGTTTCTCGTTTGGTTTAAAATTCTGCCTTCCATTTCATGCATTTGCGTTAAAGCCGGCTGCTAAGTTGACGCGAAAAGCATCGTTGTTGGTAAAGAAAAAAAAAACAGAGCTACTATTTCGACAACGAGATACTGCGCTTTGGAATTTATAAGAGGAAAAAAGATACAACTCATGCTAAACCAATTTTTAAATGCCAAAACATTTAGTGCGAACTGAATTTAATGCCTACGCTTTTAAATCAATAAATCCACCAGAAACAATCCAAAAACATTAAAAACTAATATGTGTATATATCCAGAAGCAAGCAAGCAGAAACAAAATATCAATTCTTTACCAAGTAATATTTTAAGACCACTTCAACTGTACAGCTGTGTGACATTGACCAATGTTTTTATTGGTCTGCATTTGTCACTCTGCATTTCTTGTTTATTATTGCTCTTCCTCTCGTTTGCCACTTTTATTTTATTTTAATATTGATTGGTGCTGCTCGGTCTACGAATGACGCACGTTGAAAACTGCAAGCCAGCAGAGCGCGAGCAGCAAGTGACCAGAAGTCTGGGAACAAAAAGAAAACACAAAATAAATGAAATTTAACTTATCTTATTGCCCCGCCCCTCTCTCGCACGTTTACAAATTGCTGTGGTTTCTATTATTGGTATCTGTATCTCTTGTTTTAGACAGATTTTGGCTGAGCCATCTGAAATTGTGTGTATGTTGTTATTTGTTCTTATACAGAAGAGGAGCACACAGGTCGATCAAGTGAGAGGGAAATGACAAACAGAGAATATACCCTGGTTTCTTTAACGGCTTTAAAATTTGATAAGTAACATAATGACCTACTACCCAACTTATGTAGACATCGCTGTCCAATTTTATACTTGACTGGAAATGCAAATTGAATAAATGCATTTTATTCTTCTTTCGACCTGTAGCAAACATTTTCGAGAACCCAATATACCCTTTTTTATCCAACAAGAACCTACGGTATAAAGACATATTGCTGCCATTGTATTTTTGCCCGAATTTTAGTTTCCGACTTTAAATTTAAATTTAAATGCTATGTGCTATTTCAGATGCTGCTTTCGCTTGGGTTCGCATCTCCCATTCCCCCCTTTTCTGCCATCCTCCCCTCAAAGTGTGAAATTCTTTGGGCAGGTGTGCATTTTTTCACGCGTGCAGCAGTCGGCAACAAAAAAGGGAAAAGGAAAATACCCAACACACATGGCATAAAAATAGAGAACAATGTTGCGATATGTGAGGAAGTGCATAGTAAATAAATAAACGATGTGGGGCGAGAGTGTGGATTTGAACCCAATCAAATTTATAAATTCCTCGTAACAAAGAACACTGTCATTGCACCAAAACTTATAATAAAACCAATAAAGGGAGCTGGCTTTAAGACCATTTTAATGTAGAATTTAAGTCACACTGAGGCAAGAAAATTAAAAAAATTAAGTTAGGCTAATCTTATCTCTGTTTTATACCACCCCACAAAAACCAATTAGTATTAATCAAGGTTATTTAGAAAATAAATACAACATCATAAGGTTGGAAAACATTGTATTGGGTAAAAATAGGATTGGAAATCCTCGCTGGAGTTTTGACAACTGCAGCAGGCATCAGGAGCTGCAGCAACAACAATTCCGCCGCAAGTGCGAGTGGGCGGGCGGGTAGCGGCAAGGAGGGAGGTGCTCCGGCCAGAGTTGCTCGTCTGTGTATCTGTGTACGTGTGACTGTGTCTCCGAATGGCTGCATGTGTTTGTGAGTGTGATGGGTACAGGCACGTCGGGCAGTGAAAGGGCGGCGAAACAAAACGAGCGAAGAAGCAACGACAAAAACACGACAAGCGCAAAAATTGTAATAAAACTAGAAACAAGCGGCAATACGAATTGAAATGGGAAGCAGAAAAAATGGGTAGCATATGTATTTATGCGCCACTTTATCAAACTCGTTGAGTGCTGTATGCGTGTGTGTGTTGTGTGGATTTAAATCCGGATAAACAAAACATAAAAAATAATTCCGACGGGAGGAGCTGTCTCAGAGTATGGGTAGCTGGCAAACTGAGTAATATTCTGTCAATATGCGGGCACAAACTATTTATATACATATACCCCAGTCAAGTGCGCGAACTTTAAAGCTCTGATACGCTGGGGAAAACGCTCCAACGATAAACAGCGAGAAAACGCCAGACACTTTCACCCTTTAAAGGATTTTAATCCTCTCGCTTGAAATGTGTCAACATGAGGCTTTAGTTAGTTTTCAAACTCGTTGGTTTTCGTCTCCACTCCACTCTGTTCCGTTTCCTCCCCCCTCTCTTTCGGCGGCAAAACAACGATGAGACAGCATGTTGCAGTGGAGTGGGGCAAGCGGGAGTGGGCGTTGCGCAGTGAACCTTGCGTGTATATTGTCGCTAGGCGGGCGCAAAAAAATATAAACATATAGACGAAATAGACACAAACGCAAGAGTGTGTGCTTGTGTGTGTATCTGCCGCCTGTGTGTGTTAGAAAATAATTGCACAATTTTATTTATGTTTTGCATAGAATATGGCAGCAGGCGTTGCTCACTCACTCGCACACACTCACTCACTCAAGCGCATTAAACCGCAACAATACTTGGTCAAGTGTGCGTGCACCCACACAGAGGCACACATACTCATATGTATAAAAAGTAGTTCCGCTTTAAAAATCATCAGAATTCTGCACGTTAAAATTTTTCTTGTACACGTTCATCGCACCCTCACACATACAAGCGCACACTCGTTGCAAACAGAAAGGCAAAATGAAATGGTTATCCGGTAGAAAAATAGAATTTTAGTATTATTAAATCGCTGAAACGATTCAGCGGCGCACAATTATATTTTTTCGGCCGTTTCTCTCTCTCGCTTATTCGTTTTTCTTTGTACAGCGGCGACAGCGGCGTCTTTTTCTTTCTCTTTTTTTTTTTGCGAGTTTACGACTGCACAAAATTCACGTGCCAAAACCATAGGTCACACACAATTTTTGAATGCACAATCCTGGCGGCGCGTTCACACACCGTCGGCGAGCATTTTTCACAGGTTTTGTGCACTTTTCGGTCAGTTTTTCAAAAATTTCTTTACCAGCAACGCGTCCAAATTCCACTCGCAGCTTTCAAAATGGCGGACTACGAACACGGCGGATTTTAGGTTTTAGTACAGCAGAAATGACGCTATGCCGCGATGCTCGGCTGTCGATGACGCGTTGCCGCGCAATACGTGCGCCCCCACAATTGCAAGCGGCGGACGGATTTAACACACACCTGGGCTATACGCTGGCGTCAACTTTGCCACGAAACGTGTCTCGAATTGCACAAAATTTATTGCGGAAATTCTATAATTCAGCCACCACTTGCACACATAAATTACCAGTGTGACCGCATCCAGGCCGATAAAATATACTGTTCTGCCACTATCGAGTATAGACACGACATCGATGGCACTACCGATTGCAATTGGGGTACAATACCGTAAATATTAAAAAACATTCCAGGCGTACAATCGAATGGCTTAACCATTTTCTAGGCATCGCCAGAACTAAATAATGCGAAATGATACTTACGATATAATGAAATAAATTTATAATAAAGTGCCTTGACAATTTGGAAAAGGATAACTTGATGATAGACGGTAGCAGTGTGAACACGAATTTAACTTTCATTCTGTTCGGCATTATCGACAAGCGGTAGTTGGCAACTCTTGTTCATGCTCATCCCTAAAACAGAATCCAATTTTTGAGATCAGAAATTTGGCTACTAAAATTATATTTGAAAGGCATATATTGTAGACCAGTGAGCGCCGCCGCTGCATTAAAGCTTTCAAATATAACGTGCTAATTAGCGGCCCTAGAAATGCCAGCCAGAAAAGCTACCCACGCAGGGAGCTGGTACACAGACTCCGGTGAGTAATAGACAAAGAAGATAACGCAATCAATTGCAAATGCATTTATATATAGTCATGTTCATATTTCACCTGTGTGCAACTGTGCATGAACTTTTTCGATTAACAATTACTAAATTCTTGAAAGTTTCATAATGAAGGAACGTCTTCAGATGTCCTTTTCCGGATCGGATCCCATGGCATTGCGTATTTCGTCCATACGATCGTAGGCAATCTCGGTGGCCCAGCACAGACGTTTTTCTAGTTCGCTGTTGCGCCGTCGTTGCTGACGCAGTGCGTCCAGGCCGCGTTCCAGCTGCGTGCATGCCTTGAAGAACGTACTCAACTCTGGGATATCCCCAAACTCTCCTGGATGTCGACTGAACCCCTGCGTGGCATCAGAGGTCAACTTGTCTAGGCGGTTCTGCTGGAAACGCGTATTGAACATAGTCTTCAGTTCGTAGGTGGTCGCCTTGCCCAACTCGTTGTTGGTGTCGTTCAGGTGCAAGTCCCTTATACGAGAATTTAAGCCAGAAAAGTTCACCGACTCGAACTTCTCACCTATTCCCTGAAAAAGTTCGTAGCTCTGTTTTAGCTCTAACTGCATCTTCTGTAGGTCATCGTCGATGCTTTTGGCTGCCTGGCTTCCTAAGAATTCGGCACGGACTTTGGGATCCTTGGGCGCACCTTCGTACTGGCCGGATGCTTCCGATCTTGAAAAGGAAGTTGTGGATGTGGAGTTTGCATTTGGTTCCATTTTCTGGTCAACTTTCTTCGGTGGAAGATCCTTTTCGCTGCTGTTGGCTGAAGAGTCCTTTCCACTGCTTCCAAAAGAGCTCTTTTCACTGCCTGAAGACGAAAGACCCTTTGTGGCGCTTGAAGGCTTCTTAGCCTTCTTATTCTTTGTAGAGAATCCAAAAATTGGCAACGGATTCGGACTCAAAAGTAGTTCATTAGTAAGCTCCTTGTCTGCGTCATCTGTGGCCCTATCACAAATTTCATTAGATTCTTTTCTTATGATGGGCCTTGGAACTTACTCTTGAGACAGTATGGCCGTCAGTTCATTGCGTATGCGACTCATCAGGTCGTCGGTCTCCTGTGTCTTCTTATCATCTGCCATGATTAACTAAAACTGGAATTTGTATATATAATATAATATTTTATTATTTTTGCTGTTGTGCTATGCAGGCGGATTTGAAAAAGTGCTTTGCGTTTGAACAGCTATTTGTTAGTTTGTTGCTAAGCAACTCTAGGCCAGCTTTGTTGAATTAATATATTTGCTCCGAGGGATTTCCTAGAGTTTAGAATTATATTTTTTAAATTTTATTTAAGAAATCCTAAACAAACTCAATAATGGAACAAGCTAAAATGCATTATTATAAGCTATTATGAGCTTTTATTATTATTACACGTTTCCGTTGCATTTTTCCAGCTCCTGAACTATCCAGGCAGTTGGATGGTTGGCTGCATGCTGCCGAGCTCTCTCACGGACCTGCCCGCGCCATCATTGCCCCGTAAGTTAGAGTCAGAGGTGGCTGGAGGAGAACAGATAATCTTAAACAAATTTTCTCTTCTAGGCATGCCGGCTATACGTACTGTGGAGCTTGCGCTGCATTCGCCTATCGTCAAGTTAGCCCCGTTGTCGTGTAAGGAGTTGATATTAACCCATACATTTCACACACCTTACTTGTATTTAATCTGTATTTTTCGCTTGCAGCAAACGAATCTTTATATTGGGACCTTCCCACCATGTGCGCCTTCGGGGCTGTGCATTGTCCGTGTCTAAGAAGTATAAGACTCCTCTCTATGATCTCGAGATTGATACTCAAAGTAAGTCAGTAGTTCTCTTCTCTTCTTATACCTTATTTATTCTTATGCTTATGTCAGCCAATGCTGAGCTGGAGAAGACCGGCCAGTTCACCTGGATGGATATGAAAACCGATGAGGATGAGCACTCCATTGAGATGCATTTGCCTTACATAGCCAAAGTCATGGAAGAGTAAGTTAATAATGCTTCTGAGTCGCGAGAGATGTATTAAATTGTGTTTTCTTTTCCTTATTCCCATTTAGCTACAAAAACCAATTTACTATTGTGCCTATTCTGGTGGGATCGCTGAATCCCGAGCAGGAGGCACAGTACGGTTCCCTACTGTCCACGTACTTGATGGACCCCACCAATCTATTTGTAATATCCTCCGATTTTTGCCATTGGGGTCAGCGCTTTAATTACACGTACTACGATCGCTCTTGCGGCGCTATTCACAAATCCATCGAGAGGCTGGACAAGCAGGGCATGGACATCATTGAGACACTTAGTCCGCAGGCATTCACCGAGTACTTACGCAAGTACAACAATACCATATGCGGTCGCCATCCCATCGGTGTCATGCTGGGCGCCTGCAGGGCCCTGCAGGATCAGGGCTACGACAAGATGAACTTTAAGTTTCTTAAGTACGCGCAGAGTAGCCAATGCGAGGATATGGAGGATTCAAGCGTCAGCTACGCCTCCGGCTCCCTCGTCTTTGAGATTTGAGAAGTGCTTTATGGCATTCAGCAGATCGGCAGCATTAATATTGTGGAATTTAAGCCTAATGTTTTTATAATTATTACTAGCCTCAAATTAAAGAAATAAATCCATTTATCAACTTATTTTTAATTTAATATTTAAATTTAGAATTATTTATCTAAGAATCTTTGCAGTTATTAGACTTGAAACAAATATCAACGTAATGAGAATATGAAGATCAAGATTTTCTGGTGTCCTAAATGGAATTATAATTAGAAACTTTTATTTCTATGACAACTATGGGTTATTCCGTCAAATCTACTACCTGCATTCGAAAGATAGACGTTTAATTTAAAAACTGATTTGCCTAAAAACGGACTGACCGACAAAAGAACAGAATGAAATGTTCGACTCGGATATTGGTACTGATCTAGAGGATATATGTATCCCTATAAGATATGAAATTAGCAAGAGAGTAAAATCACAGTTACCAAGGTGTTAAATTAGTTGGTAAATGTTTTTTTGTAATGTTAAAAATCCAACGTATTTAAACATTTTATTTCATTTAAGTTTATTTTTCTTTATTTTTTTGTTTTTTTATTTTTTGTTGAAACATTGAAATTGACTCCTAAGCCATTTTTAATGATTTCTTAGATGCATTTTCTGTTTTTTGTAGTTTAATGTTTCATTTTTTTTTTATCGTTTTCTGCGTATGTGAGAGAGAGATGTTTATGGAGTCCCCAATCGTCCATTCGGCAACCCCTTGTCATGTCGTCCTCACCACCAGGCTGAAGCAGTCCTGGCCGCTCCACCAGCAGCGGCATCCGCCACGGGTCCATCTTCTGCTCCTGATCCGTTCAGTCGTGAACTCTGTTCGGCATCGCTCGCGATCTGCAGGGCATTCATATTTTGGACGAATGTCTCCAAAGCTGCCGCGTTCTCGTCGGGAGTATACGGCGAAGTTCGCTGGCTGAGCGGGCTGCGACGCAGGAATTCGTTTAGATCGCTGGCCACGCTGGCGGCCTTTGACCCTCCTGCTCCCGCAACCACCGAGGGATCAAAGTCATAGCCAAAGGGATCTGGTGGCGCTGGCGTCTGCGGCTGCATTCGTGTCAGTAGGCTATTCTGCACGAATAGGTGGGAATCTGCAAAGAGATGTAATTTATGATTATGATTTATGAATCAGTCAATCAACTCACCGTTGCCGTAGTCGCCAACCACATTGTCGCAGTAGTTGGCGCCTGAAACGCTGCTGCCAGACTGCTGTGGCTGCTGGGGATCATAAGCGTTCGAGGGACGCACTCGGCTGTTAAATACGCTAGTTATTTCCACGTGATGCGGCGACGAAGATGCGTTGTTGCGCGAGAAGTTGGACTCCGATATATTATGTATCGACACCTGGCAATGCAAAAAATTTGGTTAAACGTATAAAAAATGTGATAGAGTCCTAGCTACTGTCCGGAAAGCCTTTTGATGAAGTTTTGTTCGTATTTCTACAAAGCTACTTAATTGCAGGGTAATCAATTACCTTAACTGGTTCTATCTAATACATTACATTTACATATATTAAGAATAAGGATTTTTGGAATACAATTATACAGAAATATTTATGTATATTTGAACTATAAAAAAATATTCAATGGAATTGATATTTTACAAAATGAATTGCAATTTCCGTCTGCCAGAAAATTGTAAAATGTAAAGGTAAAAAGGGAGAAACAAACGAATGAAGGAACTAATATAGGGTATATATTAGACGAACAGTTCCACCATTCAGGTTTAATAACAACCCAAATGGGCAACTCTCGAATTGGTCTTCGTTCATATCAAGAGTTAATAACTTATGGACTTCAAAATGTTTTCAAGTACTTGAACGAAGGAGTTGACTAGACTGAATGGATTTCCAGTGGAGTGTTACTGGCTGACTATAGTATATAGTATAGTATACTATAGTATACGGCTTTAGATCTGGATGGAGTAATATATCCACACATATTTCCACGGTGACCTCTGACAAATATAATTTAAACAAATTAATTAAAGCAAATTAATTGATTTCATTGATTTCTCCCAGCCATTTCTTCGACACTCCTAATTTGCATATTTGAAAGTGAATAAACGTAGCCCCATGCCCACCAGTTTATTTTCGTGAATGTGTCCGCTACACAGGAGCTAGCTCAAATCAAAAGTTTTATCAATGATCAATGCGTAAAATATGAAAGAAATGGGCACTTTAGGTGATTCAGAATGCACTCCGGACAGTGTGGATATAACTGCTGACCCAATGGCCAGATGCCAGAGATGTCACACACCTCATTGTTCAGATGCTGGCCCGGTATTAGATTCTTGAGAAAAGCGGCGTCGTCGTAGCGAATGACTCCGGTGTTGGGTATGCCCTCCAGGTAGGAATTAAAACCAGTGATGGTTGGCGGCGGAGAGTCGTCGCCACAGCTGTGATGCATGTGACACTCGCTCGATCCGCCACCGCCACCAGCTGATACCTGCGAAGGTCCACCAGGCGATGCAGCCGAAAAGACCTCAAAGCCGTTGTAGTAGCTGGACTGCTGGTACTTCTCTTGAAGTGGAACGCTTCCGCCTCTTCCAGATGCTGGGTGGTAGTCCGTTGACGATGACTGCTGTTGTTGCTGTTGCTGTTGCTGTGGGGCAAAGCATGGCCACTTGCTGTCTTTGGTCTTTTGCTTAAGCTCGCTACCGATGGCAGACAGACACTTCTGTTGAGAGTGTTTTGGCCGGGCAATGACAGCCGCTTCCCCGACCAATCTTCCAGGACTGTTGCCGCTGTTTGGTGGAACGTTTGTACAGCTAATACTGATATTGTTGTGCGTCCCGCCGCCGCCGCCACCGCCGCTGATGCTGCTCCCGCTGCTGTTCACACTGGACGATCCACTCGAGAAGTAGGAGAAGGTGGATCCGCTGCTATTGTTGGTAGCTTGGCTACTGGCAGCTGATACCTGCGGCTGTTGCTGTAGCTTGTGCTGTGTGGCTCGAGCCGCCTCCGCCACTGCCTCTTGCGGAGTATAGTAGTTGACATTACTGCCAAACTGCCGATAGCCGCCCATCGCGAGGCCATTGGTCACTGCCTGGTGCAGCGCCGGATTGCGTATGGTGAACATTCCGTTATCGTTCTTAATTATCGCAGCCGGCTGATCCATCGCCATTGGTGGGGCGGCAATAGGCAGACCAGCTCCAGCAAAGTTCCGAACTGAAAATATATATATTTTAGATATATGAAATCATTAATATTTTATTAAAGTTTAACATAATACTTTGTGTGAGAACGCCTAACAAGTCTTAATTTTGGGACATTAAAATACATAAATGCGGGGTATTTTCAAGTGATAGTTTGGGTTATTATCATAAAAATATCCGAAAAAGTTATATTAATCTGTTTGTCTCTTTTTAGAATTATATTTGTATTGAGAGGAAGAGTCTATCAAATATAGTTCGCTAAATGTCCACAAATATTGACGAATTGTTCTTTTTAACTAAATAACAAACTCACCAGACGGAATTGGATTGGGATTGGATGGCAATATACCGCCACTGGCCACTGGCCCATTGTTGGCTTGGTGGAACATGGGATTGCGCAGTGTGATTATATTGCCATCAGCACTGGTTTCAATTGAAGCTGTGGGCACACCTATTCCTATCCCTGCGTCTAGTTCGCCTCCGGATCGGTGCTTACTAGCAGCTCCAGAGCTGGCACTGGCTCCGCCACTTGCAACTCCGGACTTTCCGCGATTGCGGCGCCGACGCCTCGAGGATTTACCGCTGCTAGCAGCAGCTGAAGCAGCTGCGGCAGCTGCAGCTACATTTGCAGGTGCATTTGGAATCTGGCTAGAGCGAATGGGTCGCGGATTGGCCTCCACCATGATCACGCCGTTGGGATCCATGCCAGCGTCTCCCGCTGCTCCATAGTAACCCGCCAACGAATGCGATGGCTGCTGGAAGTGATGCTGCTGCACCTGCTGCTGCTCTGCCAGGGGCTTGGATAGCAGTCGGATGGATTCGCTCTTTTGACGCAACTGCTCGCTTTTAGCTGGATCCACCTTGGTGAGCGTAATGCCAGGCGGCAGCGATAGGTGTTCCACCTGTACACCTCGGTTCAGTTGATCCATGATGCTACAGTTTGGAGACTTGGCTTGCTGTTGCTTGGAGCTGGAACTGGAGCTAGATGACTGCCCGATACGCAGATGCTGCATCTGCTGGGTCAAGGTGCTAGCATAGCTACCCGCCTGGGAGGGGGGTATGGCAACTTCGTTCGGGTTGAAATAGCCCATGTTGTGTGGAATGCCGGAGAGATCCTCTGGAAATGAAATGTAGAAAGTGTTCTTCAAGACCGGATTAATTTTCTTGACATACCCTGCTTCTGGCGGTGCCCGCGCTTGCCACGCTGCGTTCGCTTCGATGACGAACTGCTTTCAGCCTGATGAGTGATGGAGTGTGAGACTGGCTGCTGCTGCACACCAGATGAAGATGGCTTTGTCCGCCCGCTGTTGCCTCGTCCACTCCGCGGCTGCTGCTGCGACTGCGTCTGATGGACCTGCTGAGTTTGAGCAGGGCGATTCGATTCGAGTTGTTGTCCGGAAACCGGCTGCTTCTGCTTCCTCGTAGATTCCGTTGGGCGCTGAGACTGGCCCTTTCCAAGGGTCACCTTTTCCTGATGCTGCTGCTGTGTCTGAGAATTGGATTTCCCACCTGCAGCAGGCACTGGCGTAGCCTTGCCTTTGGCCTGATTCGAAGCCTTGGCTGACTGCGTTGTCTGCTGCTTTGGCACGTCTTGCTGCTTTGCCTTCTTCGCATGCGCAGAATTAGCACTTGATGCTGGCTTCTGCTTGGTGGTGATCACTGGTGGAGCAGCCACAGGCTTAGGTGGCGGAACAGTAGGCTTTGGGGGTGTCACTGGTATTTTGACGCTCACCTCCGATGACTCGCTACCCGTTTCCCACTCGCCCTCTGACGAATCCTGCATGTGGAGTGATTTGAAGGGATTGTTATCAAGCTGTCCGGGGTCCAGGCGCGACTTGACTCTCTTCTGCCTCTTCCGTGGCTCCTGTGGCACAGGCAGTGGTGCCGGGGGTGGTGGTGGCTTGATATTTGCCAGCTTCTTGGGCGCAGTCTTTGGCTTCTTCACACTGCACACAGAGCTCTCGCGGGTGCTTTGGGGCGTCTGTGACTTTGAGGAAGTGCTGCATGTTGTGGAGCTGGAGGCGGTGGTGGGCACAGCCGGTACAGCCGAATTCTTTGATTGCTTCTTGTTCGCTTTAGCTTCCTGCTCCGCCGCTGCTAGTGCTGCAGCTCGTTTAGCCTCTTTCTTCCTGGCCTTCGCACTCTTCTCGGGCATAGCAAGAGCAGGACCTGGAGTTGGGGCAGCAATCGAGTGAGATGCAGGCATCTCCGATTGAACGGGATTTGAAGATGCTACCATATGGCCATTAACGAAGGTGTAAAGCAGCTTGTCTTCGTGGGGAGCACTGCCCTTCGCCACCACAGTGACCTGCTGCTCGGCACCCGGATGAGGCAGCTGCACCCGGCGTATTGTCACAATACGCTTGGAGGGATCGGCAGTGATGGAGTTGGCGGCCATGGCGGCAATCACATCTCGAGACAGCTGCTGCGGCTTCTGCGGGTGCTGTGGGGGAGCATAGCACACTGGGGTCGTGTAGAAAGTGCTGGGGCTAAACTCCGGGCATTGCACCTGGACTTCAGGCTCGGCAGCCGGTGTTATAACAGTCGAGCTTCCTCCGCCGTTCAGTATGTCTTCTAGCTGGGCCATTTTGGCCAGCTGCTGCTCTTTGGTGGGCAGGTATGAAAATTTAAATTCATTGTTCGTCTGCTTCACAGTGGCAATGAGCTCCAGAATTACAGTTTCCACCTTTGCCTTGGCCCGCTGCAGATTCTTGATGTTCGCCTCCAGCTCGCCGATACGCTTTTTCTCCCTTTTTCGGCCGCCAGCAGCCGTCAGAGCTTTCATTTCGTATTTGTCGATGAACTCCTTAAAGTAAATATCGAGGAACTGGCCCCGCATATCCTCCAGCTCTTTGATGCGCTTTTCTTCCTCCTTACGCATCTTCTGCTTGGCCTTCTTGGCTGCCTTCTTGGGATTCGCGGTCTGCGGCTGCTGGGACTTGCCCTCGATGAAGTTAAGAGTCTCATTGATCCAGCGCTGCTGGTCCTGCTCCCGGGTATATGTGCCCAGGAACTCGGCAAAGTCCTGCATCATGTCCTCCTTACTGTAGTCCGCCGAGAAGGTGCTGCCGGCCACAGCTGCCGCGGCTGCTGCAGCATTTGCCGCCGCCGCAGTGGCGTCTGTTTGCATTTGGATGCTCTTGCAGAGGCTATCCAGGCACAGCAAACTGTTATCACTTGCTGCCTGCTGCTGCTGCTCGACCTTCTGCTGCTTACACACGTCGGGAAGCTTCGCGGACTTGCAGGAGGACTGCTGGAGCTGTGCTGTTGCAAACACTTTTAGGCTGGGAGGTTGGCTTGGCGGCTGGCCGGCTTCTTGGGCCTTAGGCGGTCGCTTTGGTGGGCTGGCGGCTGGCGGCGCTGGTTGCGCAGCGACTGACTCGGGGGCGGTCTTAACTTTGGCCGGGGTGGGAACTTCTTCAATGGACTTGCTCTTCCGGTCGTTGACAATCTGGGAGAGCTTCTTTCGGAGGCGATCTCGTGTCTCGTTAAAGCGGGCATGACTACACTCCTTCTTCACACGTTTCTTCGAGTGATTCTCCTTGCAGGGCTCTCCAATGTCGGCATAGTCGGCACAGCCTTACAATTGAACGAACAAATTACAAATCTCAGCTGTATATCAAGTCAACATCGACACTTACATTTGCGCATCTTCTCCTTGCTCTTCTTATTGGCACCTATTTCGCCGCTGCTTCTATTCCCAGACTGCATCACGTTTGGATGGTCGCCCACCTTGGACTTGCCACCGGATACACCAGTAGTGCTATCCGGCTTAGTGCGTTTGCTGCGAAGATTAATATTAATTAGTTGTGTGCCTTCGCCAAGTACTTCTTGCTTGCTCCACTTACATTATCTGAGAGTCATGCAACATCATCAGCTGATCCACGCCGAATTGCATCTTTTCTATGTTGGCATCGCCAAGCGTAAAACTGCAAAACAGGAATTCAAAATATGAATATAAATGGGAAATTGCAAGTCAATGTGACGATTTTCAGACCAGAACTACAGCGACTTTGACAGCTGGCCGACATAACAATTTGTCACTAAGCACAAGGACAATAGAAATATAACCCAATGCTTTAGTATTTTCCCTCCCGAACAACTAAAGACATAACTTTCCCGATTCTTCGTTAAATCTTACCAGGATTCTCGACTAGAAAGACCGTTCTCGCACAACGCCAAAGTTTTGATTACTTGATAATCGATTGTTCTTTCGATAAGTGATTTATGCTACTAAATGGTCTTAAGGTGGTTTCATCGTAGAACAAAATTGATCACCTTACATCGATGCATTATGTTAAGGACAATATTTTCAGGAAATCTCCGCCCTAATGTTATAACGATATACACACATATGTACATATATCTATATTTTAAAGTCTTTTAAATGAAAAGCGAATGTGCCTAAAGAGCTCATGTAAATTTACAGTTTGGATTTCTAAATGAAAGGGTTAGTAGTTCAAAATTCAAAAAATTATATAGAGGAATATATTTCAATGTCTTGAGATTAGGGAACTGTTTGAGAATTTAGGATAATATAAATTTTTAAATTTTTTTGAATATAATATCGATATTTTAACATTTCAAGATTTAATATATTTCAATATGTTTGATAGATATCAGACCTTTCCTCTTAATTCACATTCCTAGATACAATTTCGGAACTGAAGAAATGAAAAGCTCGATATAATATCGAGAATATACATAGTTCAATTCGAAATTTCAAATATTAAAATATCGATATTATCGGAAAATATCTAAACAATTTCTTGTGATTATATTTTTAAAATATATCAACAAAATAGTAGACATATGTATGTATGTATGTAGATTTCTGACTTATCTTCGAGGTTAGTGGTAAATATTTCCCACACTTACTCATCTGTGATTTTGAAAGGCGAATATCTGCAAGAAACATAAGATGCCTCAATTATTTATTACATTCGGTGATTATTGTTTGAGTACTTACCCAATAACTTGAGCCAGAAACTGTTCAAAGCGACCGTCATCCTTGTCTCCCACTACACTGTTCAGCCTTAGGCGCAGATCACCCTTTTGCAGCTCCAAGTGGCCAAAATCGGTGCTGCTCGAGTTGTACTTGACAAAGAAGTTGGCATAGATGGAAAGGACGAAGGTCCAATACGTTTTATACACATAATGCTGGTTACGCAGCTCCTGCAGCTCGGCGGGACTTGGGGCCAGCTTCCGATTAAAGAACATCAAGGAGGGCAGCGTGGAGCGTAACTCCTCCCGCGTGAACGACAAGGGCTGGAAGCAGCGCAGCAGATACTTGGTAAGAGGCGGCGACAGCTGGTTGGCCAAGATTTTCCTGGCCAGTTGGCAGGCGGAGACACGGCAATTTTCCCCGCAGAAGAACTGCGCCTCGATTAGGTCGTGGCGATAACGCTTTCTGGTGGTCAAGTGCTGGAACACCGCCCAGGCAATATGATATGTAGTGCGCAGGGTGTCCGTCGACGTTTCCGTCTGCCGCCGGAACACCGATGATCCACTGCTGTGGCCGCCGCCGGTTCCGGAAGCTGAGTCATCCTCCGGAAAATCGCTGGATCGACGCTGCAAATGCTGCTGGGCAGCGGAGCTTGTGCTCGCTGTCGCCGCATTGTGCTTAGCCTCGTCGCTGGTGCAAGTGCTAAGAATCTTGGATTTCATCAGCTTGGGATCCTTCTCGACAATGCCGAGCGTTGTGCATTTGGCACAATGACCCGCTTGTCGCGGCCGCATAGGAGTGCCTGCGATGGAGCAAGTTATGCATTTGCAGTTCCTGTCGAAATATTGAAGTTAATTAAGGAATTTCTCTAAGCGCCTGGATCCCCAACTACTTACTCGTTATGGTGTTCGAGCAACGAATTGCACTTCTTGCAGAGATCTTCGTGTAGCAAATTATTCGGCGGATCGTAGAAGCCATCGGGCCATTTTAGCTTCGTGAATGCCATGATGTTCTTCCACGCGAGCTGACGATCAACGATGCGCTGGAAGTCGATGAATTCATCGTCGCTGATATCCGGCAGCGAAAACGAGGTGGCATCCAGGACGACCTTGTCGAATATGTTGTACACATCCAGCAGGCCACTCCGACGTTCATTCTCTGAAGGCGACAAGTTGAACTTGTTCAGCTCAATCCAAATGTCCGTCCAGCGCCGTTCAATGGAGTGCATGTGTTCGTCGAAAAGCATATAACGCTTTATCAACGCCGTGGTCTGGGAGGATGGAATCGCTTCCTTGAGCGCGAGGATGCAGGCCAGCATGGTATCGCCCAGCGGAGTGAACACATGTTGCTGGAAAAGGCGTTGGCACAGTAGCACCCAGGAGAGCTTGAACTTGCGCAGGAAATCGTTCTCGAACGCAAAGAGGCTGAGGGAAATCTTTTGCGAGATGCAGTTCAAATCCGAGTAGCCATCAAGAATATCTTAAATGAGTTTTATGGGTTGAAAAATTAGTTAATTTAATTATATAATTATAAGGCAAGTCTTTCTACATTTATATAGTTAAAAGAGCACAGACAATTTTTCTGGCAGCACTAAGAAGAATAATAAAGAGTGCTCTAGCTTAGTAATTTTGTAACTAAATCTCTTCCTTTGTAGAGTTAAATGTGTAACCCATTTTATCTCATTTCTCATACACAGCGATGCAAACAAATTTAAGTTAACTAAATTGGTTTAAAATATTATCGATTTCACAGGAATATGTATGTGATACTCATAGTTTAATTTTGCTACTATCACAAATTATTTATTTTATTGCCTAACGTCCTTAGGCCTGCCTAAGCCTTTTTAATTAATTTGAACTTTATGTAGAGCGATTTATAATTTCAATATTCTTGATTAACTATCCACTCTTCCTTCATCTTCTTACATGTCAGCATCCTTTCCGCGGGAGTTTTCTCGTTCTCCTGGATATTCTGGGCGATTTCAATCATGCCCTCCGAGAATGCCTTGACAATGCATTCTACGTTGTAGGCGAGTATTTGTAGCAGCAGCATAGGATTGTTCGCCATTAAACTAAAAGGGAAGTAACAAAAAGTTAAACAAAAATAGTCTGTTTTAATGGCATTTTCTCACATCGCGCTGAACAGCACTAATATCATATTATCGGAGATCGCTGTGTCATCAATAAAATCAAGGTATTCGGCATTCTTGTCGTAGAGGTAGCCACTTGTAATCCAATAGATTTCCTTGTTGCACTCAAGTAGCTTCTCAAACTTGTTGTAGGCAGCATCGTTTCTATTTAAAGTTAAATCAATTTGATTAAATCAGTGATATTTTTGGTAATCTTCAACTAAGGTTTAAAATCAAAGGAAAGTGTACAAAAAATATGCAATGAAATATTTAAGGAAAACATTGTTGAGAAATTAGTTTTCAACAAATGGTTGCATACTTTTCGACACATTAATTGGTTTTTAAATATTTGGAAATTTCTGTGTCCTTAATGATACACATGTATTTCTTTTATTAAAAAAAAAATAGTGATATCTGTCTCAAGCATAAATAATAAATAAATATTACGGGTCTCCGAATTTTTCCTGGTCTACTAGGAGTATAAACTGCTATACAAATTAATATTTATTTATTTAGAATCTGGTTAAGTGAAAATATAAATTTTGAATCAATTTTTTAACCTCAAGGATCTTACAAAAACACCAGTATGTAACACAATTTTGCCTCTTTTGCCTTACTTCAACATGGGGCTGTAAGCCTTGATCAATACGTCCAGCAGCATGACCACCATGTGAGCAGCCTTAAATTGGTCCATCATAATAGCCATAATGGTTTCGCGGTATTCGAGACATTCCTTGCAGGAACAAAATGTAAAGAACTCCTCCTTCGGGTGTTTCACAAATATGAAGGCAAGATTCTGGAAATAAAGCTACAATGGATTAGGAGGTACGTCCTATTATAAACCTAGGATGTGTTTAAGGCAAACCCACCGTAATTGCACGCAGCTGTCCATCGGAATCGCGGAGCGGATTCTTCGGGTCCTCCGAGAACAGACGCATGTTCTCAATGGCCATCTGAAATTTAAAATATTTCATGTATTATTTATATTCAAATAGATTTTAAAAGTACTAGGATTCGGGGAATTTGAGATTGGACGCCCCTTTATCTTTGGAGTATATGTAAGTTATTTCTAGTCTTTTTATTCAGGGCTGGATGGGTTCCAGCCAGTCCACACATATGGGCTGGTCGTCGCGGGCTAGCTTACAAAAACAAACACTGCATATTGCAGTGGGCACGCGTATGTTTAGAAAAACAGAACACAATACCAATGTTTGCATATTCTGTTTAGCTCTATCGCCATAAAGGCGAGTTTGTCATGTCGTACCTGACCTAACTTATATTCGCGTAAGATCTCCTCAGAGATTCTATCAGAAATACCAAAATCTTCCACTTAAACCAGAAGAATTCTTGATTTTATATACCAGGATACATGGACGTGCAAACCTACCAAATATGATCGCGTCTCGTCGTTGGGATCGCCACCGCTTTTGTGCTCACACTCGTGCAATAGCTTGTCGCTCAGCTGCAGCTCGATGGCGTTGTCTTCTCGCAAGCTCCATTCCATCAGTGACACAACCTCCTTGAAGACCGTCTCCGATTTTGGGGCCGGAGCGTACGGATCGAAGGGCGGCAAAGCCAGGATCGTGTGCAATGTGTTAATGATGTTGCCCTCGGGGAAGTTGAGACGCTCTAACAGTTGGCAAGGCGGCGTGCTGCTCCGTGCCGGCATCGCCTGTGTGGGCGGTGGCGACGGAGGCAGCTGGGAAGCAGCAGCGTCAACGAGCGCGGAGGAGGAGGAGGCGGCGGTGGCGTCGCATTTCAGCGGCACACAGGCATCGTCGCACAGTCGCGGCGTGGCCGCATCGATGGACATCTTCATGCTAACATGGCAGCAGGGCGCCTCTGGATCCAATTCGCCATTTAGCATCGGGTCGTCGCAAGTTGACGCGGAGGCGGCGGTTTCCAGCTCATCCGTTTCTTTGGTGTGCGGCACCAGCACCACCTGCTCGGCCATTGCGGGGGATGTTAGTTAGTTAGCCTAACCAACGTACACAGTAGTCGGATCACTTGTTAGTCTTTGGTGGTTCCGAAATTCGCGTATGCGCGACGCATTATTATACGAATCACAGATGTAGATGCACTTTCACTCGTTCACTGTATGCGCGCGCGTGTGTGTGTGTGGGGTTTGTTGGGAATGGATTGGAAAGAACGCAACGCGTTTTTCCCACAACGCGCCAAGTGCGCCTCTGGTCGCGTCTCACTGGGCGGCTACTAGTGCCCTGCCATCCGATCTTTGTGGGCTGTCCGTTGCCTGGCCGTTTACGATTTCTTTTCACCTCGTTTGTTGTAATTTTACGCTTTTTGTGTCGCTCGTTGTCCAATTGCAATTGCAATTTTCGCAATTTTCTGCTGCAAAAACATCGATGGTAATATCGAAACTATCGATGTTTTCAAAAGGCGATACATCGGTATTTTCTTTTACATGTTTTCACTTCACGACTAACGGTCTGTTTACACAGGCGCGTAAAAGATACATGTTAGAAATGATTTTGTAAAATATGTTTTTAGCTGTCTGTTTTGGGTTTTATTAAGCTCAATACGGAGAGAGTAAAATAATTTCGCAGCGGAACAAAATTTTAATCTATATAAAATAATAATTTAATACACTAAATATAATATTGACTTGATGGCCTATGGCTTTCTTAAATATTTTTTTACAATTTCTTCTTAAGTCCTCGTCTCTGCCTTGAAAATGTTTATTTACCCATATCCCAAAATATTAAATTTGCCTCTACCAATTTAATTATTAAACTGCAACTGCAATTCGACGTTTCTGTCTTTTCATCGGCGCTTTGGGTGTGGAAGCATACCAAAAGTTTGAAACTGGCGCCCAAATTAAAAAAAATGACTCAAACCCGTTTTCTCTCACTTTGTTTCTACAAATCTATAACTCGACTATTTATGCTGATCAAGAATACCATATACATATGTATATACATTATAGGATCGGAGATGTCTCCTTAACTGCTCCTTTACTCTACTGACTCTACTGACTTCAATTACAATACCCTGCAAGGGATTAAAAATAAGCTAAATATAAAACAAGAAATGGTTAATGAGAAGCTATAAACTATATTTATACAGTATTGTATTTGTTGTAAAAATTTACTAAATGAAAAAATTTAAAGAAAATTATAACTAAAACTTATTAAAATTTGAAAGTTAAATTAACAACAGCAATTACTTTTATTATTTTTATAATTAACTTTGCTAAAATTATTGTTCATGGCTAAAGGGGCAAACAGTCGAGAACAGCCGAATAATCTTTTTAAAAACATACAGTACATAAGCGATTGACCTCCATAACAGGTATGTGTACACAAATTAAATTCAATCGGGACACCGATTTAATTACTAAAGATTTTAAATGTTTTGAGCAATATACAGCCAAATTATTAAAAATCTATCTAATTTTCCTTGTCATCAGTTTTCAGTTCAGCTGGCAAAACGCCAGCAAGAAATTATCAATTATGTTCTTAAAATCGTTATTTTACAAATTTTGGTTATTAATAAACTTTATTGCGTTTATAGTTTTTAATGTTGCGCATTTTTTTAATTTTAAAACTTTCTCTATTAAAACCAAATTGACAGCCATAATAAACATCATTAAAAGTAAAATTACTTAATCAAACCAATATATTTTTAAAATTTATTTTATATATTTACCTTATCTAAGACATTTTTATTCATGAAGCCTAAATATATATAGGTTCATTTTTTTATTTCGCCCATCTGTGTTATTAGACTAGCAGGGCGTAAAACCGGTTAGAGAGTTAGGAGAGAATCACACTTCTCTTATCAATTTTCACACTGGACTTGAAGTCCGCAGAGCATGTAGAATTAAGCTTGGAATTAAACAAAACATTGAATACTCAGTCGCTATTGAAACCTCAGCCTGGCAAGGCTAACAAGCTGAGCTTTATTCATATCCCGGGATTACGACGCTATAATCACTACGAAATGTTATCACCGAAAAGTGGCCTCCTAGGCGTAATCTCAGGGCTATTACTGTTATGCTTTGCAAACGGCGATCCCCTCATCGAAGTATTTAGATGGAAGCAAATTGACTTTTATAATCGCGGTGATGGTAACCACATCAGACCAGACAGACCCAGCGTATCGGGTAAGTAATAAAATGCAATTACATCATACTTGTGAATATGTGCTTACTATATAAATACCTTATATTAAACGAGAAAACGTGAGAAAAAAAAACGACAATATTGATTTTCTCACAGCCATGTACCGGTTATTATACCCCAGCAAGGAATTTGTTACTAAACTATTTCTTTTAAGAAAGCAGTTACCTTAAAGATTATGAATTTAGACTTAGCCAAACATTTAAATCTTATAATTTATACTTGTAAAATTACTAATTGAAAATGGTGGTGTTTATGATTTTCATTCAATTCAATAAAATTTCCATAATATATTAAGCACTACTCATTTAGTTAACACTCTCGTTAAAAGTACTAACTCTATTGATCAGCTCCGGTTGTCTTTCCTGGACGATATTCTCGTACAAAACGAGAAAGCCTGACCTCCCGCGATACTCCAGTGGGTATTAATTCGCGGATCGACACCGGCAACGATAATGCTAATGCCCCCTACATTCCGTACAATAATGTGCCTATGGGTGTTACCCATTTCCGGGGTCGCCTCTTCGTCACCATGCCGCGGCGACGGGTTGGAATTCCGTCCACATTGAACTACATCGATCTGTCCAGGGAAAGTCGCGATCGCAGTCCCAAGCTGATAGCCTATCCCAATTTTGCGGTGAATCAGTTCAACAGTAGCGCCGAAAATCTAGTTTCTGTGTATCGAACTTCAGTAGATGCTTGTCAGCGGCTTTGGTTCATTGACACTGGAATGCTTGAGTATCCAAGTGAGTTTTCAATTTTATTTGGAATTTGAAAACCTCTTATTTTGATATGAATATTTCCTTAGACAACCGCCAACAGATTCGGCGTCCCAGCATTTGGATCGTTGATCTCGCCACGGACCGGGTGGTCAAGCGCTTCGATATACCCGAAAGCATTGCGGAGACTGGTCGCGGCTTGGCCAGCATTACTATTGATGTGCAGCCGGGGGAGTGTGGCAATGCCTATGCTTATATTCCGGATCTGGTTTACCGCCGACTCTATGTTTATCGCCTGCGAGACGATCAAATCTGGGCTTTCGAGCACAATTACTTCAACTTTGATCCATTGGGTGGCGACTTGAACGTTGGCGGCCAGACCTTCCGCTGGGACGATGGTATCTTCTCAACCACCTTGGGACCCCACCAACCGGATGGGAGTCGGAGTGTTTATTTCCATCCAATGGCCAGCACAAATGAGTTTGTTGTCTCTAATACGGTTCTAAAGGAGCGATCGAATGCTGCGCGCTCTGATCATGGCAACGATTTCCGAGTCCTTGGCAGCCGTGGTCCATCCACTCAGTCCACAATGCACGAGTATGACCCAAAGACCGGTGTGATCTTCTTTGCCGAAATTCAGAAGAATGGCGTTGGCTGCTGGAACACGCACAAACCATTCTCGGTAGAAAGCCATGGCGTAGTGGATTCCAATGCCAAGGATATGATTTACCCCAGCGACTTGTCGGTGAGCTAAATCTTTCTTAGCTTAATTTATCCATATCTCGCCTTTACTATTAACCAGAGAGGACATCTCATATTATTAAGAAATTATGTTTAACTTATGTCTTTATGTATTTTCTTTATCTTTATAGATCGACGAAGATGGCACCATTTGGCTCATGTCCAATTCGATGCCAATATTTATCTACTCCACGTTGGACACGAATGTGTATAATTTCCGGATCTGGAAGCAAAGGACATCGCTGGCCAAGAGGGGAACAGTTTGCGAGTGATTTGTGTGTTTGGAATTGCTTTAATGAATATTTCGTTCACAAGGTCGCTAAATAAGTAATAATTGTATATTCGAATTTACCAACTGAAACTTAAATATATACATATGAAAAACATACCAGCATTTACAAAATGTACCGTTAAAAATTGCCTAAATTACTCATTTCTATCACATCTTAAATGTTACGATATAGATGTTTTTGTTTTGTCTTTTTTTACACGAAAAACAATTGGAAATATATTAGAGAAAAGAAAAAACATTAATGAAACAAAATTAGAGGCACTCCAATATTGCATAAGGATACTAAGTTGTACATGTGTGTGTGTGTAAGAGTTTATGTGTGTAATTTAAACTAAAATTACAAATTTTGCATTATTTTTCGCATCCAAACAAATTTAAAGATTCATTTTGGTGACATTCCAACGTGTCAGCTATTCAACTATGGTGTATATATATCTATATTCAATTTGTATATATATGAATATGAGTTTATATAAAAATTTGCAAAAATATATATTTATATATATATATATAGGTTGATTTTGTATATGTTTCTCCGCAACTACGCTTACGTTACGTCCTTTAAGTAGTTTCGATGATTCTAGTAAGTGGTGTGTGTGTGTATATAGCGGAATGAATGCTTCCGATATTAGTTGACTATCATTGACGTACATATATACGGAAATGGAATGATTACTGGCCCAGAGCTATACGAGCTTATTACAGTTACGAGTTATTGGTTGAGATTATTTCGATAATTCGATCTGGAAAGTTGCTACTGCACCAAGTAGTCCTTGTAGCCGCGCAGCGACTTCAGCTGCTTCTTCAGCTTGGCTATCAAATCCGACGGCTGAACCAATATGGATATATCTCTGCCCACCGAGTTTAATCGATCCCGTATCTCCAGGTCCTTATAGAACAGATTCAGCGGACGGCCATTGATCTCAGTGAGAATCCAGAAGGTAAGAGCACTGCCGTCGCAGCACTGAGTCTGATATCGACACATTTATTAGCATTAAATCAGCGAAAAACTGAACAGAAAACTCACCTTGGGTGGCAGGCCGTGGCGTGCGGCCAAGCTGTTTGGTACCACGTCCACGATAGTCGAAGTGTTTCCGTCTCTGATCAATCCCAAGCACTGGCCCTCTCGATCGCGCCGGATGGCATAGGCCCGACCAAATGGAATGCGACGTAGAAGCACCTCAACCTAAGAATTGATAAAGAAGTATTAGAAAGAGTAATAGAGCCTAATAACATATTCAGCTTACAAAAAGCGTGTTGGAGTTCCTGATTATCTTGTTGGCCTCCACTGCACTGCTGATGCTAACGCCTGCGATGGAGAGTAGCTGATCGCCAATGTGGAGGGCATTGTACAGCACCGGATGCTCCTTCTGCTTCCAGCCAGCAATCCTGCAAAGCGTAAACTCAAGATCAGACTGAAAACTTTTCGATATGGTTAGCAAGACCTACCAAACGCCTCCGAAGGCATCGACCCAAGCGATGGAGCCGACGCAGTCCTTGCGCCTCAGGTTCAACCGCACACCGCCCGGATGTATGATTTCCCGTCGCAATTGCATTACCTGCTGCTCTCTCAGGGTAAATCGCTTATTGGGCGACTGCTGCTGGGCCTGATTAGCGCTTGGGTTGGACGGTGTTCCCTGTGGCGGTGGCTGCATCCGAAAGGCTCCTCCGCTTCGGGAGGGTGTAAACTCATTGTTATTCGCATTTCGTTGAGTTCCCACCGCTTGTGGAAGCCGCTGGAGAGGCCCTTGTGCATCGGATGTGGACGAGCTGCGCCGGCGCTGCTTGTAATCCTCGCTCATTGTGCTGCAGATGCTTCTCACCTGCGGCGATTGAGTGGAGCTCGAAGGCGTAGAGTTATTCTGTGATTGCTGATCAATGTTGTTGTTCGTTGCGCTAGTAGATTTTTGGGTCGATACTTTGCTTGATTTTAGGGGAGTATTGAGCTGTTTTAAATAGTGTAAATCTCTTCTGCTGGGCCGCGAGCTTATCACGAGCTCTGTAAGACCTCGGGTCAACCTAGGGGTTGGCCTGGCGGGAGTCATTTGCTGAGCAGGTGCCGCGGGCGAAGCAGCCAACTGGCGGCGTGTCAATGCCGGGCTCCGGCTTCCATTAGCAACAAGCTGTATGGAATCGCTGCTAATCCCTCTAATAGGACTCTGGCTGATATTGCTGTTAGTAATAGGTATGCTGGACGAAAGGAATACCTTTTCATAGTGCACGTTGCCACTGATAACGGAGTCACTGCTTTGCTCGCTATTAACGCTGATATTCGTAATGCCCGAGGTGTCGGCGCTGAGTATTATCTTCTTACTTATTTTTGGGCCCTGCGATGTGGCAGATATCACAGAGGAGGATGACGAGCTGGCAGCAGCACTGGGCGGCGGATAGCAGGTTCCGTACACCGCCACTGTGGTGCCTTCACCCATCTCTCCAGACAGCACCTTCACCTTGGTGGTTGTACTAGAAATCTGCGAACTGGGCCCATTGGAGTCGATGGCGCCGATATTACTGCTGCTAGGTAACTGCTGGCCCAAGACTTGTATGGTACTGCTACTGGCATTGGACGGAATGATTTGTACGTTGCTTTTGTATTCCTGTGGCTGTGATGGCTGCTGTTGCTTGGCGTTTGCCTTTGACCTGGATCCCACTCTCGCTTCGGGAAAGCTAAATACTTCGGCTACCTGGGCATTCTTAGGCGGTAGCTCTGGCGGCTGTTCCAGGACACTATTGCTGGGGTTTGACACCTGAATGATCGTTATGTTGTTGTCCTGAGGGTCCTCTGAGCTGGTGGCGACGGCAGCCGCACTTGATGATTGGAAGCACAGTGGCTTGTGTGATTGTGGTCTCTTTGATTTGTCAGCCGCACCCGCGGACATGGATCGTGAAGTTTGGGGCCTGAAACGGAATGGAGAGACATATAGAAAATATAGGACAGACTAGGGATGTCCTCACTACATGGAGGTTCATCCAAAGGGATATTAATTATAAAATATCAATATTATTTAAATAAGTTCCCTAAATTTGCATCATTGTTGTACATTTTCAAAGGTAGTGCAACTTAGGTTATACTCTTCTTCGCATAGCACATTATCATTATCAATATCTCATGTATCATAATATCGAAATCTAAAAGTATTGAAAATAAATCGGCATTTTGAGTCAAATATCCGTATTGTACTAATATTACTCCAAATCAGATTTCGTATTTGAGATCATTTGTCAGGAAATTTGTTAAACATGGCCCAAAGTTTCTTATTGTCCACGGAGAAGTTGGACGAACTATTCGTTAAGGAGGTGGCCTGCGTGGTGAAGCTTGTGTGTAGGCTGCCCACCAATGACCAGGTCATACCAATCTGCGCTACTTGGCTGAAGATATTCCAGCGGGCAACAGCCGAAGAGCTTTTTGTTCGGAACTCCATACTGCTGCTTATGCACAAGCAGCTGAATGATCGAGGCACACTGGATTATCCATTCACAGACCCTGAGACTACGCAAATGGATTTGCGGGCTCTCCATCACATAACCTTTGGTAGAGATAGAAAGAGCACCAAAAATTCGGAGGACAAAGAAGAAGACTTCAGTTTATTTAGTGAAGACTCGCAGCAGGATGAGTTGTCCTCGCTTACTTCCTGCGAAAAGAATTTAAAGATCAGCCAGGATTTGGTTGAAACAAACAAAGCTTTGACTCGGGAGTTGCATGAGCTTCAGCTTCAGAGTGAAAACCTACAGGCCCAACTTGAGCAGTTGGAGAAAGCCAAGCTATTACAAATGAAGCAAATTGGCATGCTGGACAGAGAGTACTGCTACTTGAAGCGCATATTCGCCTGCTCCTCAATCAAAGCCTTTAAGCTTCTATGCACCGGACACGATCCAGCCGAGTTGTTTATTACCCTTTACAATGCGCTTTGTCATGACGAATCTGACATTAAGCAGATGAAGCGCTTGGGTGAACAATTCAACGACCGGCTTCAAGCGCACATTGATCACTACCAAGAGGAGCAGCTGGCTTCCTTGCTGGAGCTGGCCAACGAAAAGTTTGATAGCTTACGCGCCAAGGCTAGAAAAAGGTACAAGGTTATGGTCGACATGAAGCTAGATGCTGAGGAGAAGGAGATAATCCTGAATGCTATGCGGAATCTGACAGTGCTTCGCAAAATTTTTATAGCCACATTCCAGGGAAAGGCTAGCACAAAGCCGGCAGCCCTCAAGTTCCTGCAGCTTAGTTACGAGCAAATGGCCAAGATGTTGCCTCAAAAGGATGGTGGCTTACCTGGGAATTAGCCTTTCGCATTGCAGCATGTGCTCCAGATTGAGGATTTGATCTGAAATGTATAATTTATATTTTCATACACAGAATATTATATATATTGAACAGCAAAACTATGCTCCTTACCAGCAGAAGCACGCTGTGCGTTGGCAGCCGACACATCCACTCGGACTCCGTTCTCCGTGAGCACACACGCCTTGCGCAACAGAGGCGATAGATATTCATCGTCGGACAGGTTCAGATCCGTATCACTGGTACTCTGGGCTGCCTCCTCAGTAGTTGCACCTCCTGCAGCAGCCGCATCTTCCTCGGCCGTTGCCGCCGCTGAGGATTCGCTTATTTGCTCGCTGTAGGTGCTAATGGGATCGGACAGCATGTTGAGCAGATGCTGGGTGAGGGTGTTGGACATGGCAGTTGGAGCAGGGGCAGTGGGTAGAACAATAGCTGGACTGGGGGGCGGCTCGGGCAGAGCCTGTTGTGGCGGCTGATGATGACTTGATGCCGCTACCCGCTCAACCCCGGGAACGAGAGCCGCCGGCACCGGCGGCGGGGGCGGAAGCGGTGATGTTGGATCCCGTGTGGGCAGCAGGGGGGCGCGTACTTCAGGTAACTTGGTGTAAAGGTTTTCGCGCGGCGACAGAATCTTCATTTCGCGTAACTTGGAGCGCAGCGTTTCCACCCATTCTTGCATAATCTCCCTGGAACAAACAAAAGTAAAAGTGAGTTGGCGTTTCAGCTTGTGCAACCTCCTAATTGGCGTTGCGTGCTTACCAAGAGACGGCGTGGAATCGTAACACCTCGTTGCTGAGCGTGACCACAAACTCGAACTCGTGCGAATTGGGTATGAGGGCGTGCGATATGTGCAGTGCCTCCCGCAGCGACACCGACCACTCGGGCAAGTGTCCGGCAGCCTGGCGGGGTTCGGCGTAGCCCTCCAGCAGGGCATCGGTGTCATCGTGGACACAGAACACCACCCAGGTGCACTCGGATTTCTGCAAGAGGTGCGCATATAGTCTACAAAATTACCTGCATGTTGGAGAGCAGGCTTACCTTGGGGCCCACAGTCAAACGCTTGCCATCCGCCGTCAGCCTCTTTAGCCATGTATTCTTATGTATTTCCCGGAACTGTGCACCACCAGGCGCCCCTCCTCCAGGGTTGCCTGAAGGGGCTGCAGGTGCAGAGCTCGGATTCCCGTTGGAAGTCGCAGGTGCAGTCGCCGCCGCTGCAGCCATGGCTCCGTCGGTGCAGCAAGTCGGTGTCAATTCCTGCGTCTGCTGTGCTTACTTCTCATGCCTTGCGTCTTGCTTTTATTAATCTCACATTTCACACAATTTCTATATTTTGAGGTAAGATTTGCTGCATTTTCTCTCCAGGGGCAACAACAACAACATAAAATCAGCGAATGGCGACGCCATTTTTGGAATCGGTATCGGTCTATCGGTCAGTGCCCAGATGTGGCAGCTCTGGTTACCGAGCGGTAATTTTCTGTAATACATTTTTGTTTAGGTTTTTCCACTCATTTCACGTTTTTCCGTAAGCTTAAAGGATGTATGGGGTTGAAATTTGGAGGCAAATCGCAATTTTCTAAATCATTTCGTGTGTCTTTTTTTCCGGCGGCGGCCACTCTACAATGTCCTAGTATTTTTCAAAATGACATATCGGCCTATCGATATCGATGACTCACTGGGACAAAATAAATAATAACAAAATAAACAAAATAAAGTAAAAAATAAATACAATAAGGAAATTTTAACGCGAGCAGCGCGGCAACGGTTTGTGAACAATGGGCTTATTCGGCAAAACCCCCAGCAAAGATCCCAAAGAGCAGGTATACCCCAAAGAACAGCATACCACAAAAATGACCTCGCTCCAGGAATGATGTCATGTTCCAGTTTCTTGTTTTCACCTTAATTCTGAATGTCTTGATTTTTTTCTGGGCTCGTTTTTAGGTGCAAGAGTGGACGCACAAGATCCGAAAGGAAGGTAACCAGCTGGACCGCCAGATACGTAGCATTCAACGGGAGGAGGACAAGGTGAAGCGCTCCCTTAAGCAGGCGGCGCAGAAAAATGACCGTGATACCTGCATTATTCTGGCCAAAGAAATCGTGAACGCGCGGAAGGCCATCAACCGCATATACACGTCGAAGGCCCACCTTAACTCCGTGCAGATGCAGATGAAGAACCAGCTGGGTGAGTGTGTAATACACCCTTGGGGCGGAGGATAATTCCAAACGATGACCTAACGATCGCTCTTGCAGCTACCTTACGTGTTGCTGGATCCCTGCAAAAGTCCACGGAGGTAATGCAGGCCATGCAGAGTCTGGTCCGGTATCCTGAGTTGGCGGGCATAATGCGCGACATGTCCAAGGAGATGATGAAGGCGGGCATCATCGAGGAGATGCTGGACGAAACCATGGACTCGCTGGAGGAGTCCGAAGAGCTAGAGGAGGAGGCGGCCAAGGAGGTGGACAAGGTCTTGTGGGAGATAACGGATGGAAAACTCGGCGAGGCTCCCCTACCTCCAGAGGCTACTCCCGCTACACCCGCCGACAAAGCGGCTGCGCCTGCTCGGGTCGAGGTTCCAGTGGCGGAGGACGACGACGACGATGGCGAGGAGCTGCAAGAGATGCAGAGTCGACTAGCCTCTCTGCGCTCTTAGGCAAAATGTTAGTGCCCGCATTTGGATTCGATATGGGAAGCTAGTGGCCGGCCCTTTCCCAAATTCAAAGAGTTGAATTGTAGAAACCAAAATCATCTTGAAGAAGTGACATTCAAATTTACCTTTTAGGTGTACAGTTGTGATGAGCTGCACGCTTTTAGTTTACACAATTTAAATTTATTTATTGTATAATTTAACTTGTATTTTAAAAACGATATAAACCAACTGTCGCTTTATCTCTTTCTTGGATGCGATGCCAGAAAATTTGCTGTTTAGGCCCGAACATTGCTCTCTATGAAATCGAGGTACGCCGCAACTCGTGTGTACACGCCTGGCCAGCCCTTGAGGCCACAGGGTGTGGGTCCGTATGACACTACCCCAGCTATGTAATAGTTTGCATAGCCCTCATGGTAGTCCTCCAGTAGCAGTGGGCCTCCGGAGTCGCCGCGGCAAGAGTCGACGCCCTCAGCGCCACCGGCGCACATTTGGTTGGCGGTAACAGTTCGCCGTTGGCTGGAGTATCGCTCGTTGCAGTCCCTCAACGACACTGGATCCAGGTCGGCTTTTAGCCTTATGTTGGCCGTGAAACTGTTCTCGGTACGGCCCCATCCTGCCACCGTTACTTTTCGGCCGAGGAAAATATCGTCGCGTTGGGACAGTAGACTGGGCAGGCACACCGGCGAAATGAAGTCGGTAAACTTAACCTCATCCCGAAGCCGCAGCAGAGCAATGTCATGCAGCTGGTCTCTGGCGTTGCCCGGATATTGAGGGTGTGGTATCCGCTCCACCACCGGGTTGTCCACGTAGGGATCGTTGCAATCCTGCTGGCCGTTCTTTTCCGTCGTACAGTCCGGATTAGTGTTGGTGTCCCAATCTCCCAGTCGTACGCCTGTCAGCTGCCAGTCACTAGGTATAGCGGAGACGCAGTGCGCCGCAGTCAGCACGTAGCGATTGTTGATCAGGGAGCCGCCGCAGTGATGTCCCTTGACATTGCCAGCTGATAATGGCGGGAAAGAGAAGGATTCCTTAAGTCTAGGATCATCAGACCGAATCAGAGTTACTTACGCTTCGTGTATTCGATCAGTGCCATCCAGGGGAACTCCCGCTTGCCAGTCTCCACGCCACCAACTACGCGATTTCCGAAATTATCTCCGCAATTGGGTGCCTGGGGAAGCAGTCCGGAACGTCTAGGAGGAGGAGTTGCAACGGTGGGCTGTGGACGTGGCGGCTGCAGGGGTTGCAGGCGATTGTTGGCACAGCAAATCTACAATAAATTTTTTTTTACGTTAATTTTGAATTGATCTAAAAACCACACTGGTTTTCTGGTTAAACCTGCCACAAAGTAACGTCTAGGTAACCTTATTCCAAGTCATACTTACGAGCACATTTCCGTTGCGGTAACCACATTGGCTTTTCGCCAGGAAGACACGGTTTTCGCTTGACACAGAGCCGCGTTGCACAATTTGGTAAAGATATCCGCATTCCGGGAGTTTGATGCAGGTCCCGCTGTTATTATCGGGCGTTGTGCAATACCCAAAGATTTCTGTGGAATATAATGGGTAAACCCAATAGCAATGACAAGCCGTGTTCAACTACAGGAACGGGAATGCCCCCCCGCTGAGCCACAACTCGACTCGACTTGGGGTCAAGTTCAGCCCTGATAGGCGGCGGCGATCACTTCGATGGCTTTTGTTCATCCACTGGGAAGTAAACAATGCCAGTCAACGACTTGCCTTGTGCGTTTGTGTAGCTTGACTCAAGCAAGAGCGTCGCCAGAATGCCCCAAAAAATGTGTGGATCCATGGCGTTAAATATCCTATAAGCAAATGATACCGTCCAAATCTGGATGAACCGACTGTCCGTGCCCCTGCCTTCGCCAGCTGGAAACACACTGACTTGCTGGCTGAAAACTGGTGAGCGGATTCTGATTCTGATTCTGGTTCCGAGGTTGAGCTTATCAGCGCAGCTCACTCAGCGAGCTGAGATTGCCCAAGTCCGGTCTGGGCCGGCCCGAGTCTGAGTGTATCTCAGGGTCTGGTTTTGGGTCAGGTTCTGGCCTAAGCCCGCATCGAGGCAGTCGAGCTATGCTGGTGAGAAGTTTCTGCTTTCCTGCGCTCCCTCTCTGGCGGTGCCTCATCATCATCTGGCAGCTTCTACTTGAAAGTGTGATGATTTTATTCCTCTGCCTCACTCCAGGATGATGCGCTTTAATAACTACATATTTATGTATATATGTATGTAGGTACATACATATGTTTATACTTAAAGAGCATCTGCCTGTTGATGCTGCAGCCAAGTCGATTGAGAGAGTGGGTCATTATTATTTTGTAAATCCCCGTTTCCCCACAGCTAACTTGTCGGTTAAAAATTTGTTTAGTTGTTTTTGTTTTTTAGGACTTTACAATTTTTATTATAATATACATAAACCAATTCAATTAATTTTAAATAAAATATAAATTTCTCATGCATTGTGAGTGTTTTATACACAATGGGTTTCATTAATAAAATATGTGTTCAAGTTAAATGTTTGTATTTGTTTATTTAAATTAATATATTAATATATAATATTAATAATAAAAAATGTATATTTAATTAAATTAATAAGATTATTACAATTAATATATTTCGGTCAAAGTTTTGGGGACGAGCCCTGCTACTCAGCAGAGCGCATCTATGTATATTTGATTGTACATATCTACAAACGATTTTCCGAATGACTAAGGATTATAATTATATTAAATTCTACAAATGTCGTAGAAGCTATAAAGCTAATATGCATTATTATTATATTATATTCTACAACTGTCGAATAAGCTATAAAGATAACATGCATATAGCATTGGCTTTCTTTAAAATGAATTGCTATGAATGACACTAAATTGTCATTATTCCTGCATTATATTGGACCCACGAGGACATTTTTAATATTCTGTTATTAATGTATCTGTATAATTGTATACAAAGTGTATGAAATTTTAAAGTGGATCTATATACAAATTGAGGTTAAATAAAAATATAAAATGTATGCCACCATCAGGTAGCTTTATAACTTTTGGCGGCTTAAAAAAACGTTAGAGAAAAAATTAATTGTTGAAAAACATGGTATAAAACTCTATATTACCAAGTAAATACTTAATATTGAATAAAAAACTTCACAAACTCCGTGGCGTAACCATTTATATATAAATAATTTACGTAACTATTTACTGCGATAGACTGAGAGCAGGAAAACCCTTCGAAATGAGCCTCTTACAGTCTTTGAGGTGAATTGAAAATTGCTATGCCATGGAGTGTGTGTGCGTGGATATGGCAAGGGTGCAAATGAATGCAAAAAAAGATAGATGATTTCAATTTGTTACAAGTGCTTTTAAGTTCAGATCCAGAGAGCAGAGTGCGAATGGGCGAGCGGGCAGATCTCAAAGTGGGAAGGCAGCTACTTCCTGTGCGCAAGGATTGGTGCGTGTGCTTCTGTTTGTTTAGTGGCAGTTAGTTTGCTGATTTAATGTCAATGCCCACTTCAGGAAAAAGTGGACGTCGTCAATTTTACCATTTCATTTGACAATGCATTTCATTAGGTTTACCTCCGGCTTATCTGGGAACAGCCTGGCCTCCGGGTGTCCATCCCGGCAACTCCTCTTAAATTAAATTGGAAATTGTGGGAAGCAGCAGGCTGTGAGGCTGTGAGTGGGCCGTACTCCCGGGTTCCATGGGTGAGATGCTGCTTTGTTTTGGGCTAATAAACACGGTACTTCACACTTGGCTGGCCGCAAAGTGCTCTGCCGTTGAATTGTGGGGTCCGAGGTCCGTGTCCGTCCGATGGGTTTGTATAATTAAAACCCTTTGCTGCATTATTTATAAGTTTCGTGCCCTGGACATCTTCTGCTGATTTAATGCTGCTCTCCCGAGAAACGTTCGACCTTTTAGGTCATATACTAGTACTATAATCACTGGTCCGTGTGATCATGTTAATTCCTAGGCCGAGGGCATTTAGTGAGATGGATGCGATAGAATGTCAACGATGTACAGTTTGGAATCAATTGTTCCAAAACAGCGGAGAACTTTTTTAATTAAACGAGATATGGTATGTATGTCCGAAGGGAATCGCTAGCAGCACACTCTTCCGTATTGATTTGCCAAGAAAGTTTTCTCAATTCCCAACCCCGTAAGCATCCCCATGCCCATTCCCCTCGTTGGGTTCTATTGATATGGTGACTGCTATGACTGGCGGCGCCTACACTGGTGGTCCTTGTGAACTGAACGGCAAAAGGACCTGGCATAGTCATCAGGCTCCAGAAAAGTCTCTGAATTCCAAACACTTTGGAATTTTATGTCTAAATAATGCGGGCTCGCAAAACGACAGCGGCGTAAAATGTTGAAGAAGAGTTTTACCAAATTCCAATAAAGGCGTCATACAATGAAGTACACTGTGAGAAAACCATAAATATTGTGTTGGAAAAATCCTTTAGGAAAATGCTTATTTAAATAATTTAATACTTTTGAAATATAACAACAAGAGTCATTTATAATAAGTCTTACAGGGGCTCTATCTGTTCGATCATTATACAAATCAATAGATTTTTATACCCTGTACCAAAGGTACAAAGGTATTATAGTTTTGTGCGAGTGCAATTTTCTGTAACAGGCAGAAGGAGGCGTGGCAGACCCCCAAAAGTTACCTAAATATTGATCAGGACCACTAAAGGAGTCGATATAGCCATGTCCGTCTGTCCGTCCGTCCGTCCGTCTGTCTGTCTGTCTGTCTGTATGAACGCCTAGATCTCAGAGACTACAAGAGCTAGAGACACGAAACTTGGGATTTAGACTTCTTATATCTGCACGCAGATCAAGTTTGTTTTAAATTTTTGCTGCTCCCCTTTTTGGTGGAGCTATTTGAAAAAAACCATATATCTCCCAAATTTATAAAGTAATGTAAACCATATTCAAAAACTTGATGTATTTTATTAAAATACACAGATTGCCCAAATTTCATTGTGATCGTGCCATAAATAGCGGAGATATAGGCTTTTTACTTTATACACATTATGTGTACAAGGGGCAGGCACAGGCAGAGGGCTCCAAATAAATCAAAACGTTCGTTATACATTTTAGTTATGTTCACACTATTATGAAATTAAGAATACCAATTTCAAATTGGTTTGTGGTGCAGCTGTCTAAGCTGCAGTCTACCCGAAAGGCTTTTTCTGAACAAAGATTAGTTGTCACGAGTTCGAAACCGGCTGCGACGAATGAACACTTTTTTTTTGTATACCTTTAGCAAATTATTATTTTTTTATTTTTCCCTCTAAATCAAAATAATTACAGTATTTAATAATAAGAAATAAAAAAATGTAAGCAAAGGACTATCTCAATTTTTTTTAATTAAAAAAATTTCTTATGCGGCAGGATCCGAACCCAGGTCATTTGCTTATACGCAAAACACGCGCAGCTTTACCCACTGAGCTATCGACTTTGCTTCTAAAATTAAAGACATTTGCAATACATGTACCATAAATTTTTCTCCGTTTTTAATTTTTTATTCTCCTTCTTTTATATAATTTTGGCACGAGCGTTGTAATGGTACAGGGTATTCTACTGTCGGGACACCCGACTGTATGTCCATCTTGTTATTAACAGATATATTCAGAATCTTTTGGTTGTCTCGATTATAGGCACTAAAAACAAAATCTTTATTTTAAAAATTCAGTAAACATACACAAAAGCTTAGGAGGCAATCTGAAAATTGTCGCGTTAGTTTGCTTTTATATTCTATAGAAAAAATCGAAAAAAAAACATATAAATCATCAGGAATAACTACATAAATTAAAAACAATCTGACATTAATAATACATATTCTCGTATCATACTCGTATTCGCTGTCATATTCAACCATGTGAAATGCTTTTTTTCATCTGACATTATGGTTGCAAGACCTTTACCTGTTGCTCCATAATATTCTATAACCAAATCCTTTATTTTAAGTGTATTTGTGCATAGAATGATTTGCGTGGGTGCAAAGGCGGTGGCTATGTTGAGAATTTAGTTGAAATGCGTGAGGCTATCAGAACAGCCATCATCCAAGCAATAAAGGAATAAAAGGTCGGCGCTTTTTTCATAATGCATTTAAAAACTCTTTATTGGAAATTAACTCTTTCTATATTAAAATACAATCCAACAGTAAATACAATACAACATATTACAATGCAATACAATACAATTCGATTCGGTATAGAAATCGTACAATACTCTGGTAACCGCTACGGCAATCCTATACTCGCACTTGCACTGGCCTCCGCGAATATCCTTTTACTCATTTACAAGAACTTTGGCATATTTGTAAGTTATATATTCGCAGGAAAGTAACAGAGGCATTCGTTAGGTTACTTTCTCGAAATACGTACGTAGCTTTCGAAATGCGAGAATGCTAAATTGAACTCCGATAAATTTCTAGACTGGTAACTATTATTTATTCGCGTTCGGCTTACGTAAGGGCATTAATGATTTTGATTTGGCGACAACTCGTACTCTAGCATGGGCGCAAGGTTTCCACATTTGTGTAGCGCTTGGTTGAAAATAGTCTTGTTGCTTTTGATTTTCACACTTATAGCCGAAACATCAGATCGGATGGGCCAGAACCATGACCAGGACCAGGCGAGAGCAGATGTCGATGATATATGTAAATATAAATATTGTGACGATGCGTACATATGTCAAAACTATTGTATCGAATTCGCTTTACTTGTATATAATCCTAGATAACTAACTTGACTTTGGTATGCTCGTCGCGGCATCTTTAAAATTTGATTTCATCCTCTATATTTGTATCTTTATAGTTAGGTTCGCATGTATATACTGGATCGCAAATTTATGATTGATTAGGGGTATAGAAACTTTAATATATTATCATGAATTTCTTGTATATATATTTCTTTATTTATTATTTTACTTGATCATATCAATATATGTATATATGCAAGTATAGTTCATAAAACTTTTAACAATAATTTCAGTCGGTCATGTTGGTATGTAAATTATATATACTTAGGCTAAAATTACTTTTGTTTTCGTTTTTTCTTTGTTTTTATATTTTTGCTTTTGCCTTTCTTTTTCGAAGTATCATCTTAATTTTATCCTCAGTTGTAATTGTAAAATCATGTAATATTTAAAATTAAGACACGAAATCCTTTAGGTTTAGATATGATTGTTATACTTTAAATGATTGACGTAAAAACGTGCTCTATCTTTTCCAAGCCATCTTTGAAATGAATGTAAGTCGTCGTTAAATGAGGTTTGGGACCTACAATTTAAATTGCTTCGAGCAAGCAGCTTTGGAAAAGATATTATCGCATCGGCAGGCCGATAAACCTATAGGTTACTCTTCCGGAAATATCTGTATGTGGGTTAGGTAGTAGTTACTCTCAAGAAAATGTGAAATATATGGAGGAAGCATGCAGATATCGTAAGTATATCAGAAGTCATCTGCACTCAGCAATGCGTTATATTTGTAATTTGAAGAACCTTAACCTAATACTTCCAGCAGGGTCAGTGGAATTTCTCAGGTACTTTGAAAATCTTACGAATTATTTTGGCAAACAACAAAAACATTTTGAGCCATCGTCTACTACGTTTACGCGTTCGTAAATATTCTGAAAGAGTGCCCATCGAGGGGCACACCGTTGAAAGACATATTGGTATGCGGCGAATTTGCTATTCTAATTCGATTAAACTAGTGTCGTTGTTGATTCATTTCTGATTTCACATTTGGTTTCAATAATGATTCCGTCTAGTCGTCAGCAAACGCTATCCCGCTATCATCTAATGCAACTAATTGGGTCTTCCGCCTTTCGTTTCGAGTACAAAGGAACTACATGACTGCTTCACTGCATCGGCATCCGTGTACGTTGCTTAGGGCTCAACTTAAATGTCTAAGGTGTCGTGTCGTCTACCTTTTCACTACTCAAATATCCAACATTTTGCAAACGTGCTAAATACTAAAATGCGGCTGCTCGTCGCTTTCTGGGCTCGTCTACAACTTTCTCAAAGAGGGGAGCCGGTAAAATCGTCTTACAGTTGGGTTGTTACAATATATAATGTATAAGTAGGCAATAGGGCTAATCATTGGGTATAATGTGTGTGCGTGTGTCCTGTCCGGATCTAGGAATGGTTCGATGCAAACCTAGTTTGCACCCAAGTTAGTATAGCCGCCAAGGAAATTTCTTGGGTGGAGCAGGAGCTGGCTGGCAATAATGCACCTTGAAGACCGAAAACTAGTCGGTATTTATTCTCTGTTATCTGAAACCGAAACCGAATCGCCGCTTGGACTCTTATCTTTGAGGGAGAACCGAAAGTTCTGTGGCTCAGAACAAGTTTCTCAATGGGCAATTTTTAAAAGCATCACTAAGACGTTTTTTCAATTTGGCTGAAAATACAAACAAGACGAAATCAGTTAATTTGCACGGAAACGGAAGTTTAAGTAAAAGGCTTGAATAATAACTTAGAAAAACTGCCTACAAAATGGACTGTTAAACTGCATAAAAGGAAAAACAGAAGGGCAGGAAAAAAATATATAGAAATGAAAGTTTGTTTTTATTTGGGTTTGACTTGTTTTTTTCCCTCTGAGTGATTAAGCAAGAATACAATATAATTCCCTAATGGAATCCTTTTTTTTTTTGCAATTCGCCTTGGTCTAAAACTTGGTCGTCTTTTTGGGATGTAGATTTTGTGATGGATGTGCGTGCATATCGATGTGTGTGGATGTGGGTGTGGCGGTGGTGTGTGGGCACGAAATAGACAGGCAACGCTATTACCTACCTTTCGCGGTGATGATGCAGTATGCAACAGAAAGGTTTAGCCTAGAAAAAATCTAATTTGGATTTTATAAGAATGCATGTACTTACTCTCCTTTGACTTCTAACCCGCCGCACACGTTTCCGATTGTACATGGGCAACTCACCTTCGCTTCATTCAAAGCAGTCAAAATATAGGGTTTTTTTTTTTTTACAGGGTCTTTATAAAAGTTGATAGTTGAAATTGCAGGTGAGACAACAAGAGAACAGCATCACCTCGGCCCTTTGATATACACTTAGTACGTATGCAGTTCGGGCATATAGAAACGCATAGATGGATGTACGGGTAGTCTGGTAGTATGGATTGTTCTGGCACATGGAGGGGCAGAGGTAGACACATACAAAGGTGGACAGACAGATCGATTAAGACAGACAGAGAGATACATGTATAGACGGATAGAGAGGTACGCACACATAGATAAAAACATAGTCTTAACAGTCATGCCAAATTAAAGTTCGCTATATCAGATAAATCAGGCAGGTAGAGACAGAGAGAGATAGTCGAGTGTATATCTGGGGCGATGTTTATATTCGTGGTGGGGGTGTGGTGGGGTAACAAGTAATGCTGACGCCTGCAGATGAGGGGCCTGGCCATGGGGCCGAGGCTGGGAAGTAAAACCAAATGTATTGTTGTGTTTTCTCATATATATTTATACATATATATATTTCATTTTATTATACCTTCTTTTGTTTGTTTTTAATTAAATGTTCAAAGTAACAATATAATTAATCAACTATTAACGCTTGTCTTAAGTTTGTTTTTGTTTTTTGGTTTTTTTTTTGTTGTTGTTTATTCTTCTGGTGTGTATAGAACGTCTTTCACATCTAATAATGACTTGAATGGTATTCTTTTCAACATTATTCTTTATAAATTTTGTCTGTTGTTTCTCTTTAAATTCATTTCCCTATTAAGTTACACATATACATATACATATAGATAATATTGTGTAATTATCTGTGGTTTCTTGTGAACTTTCTGATATACATATAATTACATTATCATAACTATAATATTAACGATAACACAATATTAACAGATTTCAAATAAAAATAACATCGGCTGAACCATTTAACATTTTGAACATTTATGATTACGTTAAAAACTCGGTTATGATTGAAGAATATATTTCAAGTTTCTTGTTGTTGTTGTTGTTTTTGGTTGGTTTCCTTTTGTTTTTGTTTGTTAATGTTTATTTAATATATTATAAATAATCAAAGTCACCGTTAACATCATATAAGTATCTGAGAGAAAAACGTAATATAGATATAGTAGATAGTAGAATCTAGGTAAACATTCTCTATAAGTATTTAGAAAGCCATTACTGTAAAGATCTGATAGTTTTGGGATTGGAGTTTGGAAAATATCATAGCTCTAGCTATAGGAGATACTATACGGATTCCGATGCTGGAATAGGAGTGCGATAGTAGTAGAAACAAAGCTAGTAGAGTTAGGGATTGTAAGTTCCATTCCCTATGGTAGTAGGATCACCATCATATACTATCATCATATCATTATATGTTTGCTCACGCATTGGACTGACTGACTGGTCTAGTAGTCATCGTCGTCGTCGTCGTATGGTCTGAGCCACGTTAAGGCATTCTTCATTTCATTCATTTAGTTCAATCGTTCCTAACTTCCTATGGAGCGAGGGGGCACTAGAGGATTGCTTTATTAGATTGACAGAGAGAGGCGTTGAGCCGTACAACTTTATTGCTGTCTTGCCGATATGCATAGAGAAAGGAGTTAAAAATTGAGACAGCAAGATGTCTGAGAAGATTATGAGACAGCGAAGAGCTTGAACTTGAACTGACGGTTGGATGCGAGTTGGTTTTGGGCTTTAAAAATTTTGAATGGATATGATGCTGGCTTGAATCTAAGATGCAGATTATTCTGCATTCTGATATATATCTGGCAACTTATTGAACTGTGATGTATTCCTTGGTATTTATTTGGTTCTGTACACATATATATTTTAAAGCATTTACAACACCATATATTTAGCTATTTAAATGCATGTGACTCTATATGTTGGTGTAAGTATATTTATGGGTTAATGGGTTCACAACTTTCAGAAATATGGTAGAGAACTTTGCGATGGATGCTGTTTCTTGCATGTCGTTTGTAGTTTTTTTTTTACTTGGATTGATGTAGTTGTTCATCTCGTATAATACATATTTTAAAGATACTTCTGTTGTTGATGTTGTTGTTGTAGTTGTTGTACTGTAGGCTGTAGGCGTTTCTTGTGCTTTTGTTCTGGTTCTGGATGATATTATATCAGTTATAAAAACACCGAGAGAACATGTCTGAGATAGGGATCATCAAGTCGTTGTTGTAGTTGTTGATGTTGTTGTTGTGAAGAATTTGTAGAGTTGTTGTTGTAGTTGTTATAATAGTTGGTTGATGTTTCGTGTTCTTGCAAATGTTGTTCAAGTTGTTGTTGTTGTTTTTTCAGATATAGAATTTGAGGCAGAGTAGATAGGTGGCGCAGATTAAAGATTTTAAAAAGAGAGAGAGAGTGTTGTAAATCAAAAGAAGAGAAAGAGAAAGAGAGAGACACCAGAGAAAGAAAGAGAGAGATATTTATATATATATATAGAATGCAGTGTAATTAAAACATTTATTCTTATATATGTATAGTTAGATTGGTTTACTTGTATGATTAATATATAGTGAATTTCTATCGCTCTATATCCGGCCTTTGCCGAAGCACAAATGTCCTTTCCCACATGATGATAGTCCAAAGGATAACAACAAAGGCAATTAAGATGCATAACGCCTTGCATGTATGAATGTTTCTAATTTGGTAATTGGCGCATTGCCGTCATAAGGTAGACCAGAATGATCACAATCAGGGAGAGGGCATTGTATGTGGCACAGTAATTACTTGTTGTGTATATTCGAGTGATTATATATACGAGTATATATATGGGCGTGTGTTAAAATTGATAACACACAAGCGAGCCGTTCGCGTCGCAATCGAATGGAAACAGAAGTCCATTGCTGGAGCATTTGAGATTGAGATCGCACTTCATCGAAACCTAGTGGGTAATAGCTAATGCCTTGCAGTCAGTCGTTCGTGGAGAAAAGGCAAGGGGAATGGGGCTCGATTTATAGAACGGGGACGGCTCGCTCCTATGTACGAACATCCATGCATACGATATTGCTTTCAGTGTGTCCTGGCAGCGGGGCTCGGTATATGTATGTACAATTTTGGTGGCACGGCTCTTTATGGCGAAAATGTATTGTATGTATGTATGGCAATGGTCAGGATGTAAACAGGAGTACCTACCCTTCACAAGCGGACACTTCGAACGGATTCAGATACAGATACAGGCCAGTGGGCGGCCTGGCATTGTAAAGGGTATTATATACACTTGTGGTTTTGCCTTGGTTTTTTTTCCGAATTGCATGCATGTTTTAGTTCTGTTTGTTACCAGTTTCTCTGAGGACTGGATTCTGGGAACTGTGGCTCTGGGGCTCTGGGTTCTGGGCTCTGGGTCCTCGCCCAGTGTGTGCGCTTATTGGTGAAAAATGTATGCTAAAATGTATCACAGCATTATGCTCTAGAACTGCCTAGCGTCTCTTCTTAAAAGCTATTTCCTTCGACTACGGTTAGTTATATGTATATATGTATTTATCTTTAAAATATTGTTGTACAATGTACCCTATATGGAATAGTCGTAACTTAACCAAAAACTCAATGTCTCAAATAATGGGAAATGAAACTGAAGCCCATAGTATATTTATATATATATTTTTGTAAAGGTAAATAGTTGGCTGGTTTACTTACATTTCAGAAGCATCAATCAGAGAGATAAGTTACTATCTCAAAGAGTTTGAAATTCTCAATTGTAGTGTGGGTATGTTGTTGTTGTTGTAGTTTTTTTTGTATAGGAAAGAAACAAAATGTAACAGCTGTTAGAGATGTTTTGTCTTAAATCTTTGAATTGAATTATTTTTCAAAAGCAAAGTTCCTTTTCATTTTGTGGCTTTCGGTAAAAGGTCAGTGGTAAATCAGCAATAATTTCAATGTATCCTGCAGTCAATTGGTTAGCAAGTGTATTCTCATATTTACGCAATGTACATATGTACACAGGGTGTGTATATATACAAATAAATATATGTATATATTCGGAATTATAATTTCAACATATTCGCCGATTTAATTCATAATCTCTCTATACTCGTAATGATATATAATTATATGGATTTAAGGTCCAAAGGGATTTCAGCAACATACTTCGATGGTTCGACATGAATCAGCAACCTCCTCTGTCGCACCATACGCTTAATTTTTTTTTGTTTTTTGGTTTTTCTTTGCTTTCGTGTTAGTTATTCGTACTATAATTATTTGTTTCTATTTGGGTTCGCACCTCATCGATAGATTCGCTTTTCTTTGTTATTCTTGTCGTTTTATTATTACTTTTTTATGGTATGTTATCAACTAAAGAACGTTTGTGTATAGCATATTGGAATTGAGTATATTACATTATCGTCGAAGCAAAGTTATTTGAATATTATTAAAGGCGTTTACTATAGTTGATTTCTTTTGTTGTTAAATAATGCGTGTTTTTGCTTCAGCTACTCTAAAAGTCATTAGGAGTTCACGTTCACCGTCCTGTTCGCATTTATGTATTGGTTTTGCGGTTGTCATTATTTTCGGGATTTATCAGTTTTATAGGCTTCACGAAATATTAAGTAGAACCGACAGGTTTTTGTTTCCGAATTATTACTGCGGGGTTACAGTAAGTAGTTATTTAGGCTTTTTGGGTTTATCCGCTTTTTATATGGTTTGTTCCAATGATATAACTTAACAGATCGCTTTTTAACATATATTCAATTTTAAGACGAGTTAAATATTTGCCTTCATTGGTTATTTTGTATTATTATTTATTGTTTTGTTTTGTATTATGTGTTTTTCGTTATCATTTTGCATATTACGATGACTGACATATCACTGCATGACACATTTTCCCTCTATTTGAGTTTTTAGCTCATTTACTTGCGTTTCTATTTGATTTTTCAGTTCTGTAAAAGAAATTGAGTATGGAAACAGCAATAAATAAGCATATTTTGTAGAGTAGACTACAAATGTTAGGCATGTAAACTGGTATGTATATGTATTTTTATGGACGCTCATGTACTGCAATTCGTCTACTGTAGCTGTAAGTGTAGCTGTTAATGTTAAAGTTAATGTTAACAAAAAGGACATTCGTATCGTGAAAATCATACTTGGTAAATTTCTAGCAAAGTAGTCGGTTAAACAGTCGTTAAAACAAAAGTAAAAGTCACTGTTAAAGTTAGCCTTAGAGATAAAGTTAGAGTTAGTAGATATCATGAGTAGAGAGTGACAGGATAAACAAGATGGCAGAGATGTAAAGTTCGGTGCGGAAGAAATACACATACATATGCAGTACATGTGCAATATATATATTTTACATACGTCGATCAGTATTGTGTGTAAAATACATATAGTACACACATGGAAAGGAAAGATTAAACGAGAGGGAAAAAGTTCTGTAATTGTTCTTCGTCCATTTAGGCATATATTATACTTAGTTTGGTTGTTGTTTAGTTAAGAGTTCACAGATATATATATACTTTATTATATGAGTGATTAGTTTCAGTTGAGCACACAAGCACAGTTTTATGTTCTAGTGTTTATAATATCATGTGGTTAATCATAGGCGCTAGTTGTAAATAAAGGTGCAGTGGGTGAGTTTGATGTGAGTTTGTAATTAAAAAATACATACATATATGGAAAATCATTCGAAACGTAATCCTAGCAACCCCCCTTCGGATATCTGTTCTAACCTAATGAATTTTTCTCATTTGGAGCTAGCTTTTTCACCATATGTAAACTATGTCTTGATCTTGTGTGAGAGCCTGGTGTGGAAAGGTCTCTTGTGGTACCGACTATTTTACAAATTTTACAGACTTTACATTTACAGGTACAGAGAGAGAAATAGAGCGAGAGTTATCGAAAATGGTTGTTGTTTTGTTTTTGGTGGTGGAGAGAAGGTAGAGAGTAGTTCATCAATACAATTTATTACAAGATTACCACACAAAAGGAAAACGAATACGATTTTACGAATAGTCGCACTTACCTTAGTCTAATTAATTGAATGAAAATGAACCTAAGTATACAAATAGTTCGTCAGCTAACACCAACTTATAATCATTGAGGAGTTGTTACCCAAAAAAGTCGTAAATTAAAACGGAAGGAAACGGAAAATACTGGCAAATAATTAATGAAATTAAATTGAAACGCATCACAGAGCCCTGGGGCACTGACGTATTCCCAACTAAAGGAATCAAAGGAAATGAGCGAATGAAGTGCACGCTGGTTATAAATGTACTTGAGTTTAATATATTCATCGTTGCATTACAGTTGAAGTTTAGATCTTGGACAGATATCAGAGAGTAGTTAGTAGATAGTAGATAGCAGGGTTGCAGTTAGAGTTAGCATTTGTGTTAGAGTTGGCTGTAAAGTTAAAGTTAGTCTAGGTGTTTGCATATAGGTTAGTTCACATTACACGCACAGGAAACAGGGCATGGGCATGGGCATAGAAATTGATATAGATATAGATACAGATACAGGTATAGACAGATAGCGTAGATAGATAGATGGTTAGCTGCTGAGAAAGTTAAATTGATAGACTGGATAGAGCTGGTTGGCACGTAGACACACGAGGAATACACAGATGCACAAACATAAACACAGTTACTACTTTTCGGGCGCCGTTGATTATTTAGTTGCAGTTTAATCGGTTTTCTTTGGGTTTTTTTGGTTTAGTTGTTAGTCAGAAATGTTTTAGTAAGTACTGCCCGGATCTAGGGGGCAGTAAGTAGGAAACGAAAAGGAAACCAAATGAAAATCTGGTACAGTTACACACTAAATGGCACCCAGACGGTGGGCTTGATTAGTAGTAGGTAGATGCCAGTAGCTGAGCGCTATAGTTAGGAGCAAGCACATTAATGACAGCGATAACTTACTTGTAAAATCGTCGAGCTCCTCTTGCTCCGCTTCGGCGGCCAGTTCCTCAGGCGTCTTCTTTTTCCTCATCAGAGGATTGGGTTCTTCCTGTGGGGCCGCCTCGACGATTTCCTCCTTCTTCTTGATGTTGTACTAATGGGAGATTGGGTGGATTAGGATTAGATGATTAGATTCATCCGAAATGGATCTGGCTAATGCTTATTATCTAACACTCGTTGGGATCTCACTGTTGTCTCTCTCTCCTTGGAAATTCAATCTGACTCCGTTAGGGAGTCGCTCGTACAAAGGACTCCCTACTAGAGTCAATTTGAACTGCGTCAGGAATCTAGCTGAGCTTAGGTCACTTTAGATTTGGGCACTCACTTGGCGAATAAGCTTCTTTAGGGCACAACTCACCTTATCGCGAATGTCCTGCCTCATCTTCTCGCGCTCCTCCTCCATTTTCCGGTGCTTTTCCTTGCGTCGCTCTTCAGCCTCACGAATGGCCTCCTGACGCTCCCTCTCCTCCTCCTCTGCCTTTTCCTTGTCGTCGCCATCGTCGCCACCATCACCTCCTACAGCGCCTGCGTAAGGAATAGGGTAATGCAATAGGTTAGCTAAAGGTCTCTCTGAAATCCAAGTCTAAACTTATTTCACAGCATTCACATCGCATCTTGTCAATATTTAATTAGAAACGCCACGGCCATGACTGATTTTGGTCCTCGCATCTAAAGCCTGACATTTTGACACATTTGATTACAAGTCCGCCCCGCGGGTCGACTCTTTATCGCCCATCACACTGGGTTATCACTATCAGCCCCAATTCGTTTTCATTTCAGTGCCACTGCCAGTGACAGAGGAAACTAATGGGAACGCGATTAGTTGGGATTGTGCCTCGCCAGTTCAGTGTCTTGGGGCCTCCGTCTGAAAACGGACGCAGTAGCAGAAAGTAGATGGTGCAGCTTGGCGGAAGTGGGCCAGCGTATTAACATTGCAGAGTGACCTTTGCCGAACCATCCGACCTCTCAAGTGCAAGTTGAATAGGGCCCAAGCTGAGAAAATAATTAATATCATTTCGACGCAAGTCGCCCGAGAAACAGTACGTTGCTGAAATGCTGGCGAGGATTCTGGTGCTTTTTCTGCTGGTGGCAGGTCACGCCTGGGGCCAGGATAGCCTGGCCAGGGTGGAGAACGACTTGTTGCACTTTTCCTACAAGCTGGAGCAGTATCTGGATCCCAGCAAGCAGCCATGTCAGGATTTCTACGGCTACGTGTGCTCGCGCAGCGCTAATCTCACCCAGACGGGAGTGCAGCGCTTTCAGAGCTTCCTCAAAGAAGCGGATGACAGCCAGCTAATGGACATGGAACTGCAGCTAGTCAACTTCTTCAAGTCCTGTGAAAGTGCTCGCGGCATTGACGCCCTCAAAAGTTCTCAGCTCTTCCGGCTAAGCGGCGGCTGGCCGGCCTTGGAGGTGGCCAGGGTGAATGCCAGCCAGCGGAACAATCAGACCCTGAACTGGCTGGGGCTTCTAGGGCACTTCCACGAAGTGGGGGCACCCTATTTCTTTGAGACAGTAGTGGGTATGCAGTCCAACAAGAGGCAGTTCATCCTCCAGCCTGACATGACTAGGCGGCACACACTGCGGAAGTTTGAGCAGCGCGTAGGTGAGGTTTTAAAGCTGTTCGGGATAGAGCAGAGCCGCGCCCATGTGGCCGCCCTCGAAGTGCTCAGCCTGGAGCGCAGTAGGCGGGATATTGTCAAGGCGGAACACATCGAGGATCAGGTGCAGTTTACCTACGGCAACTTCAAGCGCAGCGCCTTTGGACACGCCTCTCTGGCCGGACTGAACTGGGACGGCTATTTCAGGAAGCTGCTGGGCGGCAAGGCGCCGCAGGCCAGCGACACGATTGTGGTCAAGCAGTTGCCCCGAATGGTCGACTATTTCTTGCTGCTCCAGAATACGAGCATGCATCGCCTGCTTAACTGGATGTGGACGGACTATCTAATGGGTGAGTAACAAGTCTACGGTCGAGTGGCCCTTACAAAACTCCCATTTTAAGATGGGGAACTAAATCAATATCCCTATTGTAGATATCGTGGACACGGACTGCCATCAGTTGGCGGAGACATATGCCGGCGACGTCTACGCCCACGTCGTTCAGCGACTCACTGCCGATCGAGTGGAACTAACCAAGATGTACTCAGCGCTGGGCAAGGCCTACACAGAGCAGCTGGCCGGCAGCGTCTGGATCGACGAGATTTCGCAGCAGAGCTCCAAGCAGTTTCTGGGTCACGTCATGCACCTGACCCTAAACGGGGACGAGCGGCTGGACGCCGCTTACCATGAGATTGTGCTGGGACGGCGCAGTTTCTACCGCAACCTAGAGAAGCTGCGCCGTTTCCAGAACCGTCGCCAGCCGCCCTCTCAGACCACACAGCAGCTGCGCCAGTACGCTCAGGTCTTCTCCACCATCAACGCCCTGCTGGGCAGGCAGAATATGAGCACGCCGCTCAACTACCTGCTCCTGGGCGAGTACTTTTCGCGCAGCCTGGTGGCCGCCGGGAGCAGCTCCCGGACGCCAGGAGCCTGGCGCAGTCTGGACTCGGAACGACGATTTAGCGCCTTCCAAGAGTGCGCTGGCAGTCAGGTGAATGCCAACGATTTGCTCCTTGGACTGCTGGCTCAGCAGCAGACGCTGAGTTGCTACAAACAGTGGCTGGCCAACCCGACACGGGCTGCTTTGCAGCAGAGGATTGACGGTCTGCTGGCCGTTGGCCGTGCCAAGATGTCCCTGCAGAGGCTTTACTTTGTGGGCAGCCTGATTGTGGACTGCCGCTCCCACCTGGGCTCCCTGCAGCAAGAACGCAAGCGACAATTAACCCATGTGCTGCTCCGCAACTCGCGTGACTTTGCCGAGGCGTTCGAGTGCCGACTAGGAGACGCCCTCCTCACCCAACAGCAGCAGCCGCCCTGCAATCCGCTCTAGATTTGGCCTAACATGGGGCTGTTTCGGACCTTGAATTCCCTACTGCTGCTGCTGTTGCTGCTGACGCTGCTGTTGGTTAAAAATCGATAAGCGCGGCCTGCAACCCCCACTTCGATTGATTTTTCTCGGCCCAGTTGCTGCTGCCGCTGCAAAGTGCAGTGGCAGTTGCAGCGGGCCAGCATATGCTTACGGATAGATTACGTATACGCACGAGAGCGTGTTAAGAATAAAATAAAATGAAATTCGCTTGCAGTGACTTACATGGGACAGAGAAGATTCGGTAAGAGTGTCAGAGTTGAGGAAGAGTTGTTGTAGTAGTTGAGTTGAGTTGAGTTGTAGTTGTGGCAGTGGCAGTGTTTTGTTCAGATAGAGGTGGCGGAAATCAATGGATCCGCAACCGGAAATAGAAAATCGAGAAAGAGCGTTGCGGGTCTAGGCCAAGAAGACTGGAAGACTCTTGCATGGCTTCTTCAGCTCTCTGCGAAAGCGTACCAATGAAATTCATGATTTCGGGGCGCCCTCAGCCGCTGCTATCTGTCCGTTGTCGAGCCTTCTTCTGGTCTCCGCGTCGAGCGAGTGGATGCAACCGTTGCCAAAGCCGATGCTGTCACTACTGGCCGCAGCTGCTGCTGCTGTTGCTGCTGTTGCTGCTGCTGCTACTGCGCCGCCAGCGACGGCGGCCAGGAGCTGCACCTCTGACACACTGCCGAGGAGGTGGTGGTGCTTGCGCTGCTGCTGGTGGTGTCATGGTTGTCATGGCTATCCCAATCGATTCGAACTGCGACTGCCCCGAAGTGCAGTGCGAACGCGTCCACGAGCGTGCACGAACTGAAGCCAGTTCGAAAGTTCGCCAACTCGAGAGATGCGATGCAGTGAGTCCCACGGGCGGAACGAGCGAGCGGAGCGAACTGGAGGCGCAGGAGTGCAAACTCGGAGTAGGAGTGCTGCCAGTACTGGACTGGCCTTTTATGTCCTGCCGCCGTGCAGGCTACCATTGTCGCAGTCGCGGTCGCTGTCGCTGCTAGCGTCGCTGGTTTGCGTCGAGATTTTCAGCATCCCTGCAAATAGAGGACAGCCAGCGCCTGCGCAGGTTCCCAGAGGATTTTGACTCCGATTCCGGCGGCTCTGATTCTGATTCCGCTTCTGGCAAGCGCCATCCTGCTCTTCCGCTCGCTCCAACTGGCATCCCTTTGGCGTCGCTCGCCGCAGCAGCAGCGCCAGAATCAGCGTCAGCATCAGCGCAAACGCACAAATTTCACGAAGAGCTGCTCTTGAGCACATCCGTCGTCGTCGTCGTCGTCCTCGGGGGATGACCACACTTTGCTCTGATGCTGCTGCTGCTCTCTCTCTCTCTCTGACGCTCAAGCTATCCTTCTCTTTGGGTGTGCGAAAAGGCAACGCACATTAAATTGAATTTATAGTCATCAATTTGCTGAATAGCTTTGTGAATGAACTTTTTAGGGTGACTGTGACTTGATTTGCAGACGCATTTATTGTTTTCATAAATTAGTCAAAGTATTTTATAATATAAATTGATTTCGGGGAAATGGTGTCAAATGGATGGCCACGGCCGCACTTCGGGCGGAAGTAACAGCAGGACAGGAGCTGGGTAGAGTCGTCGGAGATTCACTTTTATGGGTCTTTCGTAATTTGCTTTATGAACTCTACGAACTTCCCCCATCGCTCGGCCCTTGCCCCTTCTTTTCCTGTGGTGGGTACACACAAAGCTATGACTGCGAATGGCCAGAAGTTAAGGAAGCGAAAACCTCTTTAAAAGTCCGGTTGCAGATTCTCGCAGGATTGACTCCCTGAATAAGTGCACAACTCAATTAAAAACTAATCAAGCCTATTGTAATGCAATTATCATGCCAACATAATTAACACCGCTGGAGCAGGGCAAGACACACTTCTTCGGCTTGGCATTCTTCGGTCTCCGGTCTCCGGTCTCCGCTCTGAGCTCAGCTCTCCCTCTTTCTTCGCCATTTATTTTCTATTGCCATCCCGCTAATGGAAATGGACAACCCGTTAGCGCGGGCACCCCATTGATGGCCCTTTAAGGCTGCGAAGGCTTTCAATTTGCATGAGAAATGTTCCTGACAGCCCGAAAAATCCAACCAGTCCAGTCCGTCCTGACCGTACAAATTGGTTGTTGGTTCTTGGGGCTTCCCTACTTCATTCATTTTATTCATTTCGTCCTTATTTTTTTTTTGCTTTGCCGTTAAAAGCTTTACTTTTCACTGCGTGTCGTGGGCGAAATGAGGGTACTTAATACCTATCTGCCACGAGTGACTGGGGTTATGCCGGGGCTTCTCGGTTCGGGCCAAGGGATGAGAGATGGATGAGGCAGCGGCAGCCGCTCTGCGTGCCTTCATCCACAATACATCCATCCCAAATTGTTTGGCAGAAGTCATAAGTCTGATATACGAGCTGGCGCTCTCCGGCTGCCCTAAGCCGTAGAGTGCGTTTTATTGCTTCGACTGCTATTTTGAATACCAACACGTTAGCGAATCCCAATGATGAGGAGATGAGATGATGTGGATATGTATGTAGCTGTGGCTATGGCGGAACCAGGGCGCAAATGGAACGCGCAAAAGTCGAAGGAGAAACTACGGAGCCAGCGTAATTGTCTTATCCACAGCTCTAAGTGCGGAGCTAAGCCCCGACCAAATGCGGATGCGGATGCTGGCCGGGGTCGGGGTCGGGGTTGGGCCCAGGCCGGGTGACATTTATTCGACTTAATACACGCTTGCCGAGGAATACTACATTAGAGTTCCATTTACATTTTTATTGTGCCCGAGCCGAGCCGCACACACTCGCTGGCATTCCCCCTTTGAGACGGGAAATGGAGAGGAAGCTTCGCTCATTTGTGTCAAGTGTTCAGCGACGCCTCCCCCTTTGTGCCTTCGTCTCCAAGCAGCGTAATTTTTTTCTGCCAAGAGTAGGTGAAAAGGCACGAACGGCAAATTATTTTCTTGCTTAATCCGGTTCAGGCTCGCTGAGCTCCGTTGGACCCTTGAAACCGCCACCACGCATCCTGCACGCATCTGGGTCAAAGGGACGACATCCCAGCCAGCAAGACCGGCTAAAAGGAGGAAGTGCTCCGTTCTAGCTCGGTCATGTGTGTGACGAGTACGTGAGCCTTCTATGGGGAGGCTGGTTTAGCGCCCTCCCCTCGCCAATATTTTCATTGTCATAGTCGTTAATAGCAACCCAGCCCACTACTCCATATATTCCGTCATTTACATTTTAACAGACTCAAAATGCCGATATTTACTTATGGCCACACTCAAGTCCTTTGTCCCCTTTCTGAAAGAAAAGAAAGGAGCTGAATATCGAATTGATCGGCATTTGATTGCCCATCATTTTGGTTTAGTTATTAGTATGTGATAGGTCACAGGATTGAGTCCCAAAGGAAGCTAATGTATTCCACCTAGATAGCTACTTTATTACCATTAAGTCCTTAAGCGAAGTTATTATTTTCCCATTCATATCTCTACCTATAATAGTATGGATTTAATAAGACAAGTTCTTGAAATTCAGTGACTAACTAATATTTAACCTGGCAAAGTTAGTCAGCAAATTAGGGTTTGATGATGGAAATGTATAATTAAGAACCTGCTGCCTTTTTGTCTTTTCTTTATGTCATAGGAAACCCTTTTAAATTAATGTGGATAAGGTCAGCAGACCTCTAAGTCAGCAAGAAGTTGATTTGATTACGAAATTAAGAAAAAAACTCTTTCCATAAAAAAATGAGGGTCGCTTTACGAACATCATCATATCCGAAGCACTTTTCTTTCCGTGCGGGATGTTCGGATGGGTTAACGTAAGTAAGGAGAAGAAGGCGTGTGCAAGTGTTGAAATTATGTCCTCGCTGCGCCTTTGACTGTCCTGACTATCTTGGCTGGCGACGACTGACTGCTTACGGCTCTTCACGAGAACGGAAGCACGGATAGCACAAAGGGGATTCGGTGCGGAATAGGGATATCCCGTTGACATTTCACCGGCTGCACACGACTCTTTCGTATGTACATATATACTATATATAGCATATAGCATAAGTATGCATGTGTAGGGCCAGCAATTAGTGGTAAGCGTTGTCCACAACCCGAAAACACCACCCATTCTCCCCAACCCCCTGGCAGGACCCTTGGCCTGGCACGTCAGGAATGCGACGTCATGCCAGCAAACGGGAAAATTTGTCAAAAATGCACAACTGAGCATCGGCTGAAACTCGGGCAACTGCATGGAAATATTTCAGTATTGTACCCAGGCTCTGGGGGATATTTAAGGAATTTTTAATATACATAATTTATGCCAAGTTCAACCAGCACATCTCCCAACTCGACAATGCGGGAATTAACGCTTCCCGGGGCTGTGTAAGTCCTCTCCTCGAATATCTACATTTCAGAGCCAAAGATGGCATACATAACGCGATTATCACCTGTTGTTGTTCAGCACCCAAGACCCCACGGTGGATGCGGCAAGGTGGGGCACGTGCGCGACAGACAATTGAAAAACAGCAAACTTTGGCTAAATTTGCCTGATTTACCAGAGAGCTGCGTGGGTCGCTGCTGCTCCTGCTGGTGCTGCTGTTGCTGCTGCTGCTGCTTGTCTCCTGTTCACAGTCGTCATATGTGTCAAAATGTCTGCTTATCGATACGGATACACACATGCCCGGGTGTGTGTGGCATGGTGTAAGTATGGTGTTCGGGGGGACATTCTTTTGTCAGGGACTCGGGACGAAGCGGCACTTGTGTTGTTGACAGACATAACTGGGGTGTATCGGGAGATTACATATAGTAGTATGTGTACGTGTATATTAAGAAATAGATTTCGAGTTGGCGGATGGTATTCTCCTGCTTCTTGTTTCGTGTTGTTTTTGTTGCAATTGTTGTTGTCGAAGTATACACTGTTTGGTTATTTTTAGTATAGATACTTTAATACGTATACTTTACCTCATTGTAAATTCGTAGTATATAGGTTGTAGTTGAGTTGTAGTTAGAGTAGTTATAGTAGAATAGTAGAAGATGTAAGTAGTTTTGTAGTTAGTATGGTTCCATATTTGTTTAAGTAGTACATAGGCAGTAGTAGTAGTAGTAGAAGTAGTTCGATAGTAGAGTAGTAGTAGAAGAAGTAGAAGTAGATAAATAAGCATTTTAAAGAAACAAGTTTCGCAGAAATCAAAGAGTTCAAATGTAACGTTTCAAATAGTATTTATTGTATTGAACTAAATAAAAAAGGATTGTCATTGTGGCTAACGTTTCAGAGTGTCGTAATGAAATCAGATAACAGAGTTTTAGAACTTTTGTTGTATACTAAATGGTTAATGTTTCAAGAAAAGTAACTCAACAAATGTGGTAACTATTCGAATAAGTCTCGTGTCGAAATAATATTGCCAATCTAAAACACAGGGCAACGCGTAAAGCCCACGATTAAGGTCAAGTTTGCCTCGATTTAAGTCGTATTAAAAACTTATGTGCCATCACTTTAATTTAATTTTGTTTTCTATTTTTTACTTTTTTTAGATAATCCATAGTTGAACTTTTATTTTGATTTTTCCAGAGTGAATTATCATGGAACAAAAGTTTAAGTCAAGGATTTTTAATATTATCTTTTTGTACTCTCTTTTTGTAGTAATAGTATCTTTTTGTACGAAATTTCGAAAATTACGAAGTCTTCCTCATGCTAAATTATTCTCTAAAACTTTAGCTTAGATCCAAATCTAAATAAAAAGCATTGCATTGTTGCAACTTTACTAATTTCTGTTCCTTTAATTATTTCTTCAAAGGCGTGCTTTTGCAAACTATTTATGGAGGAGCGTGGAGGAGCTCAGCGTGGTGTTGTGCCAAACTATGGAAAACTGAAACTTATGAAGTGGCTGAGCTGACAGCCCCTACTATTCATGATTTTGGAAGCTGATGCTGAATCTGAATCTGAATTTGATGAAGATTCAAATTTAGAATTTCGGCTGCGGATATCGAATACGAAAGAAATGCCATCAATTTGATACTGTTTCTAGTGGGAAATGGATGTCCAATGTGAATATTGCTACGGCATCAGCAACAACGTTAGTCAAACGAGATATAGGGTATGAAACTATGTATTAGGTGTATAAAAAAGTACGATATATTGAGAAATTTACCGCCTGCGGCATCTGTCGAGCGTGTTATCAGGGGGAGTAGAGGAAAAGTTCCATTAATATTACACTATCTGTTGGGTTAAGCGGTTTGCGGCGACGCTTTATGAAATTGCGATTCGGAGTTGCAAGTTGCAAGAGGTGTGTATGAGTAAAAGTATGGCATTGGTATCATAGGTATCATAGGTATATCTTAAATATATCATAATCATAAAAGAAGTTGAATAAGTAGAAAAGGTAGCTGATGAGCCAGTTGAGAGATTGCTGGGGATGGGACGCCTGAACATTCTCGGAGGAGCTGCAGGGCTGGCCAGAGTTAGCCAAGTCCTTCTTTGGGTTATTTAAGGTTTCGAATTTCCAATTTACGAAGCTGGTCGAGGACACGGATTTGGGGTCATGAGTGCACGAGGATCGGGCTGGGACGTGGGCGTGGCATTCTCGAATGTATACGTATGTAAGTATGAGTGGTAAATAAAAAGCGGAAAGACAGACGCGGCTGGGTTGGTAGTCAGGAAGAAATTGTAATAGAAGAAATTGAATTGTGTTGCTTGTGTATGCTTTTTATCGGTGCGATGGCAGCTGCTGTGTTCATTGTTTGGCCTTTGTTGCTTTGTTGTTGGTTGTTCGTGGTGTTTTTTTGGCAGTGTCTGTCTTTGGCAAGGGTGCTAAAGTGAGCTGGGACGGTCGGGATGGGCTCTGGGAAATAGGAGCGCAGGATCAGAGGAGCAAAGGAGCAGAGTGTGGGAAGCCGAGGTGTTCCACAGATTACTGTGCACTTGGGAGTCGTTTGTGTGTTGTGTTCGGAGTGTGTGTGGTGTGTGTTTGTCAAGCTTTTGTGTTCTCGTGTGTTTTACAATGAGGTAAAGTTCGGCTGTGAAGGCATTGGACAAATGAGCAAATATATTTATTATTTTTTACTTCCAGCGGGCATCTGGGAAGGGACTTTCTTTGGAGGGATTAATGTTGTATGATCTGTGTGTACTTAAATTACGAAATATATATTACGATAACTGTATAGATATAAGTAGTTATTGGGTGTTTGCTTCATGGACTCTGGAGTTGAAAGGTTAAATAAAATCATAGCTTTTTGCTTTTAAAAACATAAACTCTTAACGAATTGTTATTTGACTTTTAAAAATGAAAGATAATTCATTTGTTTTTAATTTCCAAATGCAGTACTTATTTGTTACAAATTTAAATGAGCAAGGTAGAGCTGTCAAAAAACAATATATTCCATATTGTTCATTGCACATAACTATATTAAATAAATTTTAATGTTTCTTTAAGCTCTACCTTCGAATATAAGTGCAATTTCTTTTACAAAAACCTAAGAAGTGACTTCTCTAACATTTTGGAGTTATATTAATAAATAATAAATAAAATATCATCAATCTAAATTTCATATTTTTACAATTTCATGTTGAATATTTCGAGGCTTAACAAAATCGAAGCCTTATTGGTGTACTATTAATTTTATTATGTTGTGTGCAAGGCTAAGCGTTAGTCAAGATATTTTAAGAAATACATTTTATATTAACCTTTTGTCGAAGCTTCAATCTTGAACGGGTCTATAGAGGTAACTATTCAAAAATTTAAATCAACTTTTCATGCTTTTTGCCAATCAACAAGTCCTGGGTCACCATTCAAAACCGAAACTAAAGCAGTGAACGTTAAACTAAACAGGAAGTGCCATATAAGAACAATGCTTCGCTCTATAAAATATTACATTCTTGTATAACTTGAGTAAGGAGTATATCTCTATATATGTAAAGATGTATGTGAAAGGGTGGTTGTGGGATGATAGCGACTTACGCACTTTATTAATTATTAGGCATTCAGAAGGTAGTTTTCACGAACGCTTACCTGAAAGAAAAAGATTATGTAAATATTAACAGTTCCTGTTTAATATGCTATAGTAAGAAAGAATAAACTTCTGACTAAAAATGCTGACATTAAGCTTACATTTATCTATCTAGATTCCCTCGACTGATAATGCTGGCAGTTAATATGTATGTTCTCTCCTCCTATGAGTTACATAAAACAATAAGTTATGCAAGGATCAGGCAATACTTTATTCTTAAGCTCCGAACCCTTTGCCTGCCTCGGACATTTCGCACTGTTCGGCGCTGTGAGGCCAACAAGCAGATACAAGAAATCCATAACTTATCCTTAAGTAAGACAGGCAATAGTAATAACGGCTAATGCAAGCTTAAATAAATTGTCTGATTGCGAGCGCATGGTTGACACTGGAAACGCATTTACTGCCACCCACTAAACCAGTAGCCGAGTCCCCCATCTCATTCGCCGCACGATTCTGAAGGAAGGAGCCACAAAACATATATTTTCAATGGAATGAATGCTCTACAATTGGCATGTGAAGCTGCAGGAAAAATAAAGGAATCTTAGCTCAGAACTCAGAAATGGCTGAGCAATTGCTGTGTGTGGCGTAAGCATCTCCGACAATAGCTTTTATGGGGATATTTTATTTCGCCTCCATCACTCAGTTGAATTTTTATGGTGAACTTTAAGTGGCTGGCTTGCTGCATCATTGAGCGCCGAAAGTAGCCGCCAGGGGTCCGACAATTGTTCCATAAGGATACAAAAACAAGAAGGACCATAGAATACATTGCTGCTAATAATATTCATCATGCACTTAGCACTGAAGTATATATTTTAGCAGAGCAAAGGAAGTACCTACATTGCTGTTCTTTGCAGAATTTTGTTTTATGTTTATTCCTTATTAGGATCGAATTATAGTCCTTAAATATGGTGTAACATCTGAAGAAATTATTACTGAACTACATGAACACCAGTTTAGTAGAGCCAGCTTTATTTTTTCGAGAATAAATAGGATGTGTACATATTAAATCCTATCCAAAATTCTATTCTACATATCTCCTACAATTCCCGAGTTTGCCATATTCTTTCGACTGTTGATTCAACGTGAGTAACTATTAGGAGAGCGTGCTAACAGTATCTGCCTTGGCATCTTGGTCCCGGCCACAAATTGGTGTGTGTATAAGGACACACGCAACTACATCTGTGTGATTTGATTCGGTTTTTCGAATTTTATGCCCATGCTAATAGCGTTTTCATGTTCCACGAACGTGGCAAGCCCACGTCACTGCCAGACTTGACAGCCTAATGGCCATGGCCGACCGTACCAACCGCAATCTCGAATTGAACCGCAGCTGGCAGTCTGACAAACAGGGCGCATATGGTGGCAGGCTGCGGAATGATTGAGTTGCCCACTCCGTTCGGCACCGACTCCACTTACTCGCTGGAACCTGGGCTGGAGTCGGGAGTCCTGAGTCCGGAGTCTGTGGAAAATTCAACATCAATCTGCACAATTAAGTGTATCAAATTGCTGGAGCCACTTCCCTGCGCATTCGTGCAGAATTTTTGCGTTCGATAAGAGAACTTGGTAATGGTGTCGAACTTGGCCCAGCCTGGCTGCAGCGAGCTTGCAAATTGAATGGGGTGCTCCTTCCTTTAGTAAATAGTGGCACATACTATATGGCAGCGAGGAGGGCTGCTGCTCCCTATGTAAATGCTCTTCCAGCCAGGACGGCTCCGCATGTTGGCCGCTGATAAGCATTCCAACTTAAATATTCCCGCCCCCGCCTATTCTGTTCTTTTTAAAAGCATTCAATGATTTTCCGAGCCATTGCACAGCCGCTGATTAAACAGCAGCAGCAGCAGCAACAACAAAGGGCAACCAGTGACATTACCTAATGCGTTTGGAGGAAGGGGTGGACTTGGCACAACAGGGACAGCCTGGTTGGGGGTGTGTATCTATGTATGTAGAAGCGTTGGCCACTTTCATGTGTGGTAATTTTTTGCCGCTGCGCAGCATCTTGAATTATGTATACCCGTTGTCGTATATACGTTCGTACATATCCAAAGTATATTGATCGAGTGGCAAAAATAAAATGCTCTCGGGGGCGAAGGTGAAGCTCGGTGTGCGACTTACCTTTAACGGCACTTAATTGGTTTCCAACCATTTGCTTGGCTATGAAGGCCGCCATCTTTGGGCTAGCGGTTTAGGGGCAAGGCTCCTGCTAGATGTCGGATGTGGAATGTGTCCTCCGCTAGAGGTTTGCGGCAATGCACTCGCGGTCCGCGCTGCTGGCCTTTACGTCCGAAAAGCTGTAAGCGACAAAGCAAAGAGAAAAGAGCAAATTAAATTGTTGTGTGAAACAGGACAAGGGAAAGGAGCAAAGCACCGCCGCCAAGCTGCCCTGTCACCTGGGCCCGTCTCCCTGATACTTTAAGCCGCTTAGCTTAAATGCCTTTGGCCGCACTCCCGCGACTCCCCCGACTGTCCAACTTTTTCAGTGAGCTGACATTTCTTTTGAAACGTTGGCGGGATTTGGAGGCAATTCCAGTGGCTACCGGCCTTGCCCTGGCACTGAGCATCGGATTCCCTTTCACTTCATGATTCCGCCGGTGGAGTCTCAGTAACAGCGACATCTTCATCAATGACAGCTGTGGCTATGTGGCTGTGTTACTGTGTATCCTCTTTCTCTCTGCCCCTCTGGTGGTGTACTTAATTCGGGGAAATCTAATATTTCTGGCTTGGTCCTCTTGCACAATAATGTCGTAATGAATGTGGGCGCCCTGTGCCTCCCAGCACCGAAAATTTTCAATTTTATTAACGCCGCTGGCTGGGAAGCAGCATCAGCAGCAGCAGCAGCATCAGCAGGACTACAACTACATCAACGCCAGCATCAAAGTATCCTCTTGCTCCTGGCTGTGTCTGTTTCTTTGTAACCATGTATTAATATTTGCCCAAATTGGGCTAACGAACTTAAGCTGAGGCGGAAACTGGGTTTCTGGCTAGCTGCGCAAATTAAAACAACACCAGGCAAACGAGCAACGAAATTAGTTTGACATAAAAAGCATTTGCCGGGCAGCTAAAAGGAAATGGAGGAGCGAAGGGCGACGAACGGAGCTCTCCAAGTTCGTATTTTGCTGCTGGCTTCGCCTCGACTTAATTTCCCGTCTGAGCTAATGAATTAAGCTGATGCTGCAGACAATTTTCAGTCCTTGCTCTGCGTCTGACTGACTGGCTGGCTGGCTGACTGACAGCTTGACAGTCAGAAAAAAGTGGAATCAGAATTGGTTATTGGCCAGAGAGCGTTTACAGTTTTGGGGAAATTAACTTTAATACGTAACTTGACAGGGGAGGCAAGGAGAGAGCTCGGCTCTGCGCCGAAAATGGATTGGGACAACGATGCCCCCCACCTGACTTAATATATGTAAATAGAAGCGAAAATTTATGGCATTCGTGCTTAGAATTTTATGGCCAGGTGGTGGCTGAAGGTGTGGCAGTAACAAAAACAAGTCCCGCTTCCTATTCCTTGTACAAATAAACAACCCAAGTTGGCCTCCAGACCGCTCGTCGGCTGCCTGCCTGCTATCCAATTACGTTTGAAGTTTTTCTAATACGGAAACAAGTAAGAAAGCCAAAGCCAATAAACACGCAAATAAGCGGCGTTCGACTCGAGTTGAATTTCCTTGACTGGCCCTGCACACCCTTATTCTTCGTTCTTTCTGTTTCTGAATAGGGCAAAAAAAAGGGTCAGCGTGTATCAAGTATACGCCGTGTTATCCCAACACAACTGCCTTGGCAAAATATCAAGTATACGCCGTGTTATCCCAACACAACTCGGTTGGCAAAATATCAAGTATACGCCGCGTTGCCATTAACCTATTCGTACCCCGACTGGCTTGCTTGGGAAAGTGGCCAGGTGTGTCCTCATGGAATTTAATAGACTCTCGGCAAAAGAATGAAATCTCGGATTTTCCAAAAGAAAACTCCTAAGATTGCATAATGAGCTTGCAGCTTTGTGATTGCCGTCGAGTAATCTACGGCGAAAGTGTTCCAAAAAGTGCACACTCTCTTTCCCTTTCTGAATAGAGCAAAAAAAGGGTCAGCGTATATCAAGTATACGCCGTGTTATCCCAACACAACTGCCTTGGCAAAATATCAAGTATACGCCGTGTTATCCCAACACAACTCGCTTGGCCAAATATCAAGTATACGCCCCGTTGCCATTAACCTATTCGTACCCCGGCTGGCTGGCTTGGGAAAGTGGCCAGGTGCGTCCTCATGGAATTCAATAGACTCTCGGCAAAAGAATGAAATCTCGGATTTTCCAAAAGAAAACTCTAAGATTGCATAATGAGCTTGCAGCTTTGTGATTGCCATCGAGAAATCTACGCGTGAAAGTGTACGAAAAAATGCGAAAAAGTTGGCACAAACATTTAACATAAATTGCGTAAAAGTTTGAAGCATACTTGGCGCATACTTGGGACGGGACCCTTTTCGGATAGGAGAGGAATGGATAGAATGAATGGGACAGGTTGGTGGGGCCACTCACCTGGGCTTAGTTCAGCAAATATTCCGTCAGATTGCCGCTGGAGATTCTTGTGTGACAGTGTGCTTGTTGTTGTTCTTGTTGTTGTAGTTGTTGTTGAAGGAGTAAAGTTGTAAAATGGTTTTGGCGTTGAAGTGTTTGTTGTTGGTTTTTTTTAGGAAAATCCGCAGAGAAGAGCGAGCATTAGACGGACTTGGTTTCTGAAAGCAGAGGCAAGCAGAGAGACACAAAAATGAAGGTTTGTATCGACCGAGTTTTCTATTTCCTAGTTTCCTGTTTCCCTGTCGATTCTAGGATATTTGGCTAGCCAAGACCGACCGACAATCTAATTTAAAAAATAGAGGACAAGCACACACGCACACACACACGAACACACACAGAGGCTGGCCCTAGGGGGGGCGTTGTTCCTGTTATTTGTTGTTTTCGTTGTCGTTCTCGCCGCTGTTATTGTGTTCTGTTGTCGCAGCGCTGACTTTGTTGCTTTTATCGATATTTCTTTATTAGGGTTTCTTTTATGCGAGCGTGCACGTAAGTGCCCATTATGCCTGTGGATAGGCTGTGGCGGAGGCAGTGGCGGTGACTGTAGCAGTGGAGCGCGGGTGGCAAGGGTGGCGGGTCGCAAACAAACAACATTTTGACGTAACACAGGCTGCAAACAATTCCGATTTAATTTTCGAGAGCTCTGTAGCGTCTTGCATTCCATATTTCGCTTTTCGATTCCCTCTTTTTTTCGCTTTTTTCACCGATTACATAAAGCGGCGCTGGGCGCACACACTTGGGCAAATGGCCGTGTAATTCAATTAGATCGATATAACGAATTGTTCGGTAATCAAATTAAACATTAACTTGGTTAACCCCTGGGCCGATCTGCTGCCGTATTTATTTATTCTTTTTTTTTCTGGACTTGAAGGGGGCCTACGTATACGTGATATGTGCCTAAAGCCTTTTATATACACACAGTAGTGACTCTGCTCTGCTCGACACTCGCCTTCGCTTCGCTGTGCTGTGAGGTGTACAATGTGTGCGTGCGTGGTATCTGTGTGTGTGTGTGCTTAGTACTTTTGGTTTTCACTTTGCACCTAGGGCCGCCGTCGCTATGTTTTATTCGGCGCTTCTTACTTCATGCTATGTTCGCACTCTTCTGCATGCCACTGCCGAGTTCCCTACATGGAAAACTCGACCCGCGCTGCTCGGCGCCTCGGCCAAAGCCAGCGGAGCAGCGGTGCCGTCAGCAGAGGCTGCGGCAGTGGCTTCGGCGCCGACTGCGACGGGGTCCCCGCTTACCCTCTACACCCTCGAAAATCCAATAAAGTGCCCACAAAACCGCTCAGTTCGGCCCCAGCGAGAGTTGCGCTGGCTTCGGGCTTGAGCGCTTTTCCGGCCGAATAACGAGTGGAAACGATTGGCCGCACTGCTCCCACTTGCCGCACTTGCCGCACTGCTCCCACACACCCACACACTGAAAACAATGTTAGTTAAAAAGGTGAAGAAGCGCTCAAGGCGGCTGCAGCTGTAGGGATTTTGTGGCTCTGTCTTTATGTAATGGCAGTTGGCTTGCTGCCTTCCGCTCCAACTAATCATATATTTATCTGCTGCTACTTTTTGTCTATTACATAATTTTGGTTCCCCTCGCTGCTCTCTCTCTCTCTCTGTCTCACTCTCTTTGTGTATTATCCTTTTTGTCCCTCTCTTTCTCCCTCTCTTGACTTTTTGACTTTGAAATCAGCAACCCAAAGCGTTGCCTACATCTCTGCGCCGGCGCCTGCGATATCGATTCGCATTCCTATCCGCACTCGTGCGTCTCTGTGATTTGGCCAAAAGAGCTGCCAGCGCTACTGATAAGACTGCTCCGGTCTGTTAACGAGTTGTGGAAGAGCGTCATCATCAGTGCCACTATCGCAGCCTTCTTCCTCATGTTCCACTTCTGCCTTTTGTTTGCTTGTCACTTTCATTTCGGTGTGTTTGCATATGTAGAGAGCGGGCAGAGTGGGCGGGAGGCGGCAGGCGACCAGCATCGGAAGTACACATCTTGAAAGGAGGAAATTGCAAAGTTCTGGCCACGTCCGCTTATCCGCTCATCCGACTCATCCGTCTGCCTGGCGGTCCGCGGTCAGCATTTTAGCCAAGACAAGTGCATTGATGGCGAGGGCTGGCGTCCTGCTTCTTGCGTCACAAAAGATAAGTCCGGAGTCTAATTAGTAAGACACAAATCCGAGCGTTTCCATGCCAGCGGCAATGCCTAGTCCAGGCTTTATTATCCTCCTCCACAGCAGCGCAGTTCCCCTCTCAGTCAATTATAGTTCATTCGAGGTTCGCTAGACTTGGTCGGTCGGTCTGTGGTTGGGGTATTACGGGGGGCCATGTCGCCTTCTTTCTCCCATCCGGAGCTGTCCGCGCTCTGCCTCTTATATACCAATCAATTATGTTCCCAGCCAGCAGCAGCAGCAGTAGAAGCAGCCTCAGCTCTTGCTGCGCGATTTAACTTTTTCGCCACAAATTGCTTATTACTTCTGGCTCCGTGGAGCTGGTGGCGGACGCGACGCAGCCTGCTTATGGATGGACGTCACGTTCCGGCCACCAGGGCATTGCTGTCGCTGGGGTAATAGTCCGCCTTTCTAGTGGGCGGAATGGAATGGCATAAAGCCTGAGAGCCTGATCTGGAAACTGCACGGAGGACGCGGCACGGAACCCGGAGTGTCTTTGATGGCACAAAGGAAGTGTGATTAGGCGATTTCATCCACTGGCATGCCTACCTACAACCGTCGAAGGCACCGTAAAACTACAAATAATTTTCTGGGTTTTCCTTATCCCCACTTATGGCAATGCGCGTGGCACGGCAGCAGCTCAGGCAGTCACACTGACTAAAAGCCTCGACGCGACGTATGTATACATACCGAAAAAGTTGGCTCGGCCTTTTGCAGCGACAACGATGGCGCGACGGCTGTGGCTGTGGCTGTGGCGTTGCTCCTCCTAGCCGAAAACTACATAAACTGCCGAAAATCGGACCGCGAAAATGCCAGGCTGTTAGCCAGTGTAAAATTTGTGGCAATAACAGGCCACGACGAGCGACGAGAGGCAGAGAGGAGCCCCACAGAGAGAGAGAGAGAGAGAGCCGCCCGCGCGAACGAGAGTTTGTCAGTTTTGACAGTCCCCAAACTAGAGGAAAGCTTGCTGCTGCTGCTGCTGTTGCTACTGCTGCTGCTGCTGCTGCTGCCCAGAAAGCTCCCAGTCAAATGTGGCTAGGTAATAACAACTTTCCCTTTCTGCCTCTGTCGCTGCCGAGTCCCTCCATCTGTCCTGGAGGATATCGCAGCACACATATGCTTAAATAGGCCTCACAACATTGCGTCCGATAAACAAATTGCTTTATGTGTGCGGATAGACTTGGAGCAGGGCACGGATCCGGAACCGGCGGCAGGTTAGCATTCGCTAATTTCCAGCCGGTGCGTGTGCCTGCCCCGCCTCCTTGATGGTGCTATTCCGCTTGTAAACTTTATGCACCAGCCGGAAGATGCCAAGTGTAAACGGGGCACTGATAACACAGCCCGTCCTGTCGCCTGGTTTTACGCCTCCTGATGGAGCTCGAGCTCAATGGGTTTCTCTCGGGGATGTGTGCGTGCGCGGGGCTTATGAACAATCTATATAAATTATTTAATTAAGCCATACACGTCATCGTGCGGTGCCGCAGCCCATTATTTTGATTAAAATCAAACCCATTTCGCTTTATGCCACCTGTTTGGCGGTTCCGCAGCCACGCAGTCCCAGCTTCCCAGCCCGAATTCCCAGCATCATTCCTGTCAAGCCAGCCGCCAAGACATCGTCATCGTCTATTGGCTTTGGCATGATTATTTTTGGCACTGCCTCACACCATTTCCTCCCGGCTTCAACAACACAGTTTCAACAGGCGATGGCACGCAAATTGGGCACATTTGGCGCATGGCAGCCGTTTTCAGCTTATTTGGACCCTAATGACTGCTGGGAGACCTGTTCGCCTGGAGATTTTCGCAGGACTATAAGCAGGAGTGTGTCGTTGCCTTGTGCGATGTGCCCAGCGAAAAAAATGGAGATGCCCTTGGGGACCAATTGGGCGAAAATTGATAGAATGTTACAATCCACTGACTATGAACAATGTCCATAATCTTCACCTGAATGATGAGAGCTTACGTTTTGGGGTTTCGAGTTTTTCTTATGGAAAAAGATTCCAAGTTCTTGGCGAAGAATTGTGGAAGTTCCGTTATTATTTCACATATATAATTCGTTTTCAAGGGATTAGTTAGTTAAGGACTTTCCATTGTTCAGTTTCTTGATGTTTTAAAAATGGTTTAAAATATATTGAATATTTAAATTTATATTGAAAGGTTAAAGTTAAATTAAATAGTGAATAATAATAGAATAAAATAATGAAGAGGCGGTTAAGGAATGTGAGAATTACTCTCTCAAGGTGGGGTTAAATGTAGTTATGTTTTATCCAAAATATATTTTTTTTTTCATTATATTTCACTAAGAAAAATATTGAGTATTTTATAAAATAAAGTCTACAAATTTTTAATTTAAAATAAATCGTTAAAATATTTAAAGCTGCTACGACAGATATCCCGATGACCATCGTAGCTTTGAAGAGGATTAAAGTAATGTAAAATCTAATGCATAATCAAATAAAATAAAAACAATTTTTAATAGAACTTTTGTAATTCATAACTAGCAAAATTTCAATGAAAGTTTTGACAAAAGTCTGGTTTAAGTTTCCAGTCCTTTTTACAAATGGTCTGACGCGTCCTTACAATTACGTGTGTAACTTTAAAAGTTTCCATTATTTACTTGAAACTTTTGACATTAGGTAATTAACAAGAAGGTTTGTTGAAAATTCTTACTCGATTTTACCCCTTGAGTCTTGAGTCAATCCCCTTAAATGATAAAAGAGAAAAGTCCCTTTAAACTGATTTGATTGGAAGTAACCGTGATGTTTTCCTTTACAGCTGTTTGTATATTTACAAAATTTGTTAATATAATAAAGTTATTTTTACTTAACCTGATTAATAAGGACCACCTAACTTATGATGAAGAAAATACCCCAACACTGATTTGCTGAAAGCACCAACAACAACATCTTAGTATGGATAACTCTTGGCTTCGATTTTATTTTTCGTTAATTTAAACTTAAAGTTAAGCAGTTTGGCTTCGAGAAACCTATTAAACTCCTCGTCCTTAAGACGCAGAGTTCACTTTAAAGCTGAGGCCATCCAATTCCAGCTTTGAAGGGCAGGACACAAAATGAAGTTAATAAGCCCACCCTCTCACCAAATAATGATTTTGAATTCATTCCCGCCGTCCAATGCAGCCTTCATGGAAGCTGAAGCTGGAGCTTGAGCCGGAGCCATTCCCACTCCAATGGGCTCTTGCGGTCGTTTTCAATCAATGAGGATTCAACAGCAGCCGCCGCAAAGATGACAACTGAACTTCTCTTCACTTCAGCCACAGACAATGTCATTTTGGGGCCCGGCAAAAGCACAAGCCCGCACAAGCTGCAGGCGGGGTTAGAGCGAGTGTAAGCCGAGAAGATTGGGTAGCTTGGGTGTGGGTGTGGGTGTAGGCGTGGGCGTGGGCGTAGGGCTGTATGACTGGCAGAGTGGCGTAATTTAAAACGGTTTCATGTTGTGATTTTGACAAATGATAATTTTTTGCATGTGTCCTGTGTCAGTCTTTGTGTTTGACATGTTAGTCGGGACTCTCGTATCTCTAGCGCCCGTTGCCAGGGCCTCTTTGGCGGTCAATGAGTTGGCACAATGTGCCGGGCAGATAAATGCCAGAGCTCACCCCGAAAATTCACGGAATCATCACCACCGCCGCTCTGAGCCCTACTGTATTAAGGGTTCGTTAAGTAAGCTGCCTCGCACACACAACTACTCCCACGCCCGCCCATCGCAGCCCGCACGGAGACACAGTTTCAGTTTCGGTACATTAAAAACTATGTAAATTGTACCAAAATAATAGCCAGTGGGTAATATCAGCTCATCTGGGCCGAACAAAGCGGAGCTGTCTGTCTGGGACAGCAATCAGGGATCAACTGCCCACATCGACACTGTCCTGTATAAGTGGTCCCCGCAGATGGCAGTTTAACAAAAATTACAACTTACAATTTTTAAAGCAATTTTAAAAGTTGCAGTTTAATTAGTATTTTTAAACACTGAGTATACCATGTTGATACCAGAAACCTCGAGTCCTAAAGAACAAATTTATCAATGTACAGTTTAAATTAGTCGAACCGAAAAGCTGATAGATTCCGTAAGAAATAATTCAATTATTGAATTAAATTTATATTAAAATAACAAAGAAAAATAACTTATAGAATCCAGAGATTGTGTACCTTTCAGTTTGCAAATGGATCTTTAAAAAACAATCCGGTTTCAGTTGAATTGAAAATCGATCGAAGAAATAACATACTTGTTTACTTTCTTATAATTGATATTTTTAACTTTATTGATACTATTACAGAGAGGGTGACAATTTAACCAATTTAAACCAATTAGTTTTTATACTCATATAATATTAAAAGGCATTTAAAAAGTCATTTGCATAATTATACACCATTTCCCAAGATTCTACACTTATTGTACCAAGTGCAATATAAAAATGATTAGTCCGGGAAAAAATTGCATAAGCTACATAAAATTAAATAAAAAAACACATGTATTTTTTTATCAACTTAGCGTCAAAGCTGAGCTTTTATTAAAAACTAGAAACATTTGACAACTTTTATTACCTAGGATTAATTCTTTTAGAAATAGATAATGTATTGATTGAATTTGAAGTTTTTATTTATAAAGGTTAAACAAACACCGCATCGGGAATAATAATTATATATACCGGAGATCTATGGCTTATTTTCTAGATGGCATTGATTAAATTTGCTAATCTTAGGAGAGCCATAATTATTTTCCTTTTATTGGGGAACTATTTACCTTAACTTTCAGATGTTCTCAATCGCGGTGGCATATTTCTATTATAGCGCAGAAATCAGGAAGACTTTCCGGGCTTAATGGTCAGATGCTCAGAAGGGAATTAAAGAAAGCTAAGGCCCAAAGAGAACCACAGGAGCTAAATTTCGAGGAAATTATTTGCTCTGAAACTAGAAAGTTTACTGATGATAAGTTAATTAATTAGTTAGTTATTTAGTGTTTGTTTAGGCTATAATTTTCTTGTCAATAAATAATTACAAAGCACAACAATGGCCCTAGGCTTATTTCTTAGATTGGTTTTCAGGTTTTAAAACTCAATAAAGCGCCAGTGGAACTCGCGTGCTAAAGCGATAAGATTAAGTGGTTTAATCTATGTGTTCGGTCTCGAAAGCTTTGACTAGGTACATATGTTGCCTAGTCGTAAACAGGTATCGCTCAGTAGTAAACCGGCACTCGCCGCCTTCTGTGTTTGTTTCTGGCTAACTAAGCTGACCGATAAGAGTTTCATAATGCGGGCACAAAACGGAAGACTTTGGGGGACTTTAAACGATGGTGGGTATTATTGGAATCAAAACACATTTCCATAAGAATGTGCTAATAGATTCATGTAATTCATACAATATTTCCTCACAATTCAGGCAAATTCGAAGTGCGCAGTGTCACCGAGCTGGATCTGGAGGAGGCGCTGGATGTAAGTTAGCTAAATCAGAAGACAAGCTTAAATAAAGAACCAAGGTCAATGCAAATCTTGTGGCAATTATCTGTGCAGTTTTCCAAGTCAGAGATTCTCGCGCAGCACAAAACTATTATTGCGCCCCTTGCCTAACGTGGCGTCGGTGGTGTAATGGTTAGCATAGTTGCCTTCCAAGCAGTTGACCCGGGTTCGATTCCCGGCCGACGCAGTTCGCTTTTTGCCTTTTTTTTATTTTATTTTTAATGATTTTCAACCTCATTTTTAGGTTCTTGACAATTCTTTCTTTTTAAACGAATCTGTGTGCAATGCCTGCGAAATCAATTTGCCCGAAAATGCTCAGGCCCGCCGGGAACTGCGTGAATTGAGCAAAATAACCGCTCTGGACGGGGTATCTCTGTTGGTGAAGGAAGTGGAAAGCAATCGTGTGGTGGCTGTGGCCTTCAACAAAATTCAGGTGAATAAATATATATTTTATTTAATTTAAATGTAACTCAAGTATCAATTTGTTTACATTAGTTTTCTCCACCGCCTGGCGAGGATCCTTTCTTCCTGAAGTTTCTCAATGAAAGCGTCAAGAGTCCCCAAGCCCAGTGTCTGATGAACTTTATGATCGAGATGGACGAGAAGATTGATGTTTGTGACATGTACAAGATGAATTGCTTCCTGGAACTGATGTTTTTGTCCACTCTGCCGAGTCACGAGCGATTGGGTCTGGGGCGCTCCCTGTCTGAGTTCAGCATACAGCTCACAAAGGAACTTTCTGAGGGCAAGGGCCTCGAGGATATTAACGAAGAACTGCGCTCTCAAAGGCCAGTGGCTGTCACCGCACTCTGGACTTCCAGCTTCTCCCAAAAATTGGGAAAAGCCATCGGTTTTAAGGTGCTCAACTCGGTTCCCTATACGGAGTTTGGGTTCAATGGAAAGCGCTTCGACGAGCGCATTAACCCCTTGCATAAGTTCTGCGAGCATGTTATATATAAATTTTGAGCATGTCAAAAGTTTAAAAAAATAAAATAAAATAAAATACTATAAAAAAAAGAAAAATTGGGGAAATTTCGCAGGGGAGTCGAACTCGGTTCAGCAGCGCGAGCGATAAATGCTCTAACAATTATACCACGATGGCAAAACAAAATTTGGTGGGAAAATGCGTATTTGATTGTGTGGCGTTGCCAGACATTTATATCTCGAGAATTTCAATTCAACGACTGACTGCCAGATGGCGCCTTTCTTTTTTCTTGTACGGAGCATTGAGTCTCAAAAGTCTGGCAGCTCTGCCAGTGATAACAGACTTTTGAGACGATGGCGAACAAAATCGAAATTTAAAATGTACCAACCAATTGGGAAGATATTAGTTTTGTTTCAAATTTTTCATATTATTTTCTAACCAAGTTATAATCAGGAATTGCTTAATAAACTAATTAACGGACTAAAATTGTTGAAAAATAATAGGAAATACAAAAGGTTTTCATTGAAATCTAAAATCGTAATAATTAGTTGGCACGGTTAGTTTTATAAAAATGGGGGAAGGTTTAATGTAAGGTCTTATTAATTATTAAAGAATGATTATTTTAGAAAGTATTAAGAATATGTTGTGGTAAAAATTCGTTTATTTAATAAACTTTATTTCTTTTTATCGATAAATATCCTTGTGACTCCTAGTGATGCTGAAAACATCAATGCATCGTACATCGATATCAACAAAAACATCGAAAAAACTCAGAAAACTTCGCTAAAAACATCGAAGTTCGATGCATTAAATTAAATTAAAATAACGGTTATTTGAGTACCTCTGGACACTTATCCTTTAATGAATGCATTTTATTTTCTGATATCGGAGGATTCTAGTGGCAGTTAGGATACATAATGCAAAGTCTCCGCAGATTTCTAATAGCTCCTATACCTGTGCATTATTTTTAAGGTTAATTGGGCGAAAGAATTGCCGTTTTTCAATCATTTTTTGTGGCGAAACGGATTATGTTAGGATTATTATTTAAATGCCATAAAGTAGCACAATGTTTCAAAAATTTTATTCGTATTTATTTATTAAGAAACATTTACAGATTGAGGAATTAGAAAGAATCTCCCAAGCCGACTTGAAGTCAAAAGTCAGATTTTTGACAAAAAAAAAGATAAATTACAATAAAAATACAATAAAAATAAAATTTAAAAAATTTGTGACATATTTTAAGTCGATCGGTCCAGTAGATTTGGCGTAATCGTGTACACCGATTCGCAAAATGCCCTTTTTCAGGAGCAGTGCCCACTAAGCGACCTCCATTCAATGATCTATAACTTTGTTAATTTGTATATGATAGATGTGAAACTTTTACACAATATTTTTAACATTTTATGCAATTATAACATTTTTTTTTTAATTTCGAAAGAAAATCAAATTAAATTAAAAGTGGGCATGAGTTCCGAACCGGTAATTGAGAAAGCATTTGCTTGTGCTCCTAGTGATGATGAAAACATCGATGCATATCACCGATATCAACAAAACCATCGATGTTCGATGCATCGATGTTTTCAGCATCACTAATATAGTGATATTTTGATAAATTCCCACCACTAGCAAAAAAACTGGAAAATGTCGAAGGCGCGCGTCGCGTTTCATGAGCTGCGATCAAGTTTCTAAAATTGCAACAAGTGCGAACCAACCCGAGTGCGGCGTTTAGTGGCAATCGCTTCGCACTTTAAAAACGCAACCAGTGCTACTAAGTGAGCTTTTTGTTTCTATTTCGCAATTTGCGTACTTCGCACTTGCCAAATTCGTGTTTCGCGATCCGCTCTCTTCGACGCCGACTGCGCAGCCGCCGCGACTCGAAATGTGCAACAACAACAAGTGAAACAACAGAAAAAATACCATACGACAAAGTTAACAAATATTTTATTGCTGGCTTAATTGAATTAGCAGGCTATAACAGTGTAGTGCAAGAAAAAAAAACAACGCAAAAAGGCGATTGCTTGCCTTCCGGGCTGAAATTGGATTAAATCAGGCGGCTAACAAAAAAAAGGTATAGAAAATTAAGTCGCCTAGCTTTAATTGTTTCAAATTGACTGCATTCCCATGCATTTTGCCACCCCCTCAACAATCAGCACCAATTGCCATGTCCGGCTTAGCAACAAAAACAACAAAAATCTAACTAATAGCAGGCAACGGCATTCCAGCGGCGTCTGCTTTGTTTTTACACTCACACAAAAGTAAAGAACATACAGTGCATATTCCGAAAAGTGAACTTTTCTTTGAGGTGCTCGCTTTCCACTCATAAATCGTACGGTTAAAGAAGTCCAAAAAGTGCACTACCCCTTGTCTTCTGTATCGAGCCTGCACTGTGCCACCCGCTCCTCTTTCAAGCTCTTTGTCTCCCTCGCTCCCCCTGCGGGAAAAAGAGACGCTTGAAGCGGGATGTGGTTTCTGCTCCGTCTTCTTCTTCGCGAGAAAGAAAAGGGTGCGTCGACATTTCCATTGTAGTAGTTGTTTTTGTTATTGTGTGCCTTTTTCTTTTTTGATATTTTATTGTGTATTTTTTATTTGGTTGCTCACCTTCATACGTTATCAGAGTTTACATTTTGATCATTTGTTTCGTTGGCGAGAAGAAGTCTCCAATGTTATACCTGTTTGCCACGAGAGGCACAGAGAGAGAGGTTGCACGCTGGAAACCTGCGGATAAAACGAGAGAGGCCGAGCGAGAGAGCGCCAAGCCAACTGGAAGATCGGAATTTTTAGTGCTCTGCTCTGACTAACAGGTTTTTAGTAGTAGTAGCTTTACATGCTTATTTTTCTACTACCCTTTTTGTTTTTGCTACGGCTTACAATATTCTGTTTCTCGACTCCCACCCCCTCGGCGTCTCTTACTTTATCTTCTTTTTGCATGGCAAACTTTCGGTCATTGTACTGTTGTCTTGCCTACCAACAAAGAACAACAAAAATAGGAGAAACTACTGATAGGTGGTACAGTGGGGCAACGGACTCGGCTAATGAAATAACCATTTCAATTTATTCAAATGTTTAGGTGTTATTTGATAATGATTTATTTACAATTGATGTAGGTTGTTACTAAACAATATAGGTTTGGGTGTTTATTTATTTTATTTACCCAATAACCCATTTCCTGTAGTAAGATACTTTTTTTTAAGTAGTTTAAATAATTGTGCTAAATGCGATTATTTATCTAGAGACCAATGGTGGCCTCCCTGCTGCTCCCCTGTATCTTTCAGTCTCTCCTAGCTCCATTTTGGCGCTCTCCTTTTGTCGCCATTCGCTTTTTCGCACACCTCACTGCATGCGACTGCAATTTTTGTGCAGCTGAACTTTGTACTTTGCTGGTTCTTTATTTTTCGCATGACTCACGGGTGCGCCTTATTTTGGTTTTGATATTTCTTTATTTTTGATATTTATTTCCTCCCTTATTTTAAAGTAAACCGCATGAAGGGAGTTTGACTGTTTGCCGTGTGTTACCTGCACTCTTATCAGCGGGAACGCTCCAAATTCCAATGACGTTATCAGGTGCGCAGTTCAGCTTGCTCTCCAAAAAAGGCCGAAAAAGGCTGATAAACAAAAATTATATTGCCCCACAAACAATGACACAATGCAATTGCATTGACAACCGGTTGATAAGAGAAAATCCAATAACATAAATACCGACTTTCCCGAAAGTGCGCAAAGTACAAGCAGGCAAAAGCAAATAAAGACTGTAAATAAATACGAAAATCGAAAACAAGTGCGCGGTAAAATTAAATGTAGGACGGCGATCTACAAACGCCCATGCAGAGAGGCGAAAGAAAGAGAAACTGGCACACGTGTACCTTGGCATCAGTGTGCGGCTATACAGGTGCGCGGTAATCTAATTACGCCATCGCATATAGAGTCTCCATCCAAACAGCGGTCTATTGGTAAATTAAATATTGGACAATTGATAAAACTGTTTGAGTAATTGACATAGATCTGAATGCCCTGTAAAACTTAAGCAAATAATGAAAATTTAATACGTTTTCATAGCAGCTACTTTATAATCAGCTTATACAATTCATAAACAAAACATAGCAATAGTAAATAAATACAATATTAAATATGTTATTTTGCTAAATCCTTATTTATAAGTAGAGTTTCAAAAACTAATTCTTTCCAGTTAAAAATGCATAAAATAATATTTATGTAAGCACGCTTAATTTAGAGCAAACTTGATAACTGGTATCAGGCTACATAAAGTTGATAAATAAAGCGTTTTCGGAAGCTACGTAATAGTTAACACCCAGCACAGTTGATAAGCACTTAGGCAATAAATTGATCAATCTTTTCGCTGTCGCTTATAGTTTATTTTTCTGTTTGAACTGTTGCAATTTCAATTAGTTGCCATTTCCCATTAAATATTACTTAAAGCATTAAATCTGCAAAGAAAAATAAAGTTAGAAAAGATTAGGAGGAATGTGTTAAGCTTGCTGTAAATATAGTAGGGACCACCAATCAGTGTCCGTATTAGCCAGGTTGCTGCCTTTGCTAGGCTGCATTCACATTCGCGGCTTTGCGGCACAGCTGCAATTTAACGCCACAGCAGCCCCACGAATCCCCTCGTGAAATCTCACAATTTGCGCCTATTTGGCAATTCCTTATTCGCAGCAGCTTGGAGCGTAATTGGAGTCTTTTGCGTTTCTTGGTTCTCAAATGCAAAATGTTTATTTTTGGCTTTGGGCTTTGGCTTTGTGTTTGCCCGTTTGGTTGTTTGGTTGTCTGACTCTCCTCCGCCTTTTGTTTACTTTTGCTTTCAGCGCTACAGCGATACTTTTGTTGTTCTGCCCGCCGCCGATCTTGTTTTGCGCAAAATTATAGTTTATTATACTCGAATTCGAATGCAGCATTTTTGGGGGGAGTTTAACTGGAAATCCGAGCTTTTGTCTGTGCAGCTGTTTTTGTGTTATTTCTGTTTTATAGGTGGATGCTATATGTATGTATGAACAAAGTGCCTATAATAATTCATAGGAAACCATAAACAAATTATTTGGAATTAAGAAACGAAGAGAATTTGAGTTCTCCTGCAATATGGCCCTGAAAATGTATCTATTATTATGGAAATATGTGAAAAATAAATTTTAAAAAATTTTATATATTGAAATAAGATACATTTGGCGTTTCTAAACTATTTTTTATTTTAATATGTGCATTCTATATAAAAATATGTCCGTTTTCCTTTTTTTTTTTACAAAAGTCAAGGCAGGCAACACAAAATCGTAGGATTAGGATGGATTTGTTGCGGTGATCGGTCAGTGCCACGCCCATTGTTGGGCCACTTGCCGCCCCTCTAAAGTTTAAGCTTATGAAAACCCGTTTCGCAAATCGGCGGCTCACTCTCTATAGTGAACTATGGCTATAGCTCACTCGCTTGATCGACCGAGAAACTCGTTTTCTGCCGCCTGACCGTGATTTTATTTTTGTTTTGTTTTATGTGCTTTTTGCTGCCGTTTCTGCATGCTCTTTTTTATGGATTTGTTTGTGTTTATTTTGTTTGCGAGTGAGTTATTGTCGTATAGCGATCAAACGTATGTGTGCCTATGTGAATATTGCTCCACTTTGTTTGAAATTTGTGTGCGCGATTTCATGCAATTTCTGTGTGAGTTTGGGTGAGAAAGTTTGTAGATTCGCTGGGAGTTTGTGTTCAACTGACCACCGCCCTGGACAATCGGTATTTATGTATGTAGTAGCTGCGGGTACTGAACCTCTTCCCGCACATTCCACACGCGTTTCGAATTACACAAGACAATCAACTTCAGTTAACCAACCAGCAAAAACAACTGCAGAAACTTTACTCCACTTTAGAAGTGCAGGGGGAGATATTTTTTCCCATTCAGACGAATCATAAGTGGGTTTGTGCCTGAGAATCACTGTCTATGCAACTCCGTTGATTCTGAAAAAGTATAGTACAGTGAATTTAAATATATTAAACTTAAATTTAATAATTTAAATTGATTAGAATATTAAAACGGATTCCCAAAAACTTATTTTCCCAATAAAACCGAATATTATTTCCCTATTTATCCAATAATGTTATAATACAATTTTTAGGAATGCCAATCACTCATCAAACACCCATAACAGACGCTAAGACGCTGTCACACTCCCATCTAATCGCGATCATTGAAATAGTTTCATCATCCGGCGATCCTCGATAGAGATTCCTTCACCTCAGACATTCCCATTCATTTCATATCAACTGACAGTCAGACTAATGGAAACGTCTACACCAGAATAATCTGCATTTTCTGGCCCGATCGCGAGGGTGATCGCCCAACAGAGGATTTCTTGCTGAAGTCAAGAACGAGGCACAAGCATTCCGATCACATAATAGCCCGACATGGGAACATGAGCGGAAAACAAAAGAGACACATTTTGCCTACATGCAGCCCAGAACTCGTTGACTTTTCATCTCTGTTCCAGGGAGTTGCAGTCCTCTGCCCCTTTTTCCCTTACACCGCTGATTGACAAGCGGCCCTTCCAATTGATGGACAGAAGTGTGACAAAAAAAAAAGTAGCCCTGCATAAAGGTGCAACAAAGGGAGAGTCCTCCAGGAGAGGACTGTACTTTTTCTACCTTTGCCTGAGTGAACTCCGAACCCCCGAGTATGCCCTGGAATTGTCAATTGGTATAGTTCATAAGGGAAAAACTGTTTTTCCAACCACGTTCTGCGCCAGTGCACCACTCTCTCCCCTGGCGCATACACAGGAATCAAATTTGTATGCATTCTATTAGGGGTTCGTAATACCGAATTTTAGAGGAATCTAGAATGCAAACATTTTTTCTCTGTGCACACCTTTGCGATCCTTTTTTTAGGCTAGCCATTTCGAACGTGTGCGTGTGGTGTTGTTGCCTTTGCCTTCAGCTAGCTACCTGCTTTGCATGATCTTGATTTTGGTTCGGTCGGTTACCTGGTTCCTCGGATTCCGGACTTTTGGCCCGCCTTTTGTCTCTATGGGAATGGTCTCGATGTATTTGGAGTGTTGTTGCAATACATTTCCACCCTTAACGTAAATACCATCGAAATGCGCCTGGCAACAAGTTCGGTGGTGCTTCGTTTGGCTTAGAAATACTTTTCCTTAGGGGCACTTGGGAGGGTATGTAATGTTTGAGAGGATTAAACGGGGATATTTGAATTAGGACACTTTTTGGTTTTAAGCTGGGTTATATAATCTAGGCTTTAGATGAAATTCCAAGCTCTTTTAATATGTTTTCTATCGGTTTTCGTTTTGTAATTCAAATTCAATAGTTTCTTAAAATGCTAGAAAAACCCAAGCTAACATAAAATGAATTTATTTATAAAAGATTTCTAATCTTCATCGTATTTGCTTGGTTTTTTTAATTAAAAAAATAATTAAGGTATTCTCCTGTCGAGTCCCTGTCTTGGCCATTTTTTGTACAGCTAGATTATGCGGAATTTTTCAATGTTTCACCTTTGTCAGCGCCTTTTGTTCGTCGGATTGCCGAATTCCTTTGAGCATTTGAGCAGGATAGATGTCTGCGGCACTCAAGTCTTCTGCGACTGTCTCATTGCGCACACAAATGAATGCATAATGGAGTCTTAATGTCTTTGCGGCAGTCGGTCCTTATGTCTGTCTGGATGTCTTAGGGTTTTATCCAAGTGTTTGCCTGAAAATGCATCATTCTCGATGGTTTCTTTTTTTGTTGGTTCAAGTACCGCCTCATTGAAACTAATTATTTTGTCTGTCTCGGAGTTTGTGAGTCGCGACAGCTGATTACCTCGCAGCTATTTGTTTTGGTTTTTGCACCTAGCGGCAATCTTTTGGCCTTGTCTCTGCCCTGTTTTAACAGCTGCAAATTTAACGCCTTGCTACCTCGGTTACTGCTTTTTCAATTTCGGTTGCCGTAATTACAAAGATGTTAGATCTTGTCGGAGGATTTTTATGGGATGCCATCAGCAGATGTTCAATTTATGCACAGTCTAGTTGCTCCCTCGACCCGCCAGTCTGACTTGCATCATTTCGTGTAATAGTCGAAAGTTAACATGAATTTTGGTGTTTATCTCAGTGGAACATCGGAGTAATTGAAGAAGTACATATCTCTAGTTAATGTCTGATATTTTCTATGGTATCATATATTGCTTTGGGTTTTTCTAATTATATTATCAGTTTCAAAGACAATTTGACTGCATCCCAATTTTATGATTCATAAAATACAATATGACGAAAATGAATCAAACTCAGTTTATGGTTTATGGCGTTTATTGGCCTATTGCCCAATAGCGAAAGTTTATAAATTTTTAATAGGGATCAGTCAAAAGTGAGAGGGTATGAAAGTAATGCAATCACAAATATTGAAAAGCCTTGATTGTAGCAGGCATTAAATTGAATGTTAATTGCTTTGCCACATGTGATTACCATTAACAAATTGAATGTCAAAGGTTGCCAACACTAAAAGGGGCGTGTCTGGAGAAAGAGAAACCTGGAGGGGGCCTTACATTAATTGCCCAAACTCAGATAAGTGAATTGCAATCGAAGTCGCTGGCAGTTGACAGCTGCGCCTGCGCAATCGAAAAAAAAACACGCCAATCGGGTGAATCCATGCAGCATTCCTCACATATAACCGGTTGTGATTAGGAATATATTTTCCCAGACGCCAATATCCCCCGATTTCCACTATATAGCTGCAGTTATGAGTGACATGACGGCTTGGTTGGTGATCAGGCAAGCGAACGGCAAACAAATTGCTTATGGCATTTCATTAAGATTCCAAAACAACTTGCAATTATCGGACGATTGGGAAATATAACTGAACTGCACCAAAGAGAATTATTTACGGATGAAATTTGATACAGTTTCAGATTAATATTTAGAATTTGGGTGGTATTCAATGAGTCGAATTGCTGCCAGTATTGAAATTCTATTCGTTCATAAAACCAAAGAGAACAGATAAAGCCAAATAATTTGCTTTAAATATCATTATTGGAGTTAAGTTACGAGCATTCAAATAGACATTCGACATTCACACCTCAAGAAATTTTTTATAAAGTGTTGAGTATTATTGAGAATCATAAATAAGTAAAATATCCTAAAAAACGAATAAAATAAATTGTAAAGGTATTTCTAGACCAGCAATAAAAGGCCGGGAAAGCCTTTAACAACATCAGATTGTTTCCTTGCCCTTCTTTTAAAGTAATTTCACTTGCTGTTCACATTTATAAGTTTTTTCTTTCACGACATCTGACGTTTTCCACATTAATTGAATTTTTATTGCCAATTGTCAATTGTCGCCGATGTCAGCGTCTTTATCGTGGTGTCGACTTTCGAAGTTGGTGTTTGTCTCCACAGTTTTTTTTTATTTTTTATGGGCGTTGTTTGGCCGAGTGAAAGTTTCGCATTTCCAAGAAGTACGCCCTGAGATATGTTGCTGTATCTTTCAGATACAGTTTCTGCCCATTAGAAGTAAGTACACGGCCATTTAGCAACAGCAACAGCAATTGCTGCTCCCACTTGGACGCTGCTGCTTCAGCTCAGCCTCAGTAGCTGGCAATCAACAACTTCAAAGTGAGCAACAAGTTCCGCCCCGCCATAATTTTCCCACATTAAATATGCACCTAAAGCTGACTTAGTTCATGCCAGGGAAAGACTCTAGACAGTGCGGTCCAAAAAACTAGATGCACTTCAGGTGTTAGTGATTGGTTTATGAGTATACTTAGAAATAGATAGGCCTGGGTTTTTATAGAGAGACTATAAGCAGTATTGTTAAGCATTTTCTAACTTTTTATTTTAAAGAAAGTTTAAATAAATAGTCTACGCCTTTGAAATTATTGCTCCAGGATTTATGTTTGATTCTTAACTTGTTCCTTTGCGTTAAATATTTCAGGCTGATGCTTATTTCTATCCCCGCACTGTAGGTACATCAGATGCATTAAACAAAGCGCAGGCAGTCGCACCTATTAACCGGTTAATTGCTTCCTGGCCTAATTAGGCGCAGTCACAACAGTGCCAGCAGCATGCAAAATGGCAACATCAAGCGACATCAGTTAGAGCGGCTCTCGGGCGGGTTAGCAGCTCCGATGCGTCGTCGTCTTAACTGTTTCTGCTGGTTGCTGCAATTATATTTGGTTTTCTTATGGCCATTACATGAGCGTTCGCTTACAGTGGCCAATACAGGCCCAACCGGATGGCTTCGGACCACACCTGACCGACCGGCGTGGCGGAAAAACTTTTCTCTCATTCAGCCACATTTCACACTTTTTAATTACGCGCAGAAGAGAAGAGATTTCTCCTTTCTGTTTTGTTTGTTTTCATTTGGCCAAACAATTTTGAATAATCATATAATCTATATTACTGCACATTTCTGTTGAGAGTTGCGTAAGCATTTTATGCAGAGAAAGCTTTTAATTCCATCGCGGTCGAGTAAAGTTTAATTATGTCATTAAAGTAGTGGGAATTCATAAAATATTTTGGGTTAAAGCTGGAAAACAAAACCATACTAAGTTCAGGAGATGTAAAGCTAAGTAGAAAGGAAGTTTATAAAGTCAAATATCTGTCTCTAGCTTAAATAGATGTTCGAATTTTATTGGTGAATCATTTCTCTTTTATTGTCATTCTTACAAAGTGATACAATCTGCTTACAAACTTGCAAATTAATACAAAATTTAACTGTTTTATTAAAACAATAAATACGAAAATGGTAATATCTTTGTAAATGTACTTTTTAAATATTTCCCATAACGCTTCGTCAGATAAATTTCGATTTCCGATACGATCGACTCTAGGTAGATTCGCTTCAACTGTATTCATCGAATAAACCGAATCATAATTATGTATGCCAGATCATCCGAAGTCTGCCTGGGATGCCGCTCCGCACCCCACACGATGATCCATGCATACTTAATTAGTTAATTTCCCATAAATTTCTGAAGGAGGGTGTGCCCGATTCCTCTGTGAGAATATGCAATAGGCAACGGGTAGGTACTTCAAACTGAAGAGTCTCGACTGGATCTTACTTCTCATTTATAATTTATGACAAGGAGTCCATATGAATTTAAATATATTTATTGAACTTTTCCCAGAGGATTTGTATATATTTATTTCCAAGGATTAAATAATATTTTTAATTTATATTTATTGTTTACACATTGATTATGGTAAACAAAGGTCGATACATATTTTTTTCTTCTATAATAAAACATTCGTAAATTATTTTGCTTATCCATGACCTACATTATTTCAAGTCCCATATACTTCCGTTGGCCGCTTGCGCAAGTGGTATTGGTGAATGCAAATGCAGCCGCAAATAATCATAAATATTAAACAATAAATAACTTAATTATGCGCGCATGCAAAAATGCACGAATATGGAAGAGAACCCTCGCCCCTTTTGCCACTCCATTAATTTTATATCTGCATGCATTACTCATACGTTTTTCTTTCGAGTTTGTGTTGCGTGCCGGTTGTGCTAATTACGAGAAATAAATATTTTTGCTATATGTTTAGAGACACACAATGTGAGACAAGAGAGACTGAAAAATAGTTGTGGAAAAGAAAACGCTTCACCATAAACGGAAACTATTAATCAACTTTCACTTGTTGTGGTTTATTTGTCGCTTCTTTTTCTTCTCAATCGATGCCGTTGTTATCGTTGTTGTTGCTGCAGCTATTAGCCAAGATATTGGTCTGATATCTAAACGTATGTATGTGTGATTTGAGGCCTCCGCGCTTTGTTTGTCTGCGTTAATTATTGAAGTTTGCCCATATTGGGCCAAATATTTGTTTTGCTTTGTCCCACGTTTTTCTTCCAACGGCCAACAGGTTGTTGACTGATTATACATATTTATGTCTTTGTCTTGATCTGCCTTATCTCCGTGCTTATCTTGATTGCTTAGGTATTTTCTAAAGCTGATTCAAGCTATTTGTGTTCAAATAAGACGTTTTAAAATGTTTGATGGTAATTTAAAAAACGAAAGAAGAGCGATACAGCCATCTGAGTCATAAATTAAACTAACGATATTAAAAATAATTAGAAAAATCTTAATAAATTTGAAGGGAGAAAACTTCACTTAGAGCCTAATATAAATCATAATAATATACATATATCTGATGTTGGAATTCTTTTTATTTAGTTGTAATTAAGTTCTCATTAGTCAGCATTTTGTGTTGACTCCGAAATGACGTTAATTAATTAATTGGACGGATATAGCATAGCTTTGTTGCTCCAGTTCAACCAGATCCACAATTTAATTTCACAACTCCCATAAATTAGTCATGCCATGTGTAATTCAACTTGGAAGTTCCTCCGGCTCTTGGTTGTGCTTTCAGATCCATTTCTCTACTGTCTCTACACCTACGCTGAGTCAGAGACTCCAACCGATTCCTCCCTATGCCGCTCACCTGTCGTCTAGCAACAATTCAGGGCTCATTAAAAATTGCGCTCAACCCAATTCCGTCAACCAATTAAGCGTGGCCCAGCAGCAGCAAAAAATACGAATACAAAAAGCAAGCTTGACTCATTTACAGTGACTATATGTTTGGATCTTTATGTTTCATACATATTGTGTGTGTATATTGCGACTTCTTGGGGCTCATCACTCGCTTCCTGCTCAGTTCGGCGGTCAACAAGCCCAAAGGCAAACGAAAAAAAAGCGTTAAACAAATAACAATAACAAAAAAGAAAACAAAAAACACAATAAAGAGTCAACAACCACGATGGTATGCCTTTTGATGCCGTTTGCCGGTTTATTGTTTTCCTCTTCGCTCCCAGGGAAAATTGTTTTCATATTTATTTTCGTGCCGCTGCAAAATCTTTGCCAAAAGGTAAACAATAAAGTGCCAACAACAGTTACATGACTAAACAGCAAAAATTATAAAAAATATCAAAGCACTTTTCACCAGAAGCTTGAAATGTCGTCAGACAGAAATAATTGTAAGGCGAAGAAATGGTAAAATTGGATTATAAAAAGAAAGCACAGGGAGAAGTTAAAAGTGGCAAAAGGTATTTTTCATGAGTGGATTATTAAACTATATTATATATATATAAACTGTAAAATTGTATTATTTATCTGGAAATAACTTAGAGATTTCAGCACAAAAAATTTTGTAATATTTTCTAAATTCAAAAGTACAATTGCAGTTTGGGAAAACTTTAAAGTGTCATATATGAGCACATTTTTATTATTATTTATTTTTATTGTATGCCATATTTTAGCTTTATATTGTGTCTTGTGTCTGGCAAAAATGTCACAGGCTTAAAAAAAAGCCGAGCCTAAGTCAAATACAGACATAGAAGTGAAGCCACAGAAACGCAGATCAAAGTAAACCGGGCAAAAGAGCTGAAAAAGCAATCAACCGAAAGAAAAAAAAATTTCTGAAAATTTTTTTAATTCTATATTTTTATTTGTTTATTTGTCAGCTTCGCCTTGCCATTTATTGAGGTCTCAGCTCTTATTTGCTAATTTACTTAGGCGGGCTATAGGACTTATTGACTATGTTATTGACTTTCAATTAGGCGCCGTTAAACAACAAAACAAAACAAAAAAATAGTACACAACAAGGTGATTATCTCTTAAACTTTTTTTTTAGCATGAACTTTGATTTCTTAAGATGCCAAACTCAATAGACTTTTTATTTTATTCATAAAGAGAACACATTTTCGCGTCTAGTCAATGATATTTTGATTTATTTTTGACCCTTTAAATTTTATATTTTTACATAAAAACTAGTTTTTTGTACATTGGAGCTTAATTCCTCTCCTAAGCTATTAATTTTATCACATATCTCCAGCTATATCATCCCATTGGAAGATTTCTAAATGCTTATTTTCGATCTTGATTTGTTCTCTATGCATATACCGGTTCAGGTGTTTCCTCCAGAGGAACTTCAGATTAGTTATTTCCCCCCATCGTCTATATTTATTTTTTTCCAGCCTCTGGCCGTTTCCGTTTGTTTTACAAACCCAGTGACCCCGAAATGAATTGAAATAAAGCACACACACTCCGAAAAAATTGCAACCGGTAACTAGTTTTGCAAACATGAACTACAGGTGGAGGGGTGATGCGAGGTGAGGTGAGTCTATTGCTGCAGGTGCCAAAGCAACAGCTGCACAAAAAAATAAAAACAGCAGCGAGAGAGGAAAAAACACCTTTTAGTTATGCCTAGGCCAGCAACAATTTTACATGTCCCAGACCCACTTTGCGAGGTTTGGAGCTTCTCAGAAACGTTGGTTACTCTTTTGCATCTGTATCTATAGATGCTCAGGTGTGTAACTTTATATGTATGTAGGTGTTAGCCAAAAAAGAAAAATAGGCATGCGAATACTCAGAAGGACAAATAACTAAAGGTTAAATTGAACTAAACTACTATTCAAATATTTTGAAATCTTTTACTTGGCTTAATTTCCTTCTGGAATCAAATACGAATTTCAAAGAAAACTTTGTTGATTGTCATATAAATTGTATCTTAAAAATTTGTTTGGTAAATAAAATACTTAAGCATTAAACATATCTAAAAAATATATATTTTTATGACCTCATCTGTGCTTGTATCTGCATCTGCAAATGTAAATGTATCTGTATCTGTGTTTCGTATTTTGTTGTCTTCGTACGTTCACCTCTTTTTCCTCAATGGGCTTTGTTTTTTTGCTTATGTACCTTTTATTGCGGTACTTCTCGTTTGGCCTTCTCGATGTTTTCGTTTCTCTTCCCCGCGCTACTAGTCACCAAGCGACACTTTTCTTTTGTTGCGGTTTTCCGGCTCGTTTTTATTATCTCGACTCTCGCGATCTTTTCGGGCGCATTTTTCAGCTCAAATCAGCAGCAGCAATTACGACACCACTTTGTTGGTGTAAATGTCACCTTTATGTCTTTTTAATAATGTTGTACAAAAATCACAGAGTCTGGGCTAAGTTCTTTTACCTGGAATCCCATTCCGTCAGTCACCCTCTTTGCAGAAGCAATTTAAATATTTTTCTTTGCTCATCATTTGGAACGGATTGTTTGTTCCGTGTGTCCCAACATTTCATATAATTTGGTAAGAATTTTGACATTCTTTAGCGATGGGAAAATCGTAGTGGTAACCAGCTAATAAATTACTTTTTTAATCGCTTACCGATGGGAGGCTTTTGATAAGGGATTTAATGTGAGAAAATGCATGTGAATGTTGTGGTCGAAACCCGCAATTTTTTCTGCTTAAAGGAATATTAAATGTTGCAAAGTATATTTGTCATTTCAATATTTCAGTAAAGATATAAAAAGACTCACGATTTTATTTGGAAGAATATATTATAAAGTCTGTGGTCAATTATTATAATATTTCCATGGCATTTCCCTTACATTCATTATCTTTGAATTCCGATATTAATGCAACCCTTTCCATTTAAGCCCGATCAACCCTGAAAACAAATGTCGACCTTGGCAACCATTGAAATGCAAATTGGGAAACCAAAAACGAAAAATAACCAAACACTTAAACGAACCCTTTGTTGCTGGTTACGCCTGAATGCAGCAAGGATTCTTCCACTGCCACACCTCTGCTTAGTTATTTGAAGCATAAAACTCCAGCTGCTTGAGGACAAAAAAGTTCGAAATGCAATTCCCACTGACAAAGCACGCCCTCGCGGAAATTGTGGAAATAGCTTTACTTAAACGGTTGCCATCCCATACCCATCCTCCACCGCGAACCCTCCTTATAGAGAGCGACTGCTCTGTAAATCGACAAGTTTCAGTGCACAGACGACGGGTTCCCTCAAGCGGAACCGTTGACGGTTATTAAACTACCTTTACAAGACGGCACAAAAACCGAACCCGGGGAAAAGAATACCAACACCAGATACCAGATAGCAGCGCAAAAGTTTAAAGAACTCGAAAGAGAAAAGAGGGTTGGAACTGAATAGTTTAGTTCAGGCATAGTTCCGCTGTTTGACATCAGCTGTCTTCTTGGAAATAGCTTTACTGAACTTTGAACGTTACCTACTCTACCCACGCCCCGGATAGCATACAACATCTTGAGGTTATTTGTACAAATGCACTGAAATTTTCTGCTTTGATGAAGTTATTTGTTTAGGGTCGCTGAGCGCCGAAAGTTGTAGGGGGATATTCTGGTTAGATATGATCTAGTAATGGAATTTTTAATTGGCTCGTAGGAGGGGCGGTCGATTGTCAGATACTTTTGTGGTAGATGACATGTGCTAAAGAAACCCCTAGTTTCCCTATCTCTACAATTGTTAGCTCAAACGATCATAAATCAAGACAGAGTACTTTTATTCTGCTAGATCTGGAAGGTGGCTAAATGTTGTTTATTTAAAAATGCGCACTTCTAAGTTTTATTGCATTAAGAAATCGCAACCCCAAATAATATAAATTTCGATAAAAGAAAACTTTATTTTTTGTGCCCTGCTCAACAAACCTCCCTAAAATTCCTCAAATTCATTCATTCATATATTAAACAAACTTTGTTTGGATTTCCTCATCATAGTTTGTAGGTGAACAGAAGCGTATTTACAATGTCTTCCTTTATATTTTCTGCCCCTCAACATGATCCGTCCGTGTTTACATTTGGCAACGGAAATTTAATGTTTGCCACATCTGCGCCAACTTTTTACTTTTCGCTTCTGATTCCGCCTCACCATTTACGATGCTTTCATGGAAGTTGTAAACCCAGAATCTAATTTTATCAAATGTTTCTCCTGCCTGTTTACAGATAGTCAAAGCCTCCTCCACACACAAAACGAAGACAAAAACGACGTCACACTGGAGTCACAACACGGTAGACAGTCCCAGAACTAAGAAGCGACGACCCTTCCCTTTCCCCACTACAACCTGTACAGTATGTCACATGATAAGAAGATGTTGGATCGCGAGGCAGTTCGTTCAGTGATACAGCAATGGAATGCCAATCGATTGGATCTCTTTGCGCTCTCCGAGCCAGACGAGGTGAGTCCGTCTACATGAAATACATAGGAAATACATTCAATTGTAATAAAACCTATAATATTTCCCACAGAACCTGCTCTTCCATGGCGTTATGCGCTTCTACTTCCAAGATGCTGGCCAGAAAGTGGCCACAAAATGTATTAGAGTGGCTTCCGATGCCACTGTCACAGATGTCATAGGTAAGTAATTATTAGAAAAACCTTTCTTTCTTTAAATAACTTTAACTTTAATCCCTAGACACACTAATTGAGAAATTCCGTCCCGATATGCGGATGTTATCCGTGCCGAATTACGCCCTATACGAGGTGCATGCCAATGGCGAGGAGCGTCGTCTGAACGCCGACGAAAAACCGCTGCTGGTGCAGCTCAATTGGCACATAGATGATCGCGAGGGCCGATTCCTGCTCAAAAACATTGATCAGAAGACTACAGTGAGTTTGTATTGCATCCGTACTGTAAAATAATCCCTTCTAACTTATTTATTTTGTTCCCTTAGCCCATCGAGCAAACAGATCTAAACTTCAAGCGCAAGCTCTCCAAGCGGGAGAAGAAAGAGCAGAAGAAAAAGGAGAAGATGGCCAAGCTAAGCTCCGACCCGCCCACCTCTAATGGCAGCCAGTTGGGTCTTGGCAATGGCATTAGTGGATCCGCTGGGTCCGCCCACATGAACGGCAATGTCGGCGGTGGTGGAGTTGATGGCACCGATGCCGTGGCTGGCAAACTGTACACGGAACTGCCGGAAACCTCGTTCACACGATCGATCTCAAACCCGGAGGCCGTGATGCGGCGACGTCGACAACAGAAGCTCGAAAAGAAGCTGCAACAGTTCCGTTCCAGAGATGGAGGTCCTGACACGGGCGGTACACTGAAGATCTACGGCGAAAGTCTCTGTCAGGATGTGCCCTATAAAACACTGCTGCTCTCCATCCGTGATTGCGCCCAGGCTGTTGTTCGGGAAATGCTAACCAAATACGGACTGGAGAAGGCCGATCCCCTGCACTATTGCCTGGTTCAGGTGGGGAATACGTTAACTTAAAATATGGGTTAATACAGAGTAGTTGAGAAAAGGGCTCAGATATGTATTTTCTATCGAATGGTATATTTTATACCATTTTAACAATATAACGATTAATAATAATTCAGTAGCATTTCAAATTTTCACACTTATTATTAATTGAATTATACAATTATTCAAATTTGTGAATGAACATAAATCAAACCAATTCGAAATAATTGATACTGCTACAGCCCATTTTCTACAATACTCTGTATCAATATCCTTTCAAGTATCGAAATTAATTATTAATATTTTTATATGCAGGTCAACAGTGATGGAACGGAATATATACTCGATGATGACGAGTGCCCGCTATCGATACTCATGAATCACCCAACGTCGCGAGGTGAGTGCTCTCCTTCCATTTCCTGATTTCCAACCATTTTAAATCAATTTTCTTTTGTGGGGGAATTGCCACTTCATTCATAAACATGGAATATCCTTGGCATGAAATTAGTCTTGTTTTATCAATAATTATGCTCCCTCGCTCACTCATTCACTCACTCAATAACTGAGTGACTGACTGACGGTAACTTCGTATCAACAGCAACAACAAGCACCAAACAAGTTGGCGGTGTTGCTATTTTCTTATTTCATACTTTCGGTGTAGAAAAATTTTATCAATCAGTTGTGAGCTGGCATTTCTTAGCGTTGCTTCGGAATTTGTGTTTATGCTAATAAAAGCTATTCATAAACTAAAATATAATACATTTTGCGGTTTTAAAACCTATTAAAAGTTAAAACTAAAATTAATTGAATAAAAAATTAGAGTTCTAAAAAGTATTTAAAACACTTCAAAATACAAAGAATTGTTTATTAAAGAGCAACTCGTCAATAAAACTACTAAATGATTACTAATTAAAAGCATTGAACCAGAAACTGAATTATTATATTAAAAGTTTAAAATGAAAGATGATTTTTGTGAAAAGATACGTAAGTGGCTTGCAGAAAGCAATGGGTTTCTGACGCAATAATTGTTTTATATGAAATGTATTAATGCATAATGTTCATCAATAAATCGGTGCATGAAGATATATCAATCTTTTCATGGCCATAATTTTACGGTTCAAAATCAACACAATTTCAAGCAACAAATATACAAAAATTGTTTAAGTTTTGGATTCTTTTATTTCCTTCAAAAAGTTTTTCAAAATACATTTTTCGGTTAATAAACTAAAGAAAGCATCCGCGTAGCATGTTCAGCAACCATTTTAGCTAGGACCCATCCCAGGGAAATGCGATTGTTTTTAGAATATTGTTTATTTAAATAGCAAAACGGTAATGATTTATATATATGTATATATATATGAATATATATAACAAAATCTTGTACTTCCCAGGAATTATATTTTGAAATCAATTTGTTTTTTATTTAATTATTTAAAGTTAAACCGAAAAGAAAAAAATCTATTTTAAATTGTATATTTTAATATTTTTAAGGTATAGAAAATATTTTTTGTAATTGTTAAATTACCTTAAACTTTTGACAAACGTTTAAATAAAATGTTTGTGATTCAAGCGCAAGCGCAGCAAAGAAAGTGCAGAATAATTGAGGGCACCAAGAAACCTATAGCAATACAAGAGAAAAGCACAAAGTCGTTTGGCGCAAAAGGCCCAAAAATAATCAAATGCACAGACACATAAAGCATGAATGTGGCTTAATGTCATACTCTGCACAGAAAATATATATATGTTTTTATGGAAAAGAAAAACAGTGGCTAGTACACTGTAAAACTCGGCTTAGTTTAGGCTCTACGAAATACGAAAACATTGCAAAAGTCAAAGAAAAATTGTGAAAAGAGAGGTTTTTTTAACTAATGCAAACAACTTTTAATACACTTTAGGTTTATAGTTTTAACAATAATATTTTTAGGAATGGTTTCTATTATTCCCGCTTAATGTAAACAAATGTAATTTGCCTATCCTAACGCCTTGACATAAAGTCGATACCCTTCCACTCATTCAGACACCGCCGCAACAATAAACTTAAGCGACGATCATGAATAACATTTAAGAAAGGCAGCCGGCCCGCAAGGAAAATAACATACAAAAGTGAAAATGTGTATTTGGGCATATGTAAATACAACTTGGTGCGGAAATGTTTGACGCAATCTTCCAGCAGAACACACACAGCCGCCAAAAAGGAAGCCCCACTGAGTTGCCACTGAGTTGTACACTGGACAAAAGTATGGCTTCCTTATGGCATTAGAGAAAAAGTATAGACTCCTGAACGAAAGAAAACTTTGAACGATCTAATGGCATTCCCTTTAATTAAATTTTCTAGTGGTTATGTATCTTATTGTTTATATGAGCAAATCTAGAATAACATTAAATATTTTCACGCTGTGTAGTGGCGACCCACAATTCGACCCGGCCCGAAGTGCTTGTAATAATGACATTGGCTGCGTTTCCTTTTTGGGTGTCCTGTCCCTGTTGCTTGGGATGTGAAATTCACGACCACTTGGCAGCCGCCACATGTTGCCTCTCTCCGTCTCGGTTTCTGTCTGCTCTCTCGCTCTGCTTACCTGTCTCTCTGTGAGGTTCCCTGGGGCATTTTGAAGGTGTAAAATGTAAATTGCGACCGCACTTTGCTCGTAGTCTTTGTTGTTGTCAACTGAATGTCTACGTTGACGTCGCCGTTGGCGTTGCTAATTGTTGGTCCCTTTTTTGTTGCCTACTTTTATGTTATGAAATGTTTACATAGAGAAGCTTGAATTTTTCACCGCTGTGGCTTGTTGTTCTTATTTAGACATTTTTCGAGGGGTACAATCAATTTGGGTCAACATTTCCTGAAGCGACAAAGGAGAATGTGGGTCATATCTGTGGCCCTCTTATCTCTAGATTAAGTAATCTCTTTTGGGTTGGTATTATGTTTTAGCACGAGAATCATTTATTCGTCAAGTTATCATAGTGTATATATTTCTTTTTTTTTGTACTTATTCACTAGATAAACCATTGCAGAAATCTTTAAGTTTGTATTTGATAGTCATTGTAAAGTGGATTTAGCTTTTTCACTTTTTTGTTATACTTCGTTTACCTCTATGCACTTTCCAAGTAGTATTGTTTATTTAAGATCAGTAGTTGCTACCTAAAGTGCTCTGAATTCTTACTGCAGATAAATCAAACACAAAAACACTTGCGGCTGTTGCTGAAGGCACAAACTACTTCAATCTCTCTCTATCTTTGTCTGCCTGCCAATGTTTGCTCTTACCTGGAATTGTTTATTTTGGCTTTTATTATCAGCTACGTTTTATTGTGTCTGATGCTGATGCTTCAGGCTTTTCTCTTTCCCCAAAAGTCTGTTAGGATTTCTCTTAATATTATATATATTTTCAATATTTATCGCCGCGACAGAGAAAGTGAGATGAGCTTTTTCGACTCTCTCCCATCGCCTTTCTCTCTAGGCTTTATTTTGTCTCTTTTTCGTGGTCGTGCTCATCCTTTGTGTTTCGGTTACGTCGTTTTGGGCTTCGCTTTTGGTTTAATTTCCCTTTTATTTGTTTGGGTTTCAATGGCACAGTGGATGAATTCTGAATGTAAAGCAAGTTTACTCTTCCTGTTAAATGTTTGACCTAAATAGTATATCCTTTAATTAAATAATCCTTGAAAATAAATATAAATCGCCTACATTATATATAAAAGTATACATATAATAATATAGTCATATACATCCCAAATAAATAAAAAAAAGTGTTTCCTTGATAAAAAATTCATCGAAACAGTTCAACTGACACCAGAGGCCTTTATAGTAAGCCTTTTTGAGAGCCTCTTCCTCTTTAGCAAATTTTTATTGCCTCCTTTGAGGCTGTCGGACATAAACTCCAAACTGTTCCATGGCGTGTCTACAGAGAGTTGTTGCCCCGCCGAGTGACTTAACCCATTCCAACCAATTTATTCGATTTGTTTGGGTGTCTTTGGCCTGCGTCAATTTCTCTTCCGTGCGTCCGTTTCTCCTGCCAAGGCTAATGGGCATGCCTTTGCGGCCGCATCGCCGGCACCACCAAGCCGCAACCACCTGGTCAGGTGGCCCGGGCAGCAACAGGAATGACGACCCAAGCACCTGGATGCCCCCCACATTTGGTCACTTGAACATCCACCAATAAGGAAAGCGAATGTGCTTTCGTTATAAATTTGTTGTCGTACAGTCAAGCTCCATGGCATGGAATGTATATCACGGAATTACTATCTCTTTAATTAAATAATTTCATCAATTATTTATATTTTAATTAATCCAAATCTTGTTTGCTTAGGGGGCTTAGGGGTTTTTTTTATTAAAACATTGAAGCTTTCCTATTCCCCAAATAATATCTCTCACTGTGGATTTCAGACGTTTTAAATTTAGTCAAAAGTATCCATAACAATAAGTGGAGTTGACATGTGTTTCTTAATGTAATGACCATATATTTAAATACAAAATCCTGTAAGAAGTTGCAATAGTAGTTGAAGGATATAAATGGCGACATGCATTTGGCTCTGTTGTTCTTAGTTGCGGTTCACTTCTGTTGTTGATTCATGTTATTATTGTTCCTCCGACCGTTGTCAGCGTCCTTAGCAATGTCGATCTACCGCTGGCTCAAGTGATAAAGGTGGCGGCGAGTCGGGGAGGGTGTGTGCAGGTCGATTGGGTGAGGGGATACCCCTCCAACACACATGCACACATATCCCATTGTCCTTTATCTATACCGTGCACTTCGTTGCCGTCACAGTCACACTTCGCCATAGAACTCACACAAATACACATGTACTGGGAAAAACATTTTAAGATCTCGAATTAAAATATTTTTTTTCTCTGAATGAATTGTTATATTATTATTATTATTATAATTCATTATTTTCGATTATTTTAATGTAGTTGTTTTTTATACAAAGACAAACGGATTATTTGTTCTCATATTTTATAAAACTATAAGATATATTTGTTCTCATATTTTATAAACATTTTACTTGCAGTTATTCTTCATATCTTCATACTTTCTTTACCCTTTGTAGGACATTTTAAATTAAGACAAATTGGGGTCAAAAGTAGTGGGGAAAAATGAAGACTGTATTTTATAAAATGTCAGCATTGAAGTAGTTTTAAATTGATACATTTCATTGTGTAAATTAATAAAGGATATTTACCTAATATTTCTTTATCTGCACACACCCGTATTGTGTGTGAAGCCGATGGCCGACAGAGTTTCCCGACGAAAAGCCGAATTCCGTATTTTCCGCATTGTGTTTGGGCCAAAGGCATCGGCACTAGGTTCACGTTCATGTTTAGCGTCAGGTTGAGGTTCAGTCATGAAGTAATGCTGCTCGGGAAAGCACGACGCGGAGCTTTCGGAAAACCCGCGATAAATCGCAGTTGTGTCTGAAGCAGGCGAATAGGAATTCACCGGCAAACGGCGACGGCGGCAACAGTTTTCCTGAAGATAAAAGGACGAAAGGATGGTGGATGGATGATGGCTGGGCGCCCCATCGCCGGGAGCAGTCACGCCTCCTGCTCCTCGTCTGCCGCCCCCATGCATACAGAAAATTGTCAAAATTAGAAGCCGTTCAATTGAATTTGCTTGGCGCTCGCTGAGTCGTCTCTTAGTAAAGTGATTTTGCCGAAGAAATAAGTAAGAAACAAGTTGTCGCGGAGGAGTAGGAGGAGGATTCCATGTGGTCCACGTCGTAGTAGAATTATCACCAGTAAGAAGAGCGCCAAAGAACGACTTCAAAATGATGGATTGGGGCATAAGACGTAAGTCACTTCGCAGGGGCTGCCTATTTATTTATTTATACTCTATGCTCCTATATGTTTGTATGCCTTCCCTTTGCTGCTAATGAGCGGTAAGCCAGTCAAGTGCTCTGAAAAGTATGCTATGGCATCCATCACCGAAAGTTTTCGACCAACTTTTATGTTGGCTGCATTTTGCAAATACCTCTCTCGTAACTTTTTCGATTTTCGTGTTTGGTGGGCACTGTGCGTTATTAAGCGGTTGCGGTCTTTAGATTTCCTCTCGTAAATTGAGCTGGCAATTTTCTGGCTCTCAGGAAGCGTTCAACTTGATTGTCGTATTGATTGTGTTAGGCATTAAAAGCTTAAGTGTGACAACACTGATGTTTTTAATGGGTTGAGTGGCGAGAAAAGTGTTTTATGGGCACTTGAGAGAAAGAGGGGGATGTACTGGTTATGTGACAAAGATTTCAGAACGAATGTCAATTTAATAAACATGCCTTTTAGTATTCTGTATTGAAGGACTCTCTATGATGTAGAAAATTACAATGTAAATAAATAAAAAATAAACATTTGTGTTCTTTTTCTTATCGTAATTCATCGTAATTCCATTAGCCATGTTATTATTGGTAAAAAATACTTGTACTTTCGACCTTTGAGTGCGTCTATCTCTACGGTGTCCACATTTAATCTAATTACGGCTTCATTAAATAAACCTTGTATTTCGGGATGTTTACAGGACATTAGAGTACAATGAAATGAACAAACACACATCATGAACTTTGATTTTATCTACACATCAGGTCACATTTAATTGGATGGGATTATACCGCCAATTAAATGTTGACTAGGACAAACAAACCGTTTGACCCTGAGTCCTAAACCCTTAAAAAAGCTCAATTACGCATGTCGAACATCTGTTGGCCGCCTAAAACAATTCCCTTGACGCACAAAATCGAGCGATGTGTTTCCATAATGACACGTTCGAGATACCCGCCAACCGATTATTAATTTCAGGAATACCAAATGCTTGCTGCTTACTGCTAAATGGGTCGAAATTTCCGTGCGAAGTCATCTAATATTCATGGCAATGCGGAGAGGACATTGACCAGGCTCTTGTCGCGATGGTATTTCCTTAACGCTACATTGGTTTCACCAATAAAAATAAAACATACCAAAAACAAAGAGAAGGAAAAGTGCCGACAGTAACAATAATCATTTCGCAAAAGGACGCAGTAAAGCAATCTGGACTAGCGAAAAGGTCAAACCTAATGAAGCTTAAAGGCTTCTTCGTAGACTTTGCTCCGTGGTTGCTCATAAATAATTGTGCCCCCCGTCACGCCCCTCTAGTATATTTTGCCTCCCCCTTTTTTCTACTTTCCCCCCGACCCGTCGTAGTAGTAGCTGCCTCGTAAACTTTTTCAAAATGCAGCGCATAATTTGCTGCCTGAATCTTTCTGGGAACTTGGGAGCTGTCGACTTTATGCCGCGCCACACTCTCTCCAGTTCGAGAAGTGCAGTTTATTTTTGAAATACTCTGAGCCTGAAGGTCATCCTTGGTCCTGGATGTTGTCCTCCGCCCTCTGCCCTCTGCCATATGTCCTCCCACTAAAAATGCGCTCAGGCTTTGGGGAAACGTCACTTGAAATTGGGTTAACAATTTGTTCGCTTTTTGTTTTATTGCTGTCCTGGCTTTTTTTCAGAGTATTTCAGAGAGTGGAAACTCAATTTCATTTGGGAATTCGGTTATGGTTGAAGAGGAGGTTATAAAATGCCAAGATTCCTAGGGTAATAAAATGGCAAAAAGAGAGGAATAAATGTTATATTAGATATGTGTACAGATTGCACATTCGTAATAAATTTAAATAGATCTTTTGGTAATAATTTATGTTTAAAATCATATTTAAATTTTTCAAATTATGATTTATAGCTTGAGTTATTTATTTATTTACTGGAAAATACATAAATATACATACGAACATACGTATTAAATAATGGTTTGATTGATTATTTTTATTTGTTTCCTAATCTGAGCACTTTTTTATTCACACTTATACATAAATTGTTTAGAGGATCTTTTATTAATTTTTTGTTTATCGTAGAAGGTCTTAAATTGGTAAAATAAAAACAAATTTGAAAAACTTATTTTGTCGCCTGTTTGATGCGCAATAATTCCGTTCATTTGACGTCCTATCAGTCTAGCAGTCATACAATAACTGCCAGCCGAGCCGAATCAATCACCAACAGGCATCGACTGAAACCATCATCATTTACATGATGTCGCCTCTCAATTGCCTCCTCAGGTTTTTCACTACTTTTCCCCGCCCATCTGCCTGCTGTCTCACAACTTGGCAGTTAGTAAGCCAGTCAGTTCCAAGGATGACTAAACGAAATTGTCACAGCCGAAAATGCTAGAGCGAGATATCGGGACTTTAGGGGCATTTTCAAATGCCAGAGACAAAGGCGGCAGTCAGGAGCAGAGACGACACATGTCACGGCTCTTGAAGGCGACCGAACACTGGCTCCTTGCCAGGATAAATATGTACATATTTCTTATTCCACTCTCAAATTGAATTATTCAGTCTCGTGATTTTACTTTAGGTCCCTCCCCGGCGCTCCCCTTGTGGTTTCGCACTAAAAGGAAATTGCCTATTTATTTATGAGTCGAAGCGGATTAGGATCCCAAAACGATGCCAGAACGGAAATTAATAATATTAATTTAAGTGTGCCGGGCCACGTTTCCTGATAGTCCGTCGCCATGCATCATAACTAAACAAGGAGTCTGGGAATTGCCAAACTAATCGCACTCATAAATCTCCAGGCGATAAGGGTTGCTGCAGCACCTCGTTCAAAAGCACTGCAGGATCTCGGTGAAAAACAGGAAAAGCTGAAGGAAAACTTGTTATTTGCACACAAAGCCATGAATTCGCGATCCCGATCGTTATATATGTATCTCAGAATTGCAAATTCTATATCTTTTGGTGTATATACGATTCCCAACTGGTACTGACATTTGTAGCTTGAGGTTCCCTCAGATTCCATCAATCGTCCTTCCTTGTCTTGGGGAGCAGAAATGTTCAATGAACGTATAGTGAGGACATTGCTGCTGACACCAATGATATTACCCCCGTCCGCCGATCGCTCGCGATTGGAGTTCGGAATTTTTGGACCAGGCTCCCTTACTTTATAGGGGGCCGTCTGTTTAATACATATTAAAACTAGAAATACCTAACTGATGAGTTAATATATTAGGAAAAGTATTAGTTGGCATCATAGATCAAAATTGCTAAGATTACGAATCGAAACGAAGGGAATTAAATTGCTCTGAGATACTGTCTCTCATTCAATTCTCAAATTAAGTCTCAATTTTTTCTTTTAAATACATAATACATTTATTTACACAATACTAAGGGTTCAAAGTTTAAAATTATGAGTGAATGAATACATTTTACCACTTTCGGTTCCATAACCTATGTTCCATAACTTATTCTTTTATAAAAGTGCAGATATTTCACATTAAGCTTAAAATGGACTCTTCAAGATGAAACCTTTTTTCTCTTTATGCCAATTAATTATGTGGATTTTCACTATTTATGGTAGTAAAAGCACAAAGGATAATAAAGTAAGAATGTAAAAGGTCTAGCCGGTTGAATATATATCTCTCTGGCTGCTGTTGCAAGCTTTAAGTTGCCTTTTTCACACTTTTACAGCCCAAGTAGTGGAGTTTTTCGGCCAAGTATCCATTCGGGCCAGAGAACAGTCCAAAAGGAACTCAAACCCAAGGAAAGTAAGGGAAAGAAACTACACTTGGGCAACAATAAAGACGTTGACTGTGCGATGCTCGTTAGCCGGAAAGTAGCTTCAAGTATATCTCATGTTTTTATGTGCACACAGGCACACATATATCCTTTGTCTTATACTTGTGTACCGCTTTTTTTTCTACCCGGTAAGAGTCTAAGAGTCGGTCGGGCATATTGATTGCCTCAATAAGAAAAGCCTCGGCGGAGAGAGAGAGATGATGGTGAGCCCCAGATTGATGGAGTGGATTTTTGTGTGGTAATGCGTATGGAAATAAGAGTGGAAATGGTAGGGATATGATTGACAAGCGTTTGTGGTTTACTCGCTAAAAGCTCATTACATTCTGTTTTGCTTTCGTAATTCGATAGGTGTTTTGTGTTAGGCATACGGTTGATTAGTGGTTGATGTTAAACATTTAGTTACGATTATGTCAACAGATTGTCCGTTTTTAAAACCGTTTCCCTTTCTGTCATATATTACGATTTAACCTAATTAAAAGGGTATTTGCCATTCTTTCATTTATAATCATAGGATCGAATGTCATTACTTTTCCTCACAAATGTCCTTACATACAATGCCCATTGCCTGTGGTTCGCTGATTCCTTTTAAATTGTAATTAAATTAAAATACATTTTCGATGACTCACTGCATCCGAATGAAAATCCACGGAAAGCTCCTGAGCTCCGCCATTCAAATCAGCTTATCGCACCCAACTGAATACGACCGCGCACCATGACCTCGTCCGTGTTTTCAATTCTGTCCGGGTTTTCCGGACTGTCCGGTTTTTTCCCAGCGCGTTCACTTGGTTGTCCTGGTCGCATGTATCTCTCTGCTGGATGCGAATGTGGCTGCGGATGTGTATAAAGGCTGTGTGGGAGCCAGTGCTTCCTCATTCTGTATCCTGTACGGGAAAGTTGCTGCTGGCTGTGCTGCTGCTGCTGCTGCTGCTGTGTGGCGCTCTGAGTGCCTGGCACTGGCGTGTCATGCAAAGGACCAAAAGTAAACGCACTTAAGCACACACTAACACTAGCAGCCAGGCTCAAACTCGAGCGCACCCACTCTCGCACACACAGAGACAGCTCACCCGTTGAAAACATTGTAAACTAAATGTTGTTTTATACACCACTCACTCACCCACACAGTCATAATTTACTGTGCTTGCTTTATGGGTGCTTTAGGGTGTGTGTTTGTATGTGTACCCCTTGAAGAAAGGATATACTACCTTTATGTATAATTCTGGCAAAGGAAAAAAAACACGAAATGACAAATCAAAATATATATTTACAAACAAACTTCAAAGAATATACATATGTTCTGTTTTAATACTAAATGTATTGTTTTAATTAAAATATTAAGAATCTAATTCTTTTTAAAATTGTTCATTGATTTCTTTGTTATAAGATCTGGAATCCTTTTATCCTTTGGATATGTTTTACAAACCATTGTGGAGCCCCTTAGACAGAATTCCCTTCATAAAATAAGTATCAACTCAGTCGATCAACTTAAGCTTTGCTTTTTGGTTGGATTTTTTCGTGTCTTATTCATTCATTCACGCACTCAGTCCGACAGTGAGCTAGTCAGCGAAGGACTTTGGCTTTGCCGCTGCCACTGCCATTGCCGCATTGCTCATACGCTCAGTGTGCTCTCAGTTATCCTTGCGCGCTGTCAACGCATTGTTGTGGGCGCCCGGCGCCTGGCAGCTGCTGCTTGAGCCCTATTGCCAGCGTGGCCATACGGTTAGTTAGTTAAAAAAAAATATAATTGTGAAAAATTAATTTAATCCTCGCCTTTTTTGGGCGATTTAACACCGCTCGCCGTTTCTGCGGTTGGTTCGAAGTGTCGTTTTGTGAGTGCGCGTGAGTGAGTTCTCTCCTTTCAATTGGATGGCAATTCATTTAATTTCGCTTTTTTTAGCTGTCTGCCGTACTTTGATTTCGATTTATACTTTGTCACTGCATTCCCCTGCGCGTAAATTGAATTTTCACACGTTTTTGTCCTGGCGTGTTTTCGTCCTAAAAGGGAGAGAGAGTGAGGGGGTTCAGAGGCAGGCCATTAATTCACCAAAGTCATATAAAAAATTTAATTTTTTAGGAAACCCTCGACCCAAATATAAACGTATACATTGGCAAAGGAAAAGAGCTTGTCCCAGCGGCGGTTGCTCGGTTCCTAAGCCGAGAGCCCGGCCAAAACAAACAGACAAAAATCGATAAATTTCAGGAGTTATTTACAAAAGCTAAACGCTTTTTTCCCCGTGGTGTATGTGACCATTGTGTGTGTGTGTGTGTGTATGCCGGCCATTGTGGCATTTCATTTCAATGGTCAGTCCAAGGACGCGACTCGCAGGACATGGGCTCCTGCCTTGTCTGTCGTCATCAATGCTGCACACGACAGCCAACAAATCGAAGCGCATAAACCCGAAAATGTGAATTTGTTTTCGGTTGACAAGCCGGAAGCCGATTTTTAAATTCTCTGAAAGCCAAAAAGGGTTTATTCAAATTTTATTCAAATTTAGTTGCTTTTTCTGTAAATTTAAGGTTTTTTATAAATACTTGACCTGAAGGATCTAATTTTTACTGAAAATAAAAAATTAATCTTCTGGGATTCCTGTCTATAGTTTTTTTAGAGAGACTTTAATATATACGAATGTAAAAAATAGTTCATTTTTATAAAATCGCAACCGCAAATATTTCTCTTTAATGATTTGTCAGATTATATATTTTTATTCCTGTCACACTCTATTGGAATTCCCCTTTATATGAATAGCGTTTACTCAAAGTAAGGGAAGAATCCACTCGCCGTTCCGAGTAGCCTGGAAAATCCAATCATGCTATCAGCCCCTCTTACTTTCGATCTCCACCTCCATTTCCATTGGCACTACCAGCTTCAATCTCCTTTCCTCCTTGTCCTTCCGCTGTGATTTCATTCTTGTCCTTTCCCCCCTAGTATTTTATTTTTTCGCTATCTCGGGGCCTCGAAAAGGAAGGAGCCGCGCTCGCATCTTCAGCTTGAGTGTGGCAATTATATTTTTATTGTTTCTGTTGCCAAATTGTCTATCAAAAATTGTGATAGCCGCCTGGGGCAGCACTTGACTTGAATGGCGTCTGCCGTCCAGCACCAAGGGAGATTGGATGAGTTAAAATCCCCGGAATGGGGAGTTAAATGTGCGCAATGAGAAGCACAAAGATAATTAGGTTTCAAGCACCAATTTCCATTTATTTTTCTTATGGCGGGGAGAAGGCATTTAATTGATACCTTTAATATGTAAAATACCATCAAGTAATATTTATTTGAAATAAATAATAATAACGTTTATTTTTGTAGGTCTATTTATCTATAACAATTAAGTCGAATAAAACAAATTTAAAAGAATTTCGTAGTAGATTTATTCAGGCATAATTTTATCGTCAAGCTTGGCATGCTTTTAGGCGTCGTGCGGAAATTAAATTTTCAATTATGCAAACTTTTCAATAGTATTTAATGAAATTTCCCTCAAAGTTAATATTGCATCCTTCGGTTGATGTTTTTTAATAGGATCATAAGAGCAACATACTGCATTAGCTGCTCGCACAGTTGCAACATTTTTCAAAAGCATTTATTGCAAAGTTTATATAATTCTTGGTGAGGGTTACACAAGGATTCAACTTTTACTTTGTGCCTCCTGTCCGTTTCAGGACCCGAACCTGACCAGCCTGTTCCTGGTCAAAGGAGGGAAACTTCTTGTATGAGAGGAAAACTTGGCTCATTAAATTTTCATTGTTTTAATTTGCGCCACGTGAAATGCTCCCATCTGGGGGCAAGAAGGCGGATGGAGGTAGGGGCATGGGTACTCCGTGGTTGAGAGTGCGGTCCGGTGGCTAGAGTTTTCTATGTCGACGTGCCTGGGCAGAGAAGATGTGGGCGTCATTGGTTTCTTCGGTTTCCAGAGTCAAAGTCGCCACGTTTTACGACTAATTTGGCTAATTTGAAAGCACAGGCTGCTGCTGGTAAAATCAATCTCAGTCAATTAGGCCAAACAAAAGGGCGTTTTTCCCTTCACAACTCCTAACATTAGTTCAACGGAGCATTGTAAAGTTGGTTCAATTCAGAACGAGAAAAAAAGGAATTCCTTTTTAGTTTATACAAATTACACTTTTAATTAAATTCTTCGGCGCGTCCTGCTTCCAAGTTCGAGGGCGGAAATTGCCGCATCTGCAGTTGCGTGGACTAATTAAAAACAGCGTAATGGAATAGCCGTCTGCTGTCCTGGCTGCAAATTTAATGCTCCGCGAATGATTTTTAAAACTTAAGATATAAGGAAATTCTTTTGATCATTAGCATTAAAATCTTCATTTGTAAGTGCTAAGTTATTTCTGTTATTTGATTTAAGTTTAATAACTAGACCAAATCAAAAACACATTTGCTTTCAATTTCAATATATATAACATATATTGAAAAATATTCAACTAGACCAAGTTAGTCAAAATTGAGACGAATATTTCGTTATTTACTAGTCTTTTTTTATGAAAAATGTCCCAGGATATTGAGTCATCCCTCGTGGCAGTGAGAAATGTAAGCAATAGTTTAAATATTTGCATTAATATTCACTTATTTTAATTTAAATTGCATAAAGAATGTGCCTGAAGCCGTTAAGCAGACTAGGACTACTGACCAAACAATTGCAAAAATGGATATTTTGTCAGAAAGCTGCCATGAGCACGGTGGATCAATATTATGATCCACCTGATAAATCGGAGGGCGATAAGAAACAATATCGTGCTTTGAGTTTAACAAATGGACTTCGGGCAATGTTAATATCGGATCCAAAACCTGAAGAGGTCCGGCAGGCCGGCAGTGAGTCCACTATGGGCTCCTCAGTCGAGCCGTTTCAGGGTAAACTAGCGGCCTGCGCAGTACTTGTGACGGTGGGATCCTTTAGTGAGCCACGGCAGTATCAGGGATTGGCCCATTTCCTGGAGCACATGGTCTTTATGGGCTCTGAAAAGTATCCAGCTGAAAACGCATTTGATGCATTTGTTACCAAGAGCGGTGGCTTCAGTAACGCTCATACTGAGAACGAACACACGTGCTTTTACTTTGAAGTGGAGGAAGCGCATCTCAACAAGGCCATGGACCTGTTTATGAATTTAATAAAGGCCCCATTGATGCTTCCCAATGCGATGGAGCGCGAACGTTCGGCCCTGCAGTCAGAGTTCGAACAGACCCACATGCGGGATGAGGTCCGCAGGGACCAGGTCTTTGCAAGCTTGGCCAATGAGGAGTATCCGCATGGCACCTTTAGCTGGGGTAATTTGAAATCTCTGCAGGAGAAAGTCGATGACGCAACGTTGCACAAGGAGCTTCATACATTCTTCCGAAAGCATTACGGGTCCAACCGGATGATAGTTTCGATTCAATCGGTGCAGCCATTGGATGAACTTGAAGAAATGCTTCTGCGCCACTGTGGAGATATACCCAGAAGCCAACAGGATGCTCCCGACTTGTCCATTTACGGTTACCAAGCCGCCTTTCAGGAGCCGTTTTTCAAAGATGTTTTGCTAGTGGAGCCCGTTGAAGATGTCTGTAAGCTTGAATTGACCTGGGTCCTGCCGCCAATGAAAAAGTTTTATCGCAGCAAGCCGGACTCTTTCCTTGCGCAGCTCATTGGTTACGAGGGAGTAGGCAGTTTGTGCTCCTACCTGCGACAACGCCTGTGGTGCATGAGCGTTCGAGCTGGCGTGGGCGGAGGTAGCTTTGAGACCAACTCGATCTACTCCCTTTTCAGCATATCCATATATCTCACAGACAATGGCTTCGAGCACTTAGACGAGGTGCTGGGAGCCACGTTTGCATGGATAAAGCTGCTCAGCAATAGCGCAGAGCTACCGTCCCACTACGAAGAACTTCAGCAGATTGCCAAAAATAGTTTTCGATTTCAAGTTGAAGTGCCCTCCATGGACAATGTTCAAAATATTGTCGAGGACTTTAGTTACCTGCCATCAAAAGATGTCCTCACAGGATCAGACCTATACTTTCAATACAACGAAGCGGACTTGCAGCTTTTCAAACAGCACATGAGCGCATTTAATTTTAATATCATGATTTCATCACACATTCCGTATGAAGACCATGCCTACGATCAGGAAGAGCGATGGTTTGGAACCCAGTACAAGACAATTCCCATGCCCCCAAAATGGCAAACTATGTGGCAAAAGCCACCGGTGTTAAATGAACTAGCCTTTCCCAAACCTAATCCCTTTGTGACTACGGACTTTACGCTGCACTGGAAAGAATCCGGACAGCCATACATTTCGCGAATTCCCAAGACTGTAGTGAAGAATGACTTATGTGAGCTATGGTTTCGGCAAGACAACATCTTCCAGCTGCCTGAGGGGTATATTAATCTCTATTTCATCACTCCTCTTGTGCGGCAAAGTGTGGAAAACTATATTCTCGGGGTGCTCTTTACCTATTTAGTGGAATTTGCGATAGCTGAACAATTGTATCCTGCCCTGGAAGCCGGCTTAACGTATGGCCTCTACAGCGGCGATAAGGGCTTGGTTCTGCGTGTCAGTGGCTTCAATCAAAAGCTGCCGCTTTTGGTGGAAATAATATTAGATGTGATGCAAACTCTTAAATTGGATCCGGCCCAAGTGGATTCCTTTAAAGAGCTAAAGAAGCGTCAAATATTCAATGCTCTTCTAAACGCGAACGCGTTGAACCTCGACTTGCGCCTCAGTGTGCTGGAAAAACATCACTTTAGCATGATACAGAAGTACGAGGCTATTGATACCATTACAGTAGACAATTTGAAGCAGTTCAAGGATAATTTCGCTAAGAATATGTATGTGCAAGGTCTTATACAGGGAAACTTCACAGGTGACCAAGCCAAGAAAGTAATGGACAAAGTTCTTTCCATCTATAAAAGCGAAAAGATCGAGAATCTAACTTCTCTGGACAATAGCCTACTGCAAATTCCTTTGGGGACACATTTTCTGCGCGCCCGCTCTCTCAACGAGAACGACACCAATACGATCGTTACCAACTACTATCAGGTGGGTCCCTGTGACATGAAAATGGAGTGTGTGATGGATCTGGTAGAGCTGATTAGCGAGGAGCCACTCTTTAACCAGCTGCGGACTCAAGAGCAGTTGGGCTACAGCTTGGGAATTTATCAGCGGATAGGTTACGGGATCATGGCCTTTGTGATCACCATAAATACTCAGGAGACCAAGCATACGGCGGACTTTGTGGAAAAGCGCATCGAAACATTCCGAAGTGGAATGTCGAATCTGGTTTCCCAAATGAGCGACGACGAGTTTGCGGCAGTTCGAGATTCTCTAGTGGCTAGCAAACGACTGGGAGATAATAGCTTGGACGAGGAGGTAATGCGGAATTGGAGTGAAATCGTAACCAGGGAGTATTTCTTTAATCGGGTGGAAATGCAAATACAGATGATTAACAGCTTGTCCAAGAAAAATGTCATAGACTTCCTCCACGACTACGATAAGAATAACTTCCGAAAACTTTCAGTGCAGGTTGTGGGAAGAGGTAACAGATCCGGGGACAGCCAGGCGGGATCATTGTCGGGCATCTTGGATGTGGTCCATCACAGTATTTCTGGGTTAATGTCTGGAAAAATAAATATCAAGTTCTTAGGTACAACCGATGACCCTTCAAATATTAAAGACATTTCGGCCTTTAAACAAAATCTTTATGTTTATCCTTTGATTTTTACTAACCCAATGCTATCCGGAAAGTCATAGGCAATAAAAATGAAGTAAATTAATGAACTATTTTCTTATTTTTCTTAAAATTGAATACTTTAGATTTCAAGTCTTTTTAAAATTTGGAAAGTTGTATTGTTCGATTGACTTATTTGTCATGGCATATTTATTTAAAAAAATTTAATAGTTTGTTTAATATCCACGATCACATCTTTGATATTTTCATTACACTTTCCTCTGGGTGAGCCAAGAGGGATGCCTTCTGATTTATGCCTGGAGGTGCCGCCCTTCTAACAATGTCAACCTGGAGCCTGAGTTCCCTTCTTCTAATCGCGTTGGCCATTAGGGAAAGCTGGGCTAATAAAAATTAATGTACCCAACGCTTGGTGGTGGTCCGCTTTTCCAATTTCCCTGACGCATGCACACACAACGATGGTCAGTCGGTGGGTCGGTTGCTGGGAGGATTGAGCGGGTGGTTTTGGCCACACTCCTGCGGGCTACCTGGGGGCAGTGGGTTACCTATCCTGGCGTGGACTCTGTCCCAGTCACTCAACTCGTTATGCAATTTCCCAGCATTGTTTTTTTTTTTGTTTATTTTCTCTATAGCTTTTGTAGTGCTGAAAAATGCTCCTCTTGCTGCCTTCCCCCCTTTGTTCTCTCCGTTGCCAATTTATTCGCACTTATGCACGTGCATATGGCCACACACAAGGACAGTTGGAGGCATCGCACATGATCCTGGCACGTTGTTGGCCGAATCAATTTCATGGCTCGGTCGTCTGCGCCCCGAAAACCACCCACTCGCCATGCCCTTCTCCCTATGATGCCTTTTGCAATTTACTCGTTTCCTTGTGTCCACAATGCTGCCGGTGAAGAATCGAGTGGGCGCTGGCTCTACCTTTTGCTCCGACCAAGCTTTTTACCAAGTTGGAACAATTAAAATGATTTTTCTGCCCTCTGCTTGGCACTGCACTTTATCAATGCGCCCTCGTTGCCGCTTTTCCAAATGTCAACTGCCAAGGACGCACAGTTGTTTGCTTTCGTTCGCTTACTTGCTGGAATTTAAGACTCAAGTACAGAGAAAAAAAAAACAATAGGATAATGAATATTATAATAAATAATAATAAATATCATATTTTATATTGCATGTAAAAGAGAATAGTACAACTTAATTATAATTTGCGTGACGTAAAATTATTTAAAAACTATTTTTAAACCTGGACAAGTTCATTTCAATTATATATTCGTTTTCCCGGTGTTGAATAAAGCGAAAGCGACATACAAAAACCTCGTGTCCTGTTTTCCCTATGCATGACGAGTGATGAAATGAGGGGCACCACTTCATTTGCCAGTCGAACAACCTGTCCGCCGGTGTCGAACTTGTCCATTTACTGATTGATTTACAATTGTGTGTCCGTGCATGGTTTAGCCATAAATTAGCCGTTCTGCCCAATTCGATTATTGGGACCTGTCAGTGGCAGTTGGAAAAGAAAGTTGCCACAGGTAATAGAGTTTGGGTAATTTAGTTTATATTGATTAAATGAATGAACTGTATTTAAGAAGAAGTATTGGGTTATAATTGTTGTACGACCTTAATTAACTGTTGATACAACTACTACTTCTACCTTATTTATTATTAGAAACAGCTTGTTATTAAATGTTGGATAATATGTACATGGGTAGCAGACAGAGAGCTTACTTTATATTGACAAGCTTAAAGAAAAATCCATAAACCAAGTTTTGTTTCCCTTCATAATCTCTGATCAACTCCAATGCATCCACCTGAGCCACAGGATTAACCCAACTATCAACTATCCACGGCTCAACTCTGAACAAGTTGCAATCCGAAACATGGAGATTATTCAGTCATCCCTTTCAAGACTCACTCGACATCAAGTATACGCAGCGTGTTCGTGTTTTCTGGCTTCCCTTGCTTAAGCTTTAACTGCCTTTTTGTTTGTGTATGTTGTATTTGACACCACCCCACATTTTTGAGTTGATTATTCTGTGCGCGCCCAGAAAAGTTTTTGGCAAAGTTTTCTACAACGCAACAGCAAAACCCAGCAAAAACAAAGCCCGGCCCCTTTAAGCCATGTGTGGTGTATGTAAGCCATATATTAATAATAAGTCCGTCCAAAGAACACCAGCCAAAGCACAAAAATACAGATGTGGTACTTTTGGTTTCGCAAAAAAGGTATTATACAATAGAAATACAATTCATTTGGTTTTTATGTTGTGTTGTGCTGTTATTTCGTTTCGTTTTGTTGATCTTTTGTGAATTGTTGTTCTTGTAGTTGTTTGCTCGAATTTCTTTCTGTTGAAGTTTTCAAAATTGAAAGCATGGCTAGATTTCCCTGGAGCTCCATCCCCTTTTGTAGCATACATACACTCACACCACGTCTAATAAGTTGCACATGCCAAGCCCCTGTCATGCCTTATTTAGCTTGCATTGCCCAAAAGCATTTGGCACATGCCAAGTTTGGTGTTGCATCTTGCCATCAACTGAAATTTGCCCCAAAGCAGGAAGGATGGAACAGTGGGGCAGGTCGGGTTAGGAGAATGGCGGTACATGGTACAGGGTTAGGGGGTGTTGCTTTAACTGCCATCACATTTTGCATGCTTCGTTAAGCATTCTGTACAAAACATAACAGCAACAGCAGCAGCATCAGCCCAGATAAAGTGGCAGCGGGGGTGTAAAAAGTCACCTTCGGCGAGCTACAGTTTGCCTTGGCACAAGGAAAGTTACACAAAAAAATATGTATTACAAGTAAAGTTCTAAATCTAAAGTTGAAATATTTAGGAACTTTAAGAATTTGGGAAAACTTAATACAAGTATAAATAATATGGTACATAAACCGTTCTATTGTATGTTTTATACTATTCGTATTACCTAATTATGTGACCTGCTAGAACTGCTTATATTTTAATTAATTTCTGTATTTTGGCAGTGAACACTGTACTACACAAATCTAGTTGACTATACATGTTGGTAATTTATTCCAGACTTCAGATTGGTTGTCTGAGTGTTTGTCTGCTGATTTGTTGTTGCAGCTGTCGTCTCTGTGCAAAGTTTCGAAGTGTTGTATATGTATATAAATTTTCATATCAAAGAACTAGCAAGCAGAAACTTACCACTGAACTGTCCGTCAGTCAGTCAGTCAGTCAGACGCTCAGTTGTTCAGTCAGTCAGCCGGGTTAGTCTGCCCTCCGATGCCACCGATTCGGCCCCTGCTACAGCATATTTGATTGTTTTTCGCTGGCTCGCAAAGTGAACCTCTAATATCGAGACTGAAATTGATGATGCAGCCCGAATTTGATTTCTGTTTCGGAATTTCTATTTCGCCTTTGTCTCTTTCGACGCGAACTGATGCGATGCGATGAGATGGGATTGAGGGAGATTGCAGAGAGCGTTTCAAACACTAGTGGCTAATTTTATTGTGAACGGTGCGATGTTGTATCATCACATTTAATTGCAGAAATTGGTTCTTTTTTATTTATATTATAGGTTAAAATTTGTGCAATAACTACAAGATTTGAGATTTTATTGTTTCTAGATTTTCCGTTTCTAGATTTTTGAACAACTATTCACTTCTAAAAGAAAGAGTAAACATCTTTAACATAAGTTAAATTTATATATATATATTTTTTTTTTAATGTTTAAAACTCCTTTAGTCATGTTTATAGCTTGTAGCTTTAAATAAACCTCAATCACTATTTTTGCCCCGACTGTAAGGCCAATCATCATCCATTTCCCATGGCAGAGATTTAACATTTTGCCTCATTCAGCCTAAACTGCACTTCTCAGTGAGGCGCAAAAGACAAGAGGCTTCTAAATAAGCTGCAGCTGCTATTCTTTATTGTTTATTTTTGAATCCCCTATATTTTTTATTGCAAATATCTGACTATGAACATAGCAAGTAAATATTTTTAAAATTCAGTTGTGACTCATTTTAATATATACATTTTATTGTTATATTTTTTTTAGGCTCCATCATGTTCCATGTGCGACGCCGGCCGGCGGACTCACAGCCGCGAAGACGTAAGAAAAAACCGCTGGGGGCTGCGAATGGAGCCAACCACATGTCCGGCGATCGCGAGGGTCCCGTCCTGGTAGAGGTGACGCACAGCGGCGATGGCGGTCGGCGGATCAAGCTAGGTAGCGACCCCGTGGAAGTGGGGTCGGCAAATACCAATTGCCTCCAGCTATTCGGACCCTCGATCCAGCCAAGGCACTGTCTCATCTCGCTGCTGGAGGGCGTCTGCACAGTAACCCCGCTGCACACTGATGCTCTGACCTTCGTCAATGGCCACCACATCAGCCAGCCGACGATTTTGCATGTAAGTAGGGGGATGTCTAACAAATGTTTGGGAATATTTTGAATCCTTATTTCACCTATGAGATTATATGAAATCTACGTTTCTCCTCGTGACTAATGTGCACTCCTTAGGGTGACCTTTTCTTTTGTATATCTTCCATTAACTAATTGCGAATAATTCGGCTTAATTAGTTAAATTTTCTCGCTCGTCACCCGAGGCTGGCGTATGTTTGCCTAATTTGACGGCAGCAGGCAATGCTGTTAAGGGAAAAGTTTTGCCAACGACAACGACCTTGACCCGCTTGAAGTTTAAACTGCTTAAAGCCAGGCTAAAGTTCCACTCGCCTGTCATTTGTCCTTTTACTTTAAATTCGTGGGATTTTCGTGGCTCGGCTGTCTGGGTCCAATCCAATAATCGTCCCGGCTTAGTCAAGCATTTATTGGGCCAACTTTCCGATGGAATCAGCTGAATTGATTCACACTTTGGGGTTAAACAAAGTCAAAAGTAATTTATTTAACTCTAGCAACTTGCTGAAACTAAACTCAATTAATTTAAAGGGATATAAATCGTTGGGAAGAAAACTCTATGTCCTACCTTGTAGCAAACAAATATACCATAAGAGAGACGGAAGTACAATTCGACTGCTTTTGAAATAATGCCACTACCTTGTTCGCAATGTGTAAAACCATTGACAAAATTCCAAAACACACATTCACGACGAACTTGAGCCGCATTGAGTTGGAATTTTCAATTTCCATTCATTTGCACTTCAAGTTCATTATCGGCTTCGAGTTTGAGTTTGAAAAGGGCAATAAAACCAGCGGCGTGTGTGTGTGCGGTAGAATACGTCCCAATGGCTTTGAGTCGCCGCTGATTTATCTTTTGTTTTGACAACTTTTCGGCACACAACGGAAACACAAACAAAACGTTAAGAGACATCGGGGAAAATGAATCAAATTGGCTTTCGGCGTTCTCACGCATTAGCGGAAAAGTCAGAGGGAAAGCCACGAAAAACACAACAGCGAATTTGCCAATGCGTTGTGTAAGCCTGTTTCCCTCTGTTGTTTTTAACTTTCCGCTTGATAAATTTGAAACCAAATAAACAGGAAAAACTTCTGAATTCCCCCCATCTCTGAAATGAAACTGGAGCGCCGAGCAGCTCGGCAATAACCTCAAACTGTCTTTAGGGATTATATCTTGGACTAAAAAAAGGGAAATACTTCTTTTTGTGCATTTTCTGTTCAGGATTTTCTGTCATTGGCATTTTTGTTGGCTTCTTTTCCCTGTGTTTGTCCATGGAATTAATTCCGCTAATATATTTTTATTTTCATTTTTTCAATTGGCAAATTGGGGTTGGCTGTGGTTCGATGAACCTGAACAAAAAATAATGCAAATGAAAATCTCTCTGTTGTGGGATGTGCTTGTGTCAAAGATGCCTTCACCGAGCTAATCAGCATTAGGGGGAAAAGCAAACAAACGAACACTAACACACACACTCCGAACGAGATAGCTGGTAACGAAAACATAAAAAAATTAACACAAATCTCGATTCAATTCGAACTGCTGAATCTCCCCCCAGAGAGGGGCGTCTCTGTGCGGCAGTTTTGATTTCGAAACGCCCCAAAATTTTTCCAATCGCTGCCACAGTGCCCCAGAATCTGTCAAACAGTTCACTTCACTCTACCCTCGCTTAGCTGTGTAAATATCTGAATAATTACCGCACTTAATTACAATTATTAAATCACTTAAATCGGTTTTTTAACACATAACCCTCGTCACATCTCTGCATATGACCGAGTAATTAATTCATATGTGTATCCCGCTGTCTGCCACTTACAGAACGGTTCGGTCGTAATGTTCGGACGCGTGGCCTCGTACCGCTTCCTCGACTCACCCACGGACGGACGCTATAACCTGGCCCTGTCGCAGTCCCAACTGGACTCGGCCTGCCTCTACGAAAGGTGAGTAAGCTGTGGAATATGGTTTCAAGGAGTATGTCCAGTTCTTTTGCGATAAAATGTATGCTACGCTTGCGCCAAAAAGCTTTATTGTATAATTATTTTAGTTTTTATATTCATTCTCGATTAAATATTATTAAAGTTCGATTTATTTAATGAGGCGCAAATTAATACAAAAGATTTCTTGAAAAAGTCGTCATAAGGTCGTTATATAAATACTTGAACTAATAAATTAATTTTGTTAAATGCCGAACGAATTTCAAGACTTTTTGCAAGTCTTAATTAACTTTAAAAGAAATTCATTAACAATTCAGTTTAAGGAACAGTGTCCTCTCTTTCTGAGAATTTTATAAAGGGCAAATTTTTATGTCGTTCTCATTTAAAACACTCCCTTTCTCTGGAAACCAAACTCGCGTTTTAATTTTGTGATTAGCTAGGCAAAGGCAATCTACGGCCTTAACATTTCCATATCACGTCGCTTGGCAAATGCAAATGAAAAACAATTTAATTCACCTTAAGTGAGAGACATTTAGGAATTTCGGCAATATTTATTTGAGAGTGGTGTTTTTTTATTATTGTTGTATGCTCTGCGCATTTATTCATATTTATGTATGTATTTTTTATTTTATTTACACGCCTTTTGTGCTGTTCGTTTCTGTTTCGTTACGTGTTGTTTGTTTTTATTGTTTGTGTAAAAACATTAATCTCATGCACTCACCAACAAACCGTCAACAAAAATTATGAAAACAAATATGCAAAATAATTTGCACACAACCCACACACACACACACTCCATTCACCACCACCACAACGATGAAAACAACAACTTGGAAAACTCGGCAGTCGCTCACCCACATCCCCGGGATCTTGGAACGATGAGGATGGAGCCTTGAGTTCGGTGGGTATTTTTAAAAGTATTCTTTTAATAATTTCTACATGCGTAAATCTGCTAATCATTAGACCCACAAGAGCGACTACGACCATCACCACCAGCAGTCGAACCAATCGACGAGTGCCTACCACAACAATAACAACAATTCCAGTGACCATCCGCTGAGCAGCACGCTTAGGGACGTAGTTGACAGTAAGGTTGGACAGGATCAGGCAATCAATTCGGCCAACTACGATGGACAGAGTCTGGAGGGCAATCTGGAGAATGAAACCAAGTCCATTTCCAGCTTGAAGTCAGGTGGTTCCAACAGTCAAGATCGGTAAGCTATGACTGTCGCTCTTCATCAACTTAATCTGCGAAAATCAATATATTCTTTCTCCAAAGAGTCTTCCCCAAAATAACTAAACAGGAAACCCTACACAAAAGTTTCACACATAAAGCAAACATGTTCACTGTCTGATTAAATTTTATTTATTTTTTACAATTTTTTTTTTGTGTGCGCTTTAAAAATTACCAGTTTGTTTTGTTCACCCTGCAATGGTCCTAACTGCTTTAATTTTCTGTTGTTACCATTGTTGTGTGCGCTCTACTAATATCGATTAACCCTTTTTCTGATGAACACAGGTCCCCCAAAATGCCGGGCTCTGGGCTCATGGCGGGAGGTGGCAGCGGATCCGGCGATGCCCAAGGACAGGAACCCATTCTACCAGCCGTCCTCGAGTTCCCCGAAACGCATCAGGAACTCTTTCTGCGTCACATTATCAGTGAGCTAGATGTGAATGTTCCGCACTTTAAGCTGGCACCCGTTTACTCGCTCTACCTGTGTGCCAGGTGGGTAATTTGTTTTGTTTTGGGGAGTAGCATGCCATATTAAGAGTAAGGAAACGCTTGCTCGGCTTTAGTTGTTGTCTTAAATGTTTCGCTGTTCTAAATATCCTTGGTGCATAAATGAATGAGCTTTTTAAGTGTTTTAATATTAATTGTGTACGTAATGAAAAGAAATATTACAATTAAATATATTTTGATAATTAAGGCGGTCCGCTTAAGGGAATCTATAACTAATTAGAGTGCATTTGTAATCCGTTCCTATAAGCCAATTAGTTTAAATTGATTATATATTGCTCTTAATTGCAAAGCAGCTTATTTAATCATTTATTTAATGTTAGCAGATTGCTGACAGATTTAATTTATCTTCAAATATATATATGTATGTACAAGATAGATTGATAGGATAACTTGACTCGACTTGACTCTCAACCCCATTGGTTGTCTTAGGCAATTTGTTCTTCGATGAATCCATTTACATTTCAATTCCAAAATCAGAGCTTCATTAAACAAGGCCTTAGGGACAAGGACATGAACACGGACACGACCAAAATTACAAGCGGATGAGGAGGAGAGCAGCTAACGCCAGCTGACAAATGTCCGGACTCCGGACACAAAGTGAATCGACATGTTCCAGAGGGCACTTGTTCATTCCCCCCTCCTGCTTCGGAAGCAGCAGCCAGTATCAACAATTCATTATCAATTATGATGATTTATCTTGGCTGCTGACCCAATTTGTGAGCTATTAATATTAATGTGTTCTGACAGCGGGATGCGGGGCAAATGAGAAACGGAAAGTGGTCAGGCAGAGCCAGGAGCTGCAAAAGCACGAGGAAGCAGAGGAACTTTGACATTTGACAGGCGTGAAAATCAATAGATTCGAATGGGGTGACATGGCTGGAATGAGGAGCATAACTCATACCATCAAGAGAGTGGAACTCAAAGCTGTCTCTTTGCCCTTAATCCTGACAGATATCGCGCCTCCACCCACTACCGCCCGGAGTTGCAGCCCACGGAGCGTGCCCATAAGCTGACCATGTTCCTGCACCATGTGGCCAATCTGGTGTATAGCGTCGTCCAGGATCAGTATACAGATCCGCGAGTTTTGGCCTTTTGGATGGCCAACAGCTCGGAGTTCCTGCATTTCCTCAAGTCGGATCGCCATATCAGCGCGTTCAGCGTCCAGGCGCAGGAAGTTCTGGCCGAGGCCGTGCAGACAGCGTTCCGCAATCTGGTCAACTGCTTTCGGCTGGAGCTATCGCAGACCCTCAATCAGTTTCTGTCCGAGAACATTGACCACGACTCGGCGGCGGGTCTGGTGCTGACCGTCCTGGGCTCTGCAATGGCATTGCTAAGACGCTGCCGCGTGAATGCTGCTCTAACGATCCAGTTGTTCTCGCAACTGTTCCACTACATCAATGTCATATGTTTCAATACGGTGAGCGGCCGTGGAATGGCCTTGACCTCCTCCTTCCGATTTGCTTATTTTAATATTTGAATTTATCCCTTTCAGATTGTGGCTAACTCTCACATGTGTACTGGGGATTGGGGCAAAGTTATGACGGAGCGGTTGCAGTTGCTTGAGCTGTGGGCGGAGCGCCAGGGACTGGAATTGGCCGCTGACTGCCATCTGGCCAAGATCAATCAGTGCGCCCAGTTTCTGCAGGCCCCAAAATCCTCCGTGGAAGAAATCCAACAACTGGCCTGCTCCTGCTTCCGCTTAAACTCCCTGCAAATGGCCGCGTTGCTGCAGCAAGAGAAGCTTCCACGAAACCTGGTTGACACAGCCATCCGAATGGCCGAATCTGTGGCGGACGAGCTAACCCGTGCGGATGGGCGGGAGGTTCGATTGGAGGAGTCGCCGGAGTTGCACTTGGCGCTATTGCTACCCGACGATGGATTCAGCTGCGATGTAGTGCGCGGTATACCCACTGGCCTCGTCGACTTCCTCAATCCGCTTCAGCAGCAAGGCATGTGCCGGCTGGCGGCGCAGCCAACGTCGATTGGTCTCTGGACGGTCTATATGCATCAGTTCAATGTAGGTCCTGCGTTACTGAGTCCCGAAGCCTAATGTACTAAATCCTTTTCATGCAGGCCCGCAGTTCCAGTGCAATGTCTAACTCCAAGCTCCCGCAGCCAGAGTTGCAGCTAATTAAGCTGCATAAGAACAGCAACGGCATGGGCCTTTCCATAGTGGCGGCCAAGGGTGCCGGCCAGGAGAAACTGGGAATTTACATCAAGAGCGTAGTGCCGGGCGGAGCGGCGGATGCCGATGGTCGTCTGCAAGCCGGCGATCAATTGCTGCGCGTCGATGGCCAAAGTCTTATAGGCATTACCCAGGAGAGGTAGGAATATTGATATGGGGATTCATTTAAGGGCCGGTACATAATTCTGTGCGTTCTTTTTAGGGCTGCCGACTATCTGGTGCGAACGGGTCCGGTGGTCAGCCTGGAAGTGGCCAAGCAAGGTGCCATCTACCACGGATTAGCAACGCTGCTACAGCAGCCCAGCCCCGTGATCCAGCGTGGTGAGTAGCTCCCTTTAGTAGGAGACCACACACATATCTATACAAACAATACACACATTAGAGCGAACTCCAGGTGCTGGGTAGGACGCTAAGAACACTTAACTCAACTCACTCATCCAAGATACTCACTCACTACTCTACTCTACCGTCTCACGTTGCGTAAGCTAACCAAGTAACCAAACAACCCATCCCCCATGCTGCTCCGTCCGCTAGAGGCTTGCGCTAGCAATTTTCTCCAGCATCTGAGCCCAGGTCACCAGCAGCGTCGTCACTCTTCGTTCCAGCAGCAGGCCCGTTACTATAGCAACTCCATATCGGACGATAGTCTTAATAGAAGTCGTCGTGAATCCTTCGCCTGCATGCGGGCTTCCTCGCCGCCCGTTAGGCGTTTAAGTGCCTCTTGCCTTCAAGAGGAGCTGTGCGCCTTGGGCCATCAGTTACACATCGATCCAAGGTACAGGGATACAAGACCCATTGCAAGATCCGCGAGCAGCTTATATCTGGCGAATGAACAGCAATCGGGGGGTTATTACCATCAAGCGCCTCCCTCGATGGCTCCTTCTGTTACCCACTTTAGTCCCATGCGACCGCTAAGGAGAACGCCGCCGCCTTCTATTTACATTGAGGAATACCAGGACGAGCCGGCCGCCAAAGACTCGCAGGAGTCGTTTGGAAATTTTGCCGCCGCCTACAGCGATGCCCATCAGCCCCTGAATGAGGAAGGTATCGCTTCTATGGCTCACTCCGATGATATACCTTTTATAGATGACGAGGATGAGGAGAAGCAGCAGCAGCAGCAACAACAAAGACCTTGCATGGCCAGCTCCAGTTGCTCCTCCTCCACGGTGAAGAGAAACCCCGCTGCGAGCTACCGGAAAACAGTCAGCTTTGATCTGGACCAGACAGAAGCAGAAGATGCCACCGGGTCGGGAGGAGGAGCCACTGGAATCGATAGGAAATACCACACCCATGACGCTATCAGCCATTTGGCAGCTGGGGCGTCGTCAACCGAGTCTCTGATGGCCGAGCAGCAGGCAGCAGAGAGGATGCCTCTCATTCAAAAGATTCGCCGGGAACTGAATAGTAAGCGAGCAACAAACTGCTCTGCGGATGGTTTCAGTTCCGGCGGATCCGGTTCCAATAGCCAGCGTTCATCCAGCGAGTCCATCGAACGAATGCCGCTGCTCCGGCAGAATCCGAATCAGATGCCTGGTCAGCACCGGCAGCTCAACACCCAGAGGTCGCACAAAAGGTCAGCCGGAGTGGTCAACGCTGCCCCAATTGTCAGCATTCAAGTTCCTAGTGTGTGTGAAATCGAAAGTTCCTGCACCACCCGTCCACGTCCTCTTTCTACTGTAAATACAAGCAATCGATATTGTGCCAGCACCTCCACAAAAACCAAAACAATTCCAACCAGCACCACCTCTTTAATGGTTAACAGCCGAAGACGGGCCAGCAGCCATGCGAATCTCAGTCCCCACTTTTTAAAGGTACCATTGGGTCAAGGAAAGGTGCGCGAAATGGCGGCCTTCTTTAATGAAAACAAGGACTTCCTACCGACCAACATGAATAAATCGCGATCCACCTCGGCACTGGATGATCAAACCGGCAGCAGCAAACCGTGTGACAAGCTCTCGCAAGCAGAGCAGGGACAAATCCTCAAGCAGCTAAAGGAGTGGAGCCTGTATGGCAGTGCAGGAAAGGATTATGATAAACCGGAAAAGGCCGGCGGCCAAGCGAGCTGCGATTGTCCCTGCTGTGGTCATTGTCGCGGCAAAGCATTGCTGGAGCCAGCGGAACAGGAGCCACGCAAGGCAATTGCCACTTTCAAATGTTACGACAGTTGCCAGGACGATGAGGCAGATTCGGAGGAGGCCAAACAGAAGCCGGAACTATCCCGTTATGCCGCCTGCCGCCGGAGTGTCATGTGCAACAATCGCCAGGCTCATAGTGTTCGCCAACTGAAGCGCAACAAACAGCAAAAACAGCACAAGGCTAAGCCAGGCGCCGCACATCCTCGTCATCGTCATCATCATCATCATTGTCATTGTCATCAGCAGCAATCACGCCCCCAGGCGCCCGCCTCACCACCCTCCACGGCCAAATTGCTCCTGTCCCTGGCCAGCTCCAGCAGCAGCAGCAGGATCAAACACAGTTCCAGCAGCAATAAGCGGAATTCAAAGAGCTGTCCAAATTGCGGGGATGCCACCGATGATTGCTGCTCAGGCAGCTGCAGCGACGCAGAATCGTGCTCCTCGGCTGGTGCTGAGTCCTCCTCAACAAGCTGCTGTGTGGCGGCTTATTGCGATGCTCTTGAAATTCATGCCAATCTCATGGGTGGCGATAATGGCGATGATGATGAGGATGATGATGTGGATGATGCAGATGATGTGGGCGGCAAAGGGCCCTGTGTCAAAGTGCCATTGGGCGCCGGCTCAACAAGACCAACGACAACGCCATTGTGTCCGACACACAGATGACAACCCAACCAAGCTGCACCGAGGTTCATGTTGTTCCCCTCGTTGTCTTACTTAGCCTTTTGGTTTTTGCCTGTTCTTAGAAATAGATTTTTACCTTGTTTCTTGCATTTAGCTATCCATTTAAGTTGTAGGTTGGCTTACATTTTCTTGAATTTATTAGATGTATCATTTACAAACAATCGCTTTGGATGGACAAAATGCTTTTAATATTTAAAAAGAATAAATGTGTATTCTTTTTTGCTTCAGGTCTCAAATTTATGAATGGAATTTGCCCTTTGCTTAAATTTTAAATTAATCTGAGTTTTATATTTAGCATTGTGTTATTTTTTAGTCAATTTTGTTTCCTCTACTCGCTCTCTTACCTACGCGCTTCATATTTAATTGGATTTTATTGTCGCAATTTTGTTCTTTTTGCAATTTATTTCATACCTGGCATCGACAGGATCCGAGTGGGTTTAAGGCTTGATTACACTTTTTGTAACCCTTGCGGCGGTCTTTGGAACAATCGGATAACCTATAACTTCAATGTTAAAATAGGTTTAGTTCTAAAAATGAACTAATGAAATATTATTTTTAATTTAAAAAGGATTTTTCAAATATTCGATAATGCCTTTTTTTCCTTTTGGTCGAGTAATATATAGCTTTTGAGTACCGGATATCTCATAGTCTAGCATATTCGTGTTTATGTATTTAAGCCGATGAAAATATTTTGTTTATATGTGGATTTATGTTTGTAAATAGAATTTTGTTCTCTGTTATCCAATGGCTTTGTAGCTTTGCCCTTTCCGTAGTAATTTAATTACATTTTGTATGCATTTATTAAACATACTAATTCATTTATGATTATTGCACTGAATATGAAATTTACTAAAATGTCAAACTGTCTATCTGTCTCTATCCCCAATCCATGCGCACCAACCAACCTTAAATCCACCACCAACTCGAAAATCCTTTAAAAATGCACTTGACACGCTGACGATGATGATTATGTTGCTGGGAACTCTTGGCGGAATGTGGAAATCACAGGTAATCGACGTATGTCCGAACGCGACCTGACGCGCATGGGCGGCGCCGAGTCGACCAAATCTTTGGGTCCACTAATGGCCACCGGCCATCATCCGAATCACAGTCTCAGTCTTAGCCAACATCTGAACAACAGCCACAACAGCAACACTCTCGGCAACAACAATAGTAGTAGCATCATCAATCCGTTAGCGGCACACCTGCCCAACAGCAAGTCAGTGCCGGCATTGCATCACCACACGGGATCGGGTACCATATGTAAGTGAACGATGCACCGCCCCCCATAGCCATCCCCTCCTTATCCCTGGTAATCGGAGCACAATCCAATTCAGACTACAGTCGGCCAGATACTAATTCATTTTCTTTCCTGTCTTTCTCCCCTGGATCTCGTCTTCCGTATCTGCATCCAGCCCTGGCCAATTCCAAGTCACGCAGCACGCACAGTTTGCATAACAATACATCGAGCATTATGGGCAGCGGAGGAGTAGCGGGAGGAATGCTGCTGGGTCAGCCACCAAATGGCAGCCACAACAATGCAAATGGAAATGGGAATGCCAACGAGCAAGGATTCTATCAGAATCTCAGCGTGTACCGGGCGCAAAATCAAAGCCAGCCGATTCTGAACGAGAGGTAATGCATTTATGACTTCCTATATACATGTGGGCCATAATGTTACGATTGTGGTCAGCTTAATTGTACTGAAAGTCTGTAGTTTAATCGAAAAAGTGCCTTAGAAATATGACACTTTTTCATTTGATTATTTTATTGAGAAAATAAGTATCCAATATTGGTAAAATATTACTGCTTTTGTGAGTTAATATGATAATAGTAAATGAATTCAATAACGTTACGACTGGAAATTAAACACGGGGATATTATATTTTAATTATTTATATATTTCCAGCTCATATTTAAAAACATTAGATATTAATTTCAATACTAAGGCAATGAATTTAAAAAAATCAGTACTTGAAACGAATGGAGTACATTTTTGAGAACTCGAGACCTAAAGCTTAGAGCAACATAATTCTCTCTGTGTACGTTTGGGTTTGTAATGCAAATATGCAATTCCACTTACCATATTCACTTTAAAATGCCATTTGAAATTCGGTTGTGTTCAGCTGACCACAGAAATCGTTTTCCGCTGCCATTTGCCGTTTGGTTCAGTTCGTTTTGCTTTTGCGTTTTTTGCTTAAACTAAACATCTATTGTGAGTAGAACATTCTAATAGTGGTACACAATTGAGGTGAGACCCGTATCGATCTAGAAATGTTTCTATAATTATGAAACATTGTACTCACTTAACCACTTTACCATACTTTGATATTACTTAGAAAGTGGACTCTATACATAGCAAATCCGAAAGCTACCTCGAAAATCTCACCTAAGCCACCAATTCCTATTAATAATTTACATCAATTTCAAGTGTGTTAATGGGGTGCGGTCGCCACCAAGTTTAAGTAATGTGTTGCTAACTCTCATGTGTGTAATTTTAGGGTGGTGACAGTGCGTTTAAAGAAATTACTTTATGGCTTCATACCCATTAAGAAAGAATATCAACTTGTAGAAATGTTCCAAGTACGTGAGTAATTAGACTCTGTCGTTTCTCCTAGTTAATGTTGCTGCGCTGTACAGAGGCACGCACCGTTGCAATAAACACAAGCCCTTTCCCTGTTCCGGCGTTGGGGAAGAAGTTAAAGAAGTTATTTCAGCAACGCACTCTTGACACGATTTTTAGCTAATTACCAACCACTTGAGCAAGCACCTTGTCCGCTTCATTGTCCCTAATAAAAACATCTCTCAATGGCTTCTCTTTCACAGATCGCCAATGCCCGCACATGTCGCCATGAGCAACGCCTACAATGGCAATTCCCCGCTTGCACCGCAACAGCAACCACAGCAGCAACCATCGCCCTACCTGCAGGCCAACGCTAACCTACCACCCACTCGACCCGTCTCGGCCTATTATCACAGTCAGCAGTCCGCGCAGCAGCAACTCCAGCAACAGCAACTTCAGCAGCAGCAGCAGCAGCACTCCTTGCAGCAGCAACAGTTTGCACACAGCAGCAGCAACATCAATGGCCAGCAGCAACATCAGCTCACGCTCAATAATCGCAACAAAAACCAGCAGAATTTCCAGCATACCCTGCGTATGCAACAGATGATGGCACCATCGATGCCCAACATCAGCAACATGTACCAGCAGCAGCAGCAGCAGCAGCAGCAGCAACAACACCAACAGCAGCAGCAACAGCTCCCCCTGCACCAACAGCAGCAACCTATAATGAGCAGCAGCCAGAGTATGCAGAACGTTAACGATTTCACGGGAAGCAGCTATCAAAACGGAGGCCTGGAGTACCGACGCAGCCAGCTCCACGACCCAACCACGCTTTACGAACTGCAGCAGCAGCAGCAACTATTACAACAGCAGCAACAGCTCCAACAGCAGCAACAGCAGCCGTCACCCAACTTTATTGCACTGCCTCCGAAGCCCTTGGGCAGCCTTCTGCAGTCGCCCAATAAACCAAATGCTCCACCAAGCACAGCGCCCAAACCGCAGCAGCAACAACAACAGCGTTATCTTGGACAATCCCAGATTGCGGAGGATAAGCCACCGCTTCCACCAACCGCCACACATCCGTTGTTTAAGGCCACACAACAGATAGCTCCAGGAATGAATTACGTAGCCAGCACTCTGGATCCACCGAAGGGCAGCTATGTTCCGCCAACTAGCCAGGCAAACAGCAGACCACAACTTCACAGCGGCAGCAATCCCTGGGAGAGAGAGGAACGTGAAAAGGATTTGGAGATGCGACGGGAGCACATACGTCAGTGGCGGGAGCAGCAAATATCTGAGCTCTCTCAGATCATCTCACGGTCGGCCATGCAGGAGGAGCAGCTAAAGACATTGATCCTAGAGCGGGACTTTGAGCGAAGAGCACAGGAATTACAAGAACAAGAGGAAAATGACCAGGAGCAGCAGTACGACAAGGAGAACGTGGTGCAGGAGCTTTTCCGGCTGACCGGCAACGGTAGCGGCCAGGTCAGTGCCATACAAACGCCCGTCACCAGCTACAGGCAGACCGAGATCAAGATGGCAGAGATTACGGACAACAGCAGCAGTCCACTGGAGACAGTGCCAGCCCCAATAGCGCCTGCACAACAACCAGCCAGTAGTGGCACCCAGCAACAGCCGAAGAGCATACTCAAGCACAATCGGTACTCGGAGGGCGGAGTGGGAGGCTCTGGTGGAGCACCATCATCGCCCTCGAAGTCCCAAAAGTCCGCTAGCTTTGCGGACGAGCGACATCTGCAGACAGAGCACCCTATATCCAACCTGGCCAAGGAGCTCAACCAGCTGACAATGCTCGACAGGGATAACAACAATGAGGCCCAAGACGCTGCTGCAGTTCCCCCGCCACCGCCTCCAGAGCGGAACAGCTCCTACCTGATCATGTCCCAGCAGAAGCTGCGAGGAAGCACTGGGAACCCCACCTCTACCTCGTCCATGGGTCTGCTAAAAACGGCCACCAGCAATCAGCAGGCAGCCGCAGTCGGTGAGATCAAGAAGGCCTCCCTCCTCCTGAACACTCAGGCCAGCAACAACAACAATAATTTGAGTGGCAGCCTTAACAATAACACCATGCAACCGGCGTCACCTCTGAGCGCAATGGAACTGAATGCCGCCTATGTTTCGGCCACAGGAACTGGGATGATGATGGGCGGACTGGGTACGCCTCCTGCGCCACCACCGCCCTTGTTGCAACAGCAAAGGGACAACAAGCGGGTTAGCTTTAATGACGAGGAGAACAATGTGGTGAGCGTGCAGCAGCAATACATCATGGATCAATATCTTGACCATCATCCGGAGTTTGATAAAATTGAGGAAGATGAGAGCGTAAGTTATTTTATTTTATTTGAAATACCATTGCAATGAAGAGCTATTTTATTCACAGTATCTGCAGCACAATAACATCGATGCCTCCATGCTGCCATCCATGCCAGCCACGCCAGATGCCGCCCTTTGGAACACTTCTGTGCAATCGACGCCCGGCGTTATTGGAGCGCAAGAGGTGTACAGGTGAGTTGTTCTCCCAAGTTTCTCCAAAACACAGATTATATATATTCCTATTCATTAAAAACAGAGATCCGCGCCAGCGTCGCCTGGCAGAGAAGCAACAACAACAGCAACAGCAGCGCGCTGGAGATGCTGTGCCCGAGAAGCTGTCTTTTAAGGAGAAGATGAAGATGTTTGCTCTGGAGTCGGGGGAGGATAACACTCCCAAGGATAAACTGAAGATTTCGCGAGCCCAGCGAGACATAGATGCGGTGCACTGAGAATGAAACAGGAGAGAAGTCGTTGCTATATGCTATATGTACATACACAAAGCTTAAACTTCAATATATAGGGGCCAAGTTGTTACGTTAGTAGCTCTACTAAACACACACGTTTACACATATAGATATCGAGTTATTTACTTACCAGACGATGGTAGAAACAAACACAAACCTAACGAATTTTCTAAGCAAGGCAATAACCACAATCCATAGTTATCGCGTTCCAGAGTTAATTACCACACAAAAATGTTAACTGAATTCAATTAGTGAGAATTATCGGTGTTTATCATTATAGTCTATATAAAGCGATGTTTATATTTATACAAAAAAAATATATCGAGCCTACACAATGGCAACGAAAGCGTGGCGCGACGAGCCGCATTTGTAAAGCGTTTTAAACATTAACATTACACACTTATCCTACGATAAACAATTTGTTACGTCATATTATTGAATACAGAATTAATGGTTAGACAAACATTGTAAATGAGCAGAGTTAGTTTAGATATACAAACATATATTTACCTGGGAACCGTGCGGAACAAGGAACGTATATAAACTAATATACAGTATCCATTAAAGAACTTGTAAGCCACAAACAACAATGTTAAAACCAATGGTCCAATTATTCAATTATTAAAGCTAGACGTATATTTACAAACCCATGAACTAACGAGAAATTAAATATTTAAAAAGTCTTTCATACATCTATATTTTTAATTGATGCAAACCTTTTTTGAACATATTTTGAATGCAACCATAAAGAACAAAAATTTAGATGCGTAGCAGCAGAAGCCAGTTTTGACTCAAATTGGATTTCAACTACACGAGAACCTTATGGCTTTAAAATAACAAAAGGAACATAGACACGCTCACCCATTTATTGGATGCCGTGTATAAAAACTCTTCGTTCTAGCATAAAATTTATTCGAAAACCGACCACAAATTAGCATCAAAATATTTTTGTGCATTCCAAGTATTTCAAATATAGAACCAAGCTAAAATTAAAATTATATATACATATACATATATCAAATCGAAACAAAATTGTATTTATATAAGACGCGATTTATTTTTAAAAAACAAAACTATTTTTTAAATATATATTGAAAGATAAACAAAACAAAATAAAATAAACACAACCTGCAATCTATGTACGAATTAACTTCTGTATAAAAATGCGAAATTTTTCGTTTAGTTTCACATTAAGCGCGCTTAGATTTAAATATTACAATTATATATATTATATCAAAACGCAAAAAAAATCCGAAAATATTGTGCATATTAATGCAAAATAAAAAGTTCATTATAAATAAATTTTCTTCGAAATATTTATATTTTGTTGGGGGAAATAATCTAGTGCAAAATGTCAAGTTTTGAACAAAATGTAATATTTGGATCGTTTTCTGTTGCATTTGATTGCTTTTATTTTTTAAGTTCTTTTATTTTGTATATAATTATTTTATATAAACATGTGTTTTGTATTGATTTTTAAATTTGATTAGTTATATTATTGCGAATAATTTAGGACAAAATGGGATGGACAAAATTATGGTATTTATTATTTTATAAGAAACTTAAGGGTTGTTTTTTGATTTCGGTAGTACTTGTTTTTCATGAAAATAAGATAAAAAAAATAAAAAAATAATCTATTATTAAACAACAACAAAATAAAAAAAAACAATTTTCCTTATTAAACATTGGTTAGGAATCGATTCAAAAGTGAACAAAATAGAGAATTTCAGAAGTGTAATTTTATTATTAAATTTAATATTATAATTTTATTTTATTTTATTTTATTATTATTAACTAAGAGTCAGAGTTAAGAGTCAGCTGTTGGCTAAGAACACATTGAATTTCGCGCCCAGTTGCGATTTAAAATGCCTGGAACGAGTCATGCGCAATGTCCACATGCGGTGGAAACTGTTCCCAGGCATCAACAGGTTCGGAAAATGACCTACCTAAATACATTTTTCATGAAGCTTCAAAAAGGCAAGTCAAGCGGCTGACAACTTATTACTATTGGTAGCTGCCAGTGCCACTTGCAGGGCGGGCGGCTTAAAAATTTAAATCAAAGTTTACGCAGGGCAAATAATTTCGTTTAAAGTTGAAGAATGCCTTCAGTGATTTATGCTCGCATTGAAACAAAACGAAGCGAGCTGGGCTGGGTTAAAACGAAACTTTCGCTTTGAATGCTCAAATATTTGGGCAAATTATATGCCAATTTTACCGGCTCCCCAGGAAAACTTGGTACATTACTTCAATTGCCGCTTTGACAGGAATATTCCAACAATTGCCAACTCAGCCACATGCTCAGCAGCAGCCACTTAAAACGTTGCCGTAGCACCAAGTTTGTCCTCTTTTCTGATTCTGCACTTTAATAAAAACGTTCATTCTAAGCAGTTTTAATAATGTAAATCTTCCAAAAATATGATTATATTATAGTAAAATGGGTTTCAAGTTTCGGTTATCAATATATTAAGTTAGTAATATTAACTCTAAAAGAATATCTACGAGCTGTAAATATTATCAATTTATTAAACTAGAATTTTTTGACTAAGGAGTCCTTACTAGTTTACTTATTACTATTAAGCTAGAGAAAATTGTTCTAAGGATCCTGAGGATGTAATTATTCATAAATCTAGGTAAATTGTTATCAAAACTTGCTGATTTTACGCATAATAATTGAATGTTATTTAAGCGATAGCTACTATTGACAACTGCCAATTTATGCAAGTGTAGCTTCCGTAGTGGCCCGATTTTTGGTTCTCGGTTTTCGGGGCACCTTCGCACGCATTTTCTTTCTTGCTGCTACCGAGGCCGGAAAGTTGCAGGCCAAGTTTCAATAGCGCCCAAGCATAGGCCGCCCACAACGTAATTTAAAAGTCAACCGGCAAACTTTAACCACTTGCTGCAAACAGAAAGCAGGAGTCCGGAGTGGGGAACCCGGGACCGGGACCTCTTTACCTGCCGGCAAGGTGAATTGCCAATATAAAGGCGCGGGCGTTTTTAAAGCGCCTCCGAGTGAAATGTCTTTCGGCGTCGCGTGCGCGGACCAAATGTATTTTTCAGCAGTTTGCCATGTGAATTATTAAAATGCGCCAATCTCTTTGATATAGCCACAACCGCCGGGGGAATTTGGCCATAATCAGTGCTGGCTGGGCGGCCTGAACTTTAAGAAATTGTTGACAGTTGCCTGCTGGCAGGCATTCGGTTTGCCTGCTGCGGAATTTTTCAATATTCGCCGGGACTAATCCCCCCTGCAGATTCCCGATCTGCTGCTGTCAATATCCTCCAGATGGCAGGGATGGGGCCCTCGCGGCTGAAGCAACAGGAAAAACTGCAGGAAAACTGCGGGAAAGCCGCAGAACGAAAAGAAAAATATGAACTGTGGGCAAAAGTTTCCGGATGCGGCTGCTATGGCAAATAAATCAAAAAGTGATTAGCCCATTCTCCCTGGCCCCCTTTTCTGACTCGCAGGACCTCAGGACCTCCCCTCCTCCTCACGCCATCTGTCCAGCTGTGAATTGTCTGTTGAGTGGCCGCAGCCCGAGGAGGAGGAGAAGGAGAAGGACACTGGGCAGGAGTAGGAGGCGAATACGGGAGCAAGGTGTGCGACGCCAACTGCTTTCGAAGGGAAATTCAAACTTGGCCATAAAACTTTCGCCACATCTTGGCTACGGTGGCTAAGACTCTTTGCTCTGGTCAGTGGCTGCTTGATAAATGAGCAGCGTAAAGTGCGCGGGCAATCAGAAAAATCGCACAGAATTATAGTTGGCCAGGCCATAAAACAATGGCCAAGGCGAAACAATGGCCAAGACAAAGGCATCAGCAATTGTAGTTTTTGCATTTCCCTTTCTTGGGTCGGTCTGCCGGATTAGTGGCCGCCACCTCCACCCTCTGCGGCTCGAGCTTTTCCAAAGTTATGACGGGTTTCTTTATTTACATTTTAAAATATATACAGATAATTTGGACGGCAAGAAATGACGAGCCGAGTGGATTCCATTTTAATGAGCGAGGATTGGGGTTAAGACTCTAAACTTGGCCAAATAAGGGGTAAGAGCATTAGGTTGAGCTAAAAGTTGTTCCAAGTGAAGATGGGTATTAGAAAGGCCATAATGAATGAAAATAGAAATGCGAGATCCGAACACAAATGCAAATGATGCCGTTATTGATGCAAGGTGTTAGTAATATACGGAATATTAAAGAGAAGCACAGTGCTTTTCCACAGCTTCAGTAGTATTTATAACTTCAATCCAAACAAATTGGAAATTATGATTTATAAATATATGATATACATAAAAAGAGACTTCGAAACCGTGTTATTTTTAAGAATCCATCGAAAGCTTAAAGATTTAAATAACCAATCTAAACATTCATTTAGGAAATCGAAAACTCGTAACTAATTATAGTATTTAATTCCATTTAAGCAGTTAATCATTTGCTTAAGTTTACAATCTAAAAGAAACCTGAAAAGATAATCCACATCTGATGAATAAAAAAACATTCAAAAGTTACAATCAGAACTTACTTAAGTCGCCTTTGGCTTTATTTACGCAAATAACAAATAAATTTTCGTTACTCGGAATTAGATGCTTAGTAATATGCTTAGTAAACTAGACCTAATTGCTAGAGCAAAGGAAAACCATACTGAGTCCTAGAATTTGTATAAAAATCTTGTTTATATTCGGAAAGTTGAGCTTAGACTTTAAGAAGTGTCAGCGGAGTAAAGAATATCGTCGTGTGCAATTTACCTAAAAATTAAACTATGTCTTAGACAAAACACACCGCTCGGATGATGATTTCAGTGCTCTCCATGAAAGGATCTCCAGCAGGACCACTCATGTCTTGTTCAAAGCCACCAGCAGAAAGATTAGCCATTGGTGAAGACTGCTATAGCCATGGCCAAGTCTGTGGAGACCCGCAGCTGTCGACTTAATGGCCGATGCGGAGTATTCCCCTAAAATGAGACGTTATATAATTTACAGCAAATATGTATGTATAAGCTAGATTTTGTGTATTTTATTATTTTACCAAGCGGAACCGCTAAACAATTGCATTTACTTACCGCTCAGAACGTGCAATTGCATTGAGACTGCCGCACTGTTTTCCGGCTCGCACGTGTAGTTGCCGGAATGAATCTTGCGCACCAGCGGAATGACCAGCGAACCAATCTGCGTATCGAGAATCACGTAAAAACCTCTAAAGAATTACAGATCCGCCCCAAAACTAAACCGCTTACCGTGTTCCGGTTATGCTCGGTGCTGCCAAAGATATTTCGGTCAATTTGCGTGTACCATCCGCTCTGGGTCCCGCTTGCCTCGTTCTCGGCAGTCACCTGTTGGTCGCCGCGGTACCAAAATATGTACTTGGGAGCCTCTAGCGTGCCGCGCACGATGCAGTGAAGCTCCACCTTGCTTCCGGCCTTCACAAAGCGCTGACGATCTCCGATTAGCTCGGTTCGGGGTGCTGTTGTTGGAATGAAAGGTGGCGAAAGTTATAAAAAATGTATTTAGAGGGAAGTGCTAATAATGATAATAATAATATTGCAAATGTAAAAAATGTCTGGTCAAAAAAGGGGCTTCTACAGCTAAAGGATTATAAACTTTGCATTTGATTAAAAACACACGAAAAGTAAGAAAGCTTTTAAACTGTTTTTGATGGAAGATGTTAAGCTATCTTGCTTAAAATTTTGATGATTTCCTTATAACTCCGAAGCAAATGGCTTAAATAGCAAGGCTTAGTCGAATTTCTGCACTTGAAACCCCAAACTAAATACCGTTCGTGACATTTGATTGAAACGCTTGCTAACTACTCGTAAGCTGGCAGGACTCGAGTTGTCTTTATGGAGGGAACTCAACCTCAACGGCCCTTCAAAGTCATAGATACTGGGGCCCCTGACTAAGGCAATTTGTCGGTCGTTTCAGTCGGTTTCACTTACTTATCACAAACAGCTGCACCTTGGCGCTCATTTTGGGCTCCGTTGCCAGTTGGCATTCGTACCAGCCTGCGTCCTCCAGCTTCACGTATTTGATTTGCAATGTCCAGCTGAGGCTGCTCCCGTTGCCCCTCTCCTGGCCGTCGTGGGCGGAGGTATTTCCCGAGGCATTCGAGACAGTTTCAGTGGTCGGAAGTGTAGCCCCTGCTCCTGCCCTTGCTCCTGATGCAATTGTCGTCGCTGCGGATGACTGGAGCAGCGAGGCGAAGCGGGCATCGTTGATGAAGGTTGTGTGATCCACCGCAATGATATGTTCATCTCGTAAACGCACCCATGAGAGCGGTTTACCCGAGTGCTGGTTGAGCTAAAGGACAAGAGAGTCGAGATAGTAAGCTCGGTTAGTTGCACAGAGAAAACGAAAGGGAAACGGAATACCCAAAGGAGGTATTTTAAGGTTAAAGTATTTCAAAGAATAATTATTATTATTATTTGTAAATAAAATGATTATTAAGCAACTTTTTAATATAATTTTTAACAAGAAAAACGATCAAGTTAACCTTGCTTTTAATATATATTAAATTTGTTGTTTAATTGTTATTATAATTTGAATTGTATTCAAGATCTTTGTAATTTTTCTGATTTCTGAAAATCCCATCCAGTTTTTTACGATGTAGCCACCTCACTAGAAGCTTTCAATTACGCCACTCAGCTGGATGGTTCCCCATTGTCCTAGCTTTTCTATGCCTTCTTCACTCCCATTTCCTTTTCCATCCCACCACTCACCTTACAGGGCAGATAGGCGTGCTGGCCAGCTTGGACGGTGGCATTCAGCGGGGGCAGGCTGAGCAGGCGCCGTGGGAGGAGCTCCCGCTCCTTGGCCAGCTCCTTCTCGCGCCGCAATTGCTGGGCCTTTTGCTCGCTGTCGTACGCGTGCAGGCGGGACTGCTCGCTAGATGGCATCGCCTGACTCCCGGATCGGGAGACGTCCGGATTTGCCGGGGGACTGGGCTCCCGGGCACTGGTATTCCTCTGCAGATGCGGCAGATCGGCGGGTATGAAGTCCGGAAACGGTGGCAAATACGTGGGAATCGAGAAGCCCTTTGTCAGCGTCGCTGTGTCCGGCCTGTCGCTCCAAGTGTCCCCCACCGTGGTCTCCTCGTCCTCCTGCTGCTTTTGCCGTTGGGCCTCGCTCAGTATCTGGACATGGGATCCGGTTGGGCCTGTGGCCGCTGTCAATGCTGTTGTCCTCAATGTCGGCGGCGTAATTAGCGACGCGTTCTCACCCATCAGAGTTGCAGCGGATGCCAGAGCTGCAAAATAGGTCAAGAACGATGAGCAGGACATCAGATAGATGGCTTATCGAAGTGTTTCTGCGCAAATAATAAATTCCGGCAGCTGCCGCACTATCGACTGTTAGTCAAGAGTTTGAATTAAATCGGTGAGGGAAATAAAATACCCTTTCGTTTGCATTATGCATTTGTAGATGTTGATACTTTGAGTTCGAAATGATGTATTTAACAATGAGAATGGATAAGTAAAATAAGTATAAGTGGAATTTTTAATAGGATTAAAGTTTTTGGCCAACTACAATGTTAAATTCTAATTTTTTTCTTTTCTTTAATAAGATTGTTTTATTTATTTTTATTAAGATAAGAATATAGTGTTTTTACTTTTAATAAGGTTTTCAGATAGGTTGTAGATAAGCCTGTGGCCCATATCAAAACAAGGGCTAAATTATTTCGCATTTTAAGCAACGAAAAACCGTTCAGTTATCTCTCGCCATAAAATTGAGCGTATTAGCCAAAGCTTTTTGGTTATTAATTGACAAATTGTGAATTATTTTAGAAAATGTATATATATATCTGCAGCAGCAAATTGCAATTCATCATGGAAAATGCAAATTTATTTGCTTAGGGCATTTGGTTCGATTGCATTTCGGGTCAAGTGTTGGCGGAGGGGTTTTTAACTATTTCCCTGGACGCAAAACAATATCGCAACTGATGGGGATAATTCTGTGGGAATTTATATTTTGTCACACCACCTGCTGTGGGTTATGAGTTTGGCGTCGGGGAAATGGAATGACGCTCGAGTGGTAATTACCAAAGGGGAAATTATGAAAAACTGAATTCAATTTATGAATTAGTTTATTGATGATATTTCAAGAAATAGGAAAAATGTTATTTAAAATATTTATTAGATAATCTGGGAGTTTTTTACAAAATAATAAATTTATTTTTCTATGTTAAATGTGAAATGCAATAATGAGAAAATCAGATTGGAGTTGTTGAAAGAAATAAATAGCTTATTCTGATGGCATATTGGTATCAAAAGATATATTTTTTGCTGTGTACCAACGACTTCGACTTCCCATAACTCGAATTTTTAATATTTTAAATGTTGACGCGAGTTGAAGTTTTAGATTAATATCAAATGGTGTTTTGGCCTGAGGTACATTATTAAATGAATTTTTCCCGCCTGAGACTATTCCAGGAAAGACAGCTGTGCCCGGAAACGGGCCGCTTCGGATGCCCCGCAAAAGGAGCAATCTTTTCAAGATGTGCCACAGACTCGGAACAGACCGGAACGATTACTCAGAATGGCACTGGCCGTTTATTATCACTGCCACAACTGACAGCCCGGGACGCTGGGAGAAATCACTTTGCCTGCGAGTGGAGTTTGCGGCTTGGGGCCGCTACAGCTACATATCTTGGGAGCAGCTATGGCGGCTCCTGAAACGGTGACCCCATGGCTGCAGTTGGGAATCTTCCGGGAATCTGGGCGAGGAGGTCACCTGGCTCAATGCCAAGTGTGGAGCAGGTGTCTTACCATCGCTTAGCAACTCTGGCTGTGGCTGTAGCAGCTTAGGAAATATGGTCTGGTCCTCCTACAGCCGTTTACTAATTTTGCGGTCAGCCTGCTGGCCGGCCTAGATTCTGGGTGGTTCAGTTAAGTTGGTAGTGTCAAAATGCATTAGACATTATTATTACCTAATACATATAAACATTACCATAATAATGCAATTTCTCACTTATAAACTATGCATTTTGCATCCTCTGGTCCTCTGGTATTACTTCTAACAAGACAGCATTCTAAAATTTCTCTGTTCTCGTGAGGCGAAGAACTAAACATTGGATATTTCTTGTCCTCATGTGGAATGTAACCACCAAATTCTAGTGGTTCGCTGGTGAGGAAATATAAAGATCTGTTAGTGTACCACGGTTTCCAGGCTCTGTGAATAGTCTATTGAAATTAGTTCTAATCATATATTTTCCTAAAAATTAATTAATTAATTAATTTCAGTTAATGTAACTTAAGCATCTTTATCGCTTCGAAATGAAGCTCAGCATTACTTGACAAGTTGATAAGTTCCATACTCCTACTACTCGTTAGTTCACTCTTATGTTGCCTCACTGTGGGCACTTGACTTCTATAGGAGAGTTATAATGAAACTGTGGGGAGTGCTGGGGGCTGGTCACTGTGCCCCATCCTTTGCCTGATCCAATCAAGCTCTGAGCTCGCGGCCACATTGCAATTTTATTAGAGCATAAAATCCCGCAGATGGGCCTGAAATTACAGAGTCATGCCGCCCACATTATACATTCAGAGCGGGCTAAGAACACGCCCGCCTCCTTGTTTCTAAGCCACCCAGGGCCTGTCCCCGTCCTCGGCCACAGCCGCATCCCACCATCAGTTGCCTACTTTCGGGCGTCGCCTGGCTGTTCTGCTGTCTCGCCTCAGGCGGCAAATTTACGCGCAGCACAACAAATAACAACTAAGTATATATTATGTAAATAATATTATGCCAAATGCTCGCACAGAGCGAGCATTGAATGGGGGGAGGGGGTCTGCGAGGCGGCGGATCACACTATACAACACAGTGAAGTTTCCGCTTAAAATTACGTTTTTATTAAATGCTCCGCGCGAGAACAATTCGCTAAAATAGTTTTCCACTTTCCACTTGCCCGAGCTGCTACAGCTGCAGGCCGTTGCGTCGGCTAAGTAGCTGATGTTGCGGGCCTTAAATAACTTAAACCTAAACTTAAAGTTTGCAGCAAACTTCCGTAGGGCCTGGACCAATGCATAAATGAGATTCGAGGCAAGTTTTTACTCGATTTTGGGCAAGGCTAAATTAGGAGTATGGAGGAGCATAAAAACTCTGCCGGCATTGGATATTTATTATTATACAATTATATAACTAAAGGATTAATTTTTTCAAATATACATAAATTGGCGAATTTTATCGATAAACTATTCAAATAGGGTGGTCAAAATAATTAGCCAAATTTAATATACATATTAATTTAATTTTAAATTTTTACACTTTTGAAAAAATTCCACAAATTTTTTTTGTCCAGACCATGGCTAAAGAAATACAAGCAAATACAGCAATGCTTCACGATTTGAAATTGGTATATTTTTGGCCATAATATGATTTTTAATGTTTGCAAATATCAAAACATGGCTAGATCGTTTCTCCTGTTTATGCTGATCAAGAATATATAGGGTTTATGGGGTCGAAAACGACTCCTTCTCGATTAAACAATAATTTAAAACATAGTTTAAAAGGGTCGTGGAAGTAAAAACGCCATCAAGCGGCCGCAGTTTGAACTAAAGCTTGTAGGCGAAAAAAAAGGAAAAAGCGCGATGCATTTGCTCGTTCTACGTTCTTTCCCTCTCTTTCCTGTCGCTCTCAAGATGTGGTGAACTACCGTTGTGGCCGCTAGATGGCGCTTTCGTACTTTTAAAATAAGTTTTAAAGTTCGTTGCTTAAGTCTTTTGTCTGATATTCTGCCTGGGATTATAAATTTAGTTAGAAGGTTGCAATGCAGTGAAGTAGTCGTTCCCGACCCCATAAACCATTAAATTCTTGATCAGCACTTAAAGCCGAATCAAACTAGGGATCTACGGTAAAAAAAAATTTTTTGAACATTTTTGAAAATTATGTATGGGGTTACATCAACATTTTTTTCCAAAAATTGACAAAGAATTTAATCTTAATATTGGCTTTATTGAGTATTCTAATAAAAACTAACACAGAACTGGTTTCAGATTTGAAATTAAAGCATTTTTGTCTTAGTTATAATATTTTAAACATAAACTTGTCCATAAAAAAAATATAATAAAAAATTATCAATTTAAAGTCCCTAGAATGCGGGGAATCCTGTTAAAGTTAGACAGACATAGTTAGATCGGGCTAACATGCGCTGTCTAATTGTACATTATAATAATAACACTCAAAATTGTATTCCCTTTTTTTCAAATAACTCGGAATTCTCAAATTCTTCCCACTCTTAATGCAGGCGTCCAAGAAGTGCATCCCATGAAGTTGCATGCGAAACGTTGACCGCAATGCATATATGCAACAACGTTCTACTGTGCCCAATGCTTGTTAAATACTATTCTTGATTCCCCTGCGGTACAATTGTTCGGTTATTAGCACCAGATTTTAATGGGCTCAAAGTATTAGAGTTCCAGCATGGCCACAGACTTTGAGCACTGCAGAAATTAGCAGCAATGAACTTGCCTCTTAACGAAGAGCAGGAAAATGTTTAGTCAAGTGAACCGAACAATTAGGAAACCGATACGTTCATACATATTTTAGAGAAAATATTAAGTAAATCGTTTAGTAATAATCAGCAATAATCCCATACAGGGTATCGAGCGCTTTAGATCCGGCTGGGTAATTGGATTCCCACTGCTTTCAACTTTATTTGCTCGTTAAATTTACAATTGTTTTTCATGCTGCCAGCATATCTACATACATATGTATGTAATTAAAAACTATTTGCACACAAAAGTTTATAAAAACACAAACCGACAACAATTCGAAGTGCGGCAAATGAGAGACCTATAGCATTGTTGTTGTGCGGTAATTAGTGTAACTATTCAGTTAACCGCATAAACTGATTTCGGTTTCTGGGCTTTTGCCATGGTCCGTCCCTTCGTGTGGAGCTCGTCACACATTTTGGGTATATAATTGAAATCATTTAAAGGGCCTTGAATTATTACTTTGTTAATGTTATTGTTTGCTGTCGCATTGCCAAAGCAATAAATTTAAAATTTCTACTCAAATGGTTGAGCAATGATTGGTGTAAACTTTCTGGGCTTGGGACGCCGGCCCGGAATGCGGAACATAGAGCGCACGGAACATGGAAGACCCTCCCTCCGAGGCGGTAGCAGCGCTATAACATAATAATTCAAGTGGGCGGGATTTTTGGGTATGGGTACGGGTATGGCTGCTCCTGCCTGGTGCCTGCTGCTGGAAACTTTATCTTTGTCGTGGGTTCTGTCAGGGAATTTCGCGTGAATTTCGTATTCATTCGAGTGCAAAGTTGAAAAAGGCCAAACCCAGTTCAGTCCGAGGGGGTTCGTGTCTAATCGGACTGCCGCCATGAGATGATGCATGGATTATATCGTTTGGAAACTGAACAACCATTGCGACACTGCAGGAATTAAAACCAAATGTTGCGGGGCTTAACATTTCGGGGATTACTTTTGAACGTTTAATACCAGTTTGCAGTAATTTCATTAGAGATATTGCCAGGCTCCTAAATCTTTTCTCGTTCCTAGGATCAAATAGTGGGAATAATTCAAATGTTAATTATCTGGTGGAAGTAAGAATTTTCCGTTTGCATTTTGTATTTATTCTCGTTATCAACAGCATAATAATAGCATAAATATGTATGTTAGAAATGAAGCTAGTTGGTAAAATATAGAAAATATTTGAATACAAAGTGCACAAAATTCAAGCACAAAAAACCTTAAAGGCTGAGCTATTTCCGATATAAAAATGTTTTGCCATCTCGTGTCTATAACTATTTTAGCCCCAACAAAATTGACAGAATGCTCCCATAGCATTCTGGAGAGGAGAAAAGTAATATTGTCCGACATTACCCACCGAATACTGCACGCCATCCTTCCAGCTTTAATACAATTTACGATCTTTGCTTTGTGCCATCACTTGTCCACCACCCCCAAAACTTTCGCCCAACCCACCGCCCAGGTAACACCCAATTACAACTGGTTAGCATTGCTTTTGGGATTGGTTAACCCGATTAGCTGAAGCACTGCTGCCCTGGATCCCATTAAGTTGGCTCCAACATATAAAGTGGGGGGAAATGAGAAAATCTGAGCCACGTGCGGGGGTGGGGAGCTGGCCTAATTAAGCGCCGTTCTGGACAGGCTAACAGGCAAGTTAAACACACACAGAACCATTTAATTTGTTTGCGCGATTTCTTTTATTATTAATTACATGCGGTACACATAAATTTCACTTCACTCCTCGTTTTTGGCAACTTTTTCGTTATTTATGTGGTCTCTGATAAACAAAAAAAGTCAGCCAACTGGAAAAATGGCGATCCCAAAGCAAATATGTGGTGCTCACATGCCGAAAGCCTTTCGAGGTTAGATTTCGTACGCTGTACACTCGAGTCCCGGATGGGATGCCCCTCGAAGTGAATGGAAGCATCTGCCAAATTAAGGTGCTTTACATGGAATTTGTATTCGTTATTTTTGTGCGTATGCAAAAATGTTATATTTTTCGGGTGGCGAAACATGGGTGTTTTCTAAGACTTCACTTTGCGAGTTTCATTTACAAACAAGAGCGCAGATTAGAAACACGTACATTCCTTAACATTTAATTAGAGTCTCATAAGGGAATTTGTAAACTGATATAAGCAATTTAAACTTAAATAATGAACATTTTCAATTTTAAATTTAGGTAATACACACTTTTGAATTTTTAAACTTAGGATAATACATATTCTCATTTGTAAACTTAGGATAATACATACTTACATGAGTTAAATTGTTATTTAAAATTAAAATCCCATGCAAAATAACGTTGCAATACTTAATTCCAAACAAGACAAATCAATTGGAACATTGGTACAAGTTAAAAATTAACATTTATATTATCAAAATCCTTAACGATTTCGGCAGCAACTGGAATACTCTCAAACGGGAGCTGGTATTTGGGTAGATGGTCAATCGGGCGCCCAAACTCCATTGTGATCATTCCCAGGGGCTGCTTCCAATTTCCTGACTCCAATTCCCTCACTTGCAACCAAGGCGCCGCGGCCTCGTGCTCCTCATTTTCCCACTTGGTGTACTCCGATCGCAGTCGCGTAGACTGGCTGAAGTGAAGGTGAAATGGTATTGGCCCGAGCCGACGCTGACTCACACCCAGAAGGTACCGTAGCAGAGAGCCATTCCATTCAACCTGACAGTCGAACAGGCTTAAATGCTTTAACATTTGCTGGGTGGCTAGAAAGCCATGGAGCATGTTTAGGGTGCATCGTCGGAAGCTGAGTTTTTGGCAGATGAGGGGAAGGGGATTTCCGGCTCCGTCGACCACCTTACAATTGCTAACCCTCAGTTCTTTGAGAGCCGTGCACTGGGCCAGTTGCAGCTTGGAGACGATAAGAGGGCCCACGAGCCAAGTCCCGTCGAAGGTGAGACGTTCCAGAGCAAACCGCTTGGCCTGAATGATGGTCAGCACAATGGGTAGCCAGGTCGATTCCGACCACAGTCTTTTGCATTGCAGTGAGAGTTGACTAAGGTTTGCCAAATGACAAATGGCCAGCGACGTCTTCACTTCCAATGGTAATATAAGATCCCTTAAAAGCTTGCAAAGTGTGATATTTCGTAAATCGTACAAATTTGTGAAGTCGTTTTTGTTGCGTAGCTCAAAGTGCTTAAGCTGGGGGCACTTTTGGAGCAATTCATCCAAAGTCGCTTGAGAGACGTTCCCCAGGTGCAGGGTGTGCACTTTTTCCAGAATTGGGAAGTGACCTTCGATGGAACAGGAGACGTGCAATACCTCTAGATTAGGGAGCACCTCGCCCAGCGATTCGATGTGTTTCCTTGCAGCATTCTTACTGTCCTTCTCGGCCATGAGCTTACAAAACCGGGTGTTGACAAACTGGGGAACGTCCACCTGTCGACAAATTGCTCGCAGCTTGGGCATGTCGCTCACCTGGAGACGCAGACAATTTAGCTTCTGACTCAGCATCGGGATCAGGCGATGCAACTCTGCCTCCGACAGGGCGCACAGCATGGGGATAAAGTAAATACTGTCCAAGCCGCTGATAAGGCTATTAAAGATTTCGGTGTCATCCGTAAAATATCTTAGGCAAACGCGCAGGGTGTGATACAGTTGTTCCACAGTGTGCTGGCTAGTGGCGGTCTGGTCTGGCCTTGATTGACCGATTTGGGAAACAGCTAACATGGCGGCCACTAATTATAACTTTAAGATCACAACCTAAAAAAGGTACAGGCGGAGTAACTAGTTCTTTAAGTTTCTGAATACAGCCGTGCAGGGCTGACGAACTTACATACTTTAAGGTTAAGTTCCCTTCAGAGCTTGTTTTATTGAACATTACTCAATTTTGCCATCAGTTTTTAGGGCATAATTATTGCTTGTTTCTTCTATTTTCAAAATTAGTTTTTAAATGAATGTGTGGTTATATCAACAATTTAAATTAACGATAATTCTTTAAAAGAATTTGCGTGCTGCAGTTGAACTAGATCAAAATCGGAATCGATAACCGAACTGTGATTTTATAAGCTTTATTTCATAACGAAGGAGGAAAAATTTTAAGAAAATACCTTTGCTTAAATGGAACACTTAACATTTCTTTTGCTGCAATATTTAAAATAAAGCGTAGTGACTAGGAAAAGTTTTGCGAGTATTTTCGTTAACCTGCTAATATCAATGATAATGCTCAATATTATTATTAAATCATTCAACATTTGAAGGATTTTTTCGGAAATTCCATATTACCGGAGTCGTTAGTATATTATATTTAAAAATCTACAATTGGTTTATGTTTTATGCATATTTTTAGCCTTGCATTGCATTTTCCCAAAGTTAACTTAAGAATTTTTAAATAAAAATTAATACAAAAAAGTACAACCAAGTTTTGATTTTATTGCCTTTATATATAATATGTAATTTATAATTAAATGATTCGTTTAAAAGTTTCTTCTTCATTTGTATACCAAACACATGTGATTTATTGTGGTAAACTTAAGATTGCGGCGTCAAGGAAAGATCTGTGGGAGGGAGTAGAAAGAGCTAATATATCCTAATTAATCCTAGCCGAAGGTACCGAAGGAACTTGTTAATTTTTCTCGAAAGAAGTTTTACTTATTTCTGTCAACTGTCAACAAAGTGTGTTTTTTTATTTTGTTTTGGATTTGAGATGCTTCGACAAATTTGTTAGCTTGGGAAAGCGGATCACAGGAGCATAGCGATGGCGCTGAGGGCGTACGTGATGGACGGCCTGAAAGTGGGCGCCATAATGGCACTGAGCGACACAACGGCACAGCTGTACATGGAGAATAAGCCGCTGGAGGACTGGGACACCGGCCGAACGTTAAGATTTGGCGGTCTTGGCCTCGTGTTCTCAGGGCCGGTGATGCGGCGCTGGTACTTCTTTCTGGACAGCCAAGTGCCCAAGGAGCTGCCAGTGGTGCGGCGTGCCGTTCGCAAAATGCTGGTGGACCAGGTCGTCTTTGCGCCGCCCTATGCCTTCGTTATGTCCTGCCTGGTGCCGTTGGTTAATGGCGAGCCAGTGGACGAAATCAGGCAGCGCCTTCGGGATAGCTACTTCCCCATCCTCGGGATCAGTTGCTTGGTGTGGCCGTTTGCCCAGTTTATCAACTTTGTTTACGTTCCGGTCGACTACCATGCTATCTATGTCCAGGCAGTTGCGCTCGTATGGAACTGTTACGTATCCGTGATCCTTAACAAGAAAAGCAAATAGCACGGATTCGTTTGAACGAGCGTTAAGTTTGTCAGCTTCGCCTGTTATTATGTATGTCAATACCAGTTCGATTCAAATTGAAAATTGAAAGTATTATTTTAAAAAATCGTATAGTCTTGTATGTGCCATGGCGGCGGATCGCCTATTAATGGTTGCTTCCATACGTGTCACTGTGTAGAATTCGTACATCATTTGTTCAGATCCTAATCGGTCTTGATTTATTATGAAGTTTAAAGGTTTCTCTTGGCTGCCCCGGAGCCAGTGTCCGTTGAAGATAAAATGGCATTTCTCTGCCCGATTTCTTTCATTAAATTTTCGAAAAAAAAGCAAAGTTAAACTACAAAAAAAAAGAAGGGAGAAGAAGCTCTGGCTTTTTACGCTCGCCTGACCTAATGTCATTTTAATTTCCATGTATGTATTCACGCCCGAGGCGCCTCCCACCAGATAACCCCTTCTTGCAGTAGGGAGCCGGAGTCAAAAGTGTCACTGGCTTTGTGGGTAGTCTGACAGTTGAAAAATGAAACGCCGGCCCGGCCATGATGTGGCCACAAAAACTGGCTCCATGTGAGATTCCTGCCCTCCATCCGCTCCCGGTTTCCTTGGCGCCTAGGGGGCTGTGGATCCGCCCGTATTTATGTGCCGAAATTAAGCCGAAGAAGGGTGTTTTGGCGGTGCAGAAAGGACGATGGCCATTGGGTCCGGCCAAAAGCATCCGGCCAGAAGCCGCACATGCTTGTCGCATGTTTAAGCGCATTAATTAGAGGGCATAACTTGTCATTTATTGGTTCACAGCATTCAGCAAATATTAGCAATTCCCGCACTCTCCCACTTTCTCCATTCTCCACCCGAAGCTCCATACATGCATAATCGAACAGTTCAAATGGTTGTCACACACACTCGGGGGATAAAAGAAAACGGCTGCACAGGGAGAAAATGCGACGAAAAAGAAAGGCACCTTTTAAGATGGAAATAACTTGAAAATGGAAAAGCTCCATAGAAATGTTTTTTCTTTTATCTTAATTTATCCAAAACTTAATTTCCAAAATGATTATTTTGGAGTCCATTAAAATGAGCTCAATCTAACCCTAATGGTTTGCTTTGACAAACAGTTGAAACGAAGAAATCGGCTTTTGAATTTATCTGAAAAGTTATCATTATAAAACTGAAGATTCACACCCTCAAGATTTGTATCGGTGTATGACTTTCTGTGGCAGCGACTTTGGCTGGGGAAAAACACGGCGGGTTTAGGCCAATGACGCCGGCAGGGGGTTCCCGACTACGGTGAGGCATTTCTCATTGTTGCGAGAGAAATTCACAAGCCGCAACCATTTGCATTCCCTTCTCCCCTGCCTCCTCACATTCCCATTCCGCAAAGGAACTCCTCACATGGCCGGAGGCTGATTGGCAAAACGAGAAGAAAAGTAAAAATGGAATCATAAATTCCAGCTCTCCTGAATTCCCCTTGTGCGCCTCCAGCCCCCTCATCCAGCTTCCGACCTACTTCAGCAGCCGTCGCACATTTTATCAATGGTTGCACGTTTGCGTGTGGTTACCCTTTAACTGCGAGTGGTCACATTGATTCCACCATGGTCTTGGTGCTCCATGGTGGCCCGATAGCGACCGATTTCTGACAAAGGTACAGGGTCATGATGGATTGATGACAGCACACTGATTATGCAGTAGGGCGTTAAATCGAGTGGATCAATAAAATTTTTCTCAGATTTGGGTTTTAAGGGATATATGTATAATTGTACATATTACAAAGTATTAAGTTTGCAGAGATTCAAATGAACAAATCTTTGAAGAGGATGTACCAACACGATTAGAAGCATGGATTTTAGCTTGACTCATATACATACATATACATATGTTCATATGAGAATTTCTCGACACTTTTTAAAGATTTTATGTAATTACTTTTTATTTGCAGGCATTAAAACCCATTCGTTTTGATGAGAAAAGTATGATTTAGGAAAAATTACTTAATTAAATACCAGATCCTTGCAATTAAATTTTTTTTCTCAAACATGGATTGTCCCAATTTCTTAATATTTTACTAATTTGGTCCATGACCAGTTCTTGTCAATGCTATTATCGTCTTAGACAACTTGGTTGCAATCGTATTCCAAATATAATGAACTTCTGTCCTTGGAATGCCTTTTGAATAAGTAAACCTCATTAAGATGGAAGTAAGAAAAGTTAACAAACTCCTTTGCGCTCCACTCCTCAGGGCATTCAATTGTCGCATATCGATCTATTTGCTTGTTATAACCGAGCCTTATTCCTTGTTTTATTTTCCCTTTTTTGTTGTTGTTTGAGGCAAATGGCGACGCGTCGCGTCGCTCACTTCAGCGTTCAACGTTCGACGACAGTGGACCGACTTGGACTTTTTGTGGCATTCAGCTTGCGCACACAGCAATTACACGGCTTAAGTGCGGAGTGGGAGGGGGAGGGGCTGATAGGGGGATGGGCGGATGGGCGTGGCACGCGGGTGCGCCCATTTAGCACTCGACTGGCTTCGATTGCTTTAAAGCCATTTTCCCCCACAGGACTTTGACGGTCTTTTGCCTGCGTGTCTCCTGATTGACGATTGTTGTCTTTCTGCCGTTGTTATTGCTCATAATTTACACACATGAATAAACAAATACATAACAATATCCAGCCGAGGTTAGGCTTAATATCGATGGCGGTTGCTCATTACGCACTTGATGCAAAAACGTGGCCCAAACGTCAGCGTGTGGGTTCATTAAGGAGCAAAAATATGTACTTGCCCAGAGCTCAATTTAATGTCTGAGTAAATTATAAATTCAAACCAATTGGCAATGCGAAAACGGATATTCGATATTCCCATCGCGAACAGTGTCAGGTGTTGAACTTACTTTGAACAAAGACAAATTAGGTGCTGTTTTGCCATGAAATCAATATATATCGAGTCCAAAAACGTACTCAATTTACATTAATTAAATTTTTTATAGTTTATATTTTAGTATGATATATTTTTAATACTTTCTAATACTTCACTTTGTTATCAAATCTGTAAAAAATTTTGCAATTCAAAAAATAATAATGAAACAATTCTTTGACTTTTTCTTTTCTTTGTATTTTTATCCTCTTTGTGGTAAGTATTATAAATTGTTGTATTACTTGGTTAATTATATACTCATTTCAATTGTCTAGACTCTATACATATACATATGTAGCATCTATACTTGCTAAATAACTCAGAATATATAATATTTTCAAACATATTGGTGGCTTCTGCTAACTTACGCTCGGCCATTCCGACAATCCAAAGTGAATTAATTACGTTCACCAGCTACTATTTATTAGTCTGGAGTACCGCCTCGCCTCCGAATTGAGCAAATATAGTTGAAATTTATTCCGGCGAGTACACAGTTCGGGTATTATTTTGTGATTCCTGAGCTGGAGCGTGAAATTTATGGTCTCTCAACGAATTCGGCTAATGGCTGTATTAGCGACGCCAACTCTTTGGCTCCACTTAGCGCAGTTATTTAATTAAAGCCCTTCCTCGAACCTCTGAACCCCGCTCACTGTCCACCGCCTTAGCCCCGCTTTGGCCGGGCTTTTGCCACTCCGACATTTATGTGTTTTGGCCATAAATAAATTAAACGTGACATTTGACCGCCATTTGTCTTGGGAGCCCTTCTATGGTAAATACTTGTATCTCTTATATAAAACATAGTTGTGTCTCCAGTTGAATTTGCCGGCTCCTCTGCTGTTTTGTATGCGGTCCATTGTCCTGGCATAATTAACAGAGATGGACATGGGCGTGGCCCTTCCTTTTGACCTTGGCCAGTGCGCTGATTGATGGCTTAAGTGTTATTTGAGTGTCTACTTATTTCTGTTCTCGCTCTGTCCCATTGTTTTCCACTGCTGTGTCTGTGGTCCTGCGCCTTTTTGCTGGTGCCCAATTTAATTATATCACATACATATGAGTGCGGAAATCTGGTCGGGGGTCATGTGTTGTTAATGATATTGCCTGGGAACTACTGTTCAACTGAGATTGATTAGATCTGGCAGCAGCAGCTGAGAGATTAGCGCAAAAACGAGATGATAAATATTAGTTAGCAATTATTTAGCCACAGGAGCCCAGTGTGCGCTTTAAGCGGCTTTAAGTGGCAAAGTAAAGTCAAAGAGAAAGTCGAGTCCGCAAATATTTGTCCCAAATGCAGCACGTAAATAAATAAAAGGTCCAGGAAAAGTTAAATCAATTTAAGGAAAGTGTTCACCGATGCCGAAATGGAAATCCTTCTTATAATTTATTCAATCTTTGCTCTGGGAAAAAGGCTCAGAAATTAAGGGGAGAGTGTGCTATTATGTCGAACCATCAATTAGGCAATTTGACGAAAGCAATATGCAGAAGTACAGCTACAGTATGATTGTAATTTCACAGGAGTGCCCTCTCACATCACGCATACGACCTGTTGAACAAGCTGGGACGCACAAAATTTAATCAACTCGAGATTCAGAAACAGAGGCGGTTGCCAGGATGCCGCTCCAATTAGGCCGTGCTAGAAAGTATGCCAGGTATTTTCATAAACTACTGGAAAGGCAAAGGGAAATATCAAGCCGAGTCGGAGTCGGAGTTGGTGCTGGAGTCTTCACACGCTGCGTATGCGTAATGAGTTTCTGGCAGCCCAACAAGGGAGCTTTCCTCTGATTTCGGGTGACAGGTGTGCGACATTCACATGTTGTGTAGGTGCGCGTGTGTGTGCTTTCGACTAAATGAAAATTTGCACTGCACGATTAAATTAACTCGACAAGCTTATAAAAATCGTGCCAACGAGTTGCCAACGACAATGCAGCCAAGCAAATCTCATCATGTAAATTAAATTTGGCAAACGCTTCACTCGACACTTGCACAAAAATGTGCGAAATTGAATTAACTATGCATGCAAAAACAAAAGCTTAGCAGGGAACACGGAACCGGGTCCCCGGCACCGCACAGCACGGAAGAGCTCCGAACACGTAGCCAAAAGTTGGACAGTGGGGCAGGGATTTGGATCCGGGCTCGCATGGTAAACACAAAGTCTCTGGGGCGTTCCTGGAAGCGATTTTCCGGCGGACTCGCATGCCAAGGGGATCAAGAGATTGCCGGGTAGTTGGTTACGCGATTGGTCGGCTTACGGTGGGTCCACAGCGGGTAGCTCTCTGATAGGGATTTCTTGAAGGGTTAACTTGGCTCATGCAGTTGTGATTAATATGCAAACTCAAGTGGTACATGATTCAGTGTGAATATTCCAGCAAAAAAGTTATGCCAAGTAACATGGTTCTGATTCACAAAAGTGGAAATCTGGTTAAAGATATCTGTTCTTTAAGTCTGAAAAGATTTCTCCGGGTACACCATGGATAATTACCAGTTTTTTCTATGTTTCGTATTACAGAGCAAAATAAAATAAATACATATAATAAAAATAGAGATACATATTTCATGCTTTTAAACTAACAAACAACTTGAAGGAATATTTCTTGTTAAAATCCTAAAAGTTATTTTTAAATATTATATAATTTTTTATTACCAGAATAGCAAACATATGCCACCATAAACCATATATTATTTAGTTTTAGATTAACTGTAATGTTCAATAATCCTTAACGAATTAATGTCATCAAAGTTTTTATATTTTTAAATTTTCTTATTTCGTTTTGCATTTGCACATTTATTAAATTTAAATAATTATTTACAATTATAATTGTATATTAATAAAGTTAAAATAATTAAAAAAATGTCTTAATTCGTTCACACACATTTTCCTAACCTATTTATTCGCCTGGAAATTTTGCGAAATTGTGGTGAAATCGTCAGGGAAAAATATGCGAGGAATACTCGCTTTAGCCAAAGTAAAAGAAGTTTACACTTACGCGCTCGCATGCCACGAAAGCTGACAGCTGCCAGAAATGCCAACAGTATGCTGGCAGATCCCGGATTCCTTCCCACCCGGAGCCCTGTCCCTCGTCCTGCTCCAGCTCCATGTTCCCTTTCCCGCCAGGACATCTTATTGGGCGAGGGCATCTGTCGGATGTCGCACCTTGGCGGGAACTTGGATTGGTTCTGGGATTTACTTTTGGCTTTCGTATTTATTTATTTCGCAGCTATTTAATCCAAGTTTCGCCTGCTCGAGTAGCATGTCATTTTGCTGTTTGCTCTCGCTCTGTTATTTAATTATTTGCACTGCTTTTATGAAGTCTTCTCGGTTGAATTTGCATACCGCACTGGCCCCTAGAGGGGATTCTATTTAGTAGTAGTTGCACGAACGTGACTTTAGTCTGCAGTTTTTGTTTTTATTTCGACGAGTCGAGCTAGACCGCAAAAAACATATACATAGTATGTTTTTCTTATTTCTTGCTTTATTTGGCAAAGCCAACCGCAGCAGCAGCCAGGCTGAAAAGGCAAAAATACAAGTTTGGTCCGAGGAAAACGAAAAGCCACCAAGGACTCGCTGCTGTTAGCATTCTATTTATGTGATAAATGGATATTTATCCGGCTCTGTCTTCGGGCATAAGTTTTGGCTGGCTTGATTATAAGTCAATAAATTAATGAATTGCATAGCTCCATTGCTCCTCCGATTCCACTCTCCATTAGTTCCACTTCCTCCGCTGCTGCTGAGCTTGGCAAATTTTTAATGGCCTCCTCGTTATTTTTTGTTGGCCAGAAAGTCGGTTCGCCCATAAAACTGCGTCCTCCTCCTCCAAATGAGTGAATAAGCCCGGCTTATTCGGCTCATAGCTGGGAAATCGAAGTGCCCGAATAGCAAAATAAAAATCTGAAAGTCTGGAAACCAAAATGCATTATTGCACTCTCTAATCTGGGCCGATTAGCAGGAGCCTGCGTTGCCAGGGAGTAATTAGGGGAGCCAAGCAACAAATTGATATTTATTTTGGAAGGGAGAAGTCCGGTCCATTAGCTTGCAAGGCTTTTCTAATTTACTCACAGACAGCCGAAGTTGACTGCCAAAGAAGAGTAATTATGTGCCCAAATAGAGTGTCTAATCTTATCCTGAACCAACTTCTAGGGCAATGTTTGCCCATATTTGTGGCTATTTGGCCACTTAAGGTTCTACCTCAGTTTTAGTAACTAAGCTTCTGCATGACAACTAAGCACTTTTTTGGTTAAATAAGAATACAAGAGATTTCCCAAGTTGATTACTAATATTATCTGACACATTTGACTTTAATAAAATTTAAATTTACTAAATAAATAGATCTCCTTAGTTTAAAGACATGCTCACGCCTAAGCCTCTGTGATTTACGGAGCAAACAAATCATAACAACTTTATTATCCAGCAGGCAATCTAGACTCTATTTCAGTTTATTTTGGTTATTTTTTGGCATTTTTAATCTGCTTCCTCTGCTAGAGTTTTTGGTGACGGTCTGAACAAAGCTTCGTTTGCCATTTAATGTGGACCAAAACAGTTCTCATCTCTTATTGTCCTCGGCATCCTCTTTATTTTATTTTGTCCGACACTCAAGTATAACTGAATTCCCCAAGAAGCACTTGACAGTTGTTGATACTTCACTTCTGTCGAATTCCCCTCAATTAATCAACGTTTTTGCACTCTTGGGATATATGATATTTTTGCAGAATTACTTGGCGTTGCCAAGCGCAAAATCCTTTCGCCCGTTCTTTTTTAGAACTGCTATCCGATATCCTGGCCAAGTCTGGCACCTGTTTCAACACCTTTATTGATTTGCCAGTATCATTGTCAGCCTTTTCTCTTTCCCAGCCTTCCTCGGCGTATTCTTCGCCTTACGCCTGTCTAATGACACCAAAGACTAGGGGGGATTTCCGTCTTTGCACATTAATGAGTTTTAAAATCTATGGCAGAGCACGATTTGCAAATCGCAAGCGCATGGGGAGGTGTCCCGGATAGGTCGCGAGAGCCGGGTGCCTCTAATCAGATAATATTTCCATATATTACATCATATGCTCATCAATATAATCGAATTGAAATACATGGGGAACAGACAATAGCACGTGCCACCTGCGGGAGCAGGGAGGACATGATTGTGGGAATGGGGTTTGGGGTTGGGGTTGTTGGCTAAGGGCTGAGGGCCGGGCTAGGGCACATCGCATCCTTCACTCCATTCACATCAGTCAAATTCTTCACGTTCTTTTTCGCTTTTTTTCCGTGGATAGACGACGACGCAATCAACGTTTGACGGCGTTTGACTTTCGATCCTTGCCAGCCTGGCTGCCTCCTTTCGGTGCCCTGCCTTTGTATCTGTATCCGTTCTAATGCGCAGCAATTTAAAATGTGATTTTCCTTGATTTATAAAAGACACATTGCACTCACTCGCACAATCACATCCCGACCGAGGAGGGGGCAACAAATGGGGTTTCTTACACTTCACTCCAGCTTAGACTTTACTTATTCGGGCGGCGGACACGCCCACATCCGGTTTGGCACACATTCGCGTAAACAAAGGCCGGTCGCCAGATAATGAACTAGGATCTCAGTCTGGTACCGAGCCGAAATCTGAGTTCGAGTCTGAGTCCTTCAAGTGCATTTAACAGTAGTATCCATGTGTGCCCGCGAAACGATTCAAACTCAAGCCTCGTTTTTGGCTTTTCCACAATTCGGTCGATTTTTCCCGCTTGACGTCCGCCGCTGAACCATGCAAATTTCTAACTGAATCGCTTCGTCCGGAGTTCGGAGCATTTCACATTTCGCAATTCGCAGGTTCCGATTCTGATGTTTAACTTCTGCCACTAGTACCCCTTCTCGTGGACGAGGTTTCATCTCCATTTCTTTGCAGCATCCCTTCGCGTCCTGTTTCCGATTCCTTGGACCACAAACTTCCCCTATATTCCAATTCCAAGCAGTCCCTGTGCCAAAGGGAAACGAACATCTGAAACACAGGGGCTGTTTGGTGTTTCACAACATGTTCGTTCCGCTTCAGAAAGTCATCCTTTTGGGAGTTCTATTTCGTTTCGTTACATTGTCCTTATCGATAGGGGTAGTAGGCTCGGGGAAAATGTGAAATCGGAACAAGGACTGTTATTGGTGGCTGTTCTCAGTCAAGATGTTAACCGATTCGGATCAACAGGCAGTTAAAACCAGTATTTAGTGTCCTTTGCAGCAAATGCTTCACGAAGGAAAGAGGAATGCAAGTTCATCCTCTAATGAATGTTTTTAAGCAAGAAATTTATTTACAAATATTATTTACGAAAACCCATTAAATTACAAAGACAATAAGAGATGAAATCGTTTAAATAACAAGGGAACTTGGCTTTAATTTGTCAAATGAGGCTGTATCTGATGATTTTTAAATTCAAATTTATCTGAATAATTTGGACTAAGAATTCAACAATTTAGGGAGCTTCATATAACGTTTTAAAATACATATATTTTTATCAATGCCTAAAGTATATTCTAGCAAGGATATCTCATACTTCAATGCTGTCACTCCTGTCAATTTTTGGCTTGTTTATTTTGCAAAAGTTTTGCGGAGCAATCTTCAATCGATATCTTTTGAGCAATCTCGGCATACCTCAGTCCTACTTTGCACCTACCTTTGCATATTAATTTCGCATTTACTTCCGTCATTCCGCGAAACCCAATTGTATCGTCGGTCCGCGGGAACAAAGCCTTGTCCTCCTGTTATAATGCACTATAGTCGTAGTGTCGGTAGGCAAAAGGTAATAAGAAACAAGTAACGACCAAATAATTGAGTGCACACTGCACAAAGGATCCTCGCGTTGCGATGGCAGTGATGTTTTTGTGATACGGCTCCCGCAACCGGTCTCCGTTTACTCGAGAATTCCCCACTTTCGCCATTGTTTGCCAACGGTTGAGCTGAAAGTGAAATGCATGTTTTATTGGCAGCGCAAAACAAAAAAAATCTGAAACGGCAGAGGGAAACTTAAGCCAACAAAGAGATTTTCCATACTCTTCTGAAGGGTTCCTCATATCAGGTGAAAATAAAAGGGACTTGCCAAGGCCAACGGAAAAGTCATTTTTAAATCACAATATCATTTAATCTTTGCCCTAAAAATGTAAATTTCCTAATGAAACATTCAATACAAATTTCCTTAGATGTCAAACATCGATTTTCTTGACTGATTAATCATACTTAACCTTTTTTGAAATAATAGCATTCTTCACACGTGATTTTTTATTAAATTTTAAAATGTTGTCATCAATAATATTCATTAAGATTATTATTTTTATTATGAAGTCATAAAATCTCCTACTGTTAATATGTTTAAATTTAAGTTGAGTCAAAGGCTACCTTAATGCACAGACTGAAGGTCCTGAAAGTGGAGGGAATCGTGAGCAAGAGCAAGAGCAACCATCAAGTAGTTTTGCCAAAGCGATTTTCATATTACAAGGTAGATACAATGACTCAATGACTGCTTGAAACCAAGGCCCGTGCAGGAGCCATTAAAAAATAATGCACTCAAAAGAGGCAACAAATTGAAAGGAGCAGCCGCCCAGCTCTGGTTGCTGCGCCCCCGCCCCAGCAGACATATGCACTATATGTCTGGATCATGTTCTGTTTGATTGTCGGCTGCTTATTTACCCAGTCAGGAACTCAATTCTCAACGAGCTGCGCCGTCATTAAAAACAGTTTAAATAGGACGCGTTGCAGGCTGCGTGCACGCAGCACTATGAGCCGCTGCCTTTTATGATAGTTATATGAGCGACTTCATCCTTTCGCCCATCGTTCTCCCAGCTCGTCGTCGCACCTGGTCGGGTAAGCCGGGCAAATGGCAGTGCATACACATTTAATTTGAACAATTGGAGCCGAGCAATTGCCATAACTTTTGATGAGGCTGCTGCAGAAATTGTGTATGCAAATTTAATTAAAACTCTTGACTCTGCTCGTAGTTTATCATATGTACTATTTGCGGCAGGGCCAAAGCATCCAGGATTTGCGTGCACTGCATATTTACTTGAAAGTGCATATCATTGATTGCTCGACACAACAAAGGATGTGCATTCCGACTGCTGTACTTGACCCCAAAGGATTGCCGGCCAAGCAAATATCCCAAAAGTATTTCGATCCAGAAAAGGCCGAAATTCTTTCCAGAAAGTATCACCTTGGCAAGTTTAGCAATTGCCTGAATTTAAGACTCGAATTTCTTTATTCAATGAGAGTTTAAGAACAAGCCTTTGCTGCATATCCTGGCTGTTGCTCTTATTTTATTTTAAATTATTTTATTTTCCTGGTTGACATTCTGCTAACAAACAACTCTCAAGTGTCGGCAAGAATTTCTTTTGGTTTTGATTTTTCTCAGGCCCCGACAGTTGATAAAAAGTTTCTGGTACAACGCTTTTGTTGGCTTGCTTGTTGCAGTCCTTGTTTTTGTATGCATTTTTCTTTATTTGATTTACTGGCAAGGCACGAGCTCTGATTGAACTTTGTTTCATTTTTGGCCAGACATGCGTCGATATACATATGTATGTATGTATTATATATTATGAAAGACAGTACGTGGCAAAACATTAAGAAACTCAATTTCTAGGAAATTAAAGGGGCTGTCGAACAATTTAATTGGTTAAGAAATAAAAAGGTAAAATAATTAATAAGTCATTAGTTATTTGTATGTCTTATCATATTATTTTCATTTATTAACACATTTTTAAGCTATATTTTATACCATTTATATGGTCTTTCTAAGCCACTTTCAATATTTCTCAAATATCCTTTCACTTAAATACAAACTAACCAAGCTTAGAATATGAAACCCCATTTTTTTTTATAGCTCTTTAGTTATATAAAAATTAGCATTGCCGTATAACCCCAGTTTTGTAACATGCCTCGTGCCAGGCGGACGACGTTAAACGTTTGCCCCGAGGACCGCCTTTGCATTTCAAATTTTCGTGGTTTGGTATATTGTTTTATTTGGAGTTTGTTGGCTGCATCGTGACGCGTCTTTTGCCGAAATGTTGTGCAAACACAATCAAGTGGTAAAATGAGTAGACAATGGTTGGCGAAAGATGGCTAAAAGGATATGCCAGGGCCAGGAGAACGGCGAAGGAAAGGATATGGCGCTGCGCAGGCAGATCCCCTCCAAACATCTCGGGACTACTTTGGTGCTGTCGATACAGCCGGGCTCTTGAAACCGTATCCTGAATCCAGCATCCTTTCCCGGTGCTCGAGCTTGTGCTGCGGGCATATAAATTGAATTGTGTGAAAATTTATATTTGTTTTGGCATTTTATGACACACTCCACAGAGTGTTGCGGGTGGCCAGATTTCCAGATTTCCGCCACCCATTCCATGCGCTTTCGACCAGTCTCCTGTTTTCTGCTCCCGACTGTATCTGATTTCGAGGGTGCTTGGCATTGAGCAGCCTCTATTTCCAGAAAAGGGCTCCGAAAATTGATTAAAGGTGCGAGCCTTGATTTGGGATTTAAAACAGCTTACCCTGCTATTCTCGACTTTACTACTCGCACTCGAAAAAATAAAAGAAAAATATTATTGGTGAGGAAAATATTATTCTAAAATCAAATTTTTCTCAGAGCTCTTCAATTTAGACGAAATATTCCCTTTCGATAAATACAAAGATATTAAGATAAGCAGTTTGTTTGTTGAATGTAATTGAAACTTAAAGTTTTAAACATACTTTCTCTTTAAATTCATACAAAAGTACTTTGCAATAATTTTTAAAGAAAAAACTAAGTTAACTGGAATTGAAAGTGGACCCATATTTTTATATACTTTATTTATTCTATATAAATCTAAATATTTAGTATAGGGAAATAAGTTTAAAATATTCATAAAAAATGTTCATAAATTATAAAATAAAATCTGTAAAGTTGCCATTTAAATTGCAATCTCCTTGTAAGTTTTCAAGTGAACATCGTTCTGATTCCATATACTTTCAATAGTTTTTCCATTGAATTGCGTTGGTGCTTGCCCAATAGTGCATTTAAAATCCAATCAAGGACTTGTCTATTTTTTCGAGTGCAGATGCCAATCAAATGTTGCGGAAATTGTGGCCAACTCTTAAAGTCTGCTGATTGGGTTGGTCTGTGTCAGGTTTGTTTCAACACAAAAGCCCTTCGAGCGCAGACACCGAGTTGACTTGGCTTGCCTTGCCCTGGTTTGGGGGTTGGGAATGCAATAAATTCGGTCTGGGCCACGTTGGAAGCCCATCCCTATGCCCATCTGGATCTGGAGCAGATCTCCGCCTGGTGATGCTTGAATATTATGGCCATTTGCGGCAGGGCTCGGCACTAAGTGAGTTGTGGCCAAGTGGCGAGTGTTGAGCTGCTAAATCATACATACCGCAAATGAACGAACAGTCAGTTACACGTAACATGTGTACTCTGCTGTGTAACATATTATATATAGTGTACAATATGCATTACGCACACTCACCGACCGACTTGTTTGCTTTAAGGGGGTTTTTGTTTAGGTCCTCACTTTACATTCAGTTTACAGGGGCTTTAATGGTAATGAGCTGATTATCTCCTATACAGAGTGGCCTAATTGTCGGGGGCCTCCTGTGCGGCCATGCGTTTGAAATCCCCGAATTGACAGAACTCTATGCTAAAGCTCCATGGGGAATGAAGGAGCCCTTCAAAGGGCTTTCATTGAGCCCCCGTTGCCGACTAGTTCGTACTAATTATATCCACGCCATTGGAGGCTGCTAAGGAACTGCCGCCTTGTCACGGACGGACTATTTAATTGGCTTCTGGTGCAGCCAGGGAGCGGGAAGCCCCACAAATATCAGTATAATGCCAACATTTGCGCACGTGTAAATTAATATAAATCAATTCTTTACTTGCTCCCCCGTGACTGTGGCGTGGATTAAATAAATAAATTACAAATCGGGTCAATTGCAATTAATTATATTTTAAAAATCGCTTTAGTTTTGATTTCGCTGGCAATAACTATTTACATACTCGATCCCGCGTTCCTTCCGATTTCTAGCAGCACTGCAGTGGCTTGTCCAGCTGAAAATTTGCATAAATAAATTATAAACAACAACACGAGAATTGTCCATTATAAATAACGCGAATTGTCCGAACGAGTGCGCAGAGGGCCAAAGGCTAGCCACGATAATTTGCATATATGTTTTTATAAACACACTGTCCACATGCGTATGTTAAATATGTTTACCTACTTTGGAGCCCGGCTCGGGTCTGGGTTCGGGATCGGGTTTCCCTTGTCCAGGGCCCTCCCCAATTTGTCCGCCGCATAAATAGCAAGCAAATTTGTCGTTGTGTCAGTGTCTTTTTTCGGCAGCTCCCCCAATGATATATGGACGCGAAGGACAAATAGGCGGCGCAAACAGCAGCAGCAGTTTAAATAAAATATTACACTGTTCAGCATAAATGCTTGGCGATAGTGCCTGCCATAAAGTGGGAAAATTAAACTATTAAGGGTGGCACTCCCTTCTGTTACCATGCATAGTCATTTGGACATGGCTCAGGGGGTTGCTTTAGATTCTTTATTCGTGGATTAAAAAAAAATATATATAGTTTTGAATTTAAGAGTTCAAAGTTCTTTAGTGCTCACTGAGACTTAGATGGTATTTTGTTCAATTAAATTTTAAAGGTTTAGGTACTGCTACAAACTTTTAATTTAAAATATGTATTTGCGACAGAAATCGACAGTTTTGTCTTTTAATATTCATTATTACATAATTAATAAAATAATAATATAATAGTATTAAATCCTTGCCTTTTCTGCAGTCTTCATCGTTGCCAAAATTCCTTATTTACGTGGCGCATTGAAGTTATTGAAAAGTTTCAAACTCATTTGAATTTAAATCGATTTCCCTTTACCAAACCTTGTTTCCAGGTGTTGAACATGCGCCTATTTTTTGTATTGATTATTTTTTGTAGAGCTTAGCTGCATATGGTTGATAGTAAACAATTTGGCAGGCGAAATTAAATTAGGCACAGAAAAAATGTTCTGCTTTCAATAAATTAAACTGTTATGCTAAACATCAGTGTAGTATAAATAATGTTCTTTTTTATGGTAATCCTTTTTTGTCTAGCAGCCTAATTGTTTACCTATTAAATGTAATTTACATTGAAATAATTTTCTTAAACAATTTATATTTAAATTGATATATTTAGCAGCAAGAAATAACTACATAACGGAGATGAAAGCAGTTAGTTGAACACAATTTAAAGTAAAATATGAAATCGTGCAAACATTAAACCCTCCCTGACCGTTATTCCAGGTATGCTGGCAAACCCCTCAGTTCCGTGTACAATTAGCAGTTCAAGTAATTACTGCGAATGCCCCAGGGTTAATAAGAGGGCCGTCCACTTAACCTGATAAGTCCTTCTGCGAACCGCTCCATTATCTTTTATTTTTATGAAAGTGATTCCTGGCTGAGCCACAAGCGACCTGAGAACCGAATCCAACACGATGATATTAACCCATTCGCATAACGCACAATTTTCCGTCGGCACGACTTCGATTTGGGTCAACAAAAAATGGAGGGAAAAATGGAAGAGGACGAAAATTAAAAGAAAATTAAACAATTAAATAAGAAGGCAGCGAAATCGTTATAATTGGATACCGAATTGTTGAGTTCGCTGGAAAATGCTGATTAAATATTGCAACCAGAGTGGCTTAAAACTGCGAATGGGCGACACAAAGAATGCAAGGAGCTGCAGTAAGTGCTCCGATATGGCATTAATATGAATCATAATTTATTGATTGCGTAATGAAAGTATCGCATTAATGAGACTCTGGCGAGACGCCGAGAAGTGGGCAGTGCACAAAGGATAATGTGCGGAGGGTCTGTGGTGGTTAATTAAAATCATCTTAATTGTGATATTAAAAATATTGTATTTAAGCCTCAAGGGTGGCGAAAAAAATAAATAAAAGTTACAGATTTATACTATATAATATAATATACAAATATATAGAAGCTAGATTTGTTTAACTAAAATTAAAATGTTTAAAATAACGTTAAATATTTAACAAGAATATAATCTAGTTCAGTTCATATGCACTATGATTTTATAATTATAATTTAATATGAAATTGAAAATTGCTTGCTTCATTAATTAATCATTTACTTTATAATATGCTGAGGAGACCATTAACAAATTATTAAAATGCAGTATCATTTTATTTAAAGTGCCTAACGAAAATATAACATATAAACTAAATTATTTTTAAAACATTTTAATAAAGAGTTATTCTATGAATTTAAAATTGCGTTATTTGTCATTAATTGAGCATAAATGCGTTTTCCATCAAAAGGTTCAACGGCTTCCGCATGCGAGGCATATCTGATGAGGTTGAAAAATGTACAAAATGTACATTTTGTAATAGAATATTTGGTGTGCATGACACACCTGGCTGCGTTGGATCCTTGCCTAATGATGTCCTCCTGCTTTGGTCGTTGGTCTTTGGTTGTTGGTCTTTGGCCTCCACTTTCCGGTTTGCCTTCTTTGGTGAACTCATTATCATTCTCCCTGGTCGCAGGCATCTCATTGTTTATGCCCAACCAATTTTCTTCGCCCATTAAGAATTTTCCCATTACTCATACGCATCGTGCGCACATCCCAGAGCGCCCTGCTCTTTTTTCGCTTCCCACCGCCTTTCCGACGAGGGAAAATCAATGGGACTCGTTAGTGCAGCAACTCTGCGCTTGCAGTTTTCCTCTTTTCACTTTCCCAGCTGCCAGCTGACAGCCGCGTGTCATCGGCATCAACCGTCAGAGGGGTGTGCGAATTGCAGAAATGTTTTAATGCGCTTATTGACGGCCGTCGATAATGGCGAACAATTTTAAACACTTCAACTTGAAGTCGCAGCCAAAGTCGTGTCCTTGAGCGTTTCCTGGAGTCGTTGGGAGGTGGTGCCCCTCGCGTTCAATCAGTCGTCCCTTGCACTTTGCACCTGCCTGTCTCCTGTGTGGCTGTCTGTCTGTCTGCATCGCTCAGTAGCCCTCGACGGTGTTTGCTCTTACCTGGTTTGTTGATTCGTCGCGCCGTTCTGTTTGGGGCCCAGCGGACGTGACAACCGTTACTTAAGGGCGATGATGATGTTTGTCCTGCCGGAAACCGAAGGGATTAATCATTTAACAGGAACTCGATTTAAGTAACAATTTAATGGATGCCTTTAGGGACACTCCCTGCCGTCCGTTGCATGCACAATTTTCGGAAGAAAAAGTGATAGCCTAAGGCCAAGTCGACTTGAATTCCAAATTGTCAAATAAATACTTGCACAGTGAATATAATTTAATTATAAAGGAAATATGCATAAAATAAATAAAGAAATAATTCATTTGGACGACATAATTTTTTTCATTCTTTAATAAATATATTTTAAGGATAAGTACATATATTCTTTAATATATTAAAGTTTAATAACAAATATTTAAACTCTTGGAATCTACATATAATTTTGGTAAGCTTAAGTGGCATGTTGTTCCGTGGGATAATTGGACATTTTTATTATCCGTGTGGGTTTTTAGTTAGAGGCAAACCACAACTATGCACTTCAAAGGCTGTCACCAACCGCAACTAACAACATCACCTGCCACAAACGCACAACAAAATCCCTGGCAATCCGTTGTGCATTGCTTTTTATAAGAACACATAACAAGCTAAAAAAAATATGACAACCTCAGGGAATTACTTTCATTGAACAAGCACTATCTCCATGGCAAGGATCACAAAGGCTGAATTAATTTCAAATAGGAATCTAACCAGAAATTTGAAACCTCTCTACAAAGTAATATGCTAGTCTATTCATCAAAGAGTGTGTTAGAAAATTAAGTTATAATGTTATTTTATCATACGAAAGCCATGAAAAGATAAACTCACATGAACTCACATTTCAAAGCCCAATTATTATAGTGTTATTTGTCATGTAAATTCCCACATCACAAATTACTTTGTTTGTTAAGACATAAACTTTGTGGCATAGGTGGAACCAGAAGAGAAAGGACTATTTGTTTGATTGAAACGGGGACAGATTTTCAATAGGTTATTTCTGATAGCTGTCCCCAATTCATATGCGTAGCTATGATACGTTTCTGGCAGGAAGTTAGCGAGCTAGGCGCCTTTGAAAGCCGATTTCTATTGCAGAGTATTTTTAGGTCGGAGCCCTCCACTCGGAAGCACCCTTGACTTATTTGACCTGTGTGGAGCCGGGCAGGGGTTTTGTGCCGGTCCACAAGTCGCACCACACTTGACATTACCAGCATGTGACTCCATGTTGACAGTGGTTTTCATGTCGTGTATCTTTATGTCTATTTACTTGTACTTGTCCCGTGCACCTAAGTATCTTTGTATCTCTCCGTGCGGGCTGTTACATTACGGTTACGGGTTACGGTTTACAGTTTACTGCCGCTTCTGCTGCTTGACCCACTAAGGCCAGATTACGTGATTTGTCCCGTGTACGCCGGAAGTGAATCCATAGAGACGGAGACCGAGACGAAGTCGGAGATAGAGACGAATGCGGATGTGGAGACTGGGACAGAGCTGCATACGGCGACGGAGATGGCAACATCAACGTTGCGATAAGCAGGGCGGCGAAAATTTCAAAGGGCATAAAAATTTAAATCACGTCACTTAGGGCGAGCGAGAACGACTGCGACTGGGACAACACAAAAGACGCAGCTACGAGTCCGGACATAATGGGGTGCCATGTAAATAGTTGGCCCAGACGAAGGCGCACGGTTTAGTGTTCGTGTCCTTTCCCATGTCCGGAGTTAGGATTTGAGGCCGCAGCACTTGGGAAAGTTTATGTGTCAGTTGTTAGGATCGGTTAATAATGGGTTGTATCTATTAAATATGAAGATAAATGGGGGAATGCATATTTTCAACATTTTTATTAAACATTTTAAATAAAAATAATTAATGGCTTTAAGCTTTTGCATATTATTTAGAAATTTACATTTAAAAATTACATTCATACAAGTAAGAAACTTAATTTTATCATTAGATGGGAAAATCGAAAACATACATTCTTTGAGTGCATGTTGCTTTGTGGCTGTGCGAGTGTTGTGTGTGTGTATTGGTTAAGCCGCTTTTGAGGCAGGCACTCAGGCACAGGCCCAATTTCAACTCCACACTCACAGGAACAGCCATAGTCGGCGCCGTCACAGGACCCGTTCAGGTGTGTGTTTGTCTCCGCTCCTTTGTGAGCGTAAGCGTGTGTGAGTGCCATGTTGCTGAGGCGCGGCAAAATGCTTGTTACGCTTTTGAGCCACCGCCTGCGGTTGACAGAGCACGTTGGACCACCCAGCCCGTTCGGCTAAAGCCCACCCAGCCACCTGGCCACCCAGCCAACGCTGCACCCCACCTTTCAAACAGGCAGCCGCTCTGCGGCCTGATGCACATTAAAACGCAATTAAAGTTGCAGGCGTTAATTGTGGCGCCTCTTTTGCCTTATTATTGCGTTTTCCCCTTGCAGTTTCAACTGTGCGCCTTTTGCCGTTTTGAGTTAGTAGCCAAAAATTAATTACTTTTGCCCTGTCAAAGTAGCCCAAGACATTGGAAAAAGAAAGAGCGCAAATATGGCTCGAATGAAAAGAAATACGTGCAAAATGTGAGTGTGTTCCGAAAATCGTTTCAATGAAATTTTTAACGATTTTGTAATTGATTTAATGAGTTTCATTTTATTATATATATTACAACCTAATGTAGTTAAGCTTAAGCTTCACCAGCTGATCCTCTTATGCTTTCCTACTTGCTCTTTATATATGGAGAGAAAGTTCAGATGGGGTTTATGGAAATCAATGCTTGTTATTCATAAAATATTCCTTAAAATCGGAATATTTAATTTAAATTTAAATTCAACTAGTAGCCATTCCTCCATTTATTTCCGAAAGTAACTGTTATGTCAGAGATTTCCGTTTGTGGGAACATATGCTTCTGAATGTCTACTAATGAATCATGTCCATGAATAAAGCCACAAGCGGGTCTCAGACTTTTTTTGGCTTTCGCCCTGCTATAACTTTGGGCGGGTGTGGGCGTTAGTTAAAATAAGTGGGCGTGCCAGAAGGATGTCGGTGCTAACGGGGTCACACACACCCGCAGACGTATAGAGACGTCGGTTACTTTTGCCCGAACTGTTTCTTTCGCCAGTTGCGCAGTTAAATCCGTTTGCCAGGCAACTTTATCTTTCGGCACAGATTCTCAATAGCAGCTGTTGTTTTTTTCCTCCGCTGACGTTGCATGCTGCAAGCTCTGTTTATTTCGCAGCTTTTTCCCAATCTTTTGTATTTGTTTTCAGTCCGTTTTTCTCCTACTTTTTGTCGTTGCTCCTCCAGCGCGTTCCCAGCTGTCGGGAGGTTTGGCTTAAGCGCCAGGCGCTGGCGACGTGCCGCTGAAATAATTAAGTTGCCAATTTCGGCAAACAGAATATCAACTGAGAGTCAGAGACAGCCAGAGATGGTGGAAAGATGGGGGCAGGGGGAGGGCTTACATTTAGTGGCATAGATTTTCAATTAGGCTTCCAGTCCGCGCAGCTGGCGTTGATTTCGTAAACTGCTCTCGAAAACTTTATTTTTCCAGCTCAAAAGTCAGACGGTTAAAGCGGTGGCATGGCCAAAATGCCCAATTCTCATTATCGTTGCAATCTCCGACTTAAAAATTGGTAATCTCTCGCCTTGGCAACGTATGCGTAATATCCGGAATTGGCCCCGGGCATTGGACCACAAATAGAGAGCAAACAGACACATCCAATCCACAGGCACGCACACAGCTTGTCGAACATTTCAGCTGGAAGGAATTGGGAGACATTTCTCGAACATTACGCATACGCACGGGTGGCAGCCACAACATCGAAGCTGGGGCGTTTCTGTGCATTAGCTTCCAAGTCGCTCCTTTGGCGCCTGCTGAGCCGAAAGAAAGGAAAAGTGAAAACTGCTGCATTTCCCAATAGCAAACACGCCCAGTTGACATTCTTTTGTCAGAGCCTTGTTTGGCCTTGTCTCAAGCTGAGGTGGCTCGATCATTAGCATCAAAGTCATTGCGGAGTTTCGACAAATTGCTTTGCCACGCAGCCAACACTGAACAAACTGTTTGTTTATAATTGAGTTAACAAAACTGTTTAATATTTATACAACCCTTAATTAAATTTAAAAATTAATTGAATTACAAATCAATAGCGAAACTATTTGAATTATTTCCTAGGCAAATTAAATTTTATACAACAGTTTTCTTTTTACTATAGTTTTGTAAGATCCGTTAACCATTTGACTTTAACAATTAAAATTCTTTAATTTAAACTAAATTTAAATATGATAAAATACTTAAATAAATTAATTTCCTTTCCGAATATCTATTTACAGTTTTAAACTATAAATTATATTCAGATTTTATGGCATTTAACAAATAATTATAATAAAAAGGTTTTCAAAACCCCTAAAATAAGCAAACGATGCTGTAAAATTCAGTAGCTTAATTCTGGATACCCTTTTAAGTCTGTAATATAGTACCATATACCCCGAATAACAAATACTACAATTGAAGTAGCAAATACTTCAATTCTAAAGCTTTAAACACAAAAACCCAATTTTGCCCAGTGCTCAGCGATTCGAATAGCGGATTGAGGCAGACCTGCGTCTGTGGCTCTCCCAAAAAAGATGGCAGAAGGCAACTGGGTCGACCGGGTGCAATGCAATTTGAACAAAGGCTACGGAGGAACTTAGTTGCGGCGACATGTAGCGTTTAAAGTTGTGGCAGGCGAGCGAAACCGAATGAATACCAAATCAATCGATACGCTAGTGGGAAATCGAAGTTAGCTGGCATCAGCAAGGCAGACATTTTTCTGCTTCGTTGACCCAGAGAGCGGAAAAGCAATTTCGGTCTGTGCCACCTCAAGGAGCTGGAGCACCATGTCCCCCGCACTTTCACTAGGCCAAACGATTTGCAAATTTTACCAACGCATCACTGGATATTGCTCACAACCAATCGAGGGCATTAGCCGGCTGGAAAAAAATATAGGAACATCTTAACCAAATACGAAGAAAATGTTCGATTTTTAAGTCAATCAACTAGAAAAAGTTGCACTCACGCGGTGCGCAAATCCGTTGCGTAAAAGGATCCGGGTTAGGATACCGGAAACTGGCTCTAAAGTTTTTACAACACGGAATTAAGCGATTAGATGGAAGTTTGCCATCCAGTTGGCAAGCATAAATTATTCCTAGTTTCCACTTCTGTCCCCAACAGACTTGAGCACTAAGAGAAATTATGTACAGCATAAGTTCAGATTAAATAAACATGCCTACAGCTTTGATAAATAATTTAACATTAATTCAAATGAATTATGGTATTCCGATTTCAAGAACGGATGATATACATATTTACAACATTAAAACGCGTTTAAATATTTATATACATATTCTACTTACACTCTATTTTAAACATTGTTGCAAAATAAAGTAGAACTTGCAAAATATCTTCAATCATCCTCCTTATTGACACGCTAAAACTAAAATCTAAGTTGGCTATCTGATTTTAATCCCTACTTGAAAATCGGCCCTGAAAAGCTCTAAGAATTTGTTCTCTGTGCACTACCAAGAGTCTTTTTTGAGAATGAAAGCGCATTCAACAGCCGTTGCCATCATAGATATAGAGCTGGATTTAGGCAACGATACGGATATAGATGTGACCACGGAGAACGGCGGGGAAGACGTTGATTCGCAAGTAGGTCAGCGGGATAAGGTGTGGGAGAAGCTTCAACGCCTGCAGACGGATCATGTGTGGATCCGTGAGGAACTGATGCACCTGCAGCGTCGCACGTTGACACAGTGGCTGGCCAGGCAGAGACGCGCATACCAGACCATGGAGCAGATGCAGCAGCTCCTGCGTCGGCTGCAGGTGAAATATGGCCGCACCTGGGACCTGTAGGAGACATACGGCATTGGGGCCTCGGATTCCAGAAGCCGGGCCTCTGATGCCAACACTTAAAGGAGGGCCTGCTGATGTGTCGAGTGGTTCAAGAGGCTCAAAATGCAAAATTACATGTGTCAGGGCGGCTGCGAGTACTTACGCGACTCCAGCTTGTTGTGAGAAGTTAAATACACAAAGTTGATGAATTGAATTTTTCATGGCGCCCTTAAATTCGGTTGAGTTAACCCAACACAGCCGAAATTTTGCTGAATAATTTATTTGAAAATGTTTGCAAGATGAGAATGTGATTGAATTTTAAAAATATGTTGATCAAGAAATTTAAAAAGCTTCTTAAGTATGGAAAGTCATATATATAAAGGGTGGAAATATGGAAGTTCTTAATAAAACCTTTTAGACCAAAGACATGTTTAATCATTCTTAAGCAAATAACTTGATTACTTTATTTTAGTAATATAATTAACATTTACAAGAATACAATAATCCTACATATAGTTTTCAACCTACAACTACTTTAAATATACATAAACCAAATGAGTAACTACTTAAATGTTACCAGTCTCGGAAGTATTTCATGCCTCGGATTTGCTGGTCCAATTTTTGGTAATTCTACCTGCGAATACTAGCCAAATGGAGCCCACAAAAAAAGAAAATCTTAGAAACAGCTTATTGTCAATTTTGTGGCCAACACCTTAATTGGTAAATAGTCTTAGGCATCATTTATTGCGCCTCGCTTTAGTCATGCGATTAATATACACACAACGCATACCATATAGACCTCATAACCCGGAAGCAATCAATGCTCGCCTCGAACTCCGCCTAACTCAATTAGTTAAGCAGAGAGTGGCACTTGGCTCGGTATTAACCCCTGACAGACACTGTCCCTCATGCACCTCGAATGTCCCTTACTGCAGGGAACATTGCACTCACCAGCCACTTACACGAGACCATCGCTGTTTAGCAACTATTTATGAAGACAAGTAGTTGCCACTTGCCAACTACAGCCTTACACAACAGAGGGAGAAATTACTAAAACATGCAAATTAATTTAAATATATATTTCATAGGGAAATATGCTGAGGATCAGTATGCTTTTAGAAGTTGAAATGTGACCCAAATACTATGGATTTATTTGTTGACATCAATTAATTATAAAATAGTTTTAAAATCCTTTATCGCTGTTCATGAAGTATGATTTGCAACATACTTTAATAATGTTTTGATATACTATTTAGATGCTAATTTTTGCCTCTGTACTGCAACTGCATCGAAAAGAGCCCACACGTGTTGGCAGTGCACTGATATGCCTTCCGGACCGTGTCTGCTTTGTTCCGTGCCGCCTCTGTTCTGACCTGGAGTGTCCTCGCCTGTGGATGACACCCAGCGTGTTATCATCAAACACTTGGAGGGCGGGGAACAGGGGCTCCGGCGGTTGAATGGGTCAACTGACAACACTTGAGTGGACCATAAACGGCAACAAATGCAAATGCAAATGAAATTATTGCAGCCGCAGCTCCATTTCTCTGAATGACTGAATGTCCCCGCCGATCCCTGCTGGGAAACTGTTTGCATATGCAGGGACACACCGCAGATAGGTCACGCCCACTCACACATCCTTCCAACGCCCCCGGGAACGCCCATCGTACAGCAGAGCTACGACCCATAAAGCCATTGGCGACCGACTGCATTTCAGCGATATAAATATTTATATAAGTTAATCGGTTTATGGTGCACGAGTAATTGAATTTCGCAACGGCACCAGGTAAATGCAACCAGGTAGCCTGTAACATGTAACACCGTTCTTCCCGTTTCCCTTAACCCTTTACCACTGTGTTTCCACCACCCACCCCCGATTTTCGGGACACGCGGTAGAAGCAATGTTGCAAAACGGTGGCTGGACGTTTTAAACTTGATTTCTTACTTCGCGCATCCGTTTCCGCCAGGACATATAATTTCGAAAAACCAGAGAACAACGAAGATAGATTCGGGTATACCGTACATTGTTTCATGTGAAGCACATTCTCTCATATTATTTAATTATACTTTTGAAAAGAATAATAATAACAATGACCCTTGTATTAATGTTTAAACAGTAAAATGTTGTTTAAAAACTGTGATTCAATTGAAATAATTTTAAATAAACAAAGAGCATGCTAAGCTCTTTAATAATGTTTTGTATTTGATTTTGTGATTGCCAAGTAAAGCTCACCTTACTATTTAATTAGATAATTACCAAATTTGAACAATAATCTGAATGCTCTTATTTACATTTGTGAAACAAAAGACTCATATAATTTGTATCCGTTTGAATGGGAGTGAATAGTGTGCATGCAATGAGTTTAATACGAGTGTAAGTAACGAATAAATGAGGTATCGCATTACCCGTGTGTGAGCCTGTTCTAAAATCCATAGCATACTTTTGGCAGTTAACCCAATTAGTGTAATCCCCAGGGTTAACCCGAGAAGGGCATTCCTAGCTCTCATAGCTGTGTTGCCCGGAGTATCGGGTTAACCCACTCAGTTACCCTCCTCTGGCCACTCCCCCTCCCACGACAGGGAATATAACGTGCTCCAACATGGCGCCAACCGGAAGTCCCAGCCCGTACTGCAATGGCCGACGCGTTGCTCGTTTCTATGGCACTTCCGCTTTACTGCACATTAATTGCAATTAAATTTGGCATTACTCCGACTCTCCCGAATCCTCACTTCCCTCCACCCATCATCTCCGCTTCCCCTCTCCCCCATCTTCTCAACTCTTCGCTGGCCCACGCAAATTTAATGATGGCTGCAATTTTTGCACGCTGCATTTTCCTATTCTTTGCATAATTTAAAGTTGTTTGCTTTGGCTGCTGTTGCATTATGGTGGAAATGGGGTGGTTCTGTACGGGGGCCGAAAAGGGTGTGTGTCGTCAGGCCAGCATTTGATGGTGGCGCTGCTTCTGCTGCACTGCCTCGGATATTGTTGTTTTCAATTAACTGCGCGTCTGGCTAAATGGCAAGTAAATTAATGTTTATAGTGCATAAATATGCAATTTATATGCGCCACCCCCCCTAAGTGTGTGTGTGTGTGGGTGAGTGTAATGACGTCACAGTGTTCAGAGTTCAATGGCGTCCTGTTTTGGCTGAATCAAGCGTTAAGTTTAATAAGTTATTTTGAGATGCGAACTTAACGATGTTTAATATATTAAGACTGTTGGAAACGCCTCGTGCTGTAAATTAATAAACTTTAATTGCGGATCCGTGATTGCGAGAATTTCCTATATTTTATGGTAAAACATTTATGGCCGGACCTGCAGCAACTGGCGGAACAGCAGTCAGGCATCCAGCAAGGACACGAAGGCACCATCTTGCGGTAGTCCTGCTTCAAAACATATACACGGATGGAAAAATTGTATTTGTTTCCTTAAACAGTCAAACTTTTTCGTTTTAATCTTGAATTTATTTGAAATTAAACAAAAGTGCAACCATTTTTTATAAATTAAATTAGTGTAATAGATTTTGTAATTTTTCTATTTCAAGATAAAAAGGTGTTATTAAATTTATGCATGTCATTTAATTTGAAGTGCCTCTCAAGTCCAATCAAAATTTCTAGACCCTTCTTGCTTTTACTATCTTAATTATGTTCTATATATAAAGGTAAAGTTATTATTTATATTGCTCAAAAGAATATATCCACTTTTCACTGAACCTTAATCTTTTATTCATTTTCTGTGTACTTCTTGTGGTGTTGTTGTGTCGGTGCCAAAACTTTAATTGCCTTTCGGCCCGAAAACTTTAGCTGAATCTGTGCTGCTATGCATTTTGTTAACATTTCCGGTGAATTCTCGCTGGTGACTTCCTGTCGCCCTCTGCCCGAGCTCTCTCACCCCGTTCAGATCCGCGTCGGAGGCCCGTCGCTGTTGTCCCCCGGTTTGTATGCCCTTTTAATTGCCCATTGAAAGTTGTTCACTTGTTAAAGTGAACTTTGGCCCTGCCAAGTTGTTCGGAGCGAAGTGGAGTGAAGTGAAGTGTAAGCAAGAAGCGTGAAACTATGTGTTATGCAATTAAAAGTGCAGGCAGAGGCGAAGGCGTCGTACTAAAACCCACACCAAATCGATACGGATATTCAATTGGCCGACAGCAAGCCAATTTGCCGCAACTTATTTAAGGATCAAGTGCTCGGTGGGGAAACTCTGGTGGGAAACTTGGCTGGGAAACTCGGGCAACCGCAGCTGCTGCAGCTGCTGGTAATGAGTTTTCTATATATGCGAGACGACGAAGACAGATCCCTCGACTAAACAATATGTGACAGCTGTAGACAGAAATCACTCCATGAGCCTCTGCCGTACAGTCCATAGTCTCTGGGTACCATCGAAGTCCGGCCCAATGAGGATAGCGGACGGAAAGAAAATTATTATGTTGCATATGGTTACGGGATGGCCAGGGTTACACTTCGAGAAAGTCTTGCTAATGCAAATATCTAAACGTTCCATTAAACGCATATTCTTCGCCGAAGATGCTGTGCCTTTTTCCCTGTGCAAATCTACATCTGGGGAATTTTATTCTTCGCTTTGTCCTGCCTTGTTTTCCCTCCTGCGATGTCTACTGCTGGTGACTGGCATGGCAGCAACAATATATTTTTCTGATTTTCCACTTGCATTATCACGTCTAAAAACTGTCTACCATTAAAACATGTGTATTGTGTGCATTGTCTGGACTAAGGGGCATTTTCAGTTTGTCTAGTCAGTGGCCAAGGGGAGGGAAGGAGGGAAAGAGAGCTGGAGGAAATTCAGGCAATATATAAACATAATTTAAGGGCAAAATGAGGAGGGAAACGCTCGAATAGTTGCCATGGAGCAGCGTATAAATTATGAGTGCTCGGGGGAAGGACGAAGGACTCACATGACCTGCTGGAAGATATGTGGCAAAATTCGCCAAAGCTGGTTAGGTAGGGCAAACACTGAAATTTGGTAAACAAATACAATTTTCGAGTCAATTTCAGAAGGGCAGAGGCACCGAACCCTGAAATACTCTTAGTGGGAGAACAAATATTTATATACATATATATACTCGCATTGGGTGGCACAAAATTACTTCATTTTATTGACTATCCGAAACCAAAGATTGCAGGTTATTGTGAAAAATAAGTGTTGGGCATATTGTGTTGGGCTCTCATCAGTTTGTAATTTACTTTTGCCAAAAAATTCTTCATTTAGATTGAAATCTCTCCTTGTTGTTGGAGCTACAAAGATAAAAGTGTATCAATTTTTATAAAGGTGCTCAACAATTTGCAAACACAACCAATTTAGGGATAATAAGAAAAAATTTCTCTAAGCAACGTGCAAAAATAAAATTGAACGAAATTCATATCGGAGTAAATAAACCATTTTCAGACACTTTGCTTCTTTTGTTTTTTTCCAATCCCATTATGCTGACCAGGAAAAAGCTCACAAATAAAGTACATCTTTTTAAGATTAAAACTCCAGCTTAAGGCTTGTTCGAAAAGATTGGAATTTGGAAAACTTTTATTATTTCTAGCTTTTATTTAAGCATTTTTTTTGTATATGTGTATGTTGTCGTTGAGATATGGTCCTTTTAAGACTGATTGCAGGTCAAGCTTATGATGTTCAGGAAGCAAGCAAGTAATAGGTGGGAAAGCTTACGATTAACTTGCTTACATTTCACTTTTGAATTATAATTTAAAGTCAATTAATTGTTAATGGCTCTGTAATAATGAAAGGTAAATTAAGCTCAAATAAATCTCTTTCATACCGACCGAAGATGGCATCTTAACGTGCACCTGCATCATTATCCCTCATCCGCCGCCCACTCCCATTGACGGGTCCCATTAATTAAGATTGCGATCCCGTGCTTGCAGATAAGATGAAGATGCAGTTGCCTCGCGTTGGAAGCTGCAATTGCCGCACACCGAGCCCCAATTCCAACCTCACCCATTTGCCAGACCCCAGCCCCTTTGGTGGTGCAATTGACTTAATAATTGGCCCCAAACATTTTAATGAGCGTCGGCTTGTCAGCGTCACGTTTTCCGGTATGGGGACGGGGACGGAGTGCCAGAGAGCCGGCGAGTCGGAGGAGCAACGCAAAATATTTGCAAGAAATGGCTTTGGCATAATTAAGATTATGTCGGAATACGAGGTTCCGGGGGAGACCGGGAGCCTTGCCAGCGGATATAGTGTCAGCTGAGTGAGGCGGAAATTTGAATGCCAAGGCGTTTGCTAATGTTAATATGATATGCAGGCGGATATACATACACATCCACCCGGCTCCATTAAATTCCAATGCACAAACACTGAGCGTGCAACGTGTGTGTCGGTGTGGCCTGCCAGGTGACAGATGCACCTAGTAGTTTACCCCAGCCGCCCTGGTTCCCCTCCAGCCAATGGGTATGCGTGTGTGTATTAACACCTGAGTGAGAATGCCATCTTTCAGGAGCTCCGCTCTAGGCACGTCTGGCGGCCTTTCACACGCCTGTCAAACGCCGCTCCGTCTTGGCTGTGATGTCCTTCCAACCCCTCCTTCGCCTCCCTCAGCTTACTTGCATGCACTTAGGAAAATAAATATCAGAAGATTCTTGAATCGTTTAAGATGAGCAGGTTCATAGATAGAATGGTTTATTCTGAAAGTAAATTTAATATTTCCAATACCTCAGGAACATATTTAGAAATAAATATATAAACATAATGGAAGCTAGTTGAAAAGATAAATAAATATCCCTAAATAAAACTAAAATAAAAAAGATTTTTGTGAGTGATATTGCCTCTGTGCGGCTGCTGCACGTAATGACATGCGGCTGCCAATGTTGTGGACGCGCATTGAGCGCCTCGCATCTCCATCGCCATCGCTAAGGATCTCCTCCGTCTCCAGGCCGTGCATAATTTATACAACCACGGAAGCCGCCAAAAAACCGCAAATCTCGCAGCGCCTCGTTGCACACACAAGGCGACAGCGGTGGCCACCAGCAACATCGCAGCACAGCGACAACAGCAACGTCATCGAATGCTTCAGATGCCATGTGGCAGCTTGAGGGAGCGCTTAAAGTAGCCATTGGTTGTATGTCGGTGACGTGACACCAACGTATTGATGGTTTTCCCATTTATTGTGAAAATCATTCGATAATGGATGGCTGCGGCTTGATTTTGGTTGAGCGCCCAACTTTGCGAAGGAATTCTCGGTTGAGAATTTGTGCGCTTTTGAAGCCTGCATTTCAAATTCAGGGTAAATATGTAAGCCTAGCTTTAATAAAAATAAGAGCCCAGGGGTAAAGTTTAAGGGACCTACATTTATATATCAAATGTATAATCATCAAAATGCAATGTGACAAAGTACACATTTTTATTTATAAAGAGTAATAATAATATGTTCAATTATGTACAAAATATATAAACGTATGTCTGTATAAATAGGAATAATTGCTAAATTGAATGTAGGTTCAGATTTATATACTTGACTCCTGATCAGCACAATAAAGCGTTTATGAAGAGGCATTCGTAAAGCACCGAATGGAAAATAAAGCCTGCCACGGGGTCTGTCTTTGGTTATTCATATGTATTTTTTACCTTATATATGATAACCTTATCTGCCTTTCGGAATTTATCATAAAACTCTCTTACAGTTTCAGTTCTGAAAAGGTTTTGGGCACTCGGTCGCCCAAATCTTTCCTGAGTTTGGTTGCCATTTTCAGTTCATCGGCAATGACCAGGTATTGTCCATAAGGCAGCGATGCTAGCGATACCTCTTCACCTAATTCAAACTTCCTGGGGAATCCAGGAGTCTGAGGCCAATTGGCTAACTCCAGCTCCAATGTCCACCTCGCCGCCAAGTCCTTGTAGTAGCCCTCCCTCAGGGCATCCACCTTCTCTAGCTTGGCCAGGTGCTCCAAGCTCTTTGCGTGGTTTCCTGAAACATCAATAGCTCGCATTAGCAGGGCGCTGGTTAGTAGGGTCCACTTGCTGTCTGGCTCGTATTCCAGGAGGTCTAGGCACGATTGTAGTTGCGTTTTCAGCTCTGCGAGTAGTTCTTGGCTGCAACTTGCAGCGGCATGCGGTGCCGCAAAGTAGAAGGCCCCTTCTTCGGGTCCAGGAAGAGGGACGAGACTCAGCTCTTGGTCAGGCAGCTTAAGGATGTATGTTGAGTTTGTTTGGTAGTCAACGACTGACTGGGATTTCCAAGTGGTCTTTGCACTGTCCACTGGAAGCCAGGGTGACAAAAGCACTTTTTGGTCACCGGCTATCAGTTCGATTTTAAGCTTATCCGGGTTTGGGGTGGATTTATCCAAGGCAAGCACGGCACCCTTGGACTCCAATCGAAAAGCTGCTATTCTGGGTGACCTATCCAGCTGGGCGCCGCTGCCCAGCAGCCATCTCTGGTAGAACCAGGCACTGCTGTCATTGGGATCCGTAAATGCGGCCGTAAGCACCATCTCCAACTCCTGCTGCAGTTTCTCCTCACTCATGGGCCGATCCCTCTGCTCGTTGGGATAGAGTTCCGGGAGCAGCAGGCTCCGGTGATGCCAGCTGGAGTAGTTGGAGAAGTTCACCTTGATCTTCTCGGTGCAAAAGTCCAGTTCCTGGGCAGCTGGTACGCCGGCTTTTGCTGTCACATAGCGCCTGTAGTCCCAGGTGTGGAAGTTGCGCTCATCGAACTTAAGGTACTTGTTGCACAGATGTAACTCCCGCTGCCAGTCTGCCAGGGGATTCTGCTCCAGTGTCCAGCAGCGATGGTGCCAGGCATTGTACGACTTGGGATTGACCATCAGGCACTGCTCGGTGAGGTCTAGTTCACAGTTGAACACGGATTGGGCCTCATCGATCGGCTGGGTAGCCGCCTCATTCTCGTTCTTTTCCTCCGGCTCGCCTTGACCCCCCGCTTGTTCTTGCTGCTGTGGCTCTTCTTCCTTGGACAGCCTTGAAAGTTTCTCCAGCACGCACTCCTTACGAATGTTCCACAGCGTACTAACGTCCGGATTTCGCTGCAGGATCTGCACCGTCAGGCCGAGCATTTCGTTGTCTAGCTCGCCTGCCGCCCGCTTCGCTTGAATTCTTCCCATGGCGGCGCGGTAGGCCCGCACTTTTAGAGCCTGCTCTTTCCGCTTCCGCTCCCGCTCCTCCTCAGTGGTCCGTACCTTCACTCGTCCGTGCATCTTTTCTATTTTATATTTACAATAAAAATTTGCAATTTGTGTGGATAATCGAAAATATTAGTCAGCAACAGCTGTTCGTCAGAAGTGTAACCGCAGCTCGGAAAAAAATACTATTTACTCAGCTTACAGTCAAGTTCGTCGCAAAGGTATACAACTTTGTTTTTACAGCCAGGTTCGGGTCCACACTGTTACTGGCGCCGTCGGTAATAAGGAACCCACTGTGAGCAAGCAGTTCTATTGACGTAAACGGAAACCGGAAACCGGAAACGGCGAACCTTAAAGAATTTAAATTTCCAAAAATATTATAAATTAATTTCAACAGCTTTGTATTTTATTTATGTAAAAAACTAGAAAAGAAGTTAGCTTTAGCACTTATTTAACATTAATTTAAGACCACATTTCCCTGGCTTTTGAACTACATTTTATAGATCTATATTTTTAGATCTTTAAATTTTTACGATCAAAGGTTTTGCTCTCGCATCTACAAGTACTCTTAATAAAAAAATGTATTATGATATATTTAGGTATAAATTGGTATAATTTATATGAGATCGTTTTTTTACTAGGATTTTCCTAAAACTGTGACACAGAAACCCAAAACTAGTACTTTCCATCTATAACTTTGATGTAAGTTTAAAAGAATATTTCGAATAATTTTGAGATCCATTTGACGGCTGTCAGAACCGGATGCTACATGAGTTCCCTGAGCATCTGAGGACAGAAATGGCGCGCATAATTAAGCCCGAAAAGTTTCTGCTGCATAATTCGAGCGAATAATCCAATTTTGAGTTGTTCCCGCATAAATCAGAGTCCTGAATTCATATATTTATAAAATCCTGCTGATCCCGTCGCCTCGTATGTCCTTTGTTTTGCAGCCGACCCCAGACGGACATGGTCTGGATGCCCTGACCCCTGATCCCCTCGGATCTCGCACAGGAGAAGGGAATGAATCAACCCTGTCCGACGAGATTCCTCCGACCATCACTTTAAATCGCTGCCTTTGTTTGGCGTTGTCACAAGAATAGAAATCTCGCTTCATTGCCGCTGCTACTTGAATTCACGCAGCCGCTCGTCCTGCAGACAACCCTCCAGTTTCCCTGACCTGTTGGCCAGATTAGGACCAAACCCGAACCCGAATCCGAGTCTTTGCCCACACAAGAACCGCATTTGAGACGCGCAAAATCAGTCATAATATTTCAAATTTCATAAATTGATGCGTATCACATTAGGAGCAACGGCAGGAGCCGCAGACTAACGGTAACGATGCCAGGACCTGCCACGCCCCCGCTCCCTGCCCGGCTTGGTCGAAAATCCACCCTCGGGAACTGACTTTGATAAACGCGTTTTCGGGGGGAGGGGGCGGCAGTACGCCCACCCACATTTCAACGCGTCGCGCAAATTTGCTGTTAAATAAAAAAGTCTGGGAAAAACGAAAATAAAAATGAAATCTTTATATACTTGCAGTGAAAAAAATTCTTCTGAAACCTATGCATTGGTATTATTATTAATCTAATAATAAGATATTCATTCACTTAATTTTTTGTATCTTCAAGTTTAGTGAAATTATTTATGAATTTAAGATTTTTGTTTATTAATACTACAATAATTTCGAAGAGTTATATTTTTTCAGCTGTGCAAATCTTTATATAGGTGGGCGGGCATATACATTTTCTTTGATTTTGCTGCACGATTGATTTTCCCTCTCCAAGACATCGACTTCGTCTTCGCCTTGCAGAGTCCTTTTCATTCGCACCTGCTGCTGCTCCTTCTGTTCCTGCTGCCGCTCAAATGGTTCCCCGACGAGTTGGCCCGGCTCTTGTCTATCCCTTGAACTCGAAGGCCCTGCCCATTTATGGGCCCGAGTCCAGCCTCGAGTCGCTCCTTTTATTTTATTTCCTCTTTGCACAGCCATAAAACAATAAAGGAGATTTTTGTATTCGTATTCGTATGCCAACTTCGAGCCACTCTCGCCGGAGAAATGCTTTTCTAATTAAATTTTATGACTTGCCTGATGAAGTTTCGGATGGCTCTTCGTGATTGGGACTGAACTATTGATTGGTCACGAATGGGAAGTAGCCCGCGGCGTCCGGACGGGGCTTCTTTGAGGGGATGATCCTTCGGAGAAGTTGGGAAAGAAAGTTGCGCAACGACGGCTGCACTTTAAATTATACTTTATCAATGGGCATTAAACTCTGAGCCGCAGATTCTATAGGAAATGAAATGTTTCTGCATCATGAAATTGGAGATTTGTGATATTAAAGTACAATGCTGACAATGGAATATGAAGCATAGAAAATCCTGACATAAAAGACACCTTAATCTAAGTCGATATATTATGATTTATGATTAACATTAACTTTTTAAATGATGTGTTTGCCCATTCCCAAACATTTAAAGCCGTAACATCCTGCAACTATACAAAAAATATAATACGTTTTGATTAAAGTTCTGTTTTAACTTGTAATTAACGAAATTTATTATCTAAGTTGAACTAACAGGGGTTGGTGATAGAGGCATTATTACGCAGAATAGTCGCAACACAATATCTGGGGGAATAGAGAGTGGTTCTTGGATTTCCTTGTATTAATTTTCCCTTCTTGGAATGCCATTAACTTGGTCACTTTCATTTCCATGTGCTGGCGAACTGCAAGTGTTGCGTTGGTAATCCAAGTAGACCTCAGCGAAATTCAGTGGTTTCACTTGGCCAACCTCCCATCCCATCGCCCCCCCTCATTTCCATTTATCCCATCGAGTTGGCAGCCAGGCAAATTTCAGCGATTTCCCGGAGCATTTCGCTGCCACGTTGAAAATTGACACCTAATGCCCACGCAGAAGGAAAACTCTCGCATTCAGTGGCCCATCCTCCTGATGGGTTTTCCTCTGCGGCATTTTACTCCCCACCTCCTTGGCCACTCGGTCACACACTGCACAGCGAAAACACATTAAATATGCAAATATTAACTTAAATCATTTTAATTTCCATATATTTAATTATTGTACAATTACAATATATTCTGCTTAAGGTTTCATTTTTATAAACTTACCAAAATATTGCAAAGCAACGATTACAAATTCGTAATATAAAATTTGGTATCAATATAATGGTTTTGCTAGTAACCCATTTTAACAATATAAGGGAATAGTTTCTATATATTTTCTTTTTTTAGAGTGCACTAGCTGAATGTTGGCTAAGCGAATGCGCAAGCAATTGACGTAAATAAGAAGCAGCCTGGGCAACGTCAGCGCCACGATGACGACGCCTGTAACCGGAGATGCCGCAGGATGAGGGCCTTGGTGCGGCTTATACATATAGATATATACGTATATATATATATGATATATACATATATATAGCATACGAATGCCTTGGCCACAGCTTGAGCTTTGAAATTGGAAAAAGTTATGCAAATCTGCTGACGACAGGACAGGAAACGAGCGCAATGTGAAGCACAAGAAGTGAATTAGTTTTTATTTTCTTGCTCCCTTTTCTCGGGCTCCTTTCAACGTGCAATTTATGTGTGACGCTGCGAGGGTGTGTGTGTGTTTGTGTGGGCAGGACTTGGCCAGGATCCTGTCTAACTGTCGATTCCTGTGTGCGCAATTATAATAATTGCAATAATAACAACAGCAGCATCTAAGCAACTATGGTGGCATGCAACGTGACAGCAGGAGTCGACAGGGGGCAGTGCCCAGTCAAAGGACCAAGAGGCAGGAGGAAGTACACTCAGAAAAAAAATAATAGTGATATTAGGGGTGATAAATGGAAAATAATTCGTATAGTATATTTTAAACATGCGAGACTATTAAGTCACACTAAGATTAAGGTAGCACCAAGGCCTGTGCAAACGAGTACTTTTAATATTCAACGTAACAACATTATAATCAGAATATAATAAATCCGGAGGAGTGTTTCAGTACGCATATCCTAACAATCTAAACCAAAATTACAATTTTTTCTGACAGTGCCCCAGGAAGGGGCGAGTTCCGGCCAGCATCTGTGTGCGTAAATCGCTCCGTTGTTTACCGAGGGCATTAAAGGCTTTGCTGCCGCACGGCTCACAGCTCAAGGCTGAAGGATTCCATCGGGCTCACACAACGTGCCTAAATAAATAGCCCGGACATGGCAGGACCGCCCAAAAGAATATCCAGCCGACTCGGGCTCAGGTTCAGACGCAGGCTTTAAATTCCCCGTTCGTTGTCCTAATTACAATGGCCAACGCTTGGCTGGCTCTGACAGCACTTACCGCTCCGCAGGATCGCTGCCCTCGACTCGCTTAATGCCAATTAAGCGCTTAGCAAGCACCCTTTGCCTCCCCTTGCCAGTCCTCGTCAGTGTCACCCTCTGCTATTTACATTCCGCTTTGATATTTCGCATTTCATTGATTCGACAGTATTTAGAATATTTTTGATTCTCATCGGATTACTTCCCCGGATGTCCTTTAATCGGCAATCTGAGTCTATCTGCCAAGGACAACGCCTAGCATTTCCGTTGGCAATATAAATAGTTCTTCTTAATTAGATTTTGTGCCGTTCGTTTTGGGTCTGTGGGACTTCGTTGCCCTGGCGATGTCCGTGGAGGGTCGAACGTGTTCTCGGGGTTCTCGGTTTGTTTTGATAAAAATATATGCAAGTAATTGAAATTCGATAATAAGGTGCGCATGGGAAAGTTTACCATGACATCGCAGTATTGGATTTGTTCTGTTACTACTCTACTTTTATGCTTAATAAAGTAATTGGGATAGCTTAAATTTTGTAATTTAAGATACAGTCAATACAAATGAGTAGAAGAGCTTTATATTTATATAATTTTATTTATTATATTTATAATAAACTTATTTATTTGAATGTTCATATATTTTTTTTAATTTTAAAAAGAAATGATTTCCCTATTCCGTTTTAAATGCTTACTAACTAATCTGACGGACTTCCTATTATGGTTTTAATATACTTTAAATCTTAATGGGTGTTCTGAATTAACACTTTTAGTCGCGAGGTGGGTACCATGGGAACTTGTAAAATCTGCAGACGTCCTGCTGATGCTTTACCCCTAACGATCGTTCCCAAAGTACTGCTAATTGATCAGGGTACCGTGTTAAATGCAGTCCGGAGCCACTGCTACTTATCCCACTTTATCTGCCTCTGTGCCCGACTCCCGGCTGCGTCCATTGACTGATTAAACTCCCTGCGATGCCCCGCCATCTGCAACTCCGCAGCTCCGATGGCATATGCTGGAAATCCGAGACAAAAGCCAATGAAAAATATTGAAAATAAAAAATTGAACAAAAAGAAAAATAAAAAGGCCTAAAAAAGCAAGAGATGCCATGCCGCCAGCCAAAGATCAAATGGCGCAAATCTCGCAGATACAAAGATACTTTTCGACTGCGGTTTGCGGATTGGGCTGGGCCTGGGCATCAGCTTCAGCTTCAGCTGGATGGCTCTGTGCCCGGCAACTAACCGCAGCAAGGGGTCGGGGTCGCATCGCATCGCATCGCATCGCACCAGCGTTTCAGGCAGCCAAGTTCAAATTTTTAACCACACTATGGCAACGGTACACGGCACATAATTTGAACTTTAAAAGCTGCCCAACAACTAGTTAGGAGGGATGGCTCAGGCAGCGGACAGGCGAGCGGAGAAAGGGGCATGGCACACGGGTCCGCCGGGGGTTGGCCTTTTGTATCTGCAATTTCTTTAACGCAAAAGACGTAAAGAATAATAATAGTATGAAATTATAAATGGTTCGCTCTGGGTCGGGGTTTCTGATCCCCAGTCTTTTGGGTCTGTTCCCGAAACTGTCCCTGTCGGCTGCTGGCTCTCTCCTCGCCTTCTTACTTTGCTTTGTTTGCTTTATGATACGGCTTTTCTAGCTACACGAATCGTGTTTTCACTAAGTTTACACAGAGAGAAAAGGCTTGGGTTTCGAAAATCATCGATACTGGATATCAGAGTCATTTTACAGACATGATCAAGTCAAAGTTAATTTCATTTTTAGATTTTAAGCCTTTCAAATTGCAGACAAATTTATTTCCAAATTCAATTCAAGTGTATGGTCGTTATGTATATTATTACAAAAGAGTCTTTGATAAAGGGAATTAGAAGGAGCCAAACGAATGAAGAAAATGGATTAATTCATTGGTTAATTCTTTAAATTTATGATATCTAAGAATACTTAATTTTAATTAACCAGCATTCAAAGCATTAAGTCATTATAATGAAGTGAGTTGAGAAAACCTTAGTCGAAGTCACAACAAGTCAAGTCATTTCGACTTAGACTTCAACAGACATTTGCCATATCATCTTTAGCTTTTCTCGCAGTGTGTTGTCAGTTGGGTGAGCTCCTTCCCGCTCCCCCTGGCCAAGCAGCTTGACGTCCTCTCCGTGAGCATGTCGATGATTATTATGTATGCTTAAATTCTATGCACGTACCGGCACTGAAGCTTATCTGTATCGAATATGATTAAGTGCGCTGCGCTGCCAAACAGAGTCGCAGGCCTCGAACTCGAGCTGGCACTGGCACTCGTCTAGGCAGGGAGCAGAAAACCAGAACCAGAGCCAGAAAAAAATGCAGAGCCCAAGACTGGGCCTGGGCTCAGGGAAAGGCATGGAACTCGGCCAGAACTGAACGTGCAACATTGAAAAGGGCACAAAGGAGCGGGCCAAGCGCTTAAGTAAACACAAACAATTGCAGGCGGCAGCACCAGCATTCAACATTCAAGATTCAGCATTGAGCACTCGGTATTCGGAATGGAAATCAGGCTGGCAGGCATCCAGCCCGCTAAATCCTCGCAGTCATCTTCCCATTTCAGCCTCTCCCGGCGGCGGTCCATTTGGCATTTGCATTTTCTGGATAATTCATTAAATGCAGAGCTGCTCCTCGGCTGCCTGCTTTTTATTTTCCAAATTGAATAACACACAAAACGAAATTTGCATTTCCTTCGAATCAAATGGGACGAGGCTTCCTAGTATTGTAAATATTTCTGAGGAATTCCAACAATTGCTTTCATTCATGGTTATAAAAGGGAGTCATTCACGGGGCACCTCTGTATGTGTTTACATTTGAATATTCAAATTTCTGTTCTTCGATTTTCATCTGTGCTGGCAAGTCAGAAATGGCTGTGAAACGAATGAGAAACATTTTTTAATGGAATTAGGGCTAAGACAAATTATGCATATTAAAATTAAGCGGAATACATAAATATATTTTTAATCTTATTTCGTTTAATACCTTTGATCAAATTTATTCAGGGAGTATGAAATGCATAATTTTACTGTGATAATAATGTTTTTGAGTGCGTTGGCTGCTGTAATCTTGAATATAATTTATTGGTGCTAGGGACTTATTTATCAATAAATATTATGGTTAGATATAAACAACGTTTAAGGGAATTTAACCTTGCTGGTTGGATATGAATTATCCTGCCCTTCTTTAGTTAGTTCAATAACAAAACTAGTTTGAAGTGAGGTTCTACATCTCTACAATCTGATTAAAACATTCTTCTCCTGACTTGTAAGGAAGCATTCTGCTTAGCGAACTCGTTAGGCATTCAGCATCATCAAAGTGTACATTTTGCGAGAAGCTCTGAAACGTTTTACGACAATTTGTAATCAAACTAATTAGTATGCAGGTATCGCAAATGTGGACCATAAATCTGAGTGGTCGGGGCTGGCAGATAAATATGAACGAAACATGTTCGTTAATCCCCCGTTTGAGGGGCGCAATATTCGATTTAATTATATTGATGTGATCTCTGAATTTATGCGATCCGCTGTGCGCTGCATTCGATTGGAAATGGGTCCGGATTCGGCTTTGGAGCGGGTTCAAAAGCCAGCTGAGCCGTGCTGTCCCAGCCGAGAGCTGATATCAGACCTGGCCGAGCTGGCTGAGTGGAGTTCTCTGTGATCTCGGACTCTCGAGTAGTCTCGAAGTCGAAGTCATTCCCAGCATGTGCAAATACGCAGCGCTCTTATGGCGAGGCTTCCCATGATTTATTTGATTTATAGCAATTGCTTTTTATATTGCTTGTTGTTCAGCGCTTTTTCAATTCAGATTCCGATTCCGATTCCTTGGGCACTTGAGCTTCTTTTCTTCTTTTTCATTTGATTTTTGTGCTGGCCTCTTGAGAAGGCCGCATTAAAATTCAACTCGTACTCAAGTCGTGAAATGCTTAATACTTGAGATACTTTTGAGTTTGTTGTATTTGCATTAACATTTTGGGGACGCTGGCTCGGCTGTGAGCAATTTTCTAAAGGGTTTCCATTAGGGGTTGTTCTCCCCGACACGAAGTGCATATATTAAATTGCTTTCGTATGGCGCATTAATAAATCCAGGGGGATGGCCCTGCCTGTCAACCTGTCATTAGGCAACCAGATACCGTACGGCAGATACACAGATACATCCACCATCCATCCATCCGTCAGTTCGTCCACCCGTCCATCCTAACTGTGAAAAGGTGCAAACATCCTGAACTCTCGGATGAATGCAAAAAATTGCAAATAAACGGGGAATCCACTTCCCTGCCTCGGCATCCTAAGAAATTCACACGATGCCGGGGTCCTTGCGGACAAACAATGGCCGGGGCAACAGACGGAACGGTAAATGTGTGTCGGGCCAGATAAAAACCAGATCCAGATTCAGATCCCTCGGAGCCCGGCTGCTGTGCAAACAATTAAAGTGACGACGCCGACGACGACGACGACTGAGGGGCGGACATTATTGCAAGGTGCAGCCTGCAGCTCCTCGTCGCCGTGGCACTTCCGCTGAAAAAAGATGCCAGAGGGACACAGATTCAGCTGCACTGAGAAAAACGCACTTGCACTGAAACGGAGAGGAAGATATTTGTTACTGAATTCAATTAAAGTCGATGCTCTTTAAATTATTTTTATTTAATTTTTAAATTTTTTAAATTCAAAAATTTTAAAATAAAAACTACTCCTTGTTTTACTATAATCTACTGAACAATTTCTCTGTGTATCTGCAGCACTAAAAGATACAGAAGCGGACGTTCGTTCAAGTGCCGAAAATAAAACGCAGACCGAGATTCCTCCTTTGATGTGTGTGCACTGGAATATTATTATGATTGATGGGCGCGAAAGGAAAACGAAACCAGAACAAAAAAGCGGAGCAGAGAAAAACCAAATCCATAGAACGGTTTGGTCCCGTCCCTCACATGTTATAAATTATGTTTACTCGCAATGAGGCATCGGAATTAGTGGGATTGTTCCGCGAGCAAGGATTGTTACTGGGTCCTGGACACACTGTTCGTTCCCGCTCTCAGCCATTGTGCATCGGTCGCCCGGCTCCTTTTCCTGCATATTCCTCCACTTTTTGGTTCGGCCCGTCATGCGTATAGAATTTCATTTGATTGAGCGCTTAATCAAGCAAACATTAATGTGCACTTATTAATAATAAGTGCCCGGGCACCATTCTCGTTTATCGTTTATCTGCTCAGTCGTGGCTGACTGAAGCCCGTCGGATGGTCGGATGCCCGGATTGCTGGTCACGACGATGATGACTGGGCAAACGAGTGTCAAAGGATCGATCCGCGGACGGAGAATAAAAAACGTTTTGAATTAGCGGGCGTGTATTTTTGCGCGCGCATTTGGAAATGAATCCAAGTGCTATCAGCAGTTCTGTTTTTTTTTTTTGGGGGAAACACAAAAATACAGCCGGGCCACTATCAATCAGAGAACACAATGCTGTAATCCACAACCGCCCGGAATGAGTCAACAGAAATTAATCTTCTAAATGATCTGGGAACTCGCCTGGCCTCGTTGATAAGTTCTCTAAGCTGAAGTAATAAATATAGAAATAATAGTTATAGTAATTAGAGTTTCTTGTGAAACTTATTTCAAGGCATAGATCAAGTATCCAAGTAAATGAATCATTAATATGAATATATTATTTATTATAATTATATACTTATTAAATACTTTGAAGTATTATACTTGTATTAGTGTGTTAAAAATGGAATAAAAATAAGATGTTATATTTAAGTTAAATTTGTTATAAACTTCCGTACGCCGCAGACGCCAAGTCTAGGCAATGTTTCTTATTATTAATTAATGAACTTAGTTAAATGGTCGGTGGGTTGGTTGTCTGCTCGTAAGCTCTATTTATTTTTGGTTAAACTATATAACTATGGAACATCCAACACTCAACTGCTTATCTAATTCGGGGTTTTATTTCCCAGCTTCCACAGAATTACACAAGCCCCACATAACCACCTGGCATTGCATTGCTGCCGTCTCGAGTAACAAACATCGTTCTCTATTTTTTTCCGTTCTTATCCAATGAATCCCTAACGAAACCAATAACAGACCACGTTGCCTCCGACCAACTTATTTATCCGCACGTTGCATCCGAGCAACCAGCCCATCCATCTATTCAGGACCACCCATTGATATCGCCTCGTAATCTTGGACCAGTTTATGCTTACACGCCGCTGCGGATAATCCGCGCCGAAAGCTGAGTTATATCATGCCCGACAAGAACCAACAATAGGCCGACTTCTGCTATATACGTATTATATGTGAATAGCCGGGAAAAACGAGAAAAAAGAGACCTCGTCTTTCTAAAACCTCCATTGTGTGCGGCCCAAAGTTGATTGTTTCTCCCGCATTGTTGTTGCTGCATGGCAGCTTTTTTATTACTCGCATTATTATTTTGCGTATTATTCAAGCGCTTGCATTCTTTTTATCAATATATGTGAGTGTATCTGAATGATTTTTGCTGTTTCTCTAAAGGCAAAAACAGTCGCCGGATGTCGAACGATGGGAATGGGGGATGGTGACTTTAAGCTTCTTTCTGTCTGGTTCTTTTTGCATTGCTGAACCGCTTTGGCTGCAGGCCTACAAAAGGCGCAGAACCCCTCAGACACTGCTCATAGAATTTGTATGAAATTTAAATACCTATTCAGCATTCAAAATGCGAAGCGACAGCGCAAAGACCTAAATACTTAAGTAGTTTCCGAGGGGCTGACAAAGGCGCACAGATACGGACAGATACACTTGAAAGAAATGAGTTGAGCATAGCCTTCGATGAATTTTGTTAAAGGCTAGCCAAGTTTATTTAGCATCTTATTAGTAATATTTGTTGAAGCTAATTTATATTAGAGGATTAGTTCCTAGACAAGAGACTTTCTTCATATTTTATTTGGATGTTAAAAAAGAGACTCTATTTTTTATGTGTACGGTTGTCGAGGGATACAAGGCGGCGCTTTCATATGCAGACACACGTTTTCGTTAGTTACAGCAACAAAGTGGAGGAGGCCCCAGATACAGATGCAGATACGGGTACATGTGCGGATACAGATACAGATGCCGGCAGACAGATACAGATACATCTACGGGCTGCAGACAAAGCAAGCGGGATTATGCCTCCAAACTACGAGTACTTCAGAGTGTGCGCGCCGCACGTAAGATTTAATCTTTATTGATTTATTTTGTTAGATTTTAATTTATGACACCGAAGTAGGCAATCATTTTTTTTCTCCTCCCTGTCTCCAGCGCTCTTCACCTCGCCGGGAGGTCGGAAATCAGGGAATCGGGGAATCGGAGGCTATAGGTTCAGTGGCCCAGCTGTGCCAGATTCCACGAGATAGGTTGGCAGTGCAATTTGCATTGTGGGTGGATTAATTAATCAAGACAGTGTTGCCAGGGCCAAGAAGCAGCTAATCAATTATGGATTTATTGGGGAGAATTTAGATGGGATGCTGACTTTCTCTCTACGCAACATTCTTTCCTAGAAAAGTGTAATAATCAATAAAAGCTGTTGGCATTTTATATGACACTTCTTGCACTCGGATTGAATTATCAGCGTAATCCTATTTTCAGCAGCAGAAACAATTTGCAGGATATCGAAACTTGAGACCGGAGTGTTTCCGTCGCTACAGTTCTTAACTCTACTTCAACGCAGATACTTTCAATTTGGCATCCCAATAAAGCACCTGTTCCGATTTCCCCCCCACAACGACATCCACTTTCATCGAGTTGCCAACTTTCCCACCTCTGAAAGTTCCTCTCGCGCTCCAAAGTCAAGAATCTTCGGATCCGGTTACCGGAGGCTGTGGCAACTTATCAGACGCCTCCCGGCGGCGTCATGGCTGACAGCCCTTACGGGCAACCTTCCATTTGACATTACCCCCCAAATCCCAGCAACCAACTATTAATTTACCCCACTCCTCCCGGCTCCTGCCACGGGAATACCTTTGGCCGGGGCCAAAGAGGAAAATGCGAGGCACAGAAATGTTCGTGTAATTTGCTTTCCAGTTAAGTTAAAAGTTTTCGCCCGAGCAGAAACCGTTAATCAAAATTAATTACACATAACCTCGCGCCAGTCCACCCCTAAATCTCCCCTTCACCCCATGGAGAAATACGTGCCACCACGCCCACATGCGACATGCAAACGAAGACAAGAAAAAAGCCGAAACAGCAATTGTAATTTACTTTAATGAGCAACATTTAGTTGGCCCACAAGTCCAGATGGCAGGGCGGTGACAAGGGAATCGGGGTCCGGGGAAGGAGTATGCTATGATTGGATCTAGGGATGGTAAATAGTACATAGGTATATAGAAATATGATATTTATATTGTACAAGATTCCGTAATTCAATGGTTTTTAGTTTCAAAATCTGGACATTCTGAAAACTAATGCAATTTAATAATTATATACCGTCTGGGATTGTTTTGAAAAATACGTGTGCTACTATAATCTATATATGTTTTTAGTTTTTTTCAGCAGGAAGTATTACTACATAATAGCTTCCTAGTATTATTTAGTATCTTATAAATTTTTACCTTCAATATACATATATATCGCCGCTATATGAATTGTAACCTCTAATTGGATCGGTCCGGAGCAGGAGGACCACCGATAGAGGACATATTGTCGTTAGCCAGCCATTGCGCAGTTGTGTAATTAAAGTTCGCATGACCGGCAATTGCATTTTGAATTTGAAACGGGCCGATGGACGCGCGACGCACTTAAGCAGACCCCGACCCTCCCACTGCCCCGGTGTATCTACGTGCGGCCCACTCAAAGACATCAGCCTATCAACCCATCGACCTCCTCTCGCTGGGCTGCCCTCGACTTCCAATCTGCAGGCGTATTGTTCTCATGTCCAAGCTCCCCGTCCCCATGTCCGTTGCCTATGTCGCATGTTCTTGGCATTTAATGAGTGCCTGTCTTGTCGCACACGTAAAAATATAATGCCGAGTATCGATTTTGTAATCGTTTCATTACAATTTATAATTATAATTGTGTGGTGTTTCGTGGTCATTACCCAAGTTAATTTTAAGGAAGCGCTAACATCTAACCCTGGCAGTCGTTGTAATGTCTGTCGTTGAAAGTCTGTTTAAAAATTTAAGTATTCTTTTAATTATTTCTTTGAGGTTAAAATGTATTATTGTACGTATAATATGTATTGAAATAATAGTTTATTTTATGTTATAAAAGGGCCTTTAAATTTTAATGAAATTATTGGTTTGTGAAAATTGTACTGAAGAGATGAATTCGAAATTATTTGTTTAGGAAATAATTGAATCTCAATAAGAAAATATAGTAACGCTGCTAGAAATCCCACCTTAAATATTTTGATTTTAAAAATGATCACCTACTTCATCTTTATTTTTATACATATTCGTAGTTAGTCATAATTGTATAGCAAAACATATATTTTAAGTACCTGATTCTGATTTCCTAGTATATGTACAGAGGTAAATTTAGTTTTTTTGCAGTGGACTTTATCATTCTTTTCCCCTTTCAGCCGCTTATTCCGGACTATTGATGTGTGGCTTCTGTCTAAGTCGACGTCTGCATTCGATTCTCTGTCTGCTGGTGAATTTGCTGAGCTGGCTGAGGCCGGAGACTCGGGCGATTGCCATTTTCGTATGCACGGCATGTATTTAAGTAGGCTGCGGGTAAGTGGACATTAGGGGCATTCTGCGGATGCTATGTAGGCATATGTGCGACCTTATATAGAGCAGGCGACTCGACTTGACAGCCACTTGCCATTCTCCTCGAGTGGCCATCGAGGAGAAATCACCAAGAATTCTATGCTGAAAATAGCTATTGACGGATGTCTGTTTCGGATTGGCCTCTCTGCAAATGAACATAAAAATGTTCATAAAAATGTTCATTGTACAACAAGGCTGGCTTGCAGGTAGAAAGCGTACAAGATCTGAAATCTTTAGTGTTTTGAGTTATGACCTACGTGACGGAGGTATCACCGAACAACAATCGCAGCTAAAAATATCCATGCCTTACTTAGAAGCGTTGGTCTGTACTTTTTAAAGATTTAAAAAAATATATAAATTGAGGGGACCATTTAATATGTTCTTTATCTTTTTAAATTAAAACAGGGTTGACTAAAGAGTCATTTGCTTGCGAGGATTGCATTCCCAATGGAAGTATCCGAACGGCACTCTGGGGAGGCATCGGAGTGGCCATATGTTTTAAGCGGAATTGCATGCGCAGGACGGATCTGCCCCTCCCCCTCCGCCTTATCCACATCCGCAACAGAATCATCATCATCTATTTACAAGTATTTGCTGCTGCTACAATTTTCAAACAATTTTTTTTAACGACTTGCGGTTTATGGTGGGTTGGTTTTGTTAGGTTTTGATCTGGAATGGGTACACGGTATGGGCATGGGTCTACAGTTTCGTGCGGTATGCCACACATGGGCCCCTGCCCCGATCACAGCCCCTTGCCTCCTGCTGCCGGTGCATTCATGTGGAAATGAGTGCAGTCAGCACACAAAGTTGCATATACAGAATAAAAAACCAGGGATCAATTTCTAGTACAAGTTTATAATGCATAGCTGCTAGTTTCATTCGAAACCTTAGAATGGAAATTGTATTAATCTAAGTTATAAGCTAATTAAATTTGTTTCGTTGATCTAAATTAGAAATATAGATCCTAATTTTTTCATATATTCATTATAATTAAAATTACAATTAAAATAGTATGTGAAACGGAAATAATAATACGATCTCCTAACTATCGCCCACTCCTAGTGACATTTCTCGCAGTGCACGAGTGAAAAAAGGAGAAAAGCAAACAAAACCAAGCCTCGCAGTGGGAAAACAATGCTGCTGCTTCTGCTGGCGATGGCGACTACATAAGTGGTAATAATAATTCCGCTCAAGAGGCGTCGCCTGGCGTTTCATTTCAATGACACACAAACCAACAACGTCTGCTGCTGCTGATGACGATGGTGGTGACGAGGGGCACAATGTGGGGGCCGGGGGTTAGCTGGGGGACTGGAGGCTGTGGACGACGATGATGAGGCCGCCGCCTGATGATGCCGCTGACGTGAATGGCAAAATACTAAATGCTAGGTGCAGCAGCAGCTAAATCCGTGTTTTTGTCATCGGACGACCCGCATCGTCTAAGCCGCACATTGTACATATGATCCGATATGAGCTCCATTCGGAGGAGATAACCCCACAAAGGCGGAAAGCAATATGGAATGACAACGAATGCCGTAGGCTCTATCCCTTTAATTTTTATCAAACAATGGGCTTGGTAATTTGGGATTTTTATTTCTGATATAACTTACATTTAAGGCTAACCACAGAATAAAGCTTTAATAATTAATAATAATTAATTAACTTAACTCTTATTTTACACAGTGCATTTTATTTCTACAATTTTTGTTGATTGTAGAATTAAAACAGAATTGTTAGGGAGCGTTTACACTCTATAAGATAAAGAATAAAAAGTAATTATTGAAATTGTAGTAGACATTCACTTTAAATATTTATTTTCTGCTGAACCAATCAACAATTCAATCAATCATTAACCTCATGCCCCAAATACTTATCACCTAATTTTATGGGACCTCATAATCATGAGTTCTAGAAACTTGCCTTGTATAATAATGTTTTTAAATACTTATTCTTATATTAAAATGTGAACCATAAATTATACATCAAACAAAATAAAAAAAAGTTGTAAATTAAATATTAATTTTTAAAATTACCATTCCAAGATACCCGAGAAATTGTCACAGTCCAAGTGTGTTGAAATACAAGGGCAAGCATATTTCCTCCCTCTCCCTTTCATTTTGCGATGGCTTAATATTGCGTATGCATGGCTCGTCATTCATTCATAGCCCCAACCGACTGTCTATTGGTCGGTTCTTCCTCCATCCTCCAGCTTGCAATGCCCCTATCCCACCCCTCGAAAAGCACCCCTCGGCCCCTAAAAATCCATCGTCTGCTGGTGGCTCCTTTGATTGCATTGTCTCGTCATGGTCTCGAGTTCGAGTGGTTCCTGGCATCGCATTTTTTAGCCCTGCCTTTTCCTTTTGCTTTTTATAGTTGTCACTCACTCCATTGTGCAGGCAGCCCCTCAATGCCTCTACTTCTACCCCTTCCCACGGTTCAGGGGTGCAGTCATGGGGGTACTTGGTGCTAAAATATACTGAAGAAATTATAGGGGAAATATGAACAGAATTCTTACTAACTCTTGTGGTCTATAGACTTCCAATGCTCTTTCTTAATTATAATAAGAATAATAATTAGAATAGTTATCAAGCCAGAAATTGAGATACTAGTTACTAGAGATGCTAATGCTACATATTAGGAATGAGTTTTAAAATACAGGATAAGCATACAGATACAGTTAGCAAAAACGATTGCTTTCAAAGCTAAGAAGAGCATTCTCTTAAGTTATGTATCTGACTTCATCCGGTAATTAATATTTATGATTTAGTCCTTCCGATTTAGGCTTCCTTCAAAAACATTCTCCTTCTACGCCACTGGTCGTATTTCAACGATTTTCTTGCTGCCGCTCACTTGACATACAATTATGTTGATGACATTGTTGTTTATATGCTGCCCTGCCGCTGCTTCTTTTTTCCCCGCTGCCGTTGTTGTTGTCACTTCCTTCAACTGCAGCAACAACAACAATGCGGACAATTTTTATGGGCATTCTGGGGCTGCGGCATAAGTATAGGCCCATATATCTCCCGCTCTCACTGGCTCGTATCTGGCATATCTGTCTATGGCCATGGTTGCATTTCTTGCACCCGGTAATTGTGGATGCACGAAAAGGGTATAAGTATTTTAATACCCTTGAAGCGGGAAATATAATTGAAGCTAAGAGGTTTGAAAAGCGGGGATGGAGATATATTCAAAATTATACAGTATTTTATAATATTCTTAATCACCATCAACAACCGTACTAATATAGTAAGTTTTAGAGCTAAATGTAACAAATAGCCTTATTTCCCTATGTATATGTCGTGTATATGTCCCGATTGAACTACTTTATCATTATGTAGGTTTAGCACACGAATATTTTATAAATTATTAAATAAAAATGATTGTTTTTCAACCTTTTCTATTATTTGTTTGTTATTGTTCAAATCAGATAACTATATATATCACGATGTTACAATAACAAGATTTATAACATCATTTTCTGATCTCCCACTCACTAATGATAACTAACTTATTGTTTTAATTGTACATCATTAATTCTTATCTTTCCATTTAATGCCCACGAAAGTGTATTAAATATTTAATGAATCGAAATACCGGGCTTTATGTGCTACTGTTATCGTTTCATTGCCATAGCCACAGCATCTCTAAACAACTCAACGCCGGCTGCCAGTTTAGCAGTTTTACTCGTTCCGCGGCCTTAATTAAAAATTCTTTGGGTGTCAAATGGCCCGCTGAAGAAGATGTAGATGTTGTTTCTGTGGCTCTAGGGTTTCCCTTTTGACCAAGTGCAATTGTCTCGACTGCTCGGGCTCTCGAGATGCAGTGTGTATATCCCCCTTCAAGGTCTTTCGGCCTGTCATCGTGTTCGCCATCCTCTTGCTTTGTTCATTCCGAGAAGCGACGGCATAAATTATTTCCTTTGATAGGAACTTCTAAGGATTCCATTCCTGTGAGCTGATCAAATGATGTAGATTGAACACAACTGTCGCCGGAGCAATTAACCAGCTTTCTGTGCACCCCGATGAGATGACCCGCAGAAGCCCCGGATTGCGTTCAATGAAGAAAAATGAATTGCACCGATGATTCGACAGATTCAAGTTTCCGCTGGGGAAAGTTTGTCGAAGAAAAGCTTTATCTAATAAATTTCCACCCAGCACGTAACACGAAATATGCGTGTAAATTTCAGTTATTGATTTATGGCGAGGGACGTATACGTTTTCGTGTGTGTGCATGTGTGTGGGAAAGCATTTGTATAAATACGCAAAATAATGGCATCTCCAATGTGCGAACTTCCCCTGACCATAAATCAAGATGAGCCCGGCCAAACAAAGCGATTTTTCCTCTCCTCCTCGCGGAAATATACGAACGTACGTTTGAGCATTTCAGCTGGCCCAGCCCAGGCCCAGTCCAGGCCCAGGCACAGCCTTTTCTGGAAAAGTTCTATTTGATTTCGTATTAGAAGCAAAACTGCTGAGCTCACATAAATTCCGCTTTTAAACGAAAATTAGTGGGAGGCGGGAGCCGATGGGTGGAACCGAACGGAATCAACCCGAGAGATTAAAGTTGGCAACGTGCTGTAGTACGTGGCTGGGAAATCATTTTCTGGCGCACATTTTCTGCCATCTCAGCTCGACTTTCGAGCAGGAACGTGGAAAGTTTTTTGAACCGAAAATTACTTGGGCAAATATTGCTTTGTTCAATCGCCGCCGCAGCTTGGAAATTATGAGGGAAAACTTGCAGGCGGAGCAATTAGAAAACTTTGCCCCGGACAACTGTCTCGGATGGTTTGAGAAAACTTCTTCACAGCACTCTGGAAATTGAGGATACCAAAAGAAAAAGGGATTTTTAACTTGCTTCTATCTGAATACATACAATTTTTGAAACAGAAATATTATAAAGAATTCATTTCCAACTTAAGCGTAGCATTAAATTTTAAACAATCTTATCTGTTAAAATAGAATTTTAAGATAAAGAAGAGAAAGAGGATTTCCAATTGTACACCTAAGATAGTCAGTATTTATTGAAAAAAAAGTTTAATAGTAACTAACTCTGGTTAATTATTTTATCTTAACATTAAATTTATCTCTAACTTTTCTCTAAGAATTTTAATGACCATTTTTCCCAAGTGTCTGTCCGGGAAAATCAATAGAGCACTTAAAGGCCAAGAAGCTGCTTTATGGCCAGTGGATTGAAATTGAATTTCCCGCGAAGACAACCCTTCTCTGGATCCGATCTGAGGACTCTTCTGTTGACTTTGCTGCTTTAATGAGATTCCCTGTCAAGGCTGAGCGCATGCCCAACGCCCTTCCCGAATTCATTTAATTGCACACGCGGCCCGTGAAGAAGGCCCTGTGTTCAGGGACGGAATCTTGGACGGGGCCCGGGACTACCTGCCGTACAGAGTGTATTCCCATCCCGAACATATGGCGTTCGAACATACATATAGCAGTCCCGGCGAGTGGCTCGTAAAAAATTATCTCTTGCATTGTTCCGTGGCACGGTCGGGGTGCCCATAAAATCCCAGACCCGCAACACCAAACACGGAACACCGAACCCAACCCGACCAACAACTGGCAGCCAACCCAAGCGATCCGGCGACGGCGGCATAAATCACTTGGAACTTGTTAATTGTGCGCCTATTTATTAGATGCATTTGGTTTTTCGGGAAAATTGAGGTGGTAAGTGATAGGCAGACACATGCCGCTAAAAGGGGGAAAAACAGACATCGAACAGGTGACTCTGAGTGTGCCAGACTTTGATAAGATATAAGATATATTATAGCAGAGCCATGGGGGTTGGAGTTCCAAGTCATGCCGAGAAATCAAAGATGCCGTTCCCAAGAATTTAATTCCATCAGTCTTCAATAAATGCGAAAAGCTTTCAAGCATTATATTAAGAGGGTTGCTAAACTACATTTTATCAAGCTTAAAAGAAATAAATAGTTCAATAATATAAAATTGAATAAATTCTACAGAAGTTATAATTTAAGAAAAATTGAATGAATTTTGTACACTGAATGAATGAAAAATAAAGTCTTCAGAGTTTACTCCACTCTCTACACTGTATTTTGATCTCTAAAGATTTATTATTGTAATTTATGTTTGATCTTCAATAGCATGGCAGAATTTCATTCATATATTCATAATCCTTATATATACTTATAAAAACCTCTAAATTACTTGATTTTATTTTTATTGTGACATTCCTATTATTTCATAGAAAATAATTAAAACATGTCTATAGTAGAGTCGAAAAACAATACAAATTAAATTGAAAGCAGCCTGCGAGAAGTTTCACTTCAAAGAAATTAATAACATATGGTTTTATTGATATTAATATGAGTAATCCACGCCCAAAATATTTCTTATGCCAATGCGGTTTCTCCACTTTTAAACTCAGTAACTTTTTGTTTTGCATCCAAACTTGTTTTGCGTAGCTTTATTCCGGACAGTAATCAGAATATTTTGACGCTTCTCAGTTAGTTGCAATTTGGTGGCAGATAGTACAACATCATGTCTCCCAAAACAATTGCAGTGGTGAGTCTTACAAGTTTAGTTAATGACTTCCGTGTAAATATAATTTCCATAAATTTGCAGTGCATACTTGTTCTCTGGATTAATTCCTTTGAGCTGACAGCTGTGTTGGGTGGCGGATACCAGCTGAGTTTCACGCATCCTGATGGATCGGCCACTCGAAGGGAATCGGTGATAGTGGATCCCGAGGGAAATGCACAGGTCGATGGTGAAATCCGTCAGATCTTCTCAGGCCATCATGAGGGTTCGTTAGTTGTCTTTTATAAAACTGGACCCGAGGGATATAGGATACGATATACCTTTGCGGCAGGTACAGAGAAATCCTTAACACCGACTTTAGCTCAAAATCAAACTTTTTCGATAAAAAGAATTGGTGTTAATGCTCTGAAGTCATCTGTTGGTTGATCAGAATTCAATTGTTAAAATAAGAAATAAATTAATGGAGTAATTAGAAAAACCTGTACTCATTTTAAATATGGGGAATGTGAATTAATATATTGGTTTCTGTTCTGATTCTTTCAAGCCAGTCAAAACGGGTTATATGTACACACAAATTCTTAACATGTGTGTGCCATGACTATAATATCTTGTGGCGTGAAATCAGCTTGTAGTACATAATTACTTGTCGGATTTTTTGTGCGTTTTAGAATGTTGCTTATAATTACTTATAGTTAAGCTTTCATTAGTAAATCTGAGAATGAAGTCACTGATTAATTAACAAAAGAAAAAAATATATTGGTCTTCTCAAAGACCCAATAAAAACTCATTAAATGTACGAATTACTGGCTTTTGTACGCTAGCCAGGTATACTTGATATTAATGATAAGTTATAGAGAATTAGTTTCTATATAATTAAACCCACAACATTCAAACCAGGAACCTAAACACATATTCTCCACCCCAAAATTAATCTATCAGGCAGCAATCCGAACCATTTGAATCAACATAAGCGGCAACAAATATTTATGGCCAATGGAGGGAATGTTTCCATTTCGAAGCGTTTATTTATTTGTGAAACAACTTTTCCAGGCAAATACAGACCCACACAATAGGTACTACGTATACAAAATTCTGTTTCTGTTCATTTTCGTATGCTATATTTTGTGTGTGTTTTCTGCCATGCCAGCTAACATTTAATGTTTTTATTTGGTTTCCTTAATGACAATGCTCTGTTGCCAATATTGACATGTTCTCTATCTGTCTCTGTCGCAGAGGTGGTCGGGGGAGGTCAGAACAGGGCAACTATGTCAATGGCGTTCAATTCTATAGACGATGTCGGGAGGCGAGGAGTTGCGATTTAATTATAGGGAATTTCAGCTGTTTAGATTACTTGATTGATTTTAAATGAAATCAATGATTTTAAATCAATCTTTATTCCTTTTCACAATAGAATAGATTATTATTAACAAGTTAAGGCCACATAAAACCCTGAGATACTTATGCATTTAAAATGACTACTCTGAGTGAATCCACCAAGTTCTGTTCAAGTTTTCCCTGAAACCCCCAGGGTATCGTGAGCTTCGACCAACTTAGTTGGCATTTCTCCGCCATTATTATTTATGTTTGCTTAGTTGGTTGACGATGATGATTGCCAACTGTCGACAAGGGCCGCTGTTGTTGTCTATTTATAAGAATTATATTTGCACTCAGCGGGCCCTCTGCTGTGCTCATTTGTGTTTTCAGCACTCGAAGGGGGGGAGACAGCTACGATATTCACAACGGGGCCAGACATCCGCACACAAGCGAGACAGGCCCCAATTACTACTTCCATAGATACTTCCATGAATTATCGATAATTGCCTAATGCGGTTATCAGCGACAAAGGCGCGTAACTATCTCCATCTGGCAAGGAGCAGGACTCCGCCCAGGTGCACTGGGTGGGCAAACATCCATTTGAAATTCATAAGCTCATTAAATTTTCAGCAGGCAGCTCGGCGAGGCAATCAGCAGCCGGCAGTCAGCAGTTTCCCAGACTGGGCAAATACAATTAAAATGCCATAAAGCAAATTAGCCAAGACAAACTTTTCATATTTAGCCGCGAGCTGTGCAAATTAGATGCGACAAGACGGGCCTGAAATGGGGCTGCGCGGGGATATCTCGTATTTCAGTATTTCAGTATTCCCGTACTTTGGCATTACGGGGCCAGGGCGACACTAAAACACATCCTGCGCCTGCCGTAATTGCCAGGCGGAGCGGCACTCGTGGCTGCAACTTCAGCAAATTGTTGGCAATTATGTGGCACAAAGTAAAGTAAAACACAGTGCGACAGCCAAAGGAATTCGAGGGGGAATACTCCGGCCAACTTTGGGGCAGGGGAAATCTCTTTGATGCTTAATTCTGTGGCTTGCTTGGATTGTCAAATCATATCTTATCAGTTTTGGTCATGTTTTTATAACAAAATATAGGTTATTCTAGCCTCGAGTTAATATGTTATCAAAGACAATTCCTAAACACTTTATGTTCTAGTCTTTAAGTAGTTTTTTAAATGAAATGAAAATTATATATGATTAGCTTTCCATTCCACCAATCAATTACACTTTAGTCAATGCATTTTTCCATCAAATTTTCCATGATACGATTTACTATATTTTTTTAGAGTTAACTACCCCTCTTATATGCCTGTTCCCCTTAATTTTCCCTTCAAACCAATTAAGATTACAATCTAAGGGTATTTTAGAAAAATGAGCTCCATTCCGAAATCTCAACTCCTGCCTCCGTCTACCCGCCTCGCCACCCCTCGTGGCTCGACAACCTGCTGGCAAGTGTATTAAATTATAATTATTTGTGCATGACAAAGGGTCATGAAACATGCCTAATGACACATTTGCCACAGACTCGAACAAAACGCGGGACCGCCACCACAACAACAGCTCGTGAGCGGGGTCGGGAATGAAGGGAGATCGGGCAGGAGACGGGCTTGATGGCGGAGGTGGTGGCCCAGGGGGCAGACATTACGTGTCTCCCTCTTGTGAGGATAGCGACATCGTCCGTATGTATGTACACGGCTGCAATTAACCACGCTCGTTATGTTCGAGGCGTGCGGCAGCCGAAAAGAAATTAAACAAAATTGCTGCAGAACTGAAAATTTCCACTTGTAATGCAACACCAGAAACACATCGGCCACGGTAAGGGAGAGAAAGAGGATGTTATCGGCTGGCCGAGTCCTTTAATACTCTGGGATTAATGATTTTATATTTTTAATTCGTTTTACATATATTTCCTTTAATTATAATACGTCACAGAGTAAGAAGCTCTACTGGAATTTTTTATTTAAGTAATAATTGAATCAAAAAGATTTTTAAAAGTTAAAAAATGAATGTTTTTAATAGATCAATGTGTCAGGGAGTATTTATTTATAATTTATACTGACCTCAAGCCTTCAAATATCTTGTATTTTAATTAAGTTTACGGTTCAAAATCTCTAAATATATACACATTATTAATAGTAATATTCAATCTAAAATGGGTATTGGATATTTTTAAGGCATGCAGAGTTATTAATTTTAATCAATCAAATCCTTTAAGAATAAATTAAAAAGAAGAGTAAACAGGCTCCTGAGGGAAAGTCCCAGAAAGGGTATAAAAGCAAGGTTAAAGTTGCTGCACATTGAAGCCAAGGATAGCAGCGGCAGACTATTCCAACTCATGCCATGGCCAAAACTATAGCCAACAAAGTCAGCAGTCAGCAGGTTTTTGGACTAATGTCTATTAGGCATTTGCCTCCACAGCTCTCCCTAGATTTTCCCTCCCCTGAAAACTTTTGCGCTGCGGCACAGTGGAATGGCCAAAGTTGAGGGGCCAAGGAGCGCGATAAGCGCACTCGAGAATGTTCCATGTTTTTGCTAAGGGCCTGCAGATAAGATCCGTAATGGTGCCCGCCACATTTGGCTGGTCTCACCACCGTCGAACAGTTTTGGCTCAGTTTAGTGGCCATTTAAGAAGTGTTTAAGGAATCTTTCTGGCAAATATGCATCCATGCGGACCTTAAATAGCCCCAATCTCCACTTCTATCTTTTCGATGTCTGCTGTAGCCAGAGATCTTTTAAGCAAACTCACGAATGATTTAAGATCGGGGTTGCAATATAGTTTTTACAGTTGGTGTATTCAGAAAGCCTGCTGTTTCAGTACCGATCCCATTCAGTTAATCCCCAGCACTTGCCACCAGTATTTCTCAACCTGATTTTCCAGCCACATCTGTCCCATCGACTTACTAACTTTCCATTTTAAGCCTCGTTTCTGCGTTTCTTGACTGCAATCGAACACCCGGGCCATATATCATCTCTCGCTGGGATTATACGGATATTCCGTTGAGTACCATACTCTATTTCTTGGATCTTGGACCACGGTGAGTGTCTATGGAAATTTGAGTCGTGGTCGTGTCGCATTCGCTTTTTCGTTGTTGATTTTTTCCCTCTATCTCTGAGCTCGGCTTGACTCCAGCCTCCTCATGCTCCGCTCTTGGCCCTACTTACGTGTTGCAGGCAAACAAAACTCTCTGTAGGAAGACGAAGAGGGCCAAAAACAACAAGAACGCGGCACATAAACTAGACAAACATCGATAAGAGCAAACGAAGGTCCATTCAAGTGGCAGCGGGCAGGGCTAGAGGGACGTGCTTAGGAAAACAGAATTTACTAAGCAAATACGTGCATATGGAAATGTATTGGATGAACATGAATTCAAACTCAGACCCGAACCCGAACCCGGCGAGGTAGAACCCTCTTTTTTTACTGACCCTTCCCACATCTATTTTGATTCCTAAGCGAATTTCGTAATTAAACGGAAACGCTTCAAAATTAGGCAAGGAGAGGAAATGACATAGTGCCAGGGTCTGTGAAGAATCCAGGGGCTGATGACGATTCCCCGGAGGTTATTCATTATTCTCCCAACCACGCATATGCTGTGTTTCGTTAACACTAACCACTTTCTATGCATAACCTTACAGAAAGCCCTCTCTATATGAGTCAAGAATATATTAAAGGTCTTTCACCATTACCTTATTGATAGAATGCTGAGATGTATGTATCAGGGAAATACTAGCCACCGATTTTCAGAGACATTTCAAATAATGTTCAAAAATTGTATTTATAGTCCGTTTTGATTACAATCTCATGGAAAAATTAGCAGTGATTTCATTCTTTGAATAGAACCCTTAGTAGCTTCCATTGAGTTCTGTGTTATATAACTTAGTATTAATTTTATTTATACTTCAATAATTTTAAATTAGGCATTGTTTAAATAAGAGTTATGTCAGGCTATAAACCTTTTATGATACTTAAAACCTACAAGAAAATATAAAACTTCACCGAAACAAATTAAAATGAAAACCAGATAAGGGCTCCTTTTTTACCGACTTCCTTAATTTTGTTTTATAACATTTGCGCACCCCTGGAGGTAATCAGCCTCCCCTAACGAGGGCTCACTGTCCGGACGAGACTCTGTGTCCCAGTGTCGGGCTTATGGGCCATCCATATGCGTCAGGTTGTCGCTCTGCCGGCAATTGCTGCCAGCTGTGTTCATAATTTGATATGCGCCAAATTTGATTCGAGTTTAGCTCTCGGCCCGCTCAGACGTCGCTTTAATTAGCTACAGTTGCTGACTTTTTAATGGACAGCCAGACCGGCCAAGAGGCCGGGCGGAGGGATAGATGGCATGGCCCAGGCGTTGAACGGGGAACGGGACTCTGTTTTATGCCCCGATCTCCGATTCAGGTCCGGCCTCCGGACCCCGGCCGCTTATCAATTGCGCTTAAATCGCGCACATCAATTACACGTCTGGCACGTTGCCCCGGCAGGCCTATCAATAAAATGTGCCGCGTTTCAGGTTACGTTTTTATTTTCCCTTTTTTTTCGAAGCGATTTAATTGAAATACAAGCCAACGGGCAGACTGGAATCGAAGGGACAGGACAGGCCCCGATGCATTCGATTTAAGCCTAAGCCGTAAAACTAGACGGCGACCGCATGAAAATTAATACGACGATTTCGATGCTCTTTCGCAGGGAACCTAAGTCGCCTCATTTTCAATTCCCAATCCCCTGTTAAAATGTGGAATTCAACCTGACTCTGAAGGGGGATTAGAGGAATGGTTGACTCTTTAGTAGTTAGTTTTGTGTGGGTCTCGATTAACACTGCCCAACTGGATTTCCTGATTCTGTAGATTACGTTTAATGCGTTCCAAGTCCTCTTAGCCATAGATTTTAAATCCATAATAAAAATAATCTTGTTTGTTTTCATATATATTACATTTTGTAATGAAATTGAGTGGGACATAAATACCTTTATTATTACTAAGCTACAAAGTAATGAACTTGATTTTAAACTTGATTAATAAAATCTATGAATATCATACAATAGTATGAATTCAATACTAAATGTAATTAAATGTAAATTGAATTAATAGTATTAATACATGCAAAAAATTACTTAGAATCTGATTCAACGACAGATGAAAGTTGTTAAACAAAGTTGAAGTTCAGTCGGCATAAAACAATAAATATATCAATTTAACAAAAATGTCTCCGAATTATTCCTCTTATGGTCTTGGCCCTTAGTTTTCATGAATCAATATTTATGTAAGGATCAGTCTTTAATCTAATAATAATCTCAATGTGTTTCTCAGTGTTGCTTACGCTGGCACGTTTGCCCCCGACCACTTCCCTCATTCCATTTTTCTCGCCTTTTGGCTCAGCCTTAGCCCTTGCCCGCCCTCTTTTCTCATTTTCTTTTCAACATTTTCAATTTTCCTTCTCCAGTCCCTGTTTCCTTTGAGCCCCTTACTCTGACTCATTATTCGATTCGTTATCGACTGCAGAAACGACGTGAAAGATTTACGCTTCAATTGGTTTTATTTAAGCGCAAAATGCAGGCCGCCCGAGTGCCTCAGGGAGACGGAGAAGGGTGTCTACGGTTATGGAAATGATTTTTGGAAGCGATGCGCGCCAGTTGCATTGATTTACATGACAACTGCGATGGCGAGGGCGAGGATGAGGGCCTGAAAAAATGCACAAGAGACTCTTGAACGGAGAGATTCCTTATCGCCACTGCCAACCCCTTGCATGATTTATAAGACGGGGCTCCGCGGAGCACAGGAAGCCGGCCCGATGTCTTTATCTCGGGCGCCCTGCTAAAAGCAAATCATAAGCGACTCCATACGGAAGTCGAAGTTGCTCAGCCCTTTTCCCGCAGCTTTCCCTTCTCACACGTGAAAAGTTGGCCCGAAAACTGAAACGGAAAACTTGGGAGCAACCCTCGGCTTCGGACGGCAACGGAACTTGTGCCTGGCGTCCGGAATTTCCGCCTCCATTCGAGTAAATAATTCTCCGACTCGGTCCTTCCTCCCTCTGCCCTCCTTCCCAAGAACAAAAATAAAAAGTAAAGTAAGTTGTAATAATTTGCATTTGGCTGCCAAATGAATTTAGCCACTCAGGCGAACTGAGGGGTGGTGCTCCGGCAGACAGATAACTTTTAGCTTCAATTTCGGATAACTTTGGCCCTGGGGAAAACGGCAGCCAGCCAGTCAGGCAGTCGTCCCGTCATCCCGTCAGTCAGGCAGCCACCTGCTGTTAACTCGCTTCGACTTTCCCATTTACTGGCCGCCCGGGGTTGGTTTCAGTCCGGAACGAGCGATCTTTTGAGGGTTTCTGAAGAGCCGCATTTCTTGGCAATTCTGCATAAAATTACAACTTGCCAAAGTGAATTCACTTAATTAGAGGCTGAGTTTCTGGGCGGAATTTCGCACATGCATGAAAGATCTAAAGATTCAGAGGGAAACTGAAATGTTTTCTTCATTTCAAATTGCAGCGCAAGCAGTGAGGCGAAACAGATTTATTTTTAAATGAATATTCTAAATATCTACCCCAAGATTAAATGATTTATTTATAGAATAAGAATATGACAGATAAATAGAAAAAACAAAAACAAGAGAAATATATTTATGCTAACAAAATGATATGTGTATATTTAAAGATATTTCTTGAGGCAACTTAGGTAGCTTACAGAAACATACGAAGAGTCGTCTTACGTAACTTAAGGAAATTCATAGTAATTATTCTTATTATTCACATCTTTTCATCTTTGCCAGTTTAAAGGCAATCCCTCTGTTGAGACACATATTATCATGCTTTGAAGTTCGAGAAGTTTTTCCAGGAACTTTAAGATCATCCACAACCAGGTCACAAACACCGACTCCCTAAAGTTCCCCTAAATAAGCCACCGCTCGTGAATTTCGCAGTTTACGTGGACCTCTTTTTTGGCAACGGCTGTGTCCGCTTGTCCGCATGTTGTCCGGACCGTGTTCAATTGTCTGCCGTCTGTTCAAATATTTTAAACGCCTGCCAATGGCCCGGCTCGGGTCTAGGACGGAGGAGAGTGCTGCGCCTTTGGCCAACTTTCGTTCACGTAATTGCCATTCTCATTGGGTTTCAGTTGCGAGAGTAGTTTTGTGCTTGGCCCTGGAGATACCGGGAAGGGAGCGTGCATCGGAGGGATTCAAGCGGTGTAAACACCTTGTCCGGGGCCTGAGCCTCGCCTTGAGGCAAAAACATTTCGTAATTCGGCCTTTCGGGGCTCCCGTTGCCTTGCCCGAAAAGTATAGATCCCGATGCTCAGGCTGCGCCCAGAATGCCATGGCAATTAGGCATCAGGGCACTGAGCACGGCAGCCTGATAGCACGACACAGCACTGAGGAAAACTGTATAAAATCGTTGTATCTTAGATCCTTGAGATATCAAGTTACCTACCAATACTCCTTGATTTAAATTGAATTTAGCCTTTAATCTTTAAAATTTCACTTATTGATGGTGCTTAGAGATGTTCAGGTGTTTTTTTCCAGTGCACGATAGCTCGATAGCATGTGGGCATGGCCAGGTCGCGCTGCTGTTCTTGCCAAACGGCCAGGAGATGAAAGGCAACACGATTTGGGGCGAGACTCGGCCTGGAGTTTCTTAGGTGCGTCTAATGAAAGATTCAAACAATCGCGATGAATGGGCCATGGGGATGGGCCCGGAGAAGGGTAGCTAAAGGCGCCGCGGGTGCAGCCCCAGATCAAAGACCTATCGATTGAAATTCTTGTAGGGTATTTTCGAAAATCAAATATTTTCAATTTCCTGTCCGCGTCGGCAGCCGGGCGATGCCCAAGCGCAATTCAATTTGATTAGGGAAGGCTTTTAATTTCGTAGGCCTTGAATTACGAGTTTGGTTTCCGCAGGCAGTTCTTAATTAAAACCTGATACCCTGAGTCTTGGCAAAAACCAATTATAACATTTGTTTATTGTATATGGAAATACCCTTGAGTGTGAGATTCTTGCATTTTAACTTGAATTATGAGTAGTAGCTTGGTAAAATGTAAATTAATTGCCTGCTAGAGAATGGTTTTGTTTAATGTAATTGCTAAATTCAAAGCCGCTATTAAAATGTACCCAACAGTGCTGAACTCCTCGTGGATCTCTTATCCAGTAATTATAAATGCCAAATGCCGTTGCCAGAAAACAGCTTTGAACTTGGCTCCTTTATTGCCAAGCTTCCCTCAGCCGTTTTATACAAGTCCCGAAATTGCAGCAGTGGAAATGCATATTGCCAATGGCAACAGCAAGGCGAAGCCAAAAATTTAATTACTTTTTATAACCAGGAGGCGGAAGAGAGACAGCGTCGGAGGCGGAGGCACAAGCAGAGCCAACAAACCATCCGAGCTTGGCCTTAACCGAGCCAAAGGGGATGAAGGCTGCCTGTCAGGCCATTCAGGTTTGCCCTCCCTTGTCGTCTCACTAAAAACTTTTGATTTGGCTTCGTGCATATTTAATAAGAAACTTCCATGTCAAAGTTTCGTTCACTGTTGCTGCTGCCGCCGATGTTGCCGTGTAATATAATAATACACACTCCAAATTAATATTAATTTTCGATGGGCAGAGCGGGCGGCGGCAGAGCTCTAGGGGTTGGTTTCTGCCCGCAAAACTAAGACAGCAATTTATTGTAAGATAACGCCAAAGCCAGCCTGGATACGGGATACAGTCCGAGGCATGCTCCATTTACACCCGAATTTATGGCACGTGCCAGCGCCACCCAGCAACGCCCATCGGGGCGTTGGCCAGGACTTTAATGAACAACTAGCAATGGGGCGAAATATAAGGACAGGATAAGGAAAGAGGGGGTTCCCCCATTTGATACGCAAGTGCTAAAGCAGACCATTTGTACAATTCACTACCAGGCATGCTTTCATGTTACTTCCAGTCAATCTAATTACCTTTCTAATCACAGAAGTTCTCTAAAATCAGCACTGCACAAGTGCGATTTTATCGTTAAATTGTAATCAGTGTATTACTATTCAAAGTTTAATTTACTAAAAACATGTCAGATATTATCTGAAAGCTAATTGTGAAAGAAAATTAAGCTATATAACTTTTAGATTCACGGTACGAACCTTGGGTTTTAAATATCCTAAAAGATACCTCAATCCTCTAATTATATTATGTAAATATTGCAATTAAATATTCGTTTATCAAGCACATTAAACTAAACGGAAATAAATATTTCATTTGTTTATAATTTAATTTAATTTGTTTCTAGTTTTCGAGGTCAGCTCGGAAATAATAAAAAAATATGTGCGAATTCTTTTAGTTTACTCGCAACTTATTCCCTATACCTGTTACCTGGGGTATATAAAGAACCCTTAGAACCCATGCTTAAAAAAAACTAAAAAGATTGTGTGTATTTGAAGTACACATTTATCAAGAACTTCTGGGAAAATATTAGAACCAGAGGAAAATGAAACCGCACGACTTGCTGAAGACTGTGAAAATGGGGGCACAGTGGGACGTATTTAATTTAGTTGCGCCATGCAACTTTTCACTTTTGTTTGTGCAGCCGTCCCCCTGACTCCACCACTCCTGCCCCTATCTCGCCTCCTTGGCATCTCTTTGTGGTTCCTTTCTAGCAAACGTCACCGTTTGTTTGTGACATGTTTCGCAATTTCTTAGGCTTTCGCCGCTGCAGCTCCTCCGCCGGTTCCTTATTCTTTACCCTATAGTCTCTATATATTACAGGCTGTCCCTTCTTTTGCCCCTGGCACTGGCCATTCTGTCACATTCACACAAACAAAAGGCGGCCAAGGAAGTGGGACAGGGATTCAGGGATGCACTAAGGAAAATTACTTTCTATTGCAATTTTTTAAAAATTAGATCACAAACTGGTGGTTGATTTCAGACTGCAAAAAGGTAAATCTGGGACTATCGAACAATGAAAAATGATTAGTATTAGTATGGCTGTACCTAGTCCACCTTTGTTCTCAGTGCAGCGAAAGATAGAGCGAGGGGAGGTCCACATGTGACCCAGGCGGCTTACAATAGAACTTAAGTAGTGACGGGATCGAATAGATATGGTAATACAATACACGAGCGCAATAACAATAACAGCAGCAACACAAACAATGGGCAAACGCAGTTTGCGGAATGGTGGGAAAAGACAACAATACATGGCGGTGCGGGGACAGCAAGGTGATAAACGGAAATAATGGGATGAATGGATATATATGGTTGGATGGTTGGATGGCTCGGAACCTCTCACACATTTATTCGCATCGTGACAATTTCGACAGGCTTTTATACAAACCCCTAACGGCAGAAAATAATAGAAAGATGACCCAAAAAATTGATAAAGATTATCCGCATGTACTGTTATTTAATAATAAGACATAAACCCTAATCAAAGGATTCCGATTTCAGGTGATATCTCGTCCTTTAGAAAAACATAAACCAGATATCTTTATTTTAAATGTTAAACATATCTTCCATTGATTTTAAACAATACTTAAAATATGAATAAGCTGAACACCTTCATTGAGTACTTCTCAGTTTCAATTAAAAAAGAAAATTACGTGAAGTCAGATTTAATTTTTTTATCATTATTCTTTAAAATTTCCCTGCCTTTACATAATAAAAGAAAAATAGTTTATTTGACAGTGTAGTATAATGTTATGGTTTTCTTTGACGGCTCAGTCATCCATAAGATCGCACACCATCCATCGTTAAGTTCAAACTCACAAATTTTAGCTGAGACACATTTCATTTACATAGTCCGCCAGCATGTGTATGTGTGCGTTTTAACCCTCCGGGTACATTTTTTGGCACTTTCCGTTAGCAAGTTTTGCGTGTTATCAAACGATTTACAACCCACAAGTGCGACTGCATAAATTATCAATAAAAAAACGGAGAAACGAAGGAAAAACATGCATATAATAAAAGCCGCCAACCGCCAGCAAAAAATGCTAATGAGTCTTGCAACTTCCCTCGCCGCCCGGGGCAACTGTTTGAGCACCCCTCTCCCAGCCCTTCTACCCTGGGCTGCTGCTCTGCGGTCTGCCATCGGAGATATGCGAGGGGTGTACGAGAAGGAGCGGAGTGGGGTGGGGACGACCGACCCGGCCAAGTCATTTCGTTTCGCTTGATTTTCAACAACTTCCTGGCAACAGTATTTAACCTTCCCCTCCATTTCCAGCCCTCTAACCACGCAGACCTTGTCCCACAGCCCTCGGTCCTCATCGGAGCAATTAGCGACAGTTGCGCCGCTGCAACTTTTCGGCCAGACAGCTGTGGCCAAAATAATAGCAATATAAGCTCGTAATAAAATTTCTTTTTTCATTATCAATGCCAACCAGTTTTGAACTTTTCTTCATATATAAATCCCAACTTTAATGCGAGTAAACAATGTAAGGGATTAATATAAATATTTTATTTACTTTTCAATATATTTCCTAGTCATGTAAATAAACGTGACATACGACCGTGAATCTAATAGGATTAAAAAGAATTAACCAGGAGATCAATCAATCACTTTACCCTTCACTTCACTTGGGGGATGCAAAGTTTTTGATTACAGATTATAAAATCAGATTATAAGAATTCATTGTCCGATTTAATAAAGTTCTGATTAAAAAATATGATTTTATAATATGTAAGTTATTTCTATCTTATCTTATAAAAATCAATATTAATAAGTACACCATTTGATTGAATAAAATAATTTAAAATATTTTAGTTTAATATTCAGCACTAGTTATAAGTTTATATAAAATATAGCCAAAAGTTTGGCATATTTATGATGAATAATACAGCGATAGTAAATAAATGTTAATAATAATATAAAACCCCATTTGATTAGATCTACTCTTTTGGCAGCAGGTGTTCCTTTCTATCTGTATTTTCTGAATTCGCTGTCATTCTCTCCCGTATCTTTGTGGTTGCCTTTTTCTGTGGCCCCTTGGTTGGCTGCGTTGGCCTCGTCCATCTCGAGGCTGTTCCCTTTCAATTTCTTTTTTTTTTGACAATTTGTGGTAGATAGTTTGTTGATTGCGCGTTGCCCTGGCGTTTGTCATTGCACCGGTTAATTTGAAAACTGTCGATTTTCATTTATTCACTTCCGGTCCGTCCCTGTTCTTGTTCGTCCGTCAGTGCCCTCTTTAATGGAGCGTGTCAGCTGGCCAGAGTTTAGTTTCGAGATAGTTTCGGGTACGCCCAGAAATTATCCACAGAGTGCGCATAATCGAGCGGTAAACCAGGTCGAATGGATCCGGGCCTCGATGTCCTGGAAGTATATCCTTGGCAAGCCGGGCAATAAAAATAATACCCGAACCACCCCGGGCACATCCGTTCGATTCGATTTCTGCTTTTTATGCTGAAAAAGCGTAATTAATGCGTTTTTCCCTTTCAACAATTCCCGTTCCGTTTTTGTTTTTCGCTCCTTATTTTCTTAGTTGTTCATTCCCTGCATTCTTTTTTTCGCTGAGCGTGCAAAAACGCAAAAACCAGCGCCCAAGGGCGGCCGAGGACCAAGGGGCGTGGCCGTAATGAACAATGCCAAACACACACTCTCGAAACGTGGCTGAGGGGTGAAACGGGGGGCAAACTTTATCATTAAACATCCAAGAGTTACTTTTATGTTTTATTTCCGCTCGCAAAATGAAAAGCTTAAGGCTTCCCTGCTTTCGCACTTGAGCCGCAATATCGCACTCAAGGGCTTAATACAAAAATACGCAGGCAGGAAAAGATATATGTACAAATATATATATGTACGGGAGCATGGGGGAATCGAGCCTGGAAAGGGGTAGCAAAGATAAATAGATGCAGGACAGCGGCAGCAGCTGCGTGTGGAAATTATCGCTGCCATCGATTTGTTATTGGATCAGAGCAGGAAGTGTTCGGCGGGGGAGGACGAACAAAAATTGATTGTGGAGGTGTCTGCTACACTAAAACTGAAACAAGATCTTTCTGGGTAAATTATATAACCATAAGTGCTCTACTTTACTTAAAATTCACCCTTATATACAATTTTCCCAAATAATAGCACTAAGAATTAATCACCATTTGTAAAAAATATTTATAAATAAATATTTCCATATATTATACTCTGCGAAATACTTATTTTGAAATAAATGGAGCTTAAACAATTTTATAATTATTTTTCCAGTGCATTGTAGCTTAGCAAAGCACACCGACAGCCGTCAAAGGCGTTTCAAGGCGTCTCAAGTGGCCGTGCAATGAGTTTTATTCCCATTTTCATTCGATTTCCATTCGCTTCGTTTCCACTCTCTGCGATTCGATTCGATTTGGTTCACTTGGGATTGGGGCTCGTAAGCGGAGAGCTCAGTCCCCTTCCGCGCATATAATTTTTTACCCTTTTCCCGCTTGATTGTACAGCGGGAATGCAAATTATGTCTGATACGTTGGGTCTGCTCAAAAAATGATAAAGAAAATCCCGTTTGAAGTCTTTCAATGCGTTCCATGTGAGACTCTATGGGAAAAATGATGTCTTGTGGCAAATGTCAGTAACAAGCTGCTTCATTATTGGACAGAGATGTGTGTGTTTCAGGAATATTAGTTTAGCAACTGACCAGGACCTAATCAGAGTTCCCTATTTCCAAAGCCTCAAGTGGAGGAATGTTTGCTTAGATGAATTATTTTCCTGACAACAGCTGCAAGTTAGACAGGTGCGAATTCTGTGAAACTCTAGGCACAGATAATAAATCGTTTTTATAAAGATATTATCAAGGAATTAATAATGAATTCTATCAATTAGGATTGCTTTGAGGGATCGAGGAAATCGATAGATATAAGTATTACTAGTAGTTATATTTATATATAAGCCGCTAATTTATCTGGTGTTGTTCTTTTATGTATAGCTTCCTTATTTCAGGCAAATATTATTATTACTTCGCTTTACTTGAATATAGAAGGATTTATTTATAAACCGTGATTGTTTGGGAAATCTTATAATCTCCTCGCCACTTATTTAATCCCAACAACTTTCCCTATCCTAGACTAGTTGCAAACCCATACAAAATCTGGGTAAGCAACAATCCAATCTGAAAATCCCATTTTTCCAAGAGGCGCACACAGACCCAGAGACCTGGACCTGGTGCTCGATCCCTTTGGCAAACCCGTCATTAGACCAGAGAGCCCTGAAGATGTGGTGCCTGGTCGAGCAAGAAACCGGCTAGAAAAACTCCTATTGGCCGCATGATTAATGGCCGCAGATTCATTTCCGCAGGAGGTGCCGGAGCTGGGGACTTGAGGCTGCAGATACTTGTACATGTTCCACGGATTCGTGGATTTGGCATCTAAGGCTCGGGGTCAGATACGGATGCGGGACAAGCGATTCGCAGCGTATCTTTCGTGTATCTGCCGCACACTTCCTGGAAAGCGCCCGGCAAACTAAATATATTCGAGTATCTGCAGGTAGCGGCCACAACCAAGCATGTGTATGCCGGGTGTGTGTAGTGTGTTTGTGTGTGTTGGCAATTCTCCGGCGCGCCATAAGCTGGAAATTACTGTAAATCAGCAAATCAGGTCATTAGATACATTAATCTCGACAGCATGGACAATTTATGCTAAATTATAGCGTGCCAGGCAAAACGCAGGCGCTGCCAGATACATTTCATGCACAGGCTTAATCCCTTGGATACTTTGGCCAAACGAGCGCACCATCTGCAAAGAGAGCTCTGTGTGTGTGTGTTTTTTTTTAGAGTTCACTGGAAATAAAAAAAATACTTGAAAAAATTGTTGAGTTGGTTTCAGTTTTATTTTCGATTACTATTTAATGTATGTACAATTTAATAATATAAATATTATTGCAAACACCTCAAATAAACAATTATTTGTATTCATTGCATTCGTTTTTAAAAAGGGTTGGGCTTTAAATATCATTTAAACATGCATTTCATTACATATAATATATATATTATATGTATTCACATATGTATTACCCAAAAGCGAACTTCTTTTCGTTACCAAAATTACCTTACTTGCAACAGATCCCTTCAATCAATTTTTCCAAGTGCAGCCACTGAGCTTTTCCCCTGGGCAGGTGCGACCCTTATAACGAGATCCCAAGTAGCAACGACAAAGCAAGAACGAAAACAATTTGTTTAAATATATTGCGCCCGCATCAGAGGCAACTAAATGTGGATGTGTAACACGAGGGCTCAGCGGCAGCAACCCCCATATGTCAACCTGAGTGACAGTACTACCTGCCCCTGCCGCTGCCCCAGTCACTGTCATTGTCCCCACCACCCCCTTCCTTCGCTTCCGCTCCCCTGCCGTTAATAACTGCAATTTGAAACTGCAATCAAAATGGTTAAGTGCAGCTCACCCAGGAAAATGTGAGCCCCGGAGCGTATTAAATGTCTCGAAAATGTGACGCCCAAGTGGAGGGACAAGAAGCGGAGCAAAATCGGGATAGCAGAGCAGGATGGATTGGAAATGATATCATGAAAGCCAACACCACTACCCCGGCCAGACAATATACCATACATATGAACCAAATAATATTCCGGAAAAATGTAAGCTGTCTTGCTCAAATCAAGGAACTTGGCTGTTGTTCTGTTACGGAGTACACACTCTGAATTTTACTTATTTTAAAGACAGTAAATTCCGATATGGAAACTGCACAGATAGATGCTTACTTCAACATTTAAGTTATGATAATCGTCCCTGCACCCTTTTGTTGTATCCTGGCTACCAATGCCAACCACTGTTCAAAGGGAAGTCGTAAACCTCCGACCGAACATTAATATACCAGGTTTCCGCTGAGGGGACCCCAGGGAAAGTCAGGATCAGGGGACAATACATATATTTAAATTGTTAAAAAAATATAATAAAAAAGGATCCTGCTATAAACAGGGGGCGGCACCTTAAATTAAATTTTACTGTTTTTAAGTTCCCGCGATAAAAATGCAGAGTTTTACTTTGATATATTAAGATATTTACTTTCAGTAATAAATAATTGTTAGTAAATAAACAAGTTAGATGCGCGTTCCATTTCCAAATCGAATCAATTTCCAAGACGAAATTATACTAAATCCCCTGCAATCCACAACAAATTATAAATATAATACGAAGGTATGTTAAACACATTGTAATTCATTTCCCATTTAGTTTATCTAAAATGCTGACTTCCTTTATTTCAAAAGAATTGTTGTTATCTTAACAGCATTTAGAAATTTTCAACCCTTTTTAGCTTAATTTTCAAACAATTTAAATCCTAATTTCAGACAAACGCTTGACCAGTTGTAAACCAGAATCAATAAGGATTTTCTACCGGTTCTGAAATATCTGTGAACTGAACAAAATTCAACTCGGCCATCTGTCCCATGTCACATTTCAGCATCCTGCTGAAGTATTAAAAACTATTCATTTGCTAATCCGTTTAGAAGAAAAACTGGTCCACAAATTAAAGCAGATGTATTTAGAAGCTCTCAGAAAATTGTGTTTGGTGGATATTTACGTATAAAAAAATAACAGAAACATTTAATTTCTGCCCTCGCCTGCTATATCCATAAGCTAAAGCTTATCCAGATCCGGGCCCTCGTATTTTTTTTTCGTCAAAACAAAAGTGCACCTCAAACAAAGTGCATATAAATTGTTTGCTAATTGGATCCGCGAGTGCCCTTATACGGCATGTCTGGATATATACTTTTGTAGCTTTTCTCGCAATTTGCCGCCGCCGGCATTTCCAAGTGCCTTTCCTTCCTCTCCCCTTACCATCGTTCTTTTTTATCGCCTCGCTTTATAGAATATCGTAATTGTTGTAAAATGCTGGCAAGATTATGTGAGTTCCGTCGAGTGCTGGCTGGGGAGCCATTCGAGAGGATCTGTTATTATTTGGGAATTATTTTAAATATATGCGCTGCAAGTGGCCCCTAACTCACGGGGGTGCGGCGCTCTGGGCTCCGAGTTCGCGAGCCAGGGATCTGCGGTGCGTGCACTTGGTCTCTTAGGGGAGTGGCTAGGATTAATGGGTATAGCGGTCTTATCACGACAAACATAAACAATTGAGGCTCCTTCGCAGCGTGAATTTATTTGGCGTCGATGGCTGAAGGCGGACTTAAATTAGACAATAAGGATAGTCCAAGCAGCACACATATCAGTTTTTTCTGGGATCCTTCTTAAAATTCTTCTAATTCTTCTAATAAAAAAACTATAGTAAAACCTAAACTCTCATAAGTAGTAAATGTTATTTAAATTTAAATACAGTGAAAGAAGGGTTGTCAGTCTTAATTAAGTTTATTGTTTAACGATTGTGAACATAAAGAGTCTATAATATCAATCAAATAACATCAAATTTGTATGCATATTTCAGTGAGTCACTTTTTTCGTTGATTCAGATCGATCATCATTCAAAGCACATTATCAAAAACCGCTCCCCAGGCCATAAGAGACTTTCCAAAAGAAACCCATTAACGAACCGTTATGAGACTCACTTTATCGCTCAGATCTGTGATTACGATCTACAATTATTGGTTCGCAGACAAATTTGAGGATCATTTTGAGACTCAAAAAAAAAAACGAAGTCGATCAAATGTATGATATTTATGTATGGAATTCCTAAAATACAGCGAAACATAACAATAATTGCTTTTCAAAGTGGTTGGTTTGGGCTCCAATGGCTTTTCATTTCGCTGTATTTTGCTGTATTTGGCTGTGTTTTTGGGACTCAAAACTTGAACGACATTCCGGGATCGCAGTTCTCTGAAAATATTTTCAGCGGAATCCGTTTAATAGCATTTCCAATAAAAAGCATAAGATGAAAAGTAAACGGGAAACCCAAGAAGTAGAGAAGCTCCTCCCCATCCTGCTTCTCCTTGTGCTGGGAAACAAGAAATATATAATAAAAATTCCGAGTCGTATAACTGCAATTTCTCGACCCCTGGGCCTACCCCCTTCCCGAATGTATGAGTGCTGTGTCCTGGCCATCATCCCTTTTGTTGAATGAAGGTCAGGTTAATTATGCATTTGCCAGCTGACAGACAGGCGATGACGACGAGGAAGGAGAGCGCTTCTTTTTGGGAGCCAAATGCCCCGAATTCCTGACAATTAGTTGCATAATTCTGTACAGCGGAAAAGGAGACGAGAAAAATAATTGAAATTGTTTATAACTCGATGGGCAATCGAAATTGGACGAGAGCGAGACAATGGAAATGAAGAATTCCCGAAGGGCTATTAAAAACATGCCAAAGGAGCGACTACCAAAAGCGGCAACGGAACGGCAACAGCTCCGTGATGAATCACAAGAATGATCGGGAGGAGGGGCAGGAGACCAGTTCGGATTCAGGGAAAATCAAAATGTATACAATACATTATGAAGCAACTATGGATCGCTTCTGCGAAAGCCAGCGAGCAGCAAGCAGCGCGCAGCGATACAAAGATACATTTTTAAAATGTTAAATTGAAGTTCCGCCGGTAAAGTGGAGCCTGCGACTGCCAGTAACCATAAAAAGGTATTTAGCAATTTAGATTCAGTCGACGTGCACGCCGTCCAGCTCCATCCGAGCTTCCCCCTGTCCGCTGTCCATTGGCAACGTGCCTGCAACACAAGACGCTCCCGATGTTGCTTTCGTAGATGTTGTTGTTGCTGGAGTATCGCACGCTTCGATCAAGCTGCTGATTGCAGCTTGAGGGAAGCGATCAGTGATGCCCACTATGATCTATGAAAAATCCTATAAATCAGGCAAAAAGGAAAAGGGATGTCAAAGATCTTCAATCTGGCTAGAAAGTATTATTTATATGCCATCCGTGCTTGTTCATTATCTTAATGGGTATTAGAGAATTCCTATTTAATTTGTTTACCTGAAGAAAACGACATACTTTTAAATTGCAGAGTAAAAAGGTACAAAAGTGAGGCATAATTTATTAAACATCAGTTTAATAATTGAATATTTTAGCTTCAAAGTTATTAAATCATGATTTTAGGACAATAAAACCAATTGAATCATTTCGTAGAGATGTTTTTAATACTTTAATGTGTAGATTCTTTTAAATGTGTTTTTCCAATCCCATAAATATTGGCATTCCTTGCATATTTGCAAAATTATATTCCCTTAAACGCTTATCCATTTGTCAGTAAATTTGAATAAAAAACCTATATTCCTGCCCATAAAACCCAGCCGCGTTTGACGGGAATTTGGCCAAGCAGGCAACCCTAAGCCGTGGACTGCAGGACTGCAGGAGGAGACTGACATAAAGCAAGGACTGGTGCGCTGGAAAAAAATGAATTGCTTAGCGCTTGCCCAAAATGGTCCATGGCATAAATTCCGAATGGGAAACGCATCAATCAACGGCCTGGCTCGCACACTGGGAAGCCGAGAGTCACAAGCAAGGCGGACTCCGTTGAGCCATGGTTCGTGATGATATTGCCGGGGAGATTAGACGACGACAGCGGCAGAGAAAACAGCGACTCCAGCAATGGCAGCCAAAAATTAAATAAGAAGAGATAACAACTAGGCACGGCCCGAGAACACCAGAATGCGAGAATACGTGGAACCGCAAACAGAACGGAGCGGCAGGAGATGGAGATCCGAGAGCCCAGAACAAATAGTCATCGTTGTCATGGCCAAGCGGATTAGCTTACCTCGCCCTGCCTTGTCCTCTTACCTGCGCAACTGGACGCGGCCTGGGCTGCCTCGGATACCGAGACAGCAGCGGCAGCGGCAACAAAAACAGCCGCTCCCCTGAGCCAGGCTAAAAATTTACGATTTTAGCACAGATTGTAAAGTAAATTTTCCTGTTTTTATTTCGAATTAACAAGCCGCCCAGACAAACAGACAAGCCAAACTGCAGCAGAGCGAAAGGGGACAGAGTCTTCCTCGATTGAAAGATACCCTTTAGTAGTGTATACTCATTTAATAGCGAATATTGCCCAACTGAAACACGAAAAAAGTTATATTTGCATATTGCCTTGATCTATAAGGATATTCTTGCTAAATTAGGAACTTGTCGGCTTATTAAATCTATCGAGGTTCTACTATCATACTTCTTCCTTTCGCACATACATACATAGATAAATTTTATACAAATGTTTCGGAACTCAATAGCATTAATTCACCGAATTCGTACTTGGGATTTTTAATAGACGGCCGGGTGCTTATCCTCTTTCTATATATTTGTGTTATCATGGCTTTACCTGTTTTATATATTTACCCAAATTAATATAAGTTTAACAACAAATTACTTCAAAATTTTAATATACCCGTACATCCCACGTAATAGCTGGTATAAAAAACGAAAGTTTCGTGCTGACGTCGGGGAATAGAAGTGAAGGCAGCATAAAAATCTTCTTGAGGAGAAGAACAAGCTGAAGAAGCCATGCAGAGCAACCGGCTACCCCGGGCACAGCGGTTACTTAATAATGCAAACAGGTTTCCGCTGGGCTTCACTGTACCGCAGAAGAAGAGAACAGCCAGCTAGGACTGTGACTCGAGGAAGAGAAAGGCAGTCGTCGAGTTATGAATTCGATATGCCAGCAAGGAAGGGAAAGGCGCGCGGAGAAAGGAGCCCAGCACAAGAAAACACAAAGGAGGATAAACACAAAAAAGACGAAAAAAAAAGAAACGATGACAGAGATTAGAGGAACAGGAAATGTGGGCTGGATCAACTTGAAGAAGAAAATATATTTATAATTAAAAACCGAAAAAAATACGAGCTTGACTGCAGAACCAATAACTAACAGCCAAGCTAACAGTCGTTATTACTTTTTGGTTCTGAAATAAAGTTCGTTGCGTAAGTCTTTTGTTTTGGTTAGCTTGAATGTTAGCTTGGCTGTTAGCTGGACTGTTAGTTGGTTCTGTATTGTTTTAGGGGTTATGAGTTACAACAGGTAAAAATTAGACAAATTAATCCAATTTTAATTTCATATTTCATTCGATTAATAAGACATATATTATAGTGGACCTGCATAAATTTGAGTATTTATTAGATTCTGTTCTTTATATTAAGTATTAGTGTTTTTAAGTAATTATTTATGGAAAAGTTTTCAAAAATAACAAATTAGCTTTTTAGTTTACAACTAAAATGAAAACACAATACCACACACACTTTACCAACTTTGTATAATATTTAAATACTGATTTCGTGTTGCAATTAAGTCAATTGCACTTGTGAAAAACTTTATCTGTCTGGAATTTCTAATTTAGCAAAATTTCCTACAAAATTACCAGCCATATTACTCATTGTTGTTGGTTGGTACCAACTCTTGGCCAATTTCCTGTTGACTCGTTTTTGTTCTTCACCTATTTTCCTGTTGCTGTAGTTGGGCTTGGGCCATGGGCCCATGAGCAGAGCAGAGCGACTGTTTCTCTAATTCGAGCAGTTTGGTAATTTCCAAATTGGCGGCCCTGTAATCAAACTGTAATGTGGCCGACTCGTCATTAAGCACGCAACAAAAGCAACATGCCACGGCAGCCTACAAAAACTGCAATACTAGTGATTTTACTGCTAAAGCAAAAACAACTGCAACAATACAGTAGCAATACCAGGGGACAAAAAAAAATTCAAATCCCAAAAAATACCTGCAATTGTATTGAAGAGCCCGCAAATTAATTTATTTTTACAACATAAACTATCAGAATCTCAAAAATAAATATATTTTAAAAATATCTGGCCGCCATGCAAAACAAATAAAACGTAATTTCAACCAAAATAATAACTGTTTATTTTATTTTGTAGATATTTTTAATAATATTCAATAATAAAAGCAAACGGTTACAGACGAAAGGCATTGGGTATGCCTTGAATGTTTCAAGTTGAAACATAATCTAATTCTTCATTTAAGCCCCGGAAATAAAAACAAAAAGCCTTTTAGCTATAAAAATAGTAAAAAATAAATATTTAAATATACAATTAATTTTCAACATAATACAAATGATTGCAAATAAAAAAGTAAAAATATTTAAGTAAAACGCCTGACAGCGGCAGCAACAACAATCTCACAGAGCTCCTGCAGAAACAACAACAACTTTGAGCAAACATATGCTGGGGGGGGGAAATAAAAAAAACACAAAAACCGATTTCGAAAGAGAGGCAGCCAGACGTCGTCGTCGCTCCCACACACACACACACACGCATCTTCATAGCCGACATAGATACAAAACAGCTGATTTGTTATCAGCAGCGCTGAATAAGACGCCGAGCAGCGCTGAATGGAGAGAGCCAACAACAATAAGTGGGGGAAACTGACGCCAATGGGGGAAAACGACGCTGCTGCTATGGCAACGACCTTCCTTATTTATTACAATGTGTGTAATTCTGTCTGCTCTCTCGCATTCTGTCTCCGTCGCTCCGTGGCCGTGTGTGCGAAAGAGATAGTGGCCCTTTCCCGACTTAAATTTCCAAGTTTTAGTGCAGAAATGTCTGCAATGCTTTAGTTTAATATTGCTGTATGTTTGGGATATATATTTGTTTTTTTTTTATTTTATATTTTACGTCTGCAGAAAAGCCTCTCAGTGCGCAGTTTTAGATTTTGTATTTAAAATACCATAGGGGAGGTATTTTTGGTGATTTTAAGGAATTTGTGGCTCTGTTGTTTGCTTACATATATTTAGAATAGGTGTATGGGCATAGCTCCTTCAACTAATTAAATAGTTTATCGGTTGTCAACAAATAAAAATTACAAAGAAAGAGCTGGCAATTCCAACATGTTCTAAACTCGGCTTATATATGAAAATAGTTTTGATTTTGTTTAGATAAACCCGCCCGAACAGCAGATTTCGCTGATAGATAAATTTTTACATCGCGTTTTTAGTGCAACTCAATTAGCTCTCAGCCCGCTGTTAACCCCTTTAGGCCCCATCTGTTTTTACGGCCCCATAAAGCTGATCCCAAAAAAAGCGTTTGCCGGAAAAAATTAAAGCAGCGCAGCACTTAACACGCTCAGCAGAAACGGGAAAAACGTCGTATTACAAATCTCTCTCTATTGCTGTCGGTCGCTCTTCTGCGGTTGTAAAGATGGCCGCCGTGTAGTAATACGGCTGAATGTGTAACACACACACAGGCACACCATCAAACAGAGAGCGCGGCCATATGCTGCCATTGAATGCAATTGGCTTTCGGGCTGTCAGTGTGTGTATCTATGTGTATGCTGAGTACTTCACGGAACAACAGCTGTGCGAACATCAGGTAAAGTAAGCGAGAGAGATTTAAAACATAGCGCTCCCCGTATTCAGCTGAGAGCGAGAGTAAGCGAGAGAGTATTCAGCAGTAGTCGTAAAAGAGCAGAACTCATGTCGATATTTCGGCAAAAAATATCGGTTTACAGTCGAAAACATTTGTGGTATTTCTGTTAGATTCTATAAGCAAAACGCCTTTTAACCCTTATTTCTGTTAGATTCCATAAGCAAAACGCTGTTAACGCTCATTTCTGTTAGATTCCATAAGCAAAACGCTGTTAAACAAGAAGACAAGCGAAAATAGAGTGTGACCGTGGCGGGAACTTTGAAATATATCGATTGGCGCGCATCTAGAATAGAGTGACCTTTGCGCAAGCAAAAAATAAAACTGAAAAAATCGTGACGTGGTGGCTCGTCAATGTTTCAAATTTTCAGTTTTCCGTTCATTCGTTTTTCAGCCAGCGAGGAGTAACAATTCGGTAATTTGAAAGTCTCCTCGAACGAACGGTTTTCCTCCGCTTTTCGTCGCGGAAATCGGAAAAGTCTTGAACTCTCTTTCGAACCGAGCGGTCCGCGACTATGCTATACTTAAGGCTAGAAATAACAAATTAAACTGGCATCTGGTCATCGCGGACGGGGACAGAGCTCTTGTGCAGAATCGAATGAAAAGACAAGGAGTAGGCGAGCAAATCAACTTTTAACCAGCCAGCGAAAAACGGGCGAAAAAGACTGAAAAACACACACGTGGATTGTTCACTCATACTACACACTCCTCCAACACTCAACACACACGAACGCAGCTCCAACTGTTCGCTGCATTTATGTAAAACAAAAACAAAGACTGATTAAAACGCTAAACAAATAAATATATACAAAACCATATATAATCGAAACAAAGTTAAACACGCGAACAGCAAGCTAAAATATTATACGGGTTAAAAGCGAATTCCAAAGCAAAAACAAACGTAAATATATGGATTAAGGTTCCTCCAAAACGCAAAAACAAAAATCAACAACAAATACAACACTCACGGATTACCTGCAGCAGCAATTTACCGTTAGCCGCTCTTTTTGGATTACCAGTGCCAATCAAATCAAATAACAAAAAGCAAACAACCACTAAAAAGTGAATTTTTTCGAAAGTGCGAAAGCAAAGCAAAGAAAAGCCAGCAAAAATGCAAAAATTCTAAAGCAGCAAAGTAAAAGCGAAAAGCTACCCAAAGCGCATTCTGTGTTACCAAACCTCGAACTCGACTCGAGAAAATCTAAGAAACCGCGGAAACAGAAGCAGAGTTGGAGCAATGACGATGGCCGCTTGTTATGCCAACTACGACATGTCGTCCTTGTCGCACGGCATGTCGGCTCTGTCTGCCCTGCAGCAGCAGCAGCAGCAACAGCAACAACACAGCCAGGCGCAGCAGCAGCAGCACCATCACCAGCAGCAGCAGCAGCAGCAACAACACATGTACATGTACAGCAACGCCCGCCACAGCCATGCGGCGGCGGCCCAAACGCAGGTCGCCGCCGCCGTTGCCAGCAACAGACAACAACAGCAACAGTCCGCCAATAACAGCAACAACAGCAATGGCAACGGCGGAAATGCTGCGCCTGCCGCTTCCCCGCAAAAGGACTACAGCATCCCGTTGCACGTGGACTGCAGCGTGGAGTACGAGCTCCCCAACCAGCCCAAGCCACCGGCAGGACAGCGCGTGGAGCCGCTGCTGATGATCCATCCGTGCTACTTCCGCAAGATGGAGTCGCAGCGCCGCAGTCCGTTCGTGAACAACATGCATGCCACTGCGCGGTCCATCAGCTCCAGCTCACTCAGCAGCGGAGCGGCCTTGGGCGCTAGCGGCAGCGGTGCGGCGGTGGCCACAGCGCCCAGCAGTAGTGCGGCCAGGCGGGGAGCCCGTGCGGCTGCTTCCACCGCCCAGCAGCAGCAACAGCAGCAGCAGGCGCAGCGCTACCAGCAGCAGCAGCAGCAACTCCGGCAGCAGCACCAGCAAATGTCCCAGATGTCGCAGCAAGCTCACTATCCCCAGCAGCAGTCTAGTCTGGAGCATGTGCGGCGTCAGCAGCAGCAACACAGCCAGGCACAGCAGCAGCAGCAACGTGCCAGCAGCAACCAAAGCCAACGTCAAAGCCAAAGTCAGAGCCATGCAGCCAACTCGGCGGCAGCAGCAGCGGCGGTACAGGCCCAGGCCCAAGCCTCCATTGCCGCCGCGGCTGCCGGCCAGTGGGATCAACTGGCGGCGGCCCTAGCAGCCCGCACAGCCCTCACGCCCCATCACATGCTGCACCCGCACAGTCACAGTCACAGCCATTATGCGGCCAAGGGCAGCGGTGGTGGCGGCGGAAAGCGGGACGCCATGATCTCCGGCAGCAACTATGGCCAGACGGCTGTTGCCTCAGGAAAACTGCAGCAGCAGTCGCAGGTGCAGCAGCATCAGCAGTCGCAAGTGCCACAGCAGCAGCAGCAACAACAATGCCTGCCCCCGCCGCCCTGGGATGCGACGTCCATGCTGATGGACCGGTCGCCGATGGCCACAGTTCCTAGCAATTATCAGGCCGGCCCTGACACCAACCCCATGCGTCTCTATTCGGCCACACCCACCACGGGAGCGGCCACAGGAGGAGGGGCGGCGACGGCGGCGGGCACTGGAGCAACAGTGGCGGGCACTGCATCCGGAACGGTTGCTGTGGCGATACCGGGAGCGGTAGCCACGGCCACGGACAAGCTGAGCGGCAAGTACCGGCAGTACCTGCGTTCCCAGCGAATGCATCCGTATGCGGCGGCCGCCTCGCTCAACTTAGCAGCCGCGGCTGCTGCCGCCGGTCAGACGTCCTTTGTGCCGTTTAGCTCGGCGGCCACCGCGGTGGCGGCCACGCCCACATTCCAGCACCTGCCGCAGATCTCCTGCTACAACGTGTGATGCAGCAGCAATAGCAGCAGCAAGGACAACGGCAACAGGAGCAGCAGCAGCAGCAGAAGCAACATGCAACATGAGACACAGACGCTACCAAGTACGCGTCGATGAAATAGCCGCCTCAAGGAATAACCAATAGATCCTCCCTTAAGCATTACTATATATACACACCGCCCCCTCAAAGCTTTTAGAATCAAAAACTAATTAACTCTAATGACATATTAAGAGATGGAAAAATTAACTGTTTAGCTGCTATGAGAAATTGTTGTCAGACGGCGAGAAGGCAAGAGGAAAAGAGGAAAACGAGCGATCTTTTTTCTTTTTTATGTAATGGTAGTAATTGATAAACGATACAAAAAGAAACAACAAAAAAATGCAAACTATTGTAGTGATATTTGTTATAAAATAATTTTAGTAATTAATTTAATTTAAATTAAACAACCAACCAGAATCAACAAACCGCTCTGTGTGAAACCAATAACCATAAACAATGGCAACAAGAACATCCAACAACCAAACCAACCAATTGCTAAAAACTACACATACGCATATTTAATTAAAATCAAACAAATGTTATAACAAACCATTTATTGAAAGAATACGAAAATATGGAAAGTAACAAATTATTACCGAATGAATAAGACAGACAGACAGACAGTCAGACAAATAGAGAGAGAAAAACAGAAAAAAGCGTAAAGCAACACAAAAAATACGAATAAAAATTATTCAAAATTATGCAACGTAATTTGAAGCGAGATATGCAAAAAATTAAGAAAAATTGTGTTTTCAATTGATGCTAGAAAGAGTGTGCAGTTCAAGTGACTTATGTACATATGTATGCTGCGGCGGGGAAGAGATTCGTTCCCACTGCCGTCGGCTCTTGTGGATTACTTTTCACACCTTCCTTCCTTGTGGCCTGTCTTTGGTTCTCTCCTAGTCCGCCTTAATTTGATTTTCAGCTTTGCTTTGGCCCCACAGTTCGCTTCGCTTTTTTCCCCTGCTGCGGTGAGCTGTGATTGATTAATGTCATTGATGGAAGACCTCCGTTTTTGGGGTTGAAGAAGCGTCAGCGTACAGTGATCCCCGTCTAATGGGAAACCTTTCCGCATGGAACTAATTTCGAAAATGGATTGAGTCGATTTTACGACCATGATTGCAGTTTATGATTATTTTGTAGTTCATTTAAGCGAAGGCATCTCGAGTCTTCTTGGCTTAAATGAATTTTTAATTGCAAATGTTTTGGAAGTAAACTTAAATATTAAAAAGAAATCTTAGATTTTGGAAAAGCATTACAGTCCTTTTAGGTATTTGTAATTTTTTTCTTCCATTTATTGTATTCCCCATAAACACATTAATCCTAATGTCAGTTTTCAGTGGGTTTCAACAGAATTTCAAGACCTTGTGATACTCATTTTCCAGCGACCACTATGCTCATTTATTCAAGCTGTATAATTCAATTGTTTTTGTGTCCGTGGCTCCGGTTTTATTCCCCGGATTTTCCCCTCGGCAGACCAGTGTTTACGACCTCACATAATGCTTTGTTTGGAAGCAAACCCACAGAGAAGTCTAATGGTTTAAAGCTGAAGTCTCAGTTGGCAGGAAATGCGAGATTTTTATCAGCTGAAATTGTTTTAGCTTCGGCCTCAAGGTCCCTCGGGGAAATGTGTATTTTCCATTATTGATTGCACGCCGAAGTGATTGGAGACGGTTCGGTTCCATGGGAGTTGCGATTCCAGGAAGTAAATAACTGATTAATTTATGCATAGGCAAGGGAAGCCCGCTGAGGATTGCCAGTTGTGGCAATCAGCGAATTAATTAAGGCGAAAAAACTGTTTTCGAATCTGAGCCGAACGACATCCGCTGCTTACCAAAAACTGACTCATCCGCGAAACAGACTGAACCGCTATAGACTGCCCCAAATCCAAACGAGTCCGTGTCCACGTCCAAGTTGTCTGGTCTCCACTTAAGATCCAACAAGGAGAGACAAGAGGCTGGAGCAAAATGCAGCCATAGACAAGAACTGGCCGAGGCCAGTGCTGACGTTTGGAAAATGTCTGGAAAACAGCCAACAAAAAATCAATGCATTCTTCATTTTATAAAACTAAATTTACGCCGACACTTATTTTTTAAAAATATGTGCGTTTGGGGAAATTTATTAAAATATTTCTATCATTTATATGAGTTTAGATTTATTATAAAGATTTTTTTTATAGAGAAAATATAAATCCAGATAACATTTATGAACTTTTTATTGTTAAATATAAGTATAACGTTTCGTCAAATTAGTTTTGTGGCTCTCTCAAATTATATTGATATATAATCAGGCAAAGATCTAGCTTTAAACCCAAATCCAAGCTAGGTGCCTGCGTATTTTCCCTTGATTTCGCCCTACCTCCCAACTGGCCATTTAAGAAACGATTCCATCTATTCATTTATTCAATTCATATTAAATTGGTCGTAGATTAGAGGACGGAAAAATATATTTCAATTGCCGTCGACGGCGACGGCGGCGTTCACACAAGTGTAATTAAAATATACTACAGATCGCTCCAGCTGACAGCGTCGGTTGTTTGTTTTCATTTCGTTTGAGCAATCAACTATCAGCTGCTGGGGCCATTTGCATGCCCCCTTCCAGCCTTTGCCCTCCGTCGCAGCCCCCCACAGCCATCAATCCATTTCGAATGCGAGGTCATCGCCATTGTCGTCACTCATACGCCCCGTTGCCCGATGGGCAGGTGCCGCTCGTCTCGGCTCGGCTCGTCTCGTCTGGCATTACTAAGCTGAATAGAGGCTGCACTTTGGATTCACATATTCGCATTCACATATGATTCGATTATGGTGCCATGTGTGGGCCCCGGTGATAATGTCCAGTCGTCCGTCCGAGTGCCGTACTTGACTGCTTTCGCTTAATTGTCATTTTCCGCCACGGCCCCAAAATGAGCTTCAGTGATCAAGTGGTTAGTTTGGGGGCCGCTGGTAGAGATTACACATATATTTTGGGGGGCATTATCACTCAGGCAGGAAGGGGAAGTGGCATATTTTGCCGGGGCTGAGAGATTTTATGAGTGCTTATCATTGAGTCTTCGCAGTTTACGATTTCATTCAGCCCAGCCAAGTGATTGTTACTCAAAACAAACTGCAAATTAATTGTGAGTTTTTTGTTTTTCAAAAGCAGCCGGGGGAAGTAAATATATAGAAAACTTCAAGGGTCGATCTTACTAAATATTGAGATGTTCACAATTCTTACCATTAGCTGCTTAATATCTACGCCAAGGCGGAAATAATGATTTAAATGTTGCTTAAACATTTCTATGCATTGAAAATAATTGATAAAGACAACAACAATTTCCAATACTCATTTCTGTTGTCAAATAAATTGTTGTGATTATTTTAATGGATGCAAACACATTAACGTTTCACAATTTCTAGACTAATTTTTTCCCAGCATTTGCATTATAAAATTATATCCATATATGTTATTATATTTTATGTATTATTTTGTTCAAATTATTTAACTGCTGACAGTATTTATGTTTATCCAAAATCCAATAACAATTAACCTTTAATCAATTAAATGCTTCACTTGTTTTAAGCTTCTACAAAACCAACTCAATAGAGTTCTTATAAAAAGTGAAAATAGCACTCACAACCGGGCCTCAAAGTGATTTGTATCCGTCGGATGCAGTTCCCAATGACCATGTTAGATTAATCGCTTTGCCTTTCGCTTAGTCAGAGCTGAATGGGAGGCCTTATAGAGCGGGATAGGTCAACTAAAAGGTTTTTCTCCTCTAATTGACTTTATTTAGACGTTTCTGCTCTTTTTGTAGCCGTCAATCGGAGAGCAGCTGCCATTTAAAAGTCATCAACTGATAAATAAACCCAATAATGGCCCGGCAAAGGCAAACCCAAAAACCAAGTAAAACAAAAACCGATGCGGCTGGGGGAAAACATGCAAATAAAAGGCACCGAATAACAGAAGCACCCAGTTGCAAGACTCAGTTATTTTTAAATTCAAGTCCCGAGTAACGAAAATTGTTCGAAATGAAATGACGCAAAGCGCATTAAGCCAAGTCCGCGCCGCGAATATAAAAAGAGTAACCCAAAACTAAGTGGAAACGGCGTCGGCAGTTGTCAAGCGCCAAACAAAAAATAAAAAATAAAAAATACGGGCCACAAAAAAAAAACAACACACACAACGTCGGAAGCTGTCTAACCAAACATTGTCTGCGGGGGCGGCCGGTGGGCGTGGCAGGCGGGGGGCTAAGTGGCAGCCACAAAAGAGGCAGAGACGCGGAGGATACTCGCTCGCATTGAGGCTGGTCATAAAGCCGATATTTACGAGGCGGAGGCAACTCCACTCCCAGACTGCAGACATCGGATACTCCGGGGACCCCGGACTCCGATTTCCAGACCTAGGCAACCGGTTTTGTCGTCATCATTTCATTTTTTTCTGCTCTTCGTTTTGCTCGTTTTTTTTTCTTTTCGTTTTTTGGGTCAACTTCAATCTGCTGCCAAGCGCGCTACATCATTTCTGACATAATTAAAACATTTTTAGCGGGCAAAAAAGCATTTTAACAGCGCAGAAAAGAGGAGAGAAAAAAACACAACAAAATCATTTAAATATTTTCTAGGCTTTCGGTAATTATAATGCCCTCCCTCCTCGCCGCGATGATTGCCAAGAGCCATAAATTAAGTGCGTATAAAAAAAGCAAATAAATATTTATGCCGAACGATAAGGCGGGATGGGAGTGAGAGAGTGAGCGACAGTTTTAATAAGCTTTAATTAAAAAATATAACAGATCAGATAAAAATGAATGCAAATATATGTATTAAATTGTCATGCGGTAGCTGTAACTAATTAGCATAATTTATATGCATGAATGCACAGCGCGGTATGAAATAGACGGCACGGGATTAAGCAGCGGCTTTAAATAAATTAAAAAATAAATTATTAATTAAAAAGGCAAATTAATGGCACTTAATTGACCTCACTCTCTCTGCGGAAGATTATAATACACTGCGATATTCGGAAAGCCAAGCCCAAAAACAGCTTAGCAAACTATAAATAATTAAGCTCACCAAATGGGAATTTCGTATTTATTTTTTGTTGTGGCCCGGCTTAGTTAGTAGATTGCGCTGAGTCAGCGGGCCAGATGATGTCAAAGGCGATTTGTCATTGATTTCTAATTCCTAATTATAGCTGGCGTTTATTTTTTTGAGGGGGCTAAAACCGAAATACTCCCTACCAGGCTTTGCGCAATTGTGAAAAGTTTTGGCTGGCCCAGAAGTTGTTAACAAAGTCATTGCTGAGCCAAAGCCAAATCACTTAGCTGCCTTTTCAATTGGGCAAGAGCGTGGACAGAGAGACAGGCAACATTAGAGAGGGAAGGTCAAAAGCTTTCAAAAGGCCTACAAAACCCATAAAAAATCAACTTGAACTACAAACTCTAGACTTGGCTGAGCAACAACTAAGCATGACAACGTGTAAAACTAGTTAGCTAGCGCAAAAATATCTAAAAATACGAAAACAGAAAAATACACTACACACAAAAAAACAATTAAGAGGCATTAACGCTTACAGCTGCCTAAGTGCAGCAGTTACTAGGGTACAGTGCGTTCCAAGGCCATAAGGAAGCTATACTATATGTACATCTTTTGAAAAGTATAATAAACTCAATGACAGCTAACAAGGAAATCGATTTATAAGTTACTGAAAATCTAATGTATTTCGTTTAATTATTAACGATGAAAGGAAAGGTTATTAATCTGCCCTTAATAAAAGTCTATCCCTTCTCTTACTTTTCCTTCCTTATCCTTCTGAACCGCACTGTATCGCATTTATTTCCATGCGCCACGAAACAAAGAAAACTATTAGGTAAACGCAACTCGAAAAACAATGTTACAAGTTAAAATTATATGTCAGATGGCAAGCCAAATGTCTTGAGGGGGAAGCGAGGGGCACTGGTACCGACCAGAGATACCGATGTATGTACATATGGAAGGGGATGGATGTGGTTTGGAGGAGGAAGTGTCTATGTGGCTCGGACGTGTCTGTCTGGCCGGGTAATTAAACCCCACTCGAAACTGGGTCTCAGCCGAAGACACGAACGGGCCCAGAGGGATGGCAGCGCTTGTATCCATCGGACATGTGGGAATACAGATATACCTATATTTAACTACACTTAAGTACACATTAACATCGCATTAGCCAACCGTATTGTGACTTACAACAAAGCAAAATCAGCCAGCTAAACAAATTGATATAGACGATCTTATATAGTATACCTACCAATACGCCTGTGCCGCAGCATAACCACTATCTAGGCCATCAGCAAATTATTATGAACGGATATATACATATGGTATGCCATCCATCCGATATGGTGTGAGAGGGCATACAAATTAACTACGAAAGCGAAATGGAAAAGTTTCCAGCGATTCGAGCGCGGAATTAACAGAACTTATCGAGCATGAAAAGTGCTAACCAGAGATATAAATCTATATGTATGAGCGTATCTATGAATTATTATCAATTCTACTGTGAACCACACATTAACAATTAAATATTTCTTAATTTACTGGAAATCCCCTCCGCATTTCCGTTGCTCTCCACAACGCTGCTAAATATATACATTTAGAATAGGCTAAGAAGCAACTGCCAAGGCAACCGAAACGATTTGTTCTACTCAAAAGCCACCTCACTAAAGTCAGGCGAAATCGGACCGACAAATGTCTGGAATTCGTTAAATTATAGAACAATTTCGTGGCATTCTGATCGCACTAAAACTGTAAAACTGTTTCAATTCTCGCTTTGCGTGTGTAGATACATATTTAATGAGCAATTATTATTGTTTCCCGAGCATGTATCAGACGTACATATGTGTATTTCAATGTGATAGTAGTTTTATTCGTAATTATTGTGCACCGTACTTTGAATTATGTATGCCAACGAAACCATCTGAATGACTAACAATGTTATTTTGCACACCGAAATTGGCGGAGCATTTGCATTAATTATGGTATTTTTTAGGAGGCCACCAACTCGTATAAAAAACCTTTCTGTTCCGATGGAAGCCAAAAAATAATGTTCATGTAACTTATTTATACCCCAAAAGGAACGAAATGACACATAAAAATAATTATTTCGTATACATAACGATGTAAAGAGGTAGAAGCGGAATAAATTTGTAGCATATTATGGATATAAAGGAATTATAAATACTACTGGGCTGCATGCGTAAGAAAAAAACCCAAACAACAACTGAACCGAACACAATAAAAATGCAAATTAATTGAATATTAATTTGGGCAACTTGAATAAAGTCGGATGAGTTTTGCTTAAAGGGACGGGTTAGGGGGTCGCAATCAGGGGACTTTGTCCCAGGCATTCCCCTTCTCTCTAGGGTGAAATATCAGCTCACGTAGTATTTGTCATTATTCCAGTGCCCCTTCTGCCACCATCTCCACCCTCAGTGTATGTGTGCCACACTATCAGCACTCACGGGGCTCGTGTTTCAAATGCTGTGGATTTCCTGGCTAATAATTCAGGCGAAGCAGAGCGAACTCAACACTGCAGTGAAGTGCTTTTCACAATCATCCGGGGCCTCGAAATCCCCCGCCCCCAGAAATACACCCCGAAAACAGACGTCAATTGGTCTCTAGCGGGGCAATTAAAATCGCCTTAAAAATATATAATTCGGAACAACCTGCTACGCCCACGAAATCGCATATAGCCGCCGCGCCGCCATATGTATGAGTGGAAAATAATTAAAATATTTCAAATAGTTGTGCTCGGCGCGTCTTTTAATGAGCCAGCCAGCTGAAAATGCTGCTCCCTGAATTCTCCATTGGATTTCCACCGAACAGAGAATATGAGTCCGACGCAACCAAAGCAAACAAAATAATAAACAAATGAATCCCATTTCCATTTCCATTCCCATTCGAATTGGAAACGAGCATTGAAAATTAAATGAAACAAAGTGCAAAAGTTAAATAAATTATAATTTATGTTTATTGAGCGATGTGTCAGTCGATTTCTTGTTTCTTTTTACGGCGCGCCGCGACAACAAAAGTATCTGTGTCCGTGTATCTGCGACTGTTTCTCCTGATGTTTCTGTTGCTGTAACGGCGTCCATGAGGTTGAGGCATTTATGACTTGTCATATACATATTTGCTTTTTTTGGGGCCACGTTGTGTCTGTGTAGGAAGCCATAAATTGTGGCATATACTTAGAGATACTTTCCCACATGTGTGTAGTTTGTTGTTTGAATTTCGTTAGCATCTGTGTCTATGCTGGATAGGGCCTATCCGTATCTGTATCTGTATCAGCTATCTGCCCCCCGCCAGCCGCGCCTGTCCATTGTTTTGCCATTGACAATAGTCGAATGCGAAGGAAACCCTAGAGCCTCGGATGAGTAATGATTGCAGGCCAAGCATTCCACTTAATAGCCAGCAGAAGCAGATCCCGAACCCCTCTCCCTATTCCGACTGCCTGCGGGCAGCTCGGAAACCTGGAAACCAAACAGATCCCAACTGAGACGAAACGATCCAATCCGCATCCAGAAATCCCCAGAGTTAAGCTACCAGTTGTGCAAGAGGTACACGTAGAAAAATTCTTACTGCATTGGTTATCAAGAAAAGAATTAATTTCAATACGGTAAAATGATTTTAAATATACATATTGATTTATTTTATTTTCTATTTTTTATTTTGAGGAACAGAAAACGTTTAGAATTAAAAGTAATCTTACTATTTACTACACGCTATCCTTTCACCAACATAAACTTATAGTTTATACAAATAAATAGTTTCATTCTACAGCTCCAGTGATTTCTGCCAGTGTACAAAATCCAAAAATGTGCACCCAGCGCACAGGCAATCGGGTGTATCTGCAAGATACGATTCCGTGCGTTGGCCAGGCTCACTCACACCAAATTATACACATCGAGAGATTTATTACACGGCGACTGAATGGGCGACCCGTCAAATGAGTTTTTCAGCGTAATTACCGCGCGTCACAAAAATGTTTATACGGCCAAATTCGAATAGTAAAAAAATGGGAAAACGAAATAAAATTAAGCGCACTCGCTCAGACAGCAGACCATGTGGGCACAAGCATTATTATTATTATTATTCGCCTTTTATGGCCGCCTGAAGTTTCAGTTTTTGTGTTTTTGCCTTTGATTACATGGGCGACAGGGGAGGGGAAAATGGTGAGGAAGAGTGTCTGTGGGGTCTGGCCTCAGACCTTCTTCATCGTTCTTCGTCCGCGGGCCCTGCCCTTGTTTGCAATGTTAATTGCACTTTGGCAACGTTAATCATTTATGAATGGTTTTCCCGGTCAACGAAAATAGTAGTAATAACGACGGCGGCCGAGGAAATAAAGCCACCTTAATGACTACAAAAGGTGAGGAGAGACAGACAGAAGTTAGATGGATTGCCGGCGAATAGAACATAATGAGATACGCGTAAATTGTTTATGCGTTAATTAAGATTTCTTTCTTTCATGTGGACGGCACTGACGAATGCGTAACGCTTCGCAGCGCCGGATTTTGGTAATTAAGGAACCGGGGCGCAGTGCTGAATCGATTGCTGATTGACCGGACAAAGGCCCTGGCAGATGGTGCCCAGGTATAGCCCAGATAAATGAACCAGATCTCCCAGATTCGTATCGATGTTGGTGGGGCCCAGTTTTCGTGTTGCTCGGCTCCCAGAAACTTTCCCATCCTAAGCTGATAATCCGCTTTTAATGAATTTAATTTATTGAAGACGGCTATTATAAGATGATTTATAAGTATAGTCGATGGCCGGGCATAAATTCAGATCTAAGAATTTCGTGTCAACAATTTTTATGGCGATTCTCAGTCATTGACTGCTGCTTTTTATAGCCGCCTCCGGAATGAGGTGTGTATGCGAGAATTCCCAGTAAGTATACTTTATTGGTGGAAAAATATCGTGAAGCAATTTATGTCTTCATAAGTATTCATAGGAACGATCGGTCGTGTCACAATACGAATGTAACTTCACGGAGTTGAATTACTGGGATCGTAGCTGTCAGCTCGGAAATCTGTTAAAATATTTCCCGGGGAGTCCAATTTCCTGACTACTCGATGTACTTTGTGTACAATTTCTGAAAATCCCTATCTTTCTATTAGAAATCATTATAGAATGTATTCACAATTATTAGTGAATAAATCTATTCATTACAAAAAAGCTTGTAGTTCGTAGAATACTTGTTATTATTGTTTATTATAGATGGATATAGATATAGATAATTTATTATTGTTGATAAAGAAGAAGGGGTGGTAAAATCACATTTTTAACATCTAAAAGTATTAAATTTCTTAGACAATTGACGTTTTCTTTTCAAAGTGAACAAACTGCTAGATGTTTCCGCTTAATTTCTTGATGATTGAATGGGTACACAAGTCCGGCCATAATTGAATGTATATAATTCCAGCTAATCATCACCTATCTTTGTATCTGTGCTATTCTACATACAACTCGCTATTCCAGTTGGATGGTCTGTCCCGGCTTTATTTCCCTAGGTTGGGGCAAGCTGGCATCTAGGGGGGAGAATGAGAAGAAACGTTAATCAAATCAAGTTCGTTTGGCGTCAACAATTACAACACGATCCGCAGAGCGATTCCGATTGCTATCGGATTAGCATCATCTTGTCACGATTCCCGGACGGCGTCTCAGTTCACTTAACCCGGCTTCGCTCGAATGCAAAATCACACTTCCAACTTAAATTCCGATTCGGAGCCGCAGCCAAAACCAAAGCCAATTTCGTGTCAAATCTGGCCATGTGTCATTATTCGTGTGTGCTTGCGTTGGCTTTAATGGAACGTGTTTTTCTTGTAATCGTTAATCTGGCATTTGCACTTAATTAAAAACATTTTAGCTATTATTAACGGGGTTTGTTTCCATTATTGCCTCGAGCAGCGTCGCGTAGTTGGAATTTGTGTACGTATTTGCTTATGGTTATGGACTTGCGTGACTTCACTCCCTCCAGGCTCTGTTTTCTGCCATCGATATCCATCCCACCGCCCCGCGTCTCGTGCTCTTCCAGTTTGGAGTGTCCATATTGCAGCTTGCTTGGATTTTTATTTGAGTTGTTATTTCGAGAACTCGTTAATATCAATTTGCCTGAAATCGTTAATTGATTTTGCAATGAGCAAATATTACGCCATTCCCCATTCCACGGCCCCCATTCCCACTGATATTGATGTTTTTCCCAATGCCTCAGCTCGACTTTGATGGAATTTCTGTAGAAATATGCAAATATTTCTCGTTTCATTTATTTTGGGCCAATTAATTCGGCTTACTAAATTATTTACAGCGCAGTGTAATTAAAAATTTATCGTTCCTCCGCCGACTCCGCCGACTTTCACGCATTCGGAGAAATTTTGCACGTCTCTGGATCAGTTGGGATCGCTTTTAAGTGCGTTAATAAAATCGCATGACGTTCCATCGCACTCCCCGAGATATTGGAGCTCGTCTAATGAATTTGGCCAACACTTGGCACCCCGAAAAAGTAAGGCTAATAAATAACTCGGCATTAGCACACACGTCACACACCGACAAGGAGTGAATGAATTCAAAAGCAAATATTTGCCTGCACTGCAAGAAACTCATTCGCAGCTGGATTTGGCTTATCTGGCCGATAGCCAGGGGGCACGTGAATTATTATCGACACTATATGGCTTTCCTGACGTGACTTGATGGGTGGAGCGGGTCTCGCCATGGGCCGCTGACCACATGCGAAGATGGGGTGCCGAGAATTCCGCGATTGGGGAACCTTGTGACACGATTGCCGCCGATTTGTTCTCCAGAACGCCAGATACAGATACAGTATCTCTCCGGCTCGAACTCTGTCCCCGCAGTCACGTATGACAGTTCAAATTCGTCTTCTGAGTGGGTGGTGATCGCTTGACATGGGTCTTAACGGGGTCCGAGGGCTTCCTATCTCATCAAGCTCTTATTTATACATATGTCAATGAAAATATATATTGATATATATTGAACCGTGAAATTATTAGATATATAAATACTGACAAATCGTATCTCAATAAATTTAATGTGTTTTTTTAACATTGCACATATGTATAGAACCAGCTGATAACACGTTAATTAAACTTATGCAAAGTATCTGTTACTTACTATTCACTATAAAACCGAGTATATGAAGGTGTTTTTAAATCGATAATAGATTTTATGGCAGCTTATTGCAATCAATAGTAGTATTCAATTGGCCATGCAATTTATACGCAACACTCAGCAACAGATACAGTCAGCCCATTGTTTCGCTTAACTGAGTCTTAGAAGCGGCTCTACTCTGTAAGAAACAGAAAGGGCCTCCTATTGTTTCACCTCCACGTAAAAAGGCAAGTTTCTACGGCTATATATTCCATTTCAAACTTATTACATCAAATTAAAACTGCGATTTTCTAAAGAATTAGCCCCTTTGTGTCCGCACCAGTGTCTGTGTGTGGGGTCTATATAATTAAATTATGAATGCTTTATGTGGCAAGTTTATTGTTTGCCTTTATCGCAGCGCCTCGCATAAAAAAGAGGCTTTGTTGGCTGTGTTCTTGAACGGATCCGACCGACCCTCTCTCCCCAGTGCTCAGATCAAACTCGTTTTGGGCAACAGCGAAAACACACAAATTTTAGACTTAATTTCGAAATGAATGAATTCAATCTATACGCGTACGCACACACAACAATAAAGCTCTAATGAATGCCACTGAACAAGAAAATAAAAATATTTTTAGGAATTGCATTATCTCAAAAAAGGAGAACTGAGAGAAAAAACCACAGACAATATAATATAATCATAAAAATGATACGTTGAACTGAGTCCAGTCCGGACTCCGGAGTAGCCAATGAAACGAGTACATAAATAATTTATTAAATTACAAAAACGTTTTCTGAATTACTCGCCTCGGCCCAGGCGCAGTCGGATTTCGGCTATAATGCCTTAAATTATGGCCTCATTGTTCGCCTCCAGTTATGCAGAGCCATGATTACACACTCAGACAGCTCCGAAGGTACAACGAAGCTAATGTATGAATGTATGTATATGTATATATATATTTGAATGGACAGGCGATAATCGGCGCAAAGTTTCCGTCGCATTTCGCTCGATAATCTAATTTATGGCATTTTTCTAACGACTAATTGCAATTTCCGCACAGCCTCAGCAGTCCCCCCAGGAAGGGAGCCAAGGCAATCAAATTACGCATGCCGAGCGTAAATAAATCTATATATAATGCAAATTCCCAAGAACCAAAACGGCGTAAAAATATCAAGAGTCCGGGCAACCTTTTCCCGAGTGGATGACTTGACTGACTTGGGCCTTTTGTTATGCTAATTCGGCTGGCAAACGTTTGTTTTAATTAAGTTTTCCAGTTGTCGCCGGCGTGCCCAGGCATACAAAGAAATCCACTCGGGCCGAGACTCAGACGCAGACTTGGAGTCGGACTCGCATTTGGATTCAAAGTCCCTTGGCTGCGCTTCGATTTGAATTTCAAAAATTTTCGTCATTTATTTCAGTATTGTTTTGGCCTGCTTCGGTTGCCTTCTGGCCTAATCATTATGCGCGCGCCAGTTTCACATTGTGGGCCAATGGGCCCCGTCAGCAGCGAAGTCCCAAAGCGGCCCAAAGTCAGTGGGTTTTAATGTATGCATAATCATAATCATTAATAAAAACCATTTAATGTGGTCTGCTGTGTAGTCGTTTCGACCTGCTCACTTCGAGTTGGTTATAATGACTCAGTAATGGAGTTGACTTCAGAATGGAGTTGTGTCATGCTCTTACTTCTGAACCTAAGATATTGATTTTAATTTGTATTTTCATATGAATAGAAATATTAAATATGGCCTGTTTCTAATTTTACCTATTATATTTCGACTTAAGAGGTATGCAAATGAATTAAATCCCATTAAACAATGAAATGATCTCACAAAGTATATGTATAGCTCTTGCTTTATGTCTAAGATATATTTGAATTTTGAATTTTTATGGCAAGGTTTTATGAAATACTTACTCCCACAAGAACTGTCAACTTTCTTTTTAATTATCTTTAAAAATTAGCATAGTTTAAAGACATTGAAATCAATCGAATCATAATTTATTATTTTGTTGACCTTTCTAATATTGAATGGAATTGATTTATAAGAGCGCAATCTGTTATAATACTTATAATAAAATATAAAGATTAAAATGAAATGTATTTAATAGGTAATATTATAATTTAAATAATACATGCACACATCTAATCAAATTAATTTGAGAGGTATGCCGGCAAAAATGTTTGATCTACAGATAATATACTATATACTAAGATCATGTAAATATATATGGATGTTGTAAAGCAATTTGTGCCCTTCCAAAGGTATATGTTTAAATATTCCTCTGATTTATTATCACCTGATTTCAGGCAATTCGCATTACAGCCAAATTCCCATGGTGTTAAGTGGGTTCTCGCTCCCGTTTGGGGTTCGAGGCTAAAAAGGGCCGCCCGACCACCTGACTTCCCGGGGACTTGAGATATAGCATTCTTGGAATGGGGCTCCGCTCCAGTCGTTGGCCAGCTTTGGCCATACACACATGGCCAGCGTTTGTTGTTGCTCTTTAATTGATTTGCCACCCAATGAGCGGCTCGCAATTAACCCACGGCGGCCCCAACGGCCACTTCAAAGGTCCACCGTCCGCTGGGTGATTAAGCACAAAGGCGCAGGTCTCCGCTACCCCCAAACCCGCGCTATTTTCCGATTTGGGTACGGACCGAGGGGGGCCTGGGGACTGATATTGATAGCCAGCGGGCCGATTGCAGTCACGATCATCATGATCGGCATGATCGGCGACTGAGCTGCAGGCGACTTTGTTGCAGTCGTCGGAGATTGAGATCTCGTTTTATGAGCGATTATATATATTCCTGACTAATTAAAGGCAATGGAGAAATATTGAGTCCATAAATTAAGCGAGGCATTCCTTGGCCGATAAGGGGCATTCGTATGTGTGCTCCAGCCGAGCCCTGCCCACATGGACCGGCTCCACAATCTGATCATGAGCTGGCCCATAAATCTAGGCATTACCTGGCCAGGCCACGACGACCACGGCTAGCGAAAAGGCCCAAATCTATCTGACGTGGGACAAGCAAATACAATTAAATCGGGCCCGTCAGCTCGTAAATCTGATACACCCCCAACCGGCCACTCCCCCATTTTCGCCCCCGCTCAGCCTCCCGCCCGTCTAACGTAATTTTCAAAATCGACTCGCCCGCCTGTCGAAATTATCAAATGAAAAGTATCTTAATTAATTACTGATTACAGGGGGGAGAAAAAAAATAAATAAAAAGTAACAAGAATCAAGATTGGAGAAGCAGAATCAAAGGCTCGACGGAAGGAATACCGAGCAAGCAGCAGAAGTTGGGTTTAAGTTGCTAATTTAAAACCTTAAACCCTTCTTAATATACTCTTATTTTTGCCAGTTGCCAATTAAATGTATCAAATTAGAGAGTTTTATATTTAATTCCTGATTGTTTTCCAAATTATTTACATTCTCAGTTTTAAGTAATTTAAATATTATTCTTGGTAGTGACGCTGGGACTAATAATATATGTTCACAAGAAATATGGCTTGCTGGTGTAATTATAGGCAATAAAAGAGTAAACCCAAGCAAAGTTCAAATCCGCAGTTGTGATAAGTTTTTATTTGCCAACTTATCGCCTTAGTGGAGTGCCATAACACCCTGAATATATCCCGGCAAGGGTATGGGAGCGACCACTATCTCGACCTGCTGACGCAGTCGTCTAGGTGAATGGCGACTTAGTCGAGTGGTTCGTAATATCGGTCAAAAGCCGCAATTGCGCTTAAGTGTGATTAAGCAGAGGAACTGCCCCTCTTCCGCGCCCCGGGCTCATTTATTGTTGTGCCTAGTAAAAGCGAGTATTTCCAGTCGCTTATCGCCGCTTTTCGTGTTCTTTTTTTCACGTTTTGTGGGCTTTTTAACTCATTTATTTTACTTAGCAGCGACAGCATTTCGGCTTCGATTTGGTGGTGGCGTTCGTTTGGGGCATTTCAATTTCAAGTGGATTGTTTAGGGATTTATGGCGCTGATAACTGGTCAAGTGTTGCCGCTCACCTGCCCCTGTCCCCTCCCTCTTGTTAAGTGGTAACTGGAACCCTAACTTAACTTTAATTTTAGCTGCGACTGGGGCACGTCACGGCTGGGATTGATTGGACGGCGTGGGTAGGAACAACAGTTGGCTCCCAGGGGCGGGGCGATCTGTGATACAATGTAGCGTTGCCTCATGGCCTTACTATAGAAGCTGGATTCCCACACATTCTCCAGAAACCAATTCAATAAAGTCTTTCAAATGGTTCTACCATAAAAAGCTAATTTTCTTGAAGCAAATGAGATACCTAAAGAAGAACCGGAGGAGCTTAAGATTTGTCTCAAAAGAACACTTATTTTGTAAGTTACAAAAAAAAGGGGGAATTCTTTATTTCTTACAAAGAGATTAAAAAATTTTCTTACAGCCAAAGATAAACTAAAATTTGAATTTAGAAGAATCATTCCACCTTAGCAAATTTGAGATCAATCTTAATATTTAAGTAGTGCAAGCATAAGTTCACTATAATTGTTTACTGCAACCATCTCTAGGATAATTGTGAGCTAGACGAATTCGGAAATATATTTATCAGATTTATTCTTAATTTAGTTTAAGGGGAAATACCCTTCTCCATGGACTCAAACATTTGGCTTAGCTGCTTTCAACGGTTTGTGGACCGCAATCAGAGTTTCAGAATGACTGCCTAAAATTCTGTTGGGCTTTTCTATACTTTATTTTCTTTCTTGGCGAGAACACTTAATCTAGAGTGCTGCTTGACTTGGAGTGTTCCACTTTTGGCACTTCTCCGGGGAACTGCCCAACAACCGCCCGATCCCAATTCGCGTTTGGAACACAAATAGTCCAGGCTTGCCACTTTGCGCCCCCAATAAAATGATTCGGGAGAAGTTTTGACACTTCGCAGTCTCATGGCCATAATCGTAATGTTTACTGCCCAACAGATGCCAGTTGGACCTGATTATTCGCCGGCAGCCATAAATTGCGGAGAACGAGCTCATGAACGCGAAAGAACTGCCTGGATCGGCCTGGAACCATATCCCCAATGATTACGCATCGCGTTTGCGCCAAGGAAATCTATAAATGCTTTTCTGTCTGTCATATTTTGCGCCATGACTGATGATTGTACCAGACACTTGAGCGTTTATAATTGTTGGTGTTTTGTGTTGCTCGGTTTCTGTTTTTGTTTCTGTTTCTGTACCACTCGAGCACTTTTGTCAATATCATTTAGTGGGCATCGTAAAGATTGCAAAAGCCCACTTCAGACTGTGGAGAGCTATTGTGCCCTCATCTTGAGGCTTTTCGTCGTTTTTTCATATACTTCTTTTTATTGTTTTTAAGGCTCGCTATTTTTTTCTTTAGCTGCCAGTCAAGTAGTCAATTTGTTTTGTGTTGAGTGTTTTATTAATTAAAGTGCTTAGCCTACTATGGCTGTGTCTGTGGCTGGGGGCTGTAGTTGGGTGCCTTTCATAAATCATGATTCCCGTCGCTGGCTGCTAATTAAAAAATAAAACAAGCAAGTAAGTTCGGCGCGACATTTAAGCCCTTTTAATGAAAATTAATGCGGCTTAGTTTGGGGCCTCCTGGCCCCCGTAGCTCCTCCCCCGGTCTTGAAGGTCGCCGGTCCATAAATAAAACTTTTGTGGACCGGCGGCAACTTGGGCTTGGGTCACGGCACGGAGGCCCAATGATTTATGCAGGAGCACAGCTCAGCTCCCAGCGGACTTACTGTCCACTTGAGCTATTTGCATTAAAATTTCATTCGAACTGCGCCGCTCTGCCGGCGCTTATCTGGCAGCTTTATACTTTTCACTTTTATGACACATTTTCCCAAGGGGCTGATAAGGGGTTTATAGTTGGAGGTGGGATATTTGGCAATGTTTATTTAAAGTCATAAACCGAGAGACCGACTTCAAGCCTTTAAATATTTTAATTACTTTTAATTTATGGCGCAGGTTCCCCCCCCCCGTCGCTCGGGTGACTCAGCGGCACTCCTCTCCTCTCACCTTGGTTCGGTCTCCGGACTGCGGACTGTGTTTTCCCAGCTCAGCGCTGGCTGGTACTTTTCCCTTGCTTCCTGACCGGACCAGAAAGCCATTAAGGCACCCGGCTGGAAATTGGCATCGAATCTCCTGGAAGTCCCACTTCTGTTGCTGCCGGCTCCTTTTAATTTTATTTTTTAATCAATAGTTTGTCGGTCGAGGCGAACATGAATATTTATTAGGCCTGCTAGCCTGCTTTTTTCGGGGCGTTGTTCATTTTTATAAATCAAACGAATTGGAATTTATGAGATGCGCTAGAAATCGCTGGGGAATCGCCCTTCCCGCCACCTATTCGCTCCTTTCGATCCAGTTTAGCTGGGTTCGGTCTGGTCGAGGCCAGGAAATGCTTGTTAGCAGGTAAAATTGAATGTCAAATGGAATTACAGAGCTGGCTGTTGAAGGCAAGCCGAAGGAATTGCATGGGGAAAATACCTTCTTCCCTTGGTATCTGTACGATGTGAGTTGAATGGCCATCGAATATGGTGAGGCTAGAAAAGTATTTAACGACAGCTGCATAAATGGGATTGGATCAGCTTAAGTGTAGATAACGAGTCCAGATACTTATTTTGTGGGTTATCTACGGGAAATTCTAGTTAATTGTATTCGTTAATGCCAAATGTAAGAGTAAGTTTCCCTAAAAAAAATTATGATTACATCAAACTTGATTAAAATTAAATACTATTTATGCCCAAGTTAATTGTTGAGCTAAAGAAAAATTAAATTGTATGTTATGTTATATGTATGCTGATATTTATTTTTCTAAATAACCTCTACTTAGCCTTCAAATTTGTATTTTCTCATAACAGATTGGTTGTCATTTGTTTCAGCAGACAAAATGGCTCTCTGACAGGCAGCCTGTGATATATATCACATTTTCCCCTTTCCAATCAATTTGGCAGAAAGTGAAATAATCATTTTATCTTATTTAGAAACTTGGCTCGTCCGTTTAAAATATTTTAAAAGTGTAACAGATGCTCTGTGACTAAAAATTCTCAGGAACGCCTTACCTACTTATCCAAAAATATGATCAAAAGAAACATAATGCTGTTCAATAATTTGTAAAGCTTCTTTTAATGGCTTTCGCCGTGTGACCCACCGCTCATTAGGAAGATGAGATGGGGCCAGCTTTGCTCTGGGTCACTCAAGGGTTGCTCCGTCGAGCTCAGTGCCAGTCGCAAACAGAGTCGAGTCGGTTTAAGGTTTCGTTAAATGCAAAATAGTGTGACACATGCGGGCTGGCAGACAGGGTTTCCAGTTCCCAGAAGACGGGTTGCCGGGGCGAGGGGTCATGTGATGGCAAACAATATGACCGCATTTTAGTTACAGTCACACTCGGGCAGACAGACGTTACATTTAATTCACAGATTTCCGTGCCGAGCCGCGTGCTTCCACGTGAAGTGCAAGATGAGATGAGACCCGGTCCCGGACCCAAGAGCGGAGGAGGGAGACGGGCGGATGACTCCTTCGTAGTTGGATGCTTGGATGCTGAATGTCGGTTGCTGGTTTGGCTGTTGGTTGTGTGCACTGCACCGGGCATAATTGAGTTTGTTTCAAATGCTTTTTACGAAGCACGACCATCCACCAGCAACAAAAGCAAACACACACTGGGAGAAATATAAATTTATAATAGCTGATAAATTCCCATTTTTAAAATGGAACTGATTTATGCTTTTTTGGAATTATTTTCTGTTAACTACTTATCATGTGGAATTTGATATTACTTATACATATGTAAGCCAGCTTAACTTTTATCAGTATTTCGGGGATGGTAAATTCCCAATTCTTTGATATTGATTTCAGTAATGTTATAGAGATTATTTAAATTAAAATAAATAAGTCGAGATGACAACGGGGAAAATGTTTTCCCCTGAAACACTTATTGCTGCTGTCAGCAACTAAATTTTTAAATACCTGAACAAGTCCTGATAAATGAATCAACGTCACATTGATGACGCTGTGACAAATGGGATTACTACAATTTAAATTGGTGAGTACTTAGAAAAAGGTTTCCATACTTCCATACTTTTCCCCCTGTGCACTTATTGCTGCTGCCGATGTTGCTGCCGTGTTGTTGATGTTGCTGCTGGCATCTCTGGTCTTGTGGTCGCTCGGTTGCCGCTTGTTGGCTCTGCTCTTGGCACTTTTCGACATCGGCAACGTTGTCGTCGTCGTTGTTGCCAGTCGCTGGTTGGCATCGGCAACGGAATCTTAATGAATTTTACGAATTTAACATGCTGTGCACTTCAAAAGGAACACACACACACGCATACATCCGCTTGCTCAGGGTGGTGGGTTGGCCAAGGGATGGTGGGGCGGGAGACACGCATGTCGCCGATAAGTGTGTTTGTCGTGCCATATATAAAATTATTACTTTCGACATGCAACTGCAGCAACAACAACGACAGCCGGCGAAGTCGTGGGCCTCTATTTTCCAACTCACATCGCACACCGCAGCACATCATCTCGCATTTCTGAGCAGGAAGAGGAGCTTTGCATCCAACGTTTGAATGACAAATCTTGAGATCATTTTCAGGGGCCACACAGATAAAAGATGTGGTGACTGTTACTGCTGAGCAATTCGTTGAATAGAATAATATGTTGTACATTTAATGATTTTGCAATTGAAAACTAATTACGATTTTCTGCGAATGCCTCGCAGTTTGTATTATTTCTAATTTTATTAGATTTCAGTGAAAATTAATACCATGATAAGAGACAGCTCTTGGAATTCTTAATTCTTAGCTCGTAAAAATATTGTTTTTCCTTAGAACTTAATCTCAGAAAATAGTCATATTTTTCAGCATAAATCAAACAGAACTCTAAACTGCATTGATTACTTTTTTAGATCAATCAGTTTGAAATATATTTATTTTTATGCTCTTCATTTTTAGTCCCATGCCCAAGGCCGAAGTCGTCTGAAATCGCCCCTCAGGCGATTGAAATAGAAAGGTTTGGCTAGCATTTGCCCAAAATATTGCTCAATATGCATTTGACATTTGATTGATTCTAATTGAAGGCAGCAATCGATGGCGACCGGAGACCTTGTCAATTTGCGCTATCGAAAGGCCTTTTTACGGCGCACAAAGTCCCAGAAATGGAAAGTAACCCACTCTGATTTGCTTTTGACTGTTTTCGGAGTGATGATTTCAGAGGTGCTGACACAATTCCACTCTTCTGGCCCGTGACTAATGCCGACACCTTGCCTTGGTCAGCTGGACTCCATTCCACTTGAAATTCTGGACACTTGGGTCAAGTGTTTTGGGCAGTCAGCTCGGTTTTGGACAGCCGAGCTTATCAATCATGCGATATACATACCTACACTGCGGGCATAACAATCGCATTAGTCGGTGGCACTTCAGAAGCCGGGGGAAAAGCGGCCCAGTCCGACCTTAGGCCGCAGGAAATACAACGCCGCATTACTAATAAAATAAACTGCAAATAAAGTTAATAGCATTAAAGAAAACCCGCTAATGAGCAAAGCCAATTAACGCTTGAATACAAATTTCAAAATCAACACACGAACACAAATACCAGTGCGGAAAAAATTTAAACTTTTGCCACACACAGATACACATGTATCTGTGTTGTATAAATACCAGAGAAGTCCACTTCCAAAGCCACCAACCGTTTTCAGCCCAGAGTCCGAGTTTTCTTTATTCATATCCGACCGCAAATATTTGTGCCGCTTACGTTAAATAGTATTATGAATGTCAATACTCTTTGCAGAGGCCTAACGACTATTTCCAAATCGTATTAAAGAATAGGAAGACTTTTTTGTGAATACTTCTGGGTCAACGTTAAAAGTTTATAAATAAACTTAAGCCCTTTATTGGCTTTAACTAAAGTTCAATTATTATAAGATCTTATAAATCATAATTTAATTATTACAAGTTGATTTTTAAAATATAACTTATAATGGTTAGGATTTCGTTTAGTCTCATAGCTTCCGCACTTCCGATTAAATTACAGAATAATTTAGGTCGTAGGTTTTCATAAAGAAAATACATTTCTTGTTTAATAATATACAATTTATAATGTTTTTTCAAGATAACTTTCAATAACAGCATTAAAAAAATATTTAAAACTTGATTCTGCAGAAGCCAACCTATCTTTCTAGCCGTTTCAATACCTTTGTTTTGTTGCTTTGAGTGATTGCAAATTGTTTAGGCATGACGAAGGTAATTACGGTGGAAAACTAATGAAACGAACTCGCCTGAACTGGAATCATTATTTTTTGCCCGCTGTGTTTCATTAATTTTCAGACTTGTGTGACATTTTGGAGGGGCGGAAAGGGAAATCGACGGGGAGGTGGAATCTCTCTTAACGGCCATAATTCGTTGCGCATGCATTTGTGCCGGGGCTTTTATTGTTTTCATTAATATTTACTTTTAATGCGCGCTAAATGAAATTAACAACTGCTGCACTTTGTTGATAATTTTTATTAGCCTACGCGGCACAAAGACCTTCTTAATTATATGCTGAAAATGTTTTATAATTGAGCAGCAAAAATAAAATAAAAACGAAACAGAGACCGAAGCCGAGGCAGAAAAAAAAAACCGAAAAAACGATGAAAAAGCAAATTATATAATTTTATGCTGAGCATAAATTTTCTGCAACGTCGCTTAATATGATTTTCGTTTCGTATATTTTCTGCTAATTGCTCGGCGCTTTTGTTTTTTCCCTCGGTTTCTTTCTTGATAATCATAAAATATTTAATTATAAATCATTTGCGTTCGATTTTTGCCTTGCCGCTGCTTTGGAAGGCCTCGCACGCATGCCGAAGGTGAAACCCCATTCCGAACCCGAATCGGCGGAGCCCAATTTGAAATCGGAATCGGAACCCAAACCCAAACTCGAACTCGAATCGAAAGCTTACATTTCATTAAAAGCTGGCTTAAGCGCATTTAAATGTAAAATTATACAATTTTTGCTTTACGATATGTATGCATATATGCAAATAATTTGAAAGTATTTTGTAAATCCACCTGACCAAAGCTTAATTCGTGTGTGGAGGGGATTGCAGTGGAACCGCACGTATCGAGTAGTGCAATTTAAATGCGTTTTATTTAATTCCCATGGACAGGCAATTTGAGCAATTTTATTTATCGCAAATCGGATTCAACATGTCATTGAGATGTTAATTGATTGAAGACATTCGAAACCTTTTACTGGTGAATTTAGTTTTGTATTTGCATCGACAAATATGCTTGCCACTTCAGTTCATTCGAAATAATCCATTCCAAACGATGAATTTCGCTGAAACACTCTGTTTGTAAAGCACTTTAGCTTCGGTTTGATTTTAATCGCTAGCTGTTCTTTCTAGTGGATGCGATAGAATTTCATAAATATTTCAATTGAAACATTAAACGATTTATTTTCTGGTCATATGGAAACAGATTCTACCGCGTGTGCATTTGAAAATTATTTACATTTTATTGCAGTTTGAAAATGGTTATAATAAATATTTATTATTTAAATATTGCAACAATAATGCGCATTAAAAGTCCTTTGTTTTTATTATAGAATGATAAGGTTTCAAAGGCTAACATTTTGGGTATGATGCATACAGGTAAAAATATGTATATTTGCAAACAAAATAAACTAATCTACTTCAAGCAGGGTAATGCTAAATATATGTTTACCGGCTTTAAGATAACTCTCCAATCGGATATCTGCAAATATTCTCTATCCGGCAGAACCATTGCGTGTGCTTGTTTTTTGCCATTCTAATGCGCACTGGGGGTTTTGGCCTGGCTTTCTGTTTTTGTTTCTGTTTCTGTTGGTGCCTGTGTCTTTTGGCACTTGAAAATGATTTGTGGCGGCGGCGAATGGCGAATGTCCGAAAAGCTGTGACCGCTGCGGGCCAGAACCAAAAACCAAAGAGCCGGACAAAGAAAGCGGGCAGCGAGTGGGCGGCGTGCCTCAGTACAAGTATCTGCAGTATCGGGAATATAGTAGTATTTGGCCAAGCTGAGGATGGCGGCCCACACGGGCAGATCTCGTTTGTAGTTTAGCACAATTTCATTTCATCTTCGCTGCTGATAACCAGGCGGCCGAAGCCAAGCAGCCGCGTTTCCGACGAGACAGGAACGTGGGCAGTGGACTCTGTGACTCGGTTGTCCGTCTGTCTGCTGGTCTGCCAGTCTTAAAGGCCCCTCCCCTGGCATCTGTGACAAATGCGTGCGAAAATAAATTCTCGAAAAGAATCGCCTTGAATACGACGCGGCACACCCAGTCATAGTCGGAGATGCAGACAGACACTGGGGGAAATCGCTACAAATAATATTTAGATATTGGCGCGATGCTGCAAATCAAAAATAAACACCTTGTTTAGTAAATTACTGTAAACATTTTATTATCAAAATATTTATTGTCAAAAATATACAACTTATTTATAATGTTATATATTTTCATAGAAAGTCTTTCCTCAGTTAACTTGTCCTTGTTAAAATACCAAGATTTTAAACCATTTCTCGGACAAGTATCTCAAGTAGCTAACAATTTAACAAGGTCTCTGTTTTAAATTGAAGCGAATAAGCCCGTTGGACATTTTTCCCTGTGCAATGCAGATACAGATACAGATAGAAGCCAGTCAGCGACCGGGTTAGTGGCTGTTTTCTTGGGCTCCGGCTGTTTTAATTGCACTGGGCTTAATTTGTCATTAGCCTTTGACTTTGGCCTCGGACGACTCCGAGAAGCAAATAGCAAAAAGCAGGGAAAGCGGCTCCAAAGAACCGGAGTCATTCATCTCTTGTCATTTATGTTTCCGCCGGTCTATTGTATCTGGCAGGCACTTTATCCAGCAGGGTTTTTGCAGTCACTCCCGTACAGAGTCTCAGTGCGGGTCGCTTGGCATTGTTCGATTTTAGCAGAGCAATTAGTCACGCCGGGAAAATTATTTATTTTCGCTTGGCGAAGGCGAAGTTACTCGTATCCTGGCCTCCCGGGGGAGGCGAGAGCCGAACAAAGGCCCCGCCTTTCTATTGCAACTCTCCATTCAGCCACGTTGCTTAATTCTCGGCGTGTATCTGGCAGATACTTACTGGTAATGCGGATGTATTTATCACACGTCTGCATGCCGAGCGAATGAGTATCTGCAAGATACTTTAATCGCTCGCCGCTGCTGGCTCGCCATGAAAAACAATTTCAAACATTTTCGACAGTTGTTTTATTCCTTCTGTTTTCTGTGTGTCTGTGTGTGTTGTATTTTGGTCAAAAGTTTTTCATGAGTAATTTTCAGAAGCCATAAAAATGCCGCAGACAAAGTCGTTCGGAGATACGACCTGAAACAAAAACATCGCATACTTGCCGCAAAGGCTGCAAAGACAGCGGAATATAATATAAAATGCCTGACATCGTTTCGGTTTCGTTTTCGCTTTCGCATTCGCACTCGGATTCGTTTTAGTTTTTATTTCCAGCTGCAGTTACCTGGCGGCGACACAGGTGATTGATAATGCAGCCTAAGCTCGAGACAAAGCCGCTATCGCATCTGCGTACCTTCGTATCTGCGCCAGTGTCAGCATCCGTATCTCCCCGATACGGGCGACACACGCTCCTTTCCTTTCATTCCAGAGCTACCTGGTTCGCTGCAAATGTTTCGTGTGAAAACTACCTGATTTTCCGGCTCACTTGAGCACCCCGACTCAGTCAGCCGTGACCCGTCCGCAGACTTTCCAAACAATTGTGCCCATTGTGCAAGAGTCCTTGTCCGCAATTGCAGTTATTCAATGCCGCGGCCCTTTTGTGCCGCCATCATATTTAAATTACTCTATTTCTACTTGGCATAACCCAACTTGAGCCCGCTTCCACCCTACTCCAGTCCACGTCCACCACTCAACCTCCTCCGAGATCACCCGCCTCGGTTCCATAAGCTCCGGGCTCAAAATCAGGCCCAGCACATTCGTTATGCGCACACAATGAAGATATTTAAAACATAAAGCATCTGATATATGTATGATATGTATATACCGTCTCCGGTCGTATCTGGATCTGCATCTGTGGTTGCCTCGGCATGCCACATTTTAGTTACACGCATAATTTTGTTGAATTCACATTTATTATAATAGCCGCACATCCGACGCGTTGTCTTGCACTGCCCCGAGAACAGGCGGCACAAGTTGAATGAATTCTGGGGGATTATTTAAACCCTATTTAACACAGAAAAAAAAGTAAATATATAAAATGGAAATACAACTTGGGAACTTACTAAAAGGTTTTCTTATTGCCTCGCCAATACCTTTTATTGTAGGGAAATAAGGCGTCATAATCAAGGTGGCTTATTGACAGAATAGGCAAATATTTTCCTTAAATGTTTCTAATGAATTTTTTATCGAAATTTATAGCGTTAGCCATAGCTTATCAAAGGCTTTTAAATATGCTTTTTAAGTCTTCTGATATACTAGAATTCTACCTTCGTTAAATTATTCATTGATGTATTTCAGTACCGCAGATCTATTCAACTGCTCGATGCTGTCTGTGTTTATATATGCCAGTGTGCGATGAGCTTTTCGCATGAACCATTAAATTCTCTGTGTTTTGGCTCTTCCTTCCTTCGGCTTCGCTTTTCGTTTTTCCTCGCTTTTTATTTTGGTTTTTTTTAGTATTTTTTCGCCTCATTTTCATTTGCCTGCGCACTGCTGATGAATGACAAGCCATTGAGCGGGCCTTCCCCCGCTGTTCCCGGGCCCGATATTATGGCATATTTAATGTGCGAAATTAAGTGTTGTTATATCTATAGGAATTATTTCATCAAAATTAAGTAGCACATAAATTATTTGTGCATGGCGCTGCTTAAGCGCTGTATCTCGGCGGTCTCGGGTGAGCTTATGTGTGGGCCGCCAAGGTCATGGTGTGGCAACAATTGTCCGCAAGACGGAATTTGGGAAGCGGAGGTCATCGCGGCATCTCTTCTCCTCCTCCAAGGGGCGAGAATTAAAGCGCTAAGCCGGAGGAAACCGAGTCACGTGTTCGTGCCGACTCAGCCACGATAATTGATAGCCCCAAGATGGCCCACAGCTTAGCGTGGCTCCGATGAGAAATGGTCCAAAACGCTCAGGAAATTCACACCTTGGGCCTCCTCCAGAGAGAGCACGAAGATAGCCAACTCTTGAGATACAAATTAAATTACATTGTATTAATGCCGCAGGGTTTTAAGAAGGCTTAGATTCTTTTTAACCTCGAGGAACACAATGTATCTTTCCTAAACCATTCAATCTTGATACGAGCAATGTAATCTTTAACATTTACATCTACTTCTTAAACTAACAACTAGAAATTGTTAATAGGACTTATCTGTCACCTTTTGAATAAGAAAATAAAATAAAAAATACTTCGGTTTTACCTAAGTGGAGATGTTGAAGATACAAACCTAAAATCGAACCACTTCAGGCGAAACGAACTGAAGATGAGCAGGTCATTGGGATCTGGGCAAAGGCTCCGCTGCCCTCGGAGTCATGGGTTAATAACAGAGCCAGCAGATTGCATGTTTCGAACCCATAATCCTCTTCAGTTGGAAATATATGACGTGAGCGATAAGAACCAACGATTTCGAGTGTTTTGTTGCTAAATCTATCAGAGAACGCCTCGGGCAGCGTCCATAGGCTATAAATAAATAAAATACTTCGGCGGGGCAGCCGTTGGATGGAAGGGGCAGGTTCTGGGCGGCGAGCCCATTTTCTTTATCAAGAACGGCAAAAGAACGTACAGGAATTATCAATTAAATGTGGCAACCAAAGCCAAGCGCCGAGAGCAATGTCAATACGCGTAATCGCTCGGAAATGAAAATAAAAATAAATAAGGAATAAAGAAACGCGACGGGGAGGCAAGGAAAACGCCACTGAAGATGAGGAAAATACCCGAGAAATTCTGAGAGCTGGGCGCGGACTAATTGCCGTACAAAACACTTAATTGACCTTTGGCTCGGAGGATGGGGACGGCCGACGAGGAGGGAGTCGGTGCTGGCTGGAAAATAAATTAATTATGCAGCCGGAGATGCACAGACTGCAGTGGCACTTAATGGAATCCACTTGGTCATTGCGTGTTTTTAATGCCCTGTTTTTATGATGATTATTTTTTTAGGGTTTGCTGGCGCAGCGGAGAAATGGCGTCCGGCTAGGAGAGTGTCATAAAGAAATTGCCAACGTCGGCTGCGGCAACTGGAGCAATGTCGTGACAGATAAGAAACCGCAAGCCACAACTGAAGTGTCGTCTCTGGCTGTCTGGCAGCTCCTCTCGTTGCCCCAAAAAGCCCCCTTAACCCGCTCCTGGCCCCCCTGTGCCGGCCAGCCATGTGGATAACGTGACCAACATGTGCGTGCCAAAGAAGCGAAGAGGCAGCCTCCAGTCGCAGACTGCCTGCAAATAAAGTGACTGCATTTGTGTCTATCTGAGTGCATGTATGTATATGGCAGGCCATGGTTATAGCTGCACTGAGCGCAATGGGGGTTAGATGTCGGCTCAAAGTGCTGAGATACAAAAGAAGTGAAGTTTGGCCAAGCTGAAGTCATTAGCTATGTGTAAAGATTCTAGCTTTCTTTCGGAAACTTCTAAGTATATCCCAAGTTTAATTGTTATATTTAATCATAGGGAATTTATTGTCAAACTTTGTACAACATGTGAAGGTATATATTTAATCTTTATATAGACGAATTTCAATGAAACCAAAACATCATATATTTCAAAATATATTTCAGTTTTTTAGTGTTCTATTATTTCAGTTTCCCAGTGTACCTTTCCCTCCCGAGTGCATGGCTATGGCTGCATCTATCGGTATGGATATGGCATTCGTGCCCGTTTTAAACTCACAGCCAGACTCCAGCCCAGACTCGGATGCGGGCTCATACTCAGACTCCGACTCATACTCGGACTCCCCTCCTGGCAGAATTGACGGCTGCTGCACGCTCTTGTGTAACCTTTTAATCCGTTTTGTAAGCAGAACGTAACGCACGTTCGCATAAAATGCAACTGCAACAAAAACAGCAACAGCAATTGTGGGGCAGGCAGCGGAAACAAGCTGTACACAATGCATCCATACCCAAACTCAAACCATACACAATCCCATATCCATTCCCATGCACATGGCAATTCGCAAGCATCAGTGTTGCCAAATATACATCGATGAAAGGTAGATATAATAAGGAAGTATCTGAAATTAGAAAGGAATTAAACAGTACAAAATAATATTTGAAGGGGTCAACTAATAAAAAGGTATCAGAAAATATTAAAGAATTTTGCTTTACTAAAAATAATTTAAATTATTATTACGAGTATCGGTAAGAGTCTATCCGGATCGAAGTAGAAAAATGTAAAAGAACGTTTACACTGGTAGTGATCTATGGGAAACTGCCTGCATTTCTTTATTTAAATTTTTACTTATATTCAAATATGGTTTATATATACGGCTAGAAAATAGCCAAGCTTGTAACTCCATCATCCACAGCACCTACCAGAGGCAGTCAGGGGCGATTTCCGAACCAAGCCCAGATCAGACTCCGTCCATTGTTGCTCTGCCGCTTCTTTTTTGCAAACAGTTTGCGGATAAATGGGCGAAATTGGTATGAATGATGGAATTACATTGTTTGAGGTCGCCACACCAGACCAAGAGCAATGGGAGCCGCCTGCAGTTGAATTGCAGTCCGAAAATTGGTTTCACTGTCGGGGCTTCTCAGGCGGCTCTGGCTAATTAATGTAACCCAGATGAGTCGCTTAGGCCGGCTCATAACTGCTTTATCAGCGACTCAATCTGCCGGCTTTTTAGCCGATTTTCTCCAGTTAGTTGCTCCAGTTTGGTGCCGGGAAAAGAACTTTAAAAACTGGAGCAAAACGATAGAGAATCGGAGACAATCCCGAGCTGCCGCTCAGCTCTGCCCGTTAGTAATCCCATAAAAATATGTAGGGCCTCTCGAGGGCAGTGGAATTTAATGAAGCGAACAATGGATTGATTTAGGGGCAAGAGTCTAAGGCTGAGTTGCCGCTAAATTGGAGATAGCAGCCAACAAAAGATTACTTGATGATGCCTCAATTGGAAAATGCTTCACGGCAGTGTGAAAACACAATCACTAATTAAGGCTGCATTGTGGAGAGCCAAGTAATTCAGGGGCTGAGATTTTAATTCTTTGAAACATGATTTTGTCATTTTTGTATCGCATTCTTAGGTAGTTAGCGCTAAATGAATAGCATAAAAATATTAATAATAAACAATTTTCTTTTCACATAACAAAATAAAAGAGAGGCCCGTGAAAATTGACGAATTCTTAAAATCCCTTTTACGGATTTTATGTCAGGTTTTTGGTATCTCTGCTGAATGAATCCCGCAAAAGATTATTGCATTAATTTGTAATAACAGCACAATGACTGGCCGCGACCCCGACCACGCAGATGCGTTCTATTCCCCGAACAGACAGCATCAATATTTAATTTATGCCGCCAATATTAATCAATTAGTGTGTGGACAGCAAACAGCACTTATGGTCGTCTGATTGGCAGCCTTTTCGAAGGGGCGGTGGGGTAAATGGCAGAGGGACGAAGGGAAAATAGAAAAAGGGAATGGGAGATAGGAGAGGGGAGAAGGAAAATCCACCCCCAATGACGGGCTTCAACGCCCACTAAAGACCGAAGGGTCTGGCCAAATGTGAGTCCTGACCAAATGTCGCCCTCGTTTCCATTCCATGTCGACGTCGCCTCTTTGACGTCGTTGTTGTGGCACAAAAGGCAACAAGCAAATCCAATAATACAATTTATTATCAATGCCAGACCTCGGAGCCACCCTCGTACGTTCAAGGGGGACGGGACGTTCGGGGGTATCATAAATAACGCCACGAAAAGCCCGGCAAGGATGTTGGTCTCTACACAACACACGCTTTCATATCGCGAAGTGGGCGGAATGTCTTTGCCACATGCAACACAATACAATTAAAACCTAATTAGGTTTTAATTAAAGCTTATTAATTAAATTATAACGCCAGGCGTAAATAATACGCAATTCGTTTTAATTAAAATGTAGCAGTTACAGCTGCCAGCGAAATGTGCGAGTTGCTTGACTTGGCTCTTAGTCGCAGTCAGCTGCATCTGACGGATGCAGATACCCTTGCGCAAGACGCCGAAAAAAAGAAACTGGCACAAATGTCACGCAGCCAGATACGGATACGCACAGATACGGATACAGCCGCAGCAGCAGCAAAAGCAGATTCAGATACAACAGATACAACGGATACCAGAGGCAACTGCAAATAACGCAACTTATGGGCCGACTTCTGGGACATATCTGTAGCTAGGGAAGATTACGTTAGCACAGTTGCCGGTTGCGGTTTCGCTCTGGCTTTTGGCGCAGTGCAAACAGAAATAAAATCCGACACGAGAAGGAAAGGCAAATAAAAAATAAATAACTTGTGCTAAAAAGCAAACACAGATACGGTTACCGTGACTCTATATCTGTATCTGTATCTGCGCCTGTGTCCGTATCTGTAGCTGAGAGATACGCATAAGGCCGGCCGGCTAGCTATTAAGGGGCGTTTCATTTTATGTTTCATTTGCGCCGCCGTCGCTGATGACGACAAAATGATAATGACTACAACAAAGCCAACAATGACGGAGACGTTGCCGGCTACCTGTATGAATGAGCCATAACGGGGGGTTCGCCGGACTGCGCACCTTCATATAGATACGTATAAATATATATATACATATAGTATGTAGTATGGACTGGCTGCAATGAATGGCTGGCCCGGTCTGGCCTGGTCTGGCTCCCCCTGGTCCGCATCCCATCGGTTCGGGCCAAGTTAGGAGCATGACTAACAGCGCTGGCTCGCTACAACAACAGCCAGCATGAAACAACAAAAACTACGACATCGTCAGCGCAGCTTGTCGTGTCATCGTCGACGTCGTTGTCGTGCAACTGTAAGCAAAAAAAGATACACGGTAAAAAGTGTCAGTAACGACAGCGAACTTCAGATACTCTAATGTTCCAATGGAAACTATGCAACAGAGAAGAATGAAAATTAAAATTAAATGGGAATATATAATATATAATATAATATAATATATAATTTAAATATACAAATTGTAATAAATATATAAAAATCACTTCCCAATTGTATTTGTATCTTAGAAGTTGCTGATATGTAAGGCTACCTCTCCATACTCTACTGCCCACTTCCTCTACCGCAAGAGTATCTAAAAAAGTAAGATCCGCATATGTATATATAATCTGATAAGACAAACGAGTTTGACGCTTCAAATAAATGTTTGCCAGCTCTGTGGCACCCCCGAAACCCCTCCTGCCTCACACAGTAACCTTTGTGTGCTCATGTTCGGATCCATCTCTATTTATGGAGCGACGCCTGATGCCTCTACTTCGACTTCGGCTTCCACTGTTGAGCGGCATTTGCTATCTAGCCGCTGGCATCTTGCGGATGCGAAAGAGTATCTGCCAAGTGGGATTCGGTCAGCAGTCTGCGGTGCCGGGGGGAGGAGTTCTCGCATTTATTTGCAATTAATTTTATCTGAACGTTGGCAAAAAGTATCCCCAGACCACAACGCCTCCACTGTGACACGTGCTCCACGATAATGGCGATGGGAAACCGCTGCGAATAGTTCTCAAGTCTGGGCAGAGTCATAAAATCCATAGAACCCGACATCCCTCGGCAACCCCAAACAAAGATATGTACATTCTTAGATGGCCTTGTCGAAGCATCGTGGATGCAGCTAATTTCATTTGACAATCGCTCAGTTTTGTTGCCGGAGAGACACACTCACACCAGTGGTCTGTATATTCTGGTGTGTAAGTGCAAAAACATGTTTCCAAGAACTCCAGAGTCGAGGGCCAAACATTACGGAGTGGTGACGGCGATGATGTCGCTCTGTGGCTCTGATTATGGCGGGCTGATAATCAGGCGAGTGCATTGAATGGACTCGCAGTTGGAGGTCGTCCGCGTTCCGCCACAAAACAGTTTTCCCCTCTTGAACATTAATGGAAGGCAGCCGGGAAAACGCCCAACGGAGACTGCGGGCCGGAGAATGGGGACTGACATCAAGTGGAAATGGGCGGACTCAGCAGAGGGGAGTTTTTGAATTGATAAATCTCTGTGGGGCAGGGGAACAAGTTGATTGGGGTAGCCGTCCGTATAGCAGATCACCATTAAGGAAATTTAGATGAAAATCTCGTAAGAGGTCGCTCGGGCTTATCAATAATGGGAAGATACTATATGGGGGACTCCAATTCTGGGATTACTTGCTAAGAGATAAATTTATTGTTGGCAGATGCTTTTTAGGTGAGTCAGTTAAATTCTAAAACCTCTTGCATGTGAAGACAACCTAAGATCCTTTTTTTCTAAATACCCATCGAAAGCGACGATCAATTATTGAAGTTATTTAAGTATCAATAGACTTCCATGGTTAAAATATATATGCATACTTTTAGTTAATACAATCTTTGTATCTTTTTAAGCTAAAGTAACTTTTTATGTTTATTCTTGGAAAACCCTTGAATCAAAACCCATTCATAGCCATTCATGGCTGTCAAACAAAGAATATCTTCATAAATTAGAAACCTGAACAGCACGATATCAAATGCCCGGGCAAACCACTTTCAAAAATTGTCTAAAAATAGAATAAGCATATCTCAGCTATAAACTATTGTTCAAACAACGCAAACGGGAAAGATAACAACGTTAATATAATGTTTTATTGTATTTACTTCTTGGTATTTGATGTGGCATTTGAAATGCGGAAAATCTTGAAATTACAAGCTGAGCAATTAACGAACTAGGCAAATACATATGTACGTGTTTCCTTCATTTCAGACAACAGAAAAATAAGACCTTCGGCGAAAAGGCAGGCCGGCGATAAACAAACAAAATTATGTTTTGTGCTCGCTGGGGCTGAGACACAAATGGCAAGCCAGAACTAAATGAGGCTCGACCGACTTGTGGCGAATGACTTGATATTTGGGCAGCGTAAACTGAGGCGAGCTGAGGAGCTGACACAATAATGGCATAAATAAGGCTCAAAGCTAATGATTGTTATAAAGCGATAAGGCCCGAAACGTGGAAAAGCCAAGGAGCGAAACAGAGGAAAAAACCATAACCAAACACGAAAACAAAAACGAAAACCTGGGGGCAAACAAAGACCGCCTGGAAAACTTTGATTACCAGTGGGTGGGATTGAGGTAACGAAATGTCAGGCCTCCGCCTCGAATCATTAGAAATGGCCAACGATTCTGCAGACGTAGCTTTGATTAATGAACTTCAATTAAATGCCAAAAAACAAAAAACCAAGCTCGTTGATGGGGGCCCTTCATCCTCCATATTCATGACTGGCTTTTGGGTGTGGGCGGCTGGTCGAGTGGGCTCCTCGCTTAGATATGAGTGGAGCTCGCTCCGTAAATGTTTGTTTAATTATGCCCATAAATAATCACGCCTGAGTATGTGCACGGGCATTAATTGGGACCGCCTCTGTCTCCCTGAGTACCCCCGGGTACTGTGTACCCTCGTAATAATCCGATTTTTCGTGTCTGTAGAGTGCAAGTCATTAAAATTGGTTGGAAACCGCCGGATTCATTCCCTGAGTATGCATGGTATTGTGGCACGGAAATGGGTGTCGCTGTCGTTTTTTATGGGAGTCTTAGAGTTGGGCTGGGAGCACAATATTTTACTTAATTAGTTTATCTGGAGCTCAATACAATTCTTTAATGTATATACTGGGGGTACCTGAAAAGTTAAATCTTTAAAAAATAGTCTCGAATTCACTATGCTAAATATATTGTGCTAAACCTCTCAGGTAAACGTAAAAGGCTCAAAGTGACAGGTAAACCTCAATTAATTTTTTCCCATTTCCAGTTGCGTTTTATCTTGACCCCATTGCGGCAGATGTAGAGTACGCCCCAAGTCTTCTACACTCGACCACAAAGCAATTCTTCAAGCATTGCTAATGCAATTTGCGGCAACATATGACGCCTCTAATTATACGAATTTGGCGCCTTATCTGAAAGCAAACACGACAAATGGGCGGCAATGTGACGCGATTGTACCATGAACAACATGCCATATAGGCGCCGCGATACCTCTCCGCCAACCAGACAATTTTCACCTCAACTCCACATCCAAATCGGGAGACAATTATCCGAAAGACGTTTTTGGCCTGGCAAACACACAATTTGAAGCGTCGTTTCCTTACACCACCGCCAGCACTGGCCAAAACACAAATAGCCAAAACTATAAGCCAGCACAATGCAAACTGTGCAAAATGAAATAAAATTGTAGCCAACGAGCAATTAAGGGAGCTTGTCTTAGAGCCAAATATGAGGTTTACTTACCCGGATTTTGGACGGGGGCGGATCATTATAAAACTGCAATTTTCGCCTATGACTATAGCCCCCAAGATAACGCCAAATCAGGCAGCCGAGCGGAGTCTAGAGCACACAGAAAAAATAAAGGATTTCGGTATTTATAATACATGATTAGAAAATAAAAGGTGTATAATTTTACTCTGTAGTCTGTATAAGTCCATGGATCTTTTGATCATTTCCAAATATTTTTATAAGTATTTAAATGATATAAAGCCGAAATTGAAATTAAAATTGGGGGATTCGAGCGATACCTTGACGTGGCTTTAACTATTCGCATGTAGAAATAATATAGAAAATATTTCCTACTGACTACACATTCATTTTTTTCTCTATGTGTAGTAATACACAGACAGTTGTTGGTTTTTACTGCCTTGGGCTTGGCTATGGTTACCTACTGCCAGGGGGCATTAAAGCCGTATAATATTTAATCCGTGTAATTAAGTCCAAGGAGAAAAAAGTATCAAGGGAGAACGGAACGGAGCAGGCTGTGTCTGTGGCTGTGCCTGTGCCTGTGTGTGTCCCGCCCCGGCTTTAGTCTTGGCACATAAAAATAAAAATAAAATACAGGTTGACTGTGCCTGCTGTTAATGCCGTTGTTGTTGTTTTTAATTACCACACTCGCACACACAGGTACTGACACTTGCATATGCCACAAAACAAGCACTCACACATGGCATATTGCCATTACTATTTGTTGTCCACTGTCCGTCCGCCCTTTTCCGTCCTGGGTTTTCTGGCTCTGCGGAGTGACAAGCATTTTTAGGTCACAGTGTGCCATTGTCATGGAAATGGAAAATGGGAAATGGAAATGGGAAACGTCCGAGCGGAGAAAACAAATAAAACCCCGAAAGAAGCTCGTGGAAATCCAGGTACAAGCGGCCCTTTGAAGGCCCTCATTCCTCAAGATCAAAATACATAGATTGCGCAGCGGAAAGTGCGACTCCAGCTCTGTGCCTAATGAGCTGATTAGGGTTTGATCTTATTGTCCTCAAAGTACCGGCTGCGAAAGGTGAGATATTCCCGAGATAACCGAGAGGAGATCCCTTGGCTTCAGATCCATTTCAGGACAATGCAGCTGAAAGCTGAAAACTGATAGATCTGCATGTCATCTTCCGGCGAACTGTGAAATCTGGGTGTCTTATGAACACCAAAGATAACCTTTTCCCATTTAGGGGGGGATCTTATGTCATATTGTGCAAGAATGTAAGAGGATTAGGATATCTAAATAGATACATAAATAGATTTTTCGAAATCTTTAAATTGTAGCTGTAGACTTACTAGATGAACTTCAATTTAGACAATTTATAGTTCCACAGATGTCTTATAAATTTAACTTAACTAGTATTGCTAAAATATTCCTTTTATATACATTTTTATATTTTTAAATTTTCTTATTATCATATTTATATTCCTATTTCTGATCACTCATACATCTATGTACATTGTTGCTGATAAGGATTAAGTCGTCATCATGTTTTTTTTTCAAGATTTTCCTTTTTTTTCTAATTGTGCTGATATTGGTGGGTTTCACAATGTTTCTGTTTCTGGATAAACACGAAAATCCTCTTTATCGATTGGTTTAAACAGACATTTTCTATAGTTTCCCTCAAAAGAAGACCCAAGCTTGCAACCACCGTGCCACATGGCCAACAGTCGGCAAGAAACCCATACCAAAAGTCATCCGAATCCGCTCTGAGGCTGGAAATGGGATACGGCTTGAGGTGGGGCAAGTGTATATGACTTTGCTATTTGGTGCGTGTAAGATTACACCCCTCCTCCCGCGGACACCGCCCCTGGCAAAAGCAGAGACGTGTCACTAAGCCGCACTTGTACGTTTGTTCGTTCGTATTTCTGCCGTCTAGTTGCGGTTGCGAGCGTTGTCAGCTTTCCACTCCGTGTTCGCAGCTTAATACCCATTACACCTTAATATTTCGTGCAAATGTCATAAAAAATTCACTTTAACTCTGAGCGCTTCGTGCTACCGAGCGCGTAACCCAATCCCAAAGATGGGGATTACACACGAAGAAATTTAAGTAGCATAGCTTGTAGAAATATGTAATACCATTCTATAACCATATTGATGAATTTGGTTATAGAGAACTTTGAATTTGGCATCCTCTAGTTTAGCATCATTTAATTGCTTTAAAGTTTGTTATTTTAATTAAGGCGAATGTCCTATTTTTGAACTCTCTCGAATATTTAACTATTAATAAATTATTATAATAATTTGTTTTGGGGTAATAATTATAATATAATGTGGTCATTATTTAAACCAATTGGAAAGCTTTCGTTCAGTGTCACCGACTTGGAGATACGAGCTAACATTCTGAGTGAAATTAAGGAGCATATAACATTCATCATTGGTGAACTCAAAATGGACGAAAATATTTTTTCTGAGTGCACCTTGCTTACCACAAAAGTTCCCAAAAACAAACGCCAAAGCACCCTGGTAATACCAAAAAGGAAGGCCGAAAGCTGACAACGGCCTCTGCATGGGCCGCGTCCATGTCCACTTCCCAGTGGTGCGGTTCGATTATTATCAGTTTCTTAAAATATTAAATTGCTTAATGACCTCGTTTGGGAATTTGTACCCCTGGCCAAATGGCCACGTAAGCGCTAATCCAACCCCCAGCCCCATCTCAATTTCGGGCCTGTGGCCGGAGACCGATCCCAACCCCCAGGGCCTGGGAATCGGGACGGCTGCCGTGGCTCACCCTCGATGGATGGACGACTGGATGACTGGCTGATTGACGTGTCCTGGACAGAATGGCGCTTAATTACTAGCTCCTGGCGGCCCCTGTAATTTTCATGCGCCCGTTAAAATAGAAACTCATTTAACTTGTATACACGGGCGAGCGCGGCCATCGACGAAAGTTCACCCAAATGATTGTGCAAATTATAGCAAATATAAAAGTCAGCCGGCCGATCTGATAAATAATGCAAAAATAGCCAAGTGGGGGCGGTGGAGCTGCAGGTCTGCTGGGGCACAACTGGGCTTTATAATTGAAAGGCACTGATGCTTTGCGGGCTCCGCTGTAATTATATACATGAAGGGGCTTGGATAATAAATGGCCTGATTACCTGTGACTAAGCCATTGAAAATTCTGCCTTATACTTATTGTACTTATTATTTGTTTAGTGGTCGGGCCATGGTTCAGGGTTCAGGGGTTGGGGGCTTGGGGTGGTGTTACATTATCGGTTTTAAAATGGCCAATTACGGGAGGCCACAGAGGTCAGAAGTCTCTATTACAATGTGATTAAGCATTTTATGAAAGTGGCCTGTTGTTTACTTTGCGCTGCGTATGACTAGCCGCCATCAGGATATATTCTATATTCTATATAATAGCGCAGTATGACCTGAATATCTTTAGCTAGATCCTTGAAATTTTCAAACTCTGTGACGGTAAGTGAAAAGTGAAAAGAATAATAAATTGAAAATTGGATAGATTGACCAACTTTCGAGCTAAGAATTATTGAAAGAAGACCCTTTAAAATATTAAATACACCAATTATTATTATATATCGATTTGTAATTGATTTTCAGCGATTATCTTCTAATTTAATTAATATCCTTTGATTGTTTCGATTTAACAAGCATCATTGATTTCCAAACCTATATAAAAATATACAATACATACATACGTATATTCGTATGTATCCCACATTTTAATAAGCAGTCAATTGCTTTGATAAAGACAAATAGCAATCAAATAAAATATATATTTGTTACAAGCGTATCTTTGGCAATTTCTATTTCAATGACCACATGTCCCGAATTTCAAAGTATTATTTTCGTCTGATATACAAACACACTTGACTTGGTTTCCATTCGACATTAGTTCGCTCATCTGCGAGAGATGCTTTGCCCAAAATTAGTTGATTTCCAAAAAACCCGGGCTCAAGGACCTCATTCATCTGTGGCCATGTTCGATTTTACACTATAATACGAGAAAAAACTGCCTGTGGTCATCATGCTTATCCCGTGCAATCTGCTATTCTTCCGCTTCGGTACGCAATCAATCCCTGGGGTAAAATGCGGGGTAAGTCCCGGGAGGCATTTATAAGTAATCCATCAACTTTATGCATAAAATTGAATGGCGAAAATCGAACAAAACGCCCGCATATGTGATTCTGTTTGCATACAATTAGATACAAATCAGAGCCAGCTGCCGTCGCCCCAGACCCCGACCGAATCGAACTGGATGAGCGAACAGAAAGCCCAAACCAAGTCCCAATCTCAATCCCAATCCCAATCCCAATCGTTTGACAAATGCGCCACGCCACTGACAAAAGACAAGAAAAGGGCCGAGATCTTGTTCTGGCCCAACCCCTTTTGCTACCGCACTCGAATTGTTTGCCGTGATATCGTGAGCAAATAAAATTCCATTCTGCCATTCTGCCAGTCTGGCATAACGGTAAAGTTAAAGTTCCTGTTTGTCCAGCCGCACCGCAAAAAAAAGTTTTAAATTTCGAATTTCTGTTTGCATTTGGCACACAGTTTGAACCCTATGCAGACCCCAATCCCGAGTCCGCATCCGAAAACCGAGAACCGAAAACCACCAACTTCATTGCGTTTTTGTATCTTTATCTGCTGGATGTGCATCCGCTCGCACCCCCCAGCGACCTCTTCTGTACGGCATTGGCGCTTTAAAAAGTAAACAGTGGCAGGGATGGGCCGGGATGGGGAGTGGTGTTGCGAATTGTTTGCCCTGCACAGTGCCGCCGTTTTGTTTAAATAATGAGAGAGCGCAAAAAAATGGGGAAAAATGCGAATGTTTTGCGCCGCCTTTAATGTAAAATTCAAATGTTTACCCAACGCGCGGGCTTCCTCAATGGACGCCAGCGAGGGCGATGGCAGGGGGCCAAACTTATACAAGCGGGGCGGCATTTGCATGGCTTTCCTTGTTGCCGCCATAAGAAAGAAATTTAAATAAACCAAAAACATTGTTTGAGTAACGTGTTGAAAATAAACGAAGCCATTCATGGGCACCACTGAGAATTGCAAACAGAAGCGCACACACACTGCCCTCGGCTACAGGCGGACTTCTCTAAAGGAAACGCCACTGAATTGAATTTTTAATAATTCAAATGGAAACAAAAACTTGGGATTTGGCGGCAAAAAGTAATTCGATTTAATGCCTAATCGATATTGCTTATGGAATTAGAAATGCAGACTTCTTATTGAAAATAGGGAAAATAACTACTGAAATATTTAGCGCATATAAACAAATGTGTATTACTTAATTAATTAGGCAAGAGATAATGTGCCATAAGTGTGCTATAAATATTCCATTGGAAAAACGCCTTGCTTTCCCATTCTGTATTTTAATTAATCAAATAAAAACTTTTGTTCCCGCTTTAAATAAAGGGAAATTCAAGAAAATAGAGCACTTCATAATATTGAGTAAAATGTAGTTCTCTGCAACTCACATGCTACGCAAAAGTCAAGGGTTCCAGTTACAGTGTTTGCCCTGCTTATGCAGATATGGCACATGCAATGTGTCTAGATATTCCTCAAGAGTTGTGCAATTCGTGGACTAAAAGCGAGACCCCTCAATCATGCTCAATCATCCATCATGGCGCCTCCTTTGGACCAAGTTGGAGCTGAAGTTGCGTTTCCTGTCGCACAGAACTCAACCAAGCCAAACTCGCATTCCCTCCACATGGTGTACTTCATACGCCGTGCCTAGGTACTACTCAGCTCAGCTCAAACGAAACGAAATGAATGGCGACAAACTCAGCTCGTAAGTGGCATGCATTCATTTCTGGGCACGAAACACGACCGGAGTCCCCATCACAGTCTCAGTCACAGTCCCAGGCTCATTCCCATTCGATTCGCACAGGAATCGCCAGTTTCTGTGAAAATCGTATTCATTTTCGCCAAATGTCTGAGGCCCCGGCACGTTTATTTTTTTTATTTCTTTGTACTTATGCGAATATTTGCTCGGGACCAACGAAAATATTTATTGAGCACGATTTTGAAATATGAACGTTTTTTTATTCGTCGGCCCTCGTTCGCCTCAGGTTACGCAAGCAATTAGAAGGGACTCGGACTCGGATACGGGCCCGGGGAAGGGGTTGTCACTCCAGCCAGCCCGTGATGTGGAAGTGGAAGCGGGAAAAGGGCAACCACAGTGGTGCTGTGCAGCGGAGAGGAAGTAAGCCGGTCTACGCGGGTAGGAAACCCCTTTCCGAGGACTCAATGCTATCAATGCAATCGACTGAACAAAGGACAAGGCCTACGGCAAGTCGCTGTGCAAGAGCCTCAAAAGGGGCTAACGACCCTATGGGGAAACACGACCCGACTCAAAGGATGGAGGAAATTAAGCTCACAGGCTCAACTACTTGAGTTTGCTAATGATTACTATGCCATATGAAAGGGGCCCAGTGTCGTCAGCCTAATTCGCACGAGCAAAGGCGGAATCCTTGGAATCCTTGGGATCCAAGGGAAGGAAAGGGAACATGACATCCTCCAACTCCGACAGCCATCTGCCGAAAAACAAATATGTTTTTTGGCTTAGGTCCTTACAAATGTGTCAATTACATATATTTATGAATAAGAAAGAAAGGTCACCGGATCAATATATCAATATACAGACATACATATATCATTCTTACATTTTGAATTATTTTTAAATATTTGTTGAGACCCCTGGAGTATTATGGATTTAAAATAACTTATATTTTAAATATAATCAATGGATCCAGTAACCATATTATTACTATTATAATTGATCCAATAAGTTTGATAATAATCTGCCTCGAAATACAACTAGATTTAATAATGGATCGAAATATCGCAGTAATTTTGCAATTATCTGCCGCATTGTCGTTGCCATTAGCTAAATGCCAAGACCTTTTAATAACTCCAGAGGCTTTTGGCTTGCAGTTTTATGGCTATATCTTCTTTGGAGTCGGGGACACACCCCTCCATCACCATCCCCCATCTCTTCCTCCCCATGAGGCCTTCACATGCAAACTGCACATAAAGCTACGCCCCAGCCGCGTTGTCTATCTTTTACGAGCTCTGGTATAACTCGTTGCGTGCGTGTCGGGGCCCATCAGGAAAGATATAGTGTGCGCCGACATTGTTGCATATGGGAGTACATGTGTACATGCGGCGGGAGGGGCGCCGGTGCCCCATTCGGTATTCAACAACTCGAATGGGGCGCGGCCGCGGCCTCTCCAAATTCATTAAAAAAAGACTGATAATCAACAAATTTATAGGCGTATGCCAACACATCAATGTCCAACGGCTGAGGGGAGCTGAGGGACCCGAGGCCCGTGGCAGGGGGCAGGTAGGTCTCTCGTGTAATTTGCGCACGCTTATCAAATTGTAAAATCTACTTTCGGTTCGAGACAAGAGTCTTGCCGCAACCCGAGACGTGAGCAATAACGAGCCGAGTGATATTTTGTGTTCTCCATAATAATTCTGATTATGGGAAATCGATAAAAATCAATTTGCAATTTGTAGACAGCGCCCTGCCGATGGTCACACCCAGTCAGTCGTCCGCCAAGCAACTCCAGCACGGCTCCAAGCGAACCGAATCAAATTGCACACAGTAAATATTTTATGATCGATTCGATTGCAGTTTTGGAGATAAACTTAAGCTGCATTATTAGAAGTCAATCATGAATTATTTTAATCTAAAGTACATCTTAAAATTCATTTAAATGTTTGCTTTGATTATGTTAACTTTTTGAAAGTGAGTGCTTTCAACAAACTATCAATCAATATCCTCCAGGGCTTAAACAGCTTCGAAAATACCAAAATCAAAACACAATTATTTTAAATACAAATATTTATTCCGGTGTATGGCAAATCGAATCGATCAATGAAAAAGTCATTTGCCGTTGAAGAAACTTTTAATTACACGCGCCTCGAATTAGATGCAATTATTTTGTAAATGAAAAATGCCCGATGATTAAGCCAATTTACCCGCCCCTCCTGAGCCCCTTACCCTACTCCGTCCACCTTCAGAGAACCCCTACCAAAAGCCCGTTCCACCCTCCTGTACTATCCCACCTGCCAGCAAAACTAATTAGGTGGCGTGTGAACGGATACACCTGAGCTGATGTGGCTTTTGTCGATGGAGCCAGCGGCGAAAAAATCAATTTAAAAATGTCAAAGACGAACGCGCATGGGACAGCCACCAATCCCGGCGCCCGCTGCCACCCACAGCCACCCCTCGTCCTGTGCATCAGACCGTGTGAAGTGACAAGGGCGTCAAGAGGCAACGCCCTTCAGGCCCCATCCCCACCGCCAGCAGTCCACCCACCTAAAGCAATTTGTATATTTTAATAGATGAAAGTCAGCTCTCCTTTGAGGGCGGTATACCACCGAAAGAAGCGATTCTGTTCATACCCGTTGCTCGTGGAGTTCAAGGGTATATTTATTCGAGCATTTAATGCTGGAGAAAATAATGGAAAAGATAAAAGAATAACCAAGGTTTATATTCGTAAATAACATTTCAATGATTTCAGAAAGTGTAAAAAAAGAAATAAATGACTTAAAATATTAAGCACTTATATTCAAAATTTATTTACTAACTTTATATTTATAAATTGCTTGAAAGAAAATGTAAACTTTAATTAAAAATTATTAAAATCCTAAAAGTATCTTTATTGATTACCTAAACTTAACAAATTAATAACTCAAATTAAAATTTTGCAAGATATGTCCGAGTCGACACACTCTTAAGCTTCTTCAGTTTGGCATTCTGGCAGGCGACCAACGGAAATCATTTGGGGCTCTCGGTTCTGGTCGGAAAGCTCTTAAAACGCTGTGCATTTAATTGAATTACTCTGTCGGTTCTTTCAGTTCTTGTGGTCTTCTGGCCTTTGTTCTTCTGCCCAATTCGGGTTCAATTCGGCACAGAAATGTTTTGAAATCTCTTCGAGCACTGTAAATATTTCAATGCCGTCGCCAGTTTGTTTATTTGGCTTTTAGTCCGGGAACACGGCGAGGAGTGCAGTACAACTTCTTGACATTCGATCGCATATGGGGCGCCTGCCACTGCCACACAAAGTTGTCTGCTCGCTGGCTGTTTGCATTTAATTTTGTGAAAACAAACAAACGAAGCACAATACTCGTAAACCGGGGCTCGAAAGTTATGATGAGGGTCGCGAAGGAAATGTCTGGGTCCGCGGGCAAATGGAATGAAATCAGCATAAGATACTGGCGGCAGGCCGGCCAGATAGCATCGCCCATTTGCGAGATACATTCGAGTGGAATCGAACGTTCAGCCATTGTGCGTTCATTTAAAATCCTAATCCATCCGGGTCACAGTCAAATGGCGTAAAAAAACTGTGGGATCTGCAAAAGAAATCGTCATAAATTAGTCTAATGAATATTTACGAAATGTCAAGATATTTGCTGAGCTGGGTCGTGATGGGAATATTTTTAGACAGGTCTGTATGCAATTATCCCTCAAGATTTACGTTTGCATTTACGTTTCGAAGCAAAGATTCATTGCTGTTATGCATTTACTACAAATTTATTTACATAGAAATATGTTTTGAAATCGCTAAGTATAAATTTGAAAATTAAATACAATTGATTAAATCACTGAAAACTTAAGTTAACAATTTTCAGTTAATAAAGCACAACATTACGTCAAGTGCGCCGAAATTTCATGATTCAGTAGAACATTCTTGATAATTTCCTATTATTCACAATCTTAATTACCTTAAAAATAAAGATCTTTAGATAGAGGCATGAGTAACGCTGACCATAAAAAGTAAATAAATATTTTACAAGCTCACCCATGAATTTCAACAGTAGATCTTTGGACCTTTTGTCTGTAAGTAATCTTCCCCGTACAATTCGATACCCAGGCCGGACAATGAGCACACATAGAAACCGGCTCCGTTCTTAAACTATGAGTTTATGAATTTATTTTGAAAAGTCATACGCATTGTTTGGGCAACAATTTATCACCGCCAGCAACTCGGCTTGGATTGGATTGGCCTGGAAGCCGGCTTTGTGCGCCGAATATGGCAGCAAAGCCAAAGCCAGCAGCCACATCAATCACCGGCTGACAAGCCACCTAAATACAATATAAATATATTGGGCTGCCAGGGAGGCCAGTCGCTGTCGCAGTCGCAGTCCGAGACGGCAGTCGTTATAATCTCGGATAGACTAACCCCGCCGACTTATCGCATATGTGCATTACATTAAGCTTAATTAGTATTTCAGAGAGCAGCCTAGCGGAGGAAGTCGCATTACACTGGGAAAACTATAAGCAAGGTGGTGATATATGTGATGGATCACGTTTAAAATAATAATAATATTTTCTTTCATATAGAACACCTATGAGGGAAACGTATTACCGATTTGTCTGGCACTATCATCTACATATCTAAATGTATTCGAAAAATGTAGTCATTTTTAATATAAGAATTCTCATTTTCTGCAAGAATGTAGCAATGGGAAGAATTGATTATTTAATCTATTATATTTCTTACAGTGCGGCTAGGTAATAATCTTGGGACTGTGGGAAAGCTTGGACTCTGATTAATGAAGCGTTGTGTTCAACATTTTGTGCATAAATTGCGGCACGTACAATAAATTACGCAAAATAATAAATGGTAAATTATGCAAAGCGAAATGAAAAGTTTTCGTGTAATCAGCGTGGAGGGGAAGGCCGACGAGGGGGGAATACTATACTATGTATATACATATTTGTATCTGTGCTGTCGTTCATGCGAAAGAGATTTGCAAACCTGATTCACTTGAAGCCATAGAAGCTGATTCTCGTTTCTGATTCCGACTCAAACTCCTTTGGCTTCATTACAGCGACAGCGAATTGGAAATACAAAATTCTAATGAAAACGTAATTCGCTTTTCTGAATCACGCTCCGAGTGACCGTCGAATCAGATTGTAATTGAGGCGACGTTTGAGCATTTCCCTTGAATTATGGCAGCGACCTTTTCGATTCTGCTTTCTGTTTTCCTTTTTGCCCCCATGCAATTTATCGTAATGAGTTTTATTTTTTATTGCGCCAACGTGTCGAGTGTCTTCAAGGGCTCCAAGATGAAAAGAGATCCGGGGGGCGCAGCGGTGTGAGTCGGAGTCAGCAATTAATTTCCAAAGTGCCAGTCGCTTTGATGAGGTTGAAAGTTGTTGATAACGCAGAGGAAGACGCTGATGCTGCTGCTGATGCTGCTGCTGCTGCTGAGCTGCCCCCCGCCCGATGTGCATTTTAATTAGAAATCAGCCGAGGGCGACGGTCGGTGGTCGCCAGGTAAATGACATTAAAAATGCATGCGGCACAATTAGCAGATGCTAGCAAAACATTTCCCACTCACACTTCAATTCCGCGGATCGTCAGCCACAAACTGCATGTGAGGTGTATCTGGGGGAAATGCCTGAATGGGATGCGACTAAATTGACTTGTAAAGTGTAATAGAGTGTGAGCTCAGAAACTTAAAGTAAGGGTACTTGGGATTAGTGTTCTGGAAAGGGTGTTCACGCAAGAACACATTAAATCCATAAAATGCGTACTTAACGATCGGGTATATTCCAAGATAAAGCTTAAATTCACTATATAGCGTGAGCACTGCCTTTGCTTTAGAGTGTAAAGATAACTATGCAGTTGTCGAAAGCTAAAACCTTAACATTTGGTATATTTTGTAAATAAACATGGATAAATTAAACACCATTTATAGCAATTAAATTTGAAAAGCAGAAAGTTAAATCCATCTAGTTAAATTTTAAAAAGAAATAAATTTTGGTGTTATATTAAACATTTTGACTGTGGAAATTGTTATAGCTTTTCTCTGCGGTGTTATAAATTGTTATAAAACTGCGAAAATTATTAAACAAAATATCACCCACCACATATGTATGTATATGTGCATAGCTCTCCGCTAACAAGGAGCCACAAATGAAGAACTTTGCACTTTGTAAATTATCGAACAGGGCGGGGGGTTGGTCTACGAGCTTTGACCTGAGCCCCGGCGATGAATGGCCATTCACAGGGTGTTCACACCACCGCTTGCCAAATAACACCTACTCCCACACCCGTCCTGGCCACGTAACACCCTCGCCACACACCCCCCACAAAGTCGGATGCATGGAACCATTTCGCAATGCAACACGCCAGACGAGAATGAGTTCACACAGACATACACAGGGACGAGTAGCAACATTTAAAGCGCTTTAATGTCGACACTTAAGTACTCGTGTTACCCTTCTTCCCCTGCACGCAGATCTGGCCCTGCTCCCATCTCCGCCCCCCTTTCCGACCCCATCAACAATGGCTCATTTGCAGACGCGTCGGCAACTAAAAACAATTTAACAGACACGCTAATATACATCTTATGTGCGATGCTTTATCGTGTGTGGGGGTCTGCTCCAATGTGGGGCAATACTTTGTTCGCCAGCCTAACCCTCTGTCCATGTGTCCATGTGTCCATCCGTCCGCTCGTCCGTATATCTGTCCAGTCGTCTGTGCGCGAGTCTGTAGGCAAGTGTGATTTACAATTTACCCAATATACACTGGCATCAGAGGCGGCAAGATCGTAAAAACCCCAAATATGTCGGCATCGAATCGCTTCGGATCGGATCGGTATGGGGGGGCATTATCGCGGGCCTCGTTCGCTCCTTCGCCGTCGCCTGCCAGGCAGAACCACTTTCGTTAGCTCGTAAAACTGTCTATAAAACGCAATGATAATAAAAACCCAGCACGGACGACTCATTTACGTGCTATATGAGAGCCCGCTTCTGTCAGGGTCTCAGTGACGGAGTTTTGACGCTTCGACCTGCTCTGCTCTGCTCTGTTCCTCGTCCTTTAGTGGCACTTAGAGCTCAAGACCCGAGATTCGAGTTCGTTTTGGAGACGGGCCAGCGTATCGCCTTTCACGATGCCTTTTGTAAATTGCTTTTTGAATTTCGTAAAAGCGCATACTCACACTGAGGGAAAAAATGGGGAAGGGGCAATGCGATGAGACGAGGGGACAGCCTCGTAAAACGAGAAAAATCTTTTTATGGTTTTCTCTTGGCTGGACTCGTTTTTATTGTTGGCCCGTTTTGTTGTCACCAACTGTTCGGCGTTTCTTGCCCTCAGATCCTTTGACATTTGAATAGTTCATTAATTTCGCAAAAGAAAGAAAAATGTATATAAAACACACTCACATTGTCGCACTGGAAACTTTGAAAGTCGCTTTTCTATGCCCGGCATTTTCTTTTGTCCCCGGGCAGCCTTTGTTGCTGTTCATCAATTTGAAAGGTACGGTAAGCCAGCAGTTCTTCCAGTTCCAGTTCCACATTCACGTTCACGTTTACGTCCACATCCAAACCCAGTCCCCAGTCCCGATCCCAGCAACAGTTTCATTTGAATTGTGCGTCGCTCCGTGGAGTGGAGTACTCACCTTTATTCATTCACTGGCACACAGAAAAAGTAATGATCGGTTCGTTGATTTTCTCAATCAAAAACGGGTAGATTTCATATTTATTAATCCTATTAAGTTGCATCATGAATATTTTTATCTCTTTTTAAATTATATTGTTACTAAGTTCTGAAGTTCGAACTATTTTCTCTCTGTGTAACCACTTTAGTTACTAGTCACTCAACAATGGCCAACAGTTTTCGTTTCGTCTCGTTTGTTCGCCGCTCATTAGCATTTCTTTTTTGGACCGGCGAGCTGCTTTTCTTGCCAATTTCGGGCGACAGGAACTGGCCGCTCATCATGGCCACATCCCGAGCTTTAGCTAATGGGATCGGATCGGATCTGTGGCCGTGATTGTGTATAGTCCGCATCTGCATTTGAATCTGGATCTAAATTGCTGGCCAGCTAATTGTGAGCCCCATGCAGATGGCCGGAAATGATTTGCACACTCGCCCGAAAGAGGTTGTATAATGGCTCATTAACGTAAATGGAATATATTCACAATGGCGATAATAGGAGGGTTCCTTGCCATGGGTGGATACGTAAAGAAGGTACTTAATAAATTTTATGTATACCTTGGTTTCTAAACAGGTCATTAAGACGGCAGTTATATGAGTTTTTTATTATTCAATAAAATGTACATATGTATGCCAAAAGTACCATCACTCTTTTTTAATTCAAGAAATTTGTTGTCTTGGATGAGGTAAGAAACGCGCAGGGGCATTGCAACACATTAAAATACGTTTTATATATTTTTCAGCTGATCAGGTTTAACCAACACTTTATTTTTACAGAGTTTCCTTCTTAATCCGACAGATGTTTAAGAAAACCCAAGCAATATTTTTTAATAATTCACTGCACCTCCGACAGCTTGAGTTGATCCTCCCCTCCGGAGTCTGGACGGATAGCCTCACTATGTGGTGTCAGCTTCTTCCGCAACTAATTCCCAGATTAATGCATTCAGGCGAAAATATTTATCAGTCATGGACATACAATGCTGGGCAGTTTATATTTCGCAGAAGCAGCAAACTACTTTTCTAGAACTACAACTACAACGAGGACAAATTATACTCATTCGAGTAATCGGCCTTTCTGCACAACTAAGCAGCCAGTTCGAAACAAAAACAAACCCCGAGGAGAGCAACTGCGGAGTAAAAATAAGAACCCACAAAAACACAAAAAACATAAAGAAAATAAAAAACCAAAAACAACATTTTCGGCTCGAATTTACTAACTGGGTTGGATTTCCCAGAACCCGATCCCAACAACACGTACAACAGCGACGACAATAGACCACAGGCTCGTCCGTGGAGCGATAGGAGCCCTCATATCTATTACGATTTTACTGCTTTATTTTCTGAATAGGCGAGAGCACACAGAACTCGTCCATGGGGATGGTACGGGACGGGATAGACTTGGACCTCTGAGGGCCTGCCCTGCCTCGAACTCGAACTCAATCCCGATTTCAATCTCAATCGCCATGTGGCCGGTTCTCATGTTGCCGCTGCCCAACAACGAAGATGATTATGTATTAATAAATGTACGATATTTCGCCATAAGGAACGTCCAGACAAAAGGCAAAGAGACGAGGGCAGCGGGGCAGCGCCGTAAAAAGCCAAAATGTAGTTAAAATAACATTTTCGGGGCCGGGGGCGTGGCGGTGCGTGAGCTTGGCCCATTGAATCCCCATTCCCCAGTTTCAGTTTCAGTTCCAGGTCCCCAGACCCCTTCTCGGCCCATTTCCAGGGAATCTTCTGTGGTCTCGTGCGATTCTGTTTGAACATCAAGCTGAGGAGTGAATGTGAATGGGCCTCGGCCCTGTTCAGGTTCTGCTTCTGTGTCTGCTCTGCCCCATCCTGGCTGGGGGATTGTTTCTGTAGCCGCACATCGCTTTGTTTCACATTTTCAGTTCAGTTTTAGTTGAGTTTCTTTCCAGCTCTTATTTTGTTTTGTCATGACCGAAAAACACACAAAAACCGCACGGATCTGGACAAAGTTTTTGGGGATTTCAAATGCCCTTTTGGTGGGGACTTAGCGAGTTCCAGCGAATTTTTAAACACTACTTCAAAATGTATACAAAATTGGGTGCTCTGGATTATTTTTTAGGGCTTAAGCTCTGGGTGACATTGTTGTACAAATAGTACAATGGAAGTGAAATATAAAGTATTTAAATAATTTAATTGTTAATTTGTTATCTACATATGTCTGGCTTATGTTCCTCTAATAGTTCGATTATCAATTTTTGGTTTAATAAAACATCACTCATTTATTGGAATTGATTTTATTTATAATTTTATAAAGATTAAATTTACATGCGCCATTATTTCTCGTTCATTAGAATTTAAATCATATTCTTGATTCCCTGAATAATGTGAATTAATTGTGAAAGCAAAAATAAATTACTTGGGTATTACTGATACTGTCCATTTGCCTTATTTCACTTTCAATCAAACAACATGATTTTCTGACGTTCCCAAGAGAAAACCATTGGCGGAAATCCCTGAAGATTCCCTGAAATAAACAATGTTAAAGAGCATATCCAATTCGATGTCAACCCCGGCCCGGCTATTCATCTTGTTTTCGACTTTATTGTTCTCAATGTTGACAAGAACGTACTGAGGAAGAGGACGAGGACGAGAATGAGGATGAGGTTGAGGACAGGACGTGCTCTGGCTGCTGTTGATGTTGTTGTTCAGGGGAAAAATGTTCCAAGTTTTCTTTGAACAATCCACTTTGAAGGCATAAATTATGCCTTCAGTTTTCACTGTGCATGAGTTGTTGGCTGTCAGCTGTCGCCTCGTCCTGGTCCCCGTCCCGCTCCCGGTCCCACTCCCGATCCTCCCCCAGATAGTCCTTCCCTTGCAGTCACAAAAGCTTAACTCGCCTTTTGTGCAAAAACTTTTCGGGCCCTGCAGAAGAAAACAATCTTCAAGGGTTGTCTGACAGAATGGCAGACTGGCAGACGGACTGTTCGGGCTCGGGCTCGGGTCGGCTCCCTTCTCCCTCATTTTGGGGCCGGGGCCTCGCTCTGTAATTAATTTGATATGCAACGAAGCGTTTTTGAAGTTTATATTGTTTGTCTTACTCGAATACGCCCGAGTGTGCGTTTGAGCTGGACTGCTGGGCCTCGACCCGGCGAATGGGTTGAAGTGCGAGTTGGTACTCAAAAATTCCTCCACTAGAGCACTATTTTATACACTGGAAAAACAAAACTAAATTACTAAACATCAATTAGAGACTGGCTTAAACGGTACCAATCCATGAAAGTCAGTAAACCCCGTAAATGTTCATTTTCGTCGTATTTTTTAAAGAATTTTTCTATCTTTTTGCTTCTATTGATTTATAAATATTATAAAATTAATTTTTTTTATCATAATTGTATTTACGGATACTAATATTATTTTCTCTGTGCACAAACCAGGGCAACTGATACTCAAACTCATCTTTTGAGTGGAAATATTTACAAGTTTTGATTTATTCGTGCTTAACTATTTTCGTGGCCCAGAACCAGACAATAGTTTTCCCTCCACACTGCCAAGACATTATTCGTCAGACCAAGCTCGGTTCAGAGCGGATCGGCTGGGTTTCTGCTAAGTTGGGTCCACCGGAACACTTGTGTTCTTTGTTGGGCCCCGGACTTTGATGAGGTTCGTTGTATTGAAACTGGAACTCGTCATTGTTATGCATATTGTACAATTGTTATGTGAAATTTATATTGTACACACACAATACATTCGATTGTCTGAGCTACTTCTTAGAAACGTGGTTTATGAGTATTTTTCATGACAGCAATTTTCAATTAGGGCCCTCCAACGGCGGAATGGGAGATGGAGATACTATTATATCCATGAATGTATAAAGCAGAGGTGGGTCGTCCGATCGAGAGGTGTGGCTGCCACTCCGTTGATTGAGTTGGGAACTATGCTGACTAGAGGGGCGTTTGATTGATGCGAATTTTGATAGATGATTCCAACTACAATAGTTAGTAAAGATATAAGGGAAAGGTGGTAGATAGTATTGTGCAGAGTCCAATTCTATAACTATAAATAAAATTACTTAAGAATATTCATATTTTTTTTTTAAAGTAAGCTTTTAAATATCATTTGATTTCTTAGAATAGAAATACGATTTTTCTTATGAATTCACAATCTCATTATTATGCATCTTGACAAAATTAAATGGAATTATTATTATTATTGGTGGAGGAAACTTTTCCAGAAGAACTATCGTTCCATTGGCAAAGCGTTTGAGTTGTCTTCGAGTTATTTATTTTATTCCATTCCCAAGAAAACCCATTAATATGCTTCAATGTCAAAATTTCTCCATTTTGCAAGCTAATGGAATTCCTCCTTAGTTTCATCATCGTTTCCGTGAAATATTCATACGCCCGAGTCTCCGTCACTTCGGTCGTGTCAAGAAAGACTTTGCCAAGTTTCCTGAGTTATGTACACACATGTGGCTGTGAGGGCACAACCCGGACCCGTGGAGCCACAAAGCTCCCGTTCCGCAGAGCCCCGGACTCCCCGAGCCACGGAGCCCCCTGCCCCGAGGCAACTTCCCGGCCTTTCGTTCGAGCATCAGCACTGTTGTCGCAAGTGTTTCGCTTCTCCCGTCTTAATACTTTTATTTCTGAAGTTGTGCAAGCACAATCATCCGTGTGGCATATGCAGCATATGTTATAACAATAATAGCAGTGCCAACAGGGGCAGCAGCAGTAACAACAAAGTGCAAATGTGCCTGGCACTTTTGTTAACTTGGGCTAACACAGAGGCACATGTACTATTCTCTGTGTAGGACCGCCCACACCATGACTTAAATAATACATACTGCTATTGCGCTATTTGGAAAGAACATAGTATAAATGTATATGTAGTTGTTTATTGAAACTGTATAGCCCAAAGTAAATTAAAATGAATTTAAAGTATTCAAAGAATGAATTCATAAATGTGTTTTCTTCCTAGAAGGAATTTACACCATTATTATTATTAACAATGCTATTTTATTATCCTAAATTTATTAAATTAAAAAAAAAAATAGGAATAGCAAGATTGACTATGATCTTTGGCTTGCCGACATATTTAAGTAGAATATTTTCTTTAAAATTTAAATTGTTTATTGACTGAAATAAAAACATACCATTATCCGGATTTTGAAAGGATTTTGCCAATTTCCGACTGTTAAGTAAGGCACAATTAAGTAAGTAACAATTTAAATGTTGAAACTATTACATTTTAGCTTAAAAAACAAACTGCTCTCAATTCTAAATTACATGATGTTTCTTTGTAGCATAATAAATCGATGCATCCTGTATGATAAATTGCTTCTTAGCATTTGATTAATTTACTTTTATGGTCTCATCAGCCCTGACTATTGTCCTGAAACTGGCTGTGCGGGTGATTCTATGTGGGCTCTGACAATGGTACGTTTTACGTATCTTGGTAGGAATAGGAACTCTGGCTAATTTGTTTGAGCAAGTGCCGGCAAACGACCTCGAGTTGTACATAGCACACACACATACATAGCTAAATGGAGATGGGAACGAGTGCTCCGCCAGACTTCGTCTTCGTCTGGATACTGACATCCAAGCGATAACCCATGCCAGCCGGAATTTAAGGCAAACCGATTTGGCAGCGCCACCCACAACTTTAACTCATGCCACCCTTGCGAGCCATGTCGTCGGGCTGGCTCGGCTTAAGTTAATTACATGCCGGTCGACGCCTCGTTGCATAAATGTGTGACCCTCTTCTGCCGGAGTGGTGCTCTCTCTTTCGTCGGGTGTCTCCCCGTTCCTTTCGCTCTCGACCCGTCCAGAGCGGCTTGGGCCATTTTACAACTGTTGGCAAACGACCTTCCCAAAATGCGGCTGATTGTTGCTGTTGTTGCAGGCGTTTTCCTTTGTTTTCCTGCTGCTCCTGTGACACGCCTTTCGACTGCGCAGGTCCTCTCCTTATTCAGCGGAAAAGCGAGGAAATGCAGAGAGCAAGTAGGTAATAGGGAAGAACTATGCGCAGAATCTCTCCTCTTTTTTCGACGAACCTACGGGAGTCGGAATGGCTTCCAATGAACCTGAAACAGAAAAAGCCGACTGTCTGCAATGAAAGCAGTGAGAGAGGAAAACTCCTGCAAGGCGTGGCGACGGGCGAGGGGGTTGGGAAATGCCGGGGTGGGGGGAAAACGGTCTGGTCTGGCTCATGAAGTTACTCAGACATGCATAAAAATGCCGGTTTTATTATGTCGTTAGGTTCAGCTGAGTGTCTGTTTGTGTGGGTGTGCTCGTATCTGTATCTGTATCTGGGGAGTTGCTCCTGGCTCAGGACTCGCCCCGCCTCGCCTCTACTCAACTCCTTCAGAGAAAAGAAAAGAATACAAAACGTAAGAAAACCAGCTCGGGAATAAGAAAGCTGCTTTTCATTTCCTATCCCCCTTTGGGAGGCAATTTGACTGAATTTTCAGGGTGCCGGACGGTTAGATAGTTGCAGCTCTGGCGAGCGGGCTGTCGTAAAATTTGCGGACCGAACCCAACCCTTTTCGGCCATAAACGAGTTTTATGTAACATCTCGCCCACGGCATACATAAAATGAAATATAAAAATGTCTCTCGCCCTCAGTTTTCTATGTTTTATTTGGTGGCCTGCATCCTTGGCCCCTTAGAGCGGGACAGCGATGCCCCGAGGGGTGGAGAGCGAGAGAGAGCGATTTATATGGATTGTACACTTATATACTCGTACAATTTTGAAATATGCTTGTGACTAATTTAATTTATTTGCCATTGTTGTTCGTGAATTGTGGGATTTCCTTTTGCTTTTCTAGGTTTTCAGTCTTCATTGTTGCCCGGCATTCCTCACAGCACTGCTGTGAATTCGGGAATTGCCCTGCCATTGATTTCATTTTTCTTTCCGTCTTTTTTATTGCCCTAACGAGCTACCAAAGAGCTATGTGGGCGCCGAGTACCGGGTGGCAGTGGTGGGTGGTTGGATCTTCGCCTGCTTCGTAATATATTGGTATAATTTTGTCATAAAAATGAAAACTTTTTCAATTAGGATTTTTGGCATTTTATTTATGAGCTCGAAGCTCACAGCTCGTGGGTTGTATTCGTACGCTTGGCAATTTGTTCAATTGCCGGCACCCACAGAATGGGGACTAAGATATATGTATAATGGCAAAATTATATATATATTAGCTATATATATATATATATTCCTAAGTGGACCTTCGAGTGAATGTGAATGCGATGCGCTTCGATGAGCTGAGCAGAAAAGCTGCTGACTTTATGACGCAACGGAAATCTTGACAAATTGTCAAGTTGCATAAAAAGCCATTGATGGCAGAATGGGGAAAAGTCCACAATGGGGACTAAGCCACAAAGGAACCCAATCTATTCCAGTTAAAAGCCAGGCTAATACTTATAATTGAAAATTGTTTGGCAAGCTTAGCTATCTCATGTTGAGTATTCCAAATATAGCTTATTTATTAATATTTATGAGACGGATATATTGTACATTATTCTCTAACTTTTAGGTCTTAATAATACATACATATGAAATATTCATTTTCGTGCCATTTAAAATATAAAACTCGGTTAACCATAGGGAATGCTTCGGTTAAAGTTTGATATAAACTGAAGTTTAATTTAATTGATTTAATGGTACGTATTTATTTACTCAAAAACAAATTGTTGAATTAAAAATTTATAGAACGCCTTCAATGCCTGGGCAACGATATCTATGTTCTACCCAATCAAGTAACTTAATTTGCAAATGGAAATTCCAGTAATGACCAGCAGTCCAATTTTCGTAAGCATTTCCATTTATATAATTCAATTTGCTTTCATTGTCCAATGGACATTACAAAATGGCATTTATCAAGTTTTGCAATCTCTGGCTTATACGAGCCAGTGTGTTGTTGCAGGGTCCCATTGATTTTGGCTCTGCTGCATATCTGATTTCCCCCATTTTCCCCCACCCAAGCCAGCCCACAACACCCACACGACCTTCACAGCTTGTGCGGCCATAAGCGCCAAAATATATGGCCAATAATTTTGTGTGCATGCCAATGCCAAATATGCAAGCTGCAATAGCAAAATACTGAAAACCAGTTGGGCTATCCGGCAAAGTCAGATCCGAAACCCGTGGGCAATGACCAAGCCAACATAATAAATTCAATTGAATTGGCGAGAAAAGAAGCAAAGAAATGGCCGTGGCTAAGCGGGGGGATTATGGCTAAAAACATTGAAATAAAAATACAAGTAAAAATCAAGTAAATAGGAATAAAATGCAATTTTTAATTCCGCTTTTCAGTGTCTGTTGACACAAACTAATTTATGGCATTTACAAGGCAGCAACAACAACATTTTTGCACATCAACAATTTCCAGTGCCTGCTGTGGCAAATTAGCCAGCAACAGCAAGTAATGTTTTTTCCCCTATTTTTTGTTTATTTATTTCTTTTTTTGTTGCTGCTGCAGCCGCGTGTATAAATTTTGCAACAGCAGCAAAATAGCAAAAAGGAAAGAAAAACTACGAGAGATTTGCCTGCAGTTGCAGTTGCTGCTGCTGCTGCTGCCGCTGCATGTATCTGTCGCTTGTTTTCTGCTTAAATTATAGACATTTGACTTGGCTGCGACTACACAAACAACATTTGGCATGCAATTTTTCTTGCTAATTTGCATGACAGTCGCCGGCGCATATTTCTCTCTCACAGCCTCACTACGCCTGGGAAGTTCTGGGGACAACTTCCTTGCAGCGCGCAACTTCTCAGGCTGCCTACAATATTTGTAATTAAGCAATTTATTTGCCGCCGCCTGCTGTGGATGCTGCTCCTCCGCGCCGTCGCCGTCGCCATCGCCGTCTCCGTTGCCGTTGCTGCTGCTGAGCAACATTTCCGGTTTGACTAAGCTAAAATAAAAGGCAGAAAAAAAAGTAAAAACTATTTTCGATTGATTGCAGAGCAGAGCGAATTGGAAAGGAATTGTGCAGCGGATGTGACCATTTGGCTTTGTAACATGGCAGCAATTAGTGAGGAAATCTTCACAGAAAAGACCCTCAGGCTGCAGGGCAGCTTCATAGGGCGACAGGGCGTATGCGCAATGTCGTGCAATCAGATCTAAAGGTAGCTCTGAGGGAATGCCTCCTATAAAGTTTTCTAAAAGGGACTCCAATTTATTAAAATATATACTGGATAATGGATCAGTTTGCTTTTACAGAATATTATAAAAGTAATTAGATTAAAATACAGCTCCTCATGTCCACCAAGGAAAATGTTGATTATTAGCTTTTATTAATTTGTTGCCTACTTCTGGGAGCCTGACATCACGTAGGGTTTATGTTTTTATACATATATGTATGTATCCCAGGTCCGGCCTAGGTAACAAATATTTAGACTGAACACCTGCCCGTGGCAGTTGCAGTTCCATTTTCATGGCTCACACACAAACACATGCCCCAAAGGAAATTGCCTCAATGTGTTTGCGTGAGTTTGTGGCAACTTCTTATGGACATTCCCATGATGACGGGTATGAGTTTGTTTGCCAAGAACTGGGAACTGAGCGCTGAAAGCCGAGACTCGGCTGTGACTTCGGCGTGGATGCAACTTCCTTCCTTGCTGTGCAGGCAGCCATGTCCTTATTGAGCTGTTCGTTTGCGAGTGGCAGAAATTCAGATTCCTCCGTCTCCAGTCAACATTCATGTCAATATTGATTTTTCATTGCTCTTGCCAACGACGATAGAAGCACCAGCAGCAGCAGCAGTAACAGCAACAATAATAATAATAAAAAGCGTAGAGCAATATAATTGGAATTTGAAATTGGAAATTGGATATTTTCGCAACAAAAAAGAGAGCAGAAATGCGAAGAAGTCGCATAGCGGCGGCAGCAGCATATTTTATTCGATTATTTATTCAATGAGCGTCGCTCTGTTTGGATTTTATTGTGTGGACGGATGGGGAATGGGAACATGTATGCCATACATGAGTGCACGAGTGTCCGCACAAAGGCCAATTCAATTTAAAGCAGCACAGAGACGTGCAGACAGACGACCCACGACGGAGTTTTACACTGGGACCAAAAGAAGCCTTTATCTATTATCTTTAGGTTGGGAAAGCCAAATATAACCAAAATAAGAATTTCTTTAAATAAAGTAAATAAAATAGCTATTACTTATCAGTTCGAATTTAAATTCGTCATAACATAGCTCATAAATTCGGCATAAATAATAAATATTTGAAGAATTAAACAAATATTTTATACTTACATCAATAAAGTTTGTTTAGTAAGAGTTAGTTTCTTCGAGTGTAAACAGTCTGCAGACAGTCTCTAGCAAGAACTTTGACCAGACAAAACGCAAATAACTCAATTTAATTGCACGAAAAACTAAGCTGAAACCGAAACTAGCAGCCAAGTCCCTGGCCAAGTTAGCGCTGCTCGTCGGCCAAGTAAAGCATGGAAATAAATTGGAAAAACATTTACCATCGCCTGATCGATGGCCACTGACGAGTGCCTGTCTCCGCCGTCCACCGCCCGCCCTCCCCGATTCCTCGATTCGCCCCTGCTTTCCCCACCGCCCCACTTAACTGGGCTTGCTGGAAATGGTCGAGTGACCAACTGGTTTGGTCTTTGAATGATTGCGAGTTGGACAAACATCAATAAGCGGCAGTGGCAGGAGCACGAGCAGTGGAGTGTTTATATGGAAAATATAAATCAAATAATGGCGCAGACATTAACAAACAACGCATGTGGCTAGGCAGACATCGAGATGATTATCGGGCTTACAAAGGTTTCAATGTGTATTTAATTGCAGACACACTAATGTCCGATGTGAGCGGATCGGGGCGGGTTAGTAAATAACAACCATTCTATATTCTGTCTAGTCGGCTGGCCTTTTCTAAAGAACTCTTTTTTAACTGGACTGGAACAACTGATAAATTCTATTGCATTAACAATTCCATTGTGATTAATAATGCGAATTGTATAATAATTAAAAATAGCTTTAACCAGGGGATACTTTTATATGGGAACCTCATTAATGTTATCGTAAAAGTGATTAATAATGTATAATTTAGATTTTACTTATTAAGAAAATTATATGATTACGAACGATTGGAAAACCCAATTTACCAGCCTTTTATATATATGCACATATATTATGATAATAAGTACAAAAGTCACACTAAGCTAACTTGTAGTAGAACCCCATATAACGCGACTTGCCAATTGAGCTGCCTTTCTGGTTCAACGAAGAAATCGAAATACAGCCAGGTTGCTATATCGGTTACATAATTATAGTTGCAGACATTTTAATTTGAAATTTACATCGGTTTAAGGCGCAACTTTGAAAATGCACCTGGGATGACTATGAAAGGCTGGGATCAATTGCAGCATGAAATACCCGATAATTGGCCAACTGCATTGGGACAGAGCCGATGTTGGCCCGTAGTGCAGTCCGAGCAATGTTAATGCTTGCAACGTCTGCCCACACGGGACCACAGGTATAGCTGGACTATCGGCCGATCCGCCGATTGAAGCACAACCCACTTTGCGAGGTCGGCTCATAGCAGCACGTAGCCATTAACCATACATATTGCCCAGTCGAACATTACAGCGAAACCTCGAAAACGAAACGAGACCATAGCAAAATATCAAGTATACGGGCCCGCTTATCGGCCCGCTGTTGCGGTAATTATAATGCGCCATAGTCACGCCAGACACGCTGCATAAATATTTAAATTAAATAATAACAAATGCTAGAAATAAATAAGCCGGGCAACTGTAAAAACAATACGTAATGGCAACAAAGGCGCGCACGCGGGCCAACTCCCATTGACTAATGTTGCTGCGGGGAATTTGGAATTTGTCTGGTTTTTCGACTGGCAGCCGTTCCTTTGTTCTGGCCATCCTCCCAACCAGATAGCTCCCCGCCCGCCTTTTATTTTAATTTCTGTCGTGGGCTCAGCTCGAGTTTCAAAAACCAATAATGCGGCTGCCATCGGCAACATCAACATCCAACGACGACGACGCCGACGACAGCAACATGGCGCACAACAAGCAATAAAAATGGCATAAAGTTCAAAATGAAAGCTAAACGTTGCCTCCCCAACGCCTCGCCCTCTATATATACGAATGTGTGTGTGTGTGCGACCCCCGATCCGCTGTGAGCTGCATAAAAATAAGTAATATCGTAAAAATTACAGGAAATAAAAATCGCAACGTAAATACGTGTAAGTGCGAGAGTCGGCCAACTTTCCCAGTTGCTGAAATTGGCAGTAAAATTATGACAAAGGCAAGAGAAAGATGGCAGCAGGAAAGAAAGAAAGAAAAAACTGGATGGGCCAGAGCAGAAATGTAACAGCCTTTTTGGGGGTGTGGAAAACCCATTAAAGTTCAAGTCGGACATTACATGGCCATATTCTGGGCAAATGTTTTGGAAAATAAATAATTCCCAGTTGCCATAAATGTGTTTTCGAGGGTTGTTGTTGAAGCGCGGACCTGGCCCGGCCGATAAAAACAAATGAGATAACTTTGCCGAACAACTCGAGCAGAATACGCAAGTTCGGCGAGGCAGCAAATGGCAGATATGAAAGTATTTTCTAATCTTTCTTCAAGCGTAATCCTGCAATTAGGCAACCTGTCTGAGCGCCATTCAACTCAATTACAATAATCGGACTTAAACGCATCGCCTCTGATGGGTGAACTGAATTAATAATGGGAATTCGATATAAGAACTGTAATACAATTTAATTCTTTTGTGTGTCAAACTGTTTTCTTACACTTATTTTATTGTGAAAGTTTTTCACTATATAAATTCGACGAGTTTTAAATAACTTATTATTGCTGAAATAGGTATGGTTTTTCTCCATGTGCCACCCTAGACAATGGTAATCACTAGTTAATTTGCCCGAAAATCTTTCAGGGGAAAGGGACTTTTATAATAATGAAATGTATAGCGCCAGTCTGGGAATTACCAAGCCAATTGCATCAACGATTGCTGCAGCAATAACAGCAATGTACATACATATGTACTTAGCTCCCCATGTTGCATGGATATTTCCTCTACAGCAACAACGACAGCGAACAAGTACAACTGCAACATCAGCAATTGCAATTACCGAGTGTGTGTAAGGCACCATAATCATTTCAAACGGCAAATTATGACGGTGAGGAGGGGCCCACAATAACAACAATCACCGCAGCAGCAACAATCGCAGTTGCAACTGCAGCACAAGCGAACAGCAGGCAAATGAAATGAGCTTTTAATCAATTTCCGGTATTAAAGCCTAGCCAAACCGACCAACCAACCGACCAAGCCAGCAGCCATCCGACCATTCATCCTATCCAATCATCCCACAGCTGTCTGCTTTGTTGCTGCTCCTGCTGGCCGTTATTGTTGTTGCATTTAATTAACAAACAATTTATATTCATAAACCTCAATCGGTCACATGCAAATGCACATGCGACTATGCCAGCTGAAATGGTGCGGAGAGAGCACGGGAAAAATATTAAGTGGGGAATCGTTTCACCAAGCAGAGATAGGGGTGAAACATATGCTCTTTTTGGGTATTTAAAATAGCAAATATTAACATGCATAAATCATTAAATTATAGATTTTTAAACAGTTTATAAACCCTGCAGATCATGATTTTACAACAGCTTTAAAATGTTTTTTGATTACAAAGGGAATTTGGAACATATGATTCGATTTTCTTGAAATTTACTAACGACTTGAGCGACTCCTTCAAAAGTGTGCTCAAATCATTTTTCGCAACGTAAATGCAATAAATATTGCATATGCGTGGCTTGGCAAATAAAAAAACATGTCCATGAGTACAATTATAAAAAAAAATCTATATTCAGTGCCGCTCATCTTTGAATGTATGCTTCTCTTGTGCACGAGTGTAACTTGGCCTTTTGTGTAACGAAACGTGGCAGCGGAAAAGCGGAAAAGAGCATTCGCCACAAAATGCAACAAAAGCGTCCAGTGTGCAGCAACAATACCAAGCCTGATTGGGGGCGCCCCGTTTTCGGTTTCCACATTTCACATTTCGGATTTGTAGCTGCCACGTGTTGCCAGCACAAACACACACTCTGGGACACACGCATTCGAGTTGCAGGAGCAGCGGATACTCGCCACAATTGGACATGCTGCACAGAGGAAAAATCGCCCAGAATATGCCTTCAAATTAAAATAATATTGAAGGGTAAAATTATTCTTTTAATACTAATTCAAAGTAATAATATTATTTATATTTTCCTTTCACAAGATCGGCTTAACAATCTGTGGATAATAGTAGTACCTTTCTCTCTGTGTGCTCAGAATTAACCCACGTCCTGACACCCAATTAACCCCTACCATGCACAAAGGCGAAACGCACCGCAGCTCTCTGGGAGTGGTATCTAGCAGCTTAGCAAATCATTAATTAAACCTAGCCAAAAACAGAAAACAGACAAAGGCACGAGAAATTATTATAATGAACACGCATGGGAAATGAACGCAAAAACCTCTGCGGCTGGGCCCAAGTCCCCTTTTCGCCATCCCCCGGACTAATTAGCATGCCGAAATGTGTTCGGTGCAGACACCACTCAGAGGTCACGGCGAGGTCCAAGCCTCATTTGGCGTGGAGAAATGGGATAGGGCGGGGGGTGGTAAAGGAAAACACATAAGTTGCAGCCACAAGGGAAAGAAACATTAAGGCAAAAGGTCAAAGAGGTGGGGGAAATAGCTATTCAAACTAAGAAAGCCTAAGAATTACTAGGAGAGGTAATGTCATTTTTGGCCAGACTTACCAGGAATTGGTATAAGGGATAGAAACTATGACATTAACATTTCTATATTATGTCTTTGACATAAGCCAATGAGCTCAATCTATTTATCTAAGAAAATAAATTCGAAAAATATGATAATAAACCCCGCAAAATTAAGTCCACCACTAATAAAAATTGAGTATAGATACTGACAAAGTTGGACTTCCCAAATAAATATTTGAATGCTAAAGATTTAACTATTAATACAAAAATAATACATTCTAGTAGTATAATTTATTCGTCGATTTTAGGAAGGGTTACTAAATTACAAGTTAGGTTTTAAGACATTTTTCTAACCTATTTATAAAACCACAAATTACACGTTCTGCAATATATGTTTATATTACTCCTATGTAATGGACACAGTTTCATGCCTGATATATTTATGTACTATCTGCTATTTGTGTCAGTTGAAAATATAAATGATGATTATATACGTCCGGTAATGTGAAGTGCTCAACGAGTGGAAAGCAGCCAACATTGTATGGCTGCAAATTGCACGAGAACAAATATAAATATGAGTACTTGTACATCGTGCTCTGCGGCGGATTCAGTCTAACCACAAACTCATTACGGCCCATTCTCTGCGGCACAGTGCCCCTTCGCGCCACTCTTCCGCTTTAATGACAGACGAATATTTCGTATAATATAGACATTTTCTATGGCCCCGACTTGGCCAAGTTGAAGAACCGAAGAGGAGACAAAACCCAGCAAGCTGAAAAGCGACCTGGCAAAAACCACAAAAACTTGCCTTTGGTTATTTTGTGTCTGGCATTGTCATTGCGGCTGATGTTGCCGGTGCGCCGTTTCTGCTGCTGTGGCTGATGTTGCTGCTGTCACGGCTGTTGTGCTGGCCAAAACGTGCAATTAAATGCTGTATAGAAGCTACCGATGCTATAAGCCAGCCGAGCCTGCAGCCGAGCTCCGAACACTGTAAGCCAAATCCCCAGAGATGTATCAATATTTTATTGTGAAAAATGATTCTTTTGTTGTGGGATATTACAGATTGTATGATTTAAAGAATATTTTAACAGTTGGTATTCGGTTTGGTGTAACACTTGACAAGGAGAGGAATTCAAAATTCTATTCATATCGAACGACGCTACATATAATGTATAGTTTAATTACAATCTTCTGTTGGTAGAGTATTGTTGGTGTTCTTGTGGCGGCTGCCTCTCCTGGATCTTCCTTGATACTGTGTTTTTGTTTTGCCGACTTTGGCTTAAATACATCTTATACATAGATCCTCAACCTCGTCAGGCAGAGAGGTATCCAGGGCCTCCTGCAAGGCAATCTCGGCCTGCAGCTTCCAACCCTCATTTAACTTGACTTCCGGTGGCAGCAGGGCTGGCATCGCAGCGAATTTCAATTTGGGATCACCCAATAGCTTGCTCGCCAGCCAAAGGAATGGTTTATTGATATTGTAGTTTAATTTTAAAGACATATCGAAATACTGCAGCCGAACGAAAACGAAATTATTTTCAGAAAAAAGCAAAGCCCAATACATTCAATCGGCGAGTCTCACCTGCAACTTATTCTTGCGATGAAAGTCGATTCTGTTTGCATTCACCTTACGCTCCTTAATATCGACTTTGTTGCCACATAGAACGATCGGTATGTCCTCGCATAGGCGGACGACATTGCGGTGCCAGGTGGGCATGTTCTTGTAGGAAACGAGCGATGTAACATCGAATAATATGATGGCGCACTGGGCCTGGTTGCAATTGGTGTTGCTGAAGCCTTTCTCGTGATCCTTGCTGGAGGTATCCCAGATGTCAAAGCGGATGGCGCCGCGATTGGTGTGGAAGATCAGAGGATGTATCTCAATACCACATGTGGCCTTATGATTCCCCTCGAACTCACCGGTCAAATGGCGCTTGACGAATGTCGTCTTTCCAGTACGACCATCACCGACCAGCACACACTTAAAGGTGGGGATATCCTGTCCGTCTTGAGCCATTGCCTTCACCTTCTGCTTTACTTTGATCGTGCAACAATAAGAATAAGGCTGACACAATCACATTAATCTTCGTCTCGACAGAAGCATACTTGTATTTCGTTTGACATTTGACACTCTTACTGCTTGTGATATAAAATACTCAAAAAATTCATTTAAATTCTAGCAAAAATGACGCATCTAGGAAAATACGGAGAATCTTAAAGCGAATCTCTATAAATTTATTTTTATCTTATGTATACATGTATATTAGAACTATGCCAAAATTCTTAATATATTCCTTAACCACATACGGCAATAAATATTTACATTATTGACATTTAAAAGACCATTTATATAAAAAAACTTAATGTGATCATCTAATATTATTTTAAACGAATATAAATAATCACACTACCATGTATATTATATGTAAAAATTAAGAAATCTAATTATAGTTTCGTTTAATTAAGTTTAAAGAATTTTTAACAGAATTAATACATTTACAAACGTGACAGAGTACAGAAATTGAAATTGGAATGGTTAAAATTAGCTCAATCCTTTTGTTCTGTTTAGTTTTCTCTCCGTGTAGTGAGGTGGAAGCAAACTTATTGGCAATGGCTTGCCAAATGCAATGAATGAAAATTGCACAAAAAGAGCGGTAGAGGCCAGAACACAATTACGGCCAGCGGAGGCATTCACCAGGCAAATTATTGATTGGCAACCGCAGAGATGCATTCCGCCGAGAGATACGAGGATGCAGATCTCTCTGTGTCTGCAGAATCGCTCGGGCGCACACTAATGATGATGACGATGACGCTGACAACTGGCTACTGGCCAGTCGCCGTTGGCCATCGAATGCTCACTCTCTTCTTGGCCGCCATTGACATTGAAATCTGGCAATTTGCAATCACCGCAATTAGTTTTTATTTCTTTGCGGAGCCAAACGCCTCGCGAATCGTCGCGGGCATATCGTAAAAATTATTGCTAAGGATCCGTAATACAGAGAATTTTCGCGGAAATCATCGGGTAATGACAAACGATGGCAGCTTGCATAAGTTGCGAAATGATATTGCGAATTTCCAATGTCTCGGACCCTCAAAGACCGCATTGCAATTGCAAATTGCTAATTGCCAGTCGATTATTTATAACCGTGCCTTTTCAAAGTTCAAATGTGCGTTTTGTCGGAAGTAAATTGCTCATTTAGCGCGTCTATAAATAGCGCCCCGCAATTCAGGCGACGCAATCGCCAAGTCGCCGTTGCGGGGCAAGGTGGCGTATACGTAATACATGATATGAGCTGCGGGCGAGGACAGACAGCGGCTCTGTGTGCCACTGTCAAAAGGGGTTTCCGCCCAAAAGGGGGCCCTCTGTGTGTGTATGTTTACGACCTGTCATTCGGTCGGCTAGTGGGTCACCATCATCATCACCATTGCCATACTGTAGAAGCCTTGCTCCACATTGTTCCCAGTGAGCGTTCTGGCTTCCGCTAATCTCGGGCAAACTGCGCTAAAGCCAGATGCAGCACAGGGGGAAAATAGGTCAATGAATGAAGCAAATTCGAATCATAGATCTGAAAATCGCAAAAATATAAGAAACTAGAAAATAATCATTTTTCCATTTGGATTCCAAAAAATAATCCTTTTAGAGCTTGTCTTGATTCAAAGGAAACCCTAATTTTACACCAGTCTTTATTATTTTTATAGGTTTATCAGATTTTAGATAATTGAAAAATTATTAATTTCAATACATTTTTAGTAAAGAGAATACAGACAGGCAATTGCTTCTCAATTCTAAAAGTTCGTAAAAGTAGTATAGCTCCTTTTCTTTGTGTGTAAAAGCGAGAGTAACTCTTAGGCTAAAATTATTTCCACACTCGGCTCGGCCTTTTCATTTTCCATTCGAGTTTATGCAAAGCCAAAAGCATTGATAAAGAACAGGTTTATGTTGATTGCTTGTCTTCGCTTTTTTAAGTTTCTTTTCTTTTTTAATTTTGTGCGTCTCTCGAGTGTCTTTGGAGTGCTTGTGCGTAGGCAAGAGTCCCCGTTCGGGTGAAGTTCCATTCCCAATCCCTGTCACATTAATCACGGCAACATTTGCCATGCAATTAAGCAAATGAAGCCTGCATTTAAGTGCTGACAATGATGATGATGATGAGGACTTGGACTTGGACTCGGGCTGGGAATGGAAATGGCACTGGGACTGGGATTGGGGACTGGGGACTGGGATACTTGGCGAAATCATTAAGCTAATGTGGTTAGTTGAACATCGATAAGTGAGTGTGCCCCATGGGCAGAGGCGGCTGGCGATGTGACTTCGCTTAATGCGCATTTAATACCCCTTTGAGTCATTAGAAATTCAATCGAGTCGGTCAAAATAACTGAGCGCCCCCCAATCCGCTCCGCTCGCCCAGCGTTTTGGTTTCAATTCGCGACACTCGTCTCTGGCAATTCATCAAACCCGAATCACAATCGAAATGTAATTTACTGATTTTTGTGATGGCAAATTAAAAAAGCACACACTGGCACGTAAAAGTCAATTGACGTAAACCGCAATTCAATCAGTCAACGTCGCCCGTCTGCCCGTCTTACTGGCCAAATAGCCAAACGGCCAACATATCCCGGCTAGCAACGGTAAGGCGAGAATGTCAAAGGCGTAATTAAATTATAAAATTTATATTGCAACCAGTTGGCGCTTTCTTTGCGCAACAACAAAGGTGCATTTCGAATTTTGAGCACAAATCGCTGAAATACGAGCGTGTTTGCTTGCGCGAATGCAATGAAACATTGCGCATTCGCCACGTTGCACGGCCAAACGAAATTGCATTGAAATGCAAACAAAATCGCATTGAAAGCAAACAACGAAGACGGATTTCTCTTGAATAAAAATATATATTACAAAAAAGTTCTATTATTTTGCCAAAATTAAATGAAAAATATTTCACAGAAATACATATATGTATAAAATGTTTGCAGACACAAAATATAAAAAGACCCACGCATATTAAGATGAGTATTTTATGGACTTAATATGAAGAAAGCTTTTTTCATGGTTCTGTTAGTTGTTTATCTAAATGTATAACTTTTAATCTATTAATTTCCTTAAGAATAGTTAAGACAACAAATTGGAGTCCTCCCATTTGTAAAGTGTATTTCTTTTACGTTTTCCGAGGCAGCCTTCGTCGCTGTGTGTAATTTCTCGTGCTCACTTTTCCGGCACCCCCTAAACCCCAGATCCGGCGCCCGTGGCCGTTGGCCCCTCTTTAGGTCCCTAATTCCCCCAACCCCCCGTCAGCCCGCTGTTTTGGGTAGCCAATCACGTGTCGCAAATATGATTTATTTCGTAAATTTATGCCAAAAGTGTAAAACGATTTTCTACCGTGTGTCAAATGAAATATTATGACGTGCACTATCATTTACATGTGTTTTACGGCCAGTGAGTGTGTGTGTGTATGTGCGTGAGTGGGCGTGGCATTGCGTTTAGGAATGCGAAAGTCGATTGAGACTGTCTCTTTTACATCTCCCTCGCCATGCAATCCATTCCTCCCGCTCTGTGTGCATGTGTTGGCATTTACAATTTCGCAAAAAGGGAAATTATATTTAAATTGAATTGTAAACCGAATAGATTGAGGGGTTTCGGGGGAGGTGTGGCCAGCCAGGGCCAGCCTTTCCACATTTGAATTTTCCAGAAATTTACGATTACGATTGAACACAAATGGAATTCAACTCTTTCTGCGGGCGGTTCTCTGTGTATAATTTAACATATATTTGGAAAGCTATCAGCAGTTACACAAATTTCTCAGAATGCTAAATTCTGGCCATTTCCACATAATAGAATATGACCGAAGGGGGAATTCCAGTCAATTCGATCGAGTTTTTGTATACATATGGGCAGGAATATTTGCTAAATGCATAGAGTATATCATTAATATTTATTATTAATTGAATCTGCAACAAATGAATGCATACTTTAATTGTACATACAACATGTAAATAATAAAATTAGTATATATTTATACATCCCCCATTGCCAAACATATACTAAAAAAAACATTTAACGACATTAAACATTAAAGTACTATGTTGATTTAATACTGATTGCTGTTGTTGGCAGACAATGCTACATTTATATTTATCGTGGCCACATCAAGTTCAGCACACAATGTACATACATGTGGGAAATAAAATTAAAATTTTAATTTATTTTGCATATGGAATATTCCGCACAAAACCGCCTGAAAACCAAACACAAAATTAAACCCGCATTTGAATTGCAACATCGGTAATTGAGGGGGGGATTCGGTGGAAATAAAACATTTCTATTTAATCTCGTTGCCATTGAGCAATAATGGGACTGGACTGGACTGGACTGGTCCTCTTTTAGGGATCTGGAAAATGCAAATATCAAGCGGATTGCACAACCGCAAAATGCCGACTAATTAAATTAATAGGAAACAAATGCATAATGAGGGCAGGAGAGCCCAGTACAATCAGTCTGTTTGCCAGAGCGCCAGTATCCGTATCTGTATCTGTATCTGCAGAGTCAATTAATGTTGTCCGAGCTGATGGTGATTTAAGTGCAATTAAAGTGCAAATTCTCAAATATTTTTCTGCTGAGACGCCGCACCGCTCCAATGCGATATGCAAATTAAGCAAATGCCAGCTAAGCTATCTATGGCCAAGTGCAGATACAGATACATACATATACACTTCTTACCCGTATCCACGGTACAACAGATACCGAACAGCAACTAGCAGATACCAGAAACCAGACTTCGCAGCAACCAGCAACTTTTATCGCATGTGCAATTTCTTGGCCCACGACGCCAGCGACGATAAATGCAAATCTTGACAGTTTTCTTTGAAACATTTTTATTTATTTTCGGTTGCAGTTTTTCTGCCTGTGCTTTTCTTTTCGCCTATTTGCCTGACTTTAGTTTTCATTGTCTGCCGTCTGGCTTTCGTGTTGCTTTGGCTTTCGGCCATTGGGAAAGCACGTTTCGTGCGCGCACATCCGATGTAGTTGCATTTGCAGTTGCCGCACTGAAAGATACAAATGTATCTTACACACAAGGGGCTGGTGGGGTTGTAACCCCCACGCTCTGTTCATGTGGCAGTCGTCTTAGACCCCGGCAAGATTGTCGCAATTTCCACGGAAGCAGCACTCGCAACGACTTTGTCCTAATACTTTGAAAGCTCTCCCGCCTTAAGCAGAAAATCTGCGCCTGGAGGAAGGCTAAACACTTGAGAGAATGTGCGTTTTACCACTCTAAGAAGCTTACATTAAGTGATAATGCATAATTAAATCAAGAATAATATAAATTTTATAAAATTGGTTGACTTCTTTTGCTTTAATACAAGACTAAGATTAATAAATATGAGAATTGATCCATAGCTCCACCATATAACAAGATTACAAAGATATATCAGGGATTTAAAAATTTAATTATAAACTTATTTTAGGTATCTACAGCATTTTCCCCGGAGATCGCAAAACACTCCGATCGTTCTTAATCTGAATCAGACACAATTTCCTATGAATAAGCAAGTACATTGAGAAGTTCCCCGCTGCGTGAGAATGAACGTGCAGCACTCATCTGCATTTTGAATGGGGACTGAAATAATACTCGGAATTAATTACCGTGGAATGTTTATTAATCCATCAGATCCATTTCACGGCGGATTACAGTTTCCGTTTTCGATTCGCGCCCCCAAGTACAAAGGGCCGGGCAGGGCAAGTGGGTTTTTTTCATCGCCCGATGTTGTGCAATATTCAATCGCAATCTCAATATCGATTGCTACTTACCTTCTCATACATAATTCATGGGGACCTGGGCGGGTCGTTTAATATGAAAACCAATTAATTAAACTCTCAACAGCGAGCGTCACGACTAAAAGCTTAGAAATTACTTAATAAATTACTTTCATTAAAGCCACAAAGGAAAAGTCAGCAGGCAAGGCACCCATTTCCCCGTAAACGTGTCCGTCCCCCCCGCTGAACTTCCCTTGGACGACACTGTCGGGCGTTGATTTATATTAATCGACCCGCTTGCACAGCTCCAGGCATTATTTATTTGAAGCAGCAGAAAAAACAAAGCAGCGGCAAAAAATATGCCAAGTAATAAATTGAATGAATCTACACATCACATGGGGGTTTGCTAAATACACCGAGAGAAATATAGGTAACTTAAGAGGAGTTAAGTAATGTAAGGGATTGTTACCACGTTCAGAGTTTAAATTGCAATTTTTATTTATTCATTATACTGTCTGTCATAGTACACCTCTTAAGCTTTTTGTTAATATCAAGATTAATTTCCTTTTGTTTGCAGTGTAAATATACAACTTTTTGTAGTATTTGGGTACATGCAAAGCAAATCGCAAAATATGCGCTAATTTTTTATTTAAATTGCGTGTGTCAAACTAGCGAATCGGAACTGAGGGTAAATGTTCGAGACGAAAATAAAAGAAGAGAAAAGTTCGGAACAGAACCAATGTGCCACATGATTTATTGGCCAAAGAGAAGCCCAAGGAAAATATTAGTATTTCTGCAACTCAAGTGGGTTGTGGAAGCTCCTCTAGTGGGTCACCGGAAAAACACTCGAAATCAGCTGTCCCAAAACAGCTCGGGGGTTAATTCGGGAGGTGATTCAAGTCGAGTTGGCTCACAGAACCGGGCCAAGAAAATGCTGACTACAAATTGCAGTTGCCAGCCGGACCCAGAAGAAATTGCCTCATGATTACGTCGACTGCCTGTCCGTCAGTCTGTCCGCCGGTTTACCCGCTCGTCGGTCTTGGTCCGTCACGTCCATGTCGTCTAGCTGTCTCTTTGGGTCTCTGAGGAAATACAAAAAGTTTCCAAATTTCTGCGCTATAAGCACGTGCCCGACTCTTTGCCAAAATTTCACATCGCCCCCGGCATTTTCCCCCCGGGCCGTCCGTGTCTATTCCCCCTTTCGAAATTCACTTCATGTTAATTTTCTTCTCTTTGATTTTGCGTTTGCATTTCGGCTTGCCACTCGGGGTTTAATGTAATTCTTTAGCATTTGCCTTCGAAATGAGGTTAAGCTGGCACAATGCTGAATGGCAAATGGTGAATGCTAAATGGCAGGCACTGTGCGACCGAAATAGGTCACCTCAAGCGGATATTTCGGAGCGGTGGAAAACTGTGCAGGGAGAAATATGTGCGCTGCGAAAGACAACAATGTGGATCTGTGGAATTTCGAAAATTTGGGTGGACGGGCGTCGTTAATTATTTAAGCTATTCGTACTTTGAATCAAACAGTTAAAATTCATGACGCAAATTGTGTTCATCGTTAAAAAAAACGTTAAAGCTTAAAGTTAACGTTAAATATTTCAAATATGATGAAGTTTATCTACGATATCCGACCTAAAAGACAGGATTTCCCATTTGGAATCAATAATAAAACAATAATAAACTTTAGACTTCAACTTCAATTTTAAGTTGACCCCTCTTTCACGATTACTTTTAATGATTATATTTTGTAATCATTATCATTAGACCCAGAGTGGGCACTTTATTAAATTCAGCTCATTAGGAGCGCATCTCGAAAATACGTACTCCGCCTGATTGATAAGCGGTTAATAATAGTGAGTGACCCCCGACTAAATACCCCACAGATCGCCAGGGAAGAACAATCGAGGAACGGAAGCGGTTTGGGGATCGGGATCCGGGAATGGTGCATCGGAAAGCGGAGTCGGATAACTGCGCCCATAAATGCACCGACTGCCCATACTTATAATTTGAGAGGGCCAGCAGACAAAGTCTGCGCGCCATCAATGTAATTACGAACACGGCACGCAGTCGGTCAGCCACTCCCCTTTCCCCTTTTCCCTTCCCCCTCCCAAGCTGGCCGGGGTAATGACTACACCTTAAATTGCACAGAGGTATACAAAATATAAATACAAGCCCGGCGAGCGCCTAAGGTTGCCAGGCAGGGGATCAAAAAGAAACAAGGAAACGATGACGTACCGAAAAGCTGGAAAAAAACAATAACCCCAAATGGGAAAAAAGAAAATCAGACAAACAACCGAATTAACAGAACGCAGGAGAAAAAAGTCCAGGGAGGGAGGAACATAATGCGAGTTTAAGTGCATGAAATTACAAACTGGCTGAAGTTGGCCATGGATGGATGGTTGTTTGCCAGGCTTCAGAGGCGTAGGCAAGGGGCTTTGATTGGTTTTAGTCAGAAAAACTTTAAACTTACATAAACCGAGATCTAATCAGCTCGAATTTCATAAAAACTTATTCAAACTACTCGAAAAGAATTCAATTTTTCTGCGCTTCAATTAATTGAGTTAGTATAAACCCCATCCAAGAAACAGAAACACACCACTGCTTGGGATGTTGCCAGGGGTTCGGGGTTTTGAGGTTTCCAGGTTCGGGGTTCGGTGTACACTGCTCGTCGTCCAAAACTGGCTGCACCCTTTCCTTTTCCTTTGTCCAACTAATTCCGAGCGCGGCGCTAGTTTGGTGACGAGCCGAAATGTAATGAGGCGGGCATAGAAACGCTGCACTTAATGGGACACTGGATATAATTGCGGAAGTTCGTAAAGCCTTAGCCATCTGATCTGACATTTGAGGCGCAGATGTGCCGAACTGTTTGATACTCGTATTCGGAGTGTGTTGGGCTCGCCGTTGGTCGTTTGCTTATCTTGTAATTGTTGATTTAGTGTGTGCTCAATTTTTATTTTTGTGCGGTTCAGGTTCGATGGCAGCACTGTAGTGGCAAGGTGCCACGGGCTGCGGGAGGGGGATCTACAAGGGGGTGGGCATGGGCACATGCAGGAGCAGGGGCTGAGGCAGGGCTGAGGCAGAGCAGAGGGGGAGGTTTGTTTGCCCGCCTGGTTCATTGTTCGCTCATTGATATCTCTCGTGGTCGTTGTCATTCCCGGCGCGTGACAAATGACTTTGACGTTGCATTCCGTATTTTCGTATGTACATACACTACGAGAAAATTATGTTTGCGTAAAAAAACCATAAAATTTATGAATATCTTGATTCCCTTGAAAATCATTACTGTCGTTTGTAATTAGATTTGTAGTATTTGGAGTAGTTCCCAAGAACTGTTCTTAAAATGAATTTATCAACATCCTAATATCTTAACATCTTTATATCTTTATATTCACAAGGTAAAACTACACTGTTTCGTTTTATCATAAATTTAAATTCCAAATTGGATTTAAGGTTTAGCATAGCCTTCGTTCAGTGTATGGACTTAGATTGTGTGCCTTCGCATGTGGCTTCGTCAATGGGCGTCTGTGTCCCTGTCCGCGTCCTACGTCGCCATCAATCGAAATCCAAGCAGGCCGACGAGCGGGCGGCGAATCAACAAATTGAACTGCTGCTGTTTATATAAAATATCTACATACTGGCATCTATCTATTGTTGTGTTTGCTGTGGATGTACGGCCTCAGTTCGCCTCGATCCCAGCGAGCACTACCGGCCATAATTGACAGTTGTGTTGGCATTTATTTATTTATATTTTTTTTTTTTCTAGACGAAATCCACTCGGGCACACACACGCAAAGTGCACTGAACCGGGCGCTAAATTTGGGCACAGCTTTTTACTGTTTTACTGCTTTACGACGGGGTTCAATGTAACCCCACGGGGTTTCCACCTAACGTAGGCGATGCCCTCGCTCCGAGTGTCCCGTGAATTAATGCCGGTTGTCCGGACTCCGGAGATGGGTGGGCTAGGTTTCATGGTGTGGATTGATGGGTGTGTGCCCTGAACCTGAATAGATATAGACACAGGTAGAGGTCTAACTGCGGTTGACAGACCTCTCAGGGTCGTCATCTCGGAGGAATTCGGATGAAAGTGAGTCAATGGAACGCACTCAACAATTTCAAATTGTCAATCTTGTTACTTGATACTCACTAATCGTTAGGATTTCTTGCTTGTTCTAACTAATCTAAGTTGAATAGGCTTTTTAACAGAAATATTTAATTTCAAATAAAAAAAAAAAAGCCTAATTGTTTGAATTCCTTTTCAATCAAGTACCCTTTGTTCCAACTGGCAACATTCTCTCCATTTTGGAGAATCAAAATTTAAAGAATTTATCATTTTTCACGCTTTTGTGTGGGTTCCCTCCCCTTCCCTCCCCCTGATGGCCGCGAACACCAAACGTCAATTTGGAGCAACTGTCAGCCCAAACTGACTAGAAAGAGACGGCTGGGCTGGCGCAGAAAGAGAAGGGGCGACCGACAGTGACAGAAACCAACTAAAGTGTCATATACGTTTGATGGCCAACTAATAACCGAGAGCTGCCGCCGCGGCGTTGTCGTGTCAGCTGCAATTGACACTTGTGCGTTGGATGGGCAATACAAGTATTTATGAGCCGATGAACTCGAGCGGTTCAGGTTCCGCTGTCTTTAATTTCAATGGTCTCCCTGGCAATATGTCGCCCTTTTAGTCTGTCTGTCGGTCTGACCTGTCCGACTCCAGACTGTGACCTGCCTGGGATCAGTGTTGCCAAAACCAGAGTATTGAGAATATACAATTTTCAAAATTGTAGCTAAAACGAGTATTAGGAATTGGTAATAATAGTAATAATTTAGATATTTAGAGCAATTATGTTTTAAAATTACTCTTTCCTATTATATATTTATATTCGAAATATACAGAAAGTTTTTTAAAATAAGTTTCGCTGCCTAACTTACTGGGCTCAGTGATATATACCGAATTCTATTAGATAAAAAGATACGTATTCTTGTTTATCAATAAATCCATTAAAGTAACCATTGTTTTTCAGAAAATATCTCCTTTTACAACACGATTCAAAATGCCTTCCCGCTGTTCCTGTCTCACTTTTATGGGCTTCCTCGTTATTTTGGTTGACAATCAAATTCTAGCGAAATTGGATTCCCTTGTTCTTTGGCACGCTCGGGCGGCTTCAAAAACTCACCCTCTGACCCTGCCTCCAAAAAAAATAATAAAAAGTGGGAAATGCGGAATGAGAAAATCAAGCAAATTGCCTGCAATTGCAATTGTTTCTGCTCTTCGGCCAGCATGTGTGCCGCTGTCCATTATTGTATTTTAGGTTTTTCTTTTTTCGTTGCCATTGCCTCGCAATTTTAATGCGAAAATGATTTCATAAATTGTTTGCCAGTGATGTTTATTTAAAAACTTTAGTTACCGTTGGGCCCCGAGGGAACGTTGAGTAGGAAAAAGAAACGAAAGAGATACGCACCCATTTCCATTCTATTATTTCAGCTGTCAGATATTTCGACACTTGAAATTGAGCGTGTGTGATGTTTTTATTCTTCCCGAATGGAAGGGGTCGTAGGTGGGTTAAAAAATAAGACATATTCAATATACAACCTCCACAGGAAGAAAAATAGGTGTTCAGTTTCAGCTTTCAAGGAAATAGAGACAATTCCCAACTGTAACTAATCCTTAAACGTTTTTGTTTTTTTTTTGAATAAAAACCCTAAAAGTTATATTTGGGACGAAAGATATTATTATATTAATATATTTCACCATAAGAGAAGTTATATTTTACCTTTACCTTGCCTTTTGTTAAGAAAATCAATTTTTGACTGTGTAGCACAAAAAAGCAAACAGGGGAGCGAAGGAAATTCGCACAACAGGAAGCTGTAATTGGCCCAGGAGCGCTTGAGCAAACAGCAAACGGCAAACATGGCCAAAGTCAAAGGCGACGGAGGGGGAGAGTTGCTTTATTGGATCGGCAGCTGTTGCCCGATAAGGTCGCACCCAGAGCCCAGAGATCCCGGACTCCTTACTCCATATCCCACGTCCGAAGACCCGACACAATGCCAACTGATTGCCGTCTTGCGTGTTGCCTTTCCTTCCGCCCCGACTCACACACCACCCGAGCCTTATTAATTATGACGGGACATGAATTGATAATGGCGGGCCTTCAGCCCCCAAGAACTGCCGATGAACGGCGATAGATATGCCCCGTCCGGGAGGAGGGGTTCCTCGATGATTCCGCTTGATTGGGATCGGAATCGGGACGGGATCTGATCGGGATTGGGGTCGGGCAGCTAATGGCGCCCATCCCAAATGAAATGTAATTATGAGAGTAACGAAACGCTTGTAAAACGGGAAGCGAAAGGAAGTTGGCCAGGCCCAGACGCCTGGACGGAATAATAAAGAGTGGAGTTTATGGGAAGGCAAACCCAGGTAGCCACTCTTGGTAATTGTCTTCAATTACTAGAATTGCAAAAAGTATGAAGATATTTAAATGTCTGGAACAACGTAAATGTTATATGGGAAATATAATACAAATCAGTACTAACATTTAAAAAAGTATTGAAAGGGAATTTTTCTGCTCTTAATTCTGGCAATATTGATTCTTCGGATACAATCCAAATGTATTTGTCTTCGATAGTTTCCCTATGACTTCATGACAATAAATAATATTATGTGTGTCTAATATTTTAAATATATGCATATATATTTATCTATCTGATTTCAGGATAATTTTGTATAAATGCATTTCATTTCTTATTTCGAGAATCCTTAGCAGGATTTTTGACAGTCCTTTCGAAATCTAAAAAAACGATAAGCAATCCCCACAATTAAATCAGCTCTGGAGCAATAAAAAATGCTGTGGAACCCTATAATTATTTACAGTTATCACACAGATCGCATGTGCTTCCCCTAATCAAGCCTTTCCACCTCATTTCAGATGCAAACATGTAAATATCATAAAGTTGTGTACAAATAAATCAAATCATGGTGAGAACAAACAGCCCGCATCAGGCGGCATCATATACACATGTTCCAATATGTTCAGAAAAAAAAAACTATACCGAGACCCATCCATCCCCCCTGCTATCAGTCAGCCAAAGTTCAATAAACAAAGTCAAAAGAACGGGTCTGTGATAAGGGAGAGGAGGGGTGGTAGACTTTCGATCCCACTAACATACTATATAACTTGAAACCAAATAAAACGCTCTTGTTCCCGTGTGCTTGACAGAGCGAATGCAATCAGAACTCGCACCTTCAGATACAGATACAATAACAGATACAAGCACAGATACGAGCAACGGTGCAGATACGGATACTGGCAGACACAGATACAATTAGCGTCGTCTCTTAGGCAATGGCCTTTGATGTAGGCCCTCGTGATGTTAACAACCGGAGAAATACAACCAAGTGTGAAGTTTTTTCAGGCCGCACAAGGGGGACGGGATGGAGCGGGTCATGGGGAATGGGCATCAAAATCAAATTCAATTGAAAAAGTTGAAAGCAGAGCTGTGAGGAAAAGTCAATAATCATATTTAATACACCCAACGCGCTCGGTGGAGGAAAGCGTATCCCCATGTTTTCCTCCTCCATTTGCTTGGCACGAAAATAAGGCAAAAAGTGTACTAAGTCCGGACAAGCTCAGAAAAAATTAAATTAAATTAAATGTTGCCAATGCCTTTCCGACAGAAAAAAAAGACAAATAAATATTAAATAATATTATATAAAACTCTACTCAAGGAACTAGAATCACAAATAGGTATCCCCTTTTTAGTCTATTATTCGGATTAGTGTATTACGTTATGTATTACGTTAAGAAGAACTCAGATGTCTTTCGGAAGAGAGGTGGCTATCATTCCTTAGGTAACAGCTGGGTCCGTTGTCTGTCCCTGCCTCTATGTTAGCTCCATGCTCCTCCCCTGTTCCACGCCGTGGCAATTCACTTGGCCAACATCAAAAGCCCGTTCGAGTGGCGGCTGCCACTTTCCAAGAGTGCGAATTTAAAACAAAATGTTGCAAGATGCTGCGGGCTGTGCACCGCACCACCTCCTGCCCCACCTCTACCGCTCTGGCAGCCGCCAACTCCTCCGACTTCATCTGGGCCCGTTTGATTTCGTTTGGCTGATAAGCCGAGTTGGCCGTAGCCGTAGCTCTTCACATCATGCGTAAAACGGCGTCAAAATGCAAATGTTGCGCAGGAAACAGCCGGGCATGATTTCCCTCTTCCCCGTGCGTCCATTCCCTCCTCCGCCCCGATGGTCCGCTACTGCCACCGCCTGGCCACGGCGTAAATAAACATTTTGCGCTTTAATTTATGTTGCAACGTTTGTTGCATGGGGAGCATTTTATTGCACATTCGCCTGGGGCTGCATTGCGAAATTTATCATAAACTGCGAGCTAAATGGGCCAAATGGGGGCAGCATCTCCGCCGCCAAATAAGTTTTCCGCCCATAAACTATGTTAAATATTTAGTTGTAAAAAGTGGCATAAATATTTGTGAAGGGCAGAATTGTTATAAATAGTTCTTCAACTTCCAACGTGAATGAAAGAGGTGCAATCATGTTGAACAAATCTATTTTCTGAAAACTTATTTGCAGCAGTATCACAGAACTTTATTGTTTGTTTTTCTTATAATATAAGTACACAATTTGATATAATTGATAAGCTTAGGGAACAATACCATAGTAAGACTTCACAGGAATACCTTTTACAAGACATAAATATACAATCTCATAGGCCTGATCAAATCGTCTACAAAGAAAATAGAATATTAATTATTACCCTTTAGACAGCGAAAAAATATTGAATGTTTCAAACTCCTTTAATTATTATAAACAAATATGTTGCTTAAATTCGATGTTTTTCAGAATTCTGTCTATGAAAAAAGAATTTTTGGAAGAAGACACCCAAGATAATTGCATTTAAGGTTCCAATTTAGTTCCCTAGGAATTCAGAAATGGAAATTATTAAATTTAGCCATTATTATGATTTTCTTAATGTTCTGATCTTAATGAAATGTTTTTTAAATATTCCCTAAAAAATATACTAAAATAAAATGTAATATCTATATTGTTTCTAAAGTTTTACAGACAACATGTACATACATATATAAAGACACATAATTGTATGTAAATATGTATGTATACATAAACACGGCCTAATCCTCTTGCTTCAACTAAGCCAATTTGTGCGGGCAATTCAGTGCCGATCCAATTAATATTGAGACCTGATTAGGCACAATTAAGACAATGGCCGTTCGTGGCCATTGAAAACCATTAGAACAGAAATTTTCCAAGTCATGTGTCCGGAGGTGGTCAAACAATTACCTGGTCCACCTGGCGTCCTTTACCTGCGCAGTGCAACTTCGGCGGACTGCACTCATTTAAAATTTAAATGTGAAAATAATGCAAATTCATGTGGAGGCAGCATTTTGTTACGGCACCGCTGATAAACAACACGAGGACAGAGCAGGGGCCTGTTTGGACAGTTGCTGTTGGCACACACCATACATACAGTGTGTATAGTGGTGCCGGCCGGATCCCTGGCTCGGGACAAGGACAACATCGTGTACATGTTAATTACTTGTGAAAATATGCAACAGACGGCAAAAACAAGGGCCGCCAGTTGCCATGAGCCAGACTTTTCGCACCAACTCAAATTGCCGGGTCGCCTGTTTTCGGGACCGGGACTGGGACTTGGGCGTTCGTGGATCGTATCGTTCCTTCTTTATGTTTCTGCTGACGAGTGCCCTTCAAAGTGAACCTGCCCGGCTTAACAGGCCAACAGCGCCGCGGACCCGCACTCTGGTTGCACTCCCCTGGCCGGGACTCGACACGGCCCTCCGCTTCCGTTTCTATTCCGAAGGGCTTGGCTTGTGTGCGGGCATACTAATTACAAAGGCAAGAACACACTCAAAAAAAGCGAATACTATATAAGACTAGAATTTTATAAAAAATATGTTAACCACATTTGTCAAATTCTTTTATTTAAATTAAAAGTTATTTTTCCCTCTTTTTTTAATTCGAAATTTGTAAAAAGCAGATACATATAGTTAGGTGTAATAAGTTCACTCTGAATGACTTACTATTAGTATGAGTTTCTTTCATCAACTAGCTACAATAAGTTCCATTAATTTTGTTTAAGTGCATGACCAGAAGCAACAACGGCAACCCCGACGTGCCGCATTGGATGTGGATCTTTAATCGCTCCCCCTTGAAGCGACTTTTTGTGCGGCACACTCATTAAGCGAAACTGAAAACCAGAAACAACTTCAAATCACACATCGTTTCTTTCTTCTTTCTCTTCCGCCCCTTTGGTGCAAGTGTGTTTTGTTGTTTTTTTATTACATTTCGGGACTGCCGGGCTTGTATCTTTCGCCCGGGCCTAATTGCTTTTTATGACAGTCGAGTGAATATGATAAATCTTTTGCCGTGGCCCGACATTATTTCGACATTTGTTTGGCTAGCAACATTCTTGGCAATTAAATTTATGTTTGTATTTCGTTTGTAGTTCGCTCCCCGATAATAATACCTGACATGTGTTACGGGATGGTGGCCACCACCCTCTTCCTTTCAGATCCAGCCCGTCCACCCATCCATCAGTTGGTCGGAGGAGCGGCGAAAATGTGTCAGCTGTGCAAGTGTCTCCGTGCTTGACACTTATTTGCAATTGGCTTGAGGTTTAAGTCTGGCACTGGGACAGAAAATTCCCTTTAAGTGGCCTTCAGTGGCTTAATCCTCGTTGAGGGCAAATACTGCGGGCCACTACAACTGGGACAATGACGGGTCCACTTTCAACTCCACCAGGGTGTGAAAATATTCTGCCACTCAAGGGCGCTGAAGGAGAATATATTCCGCATTTATAGGGAGTAATTATTGATTTTTTTTAATTTCAGTTCATACTTGTTAGCGTCTTAATTATATGTATAGAGACACGAGACAGCTGCTAAATATTTAGTACACAAAAAAAATTATAATCTTACATTTTTTTATTTTAACCAAAAAACGTAGATATTTTTTTCTCAGTAGTCAGCATTTTAGAGGAAATTTCTTATTCGTAACCTAAGGACAAAGCATTAATTTCATAAAAATATTATCAAAGTTAATCGAAATTTGTATAAAGAGAAATCCAATTTGAAATAAAACACATAAATCACATAAAGTTGTTTAAATATACATTCAAGAAATATTCGTCATGGGCAAATATATGTCTTTATACTATTAAATATATTAGCATACGTTTAGATAAGCTCCGAATCGGAATTGAGTTTTATATAAACTCTGAGTTATTATAGATTTGCAAGAGTCTTTAGCATATTTGACCGACTTAACCTCAGCTGTGACTAACGTTAGGCATAATTTTTAAGCAAATTTTCTGTGTCAAATGAGGTAAGGCCGAGGTTTTGACAAAAGTGAAATCCGCCAAGACAAATATGGCACTGAGCTGGCAAAGTTTCCGCGGGAATAAAGCCAACCCATGCGAGCCCAGCCATATTGATCCGACAACAATTTCTCTTTCAGCGCGCGCTTGCAGTACTTTTGTGGAAGTGGAAGTGGAACTGGGACTGGGACTGGCATTCGGCAGATTAGCATTCGAGAGCTGTGAAAATGTTTCGTAATTTTGTGAATTTTACAAACAAATACAAAATCATCCGGGGCATGATATCATACGGCACCCTCTGGCCCTGCGGGTCCCTCATCGAGCAAACTCTGATCGAGAAGAAGACATTCCGAACGTACGACTGGATGAAGTGTCTCAGGTGGTATCCTATCCATCTCGGCCCGAATCGATGACTAATTGGTTCGTCATGCTTCATTTTTCCTCTGCAGGTTCAGCTTATTCGGCTTCTTTTTCATGGGTCCAACTATATATGTGTGGATCCGATTGGCGGGCGTTATGTGGCCGCGCACCGATCTTAAGTCGTCGTTCTGCAAGGCAATTACCGAGCAGACGGCGTACGATCCGATGGCCATCAGTTCCTTCCTCTTCTTTATGACCCTGATGGAGGGGAATACATATGCCGAAGCAAGGCGGGAGGTAAGGTTTATATTATGTTATAATAATAAAACTCCTTTTATGACGGTTAGAAACGAAAAGTCAAATCGGCCGTTTCTATCAGCAATCCCAATCCCAAATTTCTAACTATACCGAAAATAATACCGGAAATAATATATCTATAACCTTTGAAAACGAAAGATATAGTCTTGATCTAATTTGGTGTTGAATATGTCTTCTAAATAATATCAAAATAACCTGCAAGAGTATAAAAAGGAAAACTGATCGTTGGAAACCTGCCATCTCCCAGTTGTGCTCATTACTTTGTGGCCAGTTTTCCATCCGATATCACCTTGTGGTATTTTTTTTTTTTTGGAATTGGGTCTCGGATTTCCACCGGGCTTCTTGCCGCAGTTTCGGTGTGTGGGTTTTGTTTTCGGAAATCCATTTTCTCACGACACCGTGGCGGTATCTGAATCTTTGTATCTGTCTCTCCGTGGCGCAGCATCTGTACCGGCCTCCGTATCTGTATCTGCGACTGCGGCTGTAATGTAAGCATGCATAAATATCACCTGTCTGTCGCCAGCCTCCGTCTCTGCCTCCATATCCATTTCTCCGTCTGGTCCTCCGCACCGAGTTGTCAGCATTGATTTGTTGGCTCTGCGGCCATACTTTGAGATACTTTGGATTACTATAGTTCGGGGCACTTCGCTCCGGGCTCGAGTTCGGTTCGATGACTGGCCCCTGGCTGACTTCCACATCATTAGAAACCATTTATCTTGATAAATGTAAATGTTTTACCATATATTTGTGTCAAACGTGCGTCGTCTCATTTGCTTTGCATGCGTTCCATGAAGATCTATGGCCTGACTGGCCCCTGGCCGATGTGATTGGCTCTGGTTTTGGCTGTTAAAGAGTTTTTTACCCTAAAGATTAAGATATTGTCCCGAAGGCTGAAGTCTACGATTATTTTGTAGCATTTAAATATTAAGAGATTTTTTTGCATTTGAAAACGAATTCTAACAGTCGTGATTATTCTAAACCAGTTATTCTAAAGCATTCACTGTGTATCTTAATGTTAAGTGTTTTCGATTAGATATCTCTTGACATTCCCTTGAAAATGTATGGATATTTTTCCAATTATGTTTCACAAATGGCCAAATTCAATAAAACCTTTAAATTTAAATGGAAAAGTATTCTCACAACGGTGGTCACTCGATAATTAATAGGCAGACCTCGACAACTGCCCCGCGGCTGGCTTTTAGCTCTGGATATCGTTTACACATTCACACTCGGTTCGCGGCAAATGTTGGCAAAAGTGAAAATTTCGAAGCCCAGCAATGGCGATACCTTTTAATTAACAACATTAACAATAATGCCGCGCCCCCCAGAAAAAGAGAGAGCAGTCGGGGCAATGAATAAAATTTTAAAGGTCTCCCTGCACCGTCGGTCGCCTGCCACTTAATTACAATTTTCCGCACCAACGTTTTCCAGCTCCTAGTATTATGTCACCGCATTCATCCCTCACCATTGCTCCTCTCGTTCCCAGGTCAGCGATAAATTCCTGGACGCCTACAAGGTGGGCGTTATTTATTGGCCCTGCGTGCAGACGGTGAACTTTGCCTTCGTGCCGGCTCGGAACCAGGTCGTCTTCACCTCCTTCTTCAGCATGTGCTGGACCACATTTTTGGCCTACGTCAAGTTCCTGCAGTTGCATCCGCACGTGGACGTGGACCACCATGCCGTGGACATTCACTTCCTGGAGATGTGAGTCCCGATCGGAGTAGATAAATCTAAGTCTAACTCCTAGTTCGTTCCCCGATAATGATTTTTATAATTTATTTATTTTATTGTAATTTTATGAGGTCTATAAAAAATGTATAAATTTATGTGCGCCCCGATAAATGAGTTGAGATAAGTTCGCTGTACCCGTTTCCCTCGGATTTGTTAATGGTATTATGGTTGAGATTTATTAATCTGGCGTGTTTTAAAACCTTAGGGGATTAGAAATGCTGGGAGGATGGCCCTGGAGTGTACTGATCAATAAACAGAAAAGATACGGATCGTTAGAGTTAGTTGAAGGGAATATTTTATACGCCCATATAGCCAGCAGTAGTGAGATTTCATATAAGAAATTTAATTCTATAGAAGCATTTTTCAAAATACTATATTTTTTCAAATAAAAAACTTTGACAAGCTATGCGAACTGTGACTGGCAAAGTTTGTTGCATAAATTGACCCGGATCAGCATTTATCAAAATTAATATTTATTATTTGTGCGCTTCTTTCGCTCTGGGAATGGGGCTCCATTAAAATGCATACACAACATCTATGCATATTATATACATATGCCATATAATATATATATATGTATCTGAATATCTGCGGGTTTGTTGAAGTGGAACTGGTCGGAAGGGCGGAATCGAGGGGAGCTAAGTGGTCGTGCTGAATGCGAGAACTGAATGCATAAATAATGCCGATTTAGATTATTCTGAAACAGAAACATCATCGCCGAGCTGCGGTCTGCACTCGGATATTCGCAGTCGCATTCGGATTTGGACAAAAATGCCACAGAACAGGGCGCAGACGATGACGAGGCCATAATCAGGCGAATTAATATGGAAATTTATGCAGAGCGAAAAATGAAACCGCAGAAGTAAGCCCAGAACACCGAGCCGAAACCAAAACGCATGTGGGTTCTGTTATCAGTCCGGGAAAACGTGGCGCACTTCCTGGCCAAACCAGTGGTTTTGTTGGACTACACTGCACAGCAACCCAAGAGATCTTAAGTTGGTTAATTCAGCAAAAGTTGCTGCAATATAAAACACTGCAAACAACACAGAATAATATTAAAAATTAAGAGAAAATTACTAATTATTTTTCTTAGGGAAGTTTTCATATTTAATTCAACAAATTTCCGTTTGTTTTAATATTATAATATAATCGAAATAATATAAGTAATATTTTTTATTTAAACCCGGATGCTTTCAATTAATTGTAATCTCATAAAATTCTTTTCCGTGTAGCCAAGCTGTGAAAAAACAATTGAAACAAGAGTTTCATTTAATTCTGCGTCGGCTGGCAGGCCAATTTCCTATCCGCCCAGCGCCCATTTCTCAGTGTCTTGCCGGGGTCTTTATGCTGCTGTTTTATAGCGCATTAATTTCGAAAGTAGCGCTACGTGTGCCAAAAATCATTAGCAACGGAATTACGCTCAATGAAATGCAGTCGGCGTCGCGTCGCGTTGCCGGCAAACAAAAGCCGTCCAAGGGGAGATAATAAAGCGTGGCCGGGCCAGGTCGGTCTTCGTCCTCGTCCTCTGTCGGCTTCGATGTTGTTGTCGATGATGCCGGAACCGGGGAACTCGGGATTGCGATGCGGAGTGGATGTGGGAAAGGGAATGGGAAGGGGGAACGGCAAAGGCAGGGGAGAGGTGGAAAATTGTTGGAGGGGGAAAAGTCGACACCCGCCAGCCGGCAGCCGTTTGACGTTAACGTTTTCTACTGCTTATAAATTTACCCTAACGACAAGTTAAATGCTGAATACGAAATGCCGCTGACGGAAGGGTTCCCATTTCGGAACCCTCAGAGATATTCGAACACAGGATGGAGAATTTGCCGCCAAGATGAAGCCTTAATGTGCTTGATGTCGAATTTTGAAAATGTATGCAAAGGGAAAGGAAAGTTAACGTGCAACTTTGAGTGCTTCTTTAGACCAATTAAAATTTAATTATTTACCAAGGTAAAGCCGTTTATGAACGTGAAGCCAAATATAAGTTATCCTAAACTTTACTATTTATAAAAATAATGAAACTTATAATGATAATATACAAGTTGATTAATTAAGTATTGAACTTTAATTAGTTAGTTATAGCTTAAAGGAATCATCTTAACATTACATTAAAATTGACAATTACAATTACCCGACCATTTATTTAATAATAATAGTCGCAAGAATGTATTCGAACAGGCAACAACGAAGAGATTCGCACGTGTAAGTATTGATTTGATTTAATCAGATGCGAATTTCGGACAGATATCAGCCCAATTCGGAAAGGTAAACAGGTTGCGTATGTATCTGAATCTGTTGATGTGCTCGTAATCTTATCGCTGGGGAATAAACCATTATTAGATAATAAGCGGAACTAATTTGCTAAATGAAATTATGCAAATGGCGTGTGCAGTCAGTCATCTATCTTTCCTATAGATGGTAGGATGTTTCAGTCCAAGTCCTTCGATTTGGTCAATGAGGAAAAGACGAAGAAGCCGGAACGACTATATCAGCCACGACGGATGCGATGGCTAAAGTACATTATACTGCCAGCCGTCTTCGCGTTTGTGCTCCTCTTAATTCTGGTCAATGTAGATTTCTCCGACAACAGTGAGGATGTGACATCCAATTCAACGGGTCTAGGGGTAGGCTTGCACTGGGAGTTGGTTACAGGTGGATATGACACAACAGAAAGAGAAGAGAATTCCACTCAAAAAATTTCAAAGGCCAATGCTCCAGGATTTGGAGACACCACAACAACCATAACACCAGACCCACCTCAGGATACTACTAAAACAACAGAGGGAACTTCTACTAGTACCATTTCTGCTCCATCCACTGCGGAAACTTCATCACCTACAACTATAACACCTTCAACAGTATCGCCGACAACCCAATCACCAAATTGCGACGAGGTACTGTGCCAGGAGTACGCGTGTTCGGTTCCCCAGGATAAAAGCACAACGATATCAATGCCCTACGAGATGATCCTAAAGTTTAAGAATCTAAAAAACCACACGGTTAAGGTCGCCATAAGCGAGTGTGAGTCATCCCAGATGAGGATAATCTACTTTACGGACAAATCATCCATCGGATCTCTGGATCAAGAGAGTTTGGAAGTAATGTTGAGTAATAGAACAATTGGTCTGGACTGCGGCACACCCTATATTTACTGTGTTATGCTGGGCGGGAGAGTAACCGAAACACCAGAGTGTCTTCCCCACAGGACAATGATATGCGAGTCATATTCTTCGCAAACAGAATCCTGGTTCGAGGCTAACGGGGGTCTAGTCATTGGACTGGGAGTGGCGGTTATTTTGATTAGCAGCCTCCTTGGGATGCTGATATTGTACGGCACCCTCCGTTGGAAACCCTCTCTATTGAGGGTTTCTAAGCCCCAAAATGGTTCTTCACGAGACTCGAATACTATGGTTCTGATTCCGCAGGAATCTGAAAAGAACGAGTACGGCATTGCAAGGTATGTTTTCAATTTTAAATTTATAAATATGCTTCATCCTTGCCCTCTTTTTGGACTACTATTAATATTTAAGAATAATTTTACTAATTGTGCTGATAAACTTAATTCAAAATGGTCAAATCATATATTTTTTATATATAAATATTATTTGCTTATCTATTTGCGCCTCTAATCAGTGCACCGATTTCGACGGTGGACAATAACGAATACATAGTCGCTTACCACCGATATCTGGAGCACGCGAATCTCCGGCAAATGGAGTCCAATAAATACATAACTCCGCCCAGGGAAAGGGCGCCCTCCGTACCGCCGTCCTGTGGCAGTTCCGACCATCGCCCGCTCCCGCTTCCGCTTCCGGCCAGGAATGTGTACGAGAGTCTTGATCTTTACGAGGAACTGCCATAGAGCCATAAGTTTAGAAAATATAAAATCGGTTTACATATGCAGAAATTTGTTTATAAAAACCCAAATAGAAATGTTAATACCTAAAGGCTGTTTTGCGAGTTTAAATATATAAAAATAACTATGATTTGCTATCCAAATTACTGTTATTAGGAGTACCTAGCATATCTAGCATGAATTAATATTCAATATCCGAAATGTACCACCAACCTGCAACAATAAATAATTAAAACACCATTACAAGCACATGAATTGACAGAATTTGATTCTGCATTGAACTGCATTAAACTGTGGAGAAATACAACACATTTAATATTACTTTTGTATTCTTTTTTTACTCTTTGTGCATATCCTAATAAAACTGGGAAACATGTCTGGATTCTGTGAAAGCTGGCACAGTTCAATGCGTTTATTTAGCTTTAATGAGCTCCAGTTAGCGATGGGGGCGCAGAAAACTCCATCTGAATACGCCCCATTGTGGAGCCTGGCATTTGCCCTTCCTGGGGACTCGGAGATGTACTTGTGGCGCACAGTTTGTTGACTTGCCACATGCATAATAAAATATTTTTGTAAGCGCTTTTTATGGCTGACATATCTCTTAATACACACACACACTCGTACACACACCCAGATCTCTTTTTGCGAGCGTTTTGCCAATTTATTTGCGCCCCCGTTTCAGCTTGGATGTTTTTTGGTTTTATTTTTCGGTGCCCTGCAGGCTGTCGCTGCCATAATTTCCCAGGCACATCCCCAGCTAAGCGGGAAAGAGAAAGAGAGAGACGGGGCAGAGGGCAGGAGGACGGAGGCCGAAGGCGAGGGAGTGAGAGGCAGGGACTCTGTCAAAGTCCGGCCAAGTCTCTCGGCCATATGTTGCACACATTATGCTTACTTAACAATTAGAGACGCTCTTGTAATTCCACAAAATTGCTTTGTTCGCTTGGATTTTGTTTTTTTTTTTGCTCCGAGGGAGGCTCTCGACTTTTGGGGAAGGGGGAAGCGGTGCCGATGCTATGTATATGCTGCTTCGGGGGCGGGGGCTGGGAAGGAAGTGCCGCAGAGTGGCTTTTGTGCTTGTTCCTTTCCGAGCTCTTTGGTCACTGAGCTGTGAATGGTTATGAGCTTTAAATCCAAGGAAAATGCTTTGATAGCCAGGCTGCAGTTATGTTTGGGAACGGAAACTAGTCAGGGGATTGCTCGCAGAAGGTAAGACCTGAGTTTTCCGGTAACCAGCACATCGTTCTTTCAACTAAACGAAATTAGGCTTTCTTAATAAGCATTTCGACAACCCCAGAATTAAAAAATAGTTCACAAACAAATAAATACACAGATGACCAAAATACTTGCACAATATTAAATCCTTTTTATTAATTAAATGTAAAATTAAGTAGAATTCCTTTTGTTAGCAGTCAAGCCTTTTAAAAATAAAATAAAACTCTAAAACGATTAGATCGTCATCCGTAATGAACTCTGAAGTGGCACACAGTCCATTCCCAGAAGACGGAACCCTACTCTTCACTGGTGGCGGAGGGAGCGGACGGGGCTTCCCATTATCTCAAGTGCGAAGCGAGGGAAACCTTAGACGGTGTCACAGCCGAATGCATCTGGACAATCCCACATGTGGGCAACTGGAACGATGCGATATCGGTCGCGATTGATATTAATGATTTGCAGCAGAGGCCATTAAGTTGTTTTGTACCTTTCCATCAGCAGAGAACTATGTAGGAAAACTCTCAGATTGCAAGGCCCGGAGCGGAGGCGTTGCTCCGGACAGATTTACACAGGAGGTAAGGTATGGTATGGTATGGTTCGAATGCCTACCCTCGCTGGGAAACCCCATGGCTCTGGCTACGAAATCAAAGACCCTTTCGCTCATTTTCCATTTGCCCGCTGATAACGGACACGAACCAACGGCCCCGTAACGTGGCATTTGTTTAATGGATTAAAAATAATAGGTACGAGCGGGCAGCGGGGAAGCAGGAAAAGCGGGCCCAGCACAGATAAAAATCGCAGCACGTTTTGTGTGCGCAGGGAAAATGGAAAATGTGCCGCGGCGTGTCATAAATTAATTTTTGTAAATTCTGCAGCCTGTCTGATTCGGTTGCGGATCGGTATCGGCATTATCCCAGCCCCGAGACAGGGATTCTTATTAATAATAATAATGCCACACGGCTTTGATGGACAGACAAAGGATTTTCCCGGACGTTGTGGGTGGGTGGAGGTGGACTCGCTCTATGGAGACGTACGGATGCGAAACCACTTTCATTTCAGGCCTTAAGGGTTGAAAGCCTTGCCCTTCCCCTTCGCCTCTCCGCTGCGGTTGTCAGGCAGAGAAGCTTTTAAAAAATTATGCAAAAATCATGATTAGGCAATTTCCCGATGCTGGAATGGAACGGTCTGCGGGTCGTGTCTCCCGGCAGCTAATTAGCCATTCATGGAGTGTAGTGAGCTGTCGGGGGAATATTTAAACAGTTGGCTGCTTCCCAGAAAGCGGCGGCAAAAGTTTAATTAGTCCGGGCGAATGAATGTGCCTTATGAATATGAAATCCGCACACAAATCTATTCAGCCCCGATCAGACGCACTCGTATTCTCGTATCCTTGAGATTCCGGCTGGGTTCGGCTCAGTTCGGTGCGGTTCAGTCCTCTTCAGTTCGGTTGAGTTGAGTTGCGACTAATGAGCCCGCGCAGAATTGGCGCGAAGCTAAACAAAAACGGCGCACAAAATGTAGCAATTATGGGGCGGGACAGAGAAAAACTCACATTAATGACAAAAGCCAGCCAAGTACTCGGCGCATGAGGAGAGGCTGCTTAAGACCCGCAACAAACGAGGGGCACTTAAAAGATGAAACATAAAACGGAGCCCCAGAAGCCCATAAAAAACACATTGTGCCGGGGCCGCACTTGAAAGGCGAGTTCTTACCCTACCCCTCGCCCTGTGCGTCCTTTACACTTAAAAACATTGCATTTCTATTCATAATATGTTCTGGGCATATGATTCTTTTCAACATTTCCATTTGCATCTGAAATCCATAGCTATCTGATTCTCTTTAAATATAGGTATGATAAAGCAACAATGGAAAAACAGGAACGCTATGGTAGAGTCTCCAAATTAGGCTTAAGAATCCTTGAAACCGGTTTGACCGAAATATAATTATCAACTTGAGAGCTTAAAAGAGCTACTGCAAGGAACCAGATCTCCTATTAAATACCTTTGAAACTCCAAAAGACTAGATAAAAAGAGCTATATACAATACTTATATATCTTATAAAAATTACAGCCTAAGGTCAAAGATAACATAATCCATTTTATTCTAAATCTTGGGATATGTCCTCAGTGTAGCCCTGTCATATGGGACAAAGAAGCAGTTGCTTTGTGCTCGTCGGAAGGGGCTGTCATAAAATTGCAACATAAAAATAAAAATTAAACCACTAAACGCAGTCCAAACGCGACCGACTTGCGTCCAGACCCTGACTTTTAAGTTCTACGTTCGTCCTCCGCCCACAAATCGATTTGACTTTGGGCTGCTGGCTCGACAGTTCGAGGAGCGACCCCAAGGGCAGGACCTCACGTTCGCCCGCGATAAGGACGAGGGTGTGTGAGTACCCCTAATGATATTCAATAATAATACATGCGCATAAAACCCACTTGCGACCCACCGCCCGAGAGTCGTCAACATTTCAGACATGCTCCGGCTGCGCCTTCAGAATTTAATGTGCTTATAATGCCGCCCGCTGGCTCTTTGCCATAAACAGATGCAGTCCTCACTCCCAGATAATCCCCACGCCCCGTCCCTGCCCCTGTTCCGATCCCGATCCAGATCCCAATTCCGAATCGAATCGGATACGGCACACACGCAGCCACACTCACGTAATTGTGAGCCCAGCACCCTCGACACATTTTTAACAGCAAATGATGTCAATTTCCATGCCCGCCAAGGGCAGGGTTAGCGTTGCGCTGGGAAAACTCCCCAGATGGAAACGCAGAATGGAGGTCCCTGGAAATGCGGAGCGCGTTTTGTTATTCTATCGAAAATTGAACTTAATTGGTGCGTGAAGTGTGCACTGAGTGGATTTGATGGCTGCCAGGCAACTATTGTAGTAGAGCAGCAAATTTGTCTGCACCGTCGCGTTTCTTTTCGCCGTCCCAAACTCAAGGCCCATCCACCTGGGCTCATTATAATTTACCAACAGTCAACGGGCAGAGCTGCAATCAAATTGGACAGGCTGTGTGATATACGAGGGCGGAACTTGAATAAATAAGGAATAAATCCAGAGGACACACACTATAGAGCTAAAGAAAATATGTATTTTGATTATTTATTCATAAAAACATTCTCTCATTACTAATAGTGTTGTTTAAAATAACAGCGAAATTAAATGATTAATTCCTACTGCTCCTACTGATCATTTTAAATAAAATTTTATAGTAATTTAATCTTAAATTTGTTTAGATGTTCAACAATAAAGATATTATGTAGGGGTCGTATCCCCTAAAGGTATGCAACGTTTTAAGTAGACCATTATAATGTTGCAACGAGTGAGTTCTTAAATAATAAATCAAATTAGTTGTGTGCCTAAAATATAAAAAAGAAATAGAATTCATAGAAATAGAAAACATTTTCAGAGTTACAAAATAATACATTTCTAGGCTTTTAAAACTAAAATGAACAGAATAGTTACAATCTTAGAAAGAAAGAAGACGCTCGTCTTTGACACGATTAAGGATCCCATTTATATAATATATTCTTTATACCTACCCCGGCAAATCATTGTAATTGCTGCCCACATGTTAGGAACCTTTATTATTTTCTGAATTGGCGGAGCAAAAACTGGAATTTGTTGCCGCAGTGAGGCAAGGCAGCAACCCTTTCGGGTTCGTTTGTAGGTGAGCTGCTTTCTGCTATCTGCGTAATCCCATCATGCCCGGCAATCAAATTAATTTGCCATGCCCCAGTTCGCCACGAAATGGCCGACCTACCCTCGTGGCTGAAATTCCAAAGGAAGGACTCGGAGACAGACATCCCAGGAGCCAGGGCAGGAGGCATGGCATCCAAGCTGATTAGCATAAATTCGTCTATGTCGTTGCTGGCAACGTTGTCGTCTTTTGTCAACGTGTCTGGCATGCCAAGCTGAAAAACTTTGCCAGTTTCCCTTCGACTCTCCCGAAGGTGAGGGACACTCAAACAGGAGCGGCCGAAGGAGCCGGAGCAGGAGCAGCCACGGCAGGCAGTCACGGACTTCGGCTGGGAAACATGTGTCACTGGGGCCTGTCTGCTTATTGCACGACTAATGTCACTTGCAGGCGGAGGCAGTCAACAAAGGGCGGCGCCAGGCCACGGCAAACTTCCTTGCACAAAGACTGGCTTTTTGGACTGCAACTGCAAGTGCTAGCATTCCTTCGGCTCTCCGGGGATGCGAAATTATTTCCAAGCCACTGACGTTGCTGGGTGAAGGACGAAGGGCGAAGGACGAAGACGAAGGACGAAGAAGCGTTTCTTTCTGTGTAGTTTTCAGTGATTACACATGATTACACTAATGAAAATATGCAGAGTCAAAAGTCCTTTGCCTGAGCAAAGAAAAGATTTTACAATTTTTCAACTTTTCACACAACACAGAAGGTGTTTTATTGAAATAAACCTAGTTGTACTTTTCTGAATATAATTATTAAGATTTGAATCTCTTAAATTAAACTTATTCATGATTACATAACCAATAGAGTAAATAATTTGCATATAAATATTAACTGTTATAAAGTAAAATGCTATGTGCAGTTTTTAAAATCTTTTCTTTATAAGAACAATTCTATCAATTGGCTTAAATACATTATTCCCTTAAATAGCCAATACTTCCAAGCACACTTTTATTATTATTTTTCTCTCATTTTGTTACTTTTAATGTATGATTTTTCATCTGAAGCGAATTGTACCCCTCTCAATAGTCTCATTAATCGGACATTCATACTTATCTCAACTGCTTCCCTTCTTCTAAAAAAATTTAAAAACAATGCAGCAAACAGTTGCTAAGCCGCAGCCAGGATCAGAATACGGATTTAAGGGACGAATCCCACAGATCGCTATTACCTCTCACCCCCTTATTGACGCCTGTTCAGCGCTGTCGACGCTCTAATTAACGCATTTTGTGTCTCAGGAATTTTTCAAGTGCCGATCTGTTTACGTGGAGTTCACCAAACAAACGTGACAATCGAGGAAGGAGTACGGGCAGCTGGGCACTAATCATATTTTAGTGCGGACCAACTAATTGCGAACGCGGTTTAAAATGCCCGCCTCCCCTTCTTATTGACACACAAGCGAACAAAGTGCACTCACACCGGTGCAGCGAGGCACACACAGATACTTAAACGTATACGCATACAGACCCGAGAGCAATCATGCGGCAAGGACGATGGCCGAGGGGGGAGGGCAGCAATTTACACCTGAGATCTGTAAAAATCACAAGGCATAGCAGAGATGAGGTACCAAGTCGAAAGAAGTAGACTACGGCTTACCATGTGTCGGGATCTCTAGCAATTTATATTTAAAAATGAATGAATTAATTCTTGTTTATGTTAAAAGAGATCAAACCAGCAAGGATCATAAAACATAAAACTAATAGTATACAAAATATAATACATTTATTTATAAAATATTTATATATACTTTGCATATATTTGATTTAAAGGGATATAACAATTAATAACATTCACATCACTAAGCATGTTTCACACATATAAAATCTCAAAAAGGTACAAATTGAACTGATCAAAATTCCATCAAAAATATTGAATAAAATAATTGCCAGATGCCTTTTAAACCTGAAACCCGAAAGAATGCATTCCTGAGAATTCAAGTTGTTTCTTAAACTTAAAATTCACAAGTATAAAATTGCAATTGGAGTCCGAAACTGCCACCCACGCCTGTGGCCGTTGCCGATGGCTTGTCACATCCACTCAGAGTGTCGTGAGCACTCCTTCTTCAGAAGGGAAGCAGGGTAGCAGGGGTCCAAAAATTGTTGCCTGGCTCTAAAGACGTGTTAATGAAGCAGACATGCGGGCCAGAACCCGAAGAGCCAAGTCGTGGTCTTCGCCATCGTCTTCAGCTTTATCTCGGGCCTTGTCTTGGTCTGGGATGTCGTCGTCGGCGCTGAATGAATTTGTATAACTTGCAAATCATGTTGACTGACGGAGAACAGGGTGATGAGGAGGGAAAGGTGCTGTGGGTTGCGGGGAGCTGGGGCACTGAGAGCTCCCAGCTCCGAGCTGACGTTTACTTTGGCCGGGCAAAATTTGTAAAGTGTTGAGCGCGGAGCACAAACACCCTAACCCGGGCCGGAGCCCGAATCCGAATCCGAACATATTGTGCTGCACACATTATGAAAATACCAAGGGGCGTGCGGGGAGCGATCTGGGGTTGTCTGTTCTACTAAATCAACATCATTAAGTTTTCTGTTTATAAAGAAAACACTCGAGCATCGTTTGCGAGCTCTTCTTTTAGTTCCCCCCCGAAGTTTGGCGCTCAGCTTATTGCTCCGGCGGAGTATTTACCCAGACCATAGAGGCGAAGATGCGTGCCGTGTTTTTTTAGGCTGGTTCCATCACGGCCAGCGCGAAGTCTTCAAAAAGCGATACAGCCAAGTGCCAAACACAAATTAGTAGTAGGCCGAGTGCTGACTGGCCGAGCAGAAAGTGGCAGGAAAGTGAAGTTTCCTGCATATTTGCCAAGGCATTTTACCAAAACGCTTGCGATGCATTCGAAAAAGGTGAGACTTTGAGACTCAAGCGACAATGCCCTTGCAGATAAAGAAATATCTGGACGTTTCGTTAGTTTTCTTCTTAAAATACACATGGCTTTTTGTATGTAAAGTATTGAATCCCAATTCCTAAGTTTGGCCTGTTTGGGTCATCATTTAAATTCAATAACCCCTTTCTCCCTGTGTATCTGCTGGCGGTCCCAGACATCCATTACGTGTGTCGAACGAGCGGTGCAACAAAATGTGAGGCAGAATAAACAACAAAGTCACGAAATTGTTTATACAATAAATAAAGTGTGTGTAGAGCGCAGCGTCTGCACCGAACAGCAAAAGTATCTTAAAGATACAAACAAGCGGCGGGCACTGGCGCACGCATACCGAACATGCCACCAAGCCATCTCCATCTCCATCCGCAGGACGCGGCAAATCCAAAATGCATCGCCCAGATACTCGGGCGTTCCGTCGGCTGCGAGTATCTGCACTTGCATGCGGCTCGAATTACAAGCAGGCAAATGTTTAAATACTTGAGTGCCGAGTGCACGAGCATATTAACTTTTACTCAGCGCTGGCTGTTCGCTGTTCGAAATTGTCAACACGACAATTCACTTAGATGTGCTCCTCCACCAACCGCCATCCGGCAGATGCACTGCAGCCATGTCATTAGAAGCCGCTTCCCCCGCTGCCAGATCTCATGGCGCCTCATGGCTGTTATCTCACTTGTCCCGGACAAAACTTGCCTCAATCCAAGTATATTAAGTAATGCTCCCAAAGAATGACTTCTAGCAAACTCCTTTGCTACATTTTTTATTTAGGAATAAATCAATAGCGTACTGAAAAACTGTTTTTCTTCTTAACCAAAAAGGCTATAGAAAAGGCACCTAAAAAGTACATAGGAACATAGCTGTTTGCCAAGTGCAAGCGAAAAATGGTGTGGATTTATCCAAGGCAAGCACGGCTCCCTTGGACTCCAATCGAAAAGCTGCTACTCTGGGAGACATATCAAACTGGGCGCCGCTGCCCAGCAGCCATCTCTGGTAGAACCAGGCACTGCTGTCATTCGGATCCGTAAATGCGGCCGGAAGCACCATCTCCAACTCTTGCTGCAGTTTCTCCTCACTCATGGGCCGATCCCACTGCTCGTTAGGATAGAGTTCCGGGAGCAGCAGGCTCCGGTGATGCCAGCTGGAGTAGATGGAGAAGTTCGTCTTGATATTCTCGGTGCAAGAGTCCAGTTCCTGCGCTCATCGAACTTAAGGTACTTGTTGCACAGATGCAGATCTCGCTGCCACCGTCCAGCACTGATGGTGCCAGACATTGTAAGACCATCGGTAAAGTCCAGTTCATAGCTGTAAAGCTACAGCCACTAAATTTTGACGCCACCTATTGATTCTTGTATAAAGCGGTATCTATTAGTGACATTCGCGAAGTAAATATTTTCAAAGTTCAATTGCAGAGAGCACTAGTAACATATTTCCCTTTATTTCGCTGAACAAAATTTACGTGTTAATACATAGTGGAGAAAAAATGAGTTTTTTGGTATTTAAATTGAATTAAATCAAATTTTCAATTATAAAATGCCTAAAAGATGCCTAAAAAATTAAGCTTGAAAAAGAAAGAAACGATTGCCCATGTTTGCCCACCCTTGACTTTTTTTCCAATTTACAATTAATTTAGAATTTAAATCTAAACAAAAAACGTTTGCCCGCAAATTAAAACTAAATTTGTTTTTTAACATAAATAAAAATAAATTTATTAATAAAAACTAAAGCAAAAGACTTGATTTCAGAACCAATAAGTTAATAGCTTGACTGTTAGTTATTAGTTCTGCAGGCCGTTAAAAAAGGTAAAAGGTGGACAAACAATGGATGAAATGAAATTAAAAAAAATAATTAAATGCGTTTCAGCATTTTCAAGCTAAATTCATTTTGGCTTTTATTTCGCCAAATGAGTTGAATAAAGCGCCTCCTGTTGGTTTTTTTCTAAATTATGCAAAAACATAGAATGAAGCGGTCTCTATTAGTGGATCCTGACTGTCGCAAACTATGTTATTTAAAATTTCAATTGCAGAGAGTGCTAGTATTATATTTCCCTTTATTTTGTTGAACAAAATTCAAGTTTTAAGTCAAAGTGGGGAAAAAGTCGTTCTTTTGGAATTTCAATTAAATTCAATTCAAATTATCAATTATAAAAAGCCTAAAAGATGCCAGGCAGAAATATGTTTTTCTACATATACATAGATATACACTGAGAATTATACATTGGGTGCAGTACAAAAATGTTTCTTTTGAGATAATATTAATTCATTTTGTTCTATCAAAAATAATAAACAATACATTGCTCATGCAAAGAATAATGATTAATATCAATCAATTCGTACCGTACCTTCCTGTAAATTCAAATAATTCAAAGATATTCACACCACATACAATTTAATACTTGGTTCATAGCATTAGAGAGTAATTTACAATTAAATAAACCTTAGCTTAGAGATTAGCAAACTAGGATCGGGAGTGTCTATGTCTAGTCCACGTAGAACTGCTCGATAGGAACGTTTTTCAGGAGCTGGTTGGCCAATTTGCCGAATTCGCTGGCCAGCTTCTTCTGCAGCTGGGCTTGCATGGCCTCCAGGACGATTTGTGAGTTATCTCGCAGAAACAGATTGGTGGCCTCCACTGTACGGAATTCGCATTGAATTAGTAAATAAAGATAAGATGTAATTTCAGTGTTCACTCACGCAAAATTCGGTTGTTGTTGAAGGCACCGGAAATGCTCATTTTCACATCCTTCACATCCAGCACCAGACTGAGGGCATCAATGTGCAGATACTTTCCTCCCTTGGCCGCAGGTCTCGATGTCTTGCCAGTGAGGTCCGCAGTGACACCCTCGAAATTGGCGTGGAAGTCACCTCCGCCGGAGGCCGGCAGGATCAACAGGACTCCGGAGCTCGTATACTTGGCTTCGATCTTCAGCTTTGGCATCACAATTTTGGCCTTAAAGGGCTCGTTGCCATCGCTCAGTTTGAGGGACTTCACCTGGAAGTTGCTGGCCCCAAAGGCCTCCATGTTCTTCAGAGTGATTTTATAGCCCTGAGGTCCCTCCGTTAGTTGCAGGGCTAACGTATCCATTTTGAAGGGCTCCACAGAAGGCAGCTGGAAGGGTTGGAATATTGATTAGGATTAAATCGGGATAATCCAATTACATGTAAAGTGGTTTTATGAGACTGGTCATAAGATCAGATATATGTAAGTTAAATAGTTGTTAATTTATCCAGAAATAAAGAATTAAACAATATAGAAATGCGAATATATTAACTAAGAATTACTAAGAAATCAATTATTGAATATCCTTACTTTTCAGGATTTCACCTGCATTGCCCCACTGTGCAGAGACCACTTCCGCAGCTTTCCCCCCAAAATCTATAATTATGCAAGTCGGAAAGTCCCAGTGACTTCCATTTGACTTGCATCTTATGCAATTGCAACTAGTTTTCAAAGTAAACGCGCCAAAAGATAGCCAAACGAGAAATGCAAAAACAAATGAACCAACGGAGGGGGTTACTCACCTGGATTTCGGGAATGCCATCGGCCAAGTAGGGCTTCAAGTGTTCAATGGCTCCAATAAAGCAGTCTACCAACTTTGGATCATCCCTGCGGCATTGCTTGATATAGGCGGCTGTAATAGAGTTGTGCAAAGTGTGAGCATAATTAAAAAATTTATTAATTAATCATTTAAATGAAGCAAATGAAATTGATAACGCTTATTCAGTTTATATTTGAATATAGAAATGATTAAGAGACGAAGTTCTTTGCTCAGACTTTCCCCAATAATTTTAAACTGCAAATCAAACTATAAAACAAATATATACTAAATATAATAAAAAATAATAATATTATTCTTCTCAAATCTAAACGCTTTTTAACAGTGACTATACCTAAGCACAACCCTCGATCTTTTCCTGCACACTCGGAAGACAAACACTTAAAAGTGTCAACAAAGCACAAGATCAACATCAGCCGCAAATTTAATTCCTGTAAAGTTCATCGACTCTGCAGACAGTCTTAAAAAACAACTCCAAGACGCCGTGGCCTTCAGGTCGAAACCATAACCGCGATCGGATCTCGATTTCGGTTTCGATGGCAAGGTTGTCGCTTGATCGAGAAGTGCAGCACTAGAACCTGTTGTAGCCGCAATTCTGTGGCACATGACACACATATTGGCGGCTACAACCGGTGGTTATAGCTGGTTTAACATTATAGGTACCATTATGCCAGGGCGATTTAATTAGCGGCATTCGACGGCAAGGCGAGCTGCAGCGGGAGCGATTAAAATTTCAAGTTGAAGGCTGTTCAACGGCCGCGGTTTGTGTTAATTAAATATGGATTTGGCTCAAACTCTGCATTTTTAGTGCTTACATTCGTCGAGTGCGATGCGGAAGCGAATCTCTGTTGACTCTCGTCGGCCCATTGTCCCCCTTTTCTGTCTTGCTTCGCTCATTTGTCAGACAAAACTGTGTCGCCTCACACAATTAACACCTTATTGTGCTTGTTTTGTGGGAATGACAGGTGGTTAGAGGCAAATGGGCAAATTTGACATTTGACATATTCCCGAAGATGTGATTGCATTCTAAGTCCAGCGAGCGTGAAAGTGCTAATAGCACCTACTCTGTGGTGACTCACTTGGCCCGGGCTATCTGGGAGTCGTTAGTTTAATACCCTGGGAAGTGCTCGTAATTGGTTACGTATGGCATGAGAGTTACCTTGAGAGCTAACTAATTTAAGTATTTACAAGGTAATCATTGCAGATAGTGCATAGATAGATATTTTCTATTGTCGGGTGTGAACTTTTTATTAGCGTGTACATTAGTACATTAGCCATCATTTTTATAGCCTGCCTAATTGGTACTTAAACCTCTTTAAATACCCAGCACAATTTTAGTAAACAAAGTGTAATATCTTAAGTTGGTTTTAGGTCAAAAGTTCGTTTTCAGTTCTCAAATTTAAAAAACATTTTAGCAAATTAGATAAATTAAGGAATTTATAAACGTGAAGATTTGAACGTCACAAATAAATGGATTTTCTTTCCAGATCTCAACCGAGATAAATAATAAAGTTAATAAATTATTTTTTCTTTTAATTCTCGAACTTTTTCCTGATAAATACACATGTTAATTGCAATATTTGTGATTTTATAGCGTAAAAATCTGAAGCGTATTCGTTTGTGCCTAGGAATTCACATAATTTCGCTTTGTTTTATTTAATTTTATACAATTTCGAGAAAGACCATTTTCACTCCCCTAAACAAATTACAATCCCTACTTACGGGTCTCGGCCTGAACCAAAAACAGAGCTGCTTGGAGCACAATCACAAGGCACGCGGACTTGAGCATTTTCGTTTGGAATATCACACACGAAAGAAGGCAAAAGTGATTCTAAGCCAACACTGAAGCTCGTGGAACGTCCGTCCACGCGAAGCTGAACGTAAACTGCGGACAAGTCGTCGATCGATCGCCGATTTTAAAGCCTGAAGCCGCGGAAAGTGAAACGAGATGCAAACTGACGACCGGCGACGACGCCTGCGTCGACAGAGATCTTCAACTTTGCCGATCCGGGTACATATACAGATACTATATCCAGCAGCTGGTTGCGACGCGAGTGGTTTAGGTCCACTGACTGACTGACCGACTGCCTTTTGGGGCCCTCTCCTCGACTTCTTCGGCTTCTGTGCAACTTCTTGGCTTGTTTGCCCAACTGTCGAGTGCCATAAAAAGTAATTAAGCAATTCTATTTTCGCAATCGCCTGCATGCGGAGATGTAGAGGTGCAGAATTCCCATTGACTTGAGCCTGATGAACTTCACCAAGAGGCAACCTTCCACAGCTTAACCACAAATGAGCCGTGAAGATAAACCTCAGATTTGATTAGGCAGAGGGATTAATGAATTAGCCCGAAGATAAACCCCAATCGTGGGCTGAAAGAAAGATTCATAATTTTTAATTACTCGACTCAAGAAGATGCAGTATTTAATGATACCTGCTTAGCAGTGACTCTTTAGGCCCCATTAAATTTAAGATTCCTTAGTGCTTCCTTTATTTGCCAAACCTTGAGGCGAACAGATTCTTTATCTTCTTGGAAGCGTAACAAGGTAAGCTGGAAATATCATCGCCTCTAATTAAAAATGTGTGTGACGCTTTAATTGTCCATTAGAGTGAGATAATAGGATGTGTGCTTAAAAGGCAGGTCCAGCTTAGCAAAACCTGAATTAGGAATGCTCTGTATCAGTTTGATTAGCAAAAGCGGCTTCATTTTTTAATGTTAAATCAAACGACAGAACAAATACATTGTAATTGTAATTTAAACAAAATATTTCAGACTTTATTACTATTTTAATGTTAGATGAATCACTTAACTACTGACTTCGACTTACAGCAATTACGTTGTTAGTTCATAATTCTGCCATTAATTTTCATTTGTTTTTCATCAGAATACTTTCCTCACGCAGTGCTGGAAATGAATTATTCAAAGATCGAACTGGTTGGCAGCATAGATCCCATACGATCTTGATAGACCAGTCCCAATAGGATTATATAATTTCTAGAGACTGACTAAGCAAATGTCTAGCTTGCTATAAGTCCATTTCGCGGAACTAGAAAGACAATTAGTTAAGTTCTATCTCCACGCAAAGTCTAAGAAAAATATGCACAGGAAAGAACAAAAAAGAGGTATTTGAGAAAATATTTGTATTATTTTTTTAATTAAAAATAAAACCATCTGATTTCCTAATTCTATTCTAATAAATTTATTTGTTAAATTAAATCGAAAAAAACACCGGTTATATTTTTCTCTGTGTGTCAGAGCTCTGTAAGTACTTCGTTAGCCTATACTTTGCCCTGTGATCGGAACGGACTGAACTCTTAAACTGTTTACAATGGCCCTGAACACAGACAAATAGAGCTATGGGGAAGTGCCGATGGGAATACTTATTTGTCGCACAAAGGCCTCTTTGCCGATTCTGAAGCCTGTCGACATGTATTCGGCACAATGTGCGGTGTTATAAATACACCGCAGTTTGTATCTGTATCTGCACAAAAGGCGGCTGAGAATAATGGCAAACGCTTAGAGGAAGGAAAACACTTTTCAAATCTCATTGTTTTTACGTTTGTTATTGTTATTCTCAGTCGTTCCCATCTGACTTTGATTACTTGCTTATTTTAATTGGACTTCTTAACTAATGTAATAATTATCAAAGTGACTAAGCTCTGGTGGATTAAGTGCAAAGCTCCTCGCCACAAATATGAAATACTGGAATATTACCATATTAATTTAATCTCGATATTTAAATCAAAATAACAAATTAATTTTTTAGTAAATACAATTAACACAATTTATTCGCAAACGAGTTCTACAACATACTACTCATAAATTGTAGTTTGAAATTCACAAAATAACTTTAGATTTTTTTATATCTTTACCCACATAATTTGCACTTATTTAGGCTTCGGCTTCCTTGTGGCCCAGAAACATGTCATTCAACTTGATCACCCCGAAGGGACGGGACTTGCAGTTGCTTTTACAGTCGACTGATTTTCGGTTGACGTTGACCCATTCAGCAGCAACCCGCCTTGACCTTCAGCCGAGTCATTGGCTCAGGGCCAAGCATCCGATTACACACGCAACCCAGTGTCTCTTGGCAAGTTTGTGCTGTTGTGTTGCTTCTGCTGAGCCTTTCCTTTTAGAAAGTTGCAGGGTACTCTCATGAAAATTATTCTATGGCAGAGAAACTAGGGTCTTTTTGCTAATGGTTCCTACTTTATACTTATCTATCTATCTAAATACCAATCTTTATATAATCTATCCATCTATCTATATATACATATATCTTCCTATCAATCAATATATCTATTCCAAATTAGATTTCTTTAAAGTTCTAAATTATCCTTGTCTGTCAATGTTTTTAAGATTTAAAAAAAAAAAAAAAAAAAAACCGTATGTTTTATAAGATAAAAAATAAGTACGTACTTAAAGCTTAAAACATATTGCAGTACATATCTTGTGTCACCTTGGCTACTGTCTAATCAACCCATATTTTAAATTGCTACGTATGTATCTTTATTATGAACACTTTGAAACTATCTTGAATGCAAATCGAGCGTGTTATAGCGAAACCTTGTAAGATTCTTGTTTAAATTAGTACTATTTAAATATTCGAAAGGTGCGTTGTTCATTTTTTTTTAACAAATGTGGCTATCAGTAAACAAATTCAAAGGCTAAAAATCGTTAAGGACCAACAGTCACGATTTCAGCATTTTAAATTAAATTTATAAATTATTTAGCCTCCTAGCAAAAGTTAACAATTCTCTTTTATCCTCTTAAATAACTCTTGGTATTTTTTCCAATTCTTATAATTTTTTTTTTTTAGAATTTAACTATTTAATTTATAAATTTTTTAAAAATTTTTACACATTATGTAAAGTGAAGTATATCACGGAACTTTTTACTTTATCCGATATATTTAGATTACCTGAGTTTCACGCGGCATACTTTCAGGTGATGGGCTCACAGTGAAGGGCAATAAAATCGATAATACCTGAAAAATAAATAGTAGTAAATATCTTTAGTTCGTTCAATATGTAAATCATACAAAATCGATTCTTTCCTCGTTAAATAAGTCGCTTGAGTCGTTCTAAATCTAACCCTTGGCAAAAGGGTAATTAGATATGGAGTACTGAGACTGCACTGTAGGTTCTTACTTGAGATTGTATTATTTTTTAATTTTAATACTGAAAACATTTTAATACATTGACTTAACATTTTAACACCCTATGCTAAGTAGTTTATAGGCAATATTTTAAAATTTATCTGTTCCTGGAAATTATTAAGTGCTGCCATAGAAACACGACTCACGAGACGCTTCCACCTCAAATGTACAATTTAAATGCAAAACGCACAATGGTCAATAATCGAAACGTTGCCGACAGCGCATAAAGTTCTCTGAGGCAGTTTTCAAAGACAATTGCATTTCATTTCGAGGGCTTGTCTGCATGTCATCAATACTTTGACTGGCTGGGCAAATAAATACTTCTGATTTATTAGGGTTAACACACTGGCTGCCTGGGACAATGGGTTCAATGGATGGAAGATCTGAATAGCTGGGTAATGAGTGCCCGTGCCCGTGCCCATTACCGCACTCGGCACTTGGTTCTTATCGCACGTCTTGACCTTTTGTCGGCAAGTGGAAGTGCGTCCCACAAATGGGCCAAAAGGCAGAAGCACCGAAACAGTTGGCTCAAGCGGTGGAAAGCGAGGCACCTAGGCTAATCCCAGCTTGGAGAATCGCTAATGATGCCAAGCGGCTCAGATGATTCATGACAGCCTCATTACCAGGCTGCAGTCGGGGCTGTGGGAGGTTGGGTTCCGAGTCAGAGACCCTTTAAACTTAACCTTCAGGGCTCCCGGCTCAGGCAACCGTAACTGCACTGTGCAAAAATTAATTAAATGACGCATTTCTTTTTAAATAAAAATAAGTCAAACTATTATTATACGTTTTTTATTCCCTGTTTTGCTGACTTACTTTTCTCGAAAGAGATGCCAAGATAAACTCTGTTTTCCTTTTACATTTCTAATTTTTTCACAAAGGTTCAATCATTTCTTCCTGTGTCGCGATGATAACGCCGACGACCTGTCTACTAGGCCCGATTTCTGAGGTGTGGCAGAAAGGCCTTTTGTTCGTCTTTCTTTCCACGACTCTTTCGCTGCATTTTCGTCGGGCTTTCGAGCCGACTTCTTGTTGGTTAAAATGGCTTGGACCAACGCAGTGCGAGCTCATTCCCCAGCCGAGTCGCGTGAAAGTTGGACGCAAGTAAGCGCAGCCGAAGAAAGCAGCTGAAGAGCGAAGACAGTACGGTGAAGACAGTCAGATTCTTTATTCAAGAACAAACAGTGAACTGGTTGGGCCCTGGCTCTTTGACCCACTTCCAGGCCGAAACGAAAGAATTTCCGCTCCAAAGTGAAACCCGAAGTGATTTCAGATTTCAGATTTCGAGTTGCGGCGTTCAAAATTCTTTCCCAACAGTTTTCGCTTTCGCTAGTAAAGACCAACAAGCTGAGATGTCATCTAACCGAAATTAGCATATATCCATATCCATATACCACAGACAGAAGAGAGTGCCCGAAACGTGCTAATCAATTACGAAACTAGCCAAAAGTGAAACACAACGAACACTCATCAATAATTTCTGCAACTTCTACTTTCATGCAGACGATGAACCATAAAATGTGCCGGAATATTGGATTAGTTTTGCTCGCCACCATGCTGGGCACTGCCCTGGCCCAGGAGCAGCGTAAGTAGCGATCAAACTATATAACCAGTGATACCCATTTGGGCGGTGCTTTCTACGTTACATCAAACTTTCCAGCCGGTCCTTAGACACGTCCATCGAGCCGTTAATTTGGCATTGATTAATTACCACCCCCCAGACGTGCCTCGGCAACAACGAAAGTTGGCCAAGACCGCAGTTGGGCAAGTGGTTCCCGGAATAGCAATGAATGACCGCGATTTCCGGGGGTAATAGTTCAGGTTCTGCGGTTCTTCACCCGGTTGCCCAAATCCAAATAGCAGATCACTCTAGAAGCAGGGTAATCACTTTACAAAAAATTTCATTAGTGTGAGCGAAGTTCAGTGAAAAAGTTGCCTCTTTATTTAAGGCCAACTGTCTAGAAGTACTTAAGTACTAAAAATCCTTTTAAAAATTAAGATAGAGAACGTGCCACGATAAATCTTGGAACTTTTTCAAGTTATTCTTGAAAGAAATTAAAAAAACTACCCTATTTAATTAGTTTTCGGTGGATCAAAAAGAATATAATTTGAAATGATAAATGTGACTCTGATTCTGGTGTGCTTCTGTGGCATCAAATGCTGCACACTCAAAAACCTACCTATGCATTCGACTTGATGGGTAAAAATAATTTTCAACCCCGTTTATCCATTCTCAGATCATCTAGGAAAAGCATTCATCGCAGGCAAAATACTTAAGTATATCCCAGGATGCCTCGAAAATAATACAAGTTTCCGAATGTATCTTAGTTTTATTCAATCAAATATATAATATCTCAGTATCAATAATCAAAGAGAACTGAGACTAGAAGCTATTCCAGACTTTAACGCACACAAGAGAAACTTGCATGTCCGCGCTTTTAATGGTTACCACATATCCCCTGTCCACTGTAACATAACCACGTTAATTGCCCCGGCAATAAACCTGTCACCAGTAGCATTTTGACTCCAAGTGCAGGCCGGGCTTGTTCACAGCGATTATCCGCTCTGAGACCGGCGAGGTAATTATGAACTTGAACCCACGTCGCCTGACGCACTTGCCTGGGAAGCGCAATTACCGGGAGAAAAGTGAATCTTCAGTTTCATTGTAAGCCCTTGCTGATGAACTCAGTCCCGGCAGCGTAACAATGCATACGTGAATTGGCAAAATCTGGCAATTAGAGAGCCTGGCATGTTAAATTACAAGCCATTGTCTTACCGCTCGAATGCAATCTTTTCCAGCTTACTACTTGCAACAATGTCCCCGGGACGAGGCCCAGATCAACGACTGTCTGCGGGAGAGTGGCAACAAGCTGGTGCACTACCTACAGAAGGGAGTGCCAGAGTTGGATATCTACGAGGTAAGTGAAACAGGAAATCTATATAATTAATTAGAAAATTAGTTTTAATTTAAATATACAGCGAAAGAACTGGCATTAATTGTAGGTTGGAAAAAACGAAACAACCATTAATAATAACTATAAAAATCAAGTTATTTGTTTGCGCCAAAACATGAATTTTTTTTGAAAACTTTTCATAATTTGAAAAAATATAGCATTATTAAATATAATTAAATATTGAAGTCTTTAAAAATAAAATATAACACAATAAGACTTATCAGCTTTATATATGTATATGCTTATTTAAATTTCTTTTAAAATCGTGCCTTCACAGATCGAACCCGTAATGATTGATGAAATTGGAATTGTTCTGGGCAGTGGTCCGGATGGCTATCGCGCCCTTTTCCGGAATATTCAAGCGTACGGAGTGAGCAACATTACGGTCACCAATGTCAGGTTAGTTAAATGAAAATTGATTAAGTTGAAGAGCAGTTAGTGGGTAGGAACATTATTACAGAACAGTTTGACCAAACAATTGCAGTTGGAAAATCCATTGGCTATACTATGTCGCAGTTTGTATACTCTCTTCCGTTTCCAATTAAGAAAAGACATTAAGTATATCTTTAATGGCACTTATAATTATACAGTGATGAATTAAAATACACGTGACCATTTTATTTTGCATTTAAGATTGCTTTAAAACTATTTTCTAAGTCGGTCATTACTTGTGCCATTTAATAGGACCGGCAGCACTCTTAATAGCAGGCTTGTTTGACTGCAAATAAATACAAGTTATTACTGAATATATTATTTTAAATTAAAAGGTACCCAATACTATTTTGCAACAATTAAAACAGGTAAAATTATTTTGTAAGATATATAGCAACAGTGCCCGAAAATGCATATTTTTCAAAGTTACAAGTTTAGTATTCATTTCAATCTCAAAATATGTTGCGTTTATTAATAAATATTTTATCTGAGTTTGTGAACCTTAAATATAAAAAACTAAGTGCATTTCAAAGCTGCAAGACAACATTAAATTTTTACAAAGTAACAGTTCCTATCGCCTAAAATGGAACCTTTAAAACACATTTAATTTGAGTTTAATATTTTTGTTCCTTAATCTCTGTTGTCCCAGATATACATATACATAGGTCACTCCTTTAAATTTTGCGGAATAAGTTTAACAGTCTCATTATTGTAATTAAATGTGCCGATAATTTGCTCAAACGCCCAGTCAATCGATCAGTAAGTCAATCAGCCAGTTGGCCACTCAATCGACGTTTCCCAGCACGCGATTCCCACTTCGATCCGGCCGGTGTGTCAAGTTTGTTAGAATGAGCTCAGTTTCCGATCATTTGTCGCCGGGCTGGCCATAGCCTCGTGTTTATCTCATAGCTCATAGTCTTGATTTATGGCTAAAACGTTTCGCACACGCTGGAAAATCGATTGAGCAATTGCCGATTTGCATTTCAATGGTTCTTTAACTCTAACATGAACGTTTTATGTTTGCCCAGTTCGATTTGTATTCGCGCGGGTTTTTTGTATTGCAGTCTATGAGTATTTTTAGCGCGTAATTGCCCCAACATGGTGTTTGCCCATTCTGGCTGGACTTAAGTATTGTGGGTGTGCGCAGGGAAATCTATGGTTTATCTAGAAAAAGTCAGAAACACAATGATCAATGCTTCGGTAGAAATTAGTTGGAAATTGTTTGCATTAACCGCTTTCTTATAATTTTTATTAAATTAAGTCTTATGGGAAGTTTTAATCAGCGGGAAAGTTCAGACACAAAAGTGGGAACTGGAGAATACTAATAAAATATTATAAATCAAAAAACTAGTCTTATTTTTAAAACAAAACCAATTGCACAAATACTTACATAAGTATAAATAGTTACTCTCTCTGTGATGGCCTCCGATTTTAAGCGGCTCTTGGATTATGCAACAGCCAAAGCCAAGAACACTTTAAGCTTAACTCACCGGTATTTGGAACAACTGCTTCTCCAACAATAGAAACTCCAACAAATTCTACACCGAGCAGCCGCCGACCGTCAATTTGGCTATAGACACTTGGCACTCAATTGGGAAAAATAAAAGACTCCGAGACCCAAGTGGTAGACACACAAACATAGAAAAAGGCGGCGGGCCCACAGATCGTTGACCAAGAAACCAGCCAGAAAAGTGTGCCAACGTTAGATTCCCTAAGTGGAGAGCAGTCTTTGGGCCGGTTCCAAATCGTTTTAGGTATTATCGGTGCTGTAATACCCTTGTATATATACATTTAACAAATTATTTATTTTAAAACAAGTATAGGGTTAAAATCTAGATGTCTTCAGATAAGTGGTCAAACTTTGTTATTTCTAACAGATAATAAATAATAGATAATAATATCATGTTAAGGTATAAGTCGACTACTTCCTTCATTAAAGAGCGCCAAGAGCCTCGATTCTGATACTGAAAGCAACAGTTTGCGATTTCTTATGTTGATTTGGTCTCTCAACATGTCCACTGGCTCCAACCGTTTTAAGACCGATCGCTTACATAAGCGAATCTTTGATTTTAGAGAGTTTCAAGGTTGCAAATATACATTCAATAAAAACGATAAACAGCAGCTCATCTTCGCTTGAAATGAATGAAATGACAGTTTCAGGCAAAGACCATTACTATGAAGATTGTCACTGTCATTGCCATTAGAGGCCCCCATTAATATCCATATCTCGCCGACAGGTCCGACTTGGACTCGCTGCAGTTCCAGCTGACGTGCGAGATACCGCGCATTCGCGTCAAGGCTCAGTACCGATCCACAGGTGTGCTGATCTTGGTGAAGGCCTCCGGCGCCGGCGATTACTGGGGGGAGTATGGTGGGTATCCGGATAATCCGATATTCTGGGACTGTATGCGCCATACTAATGACTTTTGGATTCGCAGAGGGCGTGAAAGCCAAGATCTACTTCAAGGCGGTGGCGAATGAGGCGGCCGATGGACGCACCTACCTGACCACCGACTCGGTCAAGATGGACTTCAACGTCAAGGAAATCCAGATGGGAGTGGATAATATCGCCAATGGCAATTCGGTCATACGTAAGTTGAAAGTTGAAATATTTTAAGCACTTTCGAAACTTCTCTATAACTTATCCCTCCACAGAGGCCGCTCTGAATCTATTCATCAACTCAAACTCCCAGGAGTTGCTCAAGGAAATGAAGCCCGCGTTGCGAACCAAACTCACCCTTGTCATCCGCAACTTCATGGATCGCATTTTCGCCAAGATCCCGTTGGACGAGTGGATCAACCTTAATTAAATGTATATAGTTCCCCTAGCCTAAGCCCTAATTTATTGCACAGAGTTCAAACTGAATAAACCAAGTAAAGAGGATCGTAGTTATCCAACTAGTTGCTATATCATCAGATTAGCATTAGGCAACCTGGATCGGGGTTATCATTACATGCACGTTAGCTCTTCCGATCGTTCAGGTTAGGCATGCTAATTCAAGGTCTTTGCCATCTGAATGAATGAAAAATGTGGGAAAAAGGTTCTTGAATAACTTTGATGTGTTATTTCGTAATACCAAAATTACAGAACAATGAATTGAAAAACTGACATGAAAAAATAAAAGAGAAATTACTTTAAAATAATTATTGAAAGCTGTGTTTTACTTTCCGTATGTGGTAGCGACGTGAAGCATTCGTTACATATTTTTAAGTCACTCAACAATATATCCTGTGTTCTTACAGAACAAAATCCTAATGGAAGCCAGTAAGTAGCCTCACCTTATGCATTCACAATCGAAGTGGAAGCCAGTAAGTAGCCTTACCACATCCGATTGAATAATAAACGACGAATGAGCAACATCTTTCCACATCTCAGCTTAGCTAATTCTTATATGGAAAGCGGCTCTGCCTGGTTCTCGTATTGCGTGCACCTCAACAATTTTCCGCCTTCCCCAATCAGCCGCCGCATCGAACCATGTCATAGGAAACTGGCGATCCCCACAGATTCCGAGCCGGGGAAAGCTTTTCGACAGGGGATCGACCTTATGTAATCCACGCGCGCCCCAAACTTCCAGAGTTAGCAGATTGTCAACAGACGTCTCTGGAATCAAAGACGTTCCCGTGGCGTAATTGCGACAGGCACGACAGCTACAAAAACGATCTTCCTGGCCCCGGCCCAGCCCCATCACTATATAACGTTGGGGCACTGGACAACAAACAGACCCCTGACATTTAATTAAATCATGAATATTTTAAACTACGACTCAATACTACGTATTTATCAAATATATAAAAATATAAGAAATACGACTATTTTAGGAATATATATTGAACATTTCAAGCAGAAAGATGATGAGATATTTATTTCTTGATTCGAAAAGAGGCACTTCGTTTTGGTTTGAGTTTAGTGACTATTAAAAGAGCATAAGATCAAGCAAATAATATTCAAAAAGCAAACAATTTGGTGTTAAGTTGCTGCTTTTTAAATAGGTAAATATTTGCTAGCTATATAATGGCATCAATCGATTAGTTAAGAAGTGCAGTAAATCCGTATGTCCCATTAATTTAACGAACATGCAAACAATTGGAAGTATAGCTTCATTGGAGGGGTCAAACTCGAAACTGCGAACTTTTGAATTCCACACCAGCTCTTTTCCGAGTGCACATATTCGGTGGCTTACTTTGGATGGTAGGGCCAGGAGTCTGCATTTTCCCGGACAACTGGAAATTTTCCCTCTTGCCTATCTGTGGGGGTTTGTCACCGAGCTGCATTTGTGTGGCTGAAATCGCCCCGGCCTTTATTATTGTTATTATTAAATAGTATCTCTGCGTCTCGCGCTCTCTTCGTAACTGGCTTTCCGAGCTTACCTAGCAAATTCTGGCGGGGATTAGCGGGGCGTGCGACGTGGGTTTGACTCCGCAGTCAAGCTCTCATGTAAATCGCAGCGTAACTTTTGCTATAAAACGCGCCAGTCTCAACAACTTGGCATTCAGTACGATCCGTTGACGGTTACTAAAACAACACCGGCTCAAACAGTCCGAGAACGTTGAGCAGCCTTCGCCAGTTTCATAAAATCTAAAAAGCCAGTGCAAAAGCAAATAAAAGCAAATCGATTTTAAAGCGCAGCTGTAAGTTTCTACGGAAAATCCTTTGGAAAATTTAAATTTCAAATATAAATTGGAATGTGAAGCATATCAACCTATCGCCCATTAATCCTTCGAAAATAATTTGTGATCATTTTCATCTTTTTTTTTAAGTTAATAAAAAGTAAACTACAGAACAAACAATTACACATCAACCAACATTCGGACTCAATAATTTAAATTTGTAATCAAAATTACCGTTTGAAAATGTTAAAAATTTCCATTACTTGTACAATGTGCTTAATCTCTGCTGGTTATTTGTGAAAAATGTACAATTAAACAATCAATTACAGACCTGCCAACAAAACAGTCATCAAATGATAGTAATTGGGCAGTCTGCGAGCTCCTCCCATCCATTAGACAACGTCGTAGCGACATTATTCCTATAATCAAGCCCCTGAGATGTTGATCGAGATGGGAGGAGTTCATTTATCATATGGGCTGGGGTCCGCTGGGGTCAGTGATGCAGCCTAAAGGTCCACGTGACTCCAATCTAATATAAACCAAATTGCAGTGGTATCAAGACAATGAACTAATTAACAAATTAATTAATTAACCTTTGCAGAAGTTACTCCAACTAAACGAAGCAAAATGCAATCCTTACTTATTGTGGCATCCCTGATGATTTGCTTCCTGGGTCTAAGCTCTGCCCAGCTGCGTAAGTTAACAATTTAGACACATCGGCTGCAGTTTAATAACCAGATTCATCTTTCCCCAGCGGACTACATTCAGATTTGCCACCGCAACGAGCCGGAGCTCTCGAAGTGTCTCAAGAGCAGTGTCCACAACCTGCGGCCCTACTTGGCCAAGGGAATCAAGGAACTCAATGTCCCCCCACTAGAGCCCCTCTATATCGGAGAATTGAGCATTCTGGATGGATCTGCTGGCCTCACGGTGAAAGCCAGGAAACTGAACATCCTGGGGGCCTCAAACTTCGAGATCACCAAGCTGCGCGCATCCACCCAAAATCGTCGCTTCGATTTCGAGCTGATTCTGCCCCATCTCCATGGGGATGGACTCTATGAGATCAATGGCAATATCCTGGCACTGCCCGTCAAGGGCAATGGACCCTTCACAGGAAACTTTACCAACTTTGTGGCCTACGTGAGAGTACAGTACGACATTAAGAGCATCAATGATCTGGATTACTTGCACGTGAAGGAGTTCGCCCTGAAGATTCGTACCGGCAAGGGAAACCTTAAGCTGGAGAACCTCTTTAATGGGGACAAGGTTTTGGGGGATGTGATTAATGACACGATCAACCAGAACTTCGAAACCTTCACCAACGACTTGATTGCCCCGATTGCCAGCGCCCTGCAGGCCCAATTTCTAGTTATCACGACAAAAATTCTGGAGAACTTTACCTACAACGAGCTATTCCCACTTTAAGGCGAAAAGCAATTAAGCTAGAATTAAGCATGTGATAAACTCGAATTGTTTTAATTAGTCGTAAACTATCAAATAAACCTTAAATTTGAACTCAAAAAAGTGGCTTTTATTTTAGAGCAAAAACTAACCAAAGTCTTAAAATGTGAAAACTTAAATCACTCAAACTAAAATCACCGCCTTGTTGGGATCGACATCCCAAAGCTGAACAATCATAAAAATTACTCTCGTGACGATAGTTGGCGTTCCCCAGGAAAATATGCTGAAGGTTCTGAAGCTATATTCAGATTAAGTTTGATTAATCGAAGTAAAGCCTCTTCATAGCTGATGGCTCAGGGACAAGAGCCAATAGAATTTGGCGTTTACAAAAAAGCACCAAGACAAACCTGCCATTTGAGTTCGAAACTACATGTTCAAATTTACCAATTGTTTTTTCTTATTGTTGTAAATATATAGCATCTGTAAATTTATACATTCATTTTTTATAAGTTTAACAACATAAATACCTCATAAAAACGCATAAATATCTCGTTAAAACGCATATCTGTAAAGGCATTTGAGGGTTATTCAGCGGTAGATGGATGAAATCAATAGCTTCTTTACGTTTAATACGTAAAATTTCTGAAAGCCACATGACTGCCGTTTGGAAAGAAAATATATGAGGATGGAAGGCACTTTAAGTGTCTACATTAATGTAAAGATTCCTACGTATTCTATGGCTTGTGTCCAATCTTAGTAATGTCTCATCAAATAAGTAATCTTTCTATTGCCGAAACTAAAGCAGTTAAAATTCGTTAAATTTTTATAAAACATATTATAGTGATATTTATTTGTTCAATGTTTATTGTATAAATATAATATTGACATAAAACAAATATATTTTGTTGTATTCAGCTATAAATATTGAAAATTTTACAGCCATTGAAAAAGTGTGCCATGGATGTTATGTAAACAGAATAAAAGATGTTAAGTTCTAGCTACTTGTATAGTATGTATGCATTATAATGATGTTTATATCAAGTTTTAGAGTCATGTGAATAATTGAATCATTAATTTTATGTTAAAAAATCAAAAAAGTTAGCATCATGCATAGACCTAACATTTTTTTTTAAATAATTATGAACAGTAATTTATAGTTATTATGATAAATGTTCCATATTTTATAGGCTAGCACATTTAAAGCAGTTTAAATTATGGTAAAATATATGCATATGTTAGAGATAATTATTGAAGGTCCTTGATATAAATGCAATAACGTATTTTATTGGATTCAGCTATAAATATATAAAGTTTTACATTCATTGAAATAAGTGTGCAATGTTTGTGAACAGAATAAAAGCTGTTTAAGTTCTAGCAACTTGTATAGAATATATTATAGTGATATTTATATCAAGTTTTAGAGTCATGTGAATAATAGAAACATTATTGTTAAAATGGAAAAATCAAAAATGTAGCAACATATATATTTTTGTAAACAATTTTCTACATAATTTATAGTTATAATATTAAATCTTCCATATTTAATATGCCAGGATGCTATGCCAGGATTGCTATTGAAAGCAGTTTAAATTATGGTAAAATATATCTTTATGGTATAGCGATAATTTTTGAAGGTCCTTGCTATAAATGTACTAACAGTCATGCTAGTAAAGGAAAAGCAGTTCAAATTCTTCCAAGAGCATATTATAGCAACATTATTGAACCTTGCACCCTCACAATAAACATTAATATTAAATTACAAAAATAGTTATACATAATATAAAAAATTCTCTCATAATTAAAACATATTTTCGAACTATAATTATTAAAGGTTTCTTATAAATCAAAGCGATTTAAAATTCTATAAATTGGTTTTAGAGTCATCGTAATACACTATTTGAATATTCCACAATTATTGCATGTTTTACAATAAATATGTTATTCTGTTAACAAAGTAGAGTTTTTATAGAAAAAATATAGAGAATATTGTTGACAGTCTTGCAGTCATTGGATTAAATATTGCAAAATATTTTTATAATCCGCTATAAGAAATAAATTGCTTCAGAACACAGTATAAGACAAAAATGAAACAATATTTATAAAATATTTTGTCCCAAGGATCTAAAGTCACTGCTTGGTAAGCAGAAATAAACAAAAGTATCCTTGTTGGAGACAACTCCGAAAATTACGTCAAATGCTTCTCATAGATATTTAAATAGAAGGGAAGCAAATGTTACTTAGTTTACTAAAAAATAAAATATTGCAAAAGAAAAGATTTTGTTGTACTGTTTAATAATAATATGAAACAAATTATTTATTATTATTTTAGCTTATTAGGTCACCGATGTTTTAAACAAATCTATGTATATGTATAATTTATAAAATTATAATAGGTCTTACAAAATTTTTGTGTTGACATATTAAAGAAACAAATTCAGTGCTACATATTTTACCAATAATTATTTTATAATATTTATTTTTTCCTCTTAATTTTGCAAGACGGAAAATATATCTAGTCTAAAATAAATGCACATCATGATTAACCCTTATTATTAGTAGACTCATAAATTGTTCGCACAACAAATGATTTTATATTTAATTTAAAATAAACTAAGCTAGTTTTAAGAACTGTTTAATGATAATTTGTCGTGCAGAGAAAAATCTCCTTATATAACTTTAACTAATTCTGCCTTTTTTTTAATACATTCTCAAATTTTAAAATTTTATTGTCTTTGTAAGGTCAACTGACCTTATCCCTGGCCATCTCCCGCACAGATTTCGCATCACAATTTACAGCGATATTCTGGGGGAATTTACCTCATGTTCTGGGAACATTAACTTGGCCGGGTGTCAAGGGCGGTGTGTGTAAGGTGGTGTAAGTGCTTAAATTGAGCTTCGGGCACGCTCAGAATGCCATCAACCAGCAGGAAACATTTTCGGGGGATTGCAAACAAAACACCAAGCCACGGATATGTTTAGTTTTTATCATTCGCGCATTTGTTAGCGGACTCGTGCTTGCCGGTGACCCATTGCCCACATCCTCTGCTTCTCCGCCCAGAATATCAAACTTTTCTGTTGTTGGTAATCTGTTTGATTGTCCCTCCTAAACTCTCATTTGTTTTGTGTCCCCCCCACCTCGGATTTTTTCCCCTCCATGCCACCGTCAAGGGTCCTGGTTTGAGTGTAAGCGGATCCAGTCAGCGAGCCAGCAATTGACACGCGGGCATTACACATTGAAAGCATTTTGCATACTCATAATCCATTTGCCAACTAAAAAATTCCACCTCAACTCAATTGAGTTTATTTTCAAATGGAGCTTAACTGCATTTTCGCACTTTTTTTTTCAGACACTCAAGTGGTTTGATGGCACGAAGAAAAAGGGATTTTTCTCGTAAAAACCATAAAATGCTTACGAAACTATTACAGGAAAGCTAGTTGAGAAGTCGAAGCTATAGATATCCTTTTGTTTTAATTATTTCTGTGGAAGTTAAAGTTTGAATATTGGTATTGAACGATGCAAGGGAAAGTAAGTGATTAAAAATTGATAACTAATAATGGGTTAAATAAGTTGAACTAGGAATAAAAAGGAAATAACAGAAATATTACATGAAAATGTAATAATCCAAAGCTGAATATAATAATCTCAGAGTAATAATTATTGTTACTATCTGTTTAGGTTAATTTTTAGATTGTTTAATTGATTGATTTAATTTGGTTCAGTTTAAGTTCAAGTTTTATTTATAAATAGTTTTATTTATGAACGCGGAAAACAACAAAATAAACCCATAAGCTTAATTGGATATAACAATTTATTAATTCCAGGTTTTATTGTTAAAAAATTATAGTTGAGTAAGTTTAACTAATAAAATACTATATACTAATTATATTGAAAGGACTTTTTGACCAATTTAAGAGAACTTCTTGGTATTGTGGTTTCTCTTAACCCTTCCTTGTTAAACATAAACTCGGCTTTTCTCGTCCCTGGGCACTCTCTGTGCCACTCGTCCTTACTCTCAGTTTATTGAGGACTTCTCTTGATCCTCGTCCCTTGACGACCCTTTTTCCCCTTGCCTTCCTTAAAGGGTTTAAGTGTGAGAGTACAGGTTTGCCTTACATACATTAACGTTGCATACTTCATGGAGCAATTCTCAAAATAATAAATATTTACACTTATGTAAATTATTTCATTAAGCCATACAAACAGTATCACATTTTGTGCCGTGCAGTCACGTAGAGTAGTTCAGACATCGCAACCAGTCGGAATCTAGTTGGCTAAATGCGCCAAACTAATGACCGCATTAAGTAATTTTCCCCGCACTTTGGCCCCTTGAATGGTCTGCCGACATCTGGGGTATCTGGGGCTCTGCATCCCAGACGGAGGACTCTACGTCGCATCGAGGGGACTGTTGTTGACTGTTCTTGTTGTTCCTGCATTTGAATGGCTTACTCAATGGCGTTTTGTGGTAATTGGCTTTTGGCTTTGGCATGTCCGCATACCGAATCGCCAAATCGGCCAAACTAAATGCATAACTAGTTTTGGCTTTCGAGTGGATTCTGATGCTTGCTCGGTGGCTTCTGTAATTTCGATTTTTGATATTGTTGTGGAGAATGAGAGACGAGAGAAACGAAATTAGTTGGGATTATCCTTAGGCGGAAAGTACACAAAGGAGGGATTTTAAAGGAAGCGCCGAATCAAACGCAAATTGCCTTGTTCGAAGCGGAAAACATTTGGAGTTTTTACGGCTTTGGCGCTAACAAATCCCGAGGCGTTGTTGAGATTTTTATTATTTAATTTATTTCGGTGTCAGTTTAAATGCCATTTATTCATGTGTCAAGTGCCTGCAATTGATTCTGTTGGGTCTCCCCTAATGGATTATAGATAATGCCAATGTACGTGCCTTTGCAGATAGACATGTTTAGCCCAATTTTCTGGCCACTGAGCAAACGCACAAAAAAGGAAACCATAAACGGATACCAAATTAGCATTTTTTGTGGATTCGATTTGCTCTCCTGGGTTTATTTTTCCTTTTGGTTTCATTTTTGGGGTTTTGCCAGAGCCGTGTGCCGTGGGCCAGGTTTTCCCCTTGCTTTCACTACGAAGAGCTGTTACTGTTTTCCTTTTGGCGAAACGCAACGTGTTTTCTGTTTATCCTGGCTGGTTTGCACCTTTGCTCGAGATTCTTGCTTGTCCTTGGAGGCGTGTGTGTTTGTGTGTGCTGCGGCTTTCATGGGTATTTCACCGTTGGCTGTTCTCGCTAAGTCTCCACCCCCAAAACCACACAGCCACCAAGAAACCACCCAACCATATAGAACCGCCACCGCTGCCGCCGCTCCTCCGACAAACAATCGCAAGTGAATTTCAGCGGCTTTGAGAGGCTCTGAGACCACCCAAATCCTTGTCCTTGTTCGGCATATCCTTGCTTGGCTTCGACAGCCTGTATTTGAGTTCGAGTCAAGCAATAAAGATGATTGGGCACTTGTGATTAGTGGCTGAAGGGCGCAAAGCAATTCCCCCAGAACTACCGAAGGTGCCTCGACAATGGCCTCTAAAACGGCTCCTATAAATGGGAGTTTTCTCTTTCTGAGTCTGAATTTGAAGTGCACCCGGTGCCGCTGTCGGCCATTATTTCATTCAAGTTTCAAGGCAGCCGCCGCCTCATTATGGCTTCATTAACACGCAGCTCGCTCTTCCAGCCTCTCCATAAACCAAAAAGTTTATTCAGCTCTGGCTAATGGCAAAAACTCGTCACGCACTCTCAGCCAAAACTAAAAACTTTATTGTCACTTGTGCGGAATAGTGGAAAACCAGAGACACCAGAAAAACACCCACACACACACACCGACATTCAGCCACACCCACATAGAAAAATAAGGACGAAAATTGCAATTGACAAGATTTAAGCATGGTCTGAATGAAGTTTTGTGTTGACAGTCTAAGCCACTTTTCCGAGCTGCATAGGCAACAGCCAAATGCAACTGAAACTTTTTCAGTTTCAATTTTCCCCTGTCTCCTACAAAACTTTCGGTGCAATGGGGCACACCGAAATTTCTATTGATTCGACCGTCTCCAGGTGGCCACTTGCAGAAATATATTTAAGTCAGGATAACATCAAATTGGCAATAAGTTTTAAATATTATATAGTTTCCAGACCAATGTTATTCATTTTAAGAAGCCAAATTGAACACAGAATATTAAATCAGAAAATAACCAGAAAGTTATTGAATTCTAAAACAAATAATTGCCTATGTTTATATTGGGGAAAACATAGCTAGAATACTTAGACGAGCACTAAGAGCAAATAGAAGGACGAGTACTCATCACGAGTTTGAGAGCATAACGAGGAGAAAATAACCTTTAAGACGACAAGCAAAGATGGCGAAAATGAGAGCGGAACAACGAGCAAACACGGCGAAAATGAGAACAAACGAGGGCGGGCAAAGGACGAAAGAGTATAAACCTATGACACCGGCGGTCCTTTGGACCAAACAACGGACTTTCTTTTCAAATTACAAAACGTAAACATAATCATAAACAATAAACAAAAAGTCGAACATAAACAAAATAAAATTTTAATTAGGGTATAAAATTCATAATGTATACTTTTCTTGACAATTCCGACTATTTATGTAATTTGCCATTTCCCATTTGACAATAAAGAATTAGGGGTTCCAATTTTGTTATAATATTTATAAGACTTCACCTTTAAATCACCTTTTTTATTGATGACTTCAAATAACAATGCTTTGATAACCCATATAAAACCCAAAGATAATTTTCTTTGCTGTAATAACCGACAAAAGGATATGAGTCTGCGAAACTGATATTTTGATGGAATTTTCCCTGTGCAGCGCTGAACACACTTGATGTGTATGGTGGCGTCAAAAAGTTGTTTAGCCAAGTCGAGTCAAGTCAATGACTAACTGGAAATCAAATCTCACACTAGCACCGCCCAAAAACCCACTCCGAACCCATTCAGCGATATGTGGACTCGTGCAGAGAGCGGGTCCTGGTGCTTCGGCAAATTTCATAAATCAGAGTGCCGCCCGGAGGTGCGTGCTGCAGGACTGGGAACTCAGGACTCTGTTCTCGGGACTCGAATATCAAGGAGCAACTGGATTCAATGCACGCCGCTGTAATTGCTTTATGCTCTGGAGCGTGATGCGGTCAACAACGCAACGTGAGCGAGCCATTTTTGACATGGCCCAGAAGCTACTGCTATCCCAATCTTCTCTTGGAATCCGAGCCCGAGCCCCTTCTGGCCTTTCGCATTTAGTGGAATGGAAAAGTTGAAAAGTTTTATGATATTTTCGGTTAGCTGGCTACTCGATGCCTGGCTTGAGGTTATGGCCATGGCGCTACAACGGCTGGAGTAACTCCTCCTCTACGGAAAAAACCCATCAGAGCCTGAAAGTCGGACATAACTTGTCGCACCGAGGTCAGCAGACAGAGGGCACTCTTTTATCACAAAACTTGAAGACAACTATGTATTTCCATGCCACAAATTTCCCAAAAATATTGCTGACAAAGTAAGTGGGAGGCCATGACATTGTTTAAAATATGTATATATGTATGGGGATGACTGCATCGAATATCAAATACCTGTTGGGCAGTTTAAAAGTTTGACAGGAATGCAGAAAAGATGGGAAATGTGTTCCAGATAGCTTCGTGTGACAACTTTAAAACTGGTTAAAGATAGATTTTTTGACAGTTTAAAAAGGATACGTAATGATAAGGAACAAAGCGAAAAAAGGGCAATAAAAATACACATAATAAAGCGAATATTTTACTTAAAAATGCAAAATCCTTAGGCGACTCTCTTTTTTGCCACAACTTTAAAAATAACATGCAAGAGAGTTATAAATTATGCTGCTGCCACCACCTTCGCCATGTTTTATGTGAGCCCTAAAAAATGTGATGTATATGCGGATGATAAAAAGAAGATTGCAAAACATCAAGCGAAACACCTCTGGCCAGAGTGCATCGCACTCGAATGTCAAAGCTAATAAGCAGCTTCGTTGCAAAATATTTTCCCGGGGGAAAATTCCTTCATCGTCTCGTCCTTTTTGTTGCTCTTTTTTTCTGTGCCACCTGTTTCTATTTCGCGTCAGATTTATGGGTAAATATAAAGCACTGGTGATGAGACGTTGAGGTTGGGCAGGTGACGAAATGTGTGCATATGTGTGCTGCCGCCGCCCTCTAGTCTCCCTTTTTTGAGCTTGCGGGAAGCACTGCATATAGTATATAGTACTTGGCGGCTGGCTCTAATTAATGAAAGACTTCGTCTTTACCTTTCCTGCCCCACTGTCGATGCATAAAGAAATTTTGCTAATTAAAAATAATCGCAATAGCAAAGCTGCAGCGCAACTTTGTCTTTGCAAGAGAAGCGCAGCAGGCATTCCCTTCTGTTCGCCGGAATTCCCCTGAGCAGGTCGGCCCGGGCATTCCTTGTGATTATTTTAACAACTTGGCCATGTTGTTGCACTCGCTGAAAGCCAGGACAGCCATTGTTACACAGACGAAAACTAAAGTTTTTAAGGTACTAATATTGATTACTTTCCTGGGAAGGCATTTAAATTAAATTAAATTTCAAAGAAATGTGAGAAAATCCATTGTCAAGTTGATAAGGCAAATATATATAAATAAATATTTATATACACCCCACAATTTGTAATAAAGTTAAACCATTTTTTAAAGCTTTATAAAAAACAACCTGCACTGTTTTAAAGAACCCTAAATAATACATTTTTTCAGTGCATAAAGCCGTAGAAATTGCTCGCGGGCTGCAAGTAATTGTCTCTGGCTCGTTGCTCTGGATTTGGATTTGGATTTGGATTCGGATCTGGCGGCTTTCTCTGGTGGCAACATCATTAAATGTGTATATAATGGAATTGCTGTGATTTGTTCCAAGCGGAAGATTTATTATCGCCTTACCGAGCCCGGCTCGGTCGAGTCCTGCCTAGGCAGCTTTCTTCTTCTGCCTATCCGTTTTCCAGGCGAAAAAATCGGCATTATGTTCCGCATGCCTGGTGACAAAGTGCAGCCAGACGATGGCTTTCATTTTCCGCTCCTCCGCAATCCGCAACCGACACAATCGGGGTCGTTTACATAAACACTTGGCAAATTTATGGCTTTCGGCTGTTGGCATGTGTGTCTGTCAATGGGAAAAGTTTATGCATTTAATTTGTGCGAAATTTGCTTACAACTCAAATTGAATTAACCTGATGACTCGGTGGAATGTGGGTAGGTTCTTCCTCGAACCGAATTCGTCCCGAATCCATCAGATATTATATATATTCTTCTATGTGCTGAGTGGATTTGCGTCTCCAGTTGATGTCCTTACTCAGTAGTCACCATATGCCAACTCATTTGCATTTAAAGTTTTTCCCTTTCACAAGTTCTGTTTTCTGTTGAGCATATGCTCGAAACACTATTAGGTCTTCATCAAATTAAAATATGTTCGCCTTGACGTGAATAATGCTCGGAGACGCCATGGTTGAAATTAATTGCCTGCAAAACTATACAAAAGTCATCTGTGTGTGCTCCTTCAACCCAAAAAGGTGCACAATTTTGCAGTTATCAAATAAATTAAAAGTTGACCAAGGACCCGACCCGGGGCAGAAACAAAGCAGGAAGCCCTGCTGCTGCTGCTGCAAAATCTCTTAAGTCTCAGTTGAGTTGTTCAAACAGCTGGGCAAATGTGTGCGAGTTTGACAGAGATTATATCTGGATTGCAGGACTTAGTTACGTTTGGACGACGTTTGAGGGCTTAAAATGGAAAATTGTGTGACCAAATGAAATACTTGGCTGAAACATACATACATAAGTGAAATTGTATAACTTTGGCATTGACAGCCCACTTACAAGTAAGTAACAATATATATTTTTTGTATAATATTGACCAAGTGCATAACAAACTTAATTCCTTAATGGACTTGATGGCATAACTGAAATCAATTTGCAGCTAAAAGTACTTTTCTGGTTTGTTGTCTGGTTTCATGTCAGAGAATTGCATATAATTACACTCGTAATCCCCTAGCATATGGCATTAAGTGCTGTTTACATTTCCATTGGCCATCGATATTTTTATTGTTTATCATTTGAGTACTTACTTTTTTATGACGGACATTTATAATGTCCGCAAATATTCGCAAATGTGGCGAGAAATTTCTATTGAATGAAATCGATGAAGCTTTAAAATGCCAGGAGGACAAAAAAAGTGAATATTTTCCGGGCAAATGCTTGCCGAGCAAAGCTCGCGGTGTGTCATTCGATTTGATCTACACTCTGCGATTTGGCACTCTCCCCGGTGGCAAGCAGATTGAGTTTGCAAATAATACCTTTTACGTGTCCGGTTTGCTAATTAATGTTTGGGGTAATAAATTGGATTTCCTGTTAACATTTTAGTCAGTATTTTGTCATTAGGCTCCCATGGGGACGCCGTTGTCAATTTGCTGGTGGCCACAAATGTTTGCCAAAAAGCCAACGCAAATTCGATGTGTGTCTGTGTCGATGTCCTTTAAAGGGAAATCTAGGCTTTAATAAGCCGAGTGCGTGAGCAAAGTTTTGCCAATTGCCGGACGAACGATGGCTAATGTCCATAAATAGTTCATTGCATTTCCATTAGGCACTTTGTGCCAATCCGGACTGTTCATTGACCTAATGTGTGCAATTCATTATGTGCAATTAGAGTTCAATTCAGAGGCGCCGGCCGGTGGTCAGAGTTTAAGGATCGTCTAGGCCAGCCTCTTGAGGCCATAACACATCATTAATGGGGGTTTTTGTTGGCCAGTCGGACACGGCCAAAGGAAAAGTGTAACAATAATGGGCTCGTTTGTTTTCATTGCACACGTGCCAGAGCCCGGGCTTTGGTTAAATGTGCCCTTAATAGACACAGCATTTGCGGCCATGTTTTTGCTGGCCAAACATTGGCCCAGGTCTCCTCCTGTCGGGACCAGCCTTCTACCCTCTCGATGGGCCACTTGTGCTGCTCTCGACACTCGACCGATGGCTCAGTTTCGTCATCATGGAAACGGATCTGGGACCGGTTGCGAAAATGAAATTAAACGCCCGAATGCATATTTAATGCCGCAAAAATGTGCGAAATAATTTTCATTTTTCGTATATTCCCAACTATAGGGTACAAATATAGGAACTACCAATATGCCATCCATCTTATTAAGTATTTTCCTTTAATCATTGTTGGGGAATTGCAATCATATTAATTAGTATCGTTTCTGAAGTGAGTTAATAAATATACAAAATTGAGCTTATTATAGAGAATTTTAAATATTTCATTATGAACTAATTCGAATATTTTATTATACTTGGATAACTTGAAATAATACTTTACACTTTCTCTGTACTAAAGAGTATTTATTAATCTATATCCACCTTTTTTAATAAAATGTATTCCATATGTTTCCGTTGTCCACAATTTTCTGCATTAAATATGTGAAATTTTTTTAAAGCAGATTTCATTTGTTTTCATTTCCCACGCTTTTGCGCAAGTCTGATTGTTGATTAAAAAATTATTGAGTGATTTCTGAAATGCCAATCTGAATGGCTATGCAAATAAAACGCTGCAGGGTGTCGCATTTCCAGATATCTTTGATAAATCTCAACGTTATTCACCGACATTTTCATTATTATTAATTAACACCGGGGGGCTTAAATGCAATCCTCCAAGGAAGTCAGCAGTGCCAACTATGAGAGGTATTTATGAAAGTATTCATTGTTCGGATATGGGAATGCCATTTAAAAACACTCAAACACAATTGTCGGCCGGTATTAATAAATTACCATAAAGTAGTGATACATTTGTATAATGTCGAAACGAAGTTCCATTATATCCCCTAGGTTGTCCGACGTGGAGCAGCGGAATAGTCTAACCTTAAAGGTGCCCCACGCCCGTCCCAGCGAGGAGCTTCGAGCTGAGAAGGCCAAAAGGTTGGAGCAATTCCTCAACAGGTCGTATGTTAAATATTGGAGCTCCCGCTATTCATGCAATGTTCTGAGATATCCCAATGACTATGCCGATGTCAGTTTGCATCCCAGCTACAACACTTTGGTCTAGTCTGTATGGAATTTATAATAATTTACAGCCTTTAGACCCATCAGCTTATTTTAGTCATGTAAATTGCGATGAGCGATATAAGGGCGCCACGAAGAAGTACCATAAGCAGTTTCAGAAGGAAATGAAACACCTTATAGCAAATCAACCCAATTTGTGCAAACAGTTTTACCTAAAACGGTAAGAGCCCCGAAAAGTGTTAAATGAAATCGAAAAGTTTACCTTGCCTTACAGAATCCTTTGCTATAAAACCGGTTGGCCTCCTTTGCATACGAAACGGGAACTGAATAATTTCGTCACAAAATTCTTTCAACTTACTGCCAAGCAAAAGAAGCGGGTGGATTATCTCATGAAAACGGTTCTGAGCTGAGGGCTGCTAAAATTTATCCGTTCTGCAATGGCAATTATGCTATTTACTCTCATGGCAAAATGGTTTAATTAGCACATTTATTATTGCAATTATACGAACGCCGCGGAACATCCAGCTAATTAGTTCAAACAAAAAAAATGCCACAAGCAATAAATTTAATTTAGCAATGAATCTGCTTCATTTAATTCGGTTTTCGGTTCTTCGGATTTAAATTAATTTAGCAATGACAATCAAAAAAGTATGCCAGAAATCTGAGCATCTACAATTAAATCCTTTACCACACAAAGCTAAATTACTAATTAAACATATGGACTTTAGTTCCAACTGAAGTCTTCATCGGGTTTCGTTTTTCGATTTTCACTAAATTGCATTTAAACAAACAGTCGCAATTTGCATATTAAATATTTGATAGGCAGACTCATAAATAAATTCAAACAATAAATGAATTATTTTATTGTTTAACTGTGCAACAATGTGAAAGATTTAATGTTTAAACGTGGCCCAATTGTTGTGACCTTTTTTCACAGGTTTCCAATGCGACAAGTGCTCTGCATCTGTGCATGTGTGTATGTTTTTTCATGTGTATGCTGACAGGAAGTGCGTCATTTGTCAAAAGCTACTTTATGGCCATTTTTTTGTTTGTTGTTGCTGTTGCCCGTTGAGTGGAGTCTTGTTTGCGCTGTGTAAACACCTGAAAAAGGTCAACTTAACAAATGTTTATGCAGCGAACAATGGGCCAGGAATCATCATCTAAATTGTGAGCTCTTTAACTCAATCTCACCCCCTGGCATTATTTCTTCTTTAAAATTAATCAATTACCCCTTGAATGTATTGTTTTGTTTTCGCATAGCCCGCAAGAATGAGCAGAGTCATGAATAATTGCTCAGCTGAAAGTAATTTGCAAAGGCCTCACAACACAAATACATCATATGCAAAATCAGAGCTGTGAATGCATTCAGGCTTGGCATTGATTCAGGCATTGGTTTTCCTAGGCATTAGTGTGGAATACTTTAATCGTTGCTAATTCTAGCGGAAGCACTTTAAAGCGCTTAAACTCGGCTAAAGCATTTTGTGGAAGCTCAAAACTAAATGAGTTTTAGCCTCACAAAGAATATATTCCGCCCCAATTCATGCTGCGTTCAGAGGATTAAAAAAAAACAGCATACTAATTTTAAACTTTGTTTCTTTTTCCACCACTCAGCTCGCTCTGACACTTTGAAACTCCCATAGAAAATGATTCATGCCTGAGTGGACTTTCGGACCCAAACCGTTGGCCATTTCTAATAGCCAACTTCAATTAATGCCCAAGTTGCACCAATTTTAAAGTCAACGTTGTGAAGGAAAGTCCGCATACGGGGAAAAAATCACAGTGAATGCCCCGGCATCCGCAGCTCTGAGCTATAAATTATAATTTCCGCACGCTGCCGAGTCCTCCCTTCGGTTCCATGCCCCCGCCCTGCTTTTCCCCTGTACCGCACACAGAGTATAACCAATCTGCCTGGCCATCGTCCGGTCACTCCCTGGTTTTATGATGCTTATGGAAAAAATTCTTTGCCACTGCATGGCTGCAAGGTGTGCGCCAATTTCCGGCACATGTGAGTCTGCCAGTCTGTGTATGCTCTTATATATACATATGTATATGTGTATATATATAATTTAAAAAATGTTTGGCCGACACCCGTGTGTCCGTGCTTATACATACATATGCTGCCGGAGAAAAAATTATAATTAATTGCGCTTGAGAAGAGAGTTACAAAAAAGCCGAAAAGTATGCATTACTTAAAGCTCGACAAGCCACCACAATGCCAAGTATTTTTATTACTCATACGCACTGGGTGACGTGTGGTTGAATGAGATTTCCATCATGCATGATCACCATGGGCATGTGTTTTTAAATATAATTTTTATTATACATTCTCTTTGGGTATCCTTCAGGTGAGCGAATAACCTTTAGTTGAAAAGAGATATATATCACTCTTAGTCAAATGCGCATTTAATATTACACATACGCCCTGGGAACCCTTAGTCGAATGGCTTTTTCATCATTTAAGTGCTTTAGCAAGCTGTTCTTGCATTAGTTAAGAGCTGTGTTAGCCCTAATTTTATTTGATTTATAATGTTCTGTGTTGCCCTTAGGTGAAAAAGGGTTCTGATCTCTAACATTCACATCTTAACACCTATAATATATGTTTTTATTACCCATATGTAATGGATGAACCCTTTGAGTAATAGAACACGCTTTGGGTAGAGCTTGGTTGAGTGAACATTCCCGGGGGTTATGCCGCACCCTACGCTTAACTTTAACCTTTTTACAATATCCCTAGACTTTTACGCTGCACAGCCAATTTCCCACCGTAAACACTGGCTTTATTTTCCAACCACCCACCACTTGCTGTGTAATGAATGCTGTTTGTTTGTGTAACATATTTAACAACAAGTAGCAATGCTGAGCAATCATTGCTTGCCAACTCGTTTGTTTTACTTCAGACTCCAGAGGTATTTGCACTGGCTGGTGAGCTTGGCTTTTGGGGGAAAGTATGATTAAGTCTCGGCGGCGACTTGAGTACCAAGGACCTTACATCATGAATACATTTCGTGTACACTTTAGTGCATTAAATAGAGATTTATTTTCCTCAAGGGGTTAAGCCATGAAGTCATTGGGGCTCTTTTTGTTGAAGTGTCTGCCTTATTCTTTTCAGAATTATTTATTATATTAATGTATAACCTCGCTATTGTTTGAAGTACTAATAAAGCTTGATTTAATGTGCAGTTATTTATGACTCTTAAGGATAACCATAAATATTTACACATTTTATTTCCGTGTTTCGATTGCTTCCACTTGATTGCGTAGCCTTTAATGAATATTATTTAGAAATTACACAGGCACGAGCAAGGAAATTCCTTATGACTTCCTTGATTTCCTAGTCCATAACTTCTGACATCAAGATTCGCCTTGGCGCACACATAAACCCACCGACATGGCGGGGAGTCTCTATGTGGGTGTGGTATGTATGTGGCAAGGTCCTAGCGCCGCTGGTCGTAACTTCCGCTCGGAACGCTCACCACTTGAGTTTTGTGTGGCATTGCAAAATGCATTTTATACGCAATAAAAATACACTTACGGGATTTTTTACAGCTCGCTCGCTTTAAGGGGGGGCGTACCAGCACGCCCCCCAACGCTCTCACCATGCCGACGATTTCATTTCTTTTGGCGCCGTTTTTCTACTATAATATTTCCTACTTACAAAATAAAAAGGAAAGTCAGTTGGTCTGCCAGTGGCTTGTTTGCGTTGTGTTCTTCTGTTGGTTAAGGAATTTTAATGAGCTACTTAATGCCGTTGCGGTGCAGTTTCCACTGGCAGTGAGTGAGTGTGTGTGTGTTATTTTTTCATCCCACTCACTTTACGATTTTAACAAGTTGGTTGTTAAATAAATTTAAATTATATTGTCGCTCCCTTTACAAGCTGGGCTGTGCGTCTCGTTGGTCATTCCTTTGGCCTGCACTCCCTTATTTTTCTGATTTTGTTGAATTTTTTTTGTGGCCACGAGTGCTGCACAAGTTTATTAATACTTGCCCTGGCAGCGAACACTTAATCATTGTAAGGGCAAGGGTCCCCCTTTAAAATATCGACAAAGAAGTAAAAAAAATGAAAAAAGGTAGGAATAAGGAAAAGTGAATGCCAAAAATAAACACAAATAAATTGCCTCATCATCGCATTTACCTGGAGGCCATATTTTAACCCAAATGATTTGAAACTTTTGAGCCCCGGCGAGGCCCGTGTGTAATGCTTATGAGTAACCGCAAAATTCTGCTCTCGAGAATGAAAATTTAATCAAACATTTTGGCAACGCCAAGCTGGGCCTGGGTAGTTAGAATTTCTTAAATTTTTCCATGTTTCCCCACCGAACGAGAGCTGAAAATGCTTTTAGGATATTTTCATGCATTCTATGAGAGTTTCCCCGAAAAAATAGCTGAGACTGCAAGTTGCAAAGTTTGTATTCTGCTGTGAAAGAAAAAAATACAAAACCAACTACCACAAAATGGAATTTTATCAGTTTTAAAATTTAAACTCTAAACCGAAGAGGCAATTTTGCATGCCAAAAATGGAATAATAAGTATCTTCTCAGTTGATTGGTTTGCTTCTTGTTCATTTTGAGCCACAAGGAGTTCACATTTCAGTTGCTACTTTGTATATGCCTTGTTTGCTGGGGGTCACATTGATTTCCATTTCAAAATTAATTGTACCATACATTATTTGGAAGCAAATCAACATAATAGAAGCACACATGCACACACACACAATCAGCAGACGTAAAAATCAACTGTCCTTTTGGCATTACGTATATGTTTGCACAGGCAATTGGCAATGCACAGCATGCAAAATTCGAAATGCAAATGCTAAGTAAATAATGTTATTGGAAAAACGGCAACTGCAAACGGCAAATGATGTGGCCGATGGAAAATCGGCGCTAACAATCAGCAGGCAGGCGCAAATCGCATTATGCTTCCCTCTCGCTCTTCCATCAGTTCCACCCACTTCGATGCCGCAGCAGTAATCAAAAAGTTCAGCCTTCGTTCAGCCAGTATCGAACAAATAAAATGGATTTGCAATACATGAACGAGGAAACCCAATTCCCCGACTCCTTAAATAGCGAACAAGTCTGCCCGTTTTGCCCCATCAAAATATATATTCTAAACTGCGGCACATAGATGTTCGGGCCATTGGAGTCCATTTGAAAACACAAGAGGCTCTGCGAAACGGTCTTTGGCACTTGTGACGAGTGTGTGTGTGGGCCAGAGTCATAAATTGCACTAAAATCGGGAATCGTTATGGGAGGGAAACTCTCTGACTCTTTGGTATCAGTCTCGCTTTTTGCGTTTTCGAATGCGACTGTTTGGCTATGCATGTTAAATGAAATTATTGCAACTTTTTGCCCTGTCCACATGGCGTATGCGTAACGTTCGCTCAATTCATCAATCACCGAATTTGTCCTGATGTCCTCAGCCTGTGACTTCATTGCTCTTGTTTATTTTTTTTTATGCTCGCATGCTAAAAAATTGTTTAGATTTATGCGACAGTTGCCGCATCTGCTGGTTTTTCCTTTTTTTTTACAACAACTGGCTGTTTGTTTAAAAATTCTTTTCGCTTTCATTCGTGGCAACAGAACTACATTTCATTTTGGCCACTTAAGCTTAAATTTGGTGTTCTCTGTACATGGGCATAGGGGCCCGGTATTTTGCTTGCAAATCGTTGGCATTTAATCCAATTTTGTTTGCTGCTGGCACACCAGTTGCACTGTGGGTTTATTTGATGATTTTATTAAAGATTATTCTTTGTTAAATCAAGTGATAGGCTGCTATAGAGTTGAAAAACTTTTCTAATTAATTTTGTTGGTTGTTAACTTAAAAAGTAAAAGGGTTATACATTATTTAAATACATATTATGGATATTTTTTTTAAATTAGCGTTAGTTTTCCGTTTCTTCATTAACCAGGAATTTAATATTTATGAATGCTTAACCCAATCATTAGCAGTGTGCAGTCATTTTTATGCGTTTGTTTTTGCTGGCTAATAATAATTAGTATGTAAATACAGCCGTTTTTTTCATAATTTTAGGCTTTGTTGCATATATGAGCGCTACAGACCAGTTATTCAAAATATTTTCCATCGCTGGCCACAACTTGTTGTGTCTGACAAGTAGGGCCTCCAAGTCCGCGTCTTCAAACTTTTTCACAGGACCCGGTCGATCCTTGTCTTCCACGTCATACTCGCCATTTTTAAACTTTGCAACCCATTCTCGACACGTTCTTTCACTTATACACGACATATCATAAGTTTTTACGATCATACGACGCGCTTAAGCTGCCGATTTTTTCGAATTGAACGCGAAAAGCAAAATCTCCCGCAAATGACGCTTATTCGGTTCGAATTTCAACATTTTCGTGCACCAACAAAATGATAGACAATAAGAATACACGAACGAGACTATGTAGAGTTGTTGACCGATACTTTAGCTCGCCATTTGGCGTCCCGATCGAAATTTCTCACCGTTTTGTGAAGATGGCACCACCTAGTCGATGACGGCGGTTTTCTACTTGTACACCCAATAATAAATTACAAATAACCGTAAATTACAAAACCATAAATAACATTAAATTAATTTTAGAAAGTTTTAATTGATATAATTGATATAAATAAATAAATAAATAAATAAATTTCTATTCATATTTTTAGTTTACTTTTTATAATTTTGTGTTTGCAATTTTAAAACTGCTGCATCATGTTTGCTTATAATTGCTAATTTAATTTACTAAGTAATTAAATAATCTTTTCTCTGGCTATTTAATATTTAAATAATGTTTTTTAGTATTCTCATTCAGCACTCCATAGTACTTCCAGCTGGATCGTTAGCGCTGTTGGCCATTTTAAATGCTGCGAACACAACTCAATTAAGCCTGTAACTGACGGAGACCGCCACCCACTTGGCCATTCGCACGGCCGTCGAGTTAGAGTGCGATCCTGAACACACTCCAGGCCAATCGACGGCAGCCAGATGGGCGTGGGATTGAGGTGGCCCTGAGCCTGGGCTTGGGTCGAACTGGGCCTGGCTTGGGCGGGTTCTATCTGTCTGACTGGCGGTTCGTCTGGCAGGTGAACAAGTCGCTTTGCCACTCCATTGCAGAAGAGGATGGCAGGACTCCGGTGGCTGGCAGTGCGAGTGTCTGTGTGCGTGTTAATTACATTTGGCTTGCATTTTGGTAAAAGTTGGCCCCTCAAAATTGAATTACAAGTTTTTCGCTCGCCAGCATTTAGCAAAAGTGTTTTTTGTGTTTTTCGGTTGCCGCATTTAGCCACACATGGCCAGAGAGTTCAGCTGCGCTTGGAAATTTATACTTTTATTTCTATTTTGGCAAAAGTTTCCTCAAGTTTCTGCCAAGTGATAACCCAAAAAATGAAAGTAAATTAAGGCTACAGAGCCTCCCTTACCAGGGAAAATGGTAAATTAATGAATCTTGAATTTCTAGATGCTCCTGGGACAAAAGGAGCTTGAAGAATCTGAGTTCACAAAATTTGTTTTTTTGATATATAAAAGCAGAAATTTATGCAGAAATTTGCTTTTATCCTGAAAAAAAATGATGGAAATAACATTTGCCCACAATCTAAAACTAAATAAAAAACAATAAAATTAAAGTTATTTAAATATGGTCGCTTGATGGCGTTTCCGTTCTTAAGGCAAATATACCATATGCACATATTTCGTGAAATTTTTTAGTTAGGGCAAACGAATCAAACTTTTAAAATTTCATAAATCTAAAAGTAATATTTTTTTTAAATTCCGATGATTATAACTTTAAAAAAAAATTTTTTTAAGTAATCTTTCTTAGGTAAACAGGTGCAAATGTTTAAAGCTCTATATATTTTAAAAAATCCATTTTTTCAAAATTCGAAATAACAATATTGTCAAAGCAATTTTTACGCAAATATTCATTCGTTTATTTCTTTGTAACAATATATATAAAATATTTATTTTTAATTATACGTAGGATTTTATTGGAAATAATAATTGGACTAAGGTTGTTCTTGTCTTAAAATTCTTAAAATTATAAAACTAATTTTCCAAATTATTTTAAACTCTTATCTTGTGAATTATTTGTAGATGCTTAGAAATAAACATTTTTGTTCTAGAATGGATTTTGTTTTTTTTCGGTAAAGCTGGTCAAGCAATCCAAGCCACAGAGGCGGTACTATCCTTTTGTCCTGGGTAACTGGTTCCTGCAGGCATCATTAACCTTTCTCCAAGCACACAATTAATGAGCCAGGCAAGCTATTGTCTACTTTGTTTTCCAGCCTCTCCACGCCTCCCTGCAATGCAATCAGCCAGCAAACACGAGTGCAAACTTCGTGTTGGAAAATGCGGAAAAGCGGAACGGCGCTGCTTGCATAATAGAAATTCATTGCCAAATTACATAGAAAATCGTTGAGGGCGCTAAGAAGGTGCCGCTGGGCAAGTTGGCAGCAGCAACTCGAAAGTTATTCCACTCGCCGGCTCTTGGGAATGCCGAAGAACAGCTATTTTAATTACCGCAAACTGTGCGCGGCTGTAAGCGCATTACGTATACTCAGCGTGCCAGCAGCAGCTGATAAAATCGCATTGAATGCAAGTTAATTAAAAGACGAGCTCTCTGGCCCCAAAAAATAACACTCTTGACTTGGCCTTTAATTAAAACTTCAAATGAACAAAAAACCAGCGTTTGCAGCCCGCCTCACGGCTGAAGAGTCCCCTGAATCCAATCCATATAGTCGGAAACGCGAGTGTAGACTCCCGGCCAGCCCTCCAGTCCGCATCGATTGCCGAAGGAGACCACGCCCTCCTGGTACCAGGCCTGGTCGTATGCCCGCCTCATCAAGGGTCCGCCGGAATCCCCATCGCAGCTATCGCGGTAGAATTCCCCGCCGACGCACAGTTGCGAGCTGATTAGGTTGATTTGCCTAGTGGCAAACTTTCGCGTGCAGGCGTCATGATCGTTAACCGGCAGATCCAGCCGCTGTTTGATGTTGCTCTTGCGGGCTGTGAAATTAAAATTAAAATTAATCTTAAAATTGTTTCCAATTAAAATCTCGATCAACGAACCTGTGGTGGTGCGTCCCCAGCCGCTGACCACAAGGATTTCTCCGTTATTGATGGCCTGTCGTGTGCTGGCCAAGGGCAAGCAAACTGGCTGGATGTACTCATTGAGGACCACGGGCTGATCGAGTCGCAACAGGGCAATGTCATGGACGCGATTTTTGTCGGCAGGATCATATTGAGGATGCACAATTTTTTGTTCGATGCCGCGTTCAACAAAGGGCGGGTTGCAGTCGTTGTTGATGCAATCGATTTCCTTGCTTGTGTCATATTCACCCAAGCGGACTGTGGTGCTGCAATGTTACAAAGCAAAATGTATAATTAATTAAGTAAACTTTCAGTTTATCTTATCTACTTACAGACTGCCCACTTCCTTTTCAACATCTCCAATCACACAATGGGCAGCTGTCAGGATATAACGATTATTGATCAGACTGCCACCGCAACTGAGCTCACGGCGTCCTCTGCCTTTTTGGAGAAGATAAATAAAAATATTATTTATTTAATTAATTAATTAAATAAATTATCTTTCAAGTTTAAACTTAACTTACGATCAACATATTCTAGGAGCACCATCCAGGTGAACTCATCCAGAGCTGTGTCATTTCCGTTGTAAACTTTGTCACTGAAAGAGTGTGGCCCACATTTGGGAGGCGAGGGCAACAGATTGCCCTGACCTTGCTGTCCCTGCTGACCTCCATTCCTTGTTGGAGATGTCACAGTTCGCGCTGTGGTGGTGGTGGTGCGTTCTGTAGGGCAGCAAACGTGAGGCATTCGACCGTATCCATTATGGCACTGAGAGTCCCGAAGAAACATTCTGTCCTGAGTGGAAACTGAACTCTGCTGGACCACAGCAAGTAGAGAGGGGCAGTCGTAAATGGACATACATAATCCTTGATTCTGGCGGGGATTTGTACAGCCTATTAAGGAGTTCATAAAGTAGAAGTAGTAAGTATTCTTAATAAAGCAAGCGAACATTTTGAAATAAACTATTTAGAAAATAAAAAAAAGGTGATAAGGTTTTTTATGCTTTTAAAATAAGATTTGATTTTAAAATAATTGATATGTATTATGTTTAGTATATTGACATTAACTTAATTCAAGTCTCCATTTATATCATTTTCATATAAAAATAACATTTATTCTGTATGCAAAATAAGAAAATTGATTGCAGTATTTAATACTAGTCAACCAGTTTATCGTAGACTTGTTTAAAGCCAGTAAATTCCATGAGCTGAACAGAAAAATAAGAGAACTTGTAACCTTAAAAGTTCAATTAAAATATTATTGATACCTTTTGAGATTTTGTTTTGCAAACCAAAGAGACAGTTTAATAAAATATCAAATCTGAAATATATTCCAAGCTATATTGATAATAAAAAAAATAAATAACAATTTCGTTGTCAGAAGTAAAATCTTTGGTTCCCTTCCTCCAACTCCTCTGCGCGATAGGAGGCTTGGGAATGTAATCTGTGTTGGGCGACGATTGGACTCATTAAATTCATTTAGAAGCATTAAGACGCACACGAGTGCTCTTAAACAAAGTCATTCACATGGAAATATTGGTTATTGCCCGCCCTGCAATCACAATTGAATCGAAGTGTAGCTGCTGACGTATTTGGGTAAGAAGATATCTACCGGTAGCCGGTGACCGGTCAAACCTAATGAGTCACCATGATATGAATCAGAGGAGTCTCCTCTCAATACTAACTTCCTTGGGCCCGCACAATTTGTAGAACAGTGAATGGCAGCAGGCAACTGGTCCAAAAAATCCCAATTGCTTGGCGTGTTGACTTCATCTTACGGGATATTTCCCACAACACGTAATAATAACAAAAAATCTATAGCTAATTCAATCACAACGCGCGCCGATTACGCACGACGACCTCGAACCTGAGAACCGGGAGCGGTAGCGGTACCGGGAGCGTGATTTAAACTGAGTGCGACTTCGAGGCGCTACGCAAACTGATCGCGAGTTGGCGGGGAAAGACCTTTAAATAGTATCTGGAGATGATAAGCCGGTTCCGTGAGATTGCCATATGCCTTGGTGGGAGCTTTTGTTGAGCTGACGGAGAGGCTTTAATTAATAAAGTGATCGTCAACTGCCAGTTAATACCAAAAAGCTTTCGACAGTCAGATTCTCACAGTAAACAGAAAAAGATTCGTTGATTTTATTAACATTATAATAATTGTGGTGAGAATTGGCTCTTATAAATAGGGAAAGATCTTTCAAATTAAAATTAAATAGGATATGAAAAATATGGGTTTGAAATAGGGATTTACTCTAGAAGAGGGTTGCGAGTTTATTTAAAAGGCAGGAAAGATCAGTAAAAAAAAACACCTAAAGAAGTCAAAAATCAATTTATTTCTGAAATACAACGTTAAAAATAAATATATGAAAATAAAGTAGTTTTAAAGCTAGCGCTATTTTGTTACAGAGTGGTATTTATTCAGATATTGTGGTATATAAAATATAATATACAAAATTAAAGTACTTTTAAAGCCAATGAGAATGATATCATCCTGGGCTTACAAAATTGAGATCTACATATAATGAAAAATAAAAAATGTATAGCTTTTCCATAAATTTTAATATTAAATAATTTTTTTTTATTATTTTTAATCATAGTATTTGATTCCATTTTCTTTTTTTTTTAATAGTTTTTGAAATTGTATATTTTTTTTCTTCACTTTGTCAGCACAGTTTTTTCAGTTTCTATATTTTTATATATTTAACTTTGGTTATGTACGGATTGTACGGAACAGTCAAGTAAAATTAATCGACATTATTTTATCGTATCTGCGCTGCTCAGCTGGAGAAAGCTTACAGAATCCTTTTTCGAACATCTTGAGTTCCTTCCTTGTGTGCAGAGGCGGCCATAGTGATGTGTATGCCATGGTCCTGCTCGATAGAAAATAAAAGCTCGATAATAAATAAACAAATAAATACAACAATTGAAATAATACCTAACAAACTGCCAGGCACTTTCGGCCGTCGGTTGATTGTCGATCTGAAGCATTATCTCGCGCTTAAATTGTTGGGCGTACTCCCTTTTGGAGATGTGATAGCGTTCTAAGCAGCGGATTTGCCTGCAAGAGAAGGAGATGTGATGGAAGATATTCCATCATCAGAGTGTAGGGAGGACATACAGCGGTATGCGATGTTTGGAGAATGTGGGCTCCAGCATTGGGTCTACGTCATCAAAGAATGTGACTTGATAGATCGGCGTGTATTCCAAGTGTATACTTTCTTTAAAATTAGGATTTACATAATCCTCATCCTTCTTATGTCGTTTTCTCATCTTTGTGAAGGAGGTACGAGGCTCTTCGCTAGGTGCAAAAACGCTCTGAACGACCGAACCGAAGGCGCCCTTCATTCCCATGCTCTGCCTCTTGCTTCCCATCATTTTCCTTTTGTCTTCCATCGCGTTTTTCCGCTCGGCGGTGGCCAAGCCCATGTGGGATTGGTTGGATATTTCGCTCATTTCGTTTAAAAAGAATATAACGTTTTATCACTGTGGATGAATTTATAATTTTAGGTCTACTACAGAAAGAAAAGATATATATTTGTATTAACAAAGCGAAATGAATGACTCAAATTTCATAAGTGTAAGTCAAGGCTATAGTGTTTGCGGATATAAATATTAAGCATATCCTAATTTATTTTAATAATTATTAAATTATATTGCAATGTGAAAAAATCTATCCACATTATAAATTTTAAATTTCCATAAATAAAGATAAAACCTTTTTTCAACTTTTTCGATTTTACAAGTTATTGGTTATTATAAATATAAATCAATTTGAAGTCATTCTGCTGTAACAAACATAATATAATATATCTCAATTAAATACATAACTTTTTTTTAATTCTTAAAGTCTTTCCTATCAAACTTCAGTGCCTGCATATTTTCTATCCAGATTGCTGAAGCGATCAGAGAGTTTACCATCAAATTTGTATGTTCAGTCGTTGTGACTTTGAATCCTTGCAGATGAACATTTGCATTTCATGCGCTGCAACTTGCCGTAAGTAGTCAGATGAGAGAAAAAGAGGAAAAAACAGGAATTGGAGCACGAGCAGGAGTCCAAAGTGGAGCACAAATCGAGTACAACTTTTGCACAAAGTTGTTTTCCTTTGCCTTTGCCTTTGCATCGAGGCATACTCATCCCGTGGCATCCCTTTCCCGGAGTCCCCTCCGCCTCACCTAGTTACACATCCTGTTTAGCTTCAATGAATGCTTCAACGCTCCGTGTAGCCTCCTTTAGTCCCTTCCATCCCCCTCCCAGGATATGCTGTGCCCCTGAAAGCCGTTTCACTTGGCCCATTCACGATGTCTATCTGCTGCCGGCGCTTTGTTTTTGCCCCGGCCTATTCATAATTCCACAGCCGGCTGCTGGCACAAATTGAAAAGCAAACACGTGGCTCTGTAGTTGGCCTTATCACTGGCTACATTGGGATTTTGTTGCTCTGAGCCACTGACACTCCGTCATGTTCTGTCCGGGCGACAGCGGACGGCCGGTGGGTCACTTGCTCCGGGTTCAGTTTCATTTTTAGCCGGAGTCGAACTCGAGGGCTTGGAATTTGAGTTTTTGTGTTGAGCTGCTGTGACACTTTTTTGCTGTCTCGTTTGCTATATGTGTTTGCAGGCACACTGAAAGAATACAAATTAAATAATTAGGATATGTGCAGAGAAAGTTTTCTATGTAATAAAATGTAAACTTTATTATTTCTTATAATTTAGTAGAATAATGATATATTTTATTTTATTTTTATCAAAATAATAATTTCTATCCTTTTTGCTGCGTGTGCCTGTGGTAGCTTCCCATTTTGTTTGTGGGCTTAGGTCAGCACTTTGCCATTTTCATAGCTGCATGCACCAGGGTCCTCATTGTCATCATCCTTGTCTCATCTCCTCTCATCTCCTCACCATCTCGTCCTGCAGTCCCTGGGCATTGTTTAATAATTTTCCTGCTTAGAGCAGGATATTCCAGCCGCACAAAACTTGTTGGTTTGCTTTTTTTCTGGTCTAGAATTTAACAAAAGCAGCTGAAAGTTTAACTTTAGCTTAACCCTTAATGAGGGCATTATGGCAGAAGGGAGCCTTTAAGCCGATGACGTGGTATCATTGCTAATTTTCTTGGCCAGCGGCGAAAGTTTAAGTAAAGTTTAAGGTATTTACTGTTCCCATTTCAGCTGCTCCAGTTTGACCGACTCCGGCTTTAGCTTTGACTTCAACTTTTCCAGTTTTTCCCACTTTTCCCGCTCTGCTATGCAACGGTAGATGGACAGCATGGCGGCCATCAAAGGCAGACGCCACTTGAGTTGATTTCCGTTCGGAGCCATCGAGATTGAGTTGAGTCCTGGTCAAGGACCCAACTCACTTGTGTGTCCATTTCAGTGGGACTGTATTTTCCTTTTCGAGTGTCTTGTATATTAATTGAAATTAAAAACACTTTCGAGTGTCCATCAAGTGTCTGCCATTAAAGTTATTACGAATTTATGGCCTTAACAAGGTGATTTTAACAGGCAGAATATGTAAATTGTGCTTGATTATTTATTAGGCAATTTACGGTTTCATAAACTGGTTAACATATTTTGCTCTATTTAATTATGTGTTGATGTAAGTAAAATGGTTAGGATATTTTCTCTATTTAATCATGGCTGATGTAAGTAATTATTTCTGGGAAATCAATTAGACATTTTCCAGGCTGTGCATAGATTGTAACTCAACTAAGAGCATTAATCCCTTGAGGAGGCTTCAAGGAAATAATTGTATGGCCTTCCAAGTGTATATTATTTAAGGCATTCTATGGAATGTTATCTACCATGTTTAATTTAAGCAAAAAATATTATAGATATCTTCCATTAATTTGATTTTAAATAATCCAAAACAAAAGCAATTACAAAAGCAAATTACATTGCATGTTCAACTGTCAAAAAATGGGTCCATTACTATGATGAAAAAAATGTCAAAGCTTGAATATTTATTAGTTAACATTTGTGGACAAAGCTATGTTTAAATTAACAAAGAAACATGCTGGGAATGTCCCTGAATTTATGCTTCAATTTGTGTGGTCTCCTACCTGCTGTCGTGCATAAATTCCGCAGAAAACAAGTAAAAAATTTAAATTAGCTGGCACTGAGGTTTTGGAAAACGGAAAAGCAACAGCAGAGGAGAGTGTGGAGTGAGAGGCCCCTGTAGCAATGCAACACACAAAAGTAGTTGGCTTTTCATTTTCAATATGTGAAACCCTACTCCCTACACACAGTGGCTCTTCAATATTAATGAACTGCAAAGGGCAGGAACGGCAACGAAAAAACTTTATGCAAAAGGTGTACCTTTGTGTCTGTGTTTACCTTGGATGGCATGGACTTCACGTGAATGTCGGACACATGTTCAATTAGGCAAATGCCCGTTCCATGTGGCAAAGGTTTGGTCAGTGCCGCATTTTCCATTTTCCTCTCCATTCCATGCGGCACCTGCTCGACGGGAATTCTGGCAATGTAATTCATAAATCGCAGCTTGCATTCATATGGCTACTAATTTAATTAGTGCTGGAAAGCGCTGAGAGTTTCACGCATTTTCCAACGCCTGGCCGCTACCCAGCGAGGGTTTTCCACGTGCTTGGCATGGTCATTAAATTAATTTTCAATTAGCTGTGCACTCGCTTGTAAGTTGGAATGTTCCTGTGCAGAGGGAAAATTTATATTGAATCATATTTCGAAAGTAAATTAAAGGAGTTAAAAGATAAATTTGATGTTGATTAAAATATTATAATCATTTTTATATCTGGATATTTGACATGATTTAAGTATACTTATTTCATTAGCTAGTTAATTAATTTTTCCTCAGTGCTCTTATTTGCCGTGTTTCCCATGCTAATCAGCGAAGCATGAGAACGGAAAATGTTGCCATTATTATGTGGCAAGAACTTTGGCGTAGATATATCGGCCCTGTTGTTTTTGGGTGGCCAAATGTTTAACTTGGCCGAGAGGCAATCAAACTTCAGTTTAGAACTTAAGGGACTTACGACGCGACTTAGGAAGTGCGTGGAATGCAATTTGATTAGCATTTGGCACAAGAAACAAAACAATTTGCAGTCGACGCGCGTGTGTGGTGCCAGTTGAGTAATGAAAAGGGCAACTAAAAACCCATTAACCCACATTTTTCCCCCGCTTAAATGCTCAGACGTGTCCCATTCAGCCGTCTCCCCACTTTGTCTCCTGACTTTGTGCCTGTGTGAGCGATGCAAACAACGAGCAGCCGCCAACAAGTGCAACAACAATGGACCAGCGGACTTTATGTGCACTTTCCGCCCCACCCAGTCCCGTTCCGCCGACCGCCAACCATTTGCCAGCGTAAATCCCCGAGCAGAGAGCGGCGACTAGGAAGCAAGTCAACACTGCCTGCCAACAAACACCGAATGTTGCATGTGTCACCCGCACCCAAACACAAATACGACGGCTTGCACTGAAATAATAATAGTTGTTCATGGAAATTTGTTCAAGTTGTTTGGTTTACAAAATGCTTGAATAATTTATTTTTTTATATTTACAATGGTGGCCAAAAATATTTTGACAAAGCTCTTAGCAATATTTCAGCGAGTATTCCTCTTTACTCGTAAATGTTGCAGGCTCCAATTTAGTTTCCATTTAGAGATACTATATCTGGCTTTAATCAGGCAAAGTTTGACCCTGATCCGTCAACTACTTTTCTTTCTATAACCTTTTTTTTGAGAAAATGCAAATTTTTAGGTGGCATAAGTATTTTGACAAAATATAATTTGTTCGAAAATTAATATGAATTGCCAAAACTTTTAAGAATAAAAAATATTGTACAACAATTAGACACTCTTCTTTCATATGTGACCATTTGCAAACATGGAGGAACACATTTGACCAAGTTTATTAAGATCAGCACTTGCGGAGGCTAATCTAATACTTAAACGGGCAAATCCCTTCAAGTACTGTGAAATTATTCGTACTTTATGAAGGAAAACATTATCCTGCGGCAGGATAAAGTGTTGCCCAATAAGTTTATCGGTGGCATACGATCCGTAATTAATCAGGATACGTAAATAATGTCTTTAAATTATTATGCCATGGATGGGTACCAACAAAAAGGTCCTATTAACGTAGATGCATCTCAAAAACTTTACACGGCTGTCAAAACGTGGTGTAATTTGGTGTATATTGACAGCCGTGTAAAGTTTTTGAGATGCATCTACGTTAATAGGACCTTTTTGTTGGTACCCATCCATGGCATAATAATTTAAAGACATTATTTACGTATCCTGATTAATTACGGATCGTATGCCACCGATAAACTTATTGGGCAACACTTTATCCTGCCGCAGGATAATGTTTTCCTTCATAAAGTACGAATAATTTCACAGTACTTGAAGGGATTTGCCCGTTTAAGTATTAGATTAGCCTCCGCAAGTGCTGATCTTAATAAACTTGGTCAAATGTGTTCCTCCATGTTTGCAAATGGTCACATATGAAAGAAGAGTGTCTAATTGTTGTACAATATTTTTTATTCTTAAAAGTTTTGGCAATTCATATTAATTTTCGAACAAATTATATTTTGTCAAAATACTTATGCCACCTAAAAATTTGCATTTTCTCAAAAAAAAGGTTATAGAAAGAAAAGTAGTTGACGGATCAGGGTCAAACTTTGCCTGATTAAAGCCAGATATAGTATCTCTAAATGGAAACTAAATTGGAGCCTGCAACATTTACGAGTAAAGAGGAATACTCGCTGAAATATTGCTAAGAGCTTTGTCAAAATATTTTTGGCCACCATTGTATATTTAAATGTCTTTACAAATTAATAATTAACCTACACTACAAGTAATTTGAGTGATTTTTTAAAGAAATTGCATAGCTTTGTCAGTTTAATATACATTTATGAATATGAAATAAATAAACAAAGATATTAATTAAATAAAATATAATAATAAATAAAAAAATACAATCGTTGTTCTATATTTCCTGCTATAAACTTGTTGTTACTAAAAACTCTTTGATCTAACATAAAACACAAAAAAACATTTAAGTTGTAGAGAGACAAGTTTTCAGTTAATAAAATAAATAATTAAGGCAATTTAATTAGAGATTCACAGTAAAGTTTCCAGATATAAATGAATAATAATAGCCTCTTAAACGTATAATTAATAGAACCCTAGTTATTCATATGTACATTACGTACAAAAATTATTTAAACAATTTATTTTTGTATTAGTAATATTAAAAAAAAGGCTTATGTTAATAATATTTTGGTAGCTTCTCCCTTACTGGTAACTCTCCTGACCTATCTTATATTTTTCCGTGTTGACAAACTCAAAGTTGGCGCGCTTTATTAACGCTTGTTATACCCAAGCGTCACAAGTGGCACTCGCCGTAAAGCTTCCGTGGTGCGAGCAGTGCGTCCTTTTGAAGCCATCTCGTTTTCGCGGCGCAAGCAATATATCCTTGCACCATTCGCACACTTAAGAGCGGCTGCAAAGGACAGGATAAAGAGAGCGAAAGCTTTCCGAGTTGCCGACATCCTTTCGGCTTTCGTTCCAATCGGCAGCATTCGGGAAATGCGCTCGGATTTCGCAGTCGACGGCTGATGGGCGGCCCTGGAAGACACAGAAAGGTACGCACACTTTTCGCCCAAACTTGGGGAAAACTTTTTGGACGAGTTTTCACAGCAATGACTCTGAACTCGGGGCTCAGGGAATGTATTGACATAGTTTCAGCTAAAAGGAACTAGCTCGAAAGTCATTCAGGTGCAAGAGGCAAACTTTCTATAGTTTCGCCAGGAGTTTCCCAGAAGCCAGGGCTTGTATTTATTTTTATCGCTGTTCATTACTTGCCAGTTGCCATAATTTAAATTTTATAGTTTCGCCAACATATTAATTTATAGTGCCTGGTTGCACCCCACCCCCGCACCCATACTTTTCGGGGGCGCGTTGATTGGTTTTCGCAGTTGATTGTCAGACCAACTTTTCGGCGCTGGAAAACTAATTGCAGCGAAAATGAAAGGCAACGCGTGGAGCGCCATTGACGCTTTGCTACCAATTTATCATGTATAATGCGACGCACCGGCATAAAATAAATCAAACGCTATTTATTTGATCCCATTCTATGGAAATGTAATTTGGCGAAATCAAATTAAATATAAGCCGATTTGCCGGCGTAATACTTAGGCATGCCGTTGAAATATTGAAATATTTATGTCGATTTTGAGGGGGCTTCCAAAACTGGACCCTTGCCGATATTTTTTGGCCATTAACGCAGATTGAATAGTCAGTTGTGGAGTTCTCAGTTTACCCCATTTACTAACAGAATTTTGATGGGAAAACTCATTGGTTGTTTTTCTTGGTTTTTGCCAATTTAACTCTTCTATATTCTACGTGTGCGAAATGTAATATTTTTCCAGTTTTGCAGGTGGGGGCGGATTCGGCAAAAAAAAAGTTGCCAACACGCAAATGCTGGCAGCCATAAATTTGCCGCTTTTCTGCTAAAAGTGGCCAACAGTTTTGTTTGCCACGTGCAGTCTCGTTTTTTGGCTCCCAGACTCGCAGGAATGCATATGGAAAAACTGAGCGATGGAGTTGGGAAATGGGAAATTCGTCTGATCCTTCGTCTGACAGCGGCATCAGTAGGAGCAGCAATTGCAGCATATTTAGCCGCTTGTTTTCGAAAACTCTATTTAATTTAAGTTCCTGTTTCGCCTGGCTCACGTCTGGGTGCACTTTTGCCTCTCATTTTTCAACTCGACTGCGTGCGTCGTGCGGCGCGTTTTTTATTCGTTCCTTCGCATTTTCCTTCTGGCTTTCCTTTGTGGCTGTCAGGGCTCCACACGAGTTGGCCATTGCCCAGCCGATTTTGCAGCATTTAATTTAAGTTACAGCACAAGCTGCCGAGATTTATAGCCGACCCTTAACAAGTCTCGCTGCCCCTTTTTGTGTCCCTTGCTTTTCGGGCCCTACTCTCCGTTTTTTTTTTAAGTCGCTGAAGCCTGGCAGTGGACAATGTAATTTTTTGTGTGTGTGTGCTTCCTGTCCTTCGGAGTGTTATATTTTTTATTGAAACTTACACAGGGAAGAACTTTGGGTGAGTGCTTTTGGTCCAGAGGTCAGGCTGGGCATGTGAGACAGGGTACGGGTCATGTTTTGTATTATTAATATTCATTTTGTATGGGTTATGCATGTTTCTTTTAATAGCATTCTTATTTATAGATATTGATTTTCTGTTTATTATTAAAAATGTCTGGTTTTATGGCGGCGCCCTAAACATTTTATTTGAATTTTAAATTTTGTTTGTCATGTGTGCAGGAAAGTCTGGATATTTCATTAATTTTTCATTTTAAATATTTGATTAAATTTTGCAGTTTTTTTTAAGTACTGAAAATTTAAACTTTATTAGCAAATTACTTTGTTTTAATGATTTTGCTCATTTTAAATGCAGATTTTTAGCTCAGATATCTAATTAAATAAAAACTCTTTTGTTGAAATTCATTGATTGATTTTCAATTCACGGTTGATTTACCCATTTAAATTGTCATTTATTTTTTTGGCCCTTGAAATTCATTAAGAATTCATGGTAAAATATCACCCAAACTAATATTTGAATATTGAATTTAACAGAATTTTATTGACAATTGAAATTTGTCACATAATGGTCATCCTTTCTAATGGCTTTAAAAAATCGCAGAGATTTTTTAATTTATCTTCATGCAGTTTGGTTTTATGAATAAATTGATATCATCAAACTGAAAACTGAAAACGGAAACTTTGTCGAACTTCGGCCTTGGACCAACCGACCTCCCATTGATTCTCCGCCTCTTTGGGGCTGTGCAATGGACGGGTGAAGTGTGTGAGATTCTGACCCATAACCAATCTCAGTACAATAAATTAAAGCTTAACAATTCATTCGGGCGAGCATTGGTTCGGTTTCTGTTTTAGCTGCGAATTCCATCAGTGGACATCCTGGTCGAATGGCAGGATATAGGGCAGTCTCAGGGGCAATAAGGCAGAAAGCCACTTCTTAGTTTGCTTGCAGCTCAAGCGGAAACCATATAAATGCGGAAATGATAAAAATGCCTGCGAACATGTTTCCAAAGCGAATACGATAAATTGCAATGGCAAGAAGGTCCTCGATTCTCGGTCCTCGGAGTCCTGGGGCTCCTCCTGGCAATGGCTTCTCGCTCCCACATGGACACTGCAGCCAGACAATAAAATAATAATAAAAATAGAACAAAGCCGGCGAGCAGACGACATCGCCAATGATGAGGTTCCATTCCGTTCGGATCGGTTTGGGACGGGTTCAATAAATGAATGTGGCCAAATAGAGGACACTGGGTCCCCACGAAGCTGTTCCAAACACACAGAGGACACAAGCACTCTGGCCCATACACACAGAGAAAAGATGGGTGCGCGGAAGGGAGCGTCTCTGCGACTGCCAATTTAATGAAATTGTTTTACACTCAATTGAGTTGCCAACTGAAAAAGAAAACAAAAAGCGTTCCAACAGGACCAGAGCCAGCTCCAGCTCCAGAACTAGACAAACAAACATCTTTCGCCCCGAAAAAGATTTCGGGTAATTTGCATTGCTTTCCAGCACGCAACGAGACCCACATTTGGCTTCAAGTTAATCTTTTCTAATACAAAATGGCCCAAAAGCTGTCAGCTTTCAGACAAAGTAGCTGACACTAGAGATGCTCGCCGAGAGGCGATACAGATGTGCTCTGAACTGATTTAATATTTACAAAACTCTGAGATAATCGGCTTAAGGAGCTAAATTTGCATATTTACGAGAGAAGTTTTTGCCATTAAAGAGTTGAAATATATATTTCTATATAGAGAATATTAAGTTCGACTGGAGGAGTAGAAAACTATTTCGCAAAATAGAACAAAGCATTTAAAAAGCGGCTTCAAATAAGTTCTATAAATATAAGCATTCTCACAAAGCGTTAAATAAATTTAAATAGTACATATTTGAATGCTAATCAGTGTACTTTATATATTGTTCACTATTTTTGTATGCGCCAGAGAGAAAATCATTGAGGAAAAACCACTAAGAGAGTGAAAAACAAATGGGGAGAGAGAAATATACATATAGTCAGCTGGGGAAAAAGAGAGAGATAAGAAGGTGAACACGATCGTCGAAATGGGCATTCCATATACTGCGCTGGTCGCAATAGGTTGTTCTATCAATTAAAGTCGGAAGAAACCAAATTAATGCGAATTGACAACAATGTCGGCATTTGAATTGAAAAACCTGAACGACAGCTTGGAGAAGCATCTGCCAGCTGATGAACTGAAGGAGGTCAAGCGGATTTTGTACGGCGTTGAAGAAGAGTGAGTACCAAATTGTAGTAACAATATTGATAAGACTCTCAACATCATGTGGGGTGGTCGTAAAAGACCTCTAGATAATGCTAAAAATATTTTAATCTTAATCTCCTCGCTAATACGTGTTAAAATATACCAAAAAATTCCAGTTCTCAGCTTAACAGCGTCTCCAAATTTTCCATTTATTCATTTCAAGATGTTTTGTATCAAAATATATTTAAATATAGAACTAATAAAATGTGTATCTATACTCCTACACGTGTGGAAACATCTGTTGATGTGAATGGATCTGCGAAGCAAAACAAAACAGAGAGAGAGAGAGAGAGATTGTAAAATCAATTAATTATAGATATGTTTATTATTAATTAGTCTTTAGGGACTGTAATGGCAAATATAAGAATAAATTTAATCTGTTGACAATTTTTAAAATATTTAAATACAATAGTGTTATGACAGAAACAGATAAGCAGCCGATTCGGCGACATCAGTGCCAGATGTTGTTTAAAATTATTTATATTTTTGAAACGAGATAGAAGCATCTTCAAAATTATTTAATTATTGAATTTAGTTGTTGTTCATAAGTCTTATCTTAAATAAAATCTAAAACATTATACTTGTCACGCCATGAATTTCATTGAGACTTTTAGATGCAAACTATATTTTATATTACTTTGATCGTGTTTTTTTTTTTTGCAAATTATTTTAAATAAGAATTATGGTCTCTAAATATATTTTATTTAAAAATTAAAAATTTTCCTTTTTAGTCAAACACTGGATCTGCCTGAAAGTGCAATTAAAATTGCTAAGGAGAATGACTTTGAGATCAAGGGCTATTGCTTCAAGGCGCGAGAGGAGCAGACCCGTAAGCCACGTATAGTTCGGGTTGGTGCCATCCAAAACTCCATTGCACTTCCCACCACGGCGCCCATTGAGCAGCAACGTGAAGGCATTTGGAACAAGGTCAAGAACATTATCAAGGCAGCAGCAGCTGCTGGCTGCAACATTGTTTGCACCCAAGAGGCGTGGAGTAAGTAAATCACTTTGATTTATTACATTAACTAATTAATTCCTAATTAAATCGAATCTTCTTTCCCCACAGCTATGCCCTTTGCTTTCTGCACTCGTGAGAAGTTCCCCTGGTGCGAGTTCGCCGAAGAGGCTGAGAATGGACCAACGACCAAGATGCTTTCAGGCCTGGCCAAGGCCTATAACATGGTGATCATTCACTCGATCCTGGAGCGTGATATTGAGCATGGCGAGACCATCTGGAACACAGCCGTGGTCATCTCGAATAGCGGTCGGTATATGGGCAAACATCGCAAGAACCACATTCCCCGTGTGGGTGACTTCAACGAATCCACTTACTACTACGAGGGCAATACTGGTCATCCGGTCTTTGAAACGGAGTTTGGCAAGCTGGCCATCAATATTTGCTATGGACGCCATCATCCGCAGAATTGGATGATGTTCGGACTGAATGGAGCGGAGATCGTCTTCAATCCCTCGGCCACAATCGGTCGTCTGTCGGAGCCTCTTTGGAGCATTGAGGCCAGAAACGCGGCCATTGCCAATAGCTACTTTACCGTACCGATCAATCGAGTAGGAACGGAGGAGTTCCCCAATGAGTACACCTCCGGGGATGGTAATAAGGCTCACAAATCCTTTGGACCCTTTTACGGCTCCTCATATGTGGCTGCTCCTGATGGTTCAAGGACTCCGGTAGGTCTAACAAAGAATAATTTTCTTTTAAATATAAAGATCGATTCCATAAGAATTTATATATAAAGATTAGAGTATATAATCATGGGATAAATATAGAAAAAATAATTTCCTGTGATTTGTTTATAGAACGTTCTATTAGAACATATTTATTTTTGTTATATAAAGATGTGCTTTATGAATCAATTTCTGTATAAAAATTAATTTTAATTATTAATAATTTATAAGATACTATTCTAAATAATTTTTATCGGTTATTTTTCAGAGTTTATCTCGAGATAGTGATGGCCTCCTTGTGGTGGAACTCGATCTTAACCTGTGTCGGCAGGTAAAGGACTTCTGGGGCTTCCGCATGACACAAAGGATTCCTCTCTATGCTGAGTCCTTTCAAAAGGCTTCACAACATGATTTCAAGCCGCAAATCATCAGAGAAACATAATTAATAAAATATATAAAGATAGTGAAATTAAACCTTACTGATATGTAAATTAGTTTCATTAAATTGCATTTGAAAAAATTAACAAAGTCTAAGCTTTCTTAGAATTAAACAAAAAAATATACAAATTGTAGATTTCAATCCAGGTGCAAAGGCTTTCTAAGTTCAACTAATGTATTTCTTGAGTGACCTATTTTATTCCAAATACATATTCTGTATGCAGATTATAAAGTCTCCTTGTGTTCCTTGTTTCCCGGAATCTCATTATTTACGGCTTACATCAGAAGTACCCACTCTGATTTTTTGATCTGTTCAAACTTCCAGTCAAATCTCCTTTATAAGAGTCACATCCGTGAATTCGCCGAGCATCTCTATCGGGACCCATTCCCCGACGAGCGCTTTAAACATTTCCCCTCCGCCATACAAAATGCTGCAATCTAGCATGGAGCTAAGCTTTGACTTTTACGATTATGTTACGGCTGAATGGGGCAGGGGAAGGACAGGATATGCAAGGGATGTGGGTCCCTGGAGGAGTGTGGGATATAATCTGTTTCTATTACGTTTGCTTATCTGCATGCGACTCACATGTGCGTTTCTTTTCCCGACTCCTAATGCAGTAATAATCGTTTGTGCGTTGCCGGAATGACTTGGCTGACCTTGCCGGAGCGCTGGCAGTAATTGGTTAGATTATTCCGAATTGGTTTTCCTGCTCTCGGCCTGACCTTGTGCCGCAATGGAGTTATCAAGCGAAAATTGCTTGTTGGGAAAGAGCAACACAAATGGAAATTATAAACTTTTGTGCACCAAACAGAGCAAAAGAGATGGAAATATGCAAATTGAATTTCGGGCAGCAGCCAACAGTCAAAAAAGATACAAAGAGACAAATGTGCGAAAGTCGTATCTTCAAAAACAATTTTGGACAAAATAATAGGGCCAAGAAAGATGAGTAGAAGAGTATCTATCTATCTTTATTTTTCATCTGATGAAAATAGTATTTATAACAGGTTTTATTTCCCTATCGAAATTATTGTTATTTTTGTATTATTATAAATGTGTTAGTGATTAAAGTTTAATTAGTAGTTTTCACTTCACATCATTTCTATAACTTAGCTTTTGAAATTATGTCAAATCAGGAAAATAATATAAATAAAATAAATAGTATTTAATAAGCCCATTAAATAAATTAACTATCAGGGAAATTGAAATTCCTCAAATACGCATAAAAATTGATTCTCATTAACCTTCTAATTTAAATTTCAAAGCAAATTTAAAAACAAACACAAAATATATTCCACACAATTCCATTTGCGGTGGGACAATCGGTCCTATTACTTCAACCGCAGCTGTGCGATAAGAACGGGCAAGAAATGTGGGATTTTGTGTGTGTCTATTTGACAAAGGTCACCCGAAAATAAATCAAATATTTACCCAGCTACATTCGTTTATTCAAATTGAAAAGTCACTTTGGCCCACCCACTTGGGCTGGCCGAGATTCAAGGCCTCGATTGCATTACCCATTCGACATGTTGCTAATAAATATGTTTTCCGGGGAAAAGCCAAATAAAATCCAAAGTGACAGAGACCTCTCCAAACGAGCCTTCTTGGGACATCAGGGAATTGCCAATAAAATGTGGAAGCCGTTCTCGTTTATAGCCGAAGGATATTTTCGACCAGACGACCAGTATATATTTTATTCAGTGGCTGCGTTGATTGATTAAGCCCAAGATGAATTCCCAGCCATCGGCACGTTCAAGGTTTGCCAGGATAATCCTCTACATATCGGATAATAATTTCCCAACCCGCCTCAGGCAATTACACTAATCATTTTCCTCCGCCCTCTTCGCTCCTGGGGACAGCTGGCAATTGTGACAGCTCAGATATCAGAGCGATTTCAATTAAAGTCCAACCTTTTAATTAAGCAGATAAAGTGACTATAAACGGGGCTAGCTGACTGCCTTGCCGGCCAGGACAAGTGGGCGAACTCGATTATGAGCTCATATTTAATTAAACATAATATTTAGAGCTAAGCAGCTCCCGGCGAAGACGCTTAAGTGCTCGTTAAGTGTGTGTTATATATGTATGCGTGGTGAGTGTTGTCGCCAGGAAGCTGGGAGCTCAGAGAGTTCACGTCGCAGGAATCCCAGTGTAATCAGGACGATGCAGGCAGGATGCGAGTGTGCATTTTGCGGCAGGCTGGCTGAAAAAATGCCGAAGACGTGCATCAATCTGAATGCATAATAATGGTGCCACTGTGGCAATCAGTTACTCCCAAGGTGGCATTAACCACCAGCCAAATGCATATTGAACAGGATGTCGACTCCACATGGCAAAATAAATACTTATCCTTTAAGGCCAGGGATACACACTAGAAGTGTGAATAGATTATTGATTTAAGCCACTCTATTTGGGTGGATTAGTATAAGAATTCTAAATCAATAAAAAAGGGATTCGTATTGAAAGCTATTTGTTTATGGGATAATATTATTTTCTATAATCATTGCCTTATCTAAGTTCAGAATTGTTGTCCATCCCTGTTGAAATAAGCACCAGCCGCCGCACACGATATGAATGGGAAATCTTAAGCCGCGTACGTGGGCACAACAGCGACGAGAAATGAGAAAGGAAAAGAAGCTGGAAAGGAGCAGAATCACCAGGAGCAGCAGCACCGGCAGTATAAGCTGAAGCTGAAGCAGTAGCAGCAGGAGCACGAGAGGAAAATTGGAAAGGAAATGCGATGCCGGGCGGCATTGTTGTTGCTTGGATGGAAATGAAAAGGGGTTATGGATGGGGCTGGCGATGTTGGTGGTGCCTCCGACTGTGCTGCTGCTCATACCCGGCGCCTTTCCATTAAACGGGATTATTTATTTTATTTCGTTATGCGCGGCAAACAGCTTGTGTAAAGGATTTAAGCGTCTGCTGAATGTGGCAAGCGGCACACAAGGCCGATTCTTATTCCCAATCCCAATTCCAAGACCCGTAACGAAGCCCAGGCCCTCGCTTTCCCCAAACCCAATGCCAACTCCGCCTTGTAATGAAATACACGAAAAACTTAAAACCAACAAACCAGCGAGGAAGACAACAAAGGGCCTTCCTGATATTAAATTCCAGCCGCACTTGCACTTGTTAGAGCCTGTAAGATTATAATTCCGCCACAGTGGGTAAAAAAAGGAAAAGTAAAGGAAGCTCGCAGATAGCTGGCAATGAAAGCAAGGGCGTCCTGCGAGGACAGGGAGGTGTCCTGTAGTGCCAGGACAATGCAGATAGGCGTTTGGGATAATAAAATATTATGCAACTGGGACTTTTGGGTGGAGAAGGAGACGGGGATGCAGGCAAGGCCTGCTGGCAGGAAAAAGGCGCCAAAGCGGAAATGGAAAACTTGAATGCAAAGTGGGAAATGGTTATGTTGGATAGGCTCCTTTATACAGTGACATAAAAGTCAATTCCCTGAAGCAAACTCAAAGTCTGACCTAATAATTGTAACTTGATTATTGGAAAATTCAAATATGGCAATGGATAAACTTAAAGAGTTGAGTTAAATGGGGTTATGCTTTAATGTTGATTATGGGGCTTATAAAAAATTATATAAATTCTAAGAGCGAACTAAAATCGTTTTATTTCTGGCAAAAGATAAACCCAGGTAGTTCTGTCTTCAATATTTCATGACCTACTTCCGAAAGTTTACGAGTGATAATTCCTTAATTGTAAAAGGAAATGCGTAAAGGTAAAATATTAATTAAAACGCGTATTTCGGGTTTCGCTGGGCTCACTATAATTACAATCTTTGTATCTCTGTGTCCTCATTACGAAGGCGGTTAATGGACCGCAATCCAAGCAGAAAATGAAGTGCAATACGCAAGATGTTCTGTGTTTATGACCAGATTCCCCGTTGGGGCTTTATAATTAATACCTGCTCGAATCGACAGTCGGCGAAAAATCGGAGGGTGGAAGGTGGGGTGAAAATGCTCGCAATTGTAATGATAATGTGAAGCGAAGCGTTGCAGGCCATTAAACTTTTGCACAGAAACGAAGGCTCCCGAATTAAACAATAAAATATTTAAAAAATTTTGCCAACGCATCCATCCATCCACCTTCTTCAGTTTACCATTCCCTTTGGCTGATTTTCCTCAGTTTTTTCCCTGTTTTCTTCTTTTTTATTATTCTTATTACTGCCTTTATTGTTATGAGCGGAAAGACAAAAGAACTGGAACAGAAAACCGAGACCGAAACTGTAACTGTAATGGTAAGTGTAACTGAACTGGCCGGCAATGAGTGAGTAAGTGGGTGTCGAGGTGGGTGGCCAGGTGGCTGATAAGGCGGGCGAAAGACTGGGCGGCAATGTGGCATCGAGGCAAGGGCGTGGCTGGTGCGGTTCTGCTTGGCTGCAGATCCTGCGGCTACCTCTGAAGTGTGTGCCACGCTCGACTTCTCACCTGCTTACCACAGCAATGGTTATTGCCATTGCGAGCAATGAGGAAAATCAAGCAGGTTGTTCAGCAGCTTCTGGAGGGGATTGAGCAGGAATTCCGGTCATTGCTCTGACCTGCTTGGACATCCTGGCGAGGAGCTTGATTTTTACGCGCGTGTAAACACTTATTATTGTTGGCCAGTAAATGTTGATATGACCCTTCTAATGGTCCTTAAATGTGGCTAAGGGAGTGCGAATTCATTGATATCATATTTGGTTTTATGAATATCGAATATGTTTCTCGCTTCTGGGAGCGTAAGTAATTTTATGTTATTTCCGGAACAAAATAGTAGGGACCTCGAAGGATATAAAAAAAATTGAATTGTTAGTTTATGTTATAAAATAACTGAAGGATGACATCAGTACTAGTACACAGACATTCTGATCAAAGACATTCTAAAAAAAACCGCATGCGAAAACCAGAAGCAAAACAATTTTAAAATGATTTTAGCTAACACCTGCATTGGCTCCACTCTTTACTTACCTTTTCCAACTTTCCCGGTGACTGCCCCCTATTTCCTTTGTTTTTTCGGTTTGAAACCCACAAGTGCCAAGCTGCTCTGGTCAGACGAGCGCACTAGCAATGTGCCAACTCAAAGACAAAGCCATAAAAATTAATTATTTCTTTTTGTTGGTGGAAGCCAAAGAATACTATGATGGGGACCAGAGAACAATGCAGCCAAGTGAGGAAAGGACGAGCTGGCGACGACTGATGCATGATGAAATTGTGTTGTGTGTTGAAATCACCAAGCGTTTATTGTATAAATTTTCCACATTCTCAACCCGCGCACAAACCACACTCTCTGTGAAACACTGAAGGAAAATATTTTGGACCTTAAAAATCTATGAAAATTAAATCTGCTATAGAAACTGTATTCAAAAAGAGTCATTTTAATACCAATCAAAGGTCAAAGATTGCAAATAAAAAATTCTTAAATAAACTATTGCTTACACCACAGGTTATCTGTGTGTATAAAGCAGATTAAATATATTCTATATACTAGTACAATTTCTCTTTCTGCAGGGCCCCACCCTCTGACCGACACTGAGCACTTCTTTTGGTCCTTTAGCCAGGCTCAGGCCAATGCAGCTGCTGGTGGTAGTCCCTTCCGGCCAGCTCATGCATTTTTCACCAGCAACCAACGACGGAAAGAGCAACAGTGTTGCAGCATCGGAAAAAAGGGAAAAAACATGACCTGCTGAAGCGAGGGGCTTAGGGAACAGAGTGTTGAATGCCGTGACATCAGCTCCACATCTAATTGCCAGCGACATGGCATAGTGTTCTCCTCCCTGAAAGCTAGTAGCTGCTGCCTGGCACTATTCTCTGTCAGTATTGATCTGCTTTGAATATGCCAATCTCCTGGAGGAGCGTGCTCTGACCCGGCTGGAAGTTAATGAAGTCCGACAGTCGGGTGGCAACACTTCGCACTCCATTCCGCATTGGAAAGCCGCCGCATGTTGATGGTGTTGTTATTGCCAGCTGCCAATATTGTTAATTACGGACCATGGCTGTTTAATTAAGTTTTAAATGCGCCGACGACTAATTAACTCGATGCCAAGGCCGCTAGAGTGAAGTGGACAGACAGGAAGCAATGCCAAGGTTGCGTGGAATTTATTTATATATAGAATATAAATATCGAAGGGAATAGTTGTTTTGTGTCTAAGGGATGTCCTTAAAACGTGGTTTTCAGGAAACTCTGAAGGTTTAGTAGTTGGCTATCAGCATTATATTACAGCAGTAAAGATACTATGTACCCTAGTACTTCATATATTCACATAATTTTCTATCAAAAATGCTCAAGGATACTTGATACAAAAAAGAAACAAAAATGTATTACCAAACTTTAGACATTTAAAATAATTGCGGCAAATGCCAAGAGACACTTTCAGGACATCCTTGTGTATGCTCAGAAATGAAAAGTAATTTTACCAGTCCGTTGTGGTTTGCCTTTCGACCAAACATAAAAATGGGTTAGCCCCTTGATGGTGATTACCTTATGTGTTTGTGGCTCGGTAAAAAAAGAGGAAGTCACGCCAACAGCTGCAGACACAAACTAAACAATAAGGGATGCCTCGGCTCTAAAGTGGAATACCAAACATTTTTTCTTTGCATGCCATTATTGAAAAATTGCTTCGCCCAAATCGATGCCCGCAGTGGTAGGTGGATGTGGATGCAAATGACTGGGGACCAAAAGCAGGGGAATGCTTAAAAAAAAAACAAGATAAAATTAAATGAAATCTGAGAGCGAGAGATCTAGCCTAGTGTGCGGCGTGGAAAATCCATTAGCTGGAATTGATTTTTCGGTTTGCTTTTCAATCAAATTAAATCCTGCCGAGGCCGCTGTTGCTCCGAAATGTTGTCGACCCGCTTGACCATCAATCATGATCCGCAAGTCTTTTGTGCGGCTGAGCAACAACAATAACAATAACAGCAACAAAATAAATCATTTAAATTAATGCCAAATTGGACAATGCATAATGGCGAACAATCAAAAAAATATAAGGACTTTGCTGAATTATATACGGTATGCATATTTGACAACCTTTCAATGTCGCACAAAAAGAATGCAGCGGAGCAGCACCACTTTAAGCCTTGAAAAAAGCTTTTAAAATAAAATTTACATTGCATTCATTTCTGTTGAAATTTCGCCCGAGGTTCAACGGGGAAGACCAACTAAATAAAAGGCTGTGAAAAGGAAATCTGCACATATTGGTCATTAATAAAAGTTTTTTGCATATTGATACAAAAAGCAAATATTGATAAACAAAAAATGCAGGCGGCTTACATGGGCGAGGGAGCGCAAGAGCCAAGCGGAACAGAGCATATAAATAAATAAATAAATAAAGCGTGTGTGAAAAGGCAACAATAAAACACGTCCGACAGGACCACGACCAAAACCAGCACCAGGACCCACACCGAACCAGAGATGGTCGCGTGATGTGAATAAATCGCTAAGGGATGTCATGGTTTGGAGATTTATTTATATCATCCTGTTGAGCTTCAGGTGAACAAACAACAGACCCACAAAACTCATCGCCCATCGATCAGTTTGTGCGGCTAAAGGCAGTCTTATTTGAGGCCATATGTCAACTGTTCCCATCACTGGGCACAAACATACATACAAACCGAATATAATGTATTGCTGGTATATATAGTCCTGTTGCCTTATATCGCGGCATCCCTTTCGCAGTGAGTGCGGTAAAAGCGGTCGCGATTTCAAGTCAATTGCGTCGTTATTTATCAGCCACCATAAATGTATATGTATACACATATGTATTTATATATATATGTTATAGTACTGCGGATTGGGGGAAATATTGCCAGCAATGTATGAACACTGTGATGTTTTAAGCATTGCACAATTGCTGGGTGGAGCAAGCTGATGGATGGTCTTGAATTCAAACTGAAATATTGCTCGGTAGACAATCGAAAGGATTTAAGTTATGAGACGGGTCTTTAAATATAAATTAAATTAATCTGTAATTGAAAATTGAGCAATTAATTGCGGAGATATTATACACAGGCAGAAATACAATTCTTTACAAAAAGAAAAGCTGCGATAAGTATTTAAAAAGGTATTATTTAAAGGGATTTTTCGAGCTGATCAAACATATTGTTATTTTCTTAATTCCTCTTTAAATATTTATATTTTAATGGACAATCCATTTGTGCACTTCCCTTTCCCAGCAAAAAAAAAACAAGTTAATTCTAACCATAAATAGTTGGCCTGTCCAAGAGCCGTAGCTAAATCCCAATAAATTGAAGTTCTGAGAGCTCCTGCATATTAAACTACCTATATTCATATAATATAGATTTTTTGCATTTTTTTTTTTTGCTTTGTCCACTTGATTTATTTTTATTGGAAATGTTCTTTAATGGTCGCCAATTTCCGTTGTTCATTAAGAGCATTGTGCATAAACAAACGAGATATTGGCCTCAATGGGCTTTGTGGTCGAGCTTTTATGACCGTGATTATGTCTTTTGTGTTCAACATGTAAATTGCCAATGGCTGCGGTAATTAATTGTTTATATTTTTGAACCTGCTTAATTATAAGAGTAAGGAGTATTGTTATCTGAGCATGTTTCTGTATGCTTTGAAAGTCAAAGAAAAAGTTTTCTTTAAAATAAATGCATTACAAATTGGTTTGCCATGGTATAATGTAATTTTAAATTATATAAATTTTGTGCACTTTGTTTCTATAGTTAGTCTGGAAAAATCAAGATGCAGCTACTTTTATTAACCTTTCTGATAATTTCCAATCTTTTATACATCAAAGCACAGCAGGAGCTAATAAAAAAACCCGCTAATGCCGAGAAAGGTACGTTAAAAATAACTAAATAAATAAAACTATACTTTAATTAACCTATTATCGATATTCAGATGCCACTCTTAATAAACTGTCTAATAAGTTTAGGACATCAAATTCTCTATGCACAACAGAAGGTAATTAAAACCCACAAATATTTATGAAAAATTAATTTATAATTTAAACTTTTATGTTACAGAATGTAGATTGAATGAATTAAGGCTCAAATTAAAAGAACAACTTAAGCAGCAATCAACACCACCAACAGTGTCACCTGTTCCTTCGTTTTTTAATAGAATAATTACATGGATTTTGGATGGCGAACAAAATGTTGATGTTAATGTTAATGCAACAAACTAACAAATTATAAAAGGGGTTTTTAATAAAAATAAATCAAGTGGATATAGTGAATTGACTTGTATATAATTTGCAACTGATATGAATTTATTTAGAAGTGAATGCTATAGATGGATCAATACGTTTTGGTTTAACCAATCAAGTGAAACGAATCAATTCGAAACATTTCAAACTAGCATCACACAACTAATAGTTCGATATCTTGATCCAGAGTCTTAGTTGTTAGCCAGGTTAAGACAAAAATGAAGCTTTATTTCTTGTGTATTTTGACTTACTTTGCAGTGTCACGTAACTCTTCGTTTGGTGATACTACTACGTGGCAGCCATTATTTGAAGTAAGTACTGAAAGTACAAGGTCCTGGACTATAATCGTCTCTCCGACCTGGCCAAATGCGGTGAACCCTAAACCTGAACCTACACCTGAATCCTCGGCATGCAGTAGTATATTACGTCCAATTTGTAAATACGTCCAATAATTGCCTATTGAGCTACTCACTTTATATTTTTTTCTAGCATGTCTGATGGAGAAATTGCCTAATTGGATAGGATAATAAAGGAAACGTAATATGCGGGTAAAAATGTAATTTAATTGTATTTTAATACATTTAAAATATGTTTATTATCAAGAGAAACCTGGTTTTATATATAAAAGGCGAGGAAATAACAGATGTATAATAATATTAAGTATTAAAAATAATATTTTTTATACCAAAAAGTACATATTTCATTAATAAACCCCGCTACAGCGCTTGATGTAATTAAAGTTTATGGGGTCGTATGAGTGATGTGGCATGAAATTTATCTGCATAACTCATACGTCATGTGGGACGGGAATACATTTCCCTCTTTATGCCAACGCCTTTGTCAGTTAGTTTTTCTTTCCGGGAGTCTCTCAGATTCTGTTGGCATATGTGTGTGGGTCTGTGTGTGGGCAGCAGCAGCTGTAGCTTAATGATTTTCACGCTTCTACTGCACTTAAGTTGCAGTTTCTCTGCACTTTTTCTTATATTTCTTCTTTTTTTTTGCCCTAAAACAGGCGTTAATGGCAAGCAGAAGCGACAACAGCCGGCTTACAGAGAGAGAGAAAGAAAGAGAGTTTTCGAGGACTACAGGAAGAGGAGGACCGGCTCACATGCTCATTTGGCTGGCGGGCAAACAAATTCCAAGTCATTAGTCGTTGTCCCCGTCGCCTTTAACTAGTAAAAAAACCACACACACACACTGCAAACTAAATTACAAGGGCTACAAAATGCATTATACGAGATTAGAAGGACGAGGACGTAAAACTGTTGACAACTTTAGCCTCAGGAGCGATACTCACATCCACTGCACTTCATAAAACAAGTGTTTACACTCAGACAGAAGCTGCCCAAGCCCTTAAAATCTTAATTCAAAATGAAAATGTTGAAAAAATAACACATTCATGAAGAATTAGTGGCATTTCTCCAAGTGCACATTACTTTCCCTCTGCTCTTGTAAAAATATGGTCAAAAGTAAGCAACAAACCACTCTAGAAGCGTACAGAGCAAGGACCCGACCCTCCTTCGTCTGACAGCTTGTTCCGCACGCTCTACACTGCTCAGCATATTTCATAAGTCAAAAATGTTTCCGGACAGGTTTCTGCCGTTAGTGGATTGGGTCCGTGCCCGGCAAAAGCTGGCTGTCAGCGGACGTCTGACATCTGCAGGATATGTCCATGGTGTTGGCATCACTGTCATTGCCCATCAGGCTCATACTGTCGGTGTTACGGTCCCTGTTCCTAGCACCTTCCAAGGTTCCTGCTGGCGGAATGACATGGGGCACATATATATATATATGCCTTGGCCCGTGTTGTCAAGGTAAGCGATGGGAATTTAAGCCACAAGAAAAAAAGGAGCACGTGTGTGTGTGTGTATGCTGGGGCGCAATTAAAATGCGAAAGCGAAATTAATATCCGCTTACTGAGGTATCTTCCTTATGACAATGACATTTTTCAAAGCTGCTTACATAATTATGCAGTGACTTTGAGAAATGATAATGGTTATTATCGTGAATATTAAGCAGCTTACCACATATTTATCAGATTATTCACTTTTTGCTCAGCTTCCAGCTCCCTTTCCAATATAATTACGGGAATTCCTTTTTTTGGAGAAATGACAATGGGGCGGTGGGGGGCAATAAGTCATTACAAGTTACAAAATATAGATTTAATATTCAATTACCGCAATTAAATTTGGCACACAAACGTGAAAACTTTGTGCATTATTCTAATGGCATCTTAAATATTCATCAACGCTCCGCTGTTAATTTAATTAATTTCCTCTTTCGCTGTTTATCTAACAAATATATAGCACCGCTCGGCTGACATAATGAAGCAACTTGTCCAAAGAGGAAGTACCTACGTTCCGGGTCAACAGGATCCGCCCGCCACTTCCTGCTGAACTCATTTGCATACGAGGTGCCATCGAAATAAAAATTTAGCAATTCCAAATGAGGTGTGGCGGGAGGATTGCGTGGGCGCCAAGGCAACTCGGTATGCAAATTGAACACACACAAACCGCAGCAAAGTTTGCGATGGGCCAAAAAACAAAAGGTGAAGTTCAAAGTTTCCAACCAGTTTCCATCTCCTTCAGGCTGATATGATATGTTTGGGGCCTCGTTTGCCTGTGTTTTTTTTTCATACTTTTTCAGTTTGTTTTTTGTTTAAAAAATCTGTTGAATATGCAAATTGCACTTAAACGATTGCTGCGACCATTTTGGTAAATTGCCGCAGCAAAGTTTTTGCGCTTCTAAATAAATTTAATAATTTATTGCATTATTTAAAGCTTTAAGCTGCTTTTCGGCTTGTATCCCCTCTTTACAGGTCCTTCCCTACGCATTTCTCTCTTCATCATAAACGATATTTGGTTCTCACACACACAGCCACGCACACAAGCATCTAAAATATCAGAATTTTTAAAATTTTTAGCATCGTGAGTAAGCTTAGGTAAGGTAAGGACTAGGCATAACTTTATCTTTGGCACTTTCCTAGACGCGCTTTTTAGTATTTGCAGAGAAAAATTGAGAATATTAACTAAAACTTAAAGTGTCTAAAATATTTTAAATTATTAATTAGAAATTTCGCGACTAATACATGCTTTATTACACTGATAAAATTAAATGTTTTCTCAATTTGTATTTTATTTAATATTGAGAAAATATGTTATGTACCTGAATTAAATATTGTATATTATAATTATTTATAATTTATATATCCAAAGGGTTTTCAGCGATTTTAAGTATTTTAAAATTTACACTTATTTCGTTCTAAATTATTCGCAATCACAATTCAATTCCGTTTGTGTCACTTTCAGGGCATTTACAATTCTGCTCAAAGGTTGGCCTTTCCACTTGCCTTGTTTTAGTGCCATTTGTGCGTTATTTTTATAAAGTTACCTCATGAATTATTCATAAACGGAGCAGACGTACCGTGACGTAAGAAGAGCAGCAAGAAAAAAGGGAAAATCTTTAAGTTTTCTTCCTGGAAACAGCTCTTGAGCGATGTAAGGATAAATTCTGCAAGCTGGCAGGCAAGCAAGCAGACTTGGTAAATCTGATTAAATTATGGGAAAATTTCTAATTGGTTTGTTATTAAGACGGCGATTACCATAAATTACATTTGGAATAAGCTATATAGCCATTTGGCTATTATATACAACAATTGATAAAGCGATTCCCGGCAAAGCTTAGCCAAATTATCTCACTCGGATAAACTCTAAAGTCCGCAAACAAAAACAAAACACGGAAAGCTGGCGGGAACCCTTGCCTCATGTTTAATGCACTTGACAGGACCAGACCCAAAACCCGAGCAAACGGAACCTTCAAGAAAGCCCCCAATTTACAGCCCCAAAGTTATGACTTTTACGCCCCATTATCGCTTAAATAATTTAGCCGGCCACGAGGAAGGAAACCCGAAAGCCAAAATTGCTAGAAAAACAAGGAAACCTCGCATAACTTGTGGCCGGCGTTAAGTAAGTGGAAGGGATGGGCCAGAGCCTGCATTTATAAAGAGCCAAATTAACCGCAATTAGATTTTTACAAACGCGAACAAAACATTTGGTAAAATATGCAAAAAATGACCACTCTGATTACAGAGAGGCCCTAGCCTCGAGTGTGTGGAATCTGAATAATCAAGTGGCTGCTGGAATTGAGTAAGAAATCCTGGAGGGACTGCCAAAAGCTCCGTCAAACAATCGACCGACACGACAACGACGGCGGCAAAAGGTAAACATTATTTTTTCATCCTGTCAATTTTGTGCTTTTTAATTAAAAATCCTGCGTGCTCAGGTACAAAGCAAACAGGCGGCCCGCCAAAAAAAGGGATAACCAAAGCAAAGGGTTCGCTAATTAAAAAAATAGAGTCCTGTGCCCTTTAAAGACGCCCTGGGAGCCATCCTGCGTCTCACTTGATGATGCATGGCCATGAAGTGTGAAAAATTCGGCCTCATTTTTAAATAGACTCAAGTCCGTCCGCTGCCCATTTTCATTTGAACTCGCGCCACCAATGGCACCGCCTGCCATTTATTTGCCTCTGTTCTGGAAATTAATTAAACACTTGCCGGGGCAAGGTCAAGAAAGAAAAGAGCGCTTTCCTCCCCAACTCCCTTCACGCAATGCAAGGGCCAACAATTAGCCTTCGCGAAGGACCAAACTGAAACGGATGTTTGACCAGGATAAAGAGTAACCGAAGCTGAAATAGAAATTTTGTTGGTTCTCAGAAAAAGAAAGTTTTAACTAACTAAAGGCTGAAAGGCCTTCCGCTTCCCGCCTTGGCCTTTTGCCTTACACAGTTACGCGTTTTAATAAAGTTTCAGCAAACTCCGAGCATAAAATTAAATAATTAAGCAAATAGTTCTTGAAACGGAGCTGCAGTTAAATCAAACCGTTGGACTCCCCCGCCTTGGGGGAGAATTAGGGATCAATTAAATGCAGCCAAGGGGAGGAAAAATATTAATTTTTATAGCTATTTTTAAAAGATATAATGCTTCAAATATTACAACTACGATTAAGATATTAAAAGTGTTTTTAAAGAGTGGAAATAGTTAATATATATATGAGATACTTTTAAATAACAATTTGTTAATTAATGAATACTAGATTATTAAGTGTTTATAAAGGTTATATATTTCACTACAACCAAATTAAACATTTCCAAGTTCTTTGAACTTATCTGAAACGAATGTATATAATCAATATATAATAACACTTATGTAAAGTGAACAACAAAGAAAGCCGAAAGCCATATTAACGCCCGGTTAAGCGTACTTGATTTGATTAGTCAATTAACAGTTCATTAGTTGTCAATCGGTGACACTGTCGAGGCTTTAATATCTTCACACTTTGTCACCCAGTAATCCAATCTTAAATCATTTTCATGACCCCCCCCGGTTTGTTTGTGTTCGCCAGGATGCGAGTGGGAGCTGCGAGGGATATGGAGCAAATAAATCGAATATCCATTCACACGGCCACGCCCACACAATGTCAATGGTGAGTGGACAAAAACAGGGCCAGAAATGAGATAGACTGCCTGCCGACAGAGACGGACGAACTGGCCATAAATAAAGATCCGGATCCCGACCAGGCCCAGGCCGTATTTCGACGTATTCCGGTGTATTTTTAATGCCACAATTAAATGCAAATACAATACAACGAGAGGGAAAAAAACGATGGAATTCGCAGGATGACAACACACAGCAGGCAAATGTTGAAGGATGGCCCAGGGACAGTTGAAGGACACAAGGACACACGGACGGATAAGGGGCTCTGTTCCCTATCAACAGCTTTTTTTCCTGCCTGCCTCACATTTTGTTTCTTTTTTTATTTCTTGTTTCTGCTCTTTGCGGCAGTGAAAATATTTTTGATGCTGACAACAAAAAACACTGGCGAGCAACAGCCTGCGGGAAATATATAGACAAGCGCCACGCCCCCACAACCAACACCAGCGGCCGCCCCCCAGCAAAGTAACTGGGAAGACAAAGGGAAGAAAAGGAGTGCAGTGTAGCCAGAGGTCCTTCGGTGTGGTTGAGTAAAAAATTCGCCATACGAAAACAAATGAGATATTCACTTAAATTTAATTTCCATTATTTTTATGAAAGCATATTTTAATTCGCTTTATTGGCAATTTTCGTCGGCCAGCAAGAATACCAATATGGCAAAAAAAAGGGGTAATATAAAATGTTGAGCATTAAGCCGGCTTCCCTCGGGCCTGGCGTGGTTAAGTATTTTTAATAATGTGATTTTACAGAATAAAAGAAAAACAAAAGGATTGGCTTCTTGGACGTATTTTATTTAAATAATTGGGAATTGGCTGAGAAACTATAAATGCGAATAAAAATATTATACTGAAATTTTAAAGAATTAAATTATTCCCTCTGTAGACCGAATTATTTCATCAGCGGTTTCGGTGCGAAACACTGAACAATTAATTGAACAGCCACAAATTGGCTGCAGAAAAATGGCCATAATTGCCTTGGCCGCACTTTGACACTTGCTGCGGGTTTGTAACCGAATGCAAACAATTAAATAAGGCGAAATGAGAGACCCTGTTAAAATCACGGACCAAACTCATCACTATCACGAGAGATCCCTCAACCAGAAGGACGAAGAGATGGAAGCCACAAAACATTGCCTACTTCCCATCCCTCTTCTCTGGCATCCTGTTTCCGTAGTTTTTGTTGTTGTTTGGCCGAGCTTTGTGTACTTTTTTGCCTCTTTAATAAAAACAAAGGACATACACAAACACAAAACAAAGCAAACAAAAAAAAATTACAATTTTCGCTTGGACAATTTTTTGTGATAGCCGAATTATTCGAGCGAATAACAAAAACCCTGCCGAAATGCAATTAAGTTCTGCCCAAGGCAAACAAACACTTCTTAATTACTCGGTTTAGTTTTGATATATATTTTCCAGTCGAGATTTATAGTTTTCCTGCCGGACTCAATCACCGAAATATATATGTATTTTTGACCAACGGGCACGAACTGCCTTTGTGGAAACTGTGGCGAAACGTGACCGGCCAACAAAGGAAATTCGATTAACTGCATTGGGAAAATGCAGTTTGAAGGTGGTACGCGGAAGAAAAACGAGGTCCGTGTTGAAGCTTTTAAGCCCGTTTACCTTGAGCCATTCCGTTTAATTTCCCTTTTCCGCTCGCTCAAATTGCAGTTAATGTAAATGAATGAATATTCCATTACCAGTCAACTCAGGCAAAGGGAAAAAGCCCACGTTGAGCAACAGGCCACCATGCGAAGTCCTTAAAGCTGCGAAAATGCAAATTAATTTTCCGACGTCACACGTAAAGCGTTACCCAGCTTAATTGGGATGTTGGATTGGGCCCCGAGTCGGGGTATTACATAAAATATGAGCTGTTTACTTTAAATAAAAAGACGTCCGCTAATCCTCCTTGGGAAACTCAGTCTTCGGATTGCTTATCAGCAGCGCCTCGTTGTTATGCCGCACGTTATAGTTAAAGAAGAAGGATTTGCTGTACTCAAAGCTGGAGATCATGATGGCGCAAGCGGGTGCCACCTTCAGCAGTCTGGGTGCACAGCCCGTGAAGAGTCCCCGCACTCCGTGCATCTTGTGGATAGCCCTCAGACGGCTGAAGGTCCCAGGCCGCTTGCCCAGATCCCGTGCCGGCGAGTCCGTGAAGATGACCTTTTCCCCAAACTCCACCTGCTCATGGGTCTTGACCACATCAAACGGAGTGGTTACTAAGGCGGCCACGGAGCCCGCCAGCACGCCAGCAAAGAAACTCCGACCGAACGACGGCTGTGTATGGTTTCCCAGATTTAGCTTCAAGTACTCATAGATGGGCCAGTATATCCCCGAAAAAGGCACATCCCTAAGGATCGTGGGTCTCAGACCACGCCACAATCCCCAGATGCCCTGCAGGGCGATCACATTCTTAACGAACTGTATTATCTGGGCATACGTCTGACGCTTGGCCTGCATCTTGGTCCGCACCAGTTCAATGGGGCTCACTACCGTAACGGCACAGATACGAGCCGTTACTCCAGACATCATGGGAACCACAGGCGGTAGGGCTTCACCGGGATTTCTGCAGAGTATTTAAGATGGAATTAAGTAGTTACTATATCCTGGGACAGATTACCTACCTTATAACTAGTACCTGCGCCTGTTGCATCCTGCTCTTAAAGTGTCGTTCGTAAAACTGCAAATAATTCGCCTTGAATTGCTCGTAGGCCACAAAGTAAATAATAGTCGAAGGCAGAGCCGAGACGAGCGTAGGTCCCAGGCCGGACCAAAGGGCGGCGGGTCCCTCATGCCGGCTGATCTTCATCAGGGCGTCCCATGTACTGCGAAACTGTGGCCGCCGCCGTCGCTTGCTGGCCTTAAAGGACTGACCATTTGGTCCGCAGGGGAAGAGGTGATCCATCAGGCCATTGGAGTAAAAGAAACACTTGTGCGACGGCGACTGCTGCGACTGCATGCGGGTCTTGATCACGTCCAGCGGTGTCATGAAGCAGGCGGTTATCATGGCCCCAGTGCAGGCCGAGATCACCTGCTGTGTCGGCCGGATCCGGAAGCGCGGATCGTTTTGGATTTTCTGCTGCTGGGGACTTGTTCGTGTCGCTTCATCTTTTGAGCTGACCGAGCCGAGGCCTTCGCTTCCATCGCCAGTATCGCTATTACCTGAGCTGCCGCCGCTGCTTTGGCTGCTACTGTCGTCACCTGAGTTTCCAGCGCTGGAGTTCTTTCGCTGCTGGGTCCACCGTGGTCCGCGACCCACTGAAATTTCGGTCTCCTGTGGAATATTCTCCGGGCTAGCAGGACTGGAATCTTCCTTCGACATGGCGATCGCCTCTGTTGAGCTTGAGCAGTTGAACGGGAGTCGTCGTCGTCGTCGTCTGGTTTCGAAGAGACACTTATTAATTTACATTTCAGATTTCACATTGCTGGGGGCCTGAAACAAAATACTCAAAAATGGTGACATTTACTGTGGCAACTCTAAGGGCACATTGTATATATTATTGTAAATATTTTGTATTTATTCATACAAAAAATAATATATTGAAAATATTGGAAGCACTCCCAAAGAATTTTAGTAATTCTTTTGTTAAAATGAGAAAATAATGTAATAAGAAATATATTATAACATACAAATTTATAGACCAACTTGAATTTATCATTTACATATTAATATTAATTAAGGAAATATAAGGTGATATTTGTAGTTATCTTAGATTTGGGAAAATAAAATTAAGGATGATGGAAAAATAAAATTAAGAATAATAACTTATGACATAATATGCGTTACAAGTATTTTCTTTTTGAAGACATAATTGTTTAGCAAATATATTTTTAATGTATTTAACTTAATTTTTAATAAGCTTAGTTTTTTATTATATTATAATTTTAAAATTGTAAAATACAAAAATACCCCGCTTGTTATTCAACTTGAAATTGCTTTTCGACAATTGTGGCTTAGAATTTGGAAAGAAAACCAAACTTTGCCAAGTGGTAAATGTATTAATTCATTTTAAAAAGCCAAAAAAAATTTGCCTCACTCACCTCACTTCATTTCCGGTGATTATAAATTCCATTTGAGAATTCGCCATTCTGTCGTTATCCAAACCCCTCGCAGCCTCCTGCCTCCTCTGCACAAAGCAATTAAAATACTTTTGTGCCAAAGTGAAAAAAGGCAGCCATTTCGGAATTGTTGTCGCCCCTGCTTTACTTTATTTTTGGCAATTAACATGCAGTACTCTCATCGCTGATGGCATTCATCCCTCCAGTTTTTTCCCCCTCCAACCTCTGGCAGTGCTCCACTCGAGGGGGGTGTGTGTGTGTTCATTATTCCGACGGGACACCACATTTCCCCAGCGACCGCACCTTCAAGTCATCCCGCACAGCAGCAACTGCAAATGTGTCAAAGGTTTGACGTACTCGAAATGGGTTCGTGGACTGGCGGGTCGAGTGGGTTATTCAACTGAGAAAAATATGGGAGACATATGAATACAACTTATATAAATTTAACAAAAACAAAGTATTTTTGTTGAAATATAAAGTTTTTTTTGCAGGATTTTCTATTAATTTCATTTGTAAACTTATTTATTACTTTTTGGAAAAGAAACAGGCTTTATAATATGTATAATTAAAGACAGTAACTAAAATAGAAATAGCATTTGAAATATTTCTATTATTTAATTGTATTATTTGTATATTATTATTTGTATATTATGTATTAATTGTATATTATTGTATTCGAATTTTTTGTTTGTTTTTAGTTAAAACTTGTGTTTGGCACACAAAAAAGGCAATGTTAACTTTAGTTTCAAGCAAAATGAATAGAATTTGGTTTTCAATATTGAAAATTTAAATAAATATTTTCTAAATTATGAAAACTCTTATTTTCTGTGTGTAATTTAACGAAAAACAAGTTGACTGCTGGCGCAAAAATAATTGACATCATATTGATGTTCCAGTAAGCGAAGTCGTGTGCACCTGACACATGTTCCACAATCTGTCGCAAGTTTGTTCACATCATTGGCAGGAGAATGTTTATTTCAATATGTGTTTAAATATAATAAATTAAATTAAATTAAATAAATAATAATAAACACTTTATTTTTATCCATTTAAGTCTTCTATTAGTATGTATGTTTATTGACTTATATTTGCTAGCTTCTATTTTCTCACAAAGAAGTCTCAAAATTGTGGCTGACAAAAGCTTCTGAATCATGTGATTAGCTCTTAAGCAGATTGCAGCTTACTTTAAATTCAATTTTGGGCGTTTTTCTTGAGTGGGTTAAGATGTTCGCACAATCCTTTATTCTTACCAGCAGCAAGGCCATGCCTAAGACAAGACAACAACAACATCAGCATCAACAAGAGGAGCCTGGAAGGACAAGTTGTAGCGCTTTTGGAAAACACGAGAAAACACTCCATGGGCAGTGGGTGAAGTGTGTGGGAGTTAAGGGGGTGGTTGGTGTTGGAAAAATTTTACCCTGATATGATTACGTTGTTACACAAGTTTCGTGCAAGGCCACAACAAAAAAAGTTATACGAAATGAATACATGAAGAAATGCTCTTGCAAAATAATTTCAAAAGTCAAAAGTAAGTAAATATATGCTTGATGATTATGTATTTATTCTAAGAACCGAGATCTCTCACTTAACAACTCAAAATAACTTGCCGCAAGGCGTTAGGAATACCATATCCAAATACCAACACCCTAAAGAAGGGTATAAAGTGTCTCAAAGGGAAGGAAAATTTAGAGGATGAGTTGGCGGACCTGAAGGTAAGTCTCCAGCGAAATATGCCAACATGCACATGACATACTAACTAGCGCTGCTTTGCATCACCCACACGTTCGTCCCCCTGTCATTGGTAGCAGTCCCCCGGAGCCTGGCTTTTTCCCATCTCCTCTCCTGGCAGCTTCCCCCTTCAGCTGCGTGACAACGTACCCGTCATCACATCACACGCAGACATTGTCTTACAGTTATGACTGGCGTTGCTATTTGGAATTCGACACGTACGCGGGCATCCCAGGACACGTAGGGCGGTGTAATCCGTGGGTATGGATGTTTCAGGGGTGTTACATGGCGTGGGCTCTGAGGGGGGAGTGGTGTCGATTTTGACACGTTGCCCGTGTGTGTGGGCGCTGGTAATTGTGGTGTAAAACTGTAGAATAACAGCACTTAGCTGGCTGCTAATACGAGCACGTGTCTGCTTTGTTGCACAACAGGGCGTATGCGCAATATTCAGCCACACATCCATCCATCCATCCTACCTTCCATCTAACTCTCCGACTTGCTGTAGATAATGAAAAAGTGCAGCCAAACCGAAATACAAAACGAATCGAAATGTATTCATTAGGCTTTCAATTTGCCATTAGCATGGCTCGTTTAATTAATATCTTCTGTTGTTAATCAACGTCCCTGGCAATTGACTTGCCAAATGAAATTAGAGAATCATTCGTATATTTCATTATCTATCTGCGGCGCATCTGCGTCGAGCAGATAGTAATTATAATCAACTTATATAGAGTTTCCCATTAACTGCTGCTGCCAGTCGTCATATGCATATTTTTATTTAATTAAAATCGAGAATAAACAGGGCAGCAAAGGAATGTTGACAGGGTGCCGATGGAAAGCAATTGAAAGGGCTTCCAAGGATGGATCCGACATATGGCGAGCCAAGAAAAATTCGCACACACACGCGATAAGTCACAAAGGCTGAAGGGGGGGAAAAAAGGGCAAGCGAAAGTCAGGGTAAATCGGGGGCAAGACAAGGCGAAAATGTGGCACGCGGCATTCACCGCACAATTCCATTACGTAAAGCAAACATCAGATGGCGAAAACTGCGTTGCATGATTGGGTTTGTGCTCCTTGTGGCTTTGCCTTCCCAGCCGCCCATTCTGCGGGCTCAACTGATGGTTGGGGGCGTGGCGCCAGTAAAAGCAACATATTGAATATTGATGCGCATCGATTTCGACTTGAAAGCGGAAAAGTTCAAGCCAGAAACGCACAAAAACACGCAGCAGCAGCAGGCATGCTTCTCTTTGTTTATAATATAAACATTTTCAATTTCTTGCAGTCACGGCAAACACTAGACAGCAAAATTTCTTTTTGATTGCGTAAGTGAAACTTGAAATAAATAATTGCCCTAGATAAAACTATAGATGATGGTTGACTTTACTCTGTATACTTATTATTCTATGCGTTTAATGAGCTTAAATGTTATTAAAGTATTCCTTATATGACATTAAAAGCATAGAAAAATAAAATTCCGTTTAATAAACAGGTTTTTACAAAGACCCATAAAAATCCAATTTAAATCTGAAGCAGAAATTCATTCGAAAAACATTTTTGCAGACATTCCATTACAATGCAAATCGGTGAAAGAAATTGACTGAATTATTAAAACTCCGACACAAAATCCATTGTATTCCAATAAACCTGTATTACAAATATTGTTCACCATTTAATATTTTTCTAGTGTTCACTGCAATTAATTTTTTAACAATTTTATGAACGTAATTCGATTTCGATCAAACTGTTGACAGCAGAGTGTAAGTGCACTCAGCTCAGTTAACTGGCTGCGGCGTCGAGGAAGCAATTTGTGAGCGCTCGTCGAGCATTTAAAACAATTGGTGCCAAACAATTACGCGGAGGGTGCATTTTCCGAGGCAGAAGGACGTGCTGCGGGTTGCGTGGAAGGAAGCCAAAAGACTTGCCTCGCCAAATTAGCGACAAATGTGTGTATGTGCGTGCGGACTCGAGGGCGTAGGGCATGGCAAACAGCGACCCAAATTGCAAATTGCAACAAACTTGGACAAAAGTGGGGCAACGATGGCGACAACGAGCGCGACGATGGCCGCTTTGTCTGCGTAAGTTGGTAATAAGCAAATTAAATGCCAAGTAAACGCAAAAGGGCCGTGCAAAGTAGGCAACAATAAAATTCCAGCCGGCTGCCAATGCGAGTGGCGCGTAGTGACTTGGCGCATTAACACCCAGCACTGGCACTGCCAATGCTTATTCCATGGCAATCCCAATGACGCCACATGCCGCCAGCAAATTCCACATGCAACCGAAGCGCAATATCATGGGCGTTAATTGCCACTCAAAGGGATGGGTGGGTGGTGGAGGAGCAAGAAGCAAGGAGCGGAGAGAAGGAGAAGCAGAGCTGTGGGCGTTGGAAAACTCAATGTCCATGCTTGAGTGGCACACTCTGTTTGCTGAACAGTGGAATAAATGGTTATTTCAAGTGGGATTTACAACATGTACTTTGAGATTGAGAAGGATATAATAAACATAAAAATTTTGGATGTTTAATTTTTTTGTAGTTCTGGAAAATTTTATTTTATTCTCAAAAACAGTTTGTTTATAAATTTTTCACATCTTAAATATATTATTACGTCAAATTCCTTCCACTATGAGCTTGTCCAAGTCACGTCCTATAAAGTTTCCTGCGCTTTTCTACACTTTTTATTTACTTTTAGAGAGGATCTTCTGCCAAGTTTCCCTTTGGCCTGCGGACACCCCCTATCTATATATGTTTTTTCATTGTAATTGTAGTTTTGCTTTCGTTTTCCGAAAAGCAACAACGGCAAAGGAAAAATATTTATGATAGAGAAGCGAGAGAAGGAAAATATGAAAACAACAAAAGTCATAAAATATATATAAATAAAACGCGCTCTGCCATAAATCTCATACGTGTGAGTGTCCCTGTGGATACGTAGAGGGAATGTTCCGCCAGTGCGTGCTGACTCGCCAAGGATCCTAGCAAACAGCAGTAGCAGCTACTATCCTGCCTGAATTTTATAAATTTAATAAAAGCAACAAAAAACTATAAAAGATGTAAATGCAAATGGGGCACTTGTTTACATTTTTAGCTGCATGCAATGTGCTATGCAGATAGAGGGGCATTTATTTTGACCATTGCCCACAATGTTTACCATTCAAATATGTTTCTGATATACAGCATTGGGGGAACCATCTACTAATTGATCTGAGCCATAAAATATGAATATGAAATATAAAACTAACTAACATATTTACCAAAGAAGTGTCACACTTTTTTGATTAAATTTAAATCAATTTCTGCATATTATTTTATGCCTACGAAATTTTACAACCCATTGAACTTTCAACCGCAGAACAAACAAATAAACAAACAGTGGAGCGGATTAATTAAAAAAAAATAGTAGATATCATAGAGGGACGCAGCAAGCACAACAAAAATTGTGTTTAATTAAATATTTATGTTATTATTATTGTGCCCTGTGTTCTAGGCGATTTCTGTTCATTTACGAATTTATATGCATTGAGGTTTTCGATGCAAATAATTTGCATTTAACACATGTGCACACGCATACAAATTCAACCGCAAAATTACATTTAATTCTCGCAGCACGAAATTATCAACCAGCAAATCCGTTTACGAACTTGATATCCTTAATGACTTTTGTTGTTCTTAATTTTGTTGTTGTCTTCTGTCTAGTCACCAAATGCAATTAATAAAACAATTTCCGTTTTGTACTGAAAATTGTGTTTCAGAACTCTCTCTCTCTCTCTCTGTTATTGTTATTTTGCTGGGAAATTGTTTTCTGAAATCAAATTAGTATATGTCAGACGATATAATTTTAAAATGATAAGCAATTTCAACAAATAATTAAGAAATGTATGGTACCCATTCAGTGTTAACGTAAAGAAATCAAAGTACTCAACTCAAATGATGTTTAATTTTATCTCACATATTTTTGTTGTTTATTTGTTTATTTTCATCATACATATAATGGGGATAAGCTAAAATAATTGTCCGCACCTTAAATTATTTACACTTGTTCATGTCCGCATGCAGTTTTGTTATTTGGCACCTACTGAATTATTAATATTTTCATTATAAAGTCAAACAAACGTTCCATTCAGCACGAAGGATGAGATGAGAAGGAAAATACCGAACATAATTTGCATATATTTGTTTATTTGCCATCGCTGCCGCTGTTTTTGCCTTTATTTGCATTTACTTTGTTTGCTGGGGACAGGGACTCGGGGTCCTCATTTGCTTTGTTTCGGAATGTTTAACCAGTTTATTGTGTGAGGCCATTGAATTGAATTCCTCTGCCCGGGGATAGACACGGCGGCCAGCGCAAATACAATCGTCAAATGTATAAATAATCGAATAATAATAATATTAATGAAGTGCATTAATTAGGCATGATGCATAAAGCTGCTTAATTAAAAAACGAAAAAATTGTTTACAATTAAAACCATTGTGTATGGCATATGCATTTTATATTAGCCACGTCGCTCTCAATTAGCTTCAATTAAAAAGATTAAATATGTACACAGTAATCCTTTGCGTATCCAATTTAAGTTTAAGTAGATAAAAACAAGAGACCCAGCTCAGGGGTTTGTTTTTGTTTCTGTTTATTTTTTCGTCTTTCCTTACGGCCTTCCTGTCATAACTTTGCATTTGTCTCGGTTAGATTCCGGCCCCTTCCCCCGGCTCTTTGGCCCTCGCCATTTGACCATAAAGCAGGGGAAGTCCCCAAACAGTAAATCAAATCAGAGACCAGAACATTATACGAGTATTAATGTATGAATCGCCTCATGCCCTCCGCTGTACTTGCCCCTACATTCTCGTTATTTATGGTCCGCCCGCCCTCTACATATTTGACTTTAATATACTCTCGAGTTACTCTAATTTGCGGTTGTCAGCAAATTTTTGGACTATCAAGTACTGGGATGGCTTGGGAATTTATTTTTTTCTATTTTCCTATTTCTGTTTCGGTTTGCTTGTGGCTCAGCTGCTGCCTGGTGAGCTGAGAACTTTGATTTGTTGGGCCAAACTATTTGGCTTGTGCGGTTACTTCGGGTAGATTATGAATTATTCAGGCTGGTGTAACCGAGATGGGTGGGAAATTTTACTAAATTGATTCGAATGCTTAATATTTAATGGGGTATAAGTGTTTTTAATATTTGGTAAAGTGATTAAGAGTGGAGAACTCTGTCTCTCCACTGCCAATTTTGCTCGCACGAATTCCATTACACGCTTATCAAACTAACAGACTTCCATTTAGCACTTTACAACTTGCCACAAAAGTTAGCTTCGGGTTTATTCAATTCAAGTGGCATTCCCTGCACTTTACACTTCACTGCCAGAATACACAGACACGGAGAGACTTGGCAGTAGGAATTCGTTCTACATGGGCGAAAAATGAACTTCGGCCAGAAACGAAAGAGAAGAAAATTGCGAAAAACTGGCCACATCCCTCAGATGGATAGATAGGCAAGCCAAGTAAATGGAAAGTGGAGAGGCATCTAGCATCAGGTTCTCCTTTGTACAGAAAACAAATGTCAACAGCATCCATTCATATCGGGTTGTCTGAGTGGTCCATCGGTCATTATACCAATTTCAGGGACTAAGTTTGATCAAACGACTCCCAGTGATAAAGATGTTTTTGTGCTGCTCAATTAGATGGCTTTGCCAGAGGATTTCTCATAATTTAAGGCTTCCTTCGACAGAACCTTTCACCGGCAGAATTAGTGGCAAACAAATATTCGGACAAAAAGGACCAACGCCCGTTTGAGGAGGACGTACTGTAATGACCTAAATGAAAACGTAAAAACAATCCATTGGGGCAAACAATTTAATTACAAATTTTTTGGGGACGCTCCGAGGGGAAAACATTTCTGTTTGTCCTGCTTATGGTGGAGATTTTCAATTTTGCCCGCAGTTCGCGACAAACTTTCGCATTCGACGTTTTGCGTAACCTGTGTAAAGGGGAAAAATAAGGATAAGAGGGCAACGGCAACAACAGCAACAGCAGCTCGAAGACAGAACAATTTGCATAAAGGACCTGGGCAAAAACGACACAATAACTCAATTCGCAGCACAAAACCAAAAAAGGAACCGAGAAAAAAAAAGAAAAAAGAAAACAAATGCGCCACAAAGGGAATAAGGCATAAAAGCCAACGCAAAAACTTTTCTGCCAAGGCAGTAAATCCTATAGGATACGGCCCTAAGCTTAGCAACACAACGCACAACTATTCTCTCCGGTGTCGAGGGAAAGCGGCAACTTTGATGTCCTGGCCGCGAGGCTGCGGGGATCAGCAGCTAGAGAAGAGTTAACAACTATGCACGAAACGCCAAATATTTGAAATATGTGTAGCAACAGAAATGTTGACATTTGAACTGATTTCCAGCAGGCTCCAGAGCCCCTCATTCCAAATGGCCTGCCACTGCGTGTGTCTATCTGAGGAGCACTGCGAAAAATTATTGTTTATTTTGAAGGAAACTATTTTACAAGAATATACACAAAAAAAAATATAAAGGGATTTTGTTTTTTCTAAAATTAAAGATTTAATTTTATTAGAATATTTATACAGATAATCGGGGACTGTCAAATATTTATTGCTTTGAATTCTAATCACCAAAATATTTTAAATATTTTTCTATGGAATCAACCAACTTCTTTTTGTAGTTTAAAAAACTAAAATTAATTTTTTATACAAAGAGCTTAAATTATGTTCTTTGTATTCAGTTACTGACGACCCTGACAAGGTTTTAGATTATACAGTGTATTTTTATATTTTATTTGTTGAAGCAAAGTCTATTTCTTGATTTCACAAGAAACCTGTTTTTTAAAACAAGAGTCAATTTTCTCCTTAAACAAAACTTTAAGGAAACAACAGATATTTTCCAGAGGTGCGAAATTTTTTCCAAGTGAAATAGCTAGCGAAATGTTGTGGCAAATTAAGTTGGCGGCAATGCGAAATTGCCTCAGCCCGGCAAGAGTATTGGCAACAAAAATTGGCCCAGAGAAGAGCAACGGCAGCCGGAGCATAAAAGAGGGGCAAAAATGTTCGTAAGTAGCTTTTGTTTGGTAAATTGGCGGCAACAATAGTTGACACAACTTCTGGTGAGCGAGTGGTGGCAAAATTCGAGCAGCATTTGTTATTGGCAATTTGTGCTGCAGCCATTTCAGCTGTCGGTTGTCAGGGGAATAAATGTAAAATCAGCCGCATACAAATGGCTTTCATCGATGTGGTTTTCTCCCATTTCGTGCTGCTGCGCATGTTGTCTTATGGTTAACCTAACTTACAAAATATTGAATAAAAATAGTTATCTTATAATACTTTATTTCATTTTTGTTTTGTGTGGTTGCAAAAAGGTTCATTTAAATGTTATAGATGGTACCTTGTGTTGCTTTCTATTATTTCCCTTGTTAAACTTTCTACATTAAAATTATTAAGTCATGTATTTTCAAATATTTAACTATTTTTATAAAATACTGTGGCTTACATTCATTAACTTTATAAACCTTGGTAGTTTTATTATTCTAAATATATATTTGCTTTATATATTCCCAAGCAAGTCGTGCAATTTGTTCCTTGATATTAGTTTCCTTTACGGCTATTGCTCTATACATCGATATAGGGGAGCCATCGCTGCAGTCTCCTGGGCAACCTCCAGTGCAATTTTCCCAACTAATTTACGGCGGCACAAAGTTAGCCGCAGAGAGGCCAGAGAATGCCAGAACTCGGAGCTTTAACCACGAGCCGAAGATAAACTTTACACCGAGATGTATTATTAAATTCACGCAGGCTCCATGAAATTTCGACTGAGGAAACTGAGGCGATGGGCTGCCGACAAGGATTGGATAGGATTTGGCAGGCAGCAGCCTGTCGCCGCATTGCGGGCACGACGGGGAGCGCCTTCCCGGGAATCCTTTGGAGGATTTCTTGGCTGGTGATGCTGCACCCGGGTGTTTCTATATATTGGTCGTAATACTTCTGCCTTGCGGCTGCGGCGGCGGCTGGAACTGCTGCAGCTCCGTGCGTACAGTTCCTGTGGAGGAGGAGGAGGCAGATGAGTCGCAGGATGAGGCGTTGGATGCCGACGAACCAGATGATATTGTGGAATCGGTTCGCTGCTGGCATCCCATGGGATTTGCGTTGCTTTCTGTTGCGTTCGTTGTGTTGAAATCCTTGCCGGAAGCCGGACGCTGCAATTGAGGTATGCGGCTTGGCGTGGCCACTGCTGCAGCTCCAAGGGATTCTCCAACTCCTCCTCCTTCTGCTGCCCCGCCTCCCACCATCTGACTGCAGTCCCCGGGCGCCGTCACCTGGTGGTGAGTGGGCCTAGGTATGAGGGAGGTCCTTGAGGGCGATTTCAGGGGCTGCGCGTACAAATCGCCATTGGGCGCCAACCAGCTGCAACTTGTGGGACTGGCCTCAATCGCGTAAATGCACTCGGTGCGCTCGCCCTGCGGCGGTGTGGTCTCGTGGGCCGGTGGCACAGACTCGAAGGACTGAAAGGATCCACTGAGTGCGGTCATAGCGGCTGAAGCTAAAGCCGATGCCTCCGGGACCCTCCTTGCACGCTTCAGCGAGGTAGCCGGCGATTTGGGCACTATCGGGCCCACAATCAAAGTGTTTTGCGTGATCTGGGGCTCCTTCAACTCCTCCTCTTCGGCTCCACAGTCGCGAGCCACTTGGAGCGGAGAAGTGGTGACATTGCTGCTATCCCTTCGCCTCCTGCCGAGAGTGCTGCTAATGGTCCTTGGCGGCGGCATTGGAGCATTGAAATTCTGGGGAGGCAGGGAGTTGCGCTTGTAATTGCTATCTCTTATATCCTGTTCGGTGGGCAGGACCTTCGGGTAGTTGCGTTGCCTCAGTAGCTCCAGCTGCTGAGCTGTCGTTAGGGGTATTGCATCCAGGCCAGGGGTATCATCTCTACTCGTTACATTGATATCCACATCGTCGGCGTGCACAAAGCTAGTGACCTGCTCGTCGGCTGCCAAGATCATGTCCACGGGATCAGAGTGAGAGTGTGAGTGAGTCCTGGAGTGATACTGCTGCTGCAGGATATCGTCGCTGGGCTCGGTGAGAGCAGAGTGCTGCCTCTGCAGCAGCATTTCGTAGTGCTGCGGCTCGTGCATGTGCTGGGGGATGAGCAGGGCGGCGTCGGCCACCTCGATGTCCTGGCAAATGATGAGTCGCCCATCTGGTAGCATGGGCGGGGGAGGTGGCGTGGCTGTGGCAAAGCTGCCCGATTTGGGAGCCTCCTGTCCTGACATCCACTCGCATACCTTGGTGTGGGTGTCTACGGTGGAGCAACTGAGCGACCTCTGACCCGTTTTGATGGCCTCGTACGTGTTCGACTTTCGGGTCATCTCCAGCACGAAACTGTCGTCGCCATCGCGTGACTTGCTACATCGCTTTAGCTCCTCATCATTGGCCCCGTCATAGCTAAGGATATGTCCTCCCAACTTTGGAGCCGGAAAAGGTAGAGTCTTGATCCTTCGGCGACGTTGGCGCAGCAGAAAGGTTCCGTAGATGACCAGATTGAGAGCTATGATGATGGCTATCAAGGCGATCAGCAGCTGCAGTGTGGCCTCGGACTTGGCCACCGTCTCGGGAGGCTGTGGCTGCTGCTGATCCTCACCGTTATTCAAGGGATTCGTAGAGGTTACCACATCCTCAAAATCATTGCTGCCCATCATCTTGTGGACATGCCCGAACGTTGGCGGTGCATTGTACATATTCTCCGCTGCCGTTTCCGTGGACTCACCACTCTGACCCTGTCCGGCCAGGCTGGGCTCTTGTAGGAGCAGCTTCAGGGTCCGAACAGGATCCTCACCTCCACTGTCTCTGGGTCCATATTTGCTCATGTGACCCGTGATTACCTCGTGTCCGGAACCATGAAGCTGCTCCTGAATGGCTGCGATCTGGTTAAGTTCGTCTGGCAGCTCCTTGTTCCAGAAGTTCATGTAGATTTGCCTGTACTTGTAGCCCACCGTTGGTGGAATGCCTGAAAAGAAAGAAAAATTAAAAATATACAAAATGAAGGATTTATTCTAAGGTTATTATTTAAAAAATTGCATAGCCTTTCTGAATTATTTAAGAAACTTTTTAGAGTCATGAACACTCACCTATATTGAGGTAGGCCTGGCCTCTCCTATTAAACTCCGGCCAGTCCAGATCATAGCGATCCCATTCGAGGGCATGGGAGTTGAGGAAGATGCCCTTCCATGGAGCCTTTGGGTTTCTAGAGAAGCGAATAAGAAAACAACATTCGATGGGTTATCGTCTAATTCTCATGAATGACTCCCGCTCAGTGTGAAAAATCTGAAATCCCTTTTTATCGACATAATCCGGCCGTTCATTTGCTCATTTAAATGACATGGTTATGGCCAATAACCACACCATCTCCTTACTGAGATTGCCGCTGTTTGGCCGTCAGCCGAATGCCGAAACGTCCTGCTAACGATCTCTGATTCCAGTTTTGATTGCCGCACCCGTTCCCATTTCTATTTTGCCAGCGTTTATTTTTTAGCCCCCCGAGCGTTGGCCACTTCAACTAATAATATTTGCATGTCCCACCGACCGGCGACTGCCGTCGCCATGCTGTGGAATAATAATAAAAGCGGCAGTAAAAATTCTATTCATTTCGCTGTCCAAGCGTTGCAGATTGCAGAACGTGCCACAGTGGAAGGCAGAGCCTCCGATGGCGAAGCCAAAAACCAAAGCCACCAGTCGCAGCCATTCCAGGGACTCATGAATATCCCACACAGCATCCGCATCCGCATCCGGATTCGCATCAGCATTTGCATGCAGAACTGTGTGACCCCTCTCAGTCATGATGGTGTTGATGGCCCCGCCCAACCCTTTCGCCAGCCCCAACAGCTAACTTTCTCCAAATGCACTTTTCACATCCGCCTTTTGGCTTACCAAAGAAGTGGCCAGCAGCAGCCAGTACTCACCCGGTCTTTACGAAATTCGTCCAATATGCCATTACCGCCTCGGAAAGCAGCTTTTCCTGCACCGTGTAGTTGCCGCTGGGAAAGGGGCCGGCTGGGGCCAGGGGCGCTCCGAAGATAAACGCCAGTTCCTCGCCCATAATGCTATGCGGTAGCTGTAAGTGAAATATATATAGTATAGTATGTAGCCGGGTGCAGCAGGTCGGTCGGTAAATCAAACCGTTGGGGGAATACTCTAAAACGCAGACTATTAAAGCACCAAAGGAAGTCATAAATAATAAGGTATTAGGGTAAGTAAAAATTACAGAGTTTGGTAAAGATTCCCTTATAACCAAGAACCAAGAGAGTTTTGGTCAAGTGAAGTGCTAAGAGGTGATTGAATTACACCAAAATTATAGAACCAATATCATAAAAGTTTATTATTACTCATAAATTTAAATTAGAATTGTAATGCAACATTAATTTTAATTTACATTACATTAATCCAATAGAACTCCTCTATTTTCCTAGGATTCCTAATTATTAAATTAATTAAATTAATCTGTGATGACCTTTCTGGGACATTACCAAATCCTACAAAGAATTTACCTAAAAGATTAAGTGCCTGTAACCTTTTCAACCTTCATCAGAAAGTTTGTATACCCTTTGCAGAGATTTAATGCGGTTAGGAATGCGGTGACTCGGAGATCGGTGTGAAATGTTTTCAGCAGTATTTTTATGGCTCTTTTTTTTTGGCCATTGTGGCCAGGCAGCATCAATCTTCTTAGACGGCCTGCATAAATATTTAGCCAGCCGAAGACAGGCTTGGTGCCCCAGGCGCCAGGAGGAGGAGAAGATGCCAAAGATGGCCGGCAGAAGGAATCGCTGTGTGTAAGTAGGTAATAAAGCCAAGTTTTTATTGTTGCCATGAAAAATGTAACAAAGTCACAAAGCATTTCTGTCTGAGCACATCAAAAATGGGACTGTCCTGGAGCGGCTGCCGCCGACTGTCCCCGTGAACGATGTCCTTTGGACAATGTCCTCAGCGCCAGCGTCCAAGTCTTTTATGGCATTTATGAATGATGAATTTCGCTTTTGATTTTCAGTTTGCAATTGTGTGAGAATTTGATGAAACGAGCCAACGGAATTCAATATTGGTTTCTTTGGCAGGGCTTAGTCTAAGCTCTTTGTAGAGCGCCTCGCGATGGGTATTCATTCGGTTCGATGACCGAGCCACCGAAATCAAAACGAATCTTTAAGGTCGATTTTATTTTATGATTGAAATAGAATTTGCGGACCGAGCGTATGTTTATTTTTACGCTTGCCATTTTGTTGACATGGCAGAGAAATGGACGGGAAATATTTTGATATCAATCAAATTGAGTGTTTTACTAAAGCAAATATTGCCTTTATGCTTTGTTGTTTTTGCTCGCAACAAAAAAGAAACTTAAATTTCCATAAATATATGTAGTTTTACTGTCAATGTTGACATGAAATCCTAAAAATTTCAATTAAACACATCCGCTTTAGTCCGGCGCTCATTCAATATTATTCCACGTCAAGTGCATAATTTAGGAGTGTCCATAAATTGAACAATATTAATTTATGAAATTATTCCACTGGCCGAAACGTGGGCGCTTCCTGTAAACAAATTATTGTTATTATTATTATCGACCAGCGATTTTTGCTTTAATGTTGCAAATTAAAAAATTACCGGAACGAAGGCGGAAATTCAATTTGAAATAAATGCGTAACTTTTGTAATTTATGCTCCTGTTCGTCCGCCCACGTTGCGTAAAGTTGCCTTTTTTGTGCCCACGGCAACGGAAGCAACAATTTGACTTAGCGCCATTTGTCGTAATAAACCTAATGGAGTTAATGGCACTCGCAGCGTGTAAAATTTCCAAAAATATTTTCCCCCGAATTGGCTCAAGGCTAGGGAGGAGAATGCGAAGCCCAGGGCCTGGGCGTCAATTTGCAGAGGGGCGGCAGGGGTAAGTCTTGCCGCACAATTTGCTCTCATCTTTCTCTAATTTTACTGGATTATACAAGACTTGGGCCCAGTTCACTTTAATTTGATATTTCTGGGTTTTCGGTAATTAAATATTTTCCCAAGCTGCCCCAAAAAGTGTGCTATGCTTTAAGCGTAATGTGCACGTTTTTTTAGTATTTGCCAAACACTCGAGTTGGCGAATCCTTTTTGTGGATTGCGGTCGCAAACTTTCGGCCACGCACCAAAATAAAAACTTTAGTTTCAGTCATATTTATTTTATTTTCATAAATTTCTTTTCCTTCCTCAACCATTTCGCAATCTTATCACAAAGTCAGAGCGAGAGGAGGAGTTGGGCTGGACAGGGGAAATGCCCAAATAGTCGACGAAAAAACTTTCCCAAGGCAAAAAAGGAGCGGACCAGACGGGACATACTTCAAGTCTCTTTTTTTTTCGTTTGTGGGGTTTTTGCGGAAAATTCTTGGGATGCCGACCGCGTTTAGAATGCGATGATAATGACGTTTGTCTACGTGCCTGTGTGTGTGTTTGTGTGCGGGAACTGGGGAAAATGCTAAATTTAATATGGAAAACTTATTAAACTGTCCTCAAGTCGAAGTCAATGTGAATGGTCGTTTTCATCTCTTTTGCCTCAATTGTGCCTAAATAAATTGGAACTTGTTTTGCCAAAGTTTTCGGCTCGCTGAGTTTATTGCTCAGCTTGGGAAATTACAAAAGGAAAAATACTAGAAAAAAGTGAATCTCCAAAGCAGCAATTTTTACTCCAATCCCCATGTTGTTTATTTGTGCCCTCATTTTGCGTTTTGTCTTCGGGATTAAATTCAATTAAGCCGCACTTTAAGCCCGGACCCCATTTTGTTGGCATTATCTGAGATTGGGATTATATTTCCGAGTCTTCTTGAGCCCTAACAAATTCTGCAAGCAATTAAGTCGAATATATCAGAGGGTTGGCTGGGCAGAAATAAAAAAATATCTTTAATGAGACAACAAATTTCTTTATTTTTTAAAAGTTTAAAAACGTATCTATATGATTTTTAAAATATAAAATGCCATGCTTAATTTCAACGCCTCAGTCTTTGAATTTGCCTGAAAGTTTTATTAAAATTTGTATTTGCGCCGTGGTATTAAATTCAATTAGGCCTTACTTTAAGCCAATTTCGGCAGAATTATCTTCTCGTAGGATAATTCTCGCTATTTTTAACAATCGCCTTGAGCCGCAGCAGCGTCTCAGTGGGATGATGGTCGGCCTCCTCAAGTCCAAGTACATAAGTAGTCTCTCCGGCCCATTTTGAGGCTGAGGAAAACAGTCAAGACATGTGCCAAAAAGTTTTACAATATGCCCGCGGCCCGCGTAAGATAGTCAAAGCACCGGGGGTACTCGGCAGAATGTGGTGCCGGAGTTTGTATGTGGACTGCGGGCGTGGTCGAGGACGATGAGTGGCTGACGCTACTCGAGATGGAGTGCAGAAGCGCAGTTTATGCACAAATTCATTCGCATTCAGTCGCGAGTTCTTTGCCTTCGCTCTCTGACAAACGAAGAATGCGGCAACAGAGAAATGTTGGTATAAATAAAAGAAAAGCCTGAATGTGTTGTGCGATTGTGTGGGCCTTAACTTGTCTGACTGTTTGCTTGTCTGGCCCGAAAAATAAAACAAGCAAACATGCTACAGTTGAGTCTTAAGACCTGGGAATACCTATTAAACAGTTAAACAAAATAATCCTTTATAATCTTACGACCTTACTTAAAGCGAGATATTTATTTAAAAGTAAAACTATATCATTGAATGAATCCCTGCGTTTCTTTGAACCACATATTATCAAGCAGCACAACTTATATATCCTTTTTTGTCCTTCATTTACAGGATATTAACCCAGCAAGCGAATAGGTTGCGTTGGCGACAGCCAGCGATAATTTGTAGGCACACCCGAATATATCCTTGGGATCCGCTTTTCATGTTTCGGGCTCCAGCTTTGGCTCAGGCTCCCAACAACAACAATAACAAATACAAACAGCAAGCAGCATGAAATATTTAAGTGAATTTTATTCTCGCAATTTATTCGCAACTAATGCGATGGCGAGGAACGAGCTACGAAATCCGGCCATATATCAGGCAGCATAAACATGTTCTTTTGTGTGATTTGGCTACTTTTATTCGATGGCAACGCGTTGGCAATTTATCAGACTTATTTTCATACTTTAATTGCGGGCTATTAAAAAGTTGTTGCCCCCACCAGCTGTTGTCGCATTCCGAAAGGCCATGGCCCTGCGCTGTTCATCTATTTGCAGTTGCAGTTTTGTTTTATGGTCAAGTGGTTGACTCAACTATGATCATAAAAATGCGCTTAGCGCTAAAGGCAAAAAGTTGCCAAAAATATATAATACAAAATAATAATAACTTTCCGCTTTTGAGGCTGAGGGAGTGAGTGCGACTTTTGTTTTGGTTCCCTGTTTGAGTTGTTTTCAAATTCATTATTTCTGTATGGTTTGTTGTTTCGGCAAAGTTTTGCGCCCGTCTGCTGAGCAATTCTCATTTTGCTTGAAAATATACATATATTTCTATGAATTTCTGCGACAACGCATAGTCGAAGCTCTAAGGACCTTCTAAGCGTTGCGAGGAGATGAAAGGATTTGCTAAGAAAGTGTCCCGGGACTAGGACCCTCAGTGCCTTCTTATTTGCCTATCAATCCAATCATCTTAATTACAAATCAATATGCCCATTTCGAGTAGAGTAGCGTAGGTCCGAGGCCAAGACAGCTTCATGGCCACACAAAGCTATCTCGGCGAGGCAATCAGTAACAAATCCATAAGCATGACAAAGCCATAAAAACCCGGCGGAGGGACAAGGACACAAATAACCATAACCATGGCCAGTCACAGTCACAGCCACAGTCACCCACTCCTACAAAGTGACCCCTCGTAGCACACAAATGAACCCTAAGTCAAGGAGATGCCGTCTGCTTGGCAAAAGGACACGAGCTCAACTTGTCTGGCGATGTTTTTGTTTTGGATTTTCAGGACCTTCCCCCTTTTTCTCTCGATTGCACAGAGAATAAATAATGTTTTTATATGAAGTGGAATTATAAATATAAAATAACTACAATTGAAATCAGCAAGGAAATGTCTTTTTGTTCCTTTCATTAAGTAATCTTAAAGCCTTTATTTTCTATAAAAATTTATAAATATATAAAATTATTCAACTTTTCAAGATGGAATTCATTTCATATCTTTCAGTGTCTCGATTTTTTCCGTTTTTGTTGCTGCAGGGTTCATTGTCTTTATGGCTATCATTCGCGGCAGTTTGCCGCTGGCAGCTGCAAACTTGTGAATTGTTTTGGCCAAAAGGCCAAAAACAAGCACCGTCAAGCAGTGATGAACTCAACTAAACTCCGCCCAGCCCAGTGCCACAAACTTCTCAGCATTATTGTTCCATTATTGGGCAGGCAGGCATTTCGGAGGGCCGCGAGTACATCATGGAAACTCATTAGATGCCAACTCATGCTGCGTTTATTTAGACTAGACCGCGAGCTTTTAAATTAAATGCGCTGTAGAGTATGTAATTGGAATCGCCATTTGGCTGGCTAATACTTACGTGTGCATAGGGTCCGGTGGCGCTGTTATGGCCGAATACGTACATATAATTGCGCCGATTGACATCCGCGTGGAACATGCCCGTCTGCAGGAGTGGCCCCACCACTCGAGCATCGGACAGAATGTCCAGGACCACATCTCGGTGCTCCAAATTAGTGGCCTTAATCGGATTGTTGTACATGTCCTGGTATCTGCGAAGATAGATAGAGAGAGAGACATAGAGAGGCAGGTTGAAAGGGGAGTCGAGTAAGCGGAACATCAACGCAACGTGGCGTATGCGTAATGTGCATTGTTAACATTTGGTGGCTCGCTGCGGTTATGGGCGTGCGTGCCAGTGAGTGCGCTGTTGCTGTTTCCGTATTTACTCTCCGAACGTAAAGCTTAATTACGCGGTTGGCTTTTGTGCACAGCCCTCCCAGCGGACAGTAAACAATGGACAACAATGGGCACTAATGCCGAAAATCGCGAATCAACCAAAGAAAGTTTCGCTGATTGCAATCGAGTATTCTTCAGGGGGGGCCGAAAAAAGTCCCATTTAATGAGAGTTTCGTGAAAACAAATGTTTAATATAAATTTATTGGTGCCTTTAGGTAAGCATTGATAGCCTTGGCTTTATATTGCTTTACGTTTTTAAGAGTTTTTCCCGTTATAAACCCAAAATTTAAAGGCACTTCGTTTTTATTCGTTATAACTTTATTTAAATAGATGTTTGTATTTAATATTCGAACTATATAATCTATATTTCTGGGAAAACTTTTGTATCCACGAATTCTACTACATTTAAATATAATTTCAGTTCACTTCGTGTTTATTTAATTTGTGGTTCAGAAGGTTCACCGTTTCTGCAGGCATTTAAAGAGTGCCCGGCAACCAAGTCTTCCAAGTCCCATGACAACCTCTTTAAACTCGCTCCCCGCTTTGTTTTCCTTAATAAATTTGTTACTCTCCCGCTCCCGCATTAGATAAATCGGCAGGCTTCTGGTTAAGTCCAGCCCAGCATGAAATTATTATGGCACAGCGGGAGCGACAAGGAGACAGGACGAGAAAGCAAAGGAAAAAAAAAATCGAGAAATCCCTGTGCTGTGTGTGCCTCCTGCCTTGTGTGTACTACATGTCAAGCACAACACTTGGCCTTTTGCTAGCAGCTGTTGAGGCAGGTACAACATGCCACAGGACACACGCTCGCTCAAAGGCCAAGGGATGTGCACGGATGGCAGACGGGGTTTTCAACGTCTTGGCTGCCATGGCCTAATGTACAAATAAATAGAGCCATATTTTCCACATTTTCGTACGGTCTGTACTAAGTTTGCCTTTGCTGCTGGCTGCTGCCGGCTTCTGTCTGTTTGTGTTTCGTGCGCCATGTTATGCATTTTATTGTCGGCTACTTAAGTTATGCACTTTGACCTCCATTCAGACAGCACAGTCGCCCCCCGTGAAGAAGCCTCAAGCTGGGGCAAAGCTCAGCACGATGGGAGGGGGGACAGTGCCACTCATGAGTGTATGGCCGAAGGTGGCTTACAAGATGCCTTGGCTAACTCTTGCCCCACTTGCGGTTCTTGCCACACCATAGTTGGGGAAAGAACTATTACACTAAGACAGCCTTTTAAATGTTTATTTTAAATAACAGCAAATAATGATTTCAATATAAGATCTTCAACAGGGGTGTATTATTTTTTAAATCGATAAATATTATTTAAAATAAAACCTGACTCGTTCAAGCATTTAAATTCCAATTCCGAGACCTATTATTTTGACTTCAACTGTTCATTTTCAGCTGCTGCTGCCGGAGAAAGATGTTTGCATTTGGATTTCGAATCGGAATCGGAATCAGCTTCGGTTTATATTTATTTGCGGTTTCTATTATGTAATCCCACTTGGTTGAGTAAACGCTTAGAGCACTTTTCCTGACGGTCCACGTGACGTATGATCAATAAATAAAGTGCGATCTTGAAGTGCTCCCTTCGTTTTGTTTTAAAGACTTAAACGGAATATTTCTGGGGGCGAATAAATGTGCATGTGGTTGAGTTCCCGCAGGAGCTCAAATCTTTGATCCCATTATATTCCACACAGTGGCATTAATATAAGCCCATCGGCGGTATTGCGATGCCATTGACTTAATTAAAAATGCATGCAAACCGCGATAATTCCGTTTTGGGGGAGTGATGGACTTTTTAGCCGTCCAGCAGGCCAACCATCAAAATAAGTCATGACAAATATAATTTTGGAAGCCACGCGAAATTCGCTGCAGAACAAACAGAAAGTCGAACAAACAAAAATTCGAATGCTACCAGACCAGCACAAATGCTTAATTAAAAGTTGGACAAGTATGCAATGGGGAAATCCCATGAAAAACATGGAAAAACCGAATCGTGCGGTGTTGTTGGTAAGGAAATAAGATTAAAGTGTGCCACAAAACAAACAATAAGTGGAACTGTTCCGAGTATAACTCTGCCCCGAAAGTTATATAAATGAAAGCAGTTCCACCGACAATATAATTAAATATATATATATATAAATTCGTGTGTGTTTAGGCGACAATGTTACGTATACGCACCACAAAACAACCCACAGAAGCGGCCAAACATACAAAAAAACATTCAAAAACAACCGCACAGCACTCGAACACAACACCAATACACACAGGAGCACTAGAACACCAGTACACTCATATACTCTCACATACTCACGCCTCCCCTACAAATGGCCACCGGAAATATGCACAACAAACACTCGAAAGTATGCAGTGAAAACATATACAAACTCACACAACAATGCCAGAAACAAATAGCAGGTGAAAGAGGTTAACAAAAGCGATGAGCGTCATTTGGATGGCCACGCCCACCTGGGCAACACCTCGTCTTTATACCACCTTGAGTGGAGACCCGAGGATTGGCCATTTGGGGACCCAACAGGAGTGTGATCAAATTCGGCAATACAATCCAGGAAAATTGCGCAAAAATATAAAACTTCAAGACATTCTCCTTATAGCTTCACTGCAAATCAGCTTTAGGTTTAATTTTGTAGCTATGAAAAATCTATTAAAAAGTAAGTGAGTATTTATTGAAATATCAAAATAACTTTAAAAATTGTTTATTAAAAATAAATATTTTCTGATTTATTTTTATTAAATATCCAACTAATGAACCTAACAATATGCAGCATTACCAATTCCGCCAAAGCAACCAAATTTAATTGTACGATTAGAACCCACATTAAGACATGGGTAAATTAGCACCCGCACGCAGGCTGTGCGGTTAGCCACTTGAAAGACATTTTCCCCATCCAATTCGGTGGCGCAGTGTAGGTCGCCGACTTCCGCTGCTCGTTTCTGGAGCGTGAAGCAACACTCACATTTAATTTCCGAAGAGCGTATGTGACACTTTAAATATTTCCGCACTCAAACAAACACTTCTCCGCCAGAATACATTCGCATTCGCACTCACAGCCGCACAGTCGCACACGCAGTCATCTGCCGGATACGGATACGGAGGAGATACAGACTGCGACGGACGGAGGTGTTTGCCGTACTTCTGGCCGGGATGTCTGGTCTCCGGCTGCCTCACTCGGGTGCACAATCTGCCAGTGCCCTAGATTTTTGGCAGCTGCAAAGCCATAATGAATTTGTTGAGGAGTTTGCTAATGAAGTACGACGGGCGGGGAGAGAGAGAGAAAGAGGTAGAGTCTTTCGAATAAAATGCAATTTGATTTTAAATTGCATTAAGCGTGAATTGCAGGGAATGAGAATATGCTGCTAATGGCATTTTCGTAGCATTCAAACGAGTGGACAAATATCCTTGCCCTCTCATTAAATTGCGTAAAATACGTTGGATCCCTAACGAAGTTAAAGGAAATTTGAATGCAAGCCCCGGGCAAATGGAATTGAGTTAACTTTAAATGGAAGTCCAACCTCAAATATCTTAAGCACGGTCTCAAATCACAGTTTTGCCCTCCCGGCAGGCGTTGGTTGAGTGCGTTAAAAAAAGGGGAAATCAAATCCATTTAATCACCCAGAACCCTCCCATCCGATATGCCCTTAAACACAACAAGCTGAGCGAAACAACTCGAGTCTTATATGGTCGCCAACACGGATGCGGAACACTAACTGGCGTTAATGCCCGACCGTTGCGGTGGATCATGGGAATAGTGGGAGTTCATGAACCCCACTTAACGTGGCTCGGATGTGGGAAAGCGGGAAATTGGGAAGGCCATGAGGATATGAGGATGTGAGGATACAAGGGTCGCCCATTAGGTGTTCAGCCGCAGCTGCGGGCTCTTCGGAAGTCGGGCTAAATAGTCAAGGCTTTGCAGGATGTGTGCGTGTGTGAGCTCTCAAAAAAGGTTGCTTCTCCAGTTTCTCCAATCATAGCCCTAATGACTGAGAGAGTGAACCTGTGAGAGGGAATAAATGCCATTTATTCAATGTTGACGAGGTAAAATCCGATAATCAATAAGCAAACTTTATAAAAGAAACTAAACTAACTTTTATAATTAAAGATTGTTTTTTAAAGGAATTCCATATATGTACATTTTTACATTTGAAATAAAATACAGAGAAATCTCATTCTGCAGCCATGAAAGTCATTGTTAGCAACTCACCAAAATGGGCAATGCAGCATTTAGACGGATTTAATCTAAGCGAACACAAATTTGCCACTAATACAGTACTAGTTGACATGGCAATTGTTGAGTTTAACAATTCACAGCATTTCGGTAATATGCTAGATTTTAATTATTTATTGCATTCGCGCATGTTAACAAAAAAATTCTGGTCATATATAATGTATTGCGTATACGCCACCATGTCCGTCCGAAAAGCGTTTACCAAAATTGCTTTGCCGCATACTGCGGTCGCTTTGTATGTTTGCCTGTGTCCTGGCTAGTATTTGCTGTGCATAAACATATGTACCCCACAGGCACACACATATCATATATATATATGTAAGACTGACAAACGATTATGAATAACTGCAACTCGCCTGGGAAATGCGACCACTCACGGCGGCATGGCAAACGGGGAGAAAGTCTATCCCATTCCAGCAAGTGCTTCTGGGCGCGTGTGTGCGAATATTTATGGCGCTCACAATGCAATAAGCACCATTTTATAACACTTCAACATACTATAGTATGTATATGTGTGCGCAGAAAAGTTGAGGCCCGTTGGATGAGCACAGGATGCAATAAGCGGCGCCTGGCTGTTTAGAGGGTTTCAAATGGCTTAGGCGGGATTAAAGCACTATGTCTAGCTTTTACTTTTGTTTGAAAATTGAAAGTCAAAGAGCAGGCAGCTGAAAAGTTTAAATTAAATTCAGTAATTATTAAAACAAATAATTAGCTTAGAGATCATTTAAAAATTTTACTTAAATTATGTGCAGCCAATTGGTTTGTTTGTAAATTAGATAAAGAGAAATGTAAAGATTAAATCAAATAAAATCCTGGAAAAAAATTTGATAATGTTTTTTAATAACCTATGATCTCTGACCTTAACTAAGTAAATAAATAAATAATAAATTAAAATAAATTGAACTAAAGCCGCTCAAAGTATTCCTTTTTTTTAAGGTTTCATAAAACTGCAAAATTCTACAAAATTTGAAAACGCATAGATGTAGCAGACAAAATGATGAGATATCTACCTTAAAATATTAAGAAAATAAAAGGAAGTTACTCAAGGGAGGCGGCGTTCGCACTTCATGAATGAAATTTCCACTCAAAATGTTTGCCATTTCCATATTTGCCCCACAAACAAAAACACGGAAATATGCAAAGTAAATAATTGCTTGGGCTTGGGCATTCGGGCAGCTCGGGCGGTTGCATAATCGAAAGTTCGGGGAAACGCATGTCAGCGCCAGATCGCCCCTGGAAGGACGGGGGGCGTGGCCAGCGAGATTGGTGGGCGGAGGACGAATCCGTACATGTGAGCCAAAACAATCGCCGCAACTGAGCCAGATTGAGTCGGAGTCCGCGTACACACAAGAGGAGTGGCAAAAAGCACGCATGTAATTTATGATGTTTCAGCGTGTAAACAACACGTTCCGAGCCGTTGAAAAAAAGCAGAAAGCAGAAAGCAAAGGGGAGCGTTCCATATATCTGCACTAGCTGCAGCAGGGCAAAATTTACGAGAGAAGTTTGGCAAATAAAACGGGAGCAACTGGTTCAAGATGCCACTGCCGCTGGGAGGCAAGGGAATTTGAGCAAGGATGCAGGCATATATGCAGGGTAGTGGCAGCTGTAAGCCAAATGCATATTTAGCCAGCACATTAAAGCGTTGAGCGTACGGGGTAACAGCAGACAATGTCATTTAAAAGTTTATGGCTTTTGCATCGCCTCCCATACAATGCCACGCCCACATCATTGTCCTCGCGTTGTTCGGTAATCAGTGCTGAAAGCCTGGCTATTGTCAAGGATAAATAAGTGAGGAGGATATAACTATCAATAGAGCTCATGAATTGAGGTTGATTATTATTTATGATTCATAAAATCCTACCTATTATATTTAGCTTTAGAAGTGCAGGATTATAAATGATCATATTAAAGAATATAACTATTTTAAAAATTGCATTAAAGCCACATATAATATTTTATTCAAAATATTTAATAATTGTTTTGTGTTGTGAAAATATTATACGCTCTCTCTTATATGTATTATCATATGCTCATTGTTATATTTTTATTTAATAAATGAATGCTGATATTTTAAGCAACCTATGTTCGCTTTCATCTATTTTAAACATATTTAAAATCTACGAGTGCCCAACACTGTCCATAATGTATGCAACCTCCTGCGGCACGGCCGGAGGACGATAAATTAAAGCAGCCCAAACGCAGGAACGCACGAACGGGCGCCGTCTGTCGCCAAGGATCACCGAGCTGACCCGAGCGTTGCTTTGCATATTTTTGTAAATAATATTATAATAAATAAGTTTACGCTATTAAGCGTCTGCTGGCAGGCCCCAATGCTTTGTTGACCCGCACCACCGCAGGCCTCGAGGGTTCCGTTATCTGTGGAACGCGGGTCTGAAGCTGGGACTGCGACGCGGTTCCATTGTGGGGTAAACAACTTTTGTGGCTGCCGGGTAATTAAAGAGGCCGCTCAACGTTGCGGTTTATAAATGGCTGAAATTAAAACGACAATATAAAGCTGTCAGCGACACTTTGAGTTGGGTCAATTGTGTCTCGGACAGATAAGCCAGGGATTAAGCGACTAAGCAACAGTTTACAAAACCGGCAAGACGATGAGGAATGGGCCAGAGATAAGCGACAATAAAGCTCAGTCGAAGCTAAGTGACACCGGTATCTTCTGGGGATAAATTAATATTCAATTAAATTGCACAACTTAATCGATTTCGATTTCCTTTCAACAGTCAGTAAATAAATTAAATTCCAAATACATTAATTGTACATCAATTTGTTTAGTTTTCATTGAGTTTGAGCTTGGGATAAGATTGTACAACAATTAAGATTAAGTCAGACTAAGATGGAATTATTGAAGATAACTTTAAAATTTTCTAAAAGGAAAGTTAATTGCTGGATACATTTCAAAGGCAAAACTTTCACCTCTCACCTTTCTTAAGAAATCCGGGTACAAAACGGGAATGAGATTTGCTGCAGGAAAGTCTTAAGCATCGTTAAGCCATTTTCTCCTTGTGAAAAGTGGCAGCGTATATCCTCCGACTTAAATCCTTTTTGGGAAGTCAACTGTGGCCGTAAGTACAAGACACGGATACAGGGCTAAATAATTGCCTTTTCACTCGGACAGCCTTCCCTTCTTAGACCCCAAAAGAGGGAACCGAAAACCGGTAGACATTTTCGATGGGGCCATAAATCCCAACTGGCTGGCCGAATGTGTGTCAGCTAAGCGTTTAAAAGCACACGAAGAATGCTACGGTAATGCCAAAATAGCCAATTTCATGGCTAGTGTAAATCAAACACACCTGCAATTAGGTCCATACCGACACCGATACACACGTACAGGAACACCCATCTGAGGGCATTTGAGGAGCGGACAAAGCTATTTAGGCAATGGCCCCAGAAACAATTTCTGGCAATAGCCAGGCAACTCATTAACATGCAGCACTGAATCTGCACGGTCAGAAAAGATTTCATAGATTTTCGAATCCATAATATTGTCACACTTCCTTAAAACAAAAAACAAGGTTGGTGTGTAACAAACTTTAATTTGTATATAAATGTCAAAGTTGAATGTTAAAGCTCCCTGCTGAGATGCACCGCACTGGGATTGGCTTTTATTAGGCTTTAAAAACTTGAAAACGTGAAGTTTTTGGCAATTTGGCCACGTATTTTTCGAAACTTAGACGTGATGAAAACTTTGTGGTGAAAAAAATAGTCGGATGAGTTTTTATGTTGAAAAGAAGTGTAGCCTAAGTTTGCAAAGATGTATCTTGTAGATATTTTATTATTATGTCAGTCAAGATGGATAAATTATGTTAGGCATATCGTGTACTAATAATAAAGTGTGTAATTATAAATTGTGAATTTGTTCGTTATAATTAAAGTTTTATTTTTATTAAAGATATGTCTCTTTAATAAGCACTTGATTATATTCAATTATATTTTAAATATATCTAACTAAATATATAAAATATATGAAACCCCACTCTTTAACTTCATCGATTTAATATAAAATAGTTAAACCTTTTTCTTTCTATTTCCTTTTTAAATTGTTAATATTTTTCCCCCTGTGCACTTTTGCTGTGGGCCCTCTAGACTCAAGCCATTGTCTGGCCGGCTTGCTGTTGTTGTTTAACGTTGGAGTAGCTAATTTTTAGGGGCTCATGTGTGCGGGTGGAGGACTAGGGAGGAGGACTCTTCCACCCTCTCAATACCGGTGTTGCAGTGTCTGTAACTGTATCTGACCAGCCATTAAACGCAGCCATGGAAACACGGCTCAGGCATGCTAAAAGGGGTCGGATAACAGGTCTAACCCCCAGCTTTGCTGTGGGCCTCCTGAAAATAGCCTGCCATAAACCAAAAACTGTTGAAAGTGGCGCAATGCCTAAAAGTTACCAAAGCTGGGCCCCTAAAACTTGCGACACTGCCACCAGAGATAAAAAGCCGTTGTGCAAGAGGATATGTGCAGTGGAAAAAGTGCATTCAAGGGTCCTTTGCCTAGCCTCTTGCTTTGAACGTGGCCAAAATTAAATCAAGTCATGGCGGCGGAAGCAATTGTATGCTCTTTAAGGCGCCTCAAAGGCGGATTATGGGAAATCATAAGCTTCGATGCGACAAAATGAAATGCAATCATCTCAAGAGAGACTTGCCAGGGAAGTCATAAATTTGTACAGAGGCGGATATTAATACCTATCTGCTGTTCTATCAAATCAATTTCGAATTAACTGCGAATGCTGTGTAACTCTATTTGTTCAAAGAAATAAATTAAAAAAATTCCAGATACCTTAGAGAAATTGTATTCTTTTACACTAAGAAAATACATTTGGTAGCGTGTAATTTAGTGGTTATAATATTCTTATAAAAGCAGAACCTGAATTTTAAGTTCAGTTAAGCCATTAAATATACTTTATATTCATTTGAAAAATAAACTCATTTGAAGATTATTTCCAGGTACATAAATACTATAATTTCACCTGAGTGTAAGCCAAAAATTCAGCGTTTGTATTTCTCATAACTTCTTTGATGTATTGGACTTAAAGGAGTCCTGCGGAGTGGCATTGATTGCCAAACGTGTCATGTTGAACAATCGAACGTACAACAGACAAGTGCGAGGCTTCTTGGCTTCCCAGCGAGAGTCCTGGAATATTGCACTCTTCTCATCCTTTAGACTCTACAGCCGTAAAACCGGACTTCTAATGAAATGAAACGAAACAAAAAGGGCGGCTGTCCATCAATGACTCCACTGCCCGCTGGCCGGGGGCCTGGGCTGCCATTTAATTCAATGACGGACAACAAAGCATTGCCAGTGGGATGCAGTTAACGAAAGAGTGAGAAAAGCGCCAAATATGTGCAAGCGAAGCCTGAAAGGATGCCACCTCCTACATGATCCCCTCCAGCTTTTTTACCGACAGGGTAAACCCACCCACACAGCCGGCCAGCCAGCAGCATCGTCATACAAAACAATTTCCCCTGGAGAGTTTCCATGTTCAGTTATTCGTATGTGAAAAAGCGCATCTGTTGTTGATTGTGTGAACTTCCTTTCAATCGTTTGTTTGTCCTTTCTTTTTCCCTCAGATGTCGTTGTGTTGGTGTTTTGTTTTTTGTTGCTTGTTTGTTGTTTATTCTTATGGGTGCTATGGCTACTTTTCTCTTGTTGCTGCTGTTGCTGCTGTGGTTGTTGCAGTTGCCTTTCAAGCCGTTAGTTTTGGTTGTAGTTGTTGCGGGTGTTATTGCTGTTATCCGCTACGAGCGAATGCCTGCAGCTTAGAACGCTTTTGGTTCGCTTCCTGCCACTCAAGTAAGAGTATTTCAAGTTGGTAAGAAAGGTTGGTAACGCATGTTGATATTTTGAGAGAGTCGAAAGGACTTGAGCTAAGTTAAACCATTAACTTGCCATATAAATAAACCATATTCAACGCTTAAATATTTGATCTCATTTTAAGTTGATACAAAATAAAGGTTGCTAAAAATCGCTTCCTATTTTCTGCACAACTTTTTATGCAAAATATTACAGAAATGTTAAGTACTTAAAATATATGGGTAAAATTTAAGGGTTTTCAAATCTTCCCGTTTTTTCCTAAAATTAAATAATAAATGTGAAATCCCTTTCTTTAATTACTAACCACTGATAAAATAACTCTTTCTTCACTTTCTGTCACTTAACAAAAATTCCTCACATATGCCACACATAAATCATAGCTAAAAAATCGTTTTCCGTTGTACAAAAAAATCCTTTAAATCCTTTTGTAAAGCCGATAAAGCTTTAACTTTAACTTTAACTAAATCCTCTTGAATGTTAACGAAAATCTCAAACGATAAATGAACTATTTTACAAAGCCCACTGTAATATAGTTCGATTTAGCAGCTTGTATTTTAAGCTCAATGGATTTACCTTGGAAAATACAAATATTTCCATTGATTCCCAAGGCAACGAAGCACATACAAAATTCGTTTTCTGATTTTTCCCTAAGGATTTTCACTTCCACATGCTGCTTCGCTTGGACATTTCGTTTATAATCCTTGCTGTGCATCTTTGGAAACAATTGCATCTTTTGTGCAAATAACTTTATAAAACGCCACAAAAAAAAAAAAAAAAACAGGATCCAGCTCAGGACCTGTTTCGCAGGATGCAAGAAACGTTGACATTGAATGGGCGTGGGTGGGAATGTGCCAGGAGGTCACTGCTGTGCATTGTGCAATTTATTTATTGCACACAAAACTTTCCTGAACGCCAGACAGAGAGTTGTAGAGTGGAAGAGAGAGAGAGGGAGGAGTGGCAGGAGGCGACAGAGAAAGGACACTGCTGCGAAAATGAGATAGTCACTGGCATTGTTTTCCCGAAATGAACGGAGTAATGTCGACCCGGGGGAACGTCAACAGCTCGCAGTAATAAGTAGCCAGCTACTGACACTATAGTGCTCTCCTGTGGCAGCTCTCCGGATCAGTTGGGTGGTCGCTTATTATAATTTATGGCGGCAGTTCCATCGAGTTTCTAAATCCCAAACCCAAAGTCTGAGATCTGAAATCCGAAATCCGATATCTTTGAAGCAATTTCCTAACCGAATAAATTTCAATTCGAAAATTAAACCTTAAAGCCGTATCCACTGGATTCCAGTGACGTCAATGCGGGAGTAAATTGCCTAGGCAACATTTCAGCCAGGCGTCGCTAATCCGCGGCACTTAGCAAACAAATTGCCCCACATAAACAATTCTAATTGAGATGAACGATATGGCCATGTACTTACAAACATATAGCCAGCCAGGCAGCCGGGCAAACCGTTCAATCGGACCGCTCACTCTCCGCCAACTATGTTAAATGCAAAGTAAGTTATAACTACACGGGGATAAATCGGATTGCTTTCAATATTTTTCGATTATATATAACTTTTGATATTACATTTGGGCACATAATTGTTCTGATAAGTCTTCAATATTTTCATTTTTAACTGAAAGGGCATAACGAATATTTGATTGCCTAGCGAGAAGCACTCACAGCCAAGCCATTAAACTGCTTTTTACATAATTCAAAAATATCAATTTTGCATAAACAATTCTTCTAAACCCCAGCGCCCATTGCTTTTCTATAGAAAACCTTATATAATTCATACAATTTTTTTTGCTCTGCTTGGGCGTTTATTTGGCTTTAGCCTGAAGCCGGGACTGTGGGCTGGGATTTGCATTGCCCACCGTCATAAAAGCGAGCATAAATTTCACTTACTTCTTCAGCGTGGCAGCCAATGCCAAATCGGGGCGTACATCAAAGCGGCTCTGCATATAGAAGCGCAATAAATTATCGCGTTCATTTTCACGTAATCCTTCCTCGAGTGCTAATGCGGCCAGTGTGTGATAGGATTCTGACTCCGTGATGCCGAATAATAAATCATAACTGTAAGTGAGAGAGAGCGAGGAGTAAGAGTGAGTGAGATACCGAGAGATGGTCAGGAGGCGGTAAGGACGAAGGCAGCGAGTGGTCGACATGCATAGTTTGTGTTTGCTCTGTTGAACTAAAGCCAGTTTTATACACTGAAATTATGGTAGGGACATCAAAAAAAAAAAATAATTTTGTAAAAAAATATTTATTATTTTTAAATAAATTATGGTTATAAATTTAAGGTTTAAATGCTTGCAAAGATAAGGTTATCCTAAAGGTTTGATAGGAAATCTGAACTTCCTGCACTTTCTTACTCTGCGAAATGTTGACTGTGCGGCTAGAATCGTTCCCTAAATAGTTCCCCTTTAAATACGTCCATCTTTATGTTATTATTAGGTACCAAGTCTATGCATTTTCTCGCAGTGCACAATCTGCATGGCCGGAAAAACAACAGGCCAATGAATTCCCATAAAACGCAGTTAAAAGCACTAAAATAAAACGAGGTCTCGCTCCTGTGGCGTAACTTGTTACGCCGCCTGATAAATGATGCGACTGGTGCTCGTCTTTGAAAAGTGGTCCACTCCACTCCACACTTCACACCCTGAGCCCTGAATCCCCGGGGTTCCCCCAATCCCACAACTGGGCATTGTCTTCCTGTTGCGCCGTGGACATGGCATTAAAAGTTCCTCTGAAGTTGGGGCCGGAAACTTTGTTCCGATAAAAGTAAATGCAAAGCTGCTGCAAAACTTGCTAAATTGAATGGAGATGGAGCTGCCAATGGAATGGCCATCGGACACTTGAGCGCTACTGGGAGGCAACACTTTCCTGCACTTACACACTCGATGAAGAAGAAGGCTTTAATCCCTGGTCAACGCTGATTAACGGTGATTAAGACCCACAGGGCAGAGGGGTTACGTTCCGGATAGCAACTCTGGCCGTGTGAAACGTGCTTCCCCTGCACTTTTCCAACTTATCCGTGACCAGCCTCTCCGAAACCGGAGCCAAAGCCGGATCCCCAGCCGGAGCCCGCTCTGTCTGTTCGCCGTAATTAATGGCTCTTCCTGGCAGCTATTATTCTATTTTTCCCGGTATTGCGTGTCAAACACGTTTGACTTGCAAAAGGATAACAATTAAAATCAAATTAATCACGCATTTTATTAGATTATACCGTGTTAGGTTGACTGAATGGCTAAGCAGCACGTGCCCTAATGTCCTCCGGGGAAATGCGAGTGCCGGATGGCGGAAGAGTCCTGCGAGGAGTTGAGTTATTACTTGTTGCCCAATTGATTGATGGATGGGTGTAATTTACCAGGGGGCAACGAGGCCCAATCCCTCAAAGTAGCTCTTTGATGCGACCTGCCTATTATTTGTTTTGGGGCTTATTGAATTTTATTGAGGATACACGGAGAAAAGTTTAAGATGGGATTTTCTTTCGAAGGCAGTCTGCCGCTGGCCATATAGACTTCTTTATTCTCCGTGCAGACTCGATATTACTATTGCCCTTTAATGTTTCACCTTCAGCTTGTTCGCAGCTGAACCCAATTTCGGTTCGTAAATAGCGCTTGGGGATACGCCAGGAATGGACCAAGGTCGCCGTAAGTAGCACCCAATGGGTGTTGAGAGGATTGTTTTTTCCTTTCGGCGCTGTAAGGCAACAACAAGTGACATTAGAGCCGTAATTTGCTCGATGATAACTGAGCCAACGCCAACGCAAAATTGCCGTGTTAAATGGCCAGCCCAAGCCTCGATTTTCACAGACGATTTGACTTCACCTGAGGCCAAACGCACGGATCGAAAAAGAAATACCAGACGTCTAATCAAGTAACGCACAATAAATAGTCCGGTGAGCTGTCTACCCGGTGGAGGAAAAAAAGATGCCGGAATGTTTGACAGCTCCCCAAAGCACGGTCCGCCAGTAAATATCAAACGCAGAGGAATTGGCAAAAGGTTTAGGTTAAGGCAAAGCCATTGGCATTGCCAGTGTGGATGTGGATTCAGATGGGGAAGGGAATTGCTTAACAAACCGGCTGAAGTGCTCCGTATAATGCCCCATGACCTTGTACGGTTGATTTGGTATTACATGTCCATCGACAATTGGACCCAATGATGTTGAAAATTGTGTGAGCGCCGTTGGTATGTGCAAGATATCCTGGTAGCTGCAAAGAAACAAGAAACGGGACAAAATGCGTTAAAAGGTCTTACGAACGTATAACGGATGGGTATAAAGTATATATACTATATATATATTCCGTGATCCCGGCCTGCTCCTGGGATTGCGGCGGCTCAGCCGACTGACAGCGGTCACTTTTCACTTTGATTTGAAATTTCTAATAAATTTTATGTGTGATTCGTTGGTGGCCGGACACGGCCACTCCCTGGCACGTACGCATCCTGGCCTGGACTCACACGTGGCCGACATAAAGCCAATGAGATGGACAGCATGATACACATATGGTCTTTAGGGCATTGCGAAATTACTACGCAGAAAATTCAGAGGCGCATCAGTGCCAGGCCCATATTTGAACAGGAAACCGAAAAGCAGCTCAGCAAAACGTATCGGTAATAAGAATCACTATTAAAAGTATATTATAAAGTATTCTCTTGATAAAATAAATTCAATTTATCAAAACATTACCTCTGGAAATATTAGTTTGCTCTTTTAAAACAAGTTTGTGCTTTGGTGAAGCCTTAATACCTGTCACTAGTTGTAACTTTCAGACCAAATAAAGTTTAGAAACCCAAACTAGGTATTACCTCCGCATGAATAAAGCTGGCAAGCGGAGATATCCTCGTTAGCAAACCCAACAAAAGGTAATAACACCAACTCCTGGATGTATACTATATATATTGCAAGGATTTCCCATTTACACATATTCAAATTTACATCCCCAGCATCTGAATGCCTTCCATCAACGTCTGTGCTCTTATCAGTGGGAATCGCCCCTTACCTCCTGTAGTTATGACATTTTTCGTAAAGTATTTTTTCCCCCATTCAACGCCATAATAGAGCCGCAATGCAAACCAATTCCCAGACGCACACTCGTTCAGATTTACACTCGTATTTATATGTGTGTATGTGGGTGAGCAATACAAACAGGGGAGAGCATCCGGGGACGGACATAAAAATGCTACGTGTGTATGAAATACAATCAGCACATATATAGCATTGCTCCAGCGATCTCTGGCTTGAAGCTGCCGCTGCTGATGCTGCTGCTGCTGCTGCTACTGCTGCTATTGCTGCTTCTGCTGCTCCTGCATAGGATTTCCGTTCGGTGCAATATTTACGGTTTTTGCTCTTTTTCCAGCCGCTTGACTAGCTCTTTTGGCCTTCGATTGGGCCACGTCCCGCCGCCACCGTCGCTCCATCCTGTGCATTGATACAAAATTGCAGTGGCGAAAATGGTTCAGTTGGGTGCAATTTCTGGCATAGTTTGCATAAAAATCCACATGCCAAAGCTCCGACTGAAGTGTCGATGGTACAGAAATTGGCACAAATTAAGAAAAAGACCGACGAAATAAAAAAAAATACAGCAACAAAACCAGAGAAAAAGGTAAAACGAGAATCTGGAATATTTTGGTTGCCCGAAAGTTGAACAATTGTTATCTGGAAAATGCAGACCAGGAATAAACCAGCTGTGGCAAAAGTAGTAGAAATTCAAATTTCACATTCTGCATACTCTGGCTTGAATAACCTTCGACCGAATTCAGTTCGCATTGTCATAATATTTCGGTCCACCTTTGCTGGGGAATGCCAGTGCCGGTGAATTAAGAGCGAATCCCTCTTAATCATTCAGTTCTTTTCTGTGAGTCGGAGCAGCTCAAAGGGGGAAAATTCAATTGGAAGCGATGCCAGGGATTCCTGGCATCCATTCACATGCTAAGCTGGAAAAAATCCCCAAAAATGCCATCTGTCTCTGTGGGTATATGTGTGTGGGTGTTAATTCACTCAACACCTTGGTATCCCACTGAAGAGGAGACATTATCGTAATCCATTTAAGCTGAATGCTGAATGCAGCCATCGATGCAATGCCATCAAATACTCTCAAGTCGAATGAAAGCTTCATAGCACCTTAAAGTAGTTTAAGGAGTTAAGCTAAAGTCGCAAAAAATATAGCAAGCATTTTACCCAGTAAAAAAATAACTTCTTAGAAACAAATACCATTAATTTTACTTTTAAAAGTATTAAATAAATTGTTTATAATATAATAATAAATATATAATAAATTCTGAATATAGTTTCATTTAATTTACAACATATTTTTGGACTTTATAATGGTTTTAAACAGTTTTTCTTGGTGCAGGACACGTTCTTTGGTACATGCTTTTGACCCGACTGGTCATCCTGGCTTCTGAATCCTGCCTGGCAATCGACACATGACCAAGTTTATTACCCAAGTCTGCACCGCAAGGCCACCGATACGTGAGCTTGTGTTTGGCCTGACTTTGACAATTTGCGAAAGCTAAAACAATTCGGGCGGACAGCTTTTCCCGAAAAAGTTGTGCCCGTGACTCGGGGAAAACCTCTTCATTGCTGTCGTTGTCGCTGCCGTGTGATTTATGATTTTCATGAGGGTGAATGAGAGAGTTTAGTTTAGCCGAATCGTTGTTGTTTCTTATTAGCTCGGCTGGTGCAAAACTGTCACAAGTTGAGCTGCAACTGCGATTAACTCGTTAGACACACAATATGTGCGATTTCTCTATATATATATTGTGTGTTGTGGCCCGGGGTACAGATACACAGACACATCGGATGCACAATTTGTCAGTGTGCTGGTGGCAGGAACGAAGATTGATGGTCTCCTTAAGGCTGCATGTAGCAACTTGGCGAAACACACTCCTTGCTAACTACTGCTGCGAATCCTGTGCAGGCAAGCAGGCAAGCATTTATTATGCCCCAGTTTAGCCCTGTTTCTAGTAGTTGTGCCATTAGTTGGTATTTGTATTGCTGGTCCAGCTTAAACTGTCTACATCTGCTTGCATTCTATTTAATGAATTTTTAATATGCTTTGGCTTTTTATTTTGTCAATTACGAGTGCTCGACTCCGCACAGAGCGAGCGCAGGCGCTGCCAAGGCTGTGGATTATTTGTGGGCCTGCATGGCGTATACTTGATATGGCCATGGCACTAACACCGCTCTTAGTTGCATTGTTAAGACGCTTAAATGCGCGAAAAAATGAATTTTGCATTTGCCAGAGCTCTATAAAAATAAAACATTTTGCAAATCATTCATATTTTAGTACGAATTTTTCATTAAATTCCTTTACTTAAAAACAATCAGCTTAAATCGCATCTGACAGGCGGCTCAAATTCCGATAGACTCCTTGCGCAAAATTCCCCTTAAATTGTATGCAGTAATCAGCTTATCAAAATATTTGCACAAACAGGTAGAAAATGTTGATGTACAACACGGAGAAATCGAAACTGATTGCTCATTTTAAGGTCAGGTGTGCAATCGGAACATCTGCTATTTTCTATATGCATAAATATTGTTACAAACTCGGCCAGTAGTAAATAAAAGATCACAGGTCCTGTTTGGCATGCAAACACATTAGACCAAGGCAATGAGTAAATAATTTGAATAAATTAGCAAGTTGCAAAAGCACACGTTTCGAATCAATGGGCAGGATTTTGGGGAAAAGTTCTATTAAATATTTAGATTGCCTAAGCCCCAGAAGAGACACAGGCTTATGTTCGTCTGTGTTAGTGGTTGTGTTGGTGTGTGTGTGTGAGAGTGGGTTAAACAAATGCTACTCTGGCTCTCGGTTAGTTTGCACAAGTAGTTGTTACCTGTTTGTGTTTCCGTGGCTAAAGCCGGCCCGGACTGAGTGTGTATGAGTTGTGTGTGCCTTTGTAGGAAAAGCGATGAGCACATTTGCTCAGTAATTCATGCATAATTCATTGCATTCATTTAACACTCGCTCCCTTGCCACACCCATGCCACTCAGGCCCCACTCACTCATTCGCTCGCAAACTTGTTCAGTCCCTCAGTTATTTAAGTAAGCTGCCACACGAGGCTGCAATTCTCAGGCTCAAACCAAAGCTTAGCTCATTCATTAAAACATTCCCTAATGAACTTTCCTGTAAGGGTATTTCTACTAGCTTCAAGGGGTTGGATTTAGAAAAATGCTAAGGATTAAAAATTAAAGGAAAATCGAGAAGATTTTCTGTGTTAATTAGCTTAAAGCCTTACGGATTTAATAATTATGGTAAGACTTATTGTTCGGAAACTGTTTAATAATAATTATTTTTATTATAATTATGTTATTTGAGTGACAATTTTTATTCCTATCTTAAGGATCTATTTATTAATTTTTGAATAATTTCTGATAGTTCAAATAGTAGAGCCTTTTGAAGTCCTAGTACTTCACTAGGCACAAAGTTTTGGCTTGAATCTTCAAGTTACTGTGCCAATTTGTATTAAGGACATGAAAGCAAGTAGAAAGTTTTCAGGGAGACACACACATGACATACACAGGAACATAGAACCGACTGTTGCATCATTGTGACTATTCGGAGACTGTGTGGTAGTCTGTGTTGGCATAATTAACATAATTACTATTATTGTGCCGTTGTTGATTTAGTTTTACATATTTAGTTACATGCGCCTTTTTTTCATTTTGTATGCAAATTGTTTTTTAGTTCTCTCCCTTTGGTCTGTGTGCGACGCATACAAATGAACTTCCTCCCAGCGAAACCCTCACACATGCCTTGAATTCTGCTAAATAAAAAAATGCATTTAAGTCTCGTCGGATGGGTTTTCAAGCGTTTTTTGTGGCGAGTCCTTTAATGGAAGGGGAGTATGGTATTCAGGAAGGGATAAGCCGCTGAAATGCGTGCAATGAATATGAAATGTAAATAAATTTTAGTGAGAGATACTGGTGTTTTATCGGAAGCCTTAATACAAATATTGCATATAAATTGCGGGACTGTAATTAGTTCAGATTCAGTTTTATAAAAAATGTAACACAATTATAAGTTTCTCAATTATTCATTCAACATTTTTAAGAATTTCGGAAACAGGTTTTTATGGAAAACTTGTTGCATTCTGTATTAAACATATTTAAGTTGTCATTCAGCAATTATATTTTAAATGCTGATCTATATCGATTCTTAATGACTATATGTCAAATTTTAATCGTCAGGTGTTTAGTTTAAACTCAAAATTAAACATACTAAACAGTTTACGAATTTAGGTATCATTAATAATTATTTAATGTATACTTTTCTTTACGCTTTGCTACAGATAATTTAAAGGCATATATTAAATAACTTTAAAGTCAGTAGAACCTTTCAAAAAGAAAGCTCATTAAAATCTTTTCGCTACTTAAACTCTTAGGGGGCCTTGGAAAGAACTTGACAAATTAATCAATTAAAAAGTAATTAAGTTGAAGTACTGCCATCCATCACCTACTCAATGGGCGTTCTTCCGCCCCTGTTTTCGGGAGCGACCTATAGGTCGAAGTGGACACGGGAGATTACAAGTAATCGCCATGCAAATGCCCAAGCATCGACATCAACATTGTGCGTGATTAGTCAAGGTCCTGTGGGCTATATGGGACTGAGGCCAAAGGACTTAACGCCCCATTGGCATCGTGGCGCATCAAACTCGTAAATTTTACCGAATCATTAGGCAGGACACAAAGCCGCCGAATTCCGTTGGTCAGGCGAATTGAATCAGTGTCCTGGACAGATGACATAGGACACTATTTAGATGAAGATGGCAGCGTTAATGAAGTTGGCGGATTCCCATTCGCCACAAAATGCACCAAGCAAAAAGTGTAGCTCGTAACATTTCTTTTTTAAATATATATCCCACGAGAAACTATTACAACACCCTCTATAAATGCATTAATTTCCATTCATTGGGATTAATCTATGACCCAATCAACCGGAATAACTTGATACTGTAATGTCATTTTCTCCGAGTGCACAAACTGAAAGGCATTAACGGGCATTATGGCAGTTTATAATGCCCTTCCCCACATTAGTGAAGCTCTCGTTGTCGGCTCTAAATAATTCAATTGGGCGAGGACTACTCACCGACGATGGCGAAAACAATCGAGCAGGACATCATCGTCCTCTGCCTCCACATGCTCGTTGAGCGGACAGTCGAGGGCATGGGCTATTTGCATGGTCAATTGCAAGGACTGATTGCTGGCGGCCCAGTCGGACATGGCGGATCCGGACATGAGGATGGCACGGTGGAAGAGACCTGCGGCAAGTGTAACAGACCGAAGCGTGTTCTCATCGAGTTATATCAGTCAAAGTGCAGTCCTACTCACCTGAGGCCACCGGCGATACCATTAGATAATTGACACACGCCGCCCCCGTGCTATGGCCCATCAACGTAACGCGAGAGTTGTCGCCGCCGAAGGCACCGATGTTCTCTTTGATCCAGTGAAGGGCTGCTATCTGATCGAGCAGGGCATAGTTGGCTATATTGTGTGCATCGATGCTGGGCCGCAGGAAACCTGATTATCGAACCAATAAATCCCTCTGGTTAAATGGAAGAAAAAAACTAATATAACCACTCGCACTCACCCAGCACTCCCAGGCGGTAGTTGACGGTCACCACAATCACCTCGCCGTAGCTTGACAGGACAGATCCATCGTAAGGATTACCACTGTTCCACTCGAAGGACTCGCCGTGCAGGTAAACCAGAACGGCATACTGCTTGGGGGCATTGAGAGCTTCTTAAAAAGAGAAAGAGAAAAGGCCGTCGTTAAGTCTGTTCTGCCTACACCTTTAATCTTTTCATATTTTTCAGCGAATTTAATTTATCCCAAGGACTCACCATCGTGCGGCACATACAAGTTGAGATACAGGCAGTCCTCGCTCTCCGTTCGCAGGTAGGGCAGCAGGCGATTCAGGTGTTTTTGGCGGCCGCGAGACATGTTAACGCTGCCATGGGGCGAAGTGTCCGGCAGCTTTTGTGGACACACAGGCGGAAGGTGACGGGCTATCTTCAGGCCTTGCCAAGGCAAGGGGGCGCCTAAAAAGAGGGACAGGGATATGGATAAAAAATTAGGGGAAATTTTAAATTTCCTAAGCTTAAACTAATCAACATTAAATAGTATTGTAATCTAAAACCTATTAAATATTTATTCCATTTAATCAAATTTATTTAATCTATAAAAATGTTAAGGTTTCCTTTACAAATTAATTTCTTTTCCATTCTGCTCATATTCCTTTGCAAATTCAATAAAACTTAAAGAGGGCGAAGAGGCATAAAAAATGACCCCCTAACCCATTGTGGCCAGACACATTGCGCTATTTCCTGTCGCCTCTCCGTTTCGCAGCCATGGGATTGCTTTGGCAGTGCTGGGAGTGTGGCCAAAAAGTCAATTCCGTATTTATGTAACACGGTCAACAGGCACTTGAAATCGCCATAAACAAGCAAGCACACACAGATGCACACACACCGCACATCCTGCACACAAGTGCCGTCAGAGACCAAGGGACACTCGGGGTTCGGTATTGGTGTTTGGTCTTGTCCGGATCCGTATCCGATTTCGATTTCGATTCCAAACCCGATTCGTGGCCAAGCTGACTGCGGTTACGCTTTGGTGTTGGAGTTAACGTCAAACCGTGCTCGCAGATGCGGAGAATCGTTGGTGAATGGTCAACCACGGTTGGGTCAAGTTAGTCCGGATTCCGGTCACTGCATCCGAGACCCAGTCGTTGGTCCCCATCCTGCGGTTGGGGTGAGTCTAGAGGAGGCAGCTGCACATCCATCAGGTTTGAGTGGCTGCAAGTCGTGTACGAGTTTTGACACCACATTGTTACGGCTTCAGCTTGTTTTGCGGTTAGTTGGTTTTCAATCGATCCGTAAACGCTGGGGTTTAGGCAAATCAAGTGGCTTCAAGCAGACCAAAATGATTGAAAATATTATTGCATATTCCAGGAAGCTCTGAGTGCGTGCGGCTTTGGGTTCAGTCAATCGACAGCTTAACATGCGATAATTGAATCAACTCCAACAACTGCCGCAAAGTTTAAATTCCAACAAGTTTATTCATCAAATATGGAGTGGAAGCTCCGCCCCGCAAATCAATGCCGATTTCAATTTCGTTGCCCCAAAAAATATGCAACATTTACACTTTGACACATTCGCGGCAGACAAATTTCATTTTGTCGCTTTATTGTATAAAAAAGAGCAAAGTTCTAGCGTTAGGGTGGCACTCGTATCCAATATCCGGATGTGAACATTATTTGCATTTTGTTATTAATAAATTTCGGAGGGTGAGTCGCTCCAATGGAAATAGGAAACCCGGAGCGAAAGCAATGTCTAGTATATTTGTTCGGTTGCTGTGCACAAACAAAATTCACAGGACTCTGTTTGCATACGGGTTGGAGTGCCCTCCGCTTTGACAGGCTTCCCCCACACACATTACGCATACGCAACGTGCGCATATTTGCATTGGCTGATATTTGCCCAGCGAATTTCAAGGCAACTTGTATCGACATCAGCGACTGCCTGCAACGCCGCACACTTCATACACAACAACAACTTCCCCTGACAAATTTGGCGTCGCCGGGTGTCTCCAGTTGCTGCAGTGGATGCCGCTGTTGTAGTTTCTGCTGCAGTTGTTGTTGATGTTGTTGCGGTGCAGCGATATGTTGCGATGTGTTGGCGTTGCTGTCCGCTCGGATTGAGTGCACGGCCCTCAAGTGCTCAATAAACTCAGCGCGACAAACGGCGGAGTGCAAACTGAAAGCTGCCACTGGAAACTCACACACAAATCGCGGGCAACACTTTCAACAACCTCCGGGGGCGTGTTAATTTATTGTCTTTACGTAATGCAATGCAATGCCATGTTCTTATGCCACAGTTGGCCTGCACTCGAATTATTCAGTTGAAACTTACTTCAGAAGGTGTACAATATTGATATATCTGTACTGCATTGTTAGTCAATGTAGAGGTTGATGTATAAATAATAGGAATATATTCCTTTAATAAGTATCATATTAAAATATCTTTAATTTAATAGATGAAGAAGAAAAGAAGTTAAGTCGGATAACAAGTTAACAATAAAAATATTGCGTTATCTTCATTAACATTTTTAACATATATGATAGTAAACATGACTAATTTTCAAACATAGTATTTCGAAATATTTGTATATCTAAAACGATATAAGCATAAAAAAATAAAATTAAACTACTAAAACAAAATAAAATATATTAAATATCCTAATAGAAAATACCAATTTCTAAGTGTACAATAAGTGCAACTGGAGAACTTAGTGGCAAGGAGGAAGTTGTGGTGCGAACAGTTGGCGCTGCGGCCTGTTATGGCGAGAACAGCAGGACAAAGCCCCAAACTCTGGCTGCTTGGTGGCAGCTTGACGACCGCAAATCTCCCAGAACAATTGCCTCTATCCACATGAATCATGTTTTGATAAACAAATTAAAAACACATATAATAATAGCAATTCCCATTCTTAATTAAACAAGCAAAATATTCATGTACAAGTCCCGAAACATACTCGCCCAGCAGATGGCCAGGAATCGAATGAATGAGCAAACTATGGCCAGCCTGGATTTACATTGCAATCCTTGTAAAAACAAGCTGCAATAATAATAGCCATTTGGGACAGGAAGCACACAGGGATATGAAGAGGGACAGGGACAGGGATGACGTGCCTTAAGCCCCAACATTCTGCCGCATCGGTGGGTTGGAGAGGGCACATGTCAGGTTTTGAGAGCCTAATGCCGGGCCAGCTCCTACGATAATTGCCTAAATTGCAGGCTAAATTCTAAGTGCCCCAGCAGCATCCCTGGGCCCTAACCAGCAGGATGTTCTTACACGGACACCAGGCGGAATGCGACCGGCATGTGTCGGCAGCTCCAAGGAGTGTCCGCCGCTTCCCAAAATCCCCACACCGCTACACTTTCAGGCTATGGGACTTTCGGGCTCGGAGGTTTTTTGGGTGCTGCAAAGTGGCAATTTGCCATCATATTTGCGGTCACAAATAGTGCTGGCTGCCTTCGGCGAAAGGTCCAAATAGCTAGGATTTTCCCAGCTCATGTGGTGCCCCTAACTGCAAAAGGGGATAACCTCTCCACTTACCTTAAATGCTATTCTCATTATTTGTTTGTAGTTAATTCAATAGAACTGACACCTTTTTTGAAATTTTGGAACAATAGAAAGTGGAGCAAACCAAACAATTCATTGTTTATTGTTATTGTTTCGCCTACATTTTGCCGAAATATTTCATACGAAAATTCAATGTAATTATAAATAAGCAAGCAAATACTAAAAATGTACACATGTTTACTTCATTTTAGGTGGCATGAAGCCTGAAGGATCTACATATGTTATTCTATTATAGTAAACAATAAAGTGTAATATAGGTTATTATTTATAATTTTCATCTAAGGCCTAAAAATATCACATTTTATTTTATTTATATAAACATAACTAAATATATGGAATAGCAAAAATATCAGTATAATTTAATAACAATTTTAAAGCTACTAAACACTAACCTGGCGGCATAAAGCGTCGACTGCCGGTGGGCGCCTCTGCGTAGGGCAGCCCCAGGTACTGGTCCACCTCGCGCAGGCCGCTGGTCACCTGGAAGCGACGGGTAATGCCCATGAGGCGTCCCTGCTTCACCTGAATCTCCTTGGTGTACTGCAGCTTATCGGGCACCACATGTCGGCGTCCCGGATGATGTGTGGTTGTCGCCTCACCGCGACTGGGATCTGTGGCCAATGATGAGCCCACGGGATTGTCACTTGCCATGCCACTGGGCGTTTCATCGCTGGCGAAGAGCTGTGCCATTGACTCCCTGAAATGCAGCTCCAAGTCCGGGGAGGATGGAGTGACGGCCTTGGCGCGCCGCAGTGCATGATGGCCAATCGATCTGCTGCCAATGGATGCGGCGGTGCTGGTGGCAAGAGCGGCGGTGGCGTTATCCGGTTGAATTGTTGTCGTGATGTCCCCAATAAACCGCGTTTGCTTTGAGGTTAAACGCAATTTCAGTGCATTTTCCAGTTCATTTCCTTTGTGGCGCTGTTCAGTTGCTGCCACCGCCACCGCCATGGCCATGCCCCTTGCGCAATCATGGCTTAATTGCTTGTGATTGCCGCCAACTGTCAGCAGAAATAGCCAAAATGCTGCCAAACGAAACTTCATGGCTTTGCTTTCCTGCTATTCGCTGCTCCTTTCTGTATTAATTTAAGCCCTGCAAACTTTTCACATTCCGCCTGCTTTCCCGTATTACTAATTGTTTTTCTTTTCGCAGTTAGTTGCCTTCTTTGTTGTGTCCAAATCGTTCACATTTTCCGGACACCGTATTTACATGGATTTTCCTTGAGCGTCTTAAATAGTTTTTGCCACTTTATTTACATGCAATGTTTAGCATGTCCTTTTGTCCAGCCCTCGCGTTTTTTCCGTATTTCATTTGCTGCAAAAGTTTTCACCTCTCCCTTTGTATGTCAAAACTTTGTATGCCAAAAGAAAAACACAAAGAAAATGTGGGTGAAAAAACACTAAGTAAGCTGAAGTCGACGTCCAACAATTTCATTATTCTTTAATTTTGCTTTAACAAGTTGTTCACTTATTCTGTGATTGTTTCTTTCTGTGAGAGTTTTGTTTACTCTTGGAGAGTTCGCTTTAACATGTTTATTGTCTCACCTTTAAATGTAAATTATATTAAGTTTTATTGTTTAAAATGGTAAACAAAATGAAACAACCAGAAAATCCCTTACTCAAACAAATTTTTTTCTTAAAATACACAACTGAACAAAAATAATTAAAATATTCATCGAAATGCATTCTGCTTTCTCAAAAAAAAAAAAAACAAAATTCAAATTGAGTCATCTTTCAATTTCCATAGCTACTGCATTTTCCATTTGACATGCCCTCATCTTGTGTGTGCCGCACAATCATTGTGCTGTTCAGTTTCAGAAATTCAAATATTATTTTAAGACCTTCCATGAAATGGTGGAAGTCATTTATTTATAGTGGCCCATTAGTTATGAATGCCTTTTGGCTTTGGACTTTGTCAAATCGATTCGATCGAAGTGAAGTGAATAGGAACGAAATGAAAGGAGCTTCCGACACTCCATTCAAGTGATTTCCATGCCGAATTCGAATATTGTATACAAATATCAAATACCGAACAATCGTCAGTCATTCAAGTCCTGACATATGGCAAATGAATTCGGAATTTAGTGGCGTGTAGTTTCCACATTTGCGTAACGTAAACAAAGAGCCTCCGAATGGCAAAGCCATAACGTCCATAACGAAAGATTTCCCATGACGATTAATCATAAAACCGAAAACACCAATGAAAATTCAATTAGGTTTCTCTGTTTCGCCTCCATCTCGACACGCCAGCGAAGTGAGCTAATTCGCTATAAAAGTAAAGTAAAGCAAATGCAAAATCTAAAAATGAAAAGGAATTTAAATGTTTTTTTACGAGTCCGCTAAGAAAAGCCTAAGGGGAGGGGGAAACACACTGGGCCCATGTGTGGGGAAACTGAATGTGTCGCAGTGTGTGCGTGAATGTATATCAAAATAATCACAAAGCACTGACACACTAAAAGCATTTTTCAGAATAAAAACAAACTAAGGAAAACTAGAACATTTTAAGAAATAACAAAAATAAATACGACGGAATTAGGAAAGTCGAAAAGTGAATGCCCTTCAGTAGATCAAAATAACTTAAATTATTAATACAAACAAAACGTGTGTTGTTTAATATATTTTTACATTTTATAGTTGTTGATTTGCTAATAAGATTTAACCAATTTCGAGTTAAAGACACATTTACATAGCTTTTGGAACACTTAGATAAAGATGACCAACAAAGAGATACAAAACTTGTATCACTAAAATGTCATACAAACATTATATGTATATATAATCATATCACGCTATTTATTAATAGAATATAAATAAATAAATCTGTATAATATTTTTGAATATTTTTTAAATCCCTAATGCAAATAAATCTCATCATAAATCATATTTTTCCTTATATTCTTACGTTGCGAAAAGAACTAGAACGCCGATTTTAGGGCACCAACAAATGGCAAACAACCTAGAGAATAATAAAAAATCTTTTTAAATGATTTTCTTATTTATTGTATTTTTTCTTCGACTTTTTATGGGCACTGTGTGTGTGTATGTATCTGGATATGGCAGAGGTTGTTAGCCATACTGTATTTTTGTGGATGTTTGCATCAGAAAGAAACACACACATAAATGTCAAGGTACATTGGCTGTGAACATAAAATTGACCTCTTGCTAAACGCCGGGAGTGAAAAAGGAAACTCGAACCCAACTAGGAGTTTTTCCGAGCACTTAGGCAAGGGAAAATCTCATAAATTCTCCCACCAACCAACTCGCACGAAAGCTAATTGAGTCAACACGACTATCTATTATGGCTTTTTCGTATTTTTAGAGGGAAATGAAATGGAAAATCAATGCTATTTTTGTGCTCTTTTCTTGGCAATCACTCGGCTTAACGTATCCACTAAGTGAAAGTAAATTAAGACAGCTGTCGGGATGCAAATTTAAAGAAAAACAAAAAAAAAACACCTAAAAACTAAAAACGAACGTGCAAATGCTGGTGCCGCACTAAAAATGGTTCTAATAAAAAATAAATACACAGCGGACGTGGAAAATGGGAGATAGAAACTCGGCGTCAATGCAAATTTAAACAAAATGAACAGCGCTCAAAATAAACAGCCAGTGCTTAAAAATAAAAACGAATGAGCAAAAATATTCACGGAATTTCGTTGCATTGTCCGCGTGCTCCACGAAATGTCGTCACCAAAGGCAAAAATAAATAAATAGAAGAATTCGCGAAAATAAAAGAAAAAACGCAAGAAAAACTTGCTAGTTGCTAGTTGGCAGCTGGCATCTGGCAAAGAGGAAAACGCAGCAAACGGAAACTAGAGCTGGGGAAAATGGGAAAAACTAGAGGACAAGAGAGTTGGAAGGCAAAATCAGGGAAAAGTGCAATTGGAATTTAAGTAAAGTGATTTGATTTGGATTATTCTGTAGCGAAGTCACTTATTTTCTGCCGGTCCACTTGTCTTGGTCAAAACAATTCGAAGAATGCTTTTCTGGCTCTGATGAACTCACTCAGCTGAGCAGTTGGCATTTCGATTACCGAAGCACACAATTTGTGGGTCAATTGGTGTGCCGCGATGAACACAAAGTATTCTTGTGGCAAGCACATATTTCAGTGTCATCCTAGAGAAATTCTATGAAACCTAAAAACCCTGTTGCAAACCCACTCTATGGGTATTTAATTCAATGCTTTCAATATTCACTCCTGCCGAAATGAGAGTGTGTACGTTCTGCCATCCTGAATAAACTTTTAATGGGTCCAAAAAGGGTTTCCTAATCCATAACGAACGTAATCGATAGCGAAACACTTTCGACATAGTTTCAAACCAGATGTGACAGTGTCATAAATTATATTCCACCAGCGTTGTAACAATTCCGGCGAGAGTTCCTCCATCGCTTTTGTGATGCAAATGGCGACAGAAACAGGCCACGTAGCGGTAGGGGTCCCATGGGTTAAACCCCCCTCGCAACACCCTTTAACCCCCTGAAAAACAGCATTGTATATCCCTCGGACACAGAGCAAAATTTGCATAATTAGCACAGAAATGTCGACGCATTGAAAGCTGTCACTTGTGACACGCGAAACGAAATGAAAACTATAAAGTACGCGCACATAAACAACAACAAATTAGTTGCAACTAATTTTAGCTGACTTGCAGAAAACAACATTTGGAATCGGACAAATGCGAAACCGCGACAAAAAGTTCAACAAACCCCAGCTAAATGCAAGAGATCGGGCCGAATTATTTCGAATTATGAGATTTATTTTTGGCCTCCCTCGCGAAAAACATACAAAAATTGTGCACTCCGCCAGTGGGCAGTGGGCGGTGGGCGGCAGTGCAATGTTTTATCATGCAAATTAAGTGAAATGTTTATTTTTAAATAATTCGGCTACTCGGAACACACAAGCAAATAATCTGAATTTGTTTACACAATTGTTTTGTGCAAAGGTCTCGTTCTAGTAAGCTCTCGATCGAGCGATATATCTAAGGATTTTGGTATTAAATAAGGAATTTGGAGCATCCATCTAACAAATGCCTAGATATAAATCCGGTTCGTTGGATAATCTCCTCAAAATAATTTTATTCCGTACATCCAATATATTTATTTTTCTTTTGTTTCATTTTGTTTATATGTTAACATATTTATGAGCGGCACACAGCTTTTCTGTTTTTCTTTTTTTATTTTAAATTTTATATCCAATATTCTGTTCAATTTATATCACAATTTTCATAAAGTTAAGTTAATTTCGGCACAAATAATAAACACAAAAAATTGGAAATATTTTCACATTTATTATATATTTTTTATAGAACAATATTAATTAATCGATGCAAATTGACAAGATACTCTGTGGGCACAGAAATTCTTTTGGAAATTAATTTTCACGGGTTATTTGTACGTTGCCTTGCCAATAATTATACGCTTTGAGAATTTCTCAATATTTTTATTTACCAATTTGCGGCTGATTCGTTTAAATCTTTGATCTGGCCGATAGATGCGCAAAAGAATCTTGGCAGCTCTGAGCCTCAAATATTTTCATTTGTCACTTTTCATGGGCTTCCACAAATAAATCGCCGATATTTTAAATCGCTTTTCATTCAGTAACGATTGCAACACACTCGAAATAAATCACTTCGACAACTTTTTCTTCTTTTCGAACTGATTAACTTTGGTGCTTTCCTCGGGTAAACATTTTCACTTGAGCACTTGGCACGCGCTCTGTTTTTGTCCCCCTTTTGCAGATATTTTTTCTTGGCGTTATTTTTGGATGCCGCTCAAGATTTATTTCACTGCTGCTTGACTTGGCCTAAGAACATTCCCCCAAGAACCGAGGCGAGCTGAGAAGCGATCCACAACCAACGCGATCAACGTTCAAACTGCAACTGTTTGGGGCCTCATCCGGCGGAAGAAATGCCGGAGACTCTCCGAATCTCCTAGCGTTGACATGCTTTTCTCTTAGCTGAGAGAATTATGTATTTATACTAAAAAAAACTGGTATAAATTATACGGTTTCTAGCTATTTATACGAGATCTCAAGAAAAGAGCTAACACAAAACAAATATTTAAGAGAAAGTCTTAATTTGGTTTATAAGAGCATTATTTCTTGCCTTCTTTAATAAGAATTTATTGTATTGAACTTTTAAATAACAGGCTGGGGGGCTTCTACTAATTTATTAACTTTAAATACATGCACGCTCAGATTATGTACTTGTAGATTAAGGTACATATTTCACTGAAGGAAATTACCTATTAATATGTAGGAAGTAATCAAAGATGCCTTTACTTTCCCCCACATTTCTCTTATCTTGCCTAGCTGAAACTTCCGCAACTTCCGCTGCTTCATTAATATACAAATAGACTTCTTTTGATGCCGAGTGCAAAGATTTCCGTATTTCTTCGTTTCTCTTATCGTAGACTTCCTGCCGCAAATCTAGCTCTCCCTAAGTCTAAGTGGACGGGCAGAGCCAAGTTAAAGCCTTAAATCAGCTTGGCTCTTGGCCAAAAGAGGAGAAGGAAACGAAAAAACCAGCACCTGACCCAAAAAGTACAAGGCTATATTCGGTTCCAGGTTCCTTTTTTGCATCTCAACATGCAGTCTAAGTGACTCGATTGACTTCTTCATTGTGGGTGGCACTTCATCGACAATTTGGCGAGGCTGCTGGAAAGCCAATGGACTTTGACGGTGATTGCCAGTAGTGTTGTTCCAGGAAAATCTGTTAAGTACCAAGGATTCATAGTTTTCCTATATAAATATAACATAAATAAATAACTCAATAGTTAAAATTAAGATATACATAAGTTATAACAATCTCAGATATAAAATATAAATTAAAGATACTTTAAAATCCGTACCTGAAGGTACCCTCGCATCCTTCTCATCACTATTTTTCGTTTTTCTAACACAGTTTTCAGACCCAATTTTTGCACCTTTTACACTCAATTTCAGTGTGTGAGGGAAAAATGAAAAACCCGCTGTTAGTGTCGCAAGATTCCACATAAGGTTTCAATTTTTTTTTTGTTCCTTCCTTCTCCTTTGCTGACATTTCCAACCTTTACCGGAATCCAGGGGAAATTGATTTACCCAGCTGACATTTTGAAAGTATCCCGAGTAGCTAATTTACGACCATCAAAGTGCGCCAATAAATTTCGTTTAATTGCAAGTTAATTAAAACCGAAGCCCCACGCCAGAGTCTCGGTACACGAAAATATATACACGTTCAGTACCACGAGCATAAAGCGCCATCGAAACGTCAGCAGGGAATTTAAAAATAAACCAAATACGACGTCAACAAGGCGGCAGCCGCATACATATTCCCAGTAGAATACTCAACAAAATCTCATAAAAATATGTATACATCGAATTCATAAAAATTCGGAAAATATCAAGTTAATTAAATTATTTAAATATCGAGCAGCTAGCAAGCAACTATTGGTTTTTCCATGCCCAAACTGCAGTGCGAATTTTCCTTTCCAATTTAGAGCGACCCCACAAGTTTTCCTCGTTGAACCTGTTCATTGTGTTTGGCTGTCAGTTTATCAAAAAATACATTATTCATCTCAAAGACTTTTCAAATGCCATTTTCATTTTCTTTCTCGTATTTCCCAATAGTTTCATTTATACAAATTTTGGTTTTATTTTTAATTGTTCGTATATTTTGGTTGTGTCACTTGTGGCGCTTTAGGTGCCAAATGGTTTGCATAAACAAATTAAAACAGTTTGTTTACAAATTGAACACGGATCGATAAATGAAAATTGTCCAACTTTGAACTAGGAAACTTTTATGAGAGTCTTGTCAGTTGCCTTGACATTGCAAATTATGTATAAGGATGTTTTGCCAAGTTGTAAAGAGGAAAATATTTTATTTTTCTTCATTGTTTTTAGCTCACTTGGCAGGAGGACACAGTTTTTGAGGCAAATATTTTGTTAAAAACAGCTTCCGCTTGTGTAATTCAATATATTTTTTATACAAATAGTTTAGTCGATTTACTTGTGCTTTTTCTAAACTATGAAGCTCCTATGAATTTGTATTAAAATCCTGTCAGTTACTTCGACTTGTGTATATTGTAATACTATATTTATATTTGAAAGATTTTCAGCATTTTTCCTGCTTGCCTTGACAGCTTAAAGGAAAAGCTAAACAAAGTTGAAAATGAAATTTAGTTTTTTCCTTAGAATTTTTCCCATTTCGACTTAAGCTTAGTCTGTTTTTCATGCTCAACATAAGCCGGGCTCATTATGGTTCATAACTGGCTGACATTTTTATAAGCCATCCGATTTGCTGCTCCACTAATTCCTTGCCAACCAATTTGCCACATTCAGACAGGGTCGGGGATCCCGGGGCCGAATGGCTTGCAATTTGAGATCTAATTAACTTCGATTCCTTTGGCAAGGACATTTACATAATTGCATTTCGTGGCGCATAATTCTGCCACGAGCCACGCCCACATTCAGGGCTAGATAAGGAAAAAATTAAACCAACGCAATCAAGTTAAAAACGAAAGTTGCTCAGAACCCGGGCGAAAGGATAGCTGAAAGAATGGAACTGAAATTAGAAAAGCAAAATGACAAAAAAAAAATGAGACTACGAGTGTAATTGTGTTTTGCTGCTACCACTGCAATTGGGTCCTTTCTGGCCATATGGCGGCCACATTACACCGAGTTAAACGAAGGCCGCGGAGCAAGAAAAAAAGGAGCAGGAGCGCCAAGAAGAAAGGCAACGACGCCAAATGAAAGCCAACTCTAATTAAGTCAGCAATGGTCAAGCTGCACACACACACACACTGGCAAAAAGAGCGGAGTAAGCGTCCTTTTTTTAAAACAAATTTCCGCAGATAGGAGGCAGAAGTCGCATCTTCACTGCCCCGCAGAGATGAAGCCACAACGGATGATTTAATTGAAGAGTGCACTGGGCCAGGCCAAATTATTTTGTGCTAATTATATGCCCTACGCCGGGGAATTATGAATGCAGTTAAATGCTCTTGTGCAACCATTTCCTTTTTTAAACAGTAAAACCAAGAAACGGAGACTCCTTTAGCCGGACTTCAACTTTTTTCAGCGTTTGACTTGGGGCCGCAAAAAGCTGCAAAGTGAAGAGCAAATAAATTAACCAAAAAATAGTCCAAGAAATGCCCCCAAGAAATGCCCCCAAGAAATGCACTTAACTTTGGCTTGTTGACTCGCATAAAAATTATATAAAATGGAATACAAAAAAGGGGCTTGAGCGGTGCAGAGAAAGAAAATTATAATTAAATGATTATCTTTATAAAATTGAAATTTATACGATTTATTTTAACACTAAAAAAGTATAAATAATTTTAAAATTTATTACAAATCAAAAGGCAATATCATTAAATATTAATATTTATGTTTAAAGCTATAGAAAGATAAAATATTTTAAGAACTGCCTAGGTAAGATTCAGGTTTTCAGTTATCTTGAAAAGAATAATCTATTTCACTTATTTATTAGGTATATCTTAAGTTATTTATATATTTTACAAACACTTAGAAAACATAAAACTCTAAACATTTTTGTTACTTCTTAATTGGAATTTGTCTTTGAAATTAACTTATAATTAATACCAAAATTCCCTAAATTTGATATAGAAAATATTTTAACAATACTATAATGCACAGCCTCTTAAGCTTTTAACATATTTAATATTTGTCCAAGTGTAATAGGCAAGAAAAAAGCAATTTGAATTATTGCAAACTTATTCTCTGTAGCTTAATTTCGGCGGGAATTCCACTCAGTAAACTTGGCCCGAACTTCCCGCTAATCAGGATGAATTCCTCCGCAACAGAACGAGTCCTGAAAACTAAAATTGAAGTGGTCCAAAACCAATTGAGCAGAAAACACAGCCGGCAGCCAGAAGAGCTTTCTCTTGGGCTTTTGTGGCAGTAAATTTGGCGTAAAATAGGCTATTGATTTTCGAGCTCAACTGGGCTTAGTATACGGCTGAAATTTAACTAAACTTAGCCAAACCGTTAACAGATTTGGCTCCTTGTTGTGGTCTGTGTATTTAAGATCCCTGGTGCATATGCAAAGGAATGAATTTAATTCATTGGCATTTAAATGCTCGAAACTCTCTGGGGACTCTTTCATTCCGAATCTGTCTCACTGAAGTAGAAAATAAATGACACTCATTTACACTTGTCACCCTCGGGCTGGTCCACACAAAAAAAAGGGAAGAGAAGAAGCGAGGTGTATAGAAACGTTAAGTAAACAAAATCCTCACGAAGAGGAAACTAAATCAAAACGAGGAAAATCCTCGGAGAAGTGGCGTCCAAAATAGAGTCTCCTCTTCAAGTGGTCGGCCCTGGAAAGTTGGCAGAAAAAAGATGGAAAATACTGAACGACCACACTCTGGGCTATCCACTTGTATTAAAGGAAAAACGCCGCAGGCATTTTAAGTGTTGTTAATGCCGATGCGGCGGCGGTACGAAAGTTTTTCCTCTGCACAAATGAAACAAGTTTTCCTCTAGTTTTCCCTTTTTTCGGAGAAGAGCATCCGCTCTCACGCCCCCCGTTCGTCCATTTTATGCATTTATAAAAACTAAAGGGACTGCAAACTGAAAAGCAAGCCAGCAAAAGTTGCGCCACTTTTTGTTAACGCGTGGCTGCCTACGTGTGTATCATTTAGCTCAAGTCCCAGGTCCCTTTCCTTGACCATCTCATTTGGGGTCAATTTCCATTAAAGTGGTCACCACACTTGGTGGTCAGCAGTCGGTCCTTTTCGTCCATGTAAATGGCATTTGCAGATTCTCTGCAACTTGCGCCGAGAAGAGGATTAAGCAATTCCTTTCATCAAACACTGTCAGCTAAGCTTGTCCTTAAATTAGATCATGCTAAATAGTTACAAATTGTTAAGCTTCAAACTGTAACCTGTGGTTAAAAAGTTTTATTAAATACATCCCTTTATTTTTCCGCAGAACATAATAATTTTGCATTAATTTTCCACTCTGTTAATAGAGATATCAGCAGTTGATTACCTTTTTTAGAAGCCCTTCAAGAGCTCTTCTGTTGCACTTGATTTTTTCCATATCGTCACTATTAATATCCTTTTTTCACTGACCCTTAAGAAACTACTTTGGCTCTTGAATTATGAATTAATTGAGATGCCTTGTCATTTGCATTCAATTATCAGTTTTGTTATTGTTGCCGCGCTGACCTGGGATTATTATACATTTTGCCATGCAAATTAATTCCCAACCATTTTTACCTTCACCTTTTTGATGGAATATTTATGAGCTATTCGGATGATTTTTGTATCACAAAAAGGACTCCGATTAATTCATAATTACAACAAAGGCAGCTGCAGCAAGACGCAGGCATTATGGAAATGAAATGAAATTAATTCGTGATATGAAGATGCAGAGTAACGCTGCTCCAGCCGAATTGTGCGCATCTGTTTCGCATTATAAATATGTCATATCCTGTTTCCTGCAGGCACACGAAGCAGCTTATCAGACGGACTTGCAACTGCAGCTTCCCCCGTGAGAAGCCTCAAAGGAAGCGCATCTCCATCCCCCCTGGATGTATTGCAAAGGGGATCTCGGGGAGCTCATGGATCTCAGCAAAGTAGCAACTCAACCGAATGTTTCTTCATTTGCTAAAGGAAAAGGAGGACGAGCTGTAGGACAGGGAGCTCCACTGCTCCTTTTCTCTGTGTAAATCGGCGCAAAATGGTATAAATTTCTGTACTTATTTGCGATACAGCTCGATATACTCTTATGCGTATTTGATGTGTATTAACTATGGTAATGGGCTATAATCCTTGGGGATTTTGTTCAAGGGGATAAAATGAGAAACAATAAAATACATTGAACAATGCGCTGGGAAAACCTCCAAGAACACACAATTTATGTACTTAGTTAGTTTTGGGTGCAGAGGGAAAACTAAGGAGTGAAAATTGGAAAGGGAGAAAATAAATTCGAGCGGGAAACAAGGATTGCAAGAATGTATAATAAAGGGACTGATGCCATAGTACTTTAAGATAATAAGATTAAGAAAAAAAGAATATTGAAAGAATAAAGAAATAACCATTTTAAGAGTATTATTTAAATGCAAAAAGAATCCAAAAATGTGGCTTTGTCTTCAAGTTTACTTTGTTATCAATCTCTAAAAGCTAGAAAAATATTGTAAGGAGAAAAATAGGCTTCAAAAGTGAATTTTTATTATTTAAAATTTTAAAACCCTGTTTCTTATTTAAGGTTATTTTAAGGAAATAATGTGGAATATAAAATGTTTAAATTAAATTTAGCAGCATTTTTAATATTTCATTTATTTTAAATTATTTTATTAATTTATGCTTTCCTTTATGAAGTGAATTAGTTCTTCGACCTCCTGCTGATTTTATATATTTTTATTATTTTGGCTTTACTTCTGCACTGTTTGTTGTCTTTTGTGCCTTTTTTGCACTACGGGACTATTGTCGGCTTAATTGTTGTTGCCATTGTTGTTGTGCGTTTGTCCATTCCTGCTGCTGCCCCTGCTGCTGCTGCTGCCCCTACCCCTGCTGCTGTTGTTGTCGTTGTTCTTATTGTTTCTGGCTGTGTTGTTCCGGTTGTTGCTAGGGGTGTAGCTGTGTGTGCGGGTGTTCGGGTGTGCAGTAGCTGCCAGTCCGACTGTTGACGTGGCTGGGGAAAGCGCACACTTAAGTGCACTTGAGCGTTTTTAATTAAAACGCAATTTTTCAACAAGCACAAGTCGGACTGCCAGACAAGTAGGTACCCAGATCCGCAGGATTTTTTCTTTGTTTTCTAAAATATTTTCACACATTTTCCAACCCATATGCTTGGAGGAATGAGAGCTTAAAGAAGCATGGCGATATTTTAAAAATAAGTTTAGGCGTGCTAAAAGTAATCACGGAAAGAAATCTTAACATATTTTGGTATGCATTCAGATTGTGGCTGCACACATCAATCATGCTGCAAGCAGTACGTATAAAACCAACACACAAAATGTCTTTCAATCAGAAGTGCTTCCAGCAATGGCGAGGGTCCTTTAGTGCAGATTTGTTTTCCGCGGCTGCGGGAAAAAAAAACAGTAGTTGTTGCTGGAAAACATAATCAACGTCATCATCGTCAGTCAACTTTGTCGTGCTCCTTGTTATTTATGCAGTTTCCCCTGATGCACAGAGATTAAATGGAAAAAAGTACGCTGTAATACTCTCTTTATAGTTTTGTAAATTTCGGATTTTGATAAAAAAAGAGTAACACCTAAAATAAAAAATTAATCCCTACTAAGAGTCATTTTAAATAATAGAGAATAATTGGCTGTAAGTATTATAAATATAAACTTTAAATTGTTAAACGGTTTTAATTGATTCATCTCTCCGCTTTTTGTGGAATTATAAATTTTATTATTAAGTTTTAAAATATCAAAACAAATATTTTATAGAAAATCTGTATTTATTTTTTCAGTGATCAATTTCCCGTGATGTTGCTCTTGCGCCAGATGATGTGAACGTGAACGGGGAATGGATGAGCGTGATGAAGATTGTGATGATGATGATGATGACAACAAGTGCACAACCCTTTGGCCCCCGGCAGTGACTCCACTTGGCTGGCGTCTAGCGATGACTTGGCTTAGCAATGTGCCGCTGGCCTGGAGGCAACTACTGGCATACGTGCCTTGGGATGGAGCCATGCCACATTTACGCGCTGCACTTGCCACGCGCGTTTAAAAATAAACATGAAATTTTGCGTGGCACCACGAGCGAAGTCTCCGCCCCGTGAGGGTTGACAAAACAAGTTCGCAAGTGCAGCAATTTAGGCGGAAAAGCTGGAAAATGGAGAACCAGGAGATGAGCTGTAGGTGCCCGAAGGCCCCACAAAACTGTGCACATTGAAATTCCATCGATACTGCACTCTACAGAGTTAAACGCTATACCGGAAAATCGTTTGCAACACAAGTAGAACTTAAATTTTAGTCATCTAGATTTCCAGCAAATATTAAACATTAGTTCTAATAGTTTTTTGGCATTTGATGAGAGTATTTAATAGATTTTGATCAATTTTTAAAATCACACTGCGTGCCAGAAGAACCTAAGTGACACATTATGTCACTGTAAAGTGATGGCATTTATGGTGGCATAGCACTGCAGGAAATCAATTAATACTGTACGCTTCTAGCCAACAATCTAATCAAAATTCATAGCAAGGGCAATTATGAAACCATTCAATGCATAAGCCACAAACCAGGCTACCATCACATGCCTGCCGTAATTAATATCTAATCGTCCAAATTCGTATCTCAAGCACACACTCTCAGGAGTTGAGGTGCAACAGTGCCGCAGATTCGGGCTGCATGGATCCGACGACAAATTAACAATAACTAATTGGAAGCTAATGGCCTATTCAAGCATTCACATCTCCGGCATATTGGCAGCAGCAGCAGTAACCATGAGGTCCTGTCGTGTCGAAAGACACTTTGGCCGAGCGCCCAGGCAACCAGGCCTCCGAAAGCCGGAAAATCCAAGCAGCCGCAAACTATGAAATCGCCTCATATTTCACCATAATTAGTTGGCAGCCTGGAGGCACAATATGCAAACATGGCTCACATTGTGTAGACGTGGCTCGCTTTAGACACAGGTCGTGCTAAGGATGTGGCCAGTTCTATACAGGAAGACGTTTAATGGGAAGGAAATATATTGTTAAAGATAGCATATACCAAAACTCTGGCTTCGTTAATATATTAACTCTTGCGAAAAATATTGCATAAAGAAATATCTGAGAAATGATTTCAGCAACTGAATTACTTACGGAAAAATCCCGTTTAATACCCAAAATTGACTCCGTTTCTGCCTTGATAACTCCGAAAGCAACTTGACTTGAAGCTCATAAAAAAAATGCTTCTAGGCACTCTTGCCCCCTCCATCAAGGTCCGTATTGACACATGCGTGTACGTGGGCTCTGTTAGATATACATAAAAGATATAGCCAACAGCTTGGCAGATAGGCAGCCGGGCGGCACATCGTGCAAATGTGCGAACTCATTAGAGAACTCCGGGTAACAGGCGACGCGGCTGCCAAAAGGAGGCAATTAGAAAATGATTTAGCGCAATTTTCGGTGTGATTAAAAACGGCGTCATCTGACAATTTAAGATTCTGTACGTGTGCAATCCCAACCAATGCTAGAAATTTCGCATAAAAGTTGACGGCACAATTTTGTAAGCAGCTACTAAGGACTGAAGCTGCTGCTGCTGCTTCTCCTAATTAAAACGAATAAGTCTGCCGTTGTTGCCTACTTTTGTGCTTCTCCAGCTGAATGGCCGCGTCTTTGTCTAGGGCTTCCATTAAGCATCTTCAGCTCCGGCTCCCTGCTTGCTACTCAGCTCTATTACCATTACCATCTGGGAAATAACTCAAGTGGCTGGGTTGAGAGCCGGGATAGTTTGCATGCCTCCAGTTACCAGCTCAGCCTTTTCCCTGTACCACGTTAACGCTAACGTTCCTGGGAGCGTGATATAACCGTCATTCTGAGTTGCGTTGTGCGTTGGGCGGGCGATAGTATGTATGTGGGGACCAGCAGCCGTCGCATCTGTCTGCATCAGTCAGCTAATGGCCGCTTTGCGGCTCAAGTGGCAGACGCACTGTGGCGCTCGGGGAAGTCATCAAGTATTTAAGCCAAGCTGCAAGTTTGTTCATACGCAGCTCAGTCCGGGCACTAGCTTTGTCAGTGGTTTAAGGTCTCCTTCGCTTAAAAATGTAAAATCGGTTTTGTTCCAGTATACAGTAGTAGTTACAGGTTTCGGAAAAGCATTAATAAAAAACAAGAAAGGAAGCTGTTCATCCTGATCAAGAATATATATACTTTATAGGGTCGGAGATGTCTCCTTCACTGCGTTGCAAACTTCTGACTGAAATTATAATACCCTGCAAGGGTATAAAAAAAGTCAGAGTGTGTTCTGTTGCTAAAAATACTTTTGAAATATCCATTTAGCATCCAACTATTTTCGAAGCACTCAATTTATTTATTCAACTTTTAAAATTTGCTGATTGCACCGAAATATGCAAATTGCATTGCAATCATATCAACTGGTTTCCCCCTAAATATTCTCTCCTAAAATTTGCAAAATAAACGGGTCAAGGCATGGGGCGCAGTACTCTAGTCCACCTATCGTTTTTCTATTGTTAATAAATTTCAAACTTAATTCATTCATGGAAATTTCGAACGTTGCGTTCGCGTGAAGCCACCCACTCCCAATTTGTTCCCGAACTGAAATCAATTTTCCCTCGCAACTTTTCAAGTCCCACAGCTGTCAAATAGAGGGAGATGTCGAAAAAAAAGAACGGGGCCTCCCGGCAGCACTAAATCAATCACTTAACTATTTCCCTGCACTCTTGCAGTAAGGAAATCGAGGAACAAACCGAACGAAATAACAATTTTATAGAAAAAATTCAACATCAACCCCATATATATATATAAATATTTTTCCTTTTTTTGCCTTGGCTTATGCGAAAACATACGCCAAAGCTGTGTTCCACCGCATGTTGCTTCTATGTATGTATGTTTCGTTCCAAATTTTATTTTGTACACTGCCTGTTGTTTTGCCATTTTTTGTTTATCGTTATTGCTAAAAAATTTATTTTATTCACCAATTTTGTTTTTTTTTTTTTGTTTAGCTTGCAACTAAAATGCTGGAAAGCCCTTTGTTTGGTATATATTTTTGGTTAACAATAATGGAGGGCGCAACAGCGTAATTGTTTACGACATGGATTAGCATGTTTTGATGATGCCCTTTGTCAAGTGAACGATGACACTGAATGGCTTATAGATTTACATATATGTATGTCAGTTATAAAAAATTAGTCCATGAATGTGCCAATTATCACAATTTTTAGCTGGATAGGAAGAAGGATTTATTCAACCTTAGGGGAAACTACATTCGTTAGAGTATTACCCGAGCATTGACCAAAATGTTATATGCTAATGTTCGAATATGCTTGTTGCTTTTTCCGATATTTATGTACTGATAGTTGCTGTACATTTCGGCTGTGTAATATTCCCCAAAAATTGCATATTTCATAAAAATTCCATATTGATTCGCACAAAGAGATAGGTGAGGGCGGGCGTGAGTTCGTTCCATGCCAATGCATTTTTGATTTGCAATTGCCGGTTTATCTCCACAGTTCACAGCAAAATCGCACAGTTTGGCATATTATTTTGCATGGCGTGGCAAAAGCATTTCAGCATTTCAAATTCGGCTGAATTCGCAGCACGTTCATTTATTAAAAATCTTTGGAAATCATTACGCAGTGCTCGAGGCTATAAATGGCAGCAAATTTATGCATCTTGTCTACCGGTCGGAGTCGAACTGAGTTGACTAACCAGATAGGATCAGCATATTTCCAACGAAATTTGAATACCCTTGTGATGACAATTTTTCTGAGTATTGTCGGTTTATGTCCCCAGAATATGCTAATATTAAAATACTATTTCAGAGGTTTATTTTGAGTGTGTGACATCCATAAACATAAAAAAAAAATAAGCTGGAAGATTTTTGAGTAGTACTTAGATTTATTAAAAAATATTATTTTGCTTTAGCTAGGTTTCTTTTTGAATATTGTCTACGTTTCAAATATCTTAGTGTGTTAGAAATAATGAAATCCTTATTAAAAATGTTTTTATTATACAAAATATCTCAAATGATCTCTTAATGTTATTGCTCTGAATAGTTTGCATTTACTGATTTAATCTGAACATTTTAATTTGACCAAACTAAGTACTTTGAGCTCCTCCAGAACTTTCGGTACTCTACGTCGCCCGGGGGCTCAGGGAAAAAAATGTTTGTTTACCTTTTTGATGGCGTTGGCGGCGGTGGCGACAAAAATCAAATGAAAACAACGCCCGCTCCCAGTTCAAACACCCCGAAGCCAAAGACGCTGAGGTCCCAAGATGTTGTTGATGAGGCGACCTTAGCATAAAGTTGCCAGCCAGCCGCCTTGTCGTGCCTGCGTGTTATGCTAAATTTAAAATATGTTGCGGTTGAGATTAGAATAAAGCGAAGGGAGCCTAAATGCACTGAAGAAAGAATTTGAGATGTAAAGATAAATCCAAAATATTAGAAGTAAATATTTCTTTAAGCTGCAGCAAAACTTCTAGAAAATTTCTATAATTATAAAATAAAATCTGAAAAAGTAAACTTTAACATTATCCACCTTTTCTTAGCTAGGACTCTATATATGACATGATTTTTGGCCAGTGTAGATACTTTTGCTGGCTGGTCTTAATGCTCGCCCTGCTACATGTGCCCTGCGATTTTGACGCTGCTCGGGTGAGACATCTACAAGCTAACATCTGGCGTGGCATATCACACACGCGTGCGCGCTTTAATTAGCTCCTCGGCGAGGGGAATATCGGGGGATAATACCCATATAGCGGAATCGTGCGCCCTGCTTGCATATGTCAACTCGGTGCTCGGTGTGTTTGTTTAGGGTGGCGGTGCCCATGCCCCTTTATATAGAACGAAAATCTTTGGGAACCCCATCGAATAATGCTTCGAGCACTCTGTTTATGTTTAGACACTGCACATTCGCATTGCCAAAATGGTGCACACAAAGAAAATCTTTATTAAAATTCAAATAGATTTTGAAAATGCTAATATTTATCTTAAATATTTGTTTCATTTTTTTTTTAATACATATTTTAAAATAGGGTTTAGTATAATTTTTCTTAAGATGTAATTTACGTTAAGTTATTAACCTATTATTATTTTATTAATGTTCCATGTTGTACTTATTCCTGTGTTGACAGCTATTGATTATTTGAAATTGACCAAGGAAAGGACTTCGTTTGGGTTAACCCTCGGCCTGAATGTAAATGTTTGCGGTAACAAATCAAACCCAAGCCCAATTTTCGAAATGCCAAGTTCAAAATTAGCAAAATAGCGAACTGCCAGCACCCCCTCTACCTCTTCTGGCCTGTCCAATATTTGAGAAATGTGTGTAAATTACATTTTTGAGCGCACTGTGCGATGCAAGTTGCTAAACGTCTGATGTCGATGTATGTAGATTTGGTTCGAACCGCAAACAGACACATGGACACCCCAGGAGAACACAACTGACCCTTGCACACAACGCATTGTAACTCAGCAACATACACCCCCCAGTAACCACAACACAGGCAGACTGAAATAAATTTTCTGTAAATATAATAAAATAATAAATGAATTTTAAAACATTTTAATTAAGTAGTAGTCTATAAAAGAAGATTGGATCAAGGTAAAGCTCTATATTTTAAAAATATAATACACTTTTAAAGAATTACTCAAAAAGAAATGTTAAAATTGTAAACTTTTCTGTAATTTTTCTCTGTGCATCCTTGCCTCTGTTGGTAAATGCATTTCATTGGGGATTTTGTGGATCCGTAAGTGGCTCACAGATTGCAAAATACTTTCCCCTTAAACCAAATGCATCATCAGCATATTTGTGGCACTGCCGAACATAAACCCCATTTCGATTTGGAGAGAGACCCATAACAAGGGTACGTGGTATGAGTTATTACCTGGGCACATAAACATTTAACATCTGACACCATCAATCACCTGCATGTGGAGCTGATTAGGTGCCCAATATTAATTGTATTCCTTCCATTAAAAATCCTCATTCGACTTTCACTTTGGACTCTGCAGGAAGGGCACTCGCACACCCATGGAAATGCACTTCCGTTGATCATTTTATTGTGTGGCCTCTGGCTGCCAGACACAAAGTAACCAGCAACCCGGAGAAAAAGAAAACGGAAACTGAATCCGAGTCGCAGGGTTCGCTTGCTGCGACTGTTGCCGTTTTGGCCCTGCAACTACTGCGGCGGGTAAATTGTCCGTGAAGGATTTATTTGTTGGAAATTATGATTTATAAGGTCAGTCGCCACTAGCACTCACAGCTTCCATTCGAAGCCACAGACACAAAAGGAAGAGGCAGAGCCCCACCATCAAATCATTGCCAGAAGCCGAACGAACGCCTTTGCACCACTTTCTTCTATTATTTCTGGCCATTGACCTCGATTTAACTGGGCCAAATTGCTCGACTGCGTAAGTAAGAATATAAGAAATGAAACTGAATTATGCAAGGCTTTTAACTGCAGGTTGCAGATCTTTCCTAAGAAAGCCAAAACCAAAAAATATTTTTAATCTAAATTTACAACTAGCAATTTGGCGATTTTCTTTGGATATTATAATGCTCTTTTTATTTTAGATTCTGTTTAAAACAAACACTTTAAAATACATTTAAGATGAATTTTGGTAGCAATTTAATAACAAAGTAAAAGAATTGGTTAAGTATACATTACAAACGCAAGGTAAAACATTTTAAAAATGAAGAGAAAAAAAGATTATTTCAATATTGAATGAATAAACTAGCAACGTTTTAAGGAATTTTGTTTACTTAAATTATAAAAGGCGATACACTAAAACAATTTTCATTAACTAAGCATCTATCGGAATCTGTAGAAAACCAAATAAAAATTCAACAATATTTCTGAAGCTTCACTACACTTTTTACAAGGTTCTGAGGAATGTGTCCTTGCAGAGCTTTTTACTAGGATCTGAGGAAAGTGTCTTAATAAAGCTCATTGAGAGCGGTGAAAGCTAAGCGAAAAACTTTTTAAAGTGATTTTGGTTCTAGAATATATAGCAAAATAAGTCTCGAAAAACTTTCTTTCAATCAGTCGTGTAGTTATGCCTTCACAAGTGGAAAATAGATAATGTCTATATAACTAAAACAGACAGATAAAAGTCAAATAAAGTAAAAGTTATCTACATGTATAAAAGCCTATCCTTTGAAAAAGTGGTTAATATACACACTATATACTTTATTCTTGAGCTTTAAAATTATACTCTATTCTTATGGAGTAATATCGATTTGTTGAGTTTTAAAAAAATTAAGTTAAAAAAATTAAAAATTTATTTTTGATTGTTTAAATAGTGACATGGTTTTTGATTTCGAGTTGTCTACAGAATAAATTGCAATAATATATGATAGACCAAATTTAACACAACTGATTTTGAATTACCAAAACTAAAGAATAATAATTTTAAATTTAATTGTTAACATCCTTGTACAATTTAAAAAATTATGTAATTTTTAGTAAAATTTGTTATCGTACTTTATTTTGTAATAAATAAATTTCTAATCGGGAATTGATCTTTTGCCAACCAAAGCATTAGTATTCAAAACAATCTGTATGTTTTGAATACAAATGCTACAATCTGTATGTTTTGAATACAAATGCTTTGGTTGGCAAAAGATCAATTATTGTATTAAAATTGACAGCAATTTGGTATATATAGTTATTTATATTTTATAACAAATATGTATATATCAGGGCGAGTAGTATATGTTATTATTTGCAATTTCCTCTGTCGCCTAAAAGATGCAATACTATTTTATGACCGGATAATTTTTCAGTCTTGCATATTTTTAATTGGTGTTTAATTCTAGGATTTTTCTATGCTAAAGTCATTGAAAATGTATAGGAAAAATATGAATCGTATTTCGCACCAAATCTAATCATTTCTCTACTCCCTTCTGTGCTCCTGTGCTTGAAGTCGAACAGTTGATAATTTTGTACTGCAAATGTATGTATATGTTGTATGGTTAGTGGTTTTTACGTATGAAAGCAAAAACATCATTATGAAAAAATAAACAGTTCCCGTTTTCAATTCACCGAGAATTGTCGATCACCTTTGATAGGTGACATGTGATTTTATCCCAACAGTATTCTTGCCTGTATATGTATCTAGGCACGCTTTACTAGCAGGTGCAATGATATAGTTTAAAACGTGGCAATATAACTTTTTAATTCACAAAAAAGTATGTAACTTCAATGGACAACTTCTGTATCCAATCGAACTTGGACTAATTGAGGCGAACTGAAGTGGTGTTGGTTCGGATAGCAACGCATCCGGTAGAACTCAGGTACTTAGAGAGTTAGACTTATTGAATCAAAAATTTTGTAGACCATGGCGAAAATAAAGCTGTTGCCGCACAGCCCCGAACCTAACCAGTTTTATTACCCCCTGCGATCGACAGACTAAACTGTGAACTGGAGACAGCTAATTGGATGTAACGGCTATTTGATCTGGCGCAGCGTTTAAGGCGCATCTGAATCTTTTGTGAATTATTAAATTTTTAATGGGCAAAGACATCTGTCATCCGAATGCAATTAGATCAGCCTGCACCGCGTACGTCAATGCCACCTCCATTGACACCGCTACCGCCGCCGCGGTGCGCCGCAAGGACTTGCAGCGCAGCATCTAGTGGTGCCAGGACGGTGGGCCCAATTCGAGTGCGAGTCAGGGCTCAATTGATACCATTAAAGTGGCCAAGAACAAGACATAGGTTTTTTAAAAATTGCATCAAAGACAACCCACTCTTCAACCGTATATGTACTTGGTGTGTGATGTGGAACACCAAATAATTTTGTACTGCAAACATCAACTATAGAGCTATGGTTTTGCCTTCTATATTCAATCATCTCGCATCTCACTTTTTAGTGCTCATCGAGATATTTAGCACTGTTAAGACAAAATCTCAAAATATTTATCAAATCATTTTTTGTATTACTTCGATTTTTAACAAAAAAAAAAAAAAAACATCTGTTGATTATTGTACATCATATTTAATATCTTATCTTTAGTCATTTAGCAACAAGTTGAGACCCAATAAGCCTTACTTTTTCGAAGATTCAAAAGGTGGGGAAATTTCCCACTATCTGACGACTCTCCCTGTTCTGAAAGGACGAATTTCTCTCGGAATTTTTCCGCTCTGAAAAGTATGCTATTGCCATGCGCCCGTTCCCCGACTCCGTTGGTTCTCTCTCCTCAAGTTCGTTCCACGCCCGTTTGGCGCTGCTGTCGCTGAAACTGGGGACTCGGCCAGAACCGAACGAAGTTGGCCGAGTCGACCGAATGGCATTCCTGTGTCCTGGGCTGTTTTTGGCTGGCTGAAACGGTGGATTTCCATGTCAGTTAACGTTCGATATTTGTGCTGTTTGGTAGCGGCCATCGGGCGACCGTCGCATGCCTTGAAAAACCGAGCCGAGCGCGTCGCGATTTTCCAAATCCCACATCGTACTGAGAAATAGAAGGCAGTGTGTGCGTGAGTGTGAGCTGGCCAAAATGCGCGGCTGTGTGCGTGTTGAAGTTGTTGCATTGACAAGGCGCGACCAAAAACAACGCCCAGAAAAATAGAGGAACGGATGTAGCCAGTGACTTCTGACCTACCCAAAAAAGTCGAGAATCCCAGCCAGGTTCAGCACACATATGCGAGATAAAGGACGCCGGAAATCGCAGGGAGCCAGCGAATTAAAGAGTGCGTGCCAGTGTCTGTGACCGCGTACGCGTTCGTGTGCCCTGTGCGTGTGTGCGAGGCGCCAACTTGCCCCGGCAGAAAGTATAGAAATAAATAGTCAGCCCAATGGCCTAGGAGCCTAGGAGCACGGGAGGCAGTGAAAAGAATATCTCGGCACAGAAATATTAAAGAAAATTAAATTTTCCGGGTTTGTGGTGTGAATAGCCGCCAGACAGTGAAGTGTGACGAACGAGTGGGTCTGTTTCCCTCCCCAAAAGAAAGTACATTTTTGGAAATCAAAGTCAAGCCAAGCACTTGGATCCGGTCTGGACTATTAAACGGTAATTGAGTCATAAATCAAGCCATAATTAAAGCAAATTCACTGCCCGCTTTCTTGGGTCAATTCGCTACGCGAGATTAAACTTGAAATGGGCATTCAGAGGCGATGAAAGCTGGCCCTTCCCGCAGAATATCCATGTCCAAGCCCAAAATCAAACTCAAGACGGGCCAATCCATCATGTGACTATGGCTCTCCATCTCCAAGACAAAGAAAGAAAAGATACAGCGAATAGACCATGAGGGGGCTTCCACTGATTGATTAGTTGTCGATTTGCGGGCACGCACAAGTCAAGTGTTTTGGCCACGAATATAGCTCTCGATTGCCGAAATTTCTTTGTTCGCTTCGGGCTTGTTCTCTGTCGACCAGACAATCGGCCCTCACTCTGGATGATGGCCAGCATTTGACATGAACAGCGCAATTAGTGCATAAATCGGATTGTGATCTCTGTGACCCGACAATGAACCCTGTCAGTCATTAGGCTTCAATTGTTTTCCATTCGCAGCTTTGTGTTTGCATTTGCATTTGTTGTGGGGTCTTTTTTTGTTTTATGTTTGCTTGTTGAGCTCGGATTCTGAACATTATATTTTAATGAACATCAAGAATGCAATTGGTTGTTGATAATCGACTTGACTATGCATTCAGTGAGCTTGAAAAAGCAATAAAAAATATGGAACCCATCAGAAAAGATAGGTAAAACAATAGAGTACGTCCCAAATAGATCTCGTTTTTCGAAAGAAGGATTTATTTCATGATTTCTGTACTTATTTTTAACCGAGTATTATTAAATTGTAAACTAAGCATTTTAAATAAATTTCAAACATTTTCAAGCAAGTGAAATTCATTAACTTGGCAAACAAAAGTACACATCATCGTGACTACAAATCCAAATGTCTGCCCTAAAGGAAATTAACTTTTCTCGGCTCGTGTTCGCTCAGCACCCCCCGCACTTGACTTTTAATTAAATATTAATTTTGATGAGAAAATAATACGCGCACATTAGCACTGGGCCCACCACCACCAGGGGCGATGACCAATGTAATTATTTGCCAGAGCCGGAAGTGCTCACTTCATGCATAGCTTTGCCATGCGGCTAATGCCAAAGCCATATCGGATAACCCCCGGTGGTGTTGCTTAGTCGCCGTGATTAATAATGCTTAATTGCAAGTATTTGCGCCGTCGAGGAAAGAACTCTCGGCGCAACCGAGAGGGGGCTTTTCCCCTTTTTGATTGATTACCACATTTTGTCGCACTAATACTGAGTGGCTCTGAGTAAGTTTTGCGTATCCTTGAGCCTGAACTACAAGGATTAGCGGGGGCTTAGCGGGGCGGCCACGTTCTGGCACTTGAAAGCTAATCAACAATTAATGAGCAATTAATATGCAAAATTTGGCACAAGGCAGAGGCATCGACGGCAACATTAGAAGGGCGGGCCATCATTGGAATGCATAAATTAATAAACGCTTATTCGACACGGGTTTCCGTGATGATGCAGTCGGTCATTAGGCGCACACAAACACACACACACTAATCATCAGGTAAATGCCATGGCCTGGCAATAATTGATTAAGTCAAAATTTAAAGGAAAATCATTAGAACCAAATACAGCCTGCAAAATTGGTAATACTATATTTCCATTAAGAGGTAAATATTTTAACTTGATCGGTTCAAAATAAAACCTTAATCGATTCCAAACAATATCAAATATTCTGCGCCATGGAGAGAATACATTTATTTTTGGCCTAGTCCTGCCATTGAAATATGGATGAGGTTTATTAAATGGCAACTTCAGCGACATGTATAATTAATTTCCTGTATATTGCGTTGAATTTGTTATGTGTAAAGCAAACAAACAATATCATGTCATTAAAATTATAATGTGTGAATGAAAAACTTAATAAATGCGTAAAAAATATATCGTTTCTATAAAACAGCAATTAATATTTAATGTCAAATAAAAACCGAGCATACAATGGAGAGTCGCCGCAGCCAAACAAATTTCATTTTAAATACTTCATGCAGACGAAATGTAACTATTTACCTTGAACGCCTCTGGGGAATAATAAAAAAAAAAACATTTGGACTACAAAACTTTTTTTCAAGTTTCCAGCAAAGTGCTGGGTAAACTCCAGCGATAAGAGGGGAAATTATTCCTAAGACCGAAATGTTGCTTGGCAATTGCAGTAATAATATGTCACGAATCCGTGCAGCTAAACATAAAATAATGGCTGCCATAAATCATGGACATTGGCCTTGTCAAATGGCAAGAGTTTGATATATTTGCGGCTGGCGAATGCCAAAACTACACGCAATCGGAATACCAACTAAGACCGCAATTGAAGGTATTTGAATAATAGTTGGGACAAAGTAAACTTAAGCAGCTCAAACTGGCATAAATTCACAGCGAATTTGGTGGAACTAAAGGCATCAGTTGTGCAGAGGCTATTAATTTTGTTAGCTGGAATTTTAGGTGAATCAAGATTGCAAATGGATATTCTAGAATATTCTAGAATTCTAGATATTCTAGGAAGCGAAAGAATTTTTGAAATTTAATTTAAAGCATTTGCCTTGCCTAAACAATTTTAAAGGAATAAATGCTTTTCGAAGAACATTTCGTAATTAAAAATTAAGTTTAATTTTACCAGATTACTTATACTTATACAGCTCACTTTAATTTACTTGTTAAAACCTTCATACTTAATATATTTCTATACAAATATCCATTGTATTTCTATGAAGTTAACAACAAAATTTAAATGAAGTCATGCTGTTGGCTTGAAGTTTTAGGTCCAAATATTCCTTACATAGAATAACTTTGCATTGTTTTTCTTATATTTAGTTTGGTTATTGTAACTCAAGATCTGTCTCATTAAATTTTCACCAACAATTTTCCCGGGCTACCAAAAAATATTTTATAATTAGGCTCATTTAAAATTCTTTTTCGCCCGGAGCCCCATTTGTGACGCATTGCGTGCTATGAGGAACGTATTTTGGCGGCATTGTTTTCCGCGAATATATAAAAGTCTAGGGCTGCCTTCATCCCATACAACACGAGCAGAATTAAATCGAATGGAGGCACACGGTGTCTAACAATAACATTGGGGGGAAATCAGAAATAAAGAGAAAAGAAAACACAGTCGGATGTAAAGTTTGATGAAATCGACTCTGGTTCTTTCCGGGCATTCATTATATAGCTTTGTTTTGACTTTTTCTGCCATGATGAGGGCAATTAGCAAAGTTTTTTCAGTGAAGCATACTTTTGCGAGGGTCTGCTGTCGCATGCATAGTTTTATTCTTGCGGCGAGGGGCGAGGGGATGTGCCATGTAATTGAATATTAATCATACGCCACCCACGCCCATAACTCACGGTATGGGCGGGGCATTTGCATGGCAGGCTGGACAGGTGAACGAGAGCCGGGTCCTTCCTGTGCATCGAATGCAAGCACTAAAAAAAAGAATAAAAATGGTAACGAGACTGTTGTGTACTGGCGATATTTATTTATGCAACAACAACAAGAATGACAACAAGGACGCTCGAATGTAGAGTCCACCTACAAGCGATCCTGCCGGGCACCTGGCATCGCATGCAGGACCATAAATAAATTTGCTCATATTTCAGCACATGAACAATAATTAAATTCGTTTATGTGGCACAAGGGAGCTGCTAACCGTTTGCTGTGCCATTTTTTCCCATATTTTTTTCAGCCCTTCTTGGCCATCATCTTTGTAGTTTTTGCGCTGGCTGTTGACATCCATAATGGAAATGAATGCTGATGCTGCAGCCCCCAATTAATTGTTTTTACCACCCCTTCTGCAGCGAATATATTCCACAGTTACCATGCTTTACGATTGGCGGACTAACAAAAAGCGCACATGGGCGCAAATAAATCCCAAGTTTATGACAGACATACACCAGCTGTAATGAAACCGGACTCGCTTTTTTCAGATTGATAAAATCGAAAATTAATTAAGCACTTATTTTGCCCTTTTTTCGGAAGGTCCATTTTAATGGCTTTCCCCCTGCTAGTCGTTAGGTATATATTGTACCTTTTATATTCAAAGTTTTTTGGAATGAATATTATTTAATAAAGGACTTAACAAAGGTTTATGAGTGCTCGTGAATCGATAGGCTTTATGAAAATTGATGGGAATCTGTAGATGCATATTTATTTATTAAACAAAAATAAAGGGAGCAGATTTTTTGGTTTATGTTAAAGGATTCTTGTTTGTTGTTCCCTCTTTGCAATATGTTTTCTGTTTTCTGCATTCGAACATTAACTTAATGGTTATATTCACTTAAGACAACACTTCCGGCTTCATCATCTGCGGAATTAATTGCTACATGTTTCATTCCATAAATTATTGTCCTACTGATGGTTTTACTTTCAATTATCATTAAAAAATTCGACGTTAAAATGTAGCAATTTAAATCAGTGATGCAAATTGTAGCTTTCCATTTATGATCCTACAGCATTCCTTTGACCTTTTTATTTTCATATTCTGTGGACCAAGACACATATAAATTGTATTGCGGTCGCAATTAAATGAGCAATTCTTTTTTACCTCTTACATGAAAAAAACACATGTGATAAATGTATCTGGGCCACTTGGTGGCGGCTTTTTCAATTATAATTATAATAAAAAAAGATATAGATGTGTACATAAAGAAAGTAAAAAAATAATGTTGCACAAGGCCAGAAAAATATTGATTTAAATGTGAACAGCGAATTTAATTTGCATATATCAAGAATGCTCCACATGAGCCGCCAGCGTTGATAAGTTTTAAATTTCTGACAAGTTGTCGAGGGACGACGCATCATCGCTCAAGGCGCTCGTTAAGCTCCGGGAAAGTCAAGCGCTTCAGTCGAATCCGCCGAAGGGCCATAAAATATCAATGCCTGCCTTCTGCCAGCTCCAATTTAAGTCAAGGCGTGGCGTGAACTGCCTCCAAGGCATCCTCTGACGTACACTGTGAAATAAACATACATAGATTAGGAAAAAAATAATCTTATAATCTACAGAAATAACAATTTAAAATGTTATGTTTGGAACGCAAGCAAATGACTATAAATATATGTGAAAACCTTTTAATTTCAGTCAAGTTCCTAGGTCTTAGGGACTTCTTGAACAATTTCTGCAGGGCTAAAGCTAACCCATTTTCTTGGAGTCACACCTCTAAATGCCTCGTTCCGGAAATGTTTTTTTTCCTTTATATGCTGTTCATCAGTTCCAGTTCCAATGAACCCTTTACCCATGATTTGCAGACAGTCGAGTTGGCTTCTTGGCGCGATGAAACATTTTTCGAGAAAACATTCCGCCTGCGGCCAGCCCTATCCCCAGTTGCTTCTCATAAATGTTTTAACGGAGTGCCATTTTGAGACGAAGTGTCACTTGTCTAAAGACAACAGCATCACGCTCGTGTGCCTTCTTTTTTGCGAATGAAGACGTTCGTTATTTCCCCGCCGGGTTCTACTTAGAGAATTTTAATTTTGAAATGCCTCGCAGGACGAGTGTGGGTTGGCGTTGGGGTTGGGGAGAGAACTTTGGTATGTTCCTTGAGGTTTTAAGTGACACGACGACGAGTTAATATCATAAAAAATATTAAAATTGTGTCAAAAACAAGCTAAAGTCTTTGCTCAAAAGGGAGGAAGTGGGGAAAAAGTTACCAAAATGATGTCGTACGCATATGTTAGAATGTTTACAGACAGATTCCAACTCACTTAGGCAACTTTTTTGATGTGGGAGTAATTACGTAAAATTGCTCGACAATTCGGTTTACATACTTTGCTTTCACGAAATCAATTCTCCTCGACCGCATCACATAAATTAACCCAGCAAATCCGAGATAAATATCTATTAGCTTAGCGGGAGAAAAAAGTCAGTAAAATCTGCTGTGCCACACGCTGTAAGACATAAACCTCACACGCTGGCCGCACCCATGACTTTCATTAGAGCCGGAATTGTTTTTCCTACTTGCCTTGGCTTATTTATAGTAGTATGGCTTTGGGGGCGGTGGGGAGGTTCTCCTTTTGTTTCACTTTCTGGGCGATAATAAAAACGATGACGAGTATGATATGCATGTGTGGCAGCTCGGTTGGGCAATGAAACAGTCAAAGATAAATGGCTCAGAGACTGAATGCACTGCGGAAAATAAACTGGGGAATAATTTAGAATGTCAACTAAATTTTATGGATAAATTTGTTTATTTAGATGTTTTATTTTAAGAGAGTTTGTAACTACGACAATTCTATTTTAATTTAAACGGAACATAAATTACCATCAAAATCAAGCCACAGATTAACATATATTAAATAAATTAAATTATATGATAACATTTTCTGCTTATTTTCTTTAACTATAGCTTAAAGCTGTATCATATTTCTCAAATTATCAGTATCATAGTTGATAGGTAAATATTTTTTGCCCTGTGCGGCCAGCGAACTGGGATTCCAAGCAGTCCAATATCAAATCAGCCAGTGAAACTGAGTACAATGGCGGCGCACTTGATTTATGTTTATTATGTTGCCCTGCCAATAATATGGGCCACAGGATCCGGCCTTTCCTTTCTCACTCCCCCCCGCAAACAGGACTTGTTTATTACAAGACAATGGCGTTGACAACGGAAAGAAGCAAAGGCAAAGGGAAAAAGAAATATGGTGGCAGAAGCAGAAGCGTCGCGACTGGCAATTAATATTCCACTCGCTCGCTCTGTCAATAGTTAACTACTTATTTTCGTGGAAAACAGTCCGGCATTCAATCATTTATTCATTTCGCTTTCCGCATTCAAGTGGCATTCACATCGCGATGAGGGGACCTTGAAATGGGCTCCATTATGAGTCTGGTTCGCAGGGCTTGATTAATTGAAAATAAACCCGGTCCTAGACACTCGGATTCGGCAACAATGCCGGTCGTCATCGTCGGCATCATCAACTCAATGGGTGGAAAAAAAACTGAAACAAGAAAAACAGGGAAAAATCAGTGGCATAAGGAACCAACTGTGGCAACTATTAATGCCCATCGCTGTGCAGTGCATAACAATGCGGATGCACATGAAGGGGAAATGAAACTTTTGTGGTGCATCATCCAATGACGACAATGACATTGGCAGAACAAAACGAGACTCGTTCTGTGTGCAATAATTTTTAATCCGGCATTGTAGCACATGAATTTCCATAATTACTGGCAAAAGTTTCAGCTGCTGTCTTTTTTTTTTGGAGGGGCGCAGAGGCGCCTGCTAACCTTGAAACGAATTTAAAGCCCCCTTTGTGCACACACTCAACGGGTCGTATGCGTGATTTTTATGCAAATAACCAAACAATACGCAGCAAGCGGATCTCCAAACAAAGCCCGTCTTTCATATTTTTTATTTCTGGCTTCAAAAGGAAAGCGTCAGAGAGCGTTGGAGTGTGAAAACGCAGGCTTTAAATAAATTAAATGTAATGCGAGCTGTGTGTATGAATTGTTTTCAGGGGTATTCTAAAGGATACATTTTTGAGTTTTTGCATACTTTTAGGCCAATTAAATAACTTATATTTCATTAAACGTAAATCTATATTAAATATAAAATTAAACCAAAGTAATTATAGGAATTATCTCCTTAAAGCATGCATCCTTTATTCTTAAAGACCCCCGTTCATAGTGATCACAATGGCAAGAGGAATGACATTAATTAAGTTGCTGCACCCACTCAGATTTCCCTCCTGGCCAAGATCTACAAAAAAGTGTTAAATGTGTCTTGCCTTTTCTTCTTATTTTTTCTTCTGCCAAACCAGGACTCGCTGACTGATTGTCTCATTGTGACCAACAGACACACTGACTGACATCTGATGTTCATTGTCAAAAATGCATCACACCATCCCAACGTCGCAGCATCCCGGCATCAAAAGCTCAGCGGAGGGGAGAACTGTGCTAATTTGTTTTTTCACTTGGTGTCGTGTTTGTTTTTATGTGTTTTTTTTATGTCACGGCCAGCTGGGCAAAGCCAAAGCAAAAAGCGGCGAGAAAGCGCTGCAGCAGCCAAGTGGACAGACAGCATGTCAATCAAGCCCACGCTTTGGCCCAAAGAAAAAAGCCCGAAATGGTAAAAATGCAGAGAGAGAGAGAGAGCAGGCGACAGATGAAACGACGGCAGTGCAACAAAGTGTCTTCATTTGGCAGCCAGAAATTCTGAGGTCGCGGGAACAGTGGGGCAAGGGGTTATTCGGGGACCCTCCGGCGAGCCTTTGGATGTAACTGCTGCACCGAGTTATGAAAACAAAATTAATGCCAGGGGCAGCGGGGGTCAGCTTGGGAAGGCATCCCCCACTCAACAAGGGTGGTCTGCAGAGAAGAAAAATATGGGCTATATAGTATTTATAGAGAATTTCCAACTAAACTATTAACTAAATATTTCTAATTTATAAATTAGTAAATTGAGAGACTGATGGAAGCATTTCAGTAGCCTTGAAAACTGTTTTTTCTTCAATATTTCTCAAAACGGTTCACCCGAAGGGTTAATAATTTAAACACACTTTTCTTCCCGTGTGAGTAACAGCTTTCGTCCATCAAAGAACTTAGCTTTCGTTCTTTCATTCACATTTTTTGCACACTGCCGCTGATGCTGTTTCTGCTGGCGACCTTGTTAATGACAAACAATATACATAGTTTGTGCTATGCTTTTTCATCTGACAAATGGCCGCTCGGAGGCTTGAGGAGCCGTCTCCGAGCAAATTTACAGCATCAGGCGTTCGTCAGCAGCAGGACAGGACTTTTCCTCCATTTTGTCCACGGGACTCCTCATGTTGTCTGTGCCGGGTCATTTTATGTGCGCAATAAAAAAATGAAGCCGCTTCTCGTGCTTCTCGAGCAGGCAGCATAAATAGGCGAGTATTATAAACAAAATGAGTGCAGAGGACGAAAAAAAAACTAGAAAATTAAATCAGGAAAGTTCTACTAATAACTACTGACAAATTAAATTATATGTTTTATATTTTATACATTAACAAGCAATATTTTAAACATTAAATGTATCTTGTACTCATTTTCTTATTATTTTTTAAATGATAATATTATTATTTTTTAATATGAATTTGCAGTCTTTTCTAACTCTATAATTCCCCTTAGGCTTTCAATTAATCAAATTACCAACTATACCCTTTTAGTCCTGTAAACCGAAAGCTTTGAAATCAAGAAGCTACTCTTTAGGACTTTTTTGTCAGTGTACCAAGTTGGTTGCTAACCCCATTGCCTAGTTTTCTGCCCAACGGAAATGTCAACAGCAAGAACAACAACAGGCACAGCTTGCCTTTGGACTCATTTTTTATAGCTCGAATTATGCAAAAAATTTTCCGTCTTTTTATTGGCGTAACAAAAATGTTTTTAATACGCAATGGTCTGGAACCAGAGTGATAAGCTTAAATTACAAGCAAACCGTCCACAAACAACTGCAAGTAGATATTCAAGGAATATATCTATGTAGATATAAATGTATGTACATTTCTCCCTTTAGCAGTTTATTTTGCAGGCCAGGCAGCTGAGCTTTATTTCTATTTGAGGCCTGGCCAAAATTTCCCATAAAATATGGGTCAGCCCACTGTTGATTGAGTTCTGGTGGGGGCTCTGTGGCTCAGATTCTGGTCATTTGAACAGTCTGGCATGTGAATTAAGTTGTGAGCGGGTGTTGGCCCGGGAAAATGGAAAGATAATACAAACACAAGGGCAAAAAATGGGAAAAAAAGTAAAAGGGGGAAAAGTGAAAATGGAATAAACAAGAGATGGCTCTGTTTACTTGGCACGTGTTTGGACAAATTTGTTGCCTAGTTTTGAGGGCAACGGCAAAACTGTTAATATGATGGGAAAAAGAGGTAAGCCTTTCGAAGGTGTGAAAGCAGATGGCAAAGGATTTTATGGGGCAATTTTGGGGGAATATTTTATTATATGTACATAATTCAAGGCATTAGTTTTGCTTAAGAGCTCTATTTAAAACAATTTATAGAATTTATAGAATTTATACAATTTATAAGATGCAATTGAAATTAAATGTTGAAATACTAAAATACGATTTCGTTGCTCATTGAAAATTGAACTATACAAAAATTCATGCAGAAGCCAGACAATAAATGCAATTAAATCCTGCATACAAATAGGACCACGCTGGGAGCCCCAGTCGGAGGCTGTGTAATTTCATTGCATTCAATTACTTGCTAACAACAATAAAATCCTTGAACTGCTGGCCTCCACATCCTATTCTCCTCTAAACCACTTGGGCTGACCCACTTGAGCAGCCCAGCACTTGAAAATGAGTCTCCAAGGAGCGCGAGAGCCGAGTCACCGCAGTCCTCGGCTCCTGCCGCCATTGTCCTTGATGGTGTGCGCCATTTTATAATAATTGCAAGAATGGGGAGAAGTAAAGGAAGGAAGAGCTAGAGCCAGAGCCAGAGCCGGCTGGCTGAGGAGGCAGCGCCTAAAAACCAAATTGTAAGCGACCCTTAAGGACAATATTTCAACACAATTTTACACCCACGCATGAAATTTCGCGCCTTTTTTTGTATTTTCGCTGTTGGGGCGGGTGTGGCTAGGACGTACTTGTGAGTGCAGAAAATATCTCTTATATATAAAACTTGTTGTGATTTAATTTTTAGCTGTACGAACCTTTCCAGTACAAGTATATTATTCCACCAAGTATATTATTCTTGGTAAACAATTAATTCCTGCTCGTTAGAATAATATTTTGTTACAATTTAGATACAAAACCCACCCAAAGGTCAGGGTTGAACTTAGACATTTGATCGAGTAAAACAAAATTGAATTTCAGCTAAATGACATGTAATCAATTATAATGGAGTTTCAGGTAAATGACTCTGATTACAATTGAGGAATGCATTGCGTGCTATAAAATGGAATGCCACATAAAATTCGAAACTAAATGTTTATTGCAGATCGCATTTCTCAATTCTCTCTTTCAATAGGTGGAAATACAGAGAAATAACCACTCAAAAGACAAACAGACCACTATCAATATGGTTTTGGTCCATGCCACTTGTTCGGTTTTGCTCTTTCTGCGGCCACTACCAGATAGCAATCAACGGCAAAGCTAGCACTCAAGCCGCATCCACATCCACATCCGAACCGCCCTCCAATTCACAGGAACAATTCTCCCAAAATTTCACTCACAACCCTGGGGCGCAGCTTTGTTGGTTAGCACATGTAAAATGCCAAAAACTTTGAAAAGGAGCCAAAGCGATAGACATCAATTTGAAAAATGGGCCAAAAACAACAGGAACAACAAAAACCAAACACAACCGAACAATGGGCAACCCAAGAGCGAACCCGAAACAAGAAAATGTTATATTTTGGGATAAGGACATAGGGATACCTATCGATACACTGGGTCTGATCTACTTTGACCCTTCGGATTAAAGTCTATTGTACTAGTAACAAATAAAACCTTTTTGCTTTCGTATTATTATATTATTTCTTTAATAAGCATAGAATACTGAGTTATATCAAATAATTCAAACTAATATCCTTTGTAATGCTTACTCTAAGAGATAGCACAACCTTCGACGACGTATACTTAACGTTAGTTCTGTGCGGGAAATTTGAGCAGCATAAATTTTGACAGCCAGTTCACACACAGACAGACACATGAGATTGCCCTGGCCAGCAGGAAGCGGGCAATAAAAAACGTTACATGGCTGGCGTAGAGAGCAGGCTAACGGACACTCACTTGCACCCACACGTGGACACACTCCAACACACACCCACAAACACTCGCGCTCCTGGGCGATGGGTAAGCCATAACAAATGCTTAGCCATACGTCACTCATACGCCAGGTAGCCCGGCTGGATACGTAGCGAGCGTTAGTTACTCCTGGGCGGATGTGCACTGAAACAGCAACCTATATATAAATTTATAGTTTAAAATATTATTCTGCTTTCGGATTTATTTTTAGGTATTATTAAAAAATGAATATTGTTTAAAAAGTATGTGCAGAATAGGTTATTTTATCAGGGACCGTAATCATTTGTTATATTTGAAAAACTTAAATGGTAATGATTATTTTTCTCTAGTCATCAAGAATAATATTTAGACTGGAGGGAAAAATATACAAATGACTAATTAAAAAATTTTTTGATCTAAGTAAAATATAATTTCAAAAATAATGATTACTCATGATTTTTATTTTGTATCTGACAGATACACATGCCATGTATAAAAGATTGATCATTTTAAGCTCATTTCGTTCGCTTCGGTATCTGTGAGATACTTAGGTCTTAGAATTTCAATATAAAAATTATGACTAATAAATTTTAAAAAATGTCTTGATTTTTATATTTTAAAAATACAAACAACCATTATTTACCGTCCTGTATTACATAAAAATATTTAATAAATTGTCATAAAATGTGATTTTACACCCTGTCTTTACATTGCTGGTATTAATATTTTTGGCCTTGCTTTCCAGAATTTTTTTTTGGCTTTGGCTTTGGGAAAAAAGCCTTTAAACTAATTTAAATGAAATAAAAACCATTTAACGTGTTTTTCCATATTTATAAGCCATTTTTTCTCTTCGCACAGAAAGTCTTTTTATATAATAAAATAATTTATTTTGCAATGCCTTTTTTAAAAGGCATACTTTAAAAAAAGAAAGAACAACATATTAAAATAAACTACTTTACGCCAACGTTAATTAAATTAATTTTTTTCACAAACTTTTGTTTGGAAAAATAAAAAGTTTCTCTGTAGTCCTGGATGTGAGATGTGTCATGCGTACTCAAAATGAATGTCCTTCGTCGAACTGGCGTTACCAAAGTGCTGGCTAGCTGGGGGAAAATTCAATAAAAACAAATTGATTGCTCCGAAGGATTTGCGTGCATGCTAAAAGCCAAAGGTAAACACCATCTACTCTCGCCTGGTCCTGCTCCTGGTCGTGGTGCTCGGCTAAACCCCACCTTTATGTTAAGTGGCACCTGACAGATTGTCAGCAGCGGCAGGGCGACAAACAAACGCTGCCAGCTGACTTCCTGGATTCAGGATCCAGGATCCAGGATGGCCACCACCCCAAGCACGTCGGCCGATCAATATTTGGCCAGCGGCGAGGATTTATGCCAGCTCATTTGACTGCCTGCCCGCTCCTCCAGTCTTCCCTGACATCTTGATTTGGATGCGAGGAAGTCAATGCCGGCAGGCAGTCCCTGCTCCTATCCCAGCACAAATTCGAAAAGTAGAAAACCTCGTTTGTTGCTCATTTGATGTGCGCTCACGCATAATTCCATTGGACTTTCCGGGTGTGTTTCAAGTCGATTTATGTGAAGGACAGCAGAAGTTTGCTTTCGCCTTTCTGGCAAGGGGGCATAAAACACATTAAAGTCCCTTTTATGACCACCATAAAAGTCAAGTCAATTCGCCTGGTTTCGACCGCTTCGGCCTCGGAGAGTCTTGACCCTCGAGTAGAACACAGAAATATTGTACCAAAAAGGTAAACATTAAAAAATCATGAAATATCTAGTAGGCAGGCGGCGGCACTAACTTGGAATGCGTAAGTGATGATATTTCTTACGGACTTAAAATATAAGCCTAAGAAAAATGTTAAAGCAGTACGCGAAAATCTCCGCAAGATAGATGGGAGCCCCCCTCTGGGTAATATCCGATTTTTTCTGTTTCTATCCGGGGCATCAACAACCAATCAAGAGCCAAGGCTTGACACAGGAAAAAATAAAGCCAAATTAAGAAACATATTAATATCTAGACACAAAATTCTCCCGCAGAGTTTCCGGAAATTTGAAACCAAATTAATGTAGAATTCTAATTAGATTTAAAATCCTCGAAAACCCCTCTTTTCCTTGCATATTCTTACATTAACCTCGCAATACATTTATTTCAGTGCCCTAAGCACTCGCCTTCGCTCGACACGAGTCCTGCCTTCTCAGCCCACATTGAAATCCTCTATCACAGCAGGATTCATTCCGAATCCCGGCCACACGCACATACTCTAAAACCTTAGACAGATATCAGAAAACAATACAAATCCATGGCGTACAAATATAAACATTATTTAAATGTTTCCCAAAAAATATGCTACAGCAAAAACAAGAGGAAATCCGAGCGGACTGAAGGGAAGACAGGGGAATACAAATGCAAAGGCGGCAACAATAAAAAGTGGAACAGCGGCGGCGGGGGCAAAGGACGAAAACAAAAATCAAATAAATGGCAATTTAATACACTCAACATGCCATTTCATAGCTTTGGTTGTTGCTGCTGCTGCTTTTTGTGGAAATTGTTATTGAAGCAACATAAATTTGCCGCACGAGGCGTGTGGCGCAGTTATTTGAATATGGCTGCACAACAAAAGGATTCACACACACGCATGTGGGATATGCTGGATTTGCCAAAGGGTTTTACACCGAAATCAACCAAAATTAAATAAAACTCAAAAATTTGTAAATCTCTGTGCACTTGGGGAAAAAAGTGAAAACTCTACAAAATCTATAACAATTTTTAAAGAAACACTATAACTATAAATAAAGGATACAAAAATGAAAACTAGAACCTAAAAGTCTAGGGACTCTTCCAAAAATGTTCTATAAAAAACGAGCCTGACCTTTCCTCATTTTTATTTTGTTTAAATTTATTTTTTCCGAGTGAATGTGGGACTGTTTGCTGTGCCCTGTATGTGTGTGCGTTGTCCAATTTATTTTGTAAGCCGGCGAAAATGAAATAAAAATCTGTTGACCAGCCGCGATTGCCAATGCGATAACAGCGCCAACGGATACGGATATATAAAAGCGCAAAGGACGCACAGGACACCTACCGCCAGCACATTTTGCTTGGTATACTTTTCGGTGCGCCGTAATTTGCTTTATTTAATTTTGGCCACTCGTAAATCTGAGCAATCAGCGACAGAAGACAAACAGGCCCTGCACAATCAATTAGCACCAATTAAGGTGCTCAATGAGGCGGAGGACGTGATCCCAGATGCGGGTACATCGTCCTATCGTCCTCTATATATATGTAGCTATATATGGAATCCATTTGTAGTCGACTGCAGTTGCAAGTTCTTGCATTGTCCGTCATGCAAATGATAACTAATTAAATGCGAAATGGGGAAACTGCTGTTTGTGTTGGTCGTTTGGCTGGCGATGATGCCGTTTGCTCTAGCGCCTGCAAAGTTGTCGGGGCGTTGTGTCAACTTCTTGCACAGATAATGAGTTAATGAGTTTGCCAAAGTTCTTGCAGCACAAGTTGGCCAAGAAGAGGGGCTTGCAGCTGTCAACTGCCAAATGTGGCGGCGATGACTAAATGCTAAGGGGATTTCAATGTTTGCCATGTGAACTTGCCAAAGCGGGTTACGGAGGACATTTGCTAATTCCCCTTCAGCCATTTTCATTAATTAAGCGTATGCAGTTAGTTTGCTATTTCTCGAATCAAAAGCATAGCGGCGATACAATTTGATTGCCTTTTCTCCTTAAAGGGCTGAATTCAAAAGCACACTTTTATTCTATTGATTAATCCATAAAACAAAACCACATAAAATATATTTTAGTACAAAGCTTTATGAAGTCATAAAAATATCAAGGGAAAACCGAACTAGCACCAGCCGAGAAACAAAAAAACAAACTAAATTTATTGAGCCTTGAGCCTACGAACTCCGGCCAGGGACACAAAAAATATATATATTTAGAAATATATTTTCAAGGCACAACTTCAATTGTGCCAATAATTTTCGGAATTTATGGCACAACTTCTTGATATCGCATTGAAATTTTACGCACTACTTGCTGCAACCGGAAACTTTGACAATAAGCAGCAAAGCCAAAAAGCGCCGAATCCTTGGAATCCGGAATACACATAAAACAAAGCAAACGACCAGGCAAACAGTGGGTCACACACATTTTATGGGCCAACTCTGAACCGAGGGCACTTAAACCGCAACAAAGTTATACATATATATGTGTGTGTGTGTGCTTTGACTAAAATTCCTCCCCTCCAACTAAATCCATGCTTCTCATTCCATCTTTATACCAATCATACCACTCATATTGCCCACCCACCACATAAAATCAGGCGCCCGGGCTTTATGCGAATACTTTTCACAAATTTATTTATACAACTCGTTGCCTTTTAGGTACATTTAATGGCACCAAACTAATAAATGCCCAGCCTGAATTTTAATTAAGACATTTCCATTGACTCGTCCGAAATTTGCAATTGAAATGTGGCTGAATTGGCCTTATGAATATGTACTTGCCGGCCCATCAATAAGTCGCAGTAATAAATACAAATTGCCATTGATTTAATTACACCATGGTCACTCTCCTTTTGTGTGTGCCTATTAATTTTGCCAGGACACAAAATAGAGAGTGGTATTTTTCAATGAAACTATTGCCAATACTTGCCAAGCGTTAGATATAATTTTAATTAAAATTTTCAGCTTTGCCACAAAACTATTTCATTAGAGGCATATTTAAAATAACAGCCACAGGCGGAAGCCAACGAGATAAAGTAGGTTCAGAGCAGAATCAGGTGCAATTATAATAAAAAATATGAACTAGATTTTTGTATTTCATTTGCTTTAAATTCTAGTTATATGAAAAATGTATTTTTCATAAAGTTGTAAGATAATTGCTTTGATTGGTAGGTTTTTTATTTTAATTGTTTATGTTTTAGGGTTGCATATTCTATATTCACGCTATTTGTTTAAGTAAAAATTGACGTTGTTAATTAAATATCTTGGTTCTCCTCTGGTTAACCAGAGATTTGGCACTGAGGACAGCGAAACAATTCAATTTCATGCGCTCGTGTTATGAGCGCTTAATGAAGCCGCAAGCATTTCAACTTGCCGACCGCATAAAGTCACACGCCCGGCATTTTCACAAACCCTGCAGCCAGGCAGATGGCAGTTTATTAGCCAATTTAAGACAAAAGCTGCGACAGGCCACTCCAAGTCAACCCCATCTCCATGGCCAACCCCCTTCAGCCACCGCCTGTGGTGCGTTTTATGTGCTGCGATGAATTCTGGCCGCGTTTTTGCCGGGCTGCCATTCATTTAATGACTGAAGCACATACACACGCCCACACTTACACTGGAGGGATGACACCACCCACCGCCCCCTGAAAAAGTGCAACTGTTTAAGCTCCAAGGCTGCCCCACCTTCGGCGGGAACTGTGACAAGTGTTTGACTTTGTCTTTAGTTTTCCATGCGCTCGCTCGCCGCAGACTTTCCCGGGTCTTGGTAAGTGGCACTTTCTCGCTCTGGCATAACGTTAATTATACGACTCGTTGACCGTGCTATTAGTGCTCAGTTTCGGCTTGAAAATATATAAAACTTTGTCACACTTAACGCTCCGTCCCCCGAGGGCGCTTCCTTAACTTTTCCTCGGCTCTTGCCGAGGATTGTTGACTGCTCTGAAAGCCTGACATTAACAAAAGCTCTCCGTCTCTCCTTTCCAGGTATGTGAAGATTGTGGAACTGAGTGTGCAGCAAAAAGGTAAAATATTAATTGAATTACTCCGCCTGTTGGCCGCAAAGCCACATTCGCCACAGTCAGGCCAAATATTTGATAGAGGCAGCAGCTGGAAGCCGGAGTAAATTCAGCACACAGCCGCAGGCAGGATCCTGCCGTCCTGAAGGTCCTGCTGCCGATGCCAAAATGCAAATCAGTCAAACGCATTTCATGCATGCCTGGCACTTTGCCCCTTCTGCTGCCGGGAAAGCAGGCTAAGTGGAAATTACAAGGCGGACTCGAGCAGATAATGCAGGATGCCAAACCGCAGTCAGACAAAAGCGTTTCCAGAGTGCGGTTTACTTCCGAGAATTTTGCTAGCATCTCTTGCTTATTATTATTTGGGGGGTCAGGATGCGGCATCCGAAGATGTTTTTGAAGATGCAGCTTAGTTGCCGTTTTTCATGTTGAGGCACATCTAGAGTGGAAGCCTGGGAAAGTTTTCCTATTTTCAAATTTAATTTCGGTTCAAAAAGTACTCTCGAAATAGTTCTTCATTGTTGGGAATTTTCGTTAGAAATAATTGGGTGAACCCTTGATGGGAGTGTTATATATTTATAGATTAAATCCACTTGGAGATACGACAAGAAGAAGTTGATGTATTATTTAATTGTTTTATTGTAACTACAGAAATATATGTTTTAGTTATTGTTCTATAGCAACTTAGCTTATGACTGTTAATGTATTTTTACTTTTGTATTCTTATACAAATATATTTATAACAAATAAAAAACATCTAGAATTTTAAACATATTTTATTAGTTAGCTAAAAAGGTTTTTAATATTCTTATACACATTCTCATTAAACGATTCTTTAGGGCATACCAAGTTTTCACAGGCAAATGAAAACCCACTCAAAACTGCCGTTCAAGTATGTGTAAATTTTCCTTTATTTGCTTAACTTATTCCATATTCCGTATTTGTTTCACTTAAGGCCCTGGCATCGACAGCTTTTCGCACTTTGCCTGCACGAGTATTCCGCAGACACTGCTATTCTATCATTTATTATTAAATAATTGAATAAATGAAGAAGCACATTTGTGTGCAAAGCAAGCTAAATTTATAATTGCGGCTGCCTGGCTGCTGTTGCGGTTAATGAGACTGCCAGCCGGCGGTTGAGGTTGACCTGCCGATACGGCACCACAGATAGCACGGACGCACCCATGTCCCTATATCCTTTTCGCACGTGGCAGCCACCTGGGATTCGGTATAGTTTATACGGGTTCCTTTTCATTAGATTGCATAATCTTTGGCAGACACAGGACCCGAAGCTGTGGCTGCGTGTGTGTATAAGTTTTGCCTTTGTAATATTTCATTTTGCCAGCAAGAATCCTTAATTATTTACGAGCCAACGATACACACAAACGCACTTAGGAGCGGAAAGGATGCTTGCAACTTTAGCCAAATAATTGAATATTTAAGTTGCATCCAGCTGGGTGGCTACAAAGTCTCAGCAATCAGCTAATATTTATTGGTATCTTACAGATACATGCCCTTTGTAATCACAAGATAAAGCAGCAGCTGCCGTCTCATGTTTTCAATTTGCATGTTATTTTAATGAAGTGAGTGCGGTGCGTTTATTTTAATCCTTTGTCGAATGACATTAATATAGATTGCCACAACTACAGATACATATCTGCAGGGGGGTGTGCCGCCTAACCGCTTTCAAATATATTCATAGAGCCTGCCCCAATTCGCCATCAATGTGTCACTTTAAATTTGAAAGCTTCTTAAAAACTTGAACCCATAAAACTCTGCTCCACAAAATACGAGTGTGATACAAAAGTTAAACACACGTGGCCAGGACAAAAACCACCTCCTCCGAAGAGGAAAAGTAAAATTGAAGGAGAGGAGAAGAGAAGAAAACATTCAAATCGTTGCAAAAATCAGGCCAAGCTCGTGCACCCGTGCTCTCGTGCCTTCATTTTCCGGGCAGACAAGCGTCGGATACGGATACGGATTGGGGTTTCTGGTGCGCCACAGCCACAGTGCGGGAATATCTATGCCACTCTACATATTATTTTTGTTTATTTTCCAGGTCTTTGGGGAAGCATAAATAATAAGCAGCTGCATTTGCCATCGGAAAAGCTGAAATTCTGTGCGGCTGCGTTAAATATTTATCCGTTGCGTGGCTGCTTTAGCGCGTGACAAATATAATAGCATCACTTCTGATGCTGACATGGACCGGCGTGGTCTGTTTTGGGTGATTAAATGGCTAAGTGCACTGGACAGATCCCTAACCTCACAAGCTGTAATTCGGGCTAAAGTATTTATTTGTAGGAGTTTTGAAAATAATATTGTTAAGCACATCGATCATTGAAAATGTTTACTAAATATTAACGAATTTAGTAATACGAACTTTATTTTTAAACATTCAACAACACCTTTGAGGGCTTACATAGTCTAGTTTTATAGGTATACAATTTTCATAAGTTTGTCTCGGTGTCTACCCTCCGGTTCCCATCTTTAGATACTACACGCCCTGTCTGGTTTCTGGGAATTGTGCGTGCTTCACATGCAAATGCTATTAGGGTGTTTGGCCGCCGGCGTGTCTGCGCTTTAATTATGCTGCAAACTTGCCGCACTCGATACGGCCGGAGAGGACTGAAAAGCAGTGTGCAGGGCAGCATTTATAAGCGTATGCCCTGGCCACAATTAGCAAAAGTTGCTGCAGGTGCTTTATGCACAAGGTGTCCTCGGACAGGGAGGAGCTTATTCCCTCAGTCACCACTTTGAAAATAACCCTCCTGGCTGCTGTTATATCTGTATTTTCATCGGAACCGCCCCTCCTCCACAGCTTGGCACATAATGAAACTTGATTTAGCTGACAGCAAAAAGTCACGTACAATGGTGCGTATTAGTAATCTTGTGTTAACTTTGTTAGCAAGCACTTGAGCATGTCGCAACGGAAAAGTTCCTTCCACAGATACATACATACATGCATACATGAACGAAGGGAAAAACCAAATATATAGTAAAAATACACAAGTGTGTGAGTACCGGTTTGTGCATCCTAACTGGGTTAGTGCATAGTTTCATAAACTTGACCAACTTGATTGACAAAAGGTTGCCTTCAAGCGCACCAGATAGTGACTAGTTCCGACTTTAAAATGTGAAATAAAATTGAATTCATGCTTTTGGAATTTGTGCACTTTATTTAATATGGGGGAACATTCCTAAGGCTATCAAATAAACAGAGAAAATATGAAATGCATTTGTCATATGAGTAAAAATGAAAACTTGTAGGAACTAGATAATACAAAATAATCGAAAAATTTCTGTTTATTTAATAGATACATAATTGTAAAAAAAAAACGTATTTCTTCAGTAATATTTATTTTGTTAAATTTAAAGCTATAATTTTGAACGAAAGATTAAAAGTGTGGTGCGCAGAAGAGGATATTTCTTTTCTTTTTTGCTGAATATATTTTTCTTTTATTTAATTTCATGGTTTCTTATCAGGAAAGCCTTCAGAATAATTGGCCAGGTTTCTATTCACCTAATTTTTATTAATTTAGGTGAGGAGGGTCTGAGCTGGCCCTTTTATTGAGTTTATTACCGATAGACCGCCGGGTCGTAAAAGTTTCTTTTTCTACATTTACGAGGAAGCAAGGCTATGTATACAGTAAATGCTCGTTATTATTTATACCACATTTCTAGAAAATTTTTTAAATACAAAACAGAATAAATATAATGTATGTATATAAGTAAAAAATATAATGTCTTAAAAAATATAATATATTAAAAATAAAAAGCTTTTATCTGAAATTTAAGCAGCTGATTTGCTCTAAAAAGTACATTGCAACGGGTACAGTCCTACGAAGATACACACATCCCGTTGTCTCTTAACTTCGAGTCCTTACTGTATATATTCTGTACACCTCCAAGTTGGGGGCAATTGCATGTGGACCAGCGTTTTGTCCGGCGTAATTGCTACACGCATTCGACGTCCATTTGACTGCCCGGCCACTTGGGCTGAAGCTAATAGAATTAGAACATAAACCGCTTTATTGTCGGAAGTTATATACGCCATATATATACTGGCTGAACAAAGCACTTTTATGACAGCTCGCCGATTTGCTCGTCCTGGAAATTGACGCAAAACTTTGAGGCTCGGATGTACATCATTAAATTCAACGCTTGGTTTTGCATACATGTGTGTGTGTGTGTTTCTAGGCTTGTGTGTAAGTGGGCGGTGGGTGGGCGGAGCTAGGCTGGTCAAGCCATAAAAAATGAAACTCATTTCGGGCAGGAAAATTGCGCGCTCAGTTGACGCACTGCAGGTGCGGCACATCACACGGGAGATTTTCCCGGCTGTTTTTGTAGGAAATCGCTCTTTACGATTGTTAGGCTGCTTATGCTTGGCTGACAAAGAAAAATGTATGAATATCATATAGGGTATAGGGTACCACAGGAATTATATAGAAAAAAAAACAGCAAAGAGTACTTTCAGCTAAACTAAATTTAATTTAAAAGAAGATACTTATGATGTTACGACCTTGTTAACGTCTTATAAATAAATAAATAAAAATTTTGACAATTCGAGAATTATTAAGCTAATCAGCAATTTAGCAATAATATTATGCAATATTTTAATTATTTCTAGTCTATTTTCAGCTTTACCTCATTACCATGAAGCTAAAACTTGAAGCTATTGCGAATTAAATATTTTAATAATTCTAATTATTCCACTCACTGCCATAAAGTACATTATCACCCATCCCGAAAAGTTAGGAACTTGCTAATTATCCAGACAGCTTTGCCCAACTTTGCGCCTAATTAATGCCCCAGCTCAACTATAGTATTCCCAGTGGAATATGTGTTGCCAGTTTCAGCATTTAAAAGCTCAGACGAACATAAACCAATTTAATTTATGGAGAAAATGTATCACAAAATGTGACTTTATTTAGGGGATATAAATGAATATTAAATTATACGAATTTTGCGTGCTTCTCCGATTTTAATTTGTAATGAAAGCGACGACGAACGGCGTTGATACAGCAGAGAGCAAACAACAATTCCCACGTATAGCCTTAAAAGATTTCACTTTGTTATGCAATTCCCAGCCAGAAAATGGGGGGCAGCAAATTAGACAGGAAGGAAAATGAACAGAGAGAAGAGCAGAGGAAAAATTGGCAATATCAAGACCAGCCAAAACAGTAATGCCACCAAAAAACAACTGGGGAAAACAGAAAATGCCCAGAAAAACGAAGGCAAACAGGAAAAAAAATAAGAACAAAAAAATTCAAACAAATTTCGTGTTCCCAGCAAACTAAGGTCCCTGGCCCGAGGGAATTAAATGGCAAAAGCAGGCATAGCCTGGCAGCCAGAAGAAAAGCAGAAGCGGGCTAGTAATTATCAGGGAAACTGCAGGCAAACTGTGAACCAGGATAACTGGCAACGCTGAATAGCTTTAAGGATGAATGGGGAGCTAGCACGCTGTGTATGAAATCAAATATTGCTAAACTAGAAACCTGCACGAAAATCGTCTAATATAAAACTCATTATAAATCTTAGAAAATATATATCCAAAAATAATTCACTGAAGAAAATAAAACGAGACAAATAAAATAGGTTTTTTTCTTAATTACGAAGCAAAATGGTTTAATTTACCCTTGAATTATTTTTACCAAGTCCTTTTGCCATTGCCTGTGTTATATAAACCAAATTTCTTATATAATTTACCTACAGAAATTCCAAGTTAATCTTCTGAACTTAATTTTCTAATCTCGTGTATTTAGGGAATTATTTTTCACAATGTTTTAAATTGCTCGAAGCCCGGACAAAATCTCGCCGAAGCCCCACACACATGCACAACTCGAATCTGGAGCGTGAAAAATCAGCGACACTTGTGCTCCCTTTGGCTTGTTAGCCATCAGCATCTGTTGCCGTGGAATGTGGGTAACGCCCCAGAAAGCGGCCCCCAGGCTGAGTTCCACTTCCTGCTTTTCTTTTTTTTGTGTTGCAACGGTTGGGTGGGCGATGGCAGGCCGTGGGAGGATAGATGGTGGGAGGCTGCGCTAACAAGATTCGACATTTGAACGAGAGTAATCCATCAGCCAACGTTGAGTACAAAAATGGATTAAGAAGAAATGAGAGTGTGTGCGCTGTGTAGTGGAGAAGGTTTCAGTTTCATATCGGGCCTCCGGTTTTTCCATCCTCTTTTTAAATCGCTTTTAATGTGCGGCATTTGGTCTCGTTTTTTGCCTTCTCCGTAACTGGGATGTGCTTCATTTTTCACAATGGAATGAAAGTTCAATTATTTGATTTGACAGGCCCTGCCAGGAACTGGCATCAAAGAGCGAAGGCTGCGAGCATCAGATTTATTCGCACACAAACAATCACCAGCCACCGAAGCGACTGCCACAACGTATTTTATATCGAACATGACTTTGACTGCACAATTGAAGTGTAATTTATTAACTTCCCCTCATGCGAAATGAGTTTTTCTCGTTTCAGTAAAATCGATAAGGAAAATTCCTTGTCAATGCTTCAAAACAATTGAGTAGAGGGTAGAAAATTGGGTTCAAAAGATACATATACAGCAGCTTTAAGCCACATGGCGTTCCCGTTTAGTTATATAGAAATATGTAAGTTATATTACAGTATCTCTAAAGTTTATTTGTAACCTATCATATTTAAAGGTAATACTTTCTCAAAGTGTAAATGGAATCCCTTTTTACTGCAGTCTCCCTTTAAAAGGTAGAAAGTTTGATTAACCTCTGCAAATTAAGGTGGAATACTCAAATCCCGATATCTATCCTATTGCTACCCTCATGAGTGTGTGAGCTGTGTATTTGATGACTTCGGTTTACGATAAAGGCGAACCCATAAACAACACACTCAGCCGGTTGATAGTCCATAAGCCCAATGCCGCAGCACATATCCCATCCAGCCACCTTTTCCATGGAGTTGGCAACAAATTTTAATGAGCGGGCTCAGCCCATCTGCGGGTTCATTTCTGGGCTCAGCCCGCAGCCAAATAAAATGCCACCCTGCTGCGGTTTGCTCGCCCGAAACAAAAACTGTTAGATTTTATTTGTTTTGTGGGCGATAAGTGGTTGACAATGTAGATTTTGCTTTACAAACAGTAAGCCGAAACATGTTAAATAAATTCCAAGTTGGCAGTTTAATGATTTGGAGAGGGAATCACATTCAGTGCGTGGTTAAAGCCTTAATTTTTCGTTTGAATGTGGCTTCTAAATAAATATGAAACAGAAATTGTGGTAAACAATTTTAAATTTCAAGATTTGTATTATATATCTTATAATATATATAAAATATACCTTTATTAAAGTTCCCGATTCAGCATACGCGTCGGTCTTCGACCTCAGTCGCGTATATATCGCGATATCAACAATCTGTCTGATGCCCCAGTCCAATCCTATTCGATTCTCATCAATTCTCAGCGAGTCAAAGGCCCCCAGCCAGCCCAATCACACACCCAATCGAAATTCCAAGTGTGAGAACCAATTTGCGACTATTAAACGGGCACCAGAAACACAAGCAGCCGAGTAATCCAAAAAGGGATCGGATCGAAAGAGAAAGAATGGAAGCGGAGCCGAGGCATCTGCTGTGCAATGCATTTTCTGGGTGGTGGGCGTTGGATTCAGACCAGATTTGAATGGCAGCAAAGCCAAAACGAGCAGTCAAGTGGGTGCTTCGTATGAATGTGTGTGTGTGTGTATCTGTGTGTGCATGTGGAAGCCAATCCCGAAGAACGCGACAGGAGGAGCGACACTGGGAGAAGTACCATAAGGTAACATAATCCTTACCTGAGGCAAAGTTCCTGCTAGCTAGTTCCTGCTAGCCAAAAAGCTTATCTTTTTTTATAGCCTCTTAACTTTGTAAGAAGAATTATTTGCTAAGAAACATTTAGCAGTTGTAACTTTTTTTCTAAGTGTAACTGAGCTACGAGTACAAATTGCAGTACTTGTATCAAGATACATTCGAAGAACGACCGAACAACTGAAGCAGAAAGTTTGAATGGTTCAGAGGAGAAAGCAGAGAAAGGCAGTCTCAAAATATTTGCATAGGTGACTCTCCCCCCGGTGGCCGTCACTTGTTGGCCCCCACTTTCCTGTTTGCTCGCACATTGATATGCTTTTGGCCTTCTGTCGGCACTAAATGCCAGGCAGAGCCCTTAAAGGCAATGAAAATCCGTTCTCGCCGTTGCGCTGCCTAAATAGTTAAACACAAAATCCCCGCGCAGAGAAATTGAGGGATGCCTCAGAGCGGCTAGGTGGGGTGAGTGCCTAGTCTTACTTTGACATTTGTTTGACTTTGCCAGTTGGCCTAACACAAAGGCTGCAGGAGCTCCAGCTCCAGGATTGTGTGCATTTTAGCGGAGTTTTTAGGGGTAAAAAGCTACTAACAGAACCCAAGTCATGTTTAAGTTTGACGAAGGAAAAGGGAAGACACGAGAAGGGTTGCTGGGTGTGTTTCAACAAATATTTCGTAGTTAATATGTACTCTACATGGGAGAATAAATTCAAAACAATATTATTTTCTATACTTTTATAGCTATAAATATAATTTTTGAAGAATATGTAGTCAATATTCAACATTTTTGAAGAACTTTTTAAATTTATAAAACGAAATTAGTTTCTGAAATGAAAAAAACATCTTTTAAGATTTTGTTTAGTCTTTTAATTCGATTGAATAAAAATAAATACTCCTTTAATATAAATTATTTACTAAAAAGAGTATTGTGAGATTCGTTTCCTGCCTTTTATTGCCACCTCCGTAGCTCCTTTAAGCTCACATTAACAAGCACACTCCCTGACGCTTGGCCAGGAGGTCGCACGTTGCGTATACGCCCCGTCTTACACTCACATCCCACCTGGCTGCTTGTTTTGGCAAAAACTGTTTGCTGGCTGTGGAAACTAATTAAAATATGCACAACTTGCCAAAATACTTATAAGCAACACATGTGTGTGTGTGGGTCTGAGGCGCGGAAGAAGCCACACGGCGTGGCATGCAGAAAATGTTGGTAAACGCCGCTTTTGCAGTTTTTTGTAATTTTCCACTCAACAGATTTCCCAGCTCCCCTTGCTTCTTTCACTTCTCTATGCCGTTTAAAAAAATGTTGAGAACTCGGTGGGGTGGGGGAAAATGGGCGTGGAAAATGCTCGGAGCAAGATGCCTTAACAACAAATAGTTTATTTATGCGCTTATTCTTCGTTATATATGCACGTTCATTTCGTGTTGCCGTTGCCCAAAAAAATGGGAATTAATTTAAATTTCCTTCCCGGTTTATGCTTAGTTTCAGCCAAGAGTGCAGGATTTAATGCATGAAGGGGATTTATAAGGCTATGCACATGGTATCTGAGATGGGAAGCGCATCTCATGTGAATACTTTAATGGCTCTAAGAGGACAGAAAAAAAAAGAATTCTAAAGTGGTTTCAAAATCTTTGTAATCTCTGTTATTTTGTCCTCTAGCTGGGAATAGCTTTCTCTCACTTCCTCTCGGCTTGCTGAACAAATATTCTGTTCACCTTTCGCACTCGGCCCTTAGGCAAAAGTCGTCTGCTGTTTGTGCCAAAAATTTTAACTAATTTTCTTGTTTTCGTGCTATGGAGACCAAATAAAGGCGAAAAACTTGCATAAGACTTTCACGATAAACTTTCCTGGAGGGACAATTAAAAAGATTTGTTTTCATGCTTAAATATTGTTTTCCCGCACCGAAACTGCATGCATTTGCTGGCGGAGATCCTTTCGCTTTAAAGCCACCTGCTACACGATAATTTAATTGAATGTGCCAGCCGAGAGGGGAAAGAGTGGCGAGTAATTAAAGTCAACCGGTGGAGGGAGCAGCGTTCAAATTAAGCCGAAACAATTTCGGATGCCTTTGTTTATGCCATCGTTATGCCAAACTTCCAACTGGGCCGAGCGCCACAGCAAGCCCAGCCACTTGACGCCTAATGACCAATTTAATGGGAAGGCGGAAGGCTCCGTAGCGCTGTGTGTCCAGAGAACATTTGCAAATGGAATGGCCTGAACAATGGCAGGGAACGAGCTGGGGGATAGGAGCGTGGCCTGGCGGAGCAATTCGACCGCCTGCCGATTACCTGTTCGGGGTTGTTAATTAAGTTTATTCAGCCTAAATGTTATGGCAAAGTTTTCTATTACCGAGCCGGGAGAGACCGGCACACGACTCCTAATGAGACACGTAGGCGTATGAGTAACGCAGTCAAACAGGTGAATTTACGGGACAGACGACGTGACACAGTGAACACAACACTCAGACGAAACAATGGGGGCGTATGCGTAATGCACAGGATAATCACCTGCCTTGTCCTGTCCTAGGCAGTGCTCTCGTTCGCGTTCCTCCCCTTAATTATTGCCCAGCCGCGAGGCGTAAATACTTCGTCGGCCATCAACAATTCTCGGGCATGCTGCTGCGCACCTAAAATATGTATGAAACTCGATCGGGGAATTGAAAAAAAATTCCTGCCCAAATATATATTCCATCTAACAAATTTGCAGCCAAAAGTTACTGAACCAAGGGGGAAAGCAGCTACAACTTGGCTTAGCGTGTAATACCATCCGTAACCCAGAAGCCGCCGACCCCACCCACCCACTCGTATCTATGAAATTCGAGACTTTTTCTAGCTGGTGCTCGCAACTTTCACTGCTTGAAAGTTTTCGCACATGAGCTTCAAATTGCGCGTATCCCCCCCAAGGGAAAATGCTGGGAATGGCGAATGAATGGGAAATGGGGAGGGCCCCAAACTGAAATCGAAAATTGTTTGCCAAGCGAAGCGCTTAGCTAAATGTCTTCCGTGCCAGTTCTCCATTGGGAGGATGTCGATTGTTGTGGAAACCGGAGAAGGCAGTGTAGCCAGTGAGGCACTGGGCTGGGCGGCATGAGAAACAGGATAAGGAGAAGCTAGAGCTCTGGGCATACAGGATGAAGGGGAGCGAGCTCAGAGCAGAGCAGGTGCACTCCTCGCCCGCCCATTAAAACGAACGACAAGTGCAAACATGGAGTTTCCCCACACAGAGAGAAATATTACTGTGAGCAAACAGATTTCAAACTAAACTCCTAAGCCTGTCGAATATCCGATTTTAGGAGAGTAAGTTGTAGAATATATTTGCTGTGGAAAAAGTATGTTTGACTTCCTTAGATTCAAAATAAACCCGAATAAAATTAAATATAAATAATTTACGTTTACTCCATCTGGGCTTTCTTTGCTTCTTACATTTTACACAAATTTCAGATTTTCTTTCCCTGCACCCGGGAACCAATTCGAAAGTCCCAGAGACCGTGCCACAGTGCTGTATTTACATGCAGACAATATGAAGCAGTCGTATATGTTTATAACATCCGCAAATTGTTGAAGATAACAATTATTGTGCATTGAAAGCAAAGCTAGAATGGTTGAGGGGGCAGCTGTGGAGCAGTGGTAGCCGGAAATGACAGTTTACGGAAACACACAAAGCCAACGAGGACGGCAGGACCAAGGACCAGGACGGACACAAAGCCAGGCCCAAATAGCCTGGAGATGTGCCATTAGGTTGGCAGCAACTACACACTCGGCCCCGCAAAGTTCGCCCACGTTGTGGCTAAGCAGATTTTGTATTATTATTTTTTTTCCTGCTCTTCTGCTGTAAATTTTGCAACTTGTCTGGGGATAACTATTTCACCTTTACAACTACTGCTGCTGCTGGTACTGCTGTCTCCCCAGGTGTTGCTCATTAGTGTAACAGGCTTTCCTGTGCGGTTAAGTTGAGATTGTTCAGATTGAAATATTACTGGCTAAGACTCCGGCTTACAGCATGAGGTCGAAACTCAATTAGGGACCAGCTGGGGATTTGCTGTGCTCGGTAAATAGATATTAAAGCTGACAATGGGTTTCTGTACAGATTTTCCTTGATATGTGTCACCAGTTTCGGTATATCTTTCTTTGGATAAATAATTTTACTTAATGCAGAACACAGGAAAGATTTCTTCAGGTGTCCTCTAAAGGATGAAGAATTGTAAAGAATGAGATCGTCCTTGTCGTAAAAAAATATCTTGTCCATTAAACTTGTTTATTTTTTAACCCCCCATTCCGACTTGACCTAATTGATTCCCATTGTCTGGTCCGGAATCACTTTCTCCCTGCCAAATGAAGCCTTTATCCTTGACTATTTCCCATCACTGACATCGCTGAAAGGTCAATTACGGCTCAGATGTCTTGGCCATTGTTTCGGCCTGCGCTTATGTAACTCCATCCAGCGCCGACCTTGCATTATTTAGACAGGATGATGATTCGCCCTTGCATATTTATAAGGCGGAGCGAACAAGCAAATGTATTAACTAAGTGGGCAAAAACAAAGCCAAAAGCGAAACAAAATGGCTGGCTTCGAATGCTCCTATGACCGCACATACACAAAGGATCCAAGGACCTGGGGACCAAGAGCGGCAAAGGACCCGTTGTCATATCGCGCCAGCAACGCCCTCATTGAGTAAACATTGAGTCAACACTTCCGCCGAGATAACATCAACATGGCGCCAACATTATGGAAGGGCCGAAAGCGATGGCCAAATAGATATTCCATTGCAGATAACATGAGCCAAAAGACAAAGGCGAGGACGAAGCAGAAGCAGAAGTCCGGGGGAAAACCAGAGCGCTTAGCTCTTGGCCAGCGATTTTTACCCAATAAATTATTTTATCTACCATTTCGGGCAAACAAAAACAAATACGCCGCATCAAGGCCGAGCCACGTGGCATAAAATGGAATTAGGAACGCATTGACAGACACACAGAGAGCCGCAAAAAGAGACATACACAAACCCACACAGAATTGCGGCGGCTGTTTATGAAAACGTCATTAAAATACCCCTAAGAGCATATACGCTCGTAGTTCCCTGCCACATCCAGTAAAAGTAATCCTGAACAAAGCCAAGGGCAGTCCTCTGGCTTGGATGGAAATTAATTAAGACTAACACGCTCAGCCGGGATGAATATTTAGGAGCCTGCGTCCCTTGGCTTGTGCGCTGCAAATTGATTTTCATTTGAAATTGTCGCCTTAAGTGTGATGGACTGCCAGGATGATAACAATCCGAAGTAAATTATGCTGCAAGCCAAGATTTAGCTTAGTTGGCATTGCTTTCGGGTAGAGTTATTTATATTTATACAGCTGATATAAGGTTGCATTCACAATTGATAACTTACTAGACAATTCTTTTAAATATAAATTATTTCCTGTGTCCAATTATATATATAAAAAGTTGTTTATTTTGTTACCATTTTCTTCTTGCTGATAAAATGATATTACTTTTAGAGGTTACGACAATGTGTAATCGTCTGTGACTAAGTCTTTAGTTTCTATATCTACCTCCATTTACTCCTTGCCAACTCTCTTCGCTTGTGTTCTCTCTCGCCTCATTATTTAGTCTGGTTTGGCTCACGGGGCGTATGCGTAATGTCTTCGTTTGCCATTGTGTGTGCGTGGCTGTCGCCTACGTCATTGTCGTCAATTATTTTTGCATGTGTGCTGTTACGTAATGGCGTAATGTTGCTTTAATATCATTATTTTGCCATTTGCTGTCGGTGACCCCCCAAGGGAAAATTATTTAATGCGACGCCAAATAACGAATTCAATTTGCGATTTTGGGGCAAGGACGAAAAAATACTGGAACGAAGGCAACCGAAAGGAGGCTGGGAAGTGATGGCTCCCAAATTATTTGCCAATATTAAACGATAATTTATTTCCAACTCGGCCGAAAATTTGCCTTCGGAATTTGTTTAGCCGCGAGCACGAAATTTATGCGCATGCAGGGAAGACAGCATTGTAAAATCGGATGGAAATTAATTTCCCATGCATTTGCCGGGGCCAATTGTGCGAAAAATTTATTGCTCCAGCTAATGTTTGCTCTAAGGAAAAATTCATGTGTATTAGAGTTGTGCGTGTGTGCCAATCGAATTCGAAGGATTTCAAATGTCAAAGAACTTTGCATAATTTAAACACTTTGCGATTGCGTTTTCCCCCTCAGATTACACCTTTGAGTAAATTCCAAATTTAAGAGTAAATTTATTGTCTGCAATAGAATTTGTACATTTTCAGATTAAAGCCAATTTATTATGGCAGCGATAGCGACTGAATAATTCATTCCATTTCGATTGTCTTCGGGCGGAGTAAAGGTAAAAATTGGTTATGAAATTTTAACGAGGCCTTCGTTTGCATAAGGATAACAATAATTTCCCATCTGCAGTTGAGATGATGCATCATTTCGCATATTTAATTTTAAACAACATTTATGCTAATATTTAACACCCCTTTGAGCCGCTTTAAGACTTGAGCAAGAAACTATTTTCCCGCACTTTCTTCCCATTTCTTAAAATGCAGAAGGATTATAATTTCCGCCAAGTGTTTTTTATCCCCACCACTTTTCCGAGACGCTTCCTTATTTTCTTCTCGTTGACTTGTCAGTTGTGCTCTTCCTGATGAAAGTCAGTTTAATTTCTGCGGCAGTTGTTGTGGAAAACCATTGTTTTTTCCCATTTTCCGGGCAGAGGATGGCGATGGCGAGAAGTTATGTACTCGTATACATAAATAAAGAAGTGGGCGAGCAGAAAAAATTATAAGCCTTTGTTCGTCGGATAGTCAGCATAATGAAACCCTAAAATGCAGCATAAAGAAGATAGCCCATTAGGGCAATGAAGAGACGTCGGAGGAATAAGTAGAGAAAGAATTGCGATAAAAAAGTGTGTGTGGAAGAGAGAGAGTTTTCTTCTTTGAATATTATTATCAGGAGACGAACTCTGACATGCAAAATGCATTTAGCTAAACTAAAAACGTAGTTAAAAAGTCGCATTATTTCCCATCACTCGGAAACTTCACCATCGCACTTAATTCTTTGTTTTCCAGTTCTTCTTTGGTGTCCCAACTCTTCTTCAGATTGCATTTTTCGCTCATATTTTCTTAGAGAGAATTTCCCCACATTTTTGCATAAATTAGCATGAAAAATTACAGTTTCAGTTGGTTCAAGTATCTGTCAACTCGTTGGTCTCCCTGTACTTTCTCCTCTATGCAAAAATATTAGTTTTTTGTTTCCGAATTCAAGCCATGTGTTGCGTGATATTATTCAACGGTCGACGAATTCTACTAAATAATTACTAGGGAAATTCACAAAAACTGCTCAAGCCTGGAGCAACTAGAATTCTATATCTGGCCTGCCTTTATATCTTAGCATGGAGCAACCAGGGCCAAAAAGCCATTTCCTTCGTCCACTATCTCTTTTTTGCCCTGCCTGCTTTTGGCTGGGTATTCTCATACCCACTTAAGCAGGGGGAAGGCAAGACAGTCATTTCAATAAACTCAAATAACAATGCCCAGGCAAGTAAGTCAGAAACATTTTCATTTCCATTTCCAGCCAGACAACTGCTAAACAATTTTCCCACCCACGCCCTGGCCACCTTCTCTCCGGCAACGCATTCTTTTCCCTTTGCTCTGCCTTTGCCTTTGGATTTGGATTTCTTTTTATATTTGTGAAGATTCCTTCGTTTCGGTTGCTTTCCACAACTCAGCAAAGCACCAAAACTGATTAAATTTCCGGAAATACAAGTCTGTGAACGTATCGAATCGATATACTATAAAGAAGCCATTTCTTCCCACATGCGGGCTCCGAGATGGGAGCATTGAATATAAAGCATACGCAACGTTGCCGTCTTTCCAACTTTCGTTTAGTTTATCGCACAAAAATAAAAACGGAAAAAATACAATATAATTGGAGTTTCTGCCATTCATTTGTAAAATTTTGTGAGTTAATTGAAGTGCTTAAACCTATAAAAAATGCGTAATATATTTATCGGGGAAATCTCTGTACTGTTTGTGCTCTAATACGTTTGAGTGTGTAACCCAAATATATAATACCCAGAAAAGACAAATTAAGGCAGGAGAAATCTGAACAAACAAATATCCATTACACCTAAGGATTGACCTAACTTTGAACTTTATTGCCCATTGTCTGACCTGCCCCCGCTGCCCCTTTTCTAATTGCTTGGCCCACAATTCTTAATTTAGTTGTGCTACTTAAGCAGTTTAATGCCGAGGCGGCCACGACTGCTCCTCGTCCGAGCCGCCCTTTCATCCGCCACTGTTGGAGCCGCCTTCGCCTCGAAAGACAAATTAATGACCCTCGGACCGGGCTGCGGCTGCGGATGCGGATGCTCCGTCTTGGTGGCGCTGAATTTATGGCACAAAGAGCACGAAAAAAGTTGCGGCAAGACGGAAATTGCGGCCAGTTGCAAAGTCAAGAGACTACTTCTCGTTGGAGATGTAATTCCACGACCCGGCTTCTCCCTCGCTCCCCCGCCGGTCCGCTTCCATGATAAAACGTTTTCCATAGCAATTCCCTGGGTCGCTTATCGCGTTTTGATTTTTAATTAAAGCAAAAGTATTTCACAAACTGGAATTTCGTTTCGTTTATTTGCAATTAAATTAGGCAAACAACATGAAGACACTCTCAAATCCAATTATCTCTCGAAAGCCGAGATACAAATTACAAATGTGAATAAAGTCATTCCGAATACTGGCGTGCGTACTATATATACAAGTTGTATACAAATTTGAACTTTTTGACAACTTTTTGTTTTCTGTCCAAAAGTTCGGCAAGAATTTGTGGAGGAGCAGCGAAGAGCAAAGTTTGAGATGTTTTTCCTGTCATGTAATAAGGCGGCATTATTGTGTACATAGAATCGTTGAGGTTGAGTGTGCTTAAGGAAAACCTTAAGCCGGCTTGTTTCAATACTTTCTGAACGAGTCGGGCAAATAAGTGGCGAGTCGGACATTAATAGCAATCAGAAAAGTTGAGCCTGGACGCCAGCTGTTGGCTTTGCAATAAGTGCATATTTATATGTTTGTCACACTGTTTGAACAGTTGAAAGTCCTAACCGCATCGTGACTGGCCCCTAACTCACTTACAATGGCGCAGCGTCGGAGCAACAGTGCGTATGATTTACAATGTTTACCCTGGGTTGGTAGGGTGACGCTGAGTAAAGTAACATAAAGTCACTATTGCTGTGGACAACTTGATGATGTTATTTGCTGAACAAACCAAGCAACTCGCTCTCCCGACTCTGTTTGCCTGTGTGACTTGGCCTGGGGGAAATTATATGCGGGAAATTCACTTGAAATTAGGCATAATAAATGAGGAGCGAGCCAAAGTCGAAGGCGAGAATAAAGTCAAAAACGTAGGCGAAAGCCATTGCTGATGGAATGTTAAAATAACTCAATTTCCAGGAACACAATTAATTCAACTAGTGAGCCGAGGATTATGAGCGAAGAGGCAGCGGAGTCTAATTACTTTGCTAATGATCTGCATAATAATTTACTTACACTTGAGGGCATCATATAATTAAAATTTTACACCAGCTCCGAGTCACTGATTCAATTAATACCCAGCAGAAACTCGTTTGGGGTCAAAGGGATAAACCAAGTTTAGATAAGCGATAAATATAATTAAAGTAAATTTCACATTATTTAATGATCTGTAAACTTTCTTTTATTTTATGTTTTATTTTTCCAATATTTTATTATTTAAAGCATGTGAATATCTCAAAAAAACTTGATGTAGTTATAGAAATATCAAGCAGCTCATTTATAAAACTAGTGAGGGCATTAAGAATTTACTAGTTAATAGTCTGAACTGCTTCTTATGCCTTGGATAAATTGTTTGTCGCCCCAGATACGCATTCAAATGGCGCGTGTCGGGTTAATTATTAAGCATAGGTTAAGTGCCACAGCCAGCCGTCGGAAGGTCTAATGAAAAGTGTGCCATCTCTTTGAACCAATTGCAGCCACCATGAATGGCCTCAGCCCCCAGTCGACGACGGCCAACGCCTCCTCATCCTCGACCGCCTCCGTTTCCGCGGGATCCCAGCGAGCGCTGAGTACGTGAACGTCTCCGTGGAGAATGTCCGCTTGCATGACAATTGTAGCGTGCCGGCATTCAGAAAACGCAGCACCAACAGACGACGCGGCTGAGCGAGCAGTACGTGAAGTGATTCTCAACAAGGTGCAACGGCAGGAGGACTAAGAGGACTAAGACCGGCATCAGCAGGGAGCGGGAGCTCTAGCGCAAGGACAACCAACGCACATGCACGACGGAAAGGCTTAGCACCTGCACCAGAGACGCAGACAGCAGCAGAGCCAACGCACGGAATAAGTAAGTGCGAGCTGAATAAAAATGTCTTCCTTCCAACGAAAAAATCCAAGAATAACACACAGAGCACGGCCAGGTATCCTGACAGTCTAGCGGGTTTTTGGGCTTATGAGACTGTCGAGTGCCTTACTCAGGACAAAAGCTGCTAGACGAAAGTCGGGTTAATTCCTGAACAACGACCAATAATGGTAGACAATTCCCTCACTTCAGATGGAGCAAGAGGGATTCTAGCATTGTTATGGACAAGGAAATATCCTTCGAGCATTTATGTTTTCCCGATTTTATTGATGTGCACTTTCAGTTTGATTTCAGTTAGTGGGAAGACTGTGCAATAGCCTTAGAATTAGATTTTGTAGGGGCCTTAGTGGGTAACACTCCCAAGCAAAATCCTTGGCTACCCCAATACAGATCCTTTAATAAGCATTATTTCATGATCTCCTTATCGAACCCGATTCTACCAAGAATGGCATACAGGTGGGCGACAAATGGCTGATCCATTGACCCAATGTCACCAGTCAGACAACGAAAGGACTCCAGCTCGGTGCTGTGCACCTTAAGCCTCCATGGACCCACTCCGTCCACTCACTTGTCGTTCCACGTAGGCATTCTGTTCATGTTGTCAGAAGCCTCCTAGACTGACATGTCTGGCATATGCAAAATGCCAACTGTCCTGGCTACCGAACCTATCCACATTCTTCCCATCCCTGCCCCCGTTTCCACTCCTTTGTACCTCTCCTTTTGTTGTTGACAACAACAAGGGCAAGGACACTACAGAAAGTGCAAACAAGGTGATGCTTCAGCTGGCAAACATACCAAAAAACAAGACGAGAGAAAGGGAAGGCAAAGACAACGAAGGGACACTAGGTTTTTCCATCCCATCTACCAGCCCCAGCCTCCCCCAGTTCCTTTTTTTGGTGGGACTGCCTTCAGTTTTCAGCACGAAAATGGCAGAGGGCCGAATGAAACGCTTCAGGACACACACTCGGCGGAATTGGTTGAAGAGAGTAGAAGGGCCCGAATGAGGCATTGTGAAAAGGCTTGATAGAGCTTGGATCAAATTAAGTTTAAAGGGAAAAATTTAATTTAAAAAAGTGCCGAAAACTGAAGGGATGCTTTGAATAAATTACACATTACATGGATCCATGTAATTGACTTGTGTCCGATACAGAACTTAAGACTTCGAACTTATAATTTTCCACAGTATTTAAGTTTTACTATCTGAAAAGAATGTTGTAAAAGTTTGGGAATACTATTTATATTTTATTTATGTACATTAAATCGTATTTAAATAAATAATACATGGCTATACAATTTCCATTTTATTTATGTACATTAAATCGCCTTTAAATAAATAATACACTTAGTAGTTGTTGACATTGTGCCATTGTTTAATTAAAGCAAATTATTTTTTTCTTTCCAGAATCCCTTTCACTTCAACTGCCATATTTTTTGCACAAGAAAAACAAGCAAACTCATTGATGTTGTAAGGTTAAACAAAAAAACAAGGACATACAAACGGGTAAAATCCCTGCCGCAACAAGGGAAAGCGAAAAGCAGGCCACGCCACAAACAGCTATCTTGTGGTCAATTATAAAACAAGAGTAAAAAAGGCGAAAAAAAACACATAAAACAGGACACAAGTTATCCGAAAAACATCGGCAACATTGCGACGTGGCCATTGTGACCAATAATAATAATGGTTATGTTGCTGCACTCGAAACGCCACCTCCCGCCATCAGCAGCAACGCGAACGCGGCGGAAAGTCCCGCCCATCAGGACGTGCACGTGGTACCCACTGCTTCTGGTCCTGGCTCTGACCCTGTCCGGATGCACTGCGGCGGGAATTAGCTACAGCAGCAACAGTGGCAACTTGAGTTCATCACAGCGCAGCCCCGGCTCGGGGCCATCGACCAGCAACGGCGGACTCGTGTTGATCGGATCCAGCAGCGCCACTTCCAGTTCCGTGCCCTCATTATCCCTCACTTCATCATCGTCGGCGGGTGGTTCCACGTCCTCTACCAGCAGTAGTTCGTCTTCCTCGGGAGCCCCGAGCAGCGGCAGCAGCAGTGGTGGCAGTAACAACAACCGCAGTGGACGCCCCTCCGGCACCAACTCCAACTTCAATTCCAACTCGAATCATGATCAATTACCCGCCCAGCTAACCTCTCGGATTATCCATGCACGCAATGGCGCCATATCGGGCGTAATTGTCCAATTAGATGGGCGGCACTTGGATCCGGTTGAGGCATACCGGGGAATACCCTACGCCTCGCCGCCGGTCGGCAATCTGCGCTTCATGCCTCCCGTCTCGGCGGCCATGTGGTCCAATGTCAAAAAGGCGGACAGGTGAGTCAAGTTACCTCTTTAAATCGGGGTATTTGTGTGGGATTAGGCGAAATTGTTTCCTAAAAAGTTTGAAATTAATTAAGGAAAATAACAACAAAATTGCATCACTTATGTATATGAGTTCTGAAAGAAACTTTTTCTAGAATCTTTACCGGAAAAATAAGAATATATTAAAAACTTGTTGGAAGTGCAAACTAGTATAAAATCTTTCTGGTAGAGATTATTCTGAACCATAAACTTTCCACTTTAAATGAAAGCTAAAGCAAACATTTATAGCTTTCCAGAAAAAGTGTGCAGCAAATCCCATCAGGAATAACACAAACCCGCGTCCAACTAATTTAATATATTTACCAAAAACGAAAGGGTGCCTGTGATCAAATGCTTTGTCCTTTCAAAAGCGCTAAAACATCCTGCAAAAGGGTTGAATTTGATTCCCTCTTTCGAGTGCATAAAATGATCAAAATGCCATAAGTCAAGGGCTGAGCCCGCGAGTCTCTCGAGACTGTCCAACAATTGTCACCTCAATTAACTGGCTCTCATTATTGAGTCAAGTGCGCAGGCGGCGGTCCGAAAATCTCGAGAGTCAACTGAAAATAATGAAAATAATGGAAAGTGCTACAACCCTTTGCCCAGCCCGCGACAACAATGGACATAATGATAATGGCTTCTGAAAATAACGAATGAAAAAATGCGGAAAATACAAGTCAAAGGTCAACTAAGTCGGCGGCCTTCCGCCTGAAATATCTCGAAAATTAAATATTTACGCTGTCGCCGGCAGCGAACGGTGCGACGGGACAGCAGCAACGGCAACAGCGGCTACACAGCGGCGGCATCTAATTTACAAATGCTCCCAAGTGGCAAATCATTATTCACAAAGATGCCCAGAGATATTCCTGTTTCCCTTGTTTACCATTGTTGTAAAAAAAAAGGGAAGCAAAATGGGTCGACACTCGGAGAAAATAGTCCCTACAGAATTTCTCTATAAATATATATTCCCTTTTTGAACTTAACTTATTCTATAAAATTCTTTAAAATTCTATAAAAGCATTACATACAACAATACAAGCCATTAGTTATTTTCTTACAAATCAGAATCATGATAGTAGATTGTAATATATATAAAACTTAAAATAAAAAAGTTTCCCTCATATTAATAAAATCTTTTTCTACGTGCTCCTCTGCTTTCCAAGTTTTTCCCCCTTTTTCTTCAAAGCTCCAAGTCCCAATGCTGATGGAAAAGGGCCGCGAAATCAGTACAGAGCACAACGGGAGCAAGAAAATAAAATATAATTTTTCAAGTTTAACAAAGAATACCACCTGCGGCCTGCTGGCAGACCGATGATTCTCGCATTCTCGCATTTCCCCGCCAATTTTTGGGTAATTCAAGTCGCCAAGCGGACAGTTGTGTCGTTTCTGCGGCATCATCTTCACTTTTCCGGCGAGGTGAGCGGCTTTATTTGTCAGGCCGTCCCGTGCTGACAGTGGGGGGTCAAGTCAGGAGGGGGGGAGGGAGGCCAATAAAACGGCTTGAGTAATGTTCAGAAGATTTTTCAGCGCCTCAGCGTAATAAAGTTGTCCATGGACAGGTCACACAATAGGTCATTAGCCTGATTTTGCCCCGGGAAATGGATACATCTCACGTTGCGAGCCACGAAAAATGTAGATTGCTTGGTGGTTTTTGGTTTAAATGTTTGGGTTTTCCTTAAACCATTTTGATGTTTTCTTTGAAGGCTGCATAAATATTTAAAACATAGATTTGGCAAGCATTTAAGGACGAATCTATTATACCTCTAGCTCAGCACTTTTCACCTGTCAAATTCCGCCCTTTGAACTAAAGTTGATTCTGAATTTCTGCCACAACCAACCTGAACTTTATGTGCTGCATATTTTTGCCACCGCAAGTTTTCCCGCAACTTTCATCGGGCCTCATTGTAAAAATAATTTCTCCCCACCACACAGAAAAAAATAATAAAATAAAGGAAGCTCAGCATGAAAAAAAAAGGAAAATTATGTCCACACATATTCCTAGCCCACCAAAGGCAGCAGCTGTTCATGGCTTTGACAAGCCACGCGTGTCACCACCAAACCACCGAGCACCGACCTTCCGCCTTTCACCTCCCTGCCCAGCCACCGCCCACTTTTCCCAGCCCCAGCCACGCATTTTCCCCACCCACAAAGGCGCCATCGTCTTTAATAAAAATGAAATAAATTCTGCCAGCCACTTTGCACTCTTGATGTCGCTGTTGTTGTTGTCGTTGCCGTTGTCGTTGTTCCGCGGCTGCACATCGGTCCTGCCCTTTGCCTGTGGCGTAAGGATTATGAAAAACAAGCGGATTAGTGGCCAACCTCTCCTGACCAGGTTCTGCTCGAATCCCCGGTTCTGGCTCATAAACGAAGTGTAAAAATCGCAATAAACTGACGAGTTTTATGCATGACGCCAAACTTTTTAATAAAGAAGAAAGTAAAAGCTCGGCGCAAAAACGCTAAGTGGGGAAACTCAAGTTAACGATTTTCCTAATAAAAAAGCGCATTAATGAATGGAAGGCCCAGGGACCTTCAGAAATGTGCGTGCAGCATTTTAAGAGGAATCCTTCTCGCTTCAACAAACGGAAGCTGTTAATACACAGGACGAAAAATGTATATAGAAAATGATATCTTATACGAAATATGAAAATAGTTTGTTTTAGGGAAGTTCTATTTAAATAACAGAAAGAAGTATTTTATTGGACTAGAAATTAATATTAAAAGTACATAAATAAAATACATATTAACATAGAATTAAATACCTAAATCCCAATATTAATATTTCATATTGTAAATCTCTACTTATCCCTAGGAATTTTTCCTTTCTTGTGTAGAATGTGCGTGCAGCAGTTGGAGAGGCTCTCGTTCGCCCCAGCAAACAGGAGCTGGCTCCATCATTAAAAACGTTAATTCCAATTTGAGGCTCAAGAGCAAGTGGTAACCGCAAGGTGGCAAAGGCAAAGGAGGGTTAAAGGGGCGGCGCAGTGCCCCCCCACTACGAGGGGGCGTGCCTGCTCGAGGACATCAGCCGCATAAATTGCCGACTGACTCGACAGTGGGCGCTACAAACTGTTGCCCGTTTTAAATGAAATTGCGAAAATTCATTTTAAATTGGATTTTATTTAATTTGACTGCGGCAAGAAAGCTTTACGCCCGAAGGAGATTTTTCCGAGGAAGGTGTGAGCCGTGAGGTGTGTGTCTGGGTTGCCTGCCAATCTAATTTGCGGGAGCAAGAGGAAGTTGGGAAAATGAGTTGGGGGACGACACAACCTTCTGGCCCGTTGGCCACAGGTAAAATTAATCTATTTTACTTGACGTGGCCGCAATGTCGCGTATAATTTTATGCGATCCGCTCGTCACCTGCCATCCCCCATTGAAGTCAACACTGCGAGGAAATGAGACACACATAAATAACGTTAAATACTTTATTTCTAATTTACATTTCCTTATAATCACCCTCTTTTAAGTCAAATAAATTTCATTGAAATATTTACTGTATTTAAATATTTTAAATATACAAAATATTTTATTTAAACTTCGTAATAGCTGCACTCTTCGTTTTTTCTTTGTGTATATGCGTATACGTTTCTGCTTGGCTAAGATTATGCTTTTGTTTGATGTATTTAAGCCGAAAGCGCCAGCGGATCTCTGGCCGGACTGCTGCCCTGGCTACCATTTATTTACCACAAAGCGTTGCGTATGCCATCCCTCCCCCCTCAAAAAGTCGCTCAGAAGTCTCCGTGAAGCCCCAAGACCGTGACCCTCGAAGCTGTGTCTGCTCCGAAGGGGCGGTTTTCCCTGCATGCAGATTAGCCTGGCCTTCCATCCACTCAAATGTACACAAAACTGGAGCGTTTTGGGCCAGCTTTGCTTTATGTTTTGTTTGTGAATACCAAATTGCATGTATTCCGGAATATGCGAGATGGAGGTTATGGGGGCTATGGCATGGCTATAACCTTGTTTACTTTTGACCGCGTGCTCTGGCTACCGAGCAGTTGCCAACTGGCCAGGGTCACCCATTCCCCAAATTGTTTGCACGCATTTCCCAGATATCTGTTTGTGGCAAATAATCTGCGATGAAAGCTAGCTGTGTCTGAGAGATGCAATCTGATATTAGTTATTAGTAGGAATTCAAATATGTTGAGGACGTTCAAACAGGGAAATTGTAGTAACTGAAAACACAGGAGTTAAGCAGCTTAAAGGAGATAATAGATTATAACTTGAATTTTCTAAGGAAAGTATAAGCCTTTAAACTTATATTTTAAATAATCTTATATTGAGGTAGACATAATATGTAAGCCTTTTGGTTTTAATTAAATCTGAAACCAAAATGAGAAGTTCAACAATTTAAAAAAGTTTTTATGTTTACAAAATAGATTGGTTTTTGTAATTAAATTAATTTGACAATATAAATAATTACTTGAAAATAATAATATAATTTGCAAAAATATTTATCAGTTTCGCACCAGTAATATCTATTCTTCTGGGTTCCATTTCAAACGTCTTTTTTTACTCCTAACACATACTGTTCCCGTAAAAATAGTAAAAGGCTCTTAAAATAGATTGGCCATCAGGGAGACATGATTATTTGCTTCACAGCTGTCTGTGGAATCTACAAGTAATTATCAAGTTTTTAGTGCCTGGCCATTTGCAAATGCGGTATCGATGGCTGTCGGGGAAGAGGCGAAGAAGGAGGAGGACCCGCCCTGACCTTAATTGCGGCACCCGCTTTATTAGCTCAGCTTGTTCCCCCGAGCTACCTGTGCCACCTGCATAGCATCTATGGGCGCCCGGGCGCTGTTTCATGCCACCCAGTCTTATCTGGGAAAGTTCAGCGGTTGCAAAGTGGCATAAACAAGATCGCTTGCCACTTGAGAAGTGCGCGCCATTCGTTTGCCATGGGGGGCAACATTAAAAAGGCAAAATGTGGATTTTATGACCTCGAAAGAGGGGAAGAGAGGAATGTAGAGCTTTTGGGGGATTTCGTTACCTTTTCGCACAAGCACTACAACTATGGCAGTTGCCATAAAAACTTTTCACTTTCATTATTTTTAATATTTCTGCTCATCCAAGCTGGAGGGAGTATGCAGCCTGCAGGGTTCCGAGGTTGACACCGTGTCGGCCACATTAAAAAAATATATATATTTAAGAAAGCGGAGTGAGGATGAAGCCCGAAAATGAAACTTTTATTACCTGCCTTATTGTTTTGCCATAAAATTAATGATTATTATGGCAATCGCATGGCCACCACAACCGTCCATTAAAGCGGCGACCCACTGCGGGTCAGTTCCCGGAGTACCGGCCACCAACGCAGATTCCCAATTTTTTGCGAGGCGTTTGAAACGCCATAAAAAGCAAAAATTAAATATACTCGCCATGGAAAACAAAAAGCAGCTCCAGCAGGGACAGTGGCGGTAATAACAAAGATAAAAGGGCAACAGCGAAATAAAGTTAAGGAAATTAAATAAAATAAATTCTCGTTTCGCAATGTCATTAATGTTAATGCATTTTGGGATGACTGAAAGAGGAAGCCCCGTAATGGCCAGGCTGATAGGAGGAATGGAGGAGCCTTTATGCCTCCTCGAATGGTGCTATTGATTTTCGCTTTATGACAATTTTATGGCCAACAGGAGTTGTGGCTGTTAATGAGTTAAGTCCACAACTTCAAGGGCTCCCGGCATGTCAACTGTAAATTAGGAAGGACCTCGATGACGGGACACAAAACCAGACGATATCACAACCGTATCACCAGTTTAATTCATTAGTGGCTGGCCGGAGATTCTCTTTCAAGCGTTTGCCAATCCTCTTAAAGGGATATTGCCGAAAAGCTACCAATCAATTCGGAGACAGTATGAACACACAGCATCTCATATGCGGAATATCTCCCCTGGAAACTGTTGGCAGAGGTGCATCCAACGTGGGGGAATGTGTGTCACCCGCCCATTCAGGATCAGATTAAAAACAAATAATAACAATGCTGGCTCAAAGCAGCTGCCAGGACCAAACTGCTTGGCTCCCATTGAGCACTGAGAAAATTGATTGGTTCGGTCTAGGATCTAACTTGAAATCTTTAAGTCAATCGGAGATAAGTTTGCACTGTATTACTTTAGTGGAATTTCAAATGTTTGCTAATGAAATTTCTTTAACATTAATTTATCATTGAAGTATATAAATTGCATATAGATTTTAATGAGTTTAAAGTGTTCTCCCCGAATCCGAATGTATTTAAGGTAGATTGGGACAATTCAGAGTGCTATTGCTTACCCCAAACATTATTCCCCAGTGTATCTCGCCACATGAGTTTCATAAATGAGAGCAAGGCCAAAACACAGAGAGAACGCTCTTGGCATTTGCATGTCCTGGTATGTGGGAATATTGGGAGAAAATCAGTAAATTGCAAAAGTGCACACATATAGTAGAGCTAGAGATATGTAGAGAGAGATCCGGCAAGAGGGAAAATCGAACGATAAGAGCCAAATCGAAAACTAATTTACCAGCATTGAAAATAAGCCTTAGCCGAAAAGAGGAAATGGCAAGGGGGAAAACCCTGGAAAAACAAATTAAAACGCAAACTTTGCGTTCAAATCAAAAAGTTGTTATGGCCAAAAGACAATCACGAAGTTGACGTTCGAGCCGCCCGGAAAACCCCCTCGAAGATTACGCAATTCTGGCAAATTAATCTATTTATAACGACATCCGAGGCCGGGCATAAAAATAAGCCTATTTACCGAAAAACTTTTTTTTCGGTTTCGGTTTTTTCGTTTTACTCGGGAAACCTTTTTAAACAGAACAGCCAAAAGCCCTACGCAAAATGCCTTTGGAGAAAGTTTCGCCCTTGACAAGTTTGGCACTGAAATCTTTTTCGATTTTTTTCAGATTCAGCCCCGTTTGCCCGCAACGACTGCCGGACATCCACAACGAGACGGCGGCCCTGGAGCGGATGCCCAAGGGCAGACTGGAGTATCTGAAGCGGTTGCTGCCCTATCTACAGAATCAATCAGAGGACTGCCTCTATCTAAATATTTATGTGCCCATACAAGGTGAGTGCGGGACGGAGACAGGGTTTCCTGCTAACACCAACACCAAATAAGTGTGCTATAATTTTTGTCTTTTTGTTTTTTTTTGCACTCTGCTAAAACCAAGAAAAATGACACGACCACGCCGGGGGACTGAGTCTTGTTTATTTAGCACTTTGCAAGGCATTTGAATAAATTGGCAGACGCCCTGCAAACGGGTGCGGGTAACTCGCCTCAATTTTTCTTTCCTCCGTTAATCCCTAAGGCCAATGCCAGAAAAGGGTCAGCCTTGGCAAAGTTTTAAAATCTCCCTTTTTTTTGGTGAATTTTCGCATGGGTTTTCAGTTTCCCGCACTGCATGCAAATGGACAAATGCTTGGGCATTTTTCAAATTCCCCAAGAAAATATACGCTAAGCTGGAAGAGAGGTCCAAGTCCCGAATGCAAAGTGGCCAAATTTATGCCTAAAAGTATGTCTGGTCCTGGTCCTGTTTTGGGAAAAATCCGAAACAATTTGCCACATTTGTCTGCAGTTGATTTGCTTTTTGAATTTTAAGAGAGGAAAGAGGAGCCATTAAAGTAGATCTAAAAGAGAATGCAAATAAATTTAAGAAATGTGTTTTTTATTTTCCAATAAAAAGAGTTGGTTAAATATATATAAAATAATAATAACTGTTTAAGTTTAACTATCTTTCATTATAAAGTACCAAAAATTACTGATATATCAGGTAATTTAGAAACATTTCAAATCTTCCCATTTAAATCTTTTCATGTAACTTTCCCTTAAAAGTTTTTAGATCTTTAGCTAGATAATATTTTAAAGCACTTCTGTTCTTCCATCGATCCATCCAACTATGTGTCTGTCAGTCATTCAGTCAATTCCAGTCCGGCCACTGGGAAATGCAACGACAGCAGCGAACTCAAATGTAGACGCCACCCCGCGCTCAGGTGGGTTGTAAATTACATTTTAATTAAAACCCAGAGGAGCGGTGGCCGTCGGGAGTCGGGACGCGTAGCTCGGCTTAATGGGAGCCATCAGCGGCAGTCATTTCCCGGCTAACTGAGGAAACTCAGCCAGCTGAGGAAACTCGAACTTGGGGGCGACGGCACCTGCCGGCCAAGGAGTTGAAGGAGTGAAGTGCACTGCGAATCGAAGTAAATTTGATTGTCTATCAGCGCGTTAAGAGCTACATTTAATGTACTCCTCGGTGGCAATGGAGTTTCCGTCGCAAAGCGTCTGCCTTTCAGGCTGTCAGTCAGTTAGACAGTCGTCCATCATTCTGGGAGACAGGTTGCCTTGATTTCGCCGCTGGCTTTCAATTAACTTGCTGTTTCACAGGGCGTATACTTAATATATTCTTTGCTTACCCTGGCAATATGAAAATTAGTTAAATCTTTACCACTTCATGACAAGTATAAATGAAATAATGTTACTTAACAATGAAATAAACTTATTTCAAATCCATTTGGACTCTTACAAAGCTTCTAAGCATTTTTTAAGAGTGTTTTCAATGCCCAAGGTCCTTTGCCGAAGGAGTGTCCAATTAGATGAGTTTTCGTTGTTATAACAATGACACATTTTTTTTTTCGACTTCTCGGCTGATAAGGAAAATGTCGCCTTGTCTGCGCATGAAAAATGAAGAAAGTAAATACCTATAATATAAATAAAGATTCACTCAAGTATGAAGGAATTTACATTTTACCTGCAATTTGTCTTCGACGGCAGATGGCAGGAAAGGTCCCAGCCGATGAAGGTGCGCCAACTTTGCTGAGTTGCAAGAGTTTTCAATTTTTTTTCGTATTTATTTTCCCTGAGAGAAGAAATTATGATAAATTGTTTGGGCCAGAAACTTGAGACGCCGTCCCAAATTGAATTGGAAATTGTATACGTATTTCGAGTGCAATGCTCATCTTCAAGGGCGGCTAATTGAACGAGCAATTTGCCGGGGACAAGCAGCAGTGAAAGGGAAAATTAAATGTCTGGTTTTGATAATTGGATAAGCAGTCCCTGAAAAACTGGGAAACTTTTTTGTGCTCAGCAGCAGCAGTAGCAGCAGAAGCCCAAGGATAAAGACATACTTACAGGGGGATAACAACCGCAGCCAATCCGTGTCCTTGAGCACCCCGTAATAAATCTTTTAAAACGGAGAAAACGAACAAAAACACCGAAGAATATGTAAATTTTTGACAGTTTAACTTAATGAGCTGAGGGCTCGGTGCTCGTCCTGGGTTTTCCAACTGTCAGAAAGGGCACCTAGATGCATAAATCATTATTTATTTGCGTCGGTGACTGGCCAGATAGGCCAGGGAACCCTAGATAAAATCCAAGGTTGCCTGTATTTTATAATCATTTATTAACAGTCATGGGCAAGGTAGATCTTTTTACCTTCGATATATGACAAGGTATAAATCAAATAAATGGCATGCTAGCATGTTCTGTTAATTTTGCAATACTTACTTTATGAATTCCCTGAAATTATATTAAATTATATTTTCTATGTATTAACTTTATCTTAAGGCTCAATGGCAAAATAATGAAACATTCTTTGGCTCTCTTTGTGGCCAACACCAGAGGCTCACTCAATGTCCGAACGTGTATGAATATGCTGTATAAGAAGTGGAAAATATACTTTTATTATCCTTACGAAACACACACTCGCCTACTGGCGCACACATAAATCTCTTGTGCCTTTTTTTGCAGTCCACTTTTTGAGCTCCGTTTACGGGATTTCGAGGAGCCGGAATTCGGGACTTTGGGCTCTGGTCTCGGACGGATATGCAGCTAGTTTAATCTACTTGGACATGACAATAAAATTTATATCATCTTAACTTGCCTCTCTCTTTTTGGGCTGCTGCTGCTTAGTGAAGTCCTTTCTCGCCTCTGTGGTTTTTATTTGCTCCTTGCCATCGCTTATTGCCAGCGTCGAGCGTCCTGCGTCCTGTGGCCAACGTCCTGCGTTCAGATTCACGCTCTTGGCCATGCGCTTCATTTTGGCCTCTTTCTCATCTCATCTCGTCTCATTTTATTTTATTTGCTGCCTTTTTTATGGTATTATTGTTGTTGCTGTGTCCGCTGGCATTTTCTTTTAAGTCCCGGACTTGTTCTCGCTGCGGCAGGGCAAAGGAAAGGCGCTGAGGGAAAGTGTATAAAAATAAAAAAATAAACATACAAATGCCACATTAAGCATGATTTGCCGCTTTTCAAGGCAAAAGTCCATTGGGCTTTTTATTCCCCCGAAATCGCTCCGCTCCCCCCACTGCCTTTCGAACCCTCATCTGGCTTTGCTCGTTCGTGTGTAGATTCCAAGTTTATCAGCTGTTTGAATGTTGGCCATATTTTGTGCTTAACTGACTTTTGTTTGCCCACTGAGAAATGGTCCTCTATCCCGTATTCCGTATCCCAAATCCCCCGTATCCCCCGTATCCATGGCGTGGTGAAAAATTAATGTCATAATTTCTAATCTCCAGCATTTCCATGTGATTAACTTCTTCAAGCCTCACTTAATGGCGCATTACGAAGAGGCTTTGCTGCCCATTGACCAATTGATATATGTATGCCAATGACTTCCTTGACCTTTTCCCATATCGTTTGCCATAGAACCAGCAAAGCTCGCGCGCAGAGAGCAATTGCATCTATATTTTCCATAAATCCATGGCAGCATTGTAGTTGAATTCGTAATGAAATTTTTCCTTTGTGTCTATGGTTTCGCTTGAATTCAATAAGCCAATCGAATTTTGCCGAAAAGTTGTTTGATTGCGTGAGCCAGAAAATAAACAAATATTTATCGTGTGCAAGTGGGCTCTTGAAATTGATATCGACAGAAGTATGAGTATGGAATTCGGGCCATCAATTTGAGTTTCCATCAGAAGTGGGTATGTGTTAGAGATAGGAAATCGCAGAAGAGAGCAGGAAATCGATTTTAAGAGAGTTTTAAATGAAAGACTCAGATTTTATAAATTTAATATGATTACAAAAACGTTATTTTTGGACATATCTATTAAGCAAATTGATTTAGTATTTTAATTTCTTTTCTCAGTGTACCAATTTCGGTTTGGCTATGGCAATGCCATCCCATTATCCCCTAACCCAATAGTATTGGGAAACCCGACCCATTGAAAATACATTATTAATGAGGAGGGGGACGGGTTGAATTGATGTGTGCCGAATGCGTGCCGTTTTCGTCACGCAAGCGTCGGCAGTGGCAGCGTCGTCCCAAGTCAGGCGGCCCGGAAAAGCGGAACCGGAAATCGAAGCGAGAGCCGCTTGGCGCGTGATTCTGGTCACATACGGAAATGAAGTTTTCTTCTCAGCTTTTTTTGTTGTTCCTTTAATACGAATACCAGTTATGTACACGAAATGGCTAAATATGATGCACGTTAGCGCTTTTCCTACGTGTATACTTTTTTATATATTTAGTAGTCAAATTAACACAAAGAAAAAAGAACGGTGGAGCAGAGAGTACAACGTAAAAGGAAGGAAAAGCGAGTAAACTTTTTACTTTGTCTGCACCGCGTAAAGTTTGCCCAGCAGATATTGCAGTTGGATGTGATAGTCGAGGGGGTGGAAAAATCAAGGCAGACAGAGACCAGAATGAGGTTACTTTTCTCATTTTCTTATGCCAGACACAATTGCCAAACGCAACGAGGGAGTCGGAAACGGAAAATTTTGAAATTACATTTATTATTTCCCCTGCTCCTGCATACCATTTAGTGTCAAGTTTTCAAAGTTTTCCATCAGCATCTGCATGGAAATCTTAAAGCTTTGTCTTGATTTGTCAATGCCAGAAATTCTTTAAAAAACTTGACTTGACTTTTGAAATTTAAACGTGTTTGTTTCAGAGCTAAAAGTTTCTAAATATTTGTATCCAAAATGAAATGGAAAACGTAGAGACAGAAAATTTTAAAAGTAATTTTAGTTAAAATCGTTTAAAAATATCAAAATCGGGATTAACAACAGACTTAGGAAAACATTTTAGAAAGAACACACACAACTTCGTTCATTTGTGTTAAAAACTTAAATTGCAAAAAGCTAGGATTGCCTTCACATAAATAATATTCGATCTTAGCTTGGCCAATACCTTCCACTCTTTTGTTGCAATTAGTAATAAGTAACCGTCTTAGCATCCATTTAGCCTGCAATCAGGGCTTAAACGAGCTTCCACAAATCGATTTCCATCGGGACGGAATCCCTCCGTCCCAGGACATATGGCCCACTCATACATACATCAAATCGCTCACTTTGCGTTACTCCTTTGCCGAGACAGACAGTCATTCCTGCGATGGGATTGTGTCTGCGTTTGTGTTGCTGATTGTATTTGCTGGCTGCGATTGCAATTTCCTAGGCTTTGCCAGCATAGTCAGCGCAGACATCTAGCATCTACAATAACTTTTGGAACAACTACCTACGAGTGACGATGGAAGCCCATAAATACTGGGAACAAAAAATGTGGCTGGCGGAAAAAAGGGCGTCGGAAACTTTTGTCAACTTTGTGTTATAAACGAAGCGCTTGACTACATATTGACTTTAACTGAAAGCATTTATGGTGATTGTGTGTATGTGTGTTTATGTGCCGCGGTACACTGAAAATAATATATATAAAACTGAGGAATGCTTTCCCTGTACAATTCATAAAACCAATTTCAGAGTAATCAAAAGTTATTTACATTTATTTATTTATTTAAGGTCTATTTGAATTAGTAGAAATTCCATGAAAAATAATTAGAAAGTTTCTTTCGTGTGTATAGTATGCTTGTGTGCTGCACATTTGTTTGTGTGTTTGGTTTGGCGAACGTGGAGCGCTATCAATAAATCTACAATATGTATGAAAGGCAAAGTCTCTGCTGATGGCCGCCATTTGTGTGTGCGTTTGTGTATGTGAGTAAGAGCATGTGTGTGCGACATTTTCCCAGTTTTTCTCTGTCTTTTACTGTTACGAAACAATGTTGGATGGTACTTTTGACATGTTTTCATATTTCGGGAATATTTTCATACCCTTTTCCCCCTGGGAAGGCATGGAAATGAAGTGTATAAATTGTTTCAGCTCCAAATTGCTATTTACAACTTATTTCTGTTGTAATTTTACAATTAAATCTGGAAAATTTGTGTTCCTTTTCAATATTTTTCCTTTTAGATCATCTTAGTAATTCGTAGTTTTAAGAGATAAAAGAAATACAGTTTTCCTGCACAATATTTCCATATACCCAAATGGCTGATATTTATTTTCTTCTAAAGTAAAATACCCTAGTCAAAGTTATATCCTTTTTATCTACCTTTAAAAAATTCAAGCTCCATCTACTTAACTTCCAATACATTTATTAACTTTCCTATTTATACTCTCTACTAACTTTGTACAGCACTTCAAGTTGGAAGGCCCGGCCGAAAAGCATCCCTTGCTTTTATTTATACTTCGCTTTTCATGCAAATTTAAATATTCAATATTGACACAGAAAATTGCGCTTTTAAAGCGCCAGCCTTATTTTTAACTCCGACCGAGACCGATCCTGTTGCCACCCAAAACCACCTTGTGAAATATGTATTTTTGTTTTATCAACCCTGACACACACAGAGACACAAACACCCACACACACGCACAGGCAAACAGGACCAAACACAGACGACGACGGTCCTTTGGACACTCACAGCAAAGGCATAAAATATGCATCAAAAATTTGTCACATCTCGGTAAAATGGTCGAACAGAGTTCACCTTTTCAATGGCCACTTGACCCTCGAAAGTATGCTATACGTAAAGAAAAAACCCGAAAGCAAATGGATCCAAGGCATTGAATTTAAATTGCGCATTAAATGTGACCAACAGAATGCGACCGTTCTCAGTGTGTGCGGTCATTTTCCAAGAAATTGATAAGTCAAAGTTCATAATTGGCTTCATGCGCTTCCACCTTTGGGGTTTCCACTTGACAGTTGACAAACTCTCTAGGTTTTCCAGGAGAGATGTACACTCAAAGCTTAGGAAAGTGAACACTTGCTAAATAAATTTTGTGTGTTTTTGGGAAAAATAATAATTAAGGATATTTATTATAGCAAAAACACAATTTAAAGGCAGACCACGGAATATATATATTAAGGGCCTGACTTTCTTGGCTCCTATCTTTATCGACCGATTACCGTAGTTTTCCGGGCGGCGCAAATTGAAATAGAAAATGTGCCAAACTAAAACAAATAGAAAGTTGCAAATGGCACAAAGTCCGTCGAAAGAAAGGCGGAAAAGTAACTTTCATTGCATGCACTTGAAGCATTTCCCCCCAAAGACATTTCCTTCCCGTTTCCCGGGTTTTCGGTTCCTTGTTTTTTTTTCTGTTCCCCCCTGCCTTGAGTTTGTGCACTTAGCGTGTCATAGTCTAATTACAGGGCGTTATACTGACTGCCATTTTGCATGCTAGCAGTGCATTAGACACATGCCCCGCCGTGCGGCATGGATTTGTAGCGGCATGTTTACAAACACACAGAGCAGGAGCCGCGACGGCCGGATAAATGAACAGTTGACTTATGCACTTTTCGGGTATTGCTTAATATGTGTAACAGAAAAAAAAATTCCTAAGATTTCCTGCCTGCTTTGCATTACGAACTGCACGCAAACTAATCTGGGTTTTAGTGCAAACAAAATTGCAGTTTGATAGTTTGGCGGGTAATCATGGCAGGGATTGCATTTTGTGAAGGGCGAAAAAGTCAATAAAAAACGGGGTTAGTAAATAAAGGGATTTTATCGAACATAAATGTATACTTAGAAACTTCATAAAATGCTTTAAAGTACGTTAAACTCTAAGAACATTTTTATTTGTCTCTATTCAAGATAATAAAGCTTAACCACAATGTTAATTAAATATTCAGAGTCTTATTATAAATATATTCCACTTTATTCTGATTTTTAATGTGCTTGACTGAACCTACCTCTTAATTCATCTCCAAACACCTTATTAGGCCCACTTGTCTGTCCTCGTTAACTTTTCTGAAAAGTAGCAAATAGATTTTCACGGTTTAGGCCGCAGCTTCTTCACTTCCTAGAACCAGCTCTAAATAGACCTAATCGATTGGGTAATCAGAATCAACTGTCAAATCTAATCTGCAGATTCCGCTCCTTGATTCCTGGAAGACACAGATTAAATTGCCTTCGAAAATACCATCCACTAGCACTTCTCCTTCCACTCCAAGCCGAGGAGCAGAGCGGATATCACACCACACATTGTCATTTATTACCTTCAGTACACTTGACTGCCTAACTGCCAAACGAGCGTATATAATATTTCATTATAAATTACACACGACTTACGTCAATTTGTTTTCGGTGGCCAAATAAAAGTGAAGTCTGGTAGGATGGCAGGCTCGCTTGCTCTTTGGCGCGAATCCCGTAAGTAAGCCATAGCACACACGCACACTTACGCACAACATATGACGGCTCAGTTTATTAGACAGCAAAAACGGAAGTGGCCATAATTTACTAACGAAGCCATAACGGAAAATGGCCAGCACACAGATACACACCCACACACACAGAGCAGAATGGCAGTCGTAAAAGTAAATTTATCAATCAAAGAGGCCAGGCCAGAGAAAAAGAAGAAAGCAAGCAAACAGTAACGGAAGACACGCTTTCGAATAGTTGTAGCAATAGACATAAATTTGCTACAACATGAAGAACTACTTGATGGCCATTAATATTTTGACAATTTTTCGCCATATCTAGCGGATATTGATGATGCCCGAGAATGGATGAGTTTTTGCTGCTTATTTGTTTATAACACATACGTCATGTTAGTTATTGATGAGCTCGCTTGCCATGTGCAGGCCATCAATTATGTGCGGACTGCTCCACCGGCTCCTTGTGCTGGCACAAAGCGAAAAGTTCGCCGGAGTCGTTAAAATGCAGCATAAAAATCGAGGAAAGCCCCTCTAGAGTAAATAGTTCACATTATGCATACGCCCCGTTGTCCCGGGCACAATGTATGACACATTTACGAGGTAGCAGAAAATGCAGAAAAGTAAATGCTTACAGACAGAATAAAAATTGTTAAAGCATAGTTGAATTTTCATCTAAATGAGTGTATTAATTTTGTATGCACTTTGTTATTGCTTCTAGTCAAAGTTAATATTTGCGCCATAAGAAAAAAATTAGAAAGTAAGCATTTATAATCTCGTTTCAATTTAATGTACGCTTTTCTCAGTGTATGGAAAATGTGCACAAAATGTAACTGGAACGCAATTATGTGGCAGATTTTCCTCGCCCCCTTGATCACCATAAATTGCACTGGGTCGGTGGGAAAATGAGAAAAAGGAAAACTGATAAGGTGGCGAAGCACTTGCTTCGATTTCAAAACGACTTGGAACCAATTTCTATTCGCCATTTTTTCCTTTGCAATACCCCTCCACCTCGCCCCCCTTGTTGCAATTTTCTTAAGCAGTTTTACGCCTGAACGCTGACATAATGTTGTTAACCGATAATACGTTGAAATTGAAAAGGGAATGGAAAAGTAAGGGCAAAAGGACCGGAAAAGCGGACCAAGGAATACCGAGCACAGCAGGAGCTGCAGTCGGAGTCAGCGGCAAAGCCACACAAAATCTCTCACGACAAATTGCATATTTCAATTTGCAACAACATTCAGGGCCAGGAGGAGCCACAGCGAGATGCCCTTCTGGACCAGACACTTTTTCCACACCAGAACCAACCTTATCTACCGCTAACAGCTGCACACTGCGGCAAAATTCGGTGGCAAAACATGGGGAAATGTAAGAAATTGTGTGATGTTTTAATTAATATTTACAGTTTAGGTTTATGTATATTTAGTTTCACTAGACTTTTCAAAAGAAGAATTATTATTTTTTGACTTTGAATACAGAAAAGAATATCTTTTATTTCAATTATATAGAAACGTATACAGATATTAGAAAACTTGTTCAAATATATGTCTTAAAATTCAGCTATTCTTGTTTCTCTCCTGTGCATTGGTGCTCCTTGAAGTGCTTTCATTGCGCCCACAATTCTTCTTTTTCAAAAGTCAGGTGTCTGCCGCATATTGGTTTTGTTAAAATGCACTCTCACCTGTGCACTCGTATGCAAAACGCTGGCTGGCTGGCTGGCTTAAGCTGGAGTTAAGCTGATGCATGGGTTAAGCGGTAGAATGCATTAAGATTAAGTGGCCGGGGTCTGTTTCTGAATCTGAATCCGTGCCTGCCCCAGATCCCGGCTCCTCTAACGATCGGCTCCCTGGGCCTGCGGTCTAAAATATTACGTATACGCAGCGTATGTGTGTATGGCTTACATTAAACCAAGACATGTACTTAACTAGCTTGCAAATGGCAGACCGAGTGGCTGGAAGGTAACAGGTGTTGGGATAAGTGCATCGTTAAAGAAACCCAAAAAGGCAAATGATTCCCACCCTTAACATTTTCGATGACATTTCGAAAGAAATTGCCATTTACGCTTGGATTTTTTGTAATAGGAAATTTGAGAAGGGGAAAAACTCGAGAGGATCTCACACAATGCGTTTTGAGTGAACGTGTCCGGAGGCATCATAATATTTTACATTTTTATGAAGTGCCAGACGATGCCACGGGGCCAAGGCAATAAAAATCGTATTTTGTGGGTTATAAAAGTTCAGCAACAAGGCTGACAAAAAAAATCCAAGCAAAGTTGGCAGCAAGAGCAACATTTTCCATTTGCATTTGACTCGTTTCGGTTCGTCTTCTCGGCGCTTTCCCTTTATTTTTCTTTTAATGATTTATCGGCATTTAAGTGTGGCATGGGCCAAGTGACGCGTCGTAAAGTTTTCCACTCTCCGCTGGCTGCTGTGTGCGCCTAATTTAATGCAACAATTTTTCCTTCACACTTGCCTGCCTGCGTTGCCATTCCCTGGCATTTTCCTGTAGCATTTCTCTTCGCGTTTTTCTCATTCACTTTGGGCTTATCAGTGAGGAAGCAAAGGGCATTTGTATGTGTGTACATGCAGAGAAAGAAATGTGAAAAACTGAGAAATGTTGCTATAACAATGTTCTATTCGCGGCACATATCGTTAAACACAATTAATAACGTTTAACAGAGGGAAAGGAACGTATAAACGATGCTTATTTGTATATAAAAAATTGAAGAGTGATTCCTAGACTAAGGAATAAGTAAATTAAAAAAGTATGAGAACAAAAGTTTTTTATAATTGAAAATTCATACATAAAAAGTTTTTTTTTTGTTTTGTATATTTCCCTATTTCTTTTACATCTCAGATATTATCATTTTACAAGATAAATGAATAAAGATTATAAAAAAAAAAACCAAAAATTAGAAGTCCATCCCGATTTATACTATAATCTTTTATAATATTCATATTTTCCCAGTGTAGCAGTGTCTCCTGTATGAGTGTGTTTTGTGTATATGATGTAAATTGAGTTTTGGCGGGCAAAGTACTTTGTAATTTATGGCGTGCAATGTGCGTAAGGAGTCACGTGATAACTTCATACTTTTCCTCTCCCGCCGACGAATTCATATTTCTTTTACGAGTCCTTATGGGCGTGGCAAGTGTGTGTGTGTATTTATTTATGAGTGTTTAGCCGCATTTTGCATGACGAAATCATAATTTCATCTCTCGGTTGCTTTTTGACATTTTGCTTTGTTTCCTGCGGTTCCATCTAATATATTCTCCAAGTACGTGCAATATATTAAGTCGGTTGAGTTTATTAACATTATCGGGCCTCCGCTTACTCGAGATTAGATGGTTCATTTAGAAATGAATTGCTAGCGCTCCCCTATGCCGGATTCATTTCGAATTTAAGCCTTAACATTTTCCACTTTCCTTGGAACTAGTTTCAAACTTTGCGCTAGCACAAATTGTGGAAAAGTTGGTGCCGAGCAAACTTTAAGTTTGAATGACTTTTTGCATTTACGAGTACATTTGCCTACTCACTCATGCAATTTGAGACAAATACTAAGTGGAAAATCAAGTTTCGCCAACTGACCGCAGGAACTTTAATTGGTATTCGGACCAATTGACTTTCGGGAAACATTTTTTCCGCCTCCGGTTGCCCACAACATAACCAGAAATTCCCATTTATATCTTCTCTGATAACTGAATTATTTAATTCACTTATCGGACTTCTCTGAAATAAAAACTTTTACAGCTCGGTGTGGTCCATTTTCGAAAACCCCAAACATGTTTGTGTTAATCCTCCGACATCACTTAAGCCCCCAACAGTTTAACTACAGGAGGAGTTGGAAAAAATACAGGAAATATCGAAAATATTGCCAACTAGTTCCATTCATTTGTCCGTAGCTGAAAAGTTTTGCCAACTCGAAAGCATAAAAAGGAGAGAGAAAAAAGTAAAACTTAAGCGAAAGTAATAAACTACAAAACTGAAAATCCTTTCACCACCTAAAAACCAGGAGGACAGAGGTGAAACGGTTTGGGATAGGATCCATTCAAGAGTTGGTAACAGCAGCAACAGCAGCTTGGCCATAAAGTGCAAAATGTCGAAAAAATAATGATGGAAAACGAAAACTTACGTGACCGTAACTGTGTCACCTGGATAACTCCGGCGGACCGATGAAACATTTTTCCAAACACTGGGCCCAATGAACCTTAAATCGAAGACATACACACACCGCCCCAGCGACCGAGCAATTTATTAAATCGATAAAAAGGTGAAAACAAAAGGAAAAGCATACAGAAAGCTGAGAAAAATAAATTGAAGGATATCTTTGATTTTAAGATAAATACTTTGAGGGAAGTATGTGAAGAAGAACGGAGATCATTCGAGATAAACAGCTTTAGCTTATTAATAACTAATTATTTATTTTTTCCCATATTATTAACAGAGGAGAGAAACTATAACCGTTTCTTTAAGAATATAAATAAGACCATTTTCGATTCAAGAGTTCAGAAAAATAATTCCCAACGCTGCGCTTGAACATATACTTGAAATGTAACAAAAGGGCGACACTAAACTTGAAGCTCAACGAAATGAAATTTTTCTACCAACAGCCATAAAACGAAATGAACTAGATTTTCTTTTTCTCATTTTTTCTTTTTTGCAGCATCTTCTATCGAACACAAGTAGCATTGTTTGGCGGGCAGGAAATGAAAGGGTTTTTTTCAGAGCAAGGGGAGGAAAGTCTGGGGGCTACGACGACAATGCGGCTGCCAGGAGGCCAAGCAAAATGAGTAGAGGATATTGATTTCACCTAGTTTTGGTTGCCTGAAGGCTGTTTTCCGAACTCGGTTTTCCTGCTCTCCTGCTGTTAGTTTGCTCACTTTTTTTCTCCTTTTTTTTGTTTATTTGGTTTTGTTATGGGTGTGAAAGTGTGTGCCATAAAACAAGCAATAGAATGTTGTGCGAGCATGCTTGAAAATGAATTTCAATAGCAGCAACTTTATTATCAACAAATTGCTCTACATACTCGAGTGGTTTGTCAACTAAACTTTGGGTTATGGAAAGGGGGAAAAAACTTTGTGAAATATTATTAAATTTCATTGAAACATTATATTTTTTTAGCCGAAGCTACGTTTCTATGGTCATTTAAATATTTATTTATTTTATAATAATTTTTCTGTTTAGTATTTTATTTAGAAAAATAGGTATAAACCAAATTATTTGATATAAATCAACAAAGAAATATAAAACCATTTCTTTTCCCCACTCTGTTTATATAAATACTTATGCAGTTTAATTGAAATTTAGAATTGCATAATAAATTTTACCAAAAATATTATTTTTAATTATTTTCACTGGGGTTGCGGCTTCCAAAAATTGTACTTACTGAATATGTGATGTTTTAAAGCCACTGCAAGGCACTATATTTGCATAATTCCATTTTATTTTGAATAATTTAACTTCCTTCGTAAATCACACTTAGTGAGTCATACCTAATCCTTTTATCTTGGCCTTAATGAGGGAACTCTTTACGAGAGCACTGGCTCAACAGTGTCAATCACTTTAGTTCCATTTAGTCACACACTGCCAAAATTTGGTAACACTTTGCTAGGAAATGTCGGCTATTAGCTGGCATGACGGAAGCAGGGGGCAGGCGCACATTTGCCACATGCCACAAATATGATTAAATTTATGCCAGTCAAAATAACACAAAACTGTTGACACCGCTCCGAACGACGGCAACTCCCAGCGGCAATGACGAGTCTCAGCCAGCCCCAAAAAGTTGACATCAAAGTTGTGATTTGCCAGCTGCAAATAAATGGCTCAAACTTAGGAGTTGGGCGCAAAAAGCGTGAGCATGTAAATTAAAACATGTTCAACTTATTAACAAGCCCGACTGCGGCCCCAAAGGGCGCATTAGTTTTCCGACAAACACATATTTGTATGCGCGCTCCTACAAAATATTTACATTTACTGAAATTATGCGGACCAAACTTCTTGCTTGCCGAGCAGCAAGCAAAAACTATTGTACAAGTTTTTTAAGGCAAGACATTTGTGGGTGGATCCCCAGCTAAACTTGTGTCTGTCTGGAATACGTAAGAACAGAGAAAATAAATGTGTGAAAATAGTGGATAAGTATAATTTTTATGAGTTTACTAATATACATTTTTGAATAATCAAAAGAGACTAATGAAACGAAAGGTGTTAATAAAGTTTAATTTTCGGGTATATTATTATGATAAAAAAGGTGAAGACTTTTATTATTTAAACTGTTTAAACAATTTCATTTTTATTCTAGAATTTGCCAGTATAAATGTTTCCCTTATGCCTTAACATACATATATTAACCAACTATAATAAATTAGTTTCATAAATTCATAAAATTTAAAATCCCTTCTCATCGAAACAATAGTTGATTACACTATTAATAAAACAATGTGTATAATACGGCCTAAGAATACTGCCGCCTTTGAATAAAGCCCTATTCATTTAATTATATTTTATTTCCAGTGCAAATTTATATGTGCTGACTTCTTCTCGGGGGCAGTCATAAAAGTTTAATTCCTTTTGCTCTGGTTGTTGTAAGTAGCATCCCCCGGGGGCTGCAACTTGCAGGGAACGTCGCCATTTTTGTTGAAATGACAACAAAAGTTTTCTGGCCGGGTTTTTGTGCGGGTGGCCGGAAGTTTTGGAGACAAGTTTTAAATGCTGTTTGCATGTTACGTGGCTTTCCCCTTACCTCGCTGTTGAGGGAGGAGAAGACCTTTCTGGCCCCAAATTACTGTAATGACTGGAGCGGGGGAAAGGCTGAATATTTGTGGCCAGCTAACAAATTATAGGTTGTTGCAGTTAAGAAGTTCCATCAGAATTAATATACACATTTTTGGGCCATTATGCCTTGTAATTTACTAAAACTAAACTGTTTTGTCTTAAATTAGCAAAATATTTGCATGCCTGGCATACTTCCGTTATTACAGGGAAAGATATTAGCCAAGATTTATATACATTTCAGTGAAATTAAATAGAAATTTTTGGCTTAGTTAAAGGCAGCGCTTTTTAGTGTATCCCTACGCGTACCCACTGAGCTATGTGAGAATTCTGACACCATTGCGACATCGAGGCGCGAAGATTTTCCACAGATATTGACATTGGTTTCCATTCGGTGACACGCTAACACACATAGTCTCATTCTCGTTTGGTTTTTGGCCAGGTCTGAATGGATATCTGTATCTACATGCGGTGCACATCCCCAGCCACGGCTTCATTCCCCCCTCTGTGGTCCACACACGTGCCACGAGTCAGTCTTTGTTCGCGCTATTTATAAAAGTCACTGACACAGTAACTTGCTTTCCTCCTTCGGCCTTTATGCGGCGCTCGTTTCGCCACTTCTTCTAACTCTCGCTAACAGAACCCCTTGGCCCCCTTTTTCCCTTTCCCATTTTCCAAGCCCTTCTGCGCCCCAACTCTTTTTCCGCTTTGATAAGCAGGTCCTTTTGTTCCAGGAGCGAACTTTCTATGTGGGCAGCAGGCGAGAAACCCGTGTTCATATTGCTTTTGTTGCACTTGTTGTTGTGGCCTTTGTTCGGCACGAGGGGCGGTGGGTGGCTCAGCCTGATGTTGACTGGAAGCTCAGATACAAGCGTGGGCCCAGATACATGCGATATGTATCTGCCAAAGATGCAGCTGCACAAGCTTCTTTCCTCCTCCACTATAGATAAATTTCTGTTTGCATTTTACCAACGATTTTGTGTTCTCCGCTGAGAAGTTAGTTTAGTTTCACTTGGCAGTTGCTTTAAAGTTAACACATCACTTTGCTTCCGAAGGAAGAATTTTACAAAAAGGATTTTCGATAAAGTTAAATTGGAATGAAGTAGTCTCCTTTAAAATTCGTACTTATCCCTTCCGCAAGTCACCACTTTGCCGCCTTAATCCTTAAATGTGCCTCTTCAACGACTCACACATATCACAGGATTACCAGACGCAGGCATGCTAGCAAAAAGGGATACCACCTCGGGACGAAGTAAAACCTTTCAATACAAAAATGTCTTAAGCTCTGAAACGTGTCCGCTGCGATTAGGATCCACTAGACCAGGAGAGCCATCGATGACTGGTGGGCTTTCTTCAGGCAGAGGGGAAAAGAGTTGTTTACGTCTAATTTGCCTATTTTCGAGGCTTAGGCGCTCATTTGTCCCGGAATCGAGTCAATGGAGGAAGCCTGATTTAATGCCCTGTTTACCTATTTCCTTACACCGGCTTGATTAATGGTTCTGGCCTTTCAGCCGACGGCTTAAGGGCAATGTCTGTGAGTCGCTTTTCCAGCCATTTCATTGTCCGTTGATAACTGGAATTCCTGCAGGACTTTCACCGGAAAGACAATCAATTTTTGCATTCCCACTATCCACTTTTTTCCATAATTTTCTTGAATTGAGCAGCTGTCAATTAGCATTTCTTTTGCTTCTGTTACACTGAAAACTATATATATTTTCTTAAAACAAATTAAGTAAAATGATATCAGTAATGGTTCTCTTTAACTTGGTTTAAACTTGTGGGAAATTTGGTAGCTAATATATATTTTATTAAATAACGTTTATACAAAGTGAATGGTATTTATTTAAGCAACTATAGTTGGGTTTTCTTAGGTTAGTTATTATTTAAATTCAAAACAAACTGTGATTTTCCTTATGTATTTTTTGCAGTTGGATCGCGTGACTCCTCGGGCAGTTCTTCCTCCTCCTCATCATCGTCTTCATCGGGAAGTGGTAGCAGCAGCTCGTCCTCCTCCTCGTCGTCATCGTCTGGCGGAGGAAGCCCCACCAAGTATCCTGTGCTGGTTTTCGTGCACGGCGAATCGTATGAGTGGAATAGCGGCAATCCCTACGACGGATCCGTGTTGGCCAGCTACGGACAAATATTGGTGGTAACCATAAATTATCGCCTCGGAGTGCTGGGTAAGTGCTCTGCACACTCGCATCCTAATGCTAATTGATATGCCGAGTGCATGACCAAAGGACGAGCGACCAACAAACGAAAGGACTGTGGGACAGTCGGGCGGGTGAGGTTAGCGCAATGAGGCGGACGTGCCGCCAATCGGGTCCGCATGCCCCCTTACCCTCAATGGGAGCCTTAAAGCCAACCTCTTTTGCAACATCAACTGCACTTCCGCCGACAACAACTACGGCAGCTGTAACAACTGCAGCAGCGACGTACATTTATTCCATAATCCAACTAATTTAGTTACAGTGTGACGCAAAATTTTAAAGACCAGGATATAACAATTAAAAATATAATTCCTTGTAAAAATCATAAAATTCTTTCTCTCCTCAAAATGTACAGATTTCCAAGTATTCATAAAGGAAAGCCTTTATAACAAAAATAAATTAGTAAATCGTGTTTATGTTTTAAACTACTATTGCATGTTCTGTTGCTTCCCCCTCACTAAATTTTTTCAGTGTATATTTATCGAGAATTTACATAACTATTTCATAGGGTTTAATTAAGCCTAAACCACTGTGCATTGCCCAAAAACACTGTGCAAATTCAAATGCACCGACAAAATTAGTATGACCCCATTTGGCGCCAACCACTCGTCGCGGTGACCCCTTTTGCCCTGAAACAACCAAATACCCTGCTGCCGCCGCCCTTTGCTTTTGCTGCCGCTGTTGCTGCTGCAGAGGAAACGGAAGTGCTGACATCATGATTTGCACGCGTGACTTTGCACATTTTTGCGCGGCAGAAAAGAGTTGCGTTTGACATTTTAAATAGGCAGCGCAGCTCAGCTCAGCACTGGACTGGGCGGACGACTGACTGACTGGCCGCACGACTGGGCGGCGAATCGATTAAATTTCCATTCGCAGGCCAATCGGGCGTAGAAGGAAAACTGCTGATTAAGTGTGGCGAACGCCTCTGACTATTTGCAGGCTTCTTGAACGCCAACACGGACCGCTACTCGAAGCTGCCGGCCAATTACGGCCTGATGGACATCATAGCGGCGCTGCACTGGCTCAAGGAGAACATTGAGGCCTTCGGCGGGGATCCCAACAGCATCACTCTGGCGGGCCACGGAACTGGGGCGGCCTGCGTGCACTTTCTCATCTCATCGATGGCCGTGCCAGAGGGTGAGTTTGTCCACGTTATTCTGCCAGACATAGGAGAGCCTGTGCACTGACATCTCAATTCCCCATCTCATTTGCCACGAAAGGAAAAAATTGGCAAATGATGGGAAGATAGCTTTTACTGATGTGAAAAAATCTTGCAAAAATAAGAGTGAATGAAAAGGCAACAATAAATGCCTTCGATTCTATCTCCATATATTTAAAGAACAATATTGAACTAACTTGTACTATATTTTCTCTGTATTTCCTCCCCTTAAGGCCTGCTCTTCAATCGCGCCATTCTAATGTCCGGCTCAGGCCTGGCTCCCTGGTCGTTGGTCAGCAATCCGGCCAAGTACGCTGCCATCGTTGCCCATCATGTCAATTGCGCCTCCGACCTTCCTCACGCCCACCTTATGAAGTGTCTTCGCGAGAAGACACTGGAGCAGCTTCTCAGCGTTCCCATCCGCCAGCCAGAATTTGGCTTTGCCTTCGGTCCCAGCATCGACGGTGTGGTCATCGATGGCGGGGATTATGTGCCACCTGCCCCAGGCTCACCGGCAGCCCAAGCTCAGGCTCAGGCTTCCACGGCAGCGGGTAATGGACTTGGCGGAGAGGCTGGAATTGCAGCTGCCGGGGGCTGGGGGACGCCCGGGCAGCTGGAGAATATCGGTGAGCTAACGAGTCACTAAAGATACCTTAAAGCATGACATTTGGTTAATTAGTAATTGTGTTTTTGGTGTACTTAAATATTATTTAAATAAAAAAGATTCAAGCAAAAGTGTATTTAAACAAATTATTATAAATTTTCCTTGCAAAGTTCTTGCTTAAAAGTTTGTGCAAGCTAATAAAAACAACAATTTTAACACCATTAAAAATATATACATATATTCAACAAAATGTTTTTAGCTGAAAATATTCAAAACATTAAACATTATTTTTGATTACTTTCGTTTATAAAAACGGGTCGAGAAAGTTAATTAAATTCATTAAAAATTATTTTAGTGCAGCTGGTTGCGTTTTTTCACTTGCCTCGAAAATTTCTTTCATTTCCTTTGAATAATTAAAATAAATTATAATGCAATGTTTTCTCACTTCTCTCCCTCCCTTCGCTCTCTCAACTTTCATCAACACGACTCCAACTGCTCCTGCGGATGGCGATAATGATGATGACGATGATTACGATGATGGGGGGCACTGGTTACCTCACACACATGCCCACATGAACGAACACCAACACACACGCGTACACAACATGTGGCGGACTTTTTAATTAATGCAGTATTAATGAGAAAAACTGCCATTAACAAGTTGTCAAGGTAAGTTGGGCCAGGCCAGCAAATGCTTAATTATTTTTACCTTAATTCTCACGCCCTATAAACACACATGTAAATACTATACACAAAAAAGATGGTATAATCGATTGTATTTATAATTAAATTAAACTCTATAAAACTCTATACAAATATACATTTTTTTATAAGCTTCCTTTACTGAATTATTTTTTTATATTATTTTTTATATTTTTCATTATGTAGAGAACAATAAATAAATCGAATTTGTTTCTATTTTTCCCTGTGCAGTCTTTTAAGCTGTAAGCACTATATGGACCTTAATTAATCTTAAGCTTCAACTTCTTTTGGCAAGTTTGTGCCTCCTTTGTTAGGTGTCAAAGGAGTTTTATCTTGACTTTTTGCCACGGCACGAACCCACTTACAGCCGCTGGTTTAGCCAGCGATAAGATTTACCCACGGACCATGAACAGATTTGCCCGCACACTTGCATAGAGTATAATTAATTTATGCACATTAGGCACGCAAATGTTGGGCTTTATTTCGTTACAAGCTCAGCTCGCAGCTGGCCATTGTGGCTCCTGTGGAGAACAGTCGGTGGAGTGGGCCACTTGATTTATGCACTTTGTGTTTGAGCCATTTTACAATGTTAATATATATTATTAACAGCTAATTAGCTGCGATTTCATAATTGAAGTGAGGCTCTGCTAACGAATACCCCAACTAGTTTAGATATAGAGATGGCAAAGTAACTCGGATTATCTAAATATATTTAAGGTACATAGAAAAGGGAAAAAATTACTTATGTCATTGATTTTTAATCATGCTGCATGGGTTAAATTTACTTAATTTCATAACTAAAGCTAGGTACTATCTGTACGTTTCTCATCACTATCCAACTGCAATTGAAGTCAAGCACTAAAGCGTACTGCAATTGAATTGATAATTAACCGAGAATTGGAATGCAAGCCAATCAAACGCACAGTCAATAGTTAATGAGAACTCTTTTTGTGCTGAAAATTGCAGCACTTTGATGTCCATCCTTTGAGCAGGACGGACAGGGGGGGCAGGCAGGGTGGCATTGTTGGTCTAACATGAATTTATCTCGGTGCGCTTTGTAAACTGTCAATACCCTGGGGGCTATTAGTCGGTCCCGCTGCCAAAGGAGTATAAATATTTCTTTGTGCACATTTAAAAGCAATTTGGTGCACTCGCATGCTCTCGGAGGCGGTGGTATGTCCAAAGGAATTCCATTAAACACATTATGCACAAAGAGCAAATAAAATTTACCAAATATAAAACGCACAACTTTCAACCCAAGCAGCATCCACTCGTATCTATCTCTATCTCGGACTGTGCGTAAGCAAATAGGGCAAAAATAAATCTAAAATTGCAAATGCTGCAAGTTGATGCGATAGCCAGCGGCTGAGAGATACATTCTCAGCTCCTCTCAGCTTCCAAGAGCTGCTTCCAAGTTTTATATCTACCAAGAGTGCGGTTAGCTGCAAGGGTCAGTTCAACTTGTTTAACAAATGGACGGAGCTAAAGTTTTTGGGGCTAAATTATTGTGGCAGAGAGATAAATGTGAATTGACGCTTGAGGAATGCAATTTGTTGGTTACGAATTTGTAATTGCAAAAGCATAATTTATTTATACCAAAGACGAGCACTCAAACAGGGCACTTGTTTAATTTCCTCATTCTGTGTGAAGTTAATCTGTATTTTCTGGGCAATGATCTTGCCCCTCAATCAACATTGCAGGTGGCTTCAACTTATCGGAGGTGCCTCATCTTTGCCCAACCGAGACCCTGACACCTCACACTTAAAACTGTGAGAAATGTACACCAAAAGAAATTTAATAATAATCTTAATGATTGAAAAAATGTTAAAAAACTGCAAAAACGATTTCATATTTTTTCATTTAAGAATTAAAATCCTATGCTCATATATATCAAATATTAAATATTTTGTTTTCTTTTATATATGAAGATATTAAATAAGTAATAATAAACTATATTATATTATATATTAACAAATTATCACCATTTTGCCGAGTGCTTCCATTGATTTCGTCATTCCTCATTCACATTTTTGCAGATACGACCTGATGGCCGGCGTGACACGTGCGGAGGCCTTTTTCAGCTTCAATTCGGGCGACGTGCAATATGGCATCGAGGCGGATCGACGGTCGAGAATTTTAAAGGCCTACGTACGCAACACGTACACGTTCCATTTGAACGAGATATTCGCAACGATTGTCAATGAGTATACGGATTGGGAGAGGCCCGTCCAGCATCCAATTAATATCCGGTGAGTAATTGCGTTTGTTTGCGAGCCCCTCGAACCCGAGACTCTACCTGATGGAGATGGTTCTGCGGATGGGGAAAGGGTGGGACTTTGGAGGAGTGCGGAGCGGGTTGTGTGTGCCAAATAAATATTTCGTTCTTAATTAAATGCGCAATGGCATGCTACCGATCTCTGGCTATTTATGTTAGCGATTGGGTCAAAGTGACACTGCCGGTTGCATTTGAATCGTGTTTTGAATTTTAGGCTCTCGTTTTGCATTCCTCAAACAATTTATTACTGTTTGCATAATTTATGCCAAATTACATTTCCATATTTCCAAAGAAATATCCCAAACAAATTGATTTCCCGAGTGCAACGCGTGGCGTATACTTAATATTTCCTTTCACAGCCTCATGCTGGAATCGTTGCCGCCGTCGGAGTTGTGCGGACGTGCGTCAAGTTGCCTGCAATGAAGCACGACAAACGTTTCACGCTCCACCTGCGACACGGGCCGACTTTTCCGGAGTGCCTTGATTGCAGGTGGGGAAAGAACGAAAAAATGTATACCTTTCACAGAAATACAAAGCAGTTGCAAGATTAATCTTAACCATTGATAAACTCTAAATAAACATTTACTGATCTAAATTTCACAAACTCTGAATAATGCAAATTTTAAGTAAGCCTAAGTTCACTTTACTTTAAACCTTTAATGCGGCACAGACGCAGCTGAGCCCATTTTCCGTGCACCTCCTGCTAGTGGATCCATTTTTGCTGCATTGAAAAGATATGTATGCAAATGCGGCAAATGGGTTTTATTCAAATTTTACGCTAGTGCATTTCGAATGCTAAACAAACTAAAAAAAATGTATATATAAAAAATGGCAGACAGACAAAAATAAGAAAAAAAGTTAGGATATTGCAGGGGGAAGCATGAAACCCCGAAATAGGCTTAGGCCAGCATTGGGGACGCCACTTGGTAAACAGGTAAATACGAGCCACATCAACGAAAGTGGCAGCACTCAAAGTGGCTTGTTAGTTGCGCACTTGAGCACAGCTCGATTGGCGGAGAGCATTGGCAAAATAGCCGGAAAATTGCAAGCGAAGTGAAGGGCGGCAGTGGCGGGGCAAATATTGAAAAATTGTTATTTGATTTTAATGTTGTTTTTCCTCCCCTTCACATTTCCCGTATCGCCCTTTGCAGAGATGAAACACTGGAGGCACTGAGCGATGCTCAGGTTGTGGCCCCGGCGGCTCAAACGGTGGATTTACATTCGGCGGATCATCGCAACTCGTATCTATATGTGTTCGACTATCAGACCCGCTTTGGCGATTATCCTCAGGTGGGTTTTTTAGAATGGCTTTTGAAGATTTTAATAAATTTTTAAAAATACTTATCGATTAGCCGGAGCAGCAATAAAACAATTAATAGGTGTTACTAAGCCTTTACAATTATATTAAATTAAGTTTATAGTAACTTAAACCCTGACTATTTTGAAAGATAATAAGCAATACTTTTCTTATTTTCTTATTCCTACTTGAATGTAAAGTTAAAACAGTATACCGGCAGTATACTTTTAGTGATTTATTCATCGACTTCTCAGAGTCAATTCAAACTCAAGTTATGTGCTGTCCTTATTGAGTTGATCCAGGACTTAAATTAATTTACATTTCCGAGGCAACTATCTATGTTAGAGCCTCGTTAAGTCCCCTCAACCCAAATCTCTAAATTGAATAGCAATCTCCATGCACTCCAGGCATAGTAGGGTTATCGCATTAATACATATAGGGTCAAAGTAAAGGGGCTGATGTGAAGCCGGGCACTTAATTTGGTTTCTGGTTTTCTGGCATTTGCAGCGTCAGGGTTGCATTCACGGCGAGGACCTGCCCTATATCTTCGGTGCACCACTCGTTGGTGGCTTTAATCACTTCACGCGCAACTATACGAAAACCGAAATCAGTCTATCGGAAGTCGTGATGTTCTACTGGTCAAACTTTGTGCGAACTGGGTGAGTGCACTTGAAAGCGATACACTTACACAACACTCCATTAATTTATGAAATTTAATTGAAATTAGTTATATATTATTTACGAAGTGGTTATTTTTTCAGTGCATTCAACTCATGTACCAATTATGCCACCACAAGCCCTTTCACCTTTCATTTAACACATTCTATTGTCCATTTGCAGCAATCCAAATGAGCAAATGGAGGCGGAGCATGGCAGCCGCCAAGAGCGGAGTCGCTACAAGACCATTGAGTGGACAGCCTACGAGAGTGTGCACAAGAAGTACCTTAATTTCGGTAAGGATCATGCAAAAATATACAAAATAATATATGTGTTAAGTGAAAATATAATGCTTTACAAATTGTTAGACTCAGAGTAACTTTCGCCTGATAAATATACCTTTGTTTAGTTCCTGAAAATTATATACTCACCTTAAATTTAACAATAAATTCTAGTCATACTATAATTCATAAAATATAAACATCTATCTTCCCCTACAGATACGAAACCAAAACTAAAGAATCACTATCGAGCACATCGCCTATCCTTTTGGCTAAACCTCATCCCGGATCTGCACAAGCCTGGTGGGGACAACGTGCCGGCTGCTCACCACCAGCTCCGCGACGATGATGACGAGGACAACAACATACCCAACGATGCTTCGGTGAAGCCCCTCAATCCGCCGTACACTTCACGGGCTGCCAATGCGGCGGCCATGGGGAATTTCACGATCTTCACCAACCAGGTCTTTTCCCTACTGAACCTGAGTTCCCCTTCATCCTCGCTGCAAAGGAATGGCACTCGTTACGGTGGCGCCAAGATATATCCGGATGATATGATGGATGGCGATCATGGAGGCGGTGGTGGGGCAGCCAGTGCTTCACAGGACAGTGATGGCTTCGCGGCCTATTCCACGGCTCTGAGTGTAACCATAGCCATAGGCTGTTCCCTGCTAATCCTGAATGTCCTCATATTTGCGGGGGTGTATTATCAACGGGACAAAACCCGGCTGAGTGAGCCGAGACCTCAGACCAAGCTGAAGAGGCAGGAAAATGGGCAGATGCCGAATAACATATGTGGCGACCTGGAGACCCTGACCATTCATGCCAAGAGCGATCCAGCCACCATATTGTCCCACCATCACGCCATGCAGCACCACCAGCTGCCGCCACCGGAGTTCGCGGACATACCCCATCGGGCTCCTCCGCCGCCGAAGCACATGAAGTCCCTGCAGGATCCCGGCGGCGGTGGCTCGGTAAGCGGCACCGTGGGAGTTTCCGGTGTGGTCCAAATGCCACCGCCCCATGCACTGCAGGTAATGGGCAACCAGTGCGGCACCCTGACGAAAAAGAGCTGCATGAAGCAGACCCAGCAGGCCCAGGCCCAGCAGCACTCACCCGCACAGCAGCAGCAGCAGCAACATGTGGTTACCCACCAACAGCATTTGCAGAATCATCATAATCAAAGCATGACCACTGTGCTGACCACGGCCGGTGGCCTAGTGGTGCCTACACCGCCTACAGTCCCGGTGATTGTGGCCACCACCACGCAGCACCAGCAACAGCAGCAGCAGCACCACCAACAGCAGCAGCAGCAGCACCAACAGCAGCAACAGCAGCAACATCCGCTGATGGACGAGCTGCGTGTGTGACATTAATTGACCGTGCGTTTTAAATGCGACCTCTAAACGCACAGTGTCCCTACTGCCCCTACATTCCTAATCCTCTCAGCCCTAAGCCCCTTTTCCCTGCCGTCTCCATAAGTAGATGTGTAAGTAAGTGTCGGGAGCCAGACACTATCCTGTGTCTATCCAATACACACAGAAGCTCCGCATCTTTAAACTCTGTTGCTAGTTGGTTTTTCAAGAACTACCCTGTAAATAGTTAACTAAGTGTAGATTGTTGTCGAACTCATTATCAAGGAGAGTCAACTTAACCGAAACTAAGCAGGAAAACTGTGCACTACATGATTTTGCTTTACTTTTTTATTATTTGTATTAATTTTTGTATTTATTTTGAAACGTTCTGTAGCTATTGCTGCTTTTGAGCTACGAATATGTATGTAAAGTCCCTTTAATTAATTTTAATTATTTTAAATAATAAAATTATTAAACCTCTTAAGTTATTTTACAGATGGGAAGAAAAATTTATTGATAGATTTAAATATTTTAAATTTATTGCTCAGTTTCATTCTAAATTTCGAAACTAATTAGGACCAATAAAAACTATACACTTTCAAGTTACGGGACACGTTTTCATCTCTCCCCTCTGTTGGCATTAGTATAAAAGGCATTCTAGTAGACAAGATAATAGGAAAAACTTTAATAATTATAAATGCGTAAAAAAAAATAAAAAAATTAACATGAATGTTATTCTTCCAAAGACTGAATTATAATTGTGTATTGCGTGTAAATAAACTAGTGGCAGAATTAAAACTAAAATATATACTTGTACAACAAAGCTCTGACATAAATATTTTCCAAGCGTATGAATATGGAATGAGAAAACAGTTTTTAGCCAAAGAACAAGTTAAATGAGAAATTGCAGCCGTAAAATCAAATCATGTACAGGTGAAAAGGAAGCTCTTCCTTTAAGTTTTGGCAGGTTACTTGTAAAAAAGACAAACAAAAATGTACAATTACAATTACAACACAATAGAACAACTTGAACTCAAACTAAAACGTAAACTAAACTTTGGTCAGACACAAAACAAGCGAAAGCGAAATTAAATTAAACTGTTAATTGTAAGCATGCAGCTACTTTGTTATGTAACTAAATAAATATTTATATAGCTATTAAAATTAAATGCATATACGTATAAGCCCACAAAAAAAAAAAAAAAAAACGTGTAAGCCCCTTTATATAGCTATAAAAATTTCAAACCGCGAGATACTTAGTTAAAAATTCCATTAGGCGTTAAGCGGGGCAATTGAAATGAGCAGTCAGATCATAATTTTCCTCATTTCTGTATTCCGTACGTTTTTTCGTTTTGAATTACACAAATTCACAAACAATTGCCCAAAATTGTAATTAAAATGAAAATGAAAAAAACATTAAAGGAAAATGAAGCAATGGAACAGCTCATTAAAGTGAAACAGCGCGAGAATTGCAAACAATTTAATGGCGCTTATGAAAAATACTTGTAAATTATATAAACACATTTAGCGGCAGTGAAACCAAAGCGGGAACTATAATGAAAAATTGAAACAAATTACAACCGAATTGAAAATGTATAAGTCTATAGCTTCTGTGTGCAGACACAAGCACACACACACACCACACATCCAAAAATATAAATTTATGTATTAATGTACTGGTGTAAACTTAGCATAATTAGCAAATTAATACCACAAATAAATATATATATATATATATATAAATAATATATATAGAGTGCTGCATAACAGGCAAAAAAAGGATACAATTAAAACGAAAACTCATGAAAACCTATTGCGTTAGAACATGTGTGCGAAAAAGAGACTTAGCATTAACAAATTCTGACTAAATGGAATATAGTGAAAATCATTAATAAAAAAATAAATAAATGGGAGGAAAACACAAAAATTGATTTAATGGTTTATATCAACAAAGGTGGTGTGAACAAACCCTAAAGATAAAATGGAAATTTAAGTAATAATAAAGTTACAAAAATTATAAAAATTAAACCGAATACTGGTTTTATTTTAAGAGGGAGTTTTAGTAGTTTTATTAATTTTTAAATATTTTTGGTGGCTTATATCCAATTCCAACTTATGGGCTACGCTCTTTGAAATACTGTTAAAGTTTTGAATATATTTTTTTCGTGAACACATACTTGCGGAGAAACAGATAGTTCCCGGCTTCTTTATGCGAAACAAATATGGCGCTGGCACCCACCCACACACATGCACTCCATCCATGTTAACCAAATATTCACAGAGTTGCAGCAGCAGGAATAAAGGAAAAATCCGATAGAGAGGGGTATAGCTGGAGGGGGATAGACTAAAGTATAATAATGGTTCCATTGATACGAAAATAGAATGTGCAAAGGCAAAGCATGCCGGAGATAAGTTTCTTTGGCGAAAAAATGAGATGGATAAGAACAAGCGAATCCATTGAAAATAGATTTATTATGTAAATTTGCCAAAGCGTAAGTGAGTCTGGTGTTACTCCGTCTGTATTTCTCTTTCTCTACGATAAGATTAACAGCTTAATTTATAAAATAGAAAAATACGTTCCCCTACACTTTAAATAAAAAGAAAACTCTTAGATGTCGCCTTCTAATACTTGGAATATTTGTCAGCATAAAGCAGCATCTGGAGTAGAAAGAACATTTAGAATAAAATCTATTCTTTTTATTAAGTTTTTAATATATTCTTCTGAAATTTATTTCCAGCGCACTTCTCCTCCACTTTCTCAGCTTTCCCTAGTCATATATGTGAGCTTGGTATAATAATTGAATCAAAACAATTTTAAATCAGCTTCGCTTTCGCTTTGTTTCTTGCTCAGGCTTAAGATCTAACTGATTTTTATTGTCAACGACGAAATCCAATTGAAAGTCACAAAACAATGGAGCGAAAAGGGAAACTCTTGGCGTTTAATCCCCTTCGAAAAGTTAAGTTTTCTATCGTACGTGTTGTATTTCGTTCATTTCACTTAAAATCGAGGCGAAACGGGCGTGCCTCGGGTGAGCGCTAGTCGAGCTGAGTTTAATTTATTAGCACAAGCCGAGCGAAATTAAATAATAAAAGTCTTGCAAGTAGCTCTTCCTCTCCGGGTTCTCCCTTATGTGTGAGTGAAAATTATCACTTTTAATGCTGCCAAAAAGGTCACGAGTCGGGTGGCGGGACAGGCGGAGGTCAAGGGTTTACCCCATTGATGGGCGTGAGGCCAAAAGCAAATGACTGGCGAGCTGGAACTCCTCCCCAGTCCTGGCAAGTGGATAATTTATGTTGCAAAATCTGTTCGAAATTGCTTTATACGCTAATAAAAGTATTTCCAAAGGGGGCCAGAAAACAACATAATATAAGGTGATCCAGATAGCCAAGGAAAGTGATGGAAATACTAATCGTTGATGTCTTAAGTGGCCATCAAGTTTTTAGTCACTATTAGGCAATTTTATAATTTAACTTGAAAACATTATTAAAAATTACTCGATTTCTCTTTATTTGGGTAATAGTTCTATTACAAACTAATCCCCTTGGAAGTAAGACTCTTTCTGAGATTCAATCCTAACAAAAAAGAGCTGTGATAGCAAACACTAATCCCAAGCTGACGGTAGCAAGTTATCCTGGGAATATATACCCTTCAATATTATCTTCCTGATCTTTCAACTGTCTAAATCTAGCTTAAGCTTATGGAGTTAAAACTTTTACTTTTTCCTGTTTTATACCACATCAACGTTAATCCCAACCAAAATGGAGTTTGGAATGGCCGCCAACAAAAAAAGAGGCGCACAAATTGCTAAAAGTTCGTTACGGGGTTTTCCTGCAAATGCTGGAAAAGTTTAAACGAAATCGAAGAAAAATAGAGACAAAAAAATTTGTTATACCCATTATAACAGTTTTTCGTTGGATAAACTTTATTTGGCTGGCAATTAGTTTGTATTATTTTCAGTTTGCTTTGCCGTTTATATTTCTTCTTCCTGCGCAAGTCGTAGTTGTATTTTTTATTCAACTTTTTAAATATTTATATACTGTAATTTTTTTGTTTTATTTTTTTGCAGACAGGTGAAAACAGCTTTCTGTGCTGTACGCTTTTTGAATGCCACGAAAAGTTTTATTAGTTGTTTGACCAATATCTTTTTTCTTCTCTCTATCTCCTTTATTTTTTTTTTGTGCAACATTTTCTCTTGCACAAAAAGCAGGAATTGTAAAGTTTATCCATTGTCTTTTTGTCATTGTTGAATAAAAACTTTCCGCTTTCGTTCACCCGGCAAATACTACACGCAAATCCAATTGGCAATAGCTATATATATCGTTTCGGAAGGACCTTAAAACCCCTTCCGGCGTTGGGTGGAAAAACCGCTAATTAGTCAGGCAAAGATTCGCTCAATTGGCTTAGGCGTTTTTTTGCTCTCAACCTAATTGGATACATCTGAAGTGGTTTTTGCGCGGATAGGAACCATCATTCACAGGAGTTCTAAATCGCATTAAGAATGAAAGAAACCACATAGAACTTAGGATTTTGAAACTATTTTTTACAGCTTTAAATATTACAGATAAATTATTATTATCATTATTTTTTCATCTTGTAAAAATATAAAATTGCTGGAAGACTTTGATCAGAATAAATTGTGGCAGACATTAAAGTCAAAATATAAATTAGGGAGTCACTTTTCACAAAATAACTTCAATATTTTTGGGGTACGTTTTGATAGCGCATCACGCATCTATAAGATACAATCTCCAACTAACCTAGATTCAGCATACACAAACCTATATTGGTATGTATATAAAGGAACCATAATCTATCCATTCAGCCAAATCAAATCGAATCACAAATGCACCAATGAGGGTAATGGAGGTTTGGAGAGGAACGCCAGCTGAAGGAGCTTACATCCGATGCAGGACGACACACAGAAATATACAGTGGGGGCAAAACGAAGACTAGGTCAGCACTCTATCTCTCTATCTATCTATATCACTAGCCCCCGATCCACCGCCACATCTGCCTCTCCGTGGGTCACACCCGGTGCCTGTCAATGAGGGCTTCAGTTGCAGGGGAGGAATGCGAAAGGCACCAACTGCCCGACAAGTGTCGTATGTCGTCCTGTCTAATGTTAAGCTACTTTTCATGTACGCCCCTTGCATCCAAGCCCATCCTTTTAGTTGTGGATACTTCGAACTTGCGCACGAACGGACAGAGGACAAAAACAACAAGGTAATTTGTAGAATACGACTTACCAAATACCCTGTTTTACTAGAGAAAGTAATCATAAAAAAGTTGCATAAAATTGTGCAAGATGATGTAAACATAAAGGTTTCAAAATATTTTACAAAGGTTATGTTCCGAACTTGATTGTAAAAGCCTCTTCAATCCTTTATTTACAAAACAGTGGCAAATAAATACCGTATAAGTACTTGATTGTCATAAATTCAAACAGCTACAGTTTAGAAACCATTATAATTATAATTAGACATTTTCAGTAATGAAAACGAATATGCTTTCCATTTTGTAGAGTTTCAAGATATCACGACAAACGCAAGACACATAGAAAGAAGAAGGGGAAACCCAGACCCGTTCTCCTTTTGAGGTCTCCTGAGCTTTCAACGCCCGTTAAGCATCGCAATTATTCATGTTTATGATGCGATGACATTGCCATCGTTTCACCTTGCCCTCCCCCCCAATTGTGCTCCCACTTTACTTTATACTTTCTAATAAGCCAAGGATGACGGAAATCAGGGGAAAAAGGTTGCGAGAGCTAAGAATCTGCGTGAAGAGTGTTTGCCAGTTAGGTCACGACCATGGCATCAAATTGGTTAAGATTAAAAAATTATAAATTATCGAATGGAAATCTTGGCTCGGCATACTGAGTACCCGGAAATGTAGCCAAGTGTGGTGGAAAGGGTTCTGTGTGTATAGGATGCTGGCAAGCCCCTTCGGAGATCCTGGAAGTTTCTAATTACTAATGAATCGCCGCGATGCTCATGTACACTGTACGACTATGTTCCTAATCCAACCACACAGCGATAAAGGTTTTGAGGATTACAGTGCTTTTAGGAATTATAAATACAAATCATAAGAATATGTTGTGTATTTCTTAAAAACTAAACAGCAGTTCAATGCAAACATTTATTGATCCATAAATTTATAGTTCTATTTCTCGATGATTTTTATTTAATTGAATATATTATATTCTTTATAAATAAGTTCTTCATCATATTCTTGAATACCAATATTAGGCCATTTAGCATTCAGTGAACACGAATTGGAACTCATTAGTCAAATATGCAGCTTATTAACCATTGACCTATAATTTTGACCATTAGTGTATGGGCCAAGTCAAGGATGCCGTTATGTAGATGCCGAAGGGTAGTTAATATCCCAGATTTCAGCCTCACAACACCTCTTACTTTGCTATCCGACCCCCTCAAGGCTGGTTCAAACCTAATCGTGTGTTCGGCATAAGATTATGAACACGAAATTAAACCGGTAACAAGAAACTTCAATTAGAGGCCAGCATTTTGATTAGTCACAGGAAGGAGGCGGTGGGAGCAATGGACAAGTTTATCTGACCAAGTGCAGTTTAAGTTGAAATTGCTCGAAGCTTGACAAGAATAAAACACAAAAATTGCTTTTAGCCAAACGCAGCGTAACTTTGCACAATCAATTTATTGAAGCAAGTTTAAAGAACGAAAAAAAAATGGCACGTTTAATGGAAAAAGTTTTTGGCGCCAAGGAAAATGCTGCTAATTTGATTGTCATTAGATGGCGAAGGCGAGAAACAAATTCATCCAACCTTCTTTGCGTCCATAATATATGCACTTGGAATAAAAATATAGTATTTAGACAAAGAAAGAAATATATATTTGATTTCCATCAGTAGAAATAACCATACACAAGACTGAAAAGAAACTAAATAATAAAAGAAAACATATATAATTAAATTTAAGTACATACACTTTATACAATTTAGAAATCTATAATCTATTCTTATTAATACGAACAATATATTCGTGCAAGTCTTGAAAATGTTTAGAATTTTATGGTTTACTCACTAAATAGTAATGATTATCTTTTAAAGCGTTTGTCTTTTATTTTTAACTTTGTTTCCTCTACTAAAATATAAGAAAATCACACCAAGTGACCAATTTCTCAAACGCTGTTTTTTAAAGTGCTTATGCGAATGTGTAAATGGGCTCTATGTAAGGTAATGCACATAATTGAATTTTTACACAACTAAAGAAGAGGCCTATTCGCCAAATGCCTTTGTTGCTAGAAAAAGCGGCGGCAAAAAGATGGCGATGGCGATGAAGACGGCACAGAATTCCGGCGAAATTAAAGTGAAATTGAAAAAGTTTTATGAGCTTTTCCTTCATGCAGCGGGCCCCGCAAAAAGAGCAGTCGGATGTCGGGAAAAGAAAGAAAAATATTACACAGCCACCGACGACGCGTAAAGAAGACAAAAGGCCAAAAAGCGAGGGAGTGAGTGGGGAACGCATTGCCACCGCTAAATTGCCTTCCTGCTCGCGAGGCTCGGGGGAAGGGCGGGGACATAACTTTGTGCAGCAGGTTGCTTAGGTAACAGTTTTATGTAGTTATCCCTGCGAGAGCCAATAGCAGGACGATGTCGGCCTACACATTTTCACACCGCTCGCTTTCCCCCTCCTAGTAATTGCATAATAATTGCAGTGGCAGCGAAGGCGGAGGCGAAGGCGGCAAGGCACCCACAGCAATCCACACTCTGACAGCTCTGAATCATCCGAAGGCGGCTGCCACGCCCGCTTAAATTAATTTTCCCATAGAATTACTTTGGATGAGTTTGGTAATTAATGGCAGCAGCAACGGTGAGCAAAGTCATTGCACACTGGTAGAAAAATAAGTAATATTATCTCTACGTTAAGATTAAAAATTTAGTACTATTTTCAAATTTACTATATTTATTTTTCGAGTGCATTAACCAGCAAACCGGACAGAAAAAAGAAAATTTAGACATCCAAGCCAGCAGGTAACCACTTTCATAAACAAAAAACAGAACTGTCACTACAGTTTCTTTCTACACTAGTTTAAAAATTAAACTGAGCAGACAATTATGCATTTTTTAATTTCTTTAAAAAATATACCTTCAATCTTATTTATTATTCTGAATAATTCTGAATCAAGATACAACAAAAATACAAATCACTTTAAAGCTAAGTCGGACAAGGAAACTTAACGAAGCTGAAAATGTTCAACCCATTGAAAGTCAAAGTCATTGCAAATTAATTGAAAAATCAAACACTTTTCCTTTGGCATGATTTTCGCAAGGAAAAAAAGTGGGCTAACAGAAGGGAGGCACCCTCAAGCGCTTGTCCGCTGAGAATGAAGTCCTTTGATAATACAATCAATAAATAATAAGGAGTATTATCAAAAGACCAACTCAATGGTTGTACTTTTTATATTTACTCAAGACAAAATTGAAAGAAAAATTCTTAAATACATTCAGTTTTGGTTGTCAGTTTCATAAAGGCAATTAATATTTTTGTTTTATTACATTTTAATAAAAGGAAATTGATTAATATAAAATTAAAAAAATATTTAAAAAACAAATTTATTGGTTATTTTGGTTAACCAAAAACGGTTTCACCTAAAGAACGCTTTACATTTCGCCTGCAATAAAACGAATTTAAAGACACATTTTTTGGAAACCACAAACTGAACAAGCTTAGAGTGCAAAAATAAGTTTAAATAGGATTGTAAAACTTTATTAGGCAATCTCACTAACCAACTCCAGCTTTAACTCCGACAAGAAAATAATCTTCAGTTGTTCCGACTGTGGGAACGCAGGACCACATGGCGTATGAGCAACGCCATGCAGATGCAATCCGCATTCAAAGTTAGAGAGCTAAGAGTCTTAAGAAAACGCCACCAAGGACACTCGACTGTCCATTCAGCTGAGCTGTAGGAGGTCCTCGACAGTAGCTGCTGCTATTAGCACGTGGCCAGGGACTGCCACACAAGGATTTCACACTTTCCGATGGACATTGAATTCACAGATACAAAATGGATTGTAGTTTGGTGACAAATATACTCCAGAAAAGCAACATTGTTCAACCTTACAAATTGACTCCTCTGCCAGGCGTTTCTTGGACCAAAAGCATGAGATTAAATTTCAAACAAATTCCATGAATTTGCAAGAAAAACTACTTTGAAAATTGTGCGAACAAAAATGTTTGACTATGCAAAAAGATGGGGCTTGGGTGCAAACAAAGAGAACATAAATAAAGTGCATTACTAAAATAAATCAGAAAAATATGTTTTCACACTTCCTTAAACAGAGAGAATTTTTCAATTAAAATTTAAAGTTATTTCGCAAAGGAATTATTGAAAAACAACGATTAAGGAATCCATAATTACTTATGTTTCTACAGTTTATTTATAAATCCTTTAATTGTTGCCCTTAAAACCGAAATTTATTACAAAAAGCATCTTAGCTTATTTTAAAATCAAAACTAAGTCTGCTGATGCAATAAAATATGATTTTAAGTACTACTTTTGATTAGATATAATGCAGATGCTTTGGTTTCAGTAAATCCAAGCATTATTTCGACCTTACTTTAAACAAAAAATAAAAGTAAAAACCGAATAAATGCCTAAGCATACAAATACCAATGTAAATATTTTCTCCACGCAATTGTTTGTCATTTAATTATGTGTTTTATCTTAGTATTTCATTGGGTTTATGGTTGATTGCACAATCCGAATTAGATTCCGGTTGCCGCGGCACCAAAATATTTACTTTGCAGTGTTTATTTAATGTTAATTTAATATAATCAATTATGTGGGTTTTACAAAGCTGGTAAACTAGTCTTTTTTTCTGGTGGTAACGACTTTATTTGGGTTTTATGTATTGCTTTGCAATGCAAACAATGGAATTATTTCGCTGATGCAGCTGATAAGCAGCATTATATATTTAAATTTATCTTATGGAAATGAAGGATTACCCCGCAGCCGATTTAACAAAATATATGGCAATAAATTGGTAATTAAAGTTTACCCTAAACCGATAATTACTAATTCATGATTTGTCTAATAGGATATGGCGTTAAATGTTTTTTTTTTTTAATATATTAGGCCTTAGAATAATGCCCTTCCAGACTTAAAATCTTGACTTACAATTGAAAAGAGCACTAAGCTGTATGCACTTTTCAATTAACAGAAAAACATTAAATGAATCATTAAAGCAACAATTAATTTTCATCGACTCCTTTATCCATTATTGCGGTTATGGCCGCAGGTCCCAGTCGGGTCATAATCGAAAACACCTCCCACCAAATATGGCCGGAACCATAATGCCAATTGGTATGATGTGGGTACAATTTGTGCATTGTTATGTTTCTGGGGATATCTGCTGTGCACACACACTTGCGCCTGCCAATTGTTATTATTTTTCTGTCAATTTTTGCATTTTACAGAAATGTTATAATCCCAACGCTCGCGCACACACAAACATATCGATCGATCGTAGTTTTAATTAATGCAAAAGCAGAAGCAACCATTTTTAATGTGACATTTGAACATGTTTGCGGTGGCAATGGAAATTAAGAGGATTCCGTTTAATTGGCAATGAACGGGGAGGATTTAGCTGGATTCGGGTGCATCAAAGCTTAGTCGTCTTTAAGGATGTCCATATGCAAAAGGCACAAATTTTTACGATACCATCAGCGGCAATTTTGCCAATTTGTTTTGCTTTTTTTTGCATAAATTTTAATGGAACGCCTGGCTAAATATTTATGCTACACACAACGCCCCATTGCACATTTTGGCTGGGCTGGAGGGTTTTTATTTCATTGGCTGCGCTCGCCAGGCCCATTCTCTCTGATGGCCGTTTGGTTATATTTATGAAATTGGCCGTTCGGACTATCAAGCGTTCACGAAAGGCAGAATGCGTTTTATATCGGTTCAAAGCGACTTTTAAATGAACTTTCAGGAGAAGCATCGCTTTGATTAAATTTTTATTCATCTAAAGATTGATTTATCTCGATATTTCTACAAAAGTGGACTCTATTGAAGCAGAACTCGAAATTTAGATATGCCAAAAGCTATGTAAAGCCTCTAAGCAATGATTTTATTTTTAATAAATAGCAGACATTTTTCATTGTTCTTTAGGTTTTTAGCTTTTAATGATAAAGCAAAGAAATAAAGAACATAAATTATTTTCAGAGTAATCTGGATGAATGACACAAATACAAAAGGAAAAAAATAAAATATAAAAAAAAAATAAAATAAACCAATTTAAATGTTATAGAACAATATCAACTAAGTGATATGTTTTACAATAAAATTATAACTAAATTTAATATTTAATTGCATTGAAAAAGCTCTATCCCTTAAGTTGCAGTAGGACTTTCTGAATATAAAATATTTACTTACTAATAAGTGTATGTAAGATCCTTGTAAAACGAGAAAAAAAATATAGCTTTGCATCCAAGAAATGATATGCCCAGAAAGGATATGGCCCAGGTAAGCAACCATTTCCCTACCCAATGTTTGTCCTATTTTATTCAGTTGGTCTATTTGTCTTTACATATTTCAAGTTAATGCTATTAAATGGTAATACTCGCACGTTCCACGCAATCCGGCCAAATGGGTCGTTGACCCAGGCTCCGGTGAATTGGAGCATTGAGGGGCGAAAATCTGGCAGAACAGGTGCATTTCCCCTATTTGTGCGCATCCAGTTGTGCGAAATTGTGCCGTTAAAAATTTGTTTTTGCTTACATTATTTATGCCTTTTGTAAATGAGTCCGAACCGGGTCCTGTTGGGGTGCCTATTCAAAAAGGGGGGGATTCCCGCACGGCAAAAGGTTGCAATTGAAGTTGCTTAGCTGTAAATGGAACTAAACCGCACTCCAGCTTATTTGAAATCATTATTAGAAATGCCTCACTTTAATAAAATTAGAGAGCTGCCAATAGAATGTACAGCAAATTTTACGGCAAAAATCTCCAATAAATTTAAATAATTTCAGAAAAAATTCGTTAAATTTCAATTCAGCGGAGAATATATTCATGCCAATTTTAAAGATAACACCACGGCCCCTAATTCAATATTGCAGTTGAGTTACCCTTCTACGATCTGCCAAACAAATACAATTACTGCGCTGAAATTGGAAATTACAAAACGATTGCAAATAGAACAACAACGCATAACTGTTGAATAATAAAGTGTATAAAATGAGAAATTCCCCACGACACGCAAACAATAAAATTGCTATAAACAACAAAACAAACATTTGGCAAACACAGCAGGAACCAGCGAAAAAAAATTGTTATTAACACAAATAGAAAATAAACAAAAGGCTGAAGTGAGGGGAGCGACATTTTGGATTTCGTGTGTTTGTTTTTTGTTTATTTTTTTGTGTATATCTGGGTGTGTGTGTGTGGGATAACTGGGGTGAAAAATAAGCAACAAAAAAGAAATTTGCATAATGAGGCTATTATAATTTCAATTAAAATTTCTCTTTACCAGGATTTTTTCGGGCCTTTCTCCCCTATGGAAAAACCCGGTGCCTGACTAACGACCACAGAACTACAACAAAAACTGAAAATGAGTTTAGGCACACTCCAGCCGTGGGTATAACCAAATCTACAACAAACATTATAATTACATTATAAATTATGCAAGCAAAGTGTATGTTAAAAAAAGTATAGCCCAAATGTGTGTTGAAAAAGGGAATTTCAATGAATTGGGTCGATTGTTGACAGTTAAAACATAATTTATGTTGAATCATACATTACCGATAGGGCTTCAGGTACTCCAAAACCGTAAGCCTTATTTAATCATATCTATAAAAGTCGAAATAATTGACTTTGCAATCATAATTAGCTTTGGGATTGACAACTTCTTTCTTATTTGCTCTAAAAGTGCAATACCAATACTGAACACTCAACTGTCTTGAGGATTTGCTTTAAGGGAGTAACCCAATATTTGAATTGGCAAAACAAGTAATGCCAAACCGCAACATTTGCATAACCTCCCGCCTATATCTCTCTCTCACTCGCAACCGGAAATACCAGAAAAAAATAAAATAAAAATGGCCGCTGTACAGTTGGCTGCCATATTTCGAAGCCTGCCAGTGTCAATGCAGGCGAATGTCATAAATTTTGCATGCAGACGAAGGAGATGCAGGCCCGCCCCTTAACCCTTCGCCTCCTCGGCAAACAGCATACACCGTGCACCATACACCACCCACTACCCACCTCCCACCACCCCTCTGTAGCAACTGCGGCGCATAAATTTCGTTCCAATAAATTTAAATTAGCAGAACAGTACAGTTACACGAGACAGGGCCGCCAAGTCTGCTGCACACAGTATTTATGGCACCATTCCGGGGCCAACTCCGGCGGAACGGGAATCGGTGTTGGTGGGGGAGGGGGGGGGAGGGGAGATGTGAAGGTGTGACAATGTAATGAGTGCGGTTCTGCGGCCAGTGTTGCCACACCTAAGCACATTATGTTGTTGCTAATTAGAGTTGTCTTTGGACGGCAGAGCCACACATATATCCTTGTACAGAAATGTATGCACTGAAAGAAGGCCAGGATATGATATATTTTGAGTTAATTATTCCCCGTGCTAATGGTGGCCTAAATAATTTAATTCATTTCTAAATGGAACTAAAAGACCTCGAAATACTAAACTTGGTTTAATAATGGCTAAGAATATCAAACATGTTTGTTCCTCTTGCTCTCCGAAAATAGGAAAATTTGTGAATATGCCGAAAAGTAGGCAACATTTTGCGACCTGAGTGCCGGCCATGTTTTGACCACAAAAGACCTCGTGTGACACTAATTGAACTTGTTGGAAACCAGAGGGGGTAAGAACACAAATCAATCACAATCAACGTTATTTGCTCTATAAATCTGACACTGAAATTTAATATGACTAAACACTTTTTCTTTCGACTCAAACAAGCTAATTTTTTTATTTATTTTTTTTTTTTAACTGCGTTCATGATTTGTGATATGCCAAATCAAATCAAATAAAAAAAATGAAAGGAATGAAATTGTATATTTTATTGTGATATATTAAACGCTGATTTTATTCCACTCTCGGAAAATTAAATATTAAAACAGCAACCTCGACGATGTCAAGCAAGTAATTTATCAGATTGCAAATGACTTTTGAATTCTTTACACAAGTAAATTGTAAAGTGAGCAACCAGAGAAGTGGAGCCCGTAACTTGTGACTTATCCTAAATGCAAATGGTTTGGAGCCCCACCAGAGTCATCAATATAAAGCAACCACAACCGCAGGCAACTAATGACAATCAGCAAAAGTAAGAGAAGCTGGAGTTTAGTACTGACATTTTAAATGCGCTTAGAGATGTTTTTAAACATTTATATTTATTTATTTTCATATTTATTATGCTTTAATCAAGTCAACATCTAATTTATTTTGGTACCAATTATACAAATTTGAATAGGAAATTTGATTTAACTGACTTTGCTCTTAAATAGTTTATACCTTTAATGATTCATCTTAAGTTATATCAAAATTATTTAAATCCTAATGCTAAAATCTGCTTACTTCAGTATAAAATACTCTTAGCCAGGGTATAATGAACTATAGTACATTTCGGAGAGTTCCCCTGCTGCTTGCTGGTTGGCCAGCAAAATAGTCCCAAATGTCCAAAAAGCGAAGCCACCAACGCAGCAGTTTATCACTGTGAGGAAAGGACATAGCCCAGCGCAGTCCAGCCATCTCCTTCGCAGCTGCCGAATCAGCAGTGAAGGACAACGATGTCAGCAGCAGCAGGAACAAAGGCTGATCTCCGCCGCCAGCGTCCATTCCATTCCATTTATAAACCACCAAAACGAGACGATGACGCCGACGACGACGAGCATTGACCAGGATGCGAGGAAGCCGGACTGTGCAGAGGCTGGGAGTGCAAGAAAATGCCACAAAACTGTTTGGTTTCGGCTGCTTCGTCCTGCGCATCCGTTTCTTGCATTCCCAGGACCCCCTAAACAGGAACAAGAAAAACAACGGACCAAGTCTTGACAGCTGACATCGTAGAGCAGAGAGAAGCGAAGGGCGGACAGCGGAAGGAGCAGCCAAAAAATATTCAGTGCCCATTGTTGGTGCTGAATGCTGAGGATTCTGCATTGGACAGTTGAAAAGTAAAAGTTCGTCATTCAATCTATGCGTGTGCTTGAATTCAGCCACGCCTCAATGAAAACTTTGCCCAGAGAGAAGTACTAGAAAAATATTGAATTTACATTTCAAACAAAATCTGTAAAATTTTCTCTATGCTTTTGTTTGCGAGAAAGACATGAAAATGTTTAGGGAAGAAGCCGGACTTAAATCTTTTAAAATACAAAGTATCCATGCCACTACAATGTCACTTGCTGGCATTTGATTATCCCTTTAAAACAATCTCTCAGTTCGCTTCACCTGCCTCACATTACTATAAATATGCATTCGTTTCAAGGATAGCCCTCAAGGACTGCCGACCTGACCTATTCCAAGCCCTGGCAACGGGATCCGTAGCCAGCAAAGCGTGAAATTTCAATTTAACCCATTAATAAACCCAGCTGAAAATTTCCACCGAATGCAATCAGAAGTAGAAAGAAAGACACAAAAATAGACAATAGTCAAAGGCGGAGGCGGAGGCGGAGGGCCTGCTCCCACCAACTATTCAGATCCCCGCCCACATCCACCCACATACCCCTTCCCATCCCCAAGGACTTCTCCAGCCAGCTCTTTTGGTTAGTCATCTCTTGGAGCGGCAACGGCCACAAAACAACTTTGGACTACATTTCACAAAAGCCATACACACACACAAATACAGAGAGAGAGAGAGAGGGAGAGATGCCCCTCCCACAATTTAGACAATTTCACACAACAGAAAGGGCTGCGGGGGGAAGAGGAGGGCAACACTTCCGTTTCCGCTAGCTTGCACTGATTGTTTTATATCCTGTCAGAGGACACGCCGTTGCCGAAATTCACAAACTTGTTTTGCGCTTTCTTGGCGACTTTACTAAGGAGCGGGCCAATGCACTTGGAGAATATTTGATATACCAAGGGATTAAGGCACTAAATATAGTTAATATTTCTTTATAAAATCTGAAATCATTTTAATATCTAGTCCAGGGAGATATATTTCCCTTAAAAACTATAGTTCCCACTGAAAGCTTTCCCTGCTTACATTTTCTTGATCAACTTTTCATTTTATTTCATAATTTGAAGACCCAAAAAAATTCTATCTAGTATTTTCTCAAGTGTAAAATAAGGCGAGCAACGAGTTTGTGAGTTAGCGGATCGGTGGGATTCGAGTCCCTTGACTGTCGTTGCATTGCTGCGGCATTTGAATGCGGTCCTCGTCCAGTGCCGTCCTGCGAGAGAGCCCAGCATCCTTGCATATTTAATCAAAGTGAATTACAAATGCCACCAGACAATGACAGTGGCAACTTGGCAAATGACGACGAAGTCGACGCCTCTAACGCCCCGTCCTTATCAATTTGAAAGTGTTATATATAACGCCAGGACCAGCGCCAGGATAATGTTTCATTGCTGGCTAAACAGGGGATGGACTGCGACTCGGTCCGAAGCGTTGTAGCCTGTAATTTGCGTTGGCAAGATCAAAAAGCATTCAGTTAATAATAAGACGAGCAGTCCATTATTTAGCCATTGATGGGGGCCAAACACTTGGAGAGTCCTTCCACCCAAGACACCCCTACCCGCTGTGCTTCGCCACCGTACAAAATTTAATTTATTTCTTTTTTTTACAGCTCCTTCTCGAGGGTCCAGAAAAAAAAGCGAATGTATTAAGCGAACGATGGAAAGTTAACTTTATGGCCTGCACCTTTTTCCCTCGAACAGGAAGTCAGTTTCGACTTCCCTTACCTTTGCTCTTAAGGGGCTACCCTGCCCGACTAACCCAATCTTGGCCCCGGGGGCGACAGTTTAATAATTACTCATTTTGCTTTTTTACCAAATTACTTTGTGAAAAATGGCAAAACGGTTTACATTTTCTATATGTACCTTTCTGCTATTATTGTCGTGGCTTGTACTTCATTTACCCTTTTCTTTTAGGTCTTGATAAGATTTCCAATTGTTTTTGGGGTTTCCATAATTTTTTTTTACAATTTTTTTATTTAATTAAAAAGGTCTCGACCCTTAAAACTGTTACTGGGAATTTCGAACGCCTTATTTAGTAATTCAACTTTAAGAATAATTTCGAAAATGTTATTTCTTTAAAAATCAATTTTAAATGTATTTTATTGATGGTCATTCAAATGAAAAGCGTTCCCCACACAAAAGCAAAGGACGAATAATGACCGGAAAAAATCAAAGTCTAGCGCGTGGCAAAAAAAAAAATTAAACTCAATTTTTCCACAAGAAAAAGAAATTCAAAGCAAAGTAGGAAACAATTTACTCCCTTACGTCGCCCTCTTGATATCCAACATCTCCCAAAAGGCACGCATAATTTTTGACGCATAGAAATTTGTCTGCATTTCAAATTCAAAATAGTTTTGGGCCCACAAGCGTATGGAAAGTCCCTTTGGGTGCAATAAGCTTGCCAGATAAAAAAAAAGCGAGCCCTGAGAAATGAAACTTTCTAGCCGGACCCAAGGAAGAATATTTTTTTATGCACTGCGGTGGGTTCGGTATCGTTTTATGGACTTTGATTTTATGACTGCTGCATATTTGCCATTCGAAACCCGGAGCAAAGTCCCAGCGAGCACTTTCCCTTTTTCCCTTTTCGAGGGCTGTCAGCTGCTGCGGCACTTTCAATTAACCCTTTTGACATTGAATTCACTTGATACCGAAGGAGTTGCTCTCACTGGCTTAAATCGAGATTAGAATGCTGGAAATTTAAGACCACACCCCAACCTACTCTGTATAATTTAATAAGCTCCTCCTTGTAACCTACTCGCAGAGCTTGACTTCTCCTCCCCGACACAACGCCCGGCTTAAGCCTATAATTTACAATGTTTCGGCTCGTCTTGACTTCGCATCCCTTTCCCCTTTCGGGGAAGGGCAAAAAATTAACATTTCTTTGCCGTCGCTTACAATTTTGGGCCAGCATTTTTTAACTGGAAATTAAAGTGCGCGCAAGTGTAATTAAGTAGCTGCTCAAGTTATACGGGCAATCCCTTTCTCGGCCATTTCTCACCAGGCCACTCGACTGTAAATGGGTTAAACTCTGGGGGATTTATGACAATTTTTTAATTAGTTGACGCTGCCTTCGGTACTGGCGTATTAATCAAAATCGTTTGCGCGTAAACATAAACTTTTTTTCAACATCCTGATTGCTTATGGAATTTGAGCAAGCTGCTATATGCATATGGAAATTTCCTCTCTCAGCTCTCAGGTATTTGTTCGAAAGTTCTGGCTAAAAGTTTGAGCATTTTATTTTCATTTCAATTGTTCGAAGTTTTATAGAATTTGGTTCCACGCAAATTCTTTGCCATTGATTGGAATTTTACAATAAAAATGAAATGAAAAAAAGGAGAAGCGACGAACTTGCCAACAATCAAACATAATTGTTCACAAGTTACCCAATGAAATTTTCATGTAGGTAACATGAGGTTCAAAAAGTATTTAGAATGGTTAAGCTGAGCTGCGTAATATTTCATAAAGTACTAACTTTTATTTAACTTTATTAGTCTGGAATTCATGTATTATAATTAATGTATTAATAATTATAGTAATAAAAGGCTGCAGAAAAACCAGATCTGCAATTTATCAATGTAAACAAATGCAATGAACAGCTTAGCTTGGCTTCTTGGGAATAAAGTAAATAAAGTAAACAAAATAAATTTCTAGAAAATATAAACAATTTCCTTCTAAATTTCAAAGTCGTATGATAAACAAAAATCTCTTTTAACAAAGAATTTAGGAATACTTACAGTTTATTGTCATCTAATTACACATGCTTAATAAGCTAATTAGGTAACATATTTTAATGTTTTTAATTATTTAGTTTTTATTGCAATTTTTAATTATTATGAAAACACTTTTCAAATCCATAAAAACAAAAGTTGTAGACCGGATTACGTGCTGATTGACAGAAAGATACATTTGCAGATACATTTACAGATGCATAGGAAGAACACCAACAAGAAGGAGCTGTTGCATCTGGTTCCTATCGATAAGCTAACAGCTGGCAAGCAGTTCAAGCTTTTGATTTTAGCTGCGCGCGCAGCTCTAATCCGAGTTTAGTACACTTTTTTTATGATTCGTCTAATGGAGAAAATTCATGAACTTTAACCCCTATCTACTTGATGGTTTTGGCATGCTTTAACCCGCGCTCTGATATGAAATCAGACTTTATAACAGACGCGAAAGCGCACATGGAATATATCATTAAAAAGCAATTACACACGAATCACGAAACAGCTGTCCGCGATGAGTAGTCGGAGTCATCGTCGCTCGCTGCTTATCAGTGTATACTCAATACTTCTATATGTTCAGTGCTTGGCCCCTCGCTCCACAGCCGTATGTTTCGGCACCATAGTTCATATTGCGATAAGCGTCGGGCGTGATTATGGCGGCAACTGAATTGGGGCTGCTGTGGATTGTACTCGCAGTCGAACTGATAGATCGGATTGTACGGTTCTCGGTGCCTCGACGCCCCGCTTCAGTTGTTCCCTGTCGATCGCGGCCAGCGGAAGTATTGCGATCACAATCGCACAACCGCGCTTCTTTCCAAAGTAATAAAGTGTTGAATCCATCGGGAGTCGCGAGCCATGGAGGTTCGAGTAGGCGTAGCCGATCTGCTGAAAATGGGCACCAAGTAGGTCGTCCTGGGTTTAATCAAAATTCCAGCTTATCCATGGAATCAATGAATTCTACTAACTCACTCTTCAGTTTTATACAATTGAATAAACCACGTACAACACGTACAGGTTGATAAGGTTTGATTATTTGACTCCAGATTAGGTTCTAGTTCAAGTGCAGTGTTTTTATATTCAACAAATTGCCTAATCATGAAATGCGAATATAGAATTTATATTTGAGAAAGCTTTAAAAATATTAACAAAATTCTAAAGACATCTTTCAGCTAACTTTTTTTGTATTTGAATTGTTTGTTTTGATTGATCAGCTGGACAATATGCTTTCGGCTTATAATTAATAATTAAAACTACACTTCTTTTTGTATTCCCAGGCTCATTGGCCACAAGATCGTCCAGTACCGCCTGGCAACCAAACAAACAAAGGTGATTTTCACGAGGGATGGCCAGGTGCGTGGACTTCGTCGCAGGACCCTTTACGACGACGAGTTCTACTACGCCTTCGAGGGAATCCCCTTTGCCCAGCCGCCAGTCGGTGAGCTGCGTTTTAGAGCTCCCCAGCCACCACGACCCTGGGCCGGAATAAGGGATTGTACTTACCCGAGGTCAAAGCCCATGCAAAAGCACTTCGTTCTCAGCATTGTCGAGGGCAGCGAGGATTGCCTGTACCTAAACGTATACAGTAAGCGGCTTAAATCGGATAAGCCGCTGCCCGTAATTGTGTGGATATATGGTGGTGGATTCCAGATCGGGGAAGCTGGCCGAGATTTATATAGTCCCGACTATTTTATGAAACAAGATGTAGTGGTGGTTACGTTCAATTATAGAGTGGGCGCTTTTGGTAAGTCACCAATAAAACAAATGATTTTAATAATTATTAAGTTTGTTTAAGCATATAAATATTAAATGATTGTTATTACATATGAATTAAGTTGGATTTTCGTAAGGGGATAAAGTTTTATACTATCACTGAGCACGTCATTTATACTTTTATTCTCGCCAATTATTTTTATTTTTTATAAAGTTGAATAGGTACAGCAAAAGGTTATAGCGTAATAATACTATCTGGGTGCACAACAATAATAAAAACATGAAGAATAACATCCATGTCTACACGAGAAACAACAATGAGTATCATTAGTTATTACTCATAAGTAATTCAGTTCACAAAAACATTTAATTCGTATATTAAAGCATATATATATTTCAAGTCAGTTTGTAAAATTAAGCTTTTGCTTGGGTCAAAAACTGAAGATTATATGAAAAACTTCGCCTTGTTCCGTAATTGTCTGCCACTTCAATTTAAATCGGAAATAATTCACAGGGTGTACAGATTAATTGCATACAACTGCCACTTTCAAGCTATAAAAACATAGATTATAGTCGTTATATCATATGTAGATGTCATTATTGCCTAAGAAGAAAACAAAAGTTACCTATGCAAATATAATTATACAACAATAACACTAAAAGCTAGGTTTATCTTTATTGCTTGTTTAATTTGTATATTTCTAAAGCATATAAGCACTTTCTTTATTTAAAAATATTATATTTAAATATTACAACTAAAAGGATATCAAATTCATTTAAATAATAATGTTAAATCCTAAATAAAATAACAATTTAATTACATCTTTTGGAAGTAGATATTCAAATATTGTTAATAGATCACAGATTTAAAATTTCAAATATTAAAACAAATATTCAGAGACTAATTATATTTTTTTTAGGTTTTCTAAGCCTTTCGGATCGGGACCTGGATGTGCCAGGCAACGCTGGCCTCAAGGACCAGGTAATGGCCCTGCGCTGGGTCAGTCAAAATATCGCCCAGTTCAACGGAGATCCCCAGAATGTGACTCTGATGGGCGAGAGTGCGGGGTCTGCGTCCGTCCACATGATGATGACCACTGAGCAGACGCGGGGTCTCTTCCACAAGGCCATCATGCAGTCGGGATCCATGTACTGTGAGTGGGCCAACGAGCCTAGGGGACAATGGGCCTATCGCCTAGCCTGCCTAATTGGCTACTCGGGGAGCGAGAACGAGAAGGAAGTATTCCGCTTTCTTCAGCGGGCATCTGCCTCTGAAATGGCCTCACAGGCTATAACATTGATTTCGCTGGAGGAGCGACGGGAATACGTACTGTTTCCGTTTACGCCCGTTGTGGAACCCTATATAACCAAGGACTGTATTCTGCCCCGTCCCCATAGGCAAATGCTGCCAGCAGCCTGGGGAAATGATCTTCCCCTGATTCTGGGAGGCAATTCCTTTGAGGGCCTCTTCTCCTACCAGAGCACCCTGCATGACGAGGAGCACATGCTGAGCGCTTTCGAAGCCCTCATTCCGCGAGAGATCAGGGAGAAACGCTCTCCGGCACAGCTTAAGGATCTGCTTCGGCAGTTCAAGGTGGACAACTTCGAGGATGCCACCAGAGGCCGAATGGAATTCAACGAGTGCCTGCATATACTCTCCATGAAGCATTTTTGGCATGGAATCCATCGCACCATCCTAGCCCGCCACCAGTTTGCCCCCACAACGCCGACGTTCTTGTATCGTTTCGATGTGGACTCGCCACACTTCAACCACTTCCGACTGGTGAAGTGCGGGAAGCATGTTCGCGGAGTTAGCCATGCTGATGATGTCTCCTACCTGTTCTACCATGTGCTAGCCACCAAACTAGAGAAGTCTTCCCTGGAGTACCAGACTATCGAAAGGATGGTGGGAATGTGGGTGGCGTTCGCCCGAAACGATAATCCCAATTGCCAGCAAATCTTGCCAGCCTCGTGGGATGCTCTGGACGACACAGGGCCTCAGATGTGCCTCAACATTGGAAAGCAGCTGGAGTTCATAGAGCTGCCGGAATCCAAGCAGAATCAAATTTGGGATAAGCTTTACGAAAAACACGATTTATACTAGGGAAAATGTGAATATTTTTTTGTATTTTGTTATCTATGTAAAAATAATAATTTGTTTAGAGTAAATAATTTTGAAAAACATTTTACTTAGAATTGAATTTTTCATGGGGAATCTAAGAATGTCATCACGAAATTAATAAGGAAAACTAAACTGTTTAAGCTTTCCATTTTTGGCTATGAGCGTGATAAGTTTTAATTTGTTTACATGTCTTTGAAAATGTGGTTTTTATTTTTAAATGCTAATCACTTTACCATGCCATAATTTGTCTAAGTAAAATGGGTTAAAAAAATTGCATACCTATTATTATTTTTGTTCATTTAGGCGTCTTCAGGAGCGGAAGTTGCGGGCCATGGAGGTTCGAATCGGTTGGGTGGATCTACTCAAAATGGCCATGAGGTGGGTCTTTCTTTTTTCTTCTGCGGACTTTGGAGAGATGTTTACTATTTCGTTTATATATTTATTTTAAATTATTGCAAAAAAAATATTTCTTTGATTTAATGCTATATCTTACATTTTGTAATTTATACCAATCTGAGCACATATTTTATTTAAGTACTATTAATTACTTTTTTGTTTATCCCCAGAGCTCTTGGCCACAAGATCGTCCAGTATCGCCTGGCAACCAACCAGAAAGAGGTGGTCAACACCAGGGATGGCCCGGTGCAAGGACTTCTTCGTAAAACACTGTACGACGAGGAACTCTACTATGCCTTCGAGGGCATCCCCTTTGCCCAGCCGCCCATCGGTGAGCTTCGATTCCGAGCGCCCCAGCCGCCAAGTCCCTGGGTCGAAGTGAGGGACTGCACCTACCCGAGGTCAAAGCCCATGCAAAGGCACTTAGTTCTCGGCATCATAGAAGGCCGTGAGGACTGTCTGTACCTAAACGTATACACCAAGCGACTTAGATCGGATAAGCCGCTTCCGGTCCTCGTTTGGATATATGGCGGAGGTTTTCAGATCGGGGATGCTGGGCGTGATATATATAGTCCGGACTACTTTATGAAACAGAATGTAGTGCTAGTTACATTCAATTACAGGTTGGGCATATTTGGTGAGTTGTTAATATAAAAAATGCTTTTAGTTATGCAATCCCCTTTACTCGATTGGGAAAATTGTATTATTACATTATATATTATTATTTTAATTTAGGTTCATATGCAAGCATCGTATTACATTTTCACTGAAATCTTAATTAAACTTCTTATTTTTGATTAACTACTACTAATTTACATATACAGCAGAAGCGGAAATATTTTGAACCCAATTATATTTAATATGATTTTCGTAACAGGTTAAAGTTCCATCGAAGCAGTGAGCATTCTTTTATTCTTACCAATTATTTTCTTTATTTTGAATAAACATTTAAAGGTTCACGTGAGGTTACTTCAAAATCATACTCATCGACGAAAAATAACAATAAAATTAAGTTAAGTGTCTTCAGAAATTTAACAAAAACTCATACAGAACTTATAACTTATTGGTGTAATTGTTTATTGTTTTTAATTTGACCAGAAACTGGATATACACCAGTTTCTATTTCTAATATACTAAACCTTCAGCCGTAGTTGTTTCCCACCTATGCCTCTCAACAAAATTTCCCTGCGGTACAGATTAATTGCATACTACTGCCAATTATCAGTTAGTAAATCAATAATAATTACTGTCATTGTTTGCTAAGGAAAAAATAAAAGTAATCTGCCATTAGAGAAGTCGAAAAAACAAAAGTTCCGGGGCGTAATTCAAATAAAGTTATTAAAAATAAATTAAAGTTTTGATTTTGTTTGATTATTATGTTACTTTCCATGATGTTTATAAATTAATATTTTTATTTTAAATGTCATATACAATAAAGTTATCGTTATATGCTTATGTTATCTATCTAGAATAATTAAATATTAGTGAATGGTATATTAGTAAACGAAAAGAGTATAATTAAAAATCATTACTTTTTAGTGTAATTCTCGCAAAATAAACAATAATTTTTAATCCATTGAAGTATTTCTTCCTGTATTTTTTAAGGTTTTCTGAGCCTCTCGGATCAAGACCTTGATGTGCCTGGCAATGCAGGCCTAAAAGACCAGGTGATGGCCCTGCGTTGGGTTAGCCAGAATATCGCCCACTTCAACGGAGATCCGCAGAATGTGACTCTAATGGGCGAGAGTGCGGGGGCTGCGTCCGTCCACATGATGATGACCACCGAGCAGACGCGGGGTCTTTTCCATAAGGCCATCATGCAGTCGGGTTCCATGTACTGTGATTGGGCCAACGAGCCGAGGGGGCAATGGGCCTACCGTCTGGCCTGCCTGCTTGGCTACTCGGAAACCGAAGACGAGAAGGAGGTATTCCGGTTCCTCCAGCGAGCATCTGCCTCGAAAATAGCCTCGAAGTCTTTTCGTTTGATTTCGCTGGAGGAGCGACGGGAACTCATACTGTTTCCCTTCACGCCTGTTGTGGAACCCTATATAACCAGGGACTGTATTCTGGCCCGTCCCCTCATCGAAATGCAGCCAGCAGCCTGGGGCAATGACCTGCCGTTGATCCTGGGAGGCAACTCCTTTGAGGGCCTCTTCTCCTATCAGGCCATACTGTACGACAAACAATACGTGCTGAGCGCCTTCGAAGTCCTTATTCCGCGCGAGATCAGGGAGAGAAGCTCCCATGAACAGGTCCAGAATCTGCTGCGCCAGTTCAAAGTGGACAACTTCGAGGATGCCACTAGAGACCGGATGGAGTTCAACGAGTGCCTTCAGATTCATTCCTTTAAGCACTTTTGGCATGGAATCCATCGCACTACCCTAGCCCGCCGGCAGTTCGCCCCCACAACGCCGACATTCTTGTATCGTTTCGATGTGGACTCCCCGCACTTTAACCACTCCCGGCAGGTGATGTGCGGTAGGCATGTCCGCGGAGTTTGCCATGCAGACGACCTTTCTTACCTGTTCTACAACTTACTGGCTACCAAACTAGAGACGTCTTCACTGGAGTACCAGACTATCGAAAGGATGGTGGGAATGTGGGTGGCGTTCGCCCGAAACGATAATCCTAATTGCCCGCAGATCTCGCCAGCCTCATGGGATGCTCTGGACGAAACAGGGCCTCAGATGTGCCTCAACATTGGAAAGCAGCTGGAGTTCATAGAGCTGCCGGAATCCAAGCAGAATCAATTTTGGGATAGGCTTTACGTCTAGCCTGTCAAGAATTATGGAAAATGAGAATACTTTACTGTAAAGACGGAAACCTTTTTTTTACTTTAATATTTTAAATGAAATTATTTCAAAATTGGGAGAATTACATTTTGCCGTATATATTGACGCTAATAGAGGGACTCTTTTGGATACAAGGAGTCCCACATTGCCATCGAGTCGGCCTCCGGCAGTTCCCTCATGTCCAGCTCTTGGTTGATATTAAAGCACTGCTCCACGCCGCATTCCATCCGCTGGAGAGGCTCCCATTTAGCATTTCCTAGTTCTTGACAGTTTGGATTTCCATTCGCAGCAAACGATGTCCACATGCCCACCATCCGCTCGATGGTCTGATACTCTTCCGAAGATTTATCCAGGTGTGTCGACAGTACTGTGTAAAAGAGGTAAGAGAGCTCGTCGGCATGACACACTCCACGAATATTATCACCGCACATTAACCACCGGAACTGATGAAAGTGCGGAGAATCGACGTTGAATCGGTATAGATATGTGGGAGTTTCCGGAGCGTAGGTCCTTCGAGCGAGTACAAGGCGATGCATATCGTGCCATATCTGGCGATGCGAGCAGATATTCAGTGCCTCGAACAAATCCATTGTTTTCTGCTCCTCATTGTCGAAGTAGTGTTTTTTAATGCGACGCACGAGCATATCCCGTTCTTCCTGTGTGCAGGCTTCACTCACTTCACGCGGCAGGATGTTATGGAAGTTTCTGAGAAACCAGGGATCATCTTTTGTTAATTGGTAGCAGAACAGCCCCTCAAATGAGTTGCCTCCCATCATTACGGGTATATCGTTGCCCCAGGCCTCTGCTAGCCGATCTTTTTGTCTCCTGGGCACCACGCAATGATCTGTCTCATAAGGCTCCACCACTGGACCGAAGGCATATAGTAGAAAACTCCGTACCTCATCCTGAGTGACGAGATTCTGGTCGCAGGATGCTATCTCGAAAGACGAAAATTTGTTAAGAAAGTGAAAAACATCTACATCCTGCTCACCACCCTTGTAGCCCATATTCTGGGCCAGACGGAAGCCCCAGTTGGACTCTGGATTAATAACCCATTCACTCAGTCCACATCCCGACTGCAGGATGGCCCTGTGGAACAGACCGCGAGTCTGTTCAGTATTCATCATCAAGTCGACGCAGGATGCTCCGGCGCTTCCGCCTGCAATGGTGATGTTGTTGGGATCTCCATTGAAGTGGGCAATGTTCTGGCTTATCCAGCGAAGGGCTTGGACTTGGTCCTTGAGTCCTGCATTTCCTGGAATGCCCAACTCGGGATCCTTAAAACTAAGAAAGCCTGTAATACAATTTTTTTTATTTTCTAAAAGCTTATACAAAATGAATAAATCGTATGAATTTTTTGAAATCTTACCTAAAGCTCCCAGCCTGTAGTTGAAAGTTATAAATACAACCTGTTTCTTCATGAAGTAATCTGGACTGTAGAGATCGCGTGATGCTTCACCCTTCTGGAATCCCCCGCCATATATCCACACGATCACCGGTAATTTGTTGTCCGATATCAAAGTTTTTACATATATATTTAGGTGCAAACAATTCTCAGTGCCCTCTACAAACCCCAGAGTCATGTTCCGTTGCAGAGGCTTGAGTCTGTTGTAGGTACACTTGAGGACTCCCTGCCAGGGTTCCGGGGGCTCGGGAGCCTTGAATCGGAGCTCACCCACCGGAGGTTTGGCATAGGGTATTCCCTCAAAGGCGAAGTACAGCTCCTCATCATATACCGTCTTCCTTTGGAGACCGCATACTTTACCATAGTTGGTATCCAACACCACGGTGTGACCTGTGGACAGGCGGTACTGCCGGATCTTGTGGAAACCCCACCTGAAAGTGGGATTAAGTTTATTTTGATTACGGAAAACACCGGCTAGGCTTTGTTCTTTTGGATTTTACGTTTTTACTTACTTTGCTATAATTTTGAAAAACTTCGTCCATTCCATTATCATGTCCATAATTAAGAATTCGTTCCTTCGCTCCTTTGAGTTTTGTAATTAATTCAAGAATTTCTTCCTCCAAGGTGTGAAATAGAGCCTTCTCTTCGTAGAACTGATCTCAGAAATGAGTGTGCGGCAACTTAAATTAAGAAAACTCGACGTTGATATTTTGAAACTATTATATTTTACAGCTCTCCAGAGCACCATAATATATCCGATGTCAACAAAAATAATTTAAGTAAGCTAATAAACCACATATACATTTAGGTTTTACCAGTTCTTACTGCCTTCCTCAGAACACCTCAGAGTCATGGTTATAATGTAAACGCAATGCTTATAGTCGTTTTGAAATCCTTTTCGAACTTTTTATGTTTACAAAAATAGAGTAACAAACTAAAACAAAGACTGGCATTAATCACGGTGTGTATGCTTTGAGCCAAGTTAAGTTAACCTTTGTGGTGACTCGACAATTTATTTACCTGTAAAAAAATAAGTTTCAGTGCCATTTAAGCAAACTTATATAATTCATAAACACATTATAATAATTTTTTTAATGCAAGCATTAATTTGAACTTTGCCTTTTAAATATCTAATAATATTTTACATGTTATCCACAATTCTCAAATTGTTAAAAGATGCGAAAATAAGATGACTGTATTATTAAAAAAGAGATGCCTTAGTATACATGGAGTCCCACATTGGCATCGAGTCGGCCTCCGGCAGTAACCTCATATCCAGCTCGTGGCTGATATTTAAGCACTGCTCCACGCCGCTTTCCATCCGCTGGAGAGGCACCCATTTAGCATTTCCTATTGCCGGACAGTTTGGGTTTCCACTCGCTGCAAATGATGTCCACATGCCCACCATCCGCTTGATGGTCTGATACTCTTTCGAAGACTTATCCAGGCGAGTCGCCATTACCGTAAAAAAAAGGTAAGAGAGCTCATCGGCATGGCACACTCCACGAGTATCCTCTTCGCAGACTAGCCATCGGAATTGATTAAAGTGCGGGGAGTCAAAGTCGAAGCGATAAAGATAAGTGGGAGTTTCGGGGGCGTAGGTCCTTCGAGCGAGAGCAAGGCGATGCGTATCGTGCCATATCTGGCGATCAGAAAAGATATTCAGTGCCTCGAATAAATCCATTGTTTTCTGCTCCTCATTGTCGAAGTAGTGTTTTTTAATGCGACGCACTAGAAGATCCCGTTCTTCCTGTGTGCAGGCTTTGCTCACTTCACTCGGCAGGATGTTATGGAAATTCCTAAGAACCCAGGGATCGTTGCTTACCTGTTGGTAGCAACACAATCCTTCAAAGGAGTTTCCGCCCATAATTACCGGTATATGGTTGCCCCAGGCATCTGGTAACTGTTCAAAATGTTTCCTGGGTACCACACAGTGCTCGGTCTCGTAAGGCTCTACCACAGGTCCGAATGCATATATTAAAAAATGCCGTATTTCATCCCGAGTAATAACATCTTGGTCATAGGAAGCTATCTTATGCGAGGAAATTCCGCTTAGGAAGTGGAAAATATCTGCTTCCCGCTCGCCGCCTTTGTAACCCAAGTTCCGGGCGAGACGAAGCGCCCAGTTGGAATCTGGATAATTCACCCATTCGCTCAGTGCACATCCCGATTGCAGGATAGCCTTGTGGAACAGGCCGCGTGTCTGCTCTGTGGACATCATCAAGTGGACACAAGATGCTCCTGCGCTTCCGCCCATCAGGGTGATGTTATTTGGATCTCCATTGAAGTGGGCAATGTTCTGACTGATCCATCGGAGAGCCTGCACTTGATCCTTGAGTCCTGCATTTCCTGGAATGTCCAACTTTGGATCCTTAAAACTGAGAAAGCCTTTATTAGAAAAGGTACCAGCATCAATAACATGGAAAAATGTAAGAGAATCAAAGATAATTTCAAATATAGGCTTTATCATAGTAATTCTTAACATTACTTAGAAAAATAAATAAATAATTAAACAATTTAATGTAATACACATAGAACAATGTTAGATACTGACCTAATGCTCCCAGCCTGTAGTTAAAGGTAATAAACACCACGGGCTGCTTCATAAAGTAGTCCGGACTATAGACATCGCGTGAGGCTTCTCCCTTCTGGAATCCCCCCGCATATATCCACACGATGACGGGAAGCTTCTTTTCCGATATCAGGGTTTTCACATATATATTTATGTGCAGACAATCCTCACTTCCCTCCACAAATCCCAGCAGCATATTGCGTTGGAGGGGCTTGGATCGGTAGGTAGTGCAGTTAAGGACTCCTTGCCATGGTTCTGGCGGCTGCGGAGCCTTGAAACGGAGCTCACCCACTGGGGGCTTGGCATAGGGAATTCCCTCGAAAGCGAAGTACAGCTCCTCATCATATACCGTCTTCCTTTGGAGTCCGCATACTTTACCATAGTTGGTATCCAACACCACAGTGTGAGGTGTGGACAGACGGTACTGCCGAAACCTGTGGTAAACCATCCTGAAAATGGGGTTATAGATTGGATGATCATGTTTTGGGAAATATACTCTTTGATCCTGAAAGCTTTTTCTTTTTACTCACTTTGCGACTATTTTGAGAAATTTGGGCCATTCCATTCGAAAGTCCATACTTTAAACTTGTATTACTACTTTGAAGGAGGGAAGTTTACTATAATTGAAGTCCTAAATTCTTTTGCTCAAAGGTGTTGAAGTGAGCGGTGTAATGGGAAACTGAACGCAGATAGAGGCCTACTGAAATATTATTTAAGAACACGGCACTTTAATATTTTTTAATGAGCCTATTTAGGAGTTGTCCGGAGTACCATCACTTCATTGTTAACTTTAATTACTACCGGCAGCTTCTAAAATTTTATCGAGTTTCAAAATTGTATGAATAAAAAACGTGACTCAGAAAGCAGTAAACTGGACAGGTTTTAATTTTTATTTACTCTGTAACTACATTTGTTTGTAGGTATATAACATTTTATAAAGGACAAAGTCGAACAGTTGACCACAAATAAGCACTGCGAGCGGAAGCACTGAGTAGAATACGGAGTATATCCGCTTCTTCTTGCCGCCCATGTATCCCGAAGTCTGAGATATTGTTCAACAAAAAAAATTTCTGTGAGCTACATTACTATAACAGACTAAAACGAAGACTGGCATTAATTATGGTGTGAATGCTTCCAGCCAAGTCGCCTGTAAGTTAACCTTTGTAGTGACTCGACAATTTATTAAACGAAAAAATAAATTCAAGTGGCATTTAAGTAAATTTTTATAATTTATAAACACATAATAAAAATACTTCTTGGTGCAATCATTAAATTCAACGGTGCTATTTTAATTTTAAGTCACAAGTTAACCATTAACCATTAACCCCAAATTGTTAAAAGATATGAAAGTAACATGATTGAAATTTTAGAAAAGAGACTCTTTGGTATACAAGGAGTCCCACATTGCCATCGAGTCGGCCTCCGGCAGTACCCTCATGTCCAGCTCGTGGCTTATATTAAAGCACTGCTCCACGCCGCTTTCCATCCGCTGGAGAGGCTCCCATTCATCATTTCCTATTGCCGGATAGTTTGGGCTTCCATACGCGGCAAATGATGTCCACATACCCACCATCCGCTCGATAGTCTGATACTCTTTCGAAGACTTATCCAGGCGAGTCGCCATTACCGTAAAAAAAAGGTAAGAGAGCTCATCGGCATGGCACACTCCACGAGTATCCTCTTCGCAGACTAGCCATCGGAATTGATTAAAGTGCGGGGAGTCAAAGTCGAATCGATATAGATAGGTGGGAGTTTCGGTGGCGTAGGTCCTTCGAGCTAGAACAAGGCGATGCGTATCGTGCCATATCTGGCGATCAGAAACGATATTCAGTGCCTCGTACAAATCCATTGCTTTCTGCTCCTCATTGTCGAAGTAGTGCTTTTTGATGCGACGCACTAGAAGATCCCGTTCTTCCTGTGTGCAGGTTGCGCTCACTTCACGCGGCAGGATGTTATGGAAGTTTCTAAGAAACCAGGAATCGTCCCTTACCTGTTGGTAGCAAAACAATCCTTCAAAGGAGTTTCCGCCCATAATTACCGGTATATCGTTGCCCCAGGCATCTGGTAACTGTTCAAAATGTTTCCTGGGTACCACACAGTGCTCGGTCTCGTAAGGCTCTACCACAGGTCCGAATGCATATATTAAAAAATGCCGTATTTCATCCCGAGTAATAACATCTTGGTCATAGGAAGCTATCTTATGCGAGGAAATTCCGCTTAGGAAGTGGAAAATATCTGCTTCCCGCTCGCCGCCTTTGTAACCCAAGTTTCGGGCGAGACGAAGCGGCCAGTTGGAATCTGGATAATTCACCCATTCGCTCAGTGCACATCCCGATTGCAGGATAGCCTTGTGGAACAGGCCGCGTGTCTGCTCTGTGGACATCATCACGTGGACACAAGATGCACCAGCGCTGCCGCCTGAAAGGGTGATGTTATTGGGATCTCCATTGAAGTCGGCAATGTTCTGACTGATCCATCGGAGAGCCAGCACTTGATCCTTGAGTCCTGCATTTCCTGGAATGTCCAACATCGGATCCTTAAAACTGAGAAATCCTGCATTAGAAAAGAGGGCACCATCAATAACATGGAAAAATGCAAAAGAATCAAGGATAATCTCAAAGATAGGAGATAATAATTGTCAGTACTGATCTCAACACTACTTTGAAAAATGAATAATTAATTAAACAATTTAATGTAATAAACATAGAACAATGTTAGATACTGACCCAATGCTCCCAGCCTGTAGTTAAAGGTAATAAACACCACTGGCTGCTTCATAAAGTAATCCGGACTATAGATGTCGCGTGAGGCTTCCCCCTTCTGGAATCCCCCGCCATATATCCATACGATGACGGGAAGCTTTTTTTCCGATATCAGGGTTTTCACATATATATTTATGTGCAGACAATCCTCACTTCCCTCCACAAATCCCAGCAGCATATTGCGTTGGAGGGGCTTGGATCGGTAGGTGGTGCAGTTAAGGACTCCTTGCCATGGTTCTGGCGGGTGCGGAGCCTTGAAACGGAGCTCACCCACTGGGGGCTTGGCATAGGGAATTCCCTCGAAAGCGAAGTACAGCTCCTCATCATACACCGTCTTCCTTTGGAGTCCGCATACTTTACCATATTTGGTATCCAACACCACGGTGTGAGGTGTACACAGACGGTACTGCCGGAACCTGTGGTAAACCATCCTGTAAATGGGATTATAGATTGGATGATCATGTTTTGGGAAATATACTATTTGATCCTGAAAGTTTTTTCTTTTAACTCACTTTGCGACTATTTTGAGAAATTTGGGCCATTCCATTCGAAAGTCCATACTTTAAACTTGTATTACTTCTTTGATGGAGGGAAGTTTACTATAATTGAAGTCTTAAATTCTTTTGCTCAAAGGTGTTGAAGTGAGCGCTGTCGATGTGTTACTGAACGCAGATAGAGGCCTACTGAAATATTATTTAAGAACACGGCACTTTAATATTTTTTAATGAGCCTATTAAGGAGTTTTCCAGAGTACCATAACTTAAGCGTTAACCAGAATAACTACCAGCAGCTTATAAAATTTTATCGAGTAGACTAATAAATGGGTTTAACTGTTTTACGCTTTTAAAAATGTTTCAAAATTGTATGAATATAAAAAGTGACTCACAAAGAAGTATACTGTACAGGTTTAAAATCTTATTTACTCTGCGTTTACATTTGTAGGTATTATATGTAATAAAGGACAAAGTCAAACAATTGATCACAAAGAGGCACCGAGTCAAAATAGCCACACGAAGTCTTACAAAGGTTTGCAATTTTAAAATTGGAGCAAGCTGGTTTTTAGTGCCAATTTTATCCAACCATGCGATTTTATAGCCCCGAATAAAATAAATAAAACTATGTCCTAAAAATAAAAGCTAGGCAGTTAATCAGTTAATAAGTTCAATATATCCACAGATTAAAATATAAATATTAAATTGTGGCCGGTGAAAAACATTAAATATTATAAATTTATATTTTATAAAAATATACATATATAAAATTACATTGAGAACAGATGTGCAATATAATCCTAGTAAAGATCCTCCTTGGAGTAGAAGGAGTCCCACACGGCCAACGCTTTGGCCTCTGGCAGTTCCCTCATGTCCAGCTCTTGACTGATGTTAAAGCACTGCTCCACGCCACTTTCCATCCGCCGGAGAGGTTCCCACTTGGCATTTCCTATTTCCGCACAGTTGGGATTTCCACTTGCTGCGAAGGATGTCCACATCCCTACCATCCGCTGAATGGTTTGGTATTCATCCGAAGATTTGTCCAGCCTGGAGGCAACTATGCTGTAGAAGAGGTAAGACAGCTCATCGGCATGGGACACTCCACGAACGCCATCACCGCAGACTAACCAACGGAACAGATTAAAATGTGGAGAATCAAAATCAAATCTATATAAATAAGTTGGGGTATCAGGAGCGTAAGTCCTTCGTGCGATAACGAGGCGATGCATATCGTGCCAAATCTGGCGATGTGAGAATATATTTAGAGCCTCAAACAACTCCATCGATTCACGGAGCTCGTTGTTAAAGTAATGCTTTTTGAGCCGTCGAACAAGTATATCCTGCTCATTGCGGTTTGTGGCTTCCTTAATTTCCCTGGGCAATATATAGTGAAAATTATGCAGGCACCAAGGATCGCCCTTCGCCACTTGGTAGGAAAAGAGACCCTCAAAGGAATTGCCCCCCATAATTACGGGAATGTGGTTACCCCAGGCTTCCGATAATCGATCCCTATGTCTCCTTGGTACCACACAATGTTCAGTCTCATAAGGTTCCACCACAGGTCCGAAAGAAAATAATAGGAAACTCCGCATCTCGTCCTGGGTGACTAGGTCCTGATCAGCAGACGCCATCTTGCGAGCTGATGCACTGCGTAGGAAACGGAGTATATCCGCTTCCTTCTCACCGCCCTTGTATCCCAAACTCTGGGCCAGCCGGAAAGCCCAGTTGCGGTCCGGACTGTCCGCCCATTCACTTAGAGCGCATCCCGATTGCAGGATGGCCTTGTGGAAGAGTCCACGAGTTTGCTCTGTGGTCATCATCACGTGAACAGAGGCTGCTCCTGCACTTTCCCCCATTAGGGTGATGTTGTTGGGATCTCCATTGAAGTGGGCAATGTTCTGGCTGATCCAACGGAGGGCCAGCACTTGATCTTTTAGGCCTGCATTTCCTGGAACGTCTAGGCTGGAGTCCTTAAGACTTAAAAAGCCTAAAAAGATAGAAAAATTTTTATTATTATTATTATTTTTTATTATTTATTTATTTATTGTTTAAATTATTTGTTAATATTATTTATTTAAAATAATATTTACGATGTTCATTATAGCAAGCATGCGTTTAAAAAATCATTTGTTAAAAAAAATAAGATTAGAGATACCAAAGCAGACAAAGAGGTGTCGTCATTTAAGCGGCGATAAGGTTACGTGAGTAATATGAACCTATATATGATATGTATATATGAATCTAAATTTATTGCGTCTCAATCGCCTTATTAGCTACCTATTGTTTATATTTCCATAGATCTGCATCTAGCGATTAGAATAAAAATATAAAAGTTCCTCCAAAAATATAACATTGAACAAATAATAGGTTAATGCAAATAATAACATTTTGAACTATGTCGTGAGCAGGCGTATAAAGTAGCAAGGAAACACAAAAATGAATACATAAAAATGAATACATATTTATATAATACTAAATATTACCGAGTGCTCCTAGCCGGTAGTTCATGGAAACAAAGACCACCGAATGCTTCATGAAGTAATCCGGACTGTAAATGTCCCGCGTGGCCTCTCCCTTCTGGAATCCCCCGCCATATATCCACACAATCACGGGCAGCGGCTTCTCCGATGTCAGGGTCTTCGCATACACATTCAGATGCAGACAGTCCTCACTGCCCTCCACAATGCCCAGGACCATGTTTCGTTGCAGGGGCTTTGATCGGTAGGTGGTGCAGTTAAGGACACCCTGCCAGGGCTCCGGAGGCTGTGGAGCCTTGAACCGGAGCTCACCCACAGGGGGCTTAGCATAGGGGATTCCCTCGAACGCGAAATATAGCTCTCCATCGTACACCGTCTTTCTTTTGAGTCCCTGAACCAGTCCATATTTGGTATCCAAAACCACAGTGTGATCTGTGGAAAGGCGGTACTGCTGGAATTTGTGACCCACCATCCTATGGGAGAGGTTAAAGATTGGTTCAGTTTGGGTAGACAGAGGAGATAAGCGAAAATGGATGATAACCACCGGTAGTGGGTCGCGCCAGGTTCGAAGTCGGCGACGATCGAAATCCGACCTTGGCCCTGTACTTTTGGACCCCTGTGGATTTTGTGCACTCACTTGGCGCCGATCTTGAGCAGCTTTGGCCATTCCACATTTACTTCCATAATTTTTTATTTATAACAGAGACAATTTATTTTTAAATATATTTTTAATTTTTAATTTGCTTGTTTTCTTTCTAGACGTTGAAGCGATCGATGTTTAACTAGCGACTAATCGCTGATCAATGAATTGCGGCACCTTAAATAGGCACACCGGCGGCAGCTAATATACACTAATATACACCTGTTTATAAGTTTTCCGGAACACCGTAAAAAATCGTTATCAGGCATAGCAGCGGCCAGCAAAATAATTAAAGCTTTAAAAAAAAAAATTATATAATTTATCAAACTGATTAGAAGATGGGTGATAATTTGTAAAAGTCTTAAGAAAAGTATTGAAAATAAAAATATTTGGTTCTGAAATTTTACATTAAATTCCCACGATATTTAGAAACGAAGAATTCAAAGCATTGCTGAATATTTAACACCCTTAATAAATGTTATATTCAAATATATCTTGTTACTCTTGACTTTCCAGATATTTATATAATATTTTATATTGAATACATATTAGAATATATATCTGAAATATATCAATTCTTTTTTTTAGATTACACCGTAAATTTTAAGAAAGAAAAAGTTTATCTTGACCGCAATTGTAATTTTTGGTAATTGAATTTATCTTTATTAAAGTATTTATGCTCGGTGGAATATCTTTATACATATTATATATTTACGTATAAAAGCTTAAATTAGTTTATAGCATTATTGGTTTAGAAACAAAGTAATAGTATTAAACAAAAAATTCAAAAGTTATAATACAAATTATAAAAATTGTACAAAATTTGTCAATTTTCTTAACTACAAAAATGGACAATAAACATATTTTGTTCTACAAAATGTACTACGGGCTATCGAAATTTATTTACACACTTATACATTAACTTGTCATAGACTTAAGTACTAGAAAAGGGCCTCTTTAGGATAAAAGGTGTCCCACACCGCCAGGGAATCGGCCTCAGGTAGTTCCAGCATCTGCAAGTCGTGGCTTATATTAAAGCACTGCTCCACACCGCCCTCCATCGGCTGGAGAGGCTCCCACTTGGCATCTCCTAATTCCCGACAGTTTGGATTCCCGCACGCGGCAAACGATGTCCACATGCCCACCATCCGTTCTATGGTCTTGTACTCTTTGGAGGTTTTCTCCAGCTTCGACGATATGACATTGTAGAAGAGGTACGACAAGTCATCACCATGGGACACTCCACGAACTCGATTCCCGCAAACTAACCACCGAAATTGGTTGAAGTGGGGAGAGTCGAAGTCGAAGCGGTATAAATAGGTGGATTTGTTGGGCGCATAGGTCCTCCGAGCGAGAGCCAGGCGATGCATATCGTGCCATATCTGACGATGAGAGAATATATTCAGCGCCTCGAACATATCCATGGTCTGTTGCTCCCCATTGTTAAAGTACTGTTCTTTAAGGCGTCGAACCAGCTGATCCCGCTCCTCCTGGCTGCTGGCCTCGCTCACTTCCCGTGGCAGGATATTGTGAAAGTTTTTCATTACCCAGGGATCCGCTCTCAGCAGTTGGTAGGAGAACAAGCCCTCGAAAGAGTTGCCGCCCATGATTATGGGCAAGTCGTTGCCCCAGGCGCTGGCCAGAAGCTCCTTGTGCCTCCTGGGTACCACGCAGTGATCACTTTCGTAGGGCTCCACGACTGGGCCAAAGGCGAAGAGCAGAAAGTTTCGAAGCTCATCCTGCGTAATGATATCCTGGTCACAAGTCGCTATCTTCTGGGCGGAAATTCGGCTCAGAAAACTCAATACATCCGCATCCTTCTCTCCGCCTTTGTAGCCCAGCTTCTTAGCCAGCCGGAACGCCCATTGCCGATCCGGACTGTCCGCCCATTCACTTAGAGCACATCCAGATTGCAGGATGGCCTTGTGGAAGAGTCCACGAGTTTGCTCTGTGGTCATCATCACGTGAACAGAGGCTGCTCCTGCACTTTCCCCCATTAGGGTGATGTTGTTGGGATCTCCATTGAAGTGGGCAATGTTCTGGCTGATCCAGCGGAGGGCAAGCACTTGATCCTTGAGTCCAGCGTTTCCAGGAACATCGAGCTTGGGATCTCGTAGACTAAGGAATCCTGAAATGATGATTATAGTTATTAGAAGTTTAAAATAATTAGACATATATTGATACCTAGACCGTCAAGTTAATATTTTTTCCTTGTCATAAACGATAAACATTTCATATATGTATATAATATATAAATAGCCTTTATAGTATTTTTAAAGCTACTTTAGTTGATTAATCGAGTAAAACGCAATGTCAATGCTGATAAAGACTTAGTGCCGACATATTTTATACATAAATATTTGTTTATGTGTGCTATATATTTGGAAATGCTTCCTTCTGCTGATTGCTGATTAAATAAACTAACGAACAATACTGAAAATATAGTTGCACTTCTCCAACTCAAACCTAATCTGGGAAAACATTTTTTCTGTATTAACTTATCAGCTAATCGTGTGTGCTTGTGGCAGGTAATGGTTGATAATGAATATTTAAATATGCATTTGTGATCCCGGAACCTTACCCAGTGCTCCCAGCCTGTAGTTGATGGAGACAAAGACCACCGACTGCTTCATGAAGTAATCCGGACTGTAGATGTCCCGCGTGGCCTCTCCCTTCTGGAATCCCCCGCCATATATCCACACAATCACGGGCAGCGGCTTCTCCGAAGTCAGTGTCTTCGCATACACATTCAGATGCAGGCAGTTCTCACTGCCCTCGACAATGCCCAGGATCATGTTTCGTTGCAGGGGTTTGGATCGGTAGGTGGTGCAGTTGAGGACTCCCTGCCAAGGCTCCGGAGGCTGTGGAGCCTTGAATCGGAGCTCACCCAGCGGGGGCTTAGCATAGGGTATTCCCTCGAAGGCGAAGTATAGCTCTCCATCGTACACCGTCTTCCTTTGGAGTCCCCGTACCTGTCCGTAGTTGGTATCCAGCACCACCGTGTGACCTGTGGACAGGCGGTACTGCTGGAACTTGTGGCCAACCATCCTGTGGGGGAGAATGGAGATTGGGTGTGAATGGGGGTTACCAGACAGACAGACAGCTCGCGATAAGCGATAAGGGATGATAACCGCCAGCAGTGGGTCGCGCCAGGTTCGAAGTCGGCGGCGATCGAGTCCCGACCTTGGCCCTGTACTTTTGGACCCCCGCGGATTTGTTTTTGTGCACTCACTTGGCGCCCATCTTGAGCAGCTTGGGCCATCCCACTTGTACTTCCATAATTTTGTAGATTTTGTTGTGCTGGCCTGGGTTTCTGGGAGCCTGATGATATTCGAACTCGATGTGGTGAAATTGAAAGGTATTCCTTTGCGGGATTATCGGACCGATCAAAGTTTGCCGAGCAACTGATCGCAACTGTTTGCGGAGGCCGCTTATATCAGGAGCAGCGCCGGCCGAGCACGTGAATACTCATCCATATTTACGCTTTTCCTAAACACTTTTACACATTCAGCAGCGAACGCAACTGCGGCCAGTCTTTTAAGTATACAAATAATAATATATTTTGATTTACTTTTCTTAGTTTACAAACACTGGCAAACTTCACTCTTACTTCACATCCGAATCACAAGCTAATCTCGATTGTTATTGCCTTGGCCACGACTGTGACTTTGAGTGCGTGCATCTTGCGAATTCAAAGATCTTTGGCTTTGTTTTTTTTTATTAAAAATAGATTAGTGCCCCAAAGAGCTTTTACATCACAACACTGAAAAGCTTTGGTTTAATTATAAATTATGTATTTCGAATGTACATACATATATATATAATAATCTAAACAAAAAGTATAGAACCTATTGGACCAATAGGAGCACTTTGTGATTTTTGCAAGTTTCTAATATTTTCTGTTAATGCAAAAAAAGCAAAATATTCATTAGATTCACAAAGGAAATTTTAATACGGAATAACAAGTTAAGCTTATCGAATTTATTAAGCTAACCTTATTCAAAAATAAGGCTGTAGTGTAGTGTAGTGTTTAGATAAGTGAGCTCAAATGTATATTATAAAAAAGATACATAAAGACGGCACCACCCCCTCTGTAGCTTTAGTTTTTAACTTTAAGCATACAAAATGTATATATTAAAAAGATACAATCAAGTAAAAATACACTCCTTGCTTTAATTAATAGTAAATCTATCCTTTGTGATACATATTTGAAAAATAATGTTTTTTATACGTTTCATATTCAATTTAATAAATGTTCTTATTTCTTTAAGATATTTCATTAATTATAAGAAATTAATCAAAAAACGTGTTAGGTTAAATATTAATATTTATATTATATATTAAGAATAAACCGAAGAATACGCAGATACGAAAACAAATTAGTAAATCTCTTAATAATTATCTACATAAATGTCACCAAGTAATAAAAGTTGCAATTAAAATGTGAACTTAACATCTTTATTATTAACAGAGTGTTAAGTGTCGTAACCCTGGTACTTGGATGTTAACATAGCAGCGCATTTGCTGCCAGTGTTAACGGCGGCAGAGCTGCTGACATTGATCGCGTCTTCTTTACCGCACAGCTGATGATAACAACAAAAGCTCAATAACAATAACAACGTAAAAGCAAAGATGTGTGGCAGCCACAAACATACACACGCTTTAAAAAGCTACAAAAGCAAACTGAAAATCAGCTGTCTTGAACAATTTTTGTTTTCGATTTGGTTTTATTTTCCGACCTCTCGAATTGCGCGATAAAAAGCGGCGTAAATGTTTTCCACTGCTAGATAAAAAGCACGGAGTAGCAGCGAGCAGTTAACCCTTGGAAATGGAGAGGTGAGGTCGTTGTGTTGCCTGGTCTGGTTTCACGTTGCACCTGCAGTCAATTAATTTTCTCTTTGACACTTTTCCAGCTTGCAGGTGAACACGAGCAGCGGCCCCGTGCGCGGAAAACTCTGCACGGCGGTGTACGGCGACAATTATGTCAGCTTCGAGCGGATTCCGTATGCACAGCCGCCAGTCGGTCGCCTACGGTTCATGGCCCCAGTGCCTGTGGACCCCTGGACCGAACCGCTGGACTGCACCAAGCAAGGCGAGAAGCCGCTGCAGTTCAACCACTACACCAAGCAGCTGGAAGGAGTCGAGGATTGCCTGTACCTGAATGTGTACGCCAAGGAGGTATCAGATCGTGTTAATATTCTACTATAATTAATAGTGCATCTGCCGGCACAGGCCGGACAGACCAATTATAGGGGAATCGTGAGTCAAGACTTTGTGTATCACTGATGTAGAGCCACTTTCCCACTGGAAATGCTCAGTGCAAAAGTAATTATAAAACAGCATTATCAGCTGCTAGTTAACCTTTTGTTTAGGTGCTCTGATTAATCTTAATGATCATACTTAAATGAGTAAGTCTTGCTTATATGACAATTATTGGTTTTACGATCACCCACTAGACAGTAAATCTACATATACTAGCCCAGTCTTTTAAGATAAGTATTAAGTTATAATTCCGTAGCTTGTCCGCTAGAACACTTCAAGTTGAAGCATAGTTTCTTCTACGAAAGTTTAGCTATTTATATCGGCATAAAAATATTCCCAATAATTCCTTCGCTGAGTCATATCAGTCTGCATGTCTCTGAGTGCAAAGCTATAACCCTGAATATATATTCAGATAAGACTAAACTCTGCAGTTGACTTTTGTTGTTAAAAGATAAGCTCAGAACCTGTGCGCCATTAAAGAATAACTATAGACATACTTTATCTAATATAGTATTTATGTATTAAATATTTAAAAAGTCTGATATTAGTTAGATTTATCTGCAAACCTTGAATTATTCATTAAATATTTATATTTTTCATTTGCAGCTTAATTCAGCGAGTCCGCTTCCACTGATTGTCTTCTTTTTCGGCGGCGGCTTCGAGAAGGGTGATCCCACCAAGGATCTGCACAGTCCGGATTACTTTATGATGCGCAATGTAGTCGTAGTAACTGTTTCGTATCGCGTTGGCCCTCTGGGCTTTCTAAGCCTCGACGATCCCGCAGCTGGTGTGCCTGGAAATGCTGGGCTCAAGGATCAACTGATGGCACTTAAATGGATCAAGGAGAATGCACTCAACTTCAATGCAGATCCCAAGAACATCACCGCTTTCGGTGAGAGTGCTGGAGCTGCCTCCGTGGATTATCTGATGCTGAATCCCAATGCTGAGGGTTTGTTTCACAAGGCCATCATGCAGTCGGGCAATGTGCTCTGCTCCTGGGCCCTCTGTCCGATCCAGAAGCTACCCCATCGGCTAGCCAGCCATTTGGGAATGGAGGGTGTAGACTTCGTGACCGATGCCATGGTTCTCGACTTCCTGCAGAGCCTGCCTGGAGAGAAGCTCGTTCAGCCGTATCTGCTCAACCAGAAGGAGCATTTGGACGACTGCGTCTTTCAGTTCGGACCCGTAGTAGAGCCCTATAAGACCGAGCATTGCGTGCTGCCCCAACATCCGAAGGATCTGCTGAGCCACGCCTGGGGCAACCGAATACCGGTCGTAATGAGCGGCACCTCGTTCGAGGGACTTCTGATGTACGCCCGGGTGCATGTGGCACCGTATCTGCTGACGAGCTTAGAGAAGGAGCCGGAGCACATGCTGCCGCTCGATGTGAAGCAGAATTTGCCCCAGGCCCTGGCTAGACACCTGGGCGAGCGGCTTCAGGAGACGCACTTCGGGAAAAGCGACCTGTCTTCCATGTCGCCGGAATCGATTCTGGCCTACTGCGAGGTGACTTATCATTACTTTTATTTTTTTTTAAGCAATAGAGTAAAGTTAATGTCTTTCAGTACGCCAGCTACAAGGTTTTCTGGCATCCCATCCTGAGGACTCTAAGGTCCCGTCTGCGCAACTCCAGAGCTCCCACATACCTGTACCGCTTCGACTTCGACTCGCCCACTTTCAATCACCAGCGCTTGAAGTACTGTGGAGATAAGTTGCGCGGTGTGGCCCACGTAGACGATCATTCGTATCTTTGGTACGGAACCTTCTCCTGGAAGCTGGATAAGCACACCCCCGAATTCCTTACTATCGAACGGATGATCGACATTGTAACCAGCTTTGCCATCACATCGAATCCGAACTGCAAGATAATCAAGGAGCAGCTGCCGCGAACCAAGGAGTGGAAGCCTTTGGATAGCAACTCGCTCCTGGAGTGCCTGAATATCTCGGATAGCATCAAGCTGATAGAGCTGCCGGAGCTCCAGAAACTTAGGGTGTGGGAAAGCGTCTGCCAGCCATCGGCCTAGCCGAGAGTATTAATTGCCAATATAGTTCAAATTTAAGTGTATCAAAATTTTTTAAAATAGAAATAATAGTATTATTTGCAAATGATTTTAGTAAATTTGAATGTTTTGTTTTCTATTTGTGGAAATGTCGATTATGTATTAGGTCAAGTTATTAATGTTTTTTTTTTATTATTTAAAATGCCTGATATGATGTTTATAAGCATAAGAAATCCGAACAATATAGAATTTTAAAATCTAAGACCACAAACGCTGCTTAATCGTTGTGAGCAAATGAACGTTACTTCAAAAGGGAAGCCTATAAAATAACTTAACAAAAATGTAACTTATAAATTACCGCTTGCGAAGCAGTATTATAGCAGGTGGCCCAATTTATGTTTTCGTGTTTGGGCCCGTGTTTATGTGAAGCAAATTTAATCGAGATAGCTGCGTGAACAGCCCATTTTGAAGTCGATAAGCCGCGGTTATCTTACCAACTCATTGATTGGGACCCTCTCTCTGTATCAATGGCAAAACCTACAGTACAATCTAGGCAGCTCTGGGGATCGGAGATGACGGACGTCTAGTAACTGAAAATCCTCTTATATAATTATTTTCATACCTCAATAATGGTTTTAGCAGTAACAGTTCACCGGTGGTTCAGACGACACACGGCAAAGTGCGGGGAACTTTGCTCAAGGGACTCTACGACGAGCAGTTCTACGCCTTCGATGGCATCCCCTATGCTGTTCCTCCGCTAGGAACCCTGCGATTTAAGGAACCACACGATCTTAAGCCCTGGTATGGCATTCGAGACGGCTCCAAGCCCCTGGACAAATGCCTTCAAGTGAGCAGCTACACGAAGTTGGTGGAGGGTTCCGAGGACTGCTTGTACCTGAATATCTCAGTCAAGACTGTAAGTCATTTTAAATCTTAATAAGCTGATTAACTCATAATATAATTTGCAGTTGAAGAGCGATAAACCTTTGCCGGTGATGGTCTATGTCCATGGGGGCGGTTTCAAGGGGGGTGATTCGTCTAGACGGGCCTGGGGTCCCGACTATTTTATGAGAGAAGACGTAATTTTCATAAGCATCGGTCACCGGCTTGGTCCTCTAGGTAAGTTGGTAAGAAAAAATTAAAAAAGAAGATAAATAAATTCATTGTTGATGATTAATTTGAATTGCAGGCTTCCTGAGTTTCAAGGATCCCTCTTTGGAGATTCCTGGCAATGCAGGTCTTAAGGATATAGTCCTAGCACTTCGTTGGATCAATGCGAACGCCGTGAACTTCAATGGCGACCCAAATAACATAACTCTCTTTGGTCACAGCTCGGGCAGCATGACAGTTCAGCTCCTGTTGGCTAGTCCCCAAACGGAGGGGCTTTTTCACAAGGCCATCCTCATGGCAGGCTTTTCTATGGAGGTGAACCGTCTGCCTGATATGGAGTATCGCCTAGCGAAGCAGTTGGGCTACGAGGGCGAGAACGTCGACAGGCAGGTCTTGGACTTCCTCTTGAAGGCAGATCCTCATCTGCTGGTTTCGTCAGACATTCTCACTGAGGCAGAGCAGAGCCGTGGATTCATCATGGCTTTTGTGCCGAGCGTTGAGAGTTATGTGACTCCCACGGCGGTCCTTCTAGCAGAGCCCGTTGAACTTCAGCGGAAGACTTGGAGCAATCGGATTCCTATTATCTTGGGCTCCAACAGCGGCGAGGGCATTACCCACATGGGTTTTATGAAAAAGGATCCGAAATGGCTTTCAAGGTTTCAACATAGTCCGGAATATGTATTGCCGTCTACATTGAAGCTTCGCTGTGATCCCGGCCAGCGCCGCCAGTTGGGTCAGTCGCTACTCCATCATTTCTGCCAGGCACATGGTGTTGAGCTGTCCAACACTCACTCGGATGCAATTGTGGAACTCTTTACACACAGCATAGTACATGCACAGGAACGAATGATCCAGGCCAGATTGACATACGGCCAGGCATCAACCTACTTGTACCGCTTCGATTTCGATTCGCCGGACTTCAACTTCTATCGCATACGATTTCTTGGGAAGGAGCAGCGAGGAGTCGGTCATGTGGATGAGTTGGGATACATTTTCGTGATCCCGGCCACCTTTAAGCTGGACGAATCTCGACCGGAGTTCCTTACCATTCGTCGCATGGTAAACATGTTTGTCCATTTCGCAGCCACCTCGGATCCAAATGCTCCACTTACTAAGCCCCTGGTGGAGTGGAAGCCATTAACTCGATTTGGCACCCGGATGGTACTCAACATCAGCGAGGATTTAAAGTTTATTCCACAACCCGAGTTGCCAAGGCTGAAGTTCTTCGATCGCCTATACGAGCTGGCTGGAGTGCCTCTGATTTAGTTCAAATAATACTCATTTGGGCTATAACTCAGGGGAATGTGTATCAATATCAATAGGGAGTTTAATACGCTGGCTATAAAAGTTTAAAAATTGCAAGTATAATACTATTTTCTTATATTATTTCCTATGTCTCATGACGTCAAAATTTAAATAAAAGTTTTTATATAAACAAATTAAAGTTTAATTTTATTGCGTTGGATATTCAAAGACACGTATTTTAATCCAAAATATATATATATCTTAACTACTTAAATAATACATTTCTCATCTGATTCCCATGTAAAGAATATTTAGAACACTTGCGATAAAAAACGTTTTGGTTTGTTTCCTTAGCCTTGGTTTGTTATCGGAGCTATGGTTTTGCGAAAGGTTGATAAGGAGTGCAAATCTCCCACCATTACCAGCAGACGGTCATTTCGAATAAGAGTCTACGACAGTCCAGCACAGTCAACGTTGGGTGGCAGTGGAGAGCAGATATTATGGCAGAGTAGTAAGAAAAATATTTCCCAGGCAAGGTCATCTCCTTTTCAAATTTATTGACTACTTTCAGCACAGAGAAATCTCCTGTCGTTCAGACAACACACGGAAAAGTAAGGGGTACTTTGCTTAAGGGCCTTTACGATGATCAGTTCTACGCCTTCGATGGCATCCCGTATGCTAAACCTCCGCTTGGAGCACTGCGCTTCAAGGAGCCGCAGGATGTGGAGTCCTGGGATGGAATTCGAGATTGCTCCAAGCCCCTGGACAAGTGCCTGCAAGTGAGCAGCTATACCAAGTTGGTGGAGGGTTCCGAGGACTGCTTGTACCTAAATATCTCTGTCAAGTCTGTAAGTCATTTAAAATCTTAATAAGCTGATTAATCCATAATATTATTTGCAGTTGAAGAGCAATAAACCCTTGCCGCTGATGGTCTATGTCCATGGGGGCGGTTTCAAGGGTGGTGATTCCTCTAGACGGGCCTGGGGCCCGGACTATTTTATGAGAGAAAATGTGATTCACGTCAGTATCGGTTATCGTCTGGGCCCATTTGGTGAGTAAATCATATACTATTAATTAAAATGGTAATTATTTATAAGTCCTAAAATTGGAAAATTAGGATTTTTTGCCTTTAAGGATCCTTCGCTGGAGATTCCTGGCAATGCTGGCCTCAAGGATGTTGTCTTAGCCCTTCGTTGGATCAGGGCTAATGCCGCCAGCTTCAATGGCGATCCGGATAATATTACCCTCTTTGGTCACAGCTCCGGCAGCATGACAGTTCAGCTTCTGTTGGCTAGTCCCCAAACGGAGGGACTTTTTCACAAGGCCATCCTTATGGCAGGCTTTTTAATGGAGGTGAGCCGTCTGCCGGATATGGAGTATCGTCTAGCAAAGCATTTGGGCTACAAGGGCGAGAACATCGACCGGCAGGTCTTGGACTTCCTCTTGCAGGCAGATCCTCATCGTCTCGCCTCTGCGAACTTTTTCACTGATGAAGAAAAGGGTAGGGGCTATTCCATGCCCTTCAGGCCCAGCTTAGAAAGCTATGCCACGCCTGGCGCAGTTCTTCTGGCGGAACCCATTATCCTGATGCGCAGTACCTGGAGCAATAGCATTCCACTTATATTGGGAGCCAACACTGACGAAGGATTATTCGCAGTGAGTGGTTTTTCAACCAATCCCACGCTCTTGAAGGACTTTCAGACCTATCCGGAGCGTGTGCTTCCTGAAACCCTAAAGGATGGCATTAATCCCTCCCAGCAGAGGGCGATGGGTGTGCAGCTGTCTGAGTTCTTTTGTCATGCTCATGGGCAGGACCTCAACATGGGCCATTTAAGAGCATTGGCAAACATTTTTAGCATCCACATGCTGCACTTGCAGGAGCGCGTAATTCGGTCCAGATTAGCTTTCAGCCAGGCACCCACCTATCTGTACCGCTTCGATTTCGATTCACCGGACTTTAACTTCTACCGAATTCGTTATTTTGGTCCTCACTTTCGAGGTGTGTGCCATGTTGATGAGTTGGGATATATCTACGTGATGCCGGCCACGTTTAAGTTGGATAAATCGAGACCGGAGTTTAGTGCCATCTGGCGCATGATCGCCATGTGGACTCAATTCGCTGCCACCTCGAATCCTAATGCTCCTCTAACCAAGCCTTTAGTGGACTGGAAGCCACTGACTTCATCTGGAACCCTGATGCTTCTCCACATTAATGAAGAACTGATGTTTATCCCGCAGCCCGAGAAATCAAGCTTGGATTTCGTCGATGGCCTATACGAGCAAGCTGGGATTACGATGTTTTAGTGCTCTCTGGCACTCAGTTTAGATCTAAAAATAGTTTATAATGAATGTCACAAGTTTTTAGATGAGCTTTAGGAGCGCAGATAAACAAACTAATAAACATATAGCGCTCAGTATAGATATAAGCAATCAAGATTTAAAGCCAAACAACCCCCAAGAATAAAGATTATTTATTATTATTTTATATTTCAGAGAGGCTTCCAATTTTAAACTTTTAAAGATTATTAAACTTTTTTTCTTTAATTTTTTTTTCTGTATTTTATTGTTTTACCTTTTATATATTTACCTAAAATGAACATTATTCCAAAGCAGGTGGTAAATTATAACTTTATTTTAAAATATTTGACTTTAATTATAACACAAATTTTACCTTCATAATTTTAACCCTTTATCATGTTCAATTGTACTTTATTTTGGTGGTTTTAGTACTATTTTCTAATGTTTATTGATAAGCACACAGCTGCCTGATAAGGTTTCTCACCACAATAAACAAAAGCTTGATCACTGGACACGTTTTTTTCAACACCTCTGTGGGCAGCTTGAACTTTCCCCATTGCTTTTGCTTTGAATGTGAATATTAAACCGTTTTGATTCAGTTGACAGACGACACGCGCTGTGAACAGACAACTGCCAAACAATGTCGGAGAGGTGGGCTCACGTCGCATAGGAAACAAGAGATTCCCAGTTAATTAGCCTTTTTAATGCAGCCTCGAAAGCTGTGAACTTACGCTGCCACTGGGTCAAATTAGAGGCGTCAAACGCCAGAGCCTCTACGATGACACCTACTTCAGCTTTGAGAAGATTCCCTTTGCCAAGCCACCGCTGGGGGAGCTACGATTCAAGGCCCCCGTACCGGCGGATCCGTGGAGCGGGGTACTGGACTGCACCCACTTCGCGGAAAAGCCCACCCAGAGGAGTTTGATGACGAGAGAAATCGAGGGAGGGGAGGACTGTTTGTACCTTAATGTGTACTCCAAGCAGGTGAATTTTAAAATATTAAATAGGCGGATAAAATAATAATTTAATTTTCGAAATACGAATATTAACAAAGAAAGTAAAACTGTATTCCTCCCTTAATTGGTTAATGGTTATCTCATTGATTAATATTTGTGATGGATGATTTGTTTTTGCAGTTAAAGAGTGACAAGCCATTACCGGTAATGGTCTACATCTATGGCGGGGCCTTCTCCGTGGGTGAGGCCACACGCGAGCTCTACGGCCCGGACTATTTCATGGCCAAGGACGTGGTCCTGGTAACCCTCAACTATCGCGTGGATTGTTTGGGTGAGTTAGCTAAAATGTGTATGGAATATCTTATCTGCAATCACCAAGTGGTTGGACTTTTTCGTTATCTTATCAATGGGTTCAAAATATCATTTTGTAGTCGTATGTTATATCATATGTTAATTTTTGATGGAATTCTAGTTTTGCAAATCAATATTATTTTATGTATTAATAAAATATTTACAAATCTTATGTAACTTACATTAAATAGCTTATTTTCTTTGCAGGCTTTCTCTCTCTGAAGGATCCAAGTTTACAGGTGCCCGGCAACGCTGGCCTCAAGGATCAAGTGCTGGCTCTCAAGTGGGTCAAGCAATACATTTCGAACTTTAATGGCGATGCTGACAATATCACTGTCTTTGGTGAGAGTGCTGGCGGCTGTTCAACCCATTTTATGATGTGCACGGAGCAGACACGCGGACTCTTTCACAAGGCCATCCCCATGTCGGGAACTGTTCACAACTACTGGTCTAAAACTCCCACCGAGGACTTTGCCTTCCGCCTGGCCCAGCAGCTGGGCTACACTGGCGAAAATAACGATGCCGAGGTGCTGGAACATCTGCGCGGAGTCCCGGCCCGGGATTTGGTGAACCATAATCTGATAAATCCCGAGCATCGCAGAAACGGCATGCTGTTTCCCTTCGGACCCACCGTGGAGTCCTATGTGGGCGAGGATTGTGTAGTGCCCAAGCATCCGGTAGAAATGGCCCGAGATGCGTGGAGCAACAATTTGCCTGCTATGCTGGGTGGTACCTCCTTCGAGGGTCTCTTTATGTATCCCGGGGTGGCTGCCAATGTAAAGTCATTGGATAGCCTTAGCCAGGATCCGCAGAGAATGTTGCCGCACGAGGTGCGTGAGGTGCACAGCGATGAGAAGAATACGGAGTACGGGCAGCGTTTGATCAAGGCCTACTTTGGAGATCAGCCGCCCAGTTCGGACCGCTTTATGACTATTCTCGATGTGAGTGCAAACTATATACAGGGATATAAAGAGACTATTGTTCTGCGAATTAATTTACTTTAATTTTACTTCCAGTTTTACTCCTATAAGGTCTTCTGGCATGGCTTCCATCGCACCTTGAACGCTCGCCTTGCCTATGCCACAGCACCCACATATTATTACAGATTTGACGTTGACTCCCCAAATTTTAACTTTTATCGAACGAAATTCTGCGGGGATAATATCAAGACTGGTGTGGCCCATGCTGATGATCTGAGCTATTTGTTTAGGAACACAGGATCTTGGAAGCTGGAGAAGACCTCGGCGGAATATCGCGCCATTCAAAATATGATTGGAATTTGGACCGCTTTTGCAGCTACCTCCAATCCCAACTGTCCGGAAATCGGCCAAGTTAATTGGAAACCGTCAACAAAGGAAAATCCACGGGCTGTGCTCAACATCAGCAACGAGGTGGAAGTCATAGATCTGCCCGAATACGATAAACTGCAAGTGTGGGATTCCATCTACAAGCCGGATCAGTTGATTTAAACTTTTTTAACACACTTTTACTTAACTAGAATATCTTGATCTTTATTTTTTTATTTTTATTTTTCCCTAACCCACACCCTAATTTTTTCAATAAAGTTTTAACCAAAGTCGGCTTTTAAAATGTATTTTGTTTCTCAATAATTTTCAATACGAGACATTTTCTGCAACTGTCAAAGTGTTAAAATGTTTTTTGAGTCCTGTATAGTATTATGGACATTGATTTCATTTTTTCAACGTTCTGAGGATATGTGAGTAATGCAAACAAATTATAACACACTGACATCCTTAAGGGATTTTTCTGGGCCTTAAAGGTACATAAAGGTGATTGTTAAGGAATCATTTAATGAGTTAGTCACATTAAACATGTTTTTAGCTGAAAATACAATATTAAAACAGTATAATAATAATAATAATATTAAAACAGTATTATAATATATATTAACATTTGTAAATATGTAGGGTGATCCAGTTTGTGTTCCCATAGTTGGCTTTTTTTCTAGTTTCATTAGACTTAACTTTTGAAAAACGATTCACTTTCGAAAACTCAAAGATCTATTTACTCCCAGCCCGTCACCAGTATCCGTAACTGAAAATATAAAGCAGGAAATTATGAATTCCAAAGCTTTAAAACCGTTTGAGGCCTCGAGCAATCTTTTCTCGGCGTTTAAGGACCTACTGTTGTGGCGCAACTCCCGCCTGACGCTGGTGGTGTTCACGACCATCGTGATCCTGCTGCTGGACATCATGGCGCACTCGGTAATCAGTGTGTTCAGCATGGCAGGCATCACTGTTCTCCTGGCAGCCGTCGCATATCGTTGTTTCCGTCAGTTTTCAAAGTGGAAGAAGAGTGGAGCTCAGGATGAGATGACGCGTCTGTATCCGCAGGTTAGGATTGCTATTCCCCGAGAGGAGACCATGCGACTGGCCGGTGTTGCCGTGGATTATCTGAACATGGGCTTAAACCGTATGATTGGTTTGATTTTGGTGGAGAGCTGGGAGGACTCACTGAAGTGCCTGGCCATTTTTTGCGGCCTTAACTTGCTAGGCGATTGTTTCAATGGATTAACATTGATTTTATTTGGTGAGTTTTACTAATTCAGTTTAAGGATTAGATATCTTATATGGCACCTTAGCTAACAGATCACTTAATATTTATTTTTTAACTTTAAAACGATCTCATTTATCCTACCCCTCGCAGGACACATATTACTTTTTACATTGCCAAAACTTTACGAGTGGTACCAACCCTTCATCGATGCTCAACTGCAAAAATTGAGTAAATTTAAGAAACAGGATAAGAAAACTGCCGAAACTAAAACCGAAAACACAGAGAACCCCTTGGAGGAAAATCTCGCCAAGGTGCAGTACAAGGAAGAAGGGTCCAGCGAGGGTAACATGCTCTTTAAGGTCTGCGATAATGAGCAGCTTTTCGATATGTTGGAGGAGGAGCACCGCAAGGGCTGCCAATGTCGCGACTGCGAGCACCAGGATCTACCCATCGAGGCGCACTGAGTGGCATTCAATTTTAAGAAATTAGTTTGAAGTTTATGTTCAAAATTTGCTTTGTGCCAATACAGTTATTGTTTCACAGTGTTGGAAATCAGATGTGTTTTATTTCTAGTTTCAAAATTTTGGTATTCGCTGCACACCAAAATCAAGTTCCCTGCTCGTCTCTGGTCAAGCCCCGGAATCGATAATGACATGTGGAAACTCTGCCGGGCCAGTAGTCGTAGTCTGAGTCACATCAAATGTTTGGGCCTTCACATGCTGCATCGCGACCTCGTCACCACCTTCCCGAATGAAGGTGTCCCAGAGTCAAAAGTCGTGAAGCTATCCGTGGGAAGTGTGAGGGGTCGCAGGCAATGTGGCCTCTACGGCGACGCGTTCTACAGCTTTGAGGGAATCCCCTTCGCCAAGCCGCCTCTGAAAGAGCTTCGGTTTGTGGCTTCTCGTCCGGCGGATTCGTGGCAGGACCAGGAGCTGGACGCCCGGCTGGAGAAGCCCGTGCCACTGCAGATGGACCGGCAGACAGGCAAGGTCATTGGCAGCGAGGATTGTCTGTACTTGAATGTGTACACCAAGCATGTGAGTGACTCAACTACTAATCTATGTTTTCATGAGCTTGGTTTCCCGCCAGTTCGATGAATCGAAGCCACCCTTGCCCGTCATGGTCTATATTTATGGAGGAGGCTTTCGCACAGGTGGTGCCTTAAGATCCAAGTATGGCCCGGATTATCTAATGAGCAAGGATGTTGTCTACGTGATTTTCAACTATCGCCTCTGCTCGCTGGGCTTCCTTAGTTTGCCGAGTCCGGAGTCGAATGTACCCGGAAATGCCGGACTTCACGACCAGATAATGGCTCTCAAGTGGGTTAATGAACATATTCGAGGCTTTAACGGCGATCCAGACAATATAACGCTCTTCGGAGAAAGCGCCGGAGCAGCGTCGGTGCATTTCATGATGTGCCTGCCGCAGGCAAAGTGTCTGTTCCACAAGGCCATCATGATGTCCGGTTCGATGCTGAGTCCCTGGGTGGATGCTCCGGAAAGGCAGAATATGTTTAGCCGCCTTGCCATTGCGGCGGGATATGAGGGACCGGAGGAGGAGGCACCCATGTTGGAGTTTCTGCGCAGCGTGGAGGCCGAGAAGCTGCTGGGACATAACTTTTTTACCGCTCGAGAGCGTTGCTTTGGCTTCCTCTACCCCTTTGGGCCGGGCATGGCCAGCACCGAGGATGGACTGATCCAAGCATCCTATCCGCAGCTGATGAAGGAAGCCTGGTCACGCAGGATACCGCTACTGCTGGGTGGCACATCTTTCGAGGGACTAATGTTTTATCCCTTTTGCAAACTCGACAATGGCTATATGTTGGACCTCCTGAAGCATGAGCCCGCGATGGTGCTGCCCTACGAACTGTACCATTCGATGACCGATGAGGAGCGCCTTAAAGCCTCTGATGATTTGGTGAAGTATCACTATGGTCCCCGTGGAATTACCAAGAACAATGTAACGCAGATTCTGGATGTGAGATATGCCGTTGGTACTAAATTCTTCTACAACTATTTTTATGACCTCTTCTTTTCAGCTCTTTAGCTACAAGCTTTTTTGGCACGGCATACATCGCGTGGTCCTGTCGCGACTGTCGCAGGCTCAGGCGTCCACTTACCTGTACCGCTTTGACTTTGACTCGCCCAAGTGGAACTTAATGCGGAACCACCTTTGCGGCGACGATATCAAGCGTGGAGTGTGCCATGCCGACGACCTGGGCTATGTATTCCGCAAGAAAGGCCATAAGAAGCTTCCATTAGACTCCGCCGAGTATATCACCATCCAGCGGATGGTCGGCATGCTGACTACCTTCGCCAGGACTGGTGATCCAAACTGTGCGGAGACAGGGCCCGATCACTGGATACCGGTCACCGTCAAGTATCCTTTCAAGGTGCTAAACATTGGACAGAACGTCGAGTGCTTGACGCAAATCGAAAAGGATGGCCTGGAGGTGTGGAATCGGATATATAACTCTAGCAAGGTGGCTACTTAAATTTAATGAAATAAGAAAATTCTTATAAATTTTTGTAGAACTTATTTTTATTATTAAATGTTATTCATTATCAATTTTAATTTTTAAAAGCACTAAGGGAATTGATAAAATATTTCATTTTTAAAATATTATACATTCATAAGTTTTATATTTTATAATTTTTGCTGCAAATATAAATTCTGACATCCACTGTAAAGCTTCTTTGTATCTTTACTTGATCAAAAGCTTTGCGCCAACGCCCCACACCAACCATAAGCTTTATGACCGTTTAAACAAAAACAAAACAAAAAATAAAATTGTTTGTTTACCATAGTTTTGCCGGCACGATCAAAATGTTGTTGACCCACTCAGTGGGCGCTTTGCCCCGTATTCCCCTTGTACATACTTAGTAGTAGCTAACCAAGTAGCTGACAGATAGCTGAGCTAGTAGTTCGACATACTTTGTCAAAGAGAAGATACAGAACAGAGATACTTGGGTAAATGTGCGCAAAACAATATTCAGAATAAATCAAAATAAATTAAATAATTGGAAAATACATAATTAGTGTACAAATATAAATTTAAAAAAAAAATTTTATTGCTAGAAATGTTATTTTTTATAAACAACTATATTATGAATTTATCAAGTAGTCTCTATATTTTGTATATGGTAAAGATAGAAATTTATAAGATACAAGGAACTTAGCCAAGTTACTGTTTGATATTTCAATTTATTGCTTTGCTATTTAATTATTTAACAAACTGCTTATGGCTTACTTAAAGGTGTAGCTAATAGTTTCAGATACTTATTCAAGGTTAAGGGTACTTTCATCTCATAGATCTCTCTCAGATACTTCAGCTCAAAACACTGTTTGCACTGCGTAAATGAATATTTTCATTTTTTTGCAGTGTTGATTAATTATGCATTCACCTGAGGCGCTTCAGGAGGTGTTTCTAGCCCCCCTGGCCCCCCTAGGCCGCATCGCTGAGTGACAGCCCACGCTCGATGATCGCTTGTTTCTATATCAGTAACTGGCTGTGGCTGTAGCTTTTGCCGTTTATCTCCGCTCCGCATTTGAAATACAATTTTTCGTTTTTTTTTTGCTTTATTCTCTCCTCTCTCCGGCTCTCTTCGTTCTTCTTTTTTTTAGGTTTAATTTGTATTTCAATATTTGTGTTAATGTATTTTATTTTTTCTATAATTTTTTGTTGCTCACTTGTTTTTGCCTATTTGGCACTCTGCCGCTGGAAAAAGTCTGTTTTTAATTTCAGTTTCAGTTCGGCGCTGGCCCGCTACAGTACGCAGCTCGTGGATCCATCTGTATATAGCATATAGCAAATCGATCGTGTCGTGTATGGTGAACTGGTCTATCCGATATGAACAAGAACCTCGGCTTTGTGGAGCGCCTGCGCTGGCGTCTCAAGTAAGTTTTGCCGGCGACCTTAATGCCGGAGAATTATTTATTCAATTATCGCGTTTATTAATGACGGAGAATGTGCCTTTTCCGTCCAAACTTTCGATTGTAGTCTTCTTCTTTTTTGTGGGTGCTATTGTTGTGGTCGGTTTTGTCGATTGTAGCAGTTTGTGTTTCAGGTTCTTTGTTTGCTCAGTATAACATATTTTTTGCGGTTTTTTGTTTTCTCTTTTATTGGTAATTTGTTGTTATTGACTGTCCGGCATGACTAATTCTGAGGATGGCTGGAGTTATTAATTTTTGGTGTTCTAATTGAGTCAGTTTTGCTGTAGACAGATTAGATTTTCAGGAATTACTCAAGCCTCTAAAATATAGGTGGGTAGGTCATCAGGGAATATTGTTGAGTACTGATAAAATTGAAATAAATTAATTAAGATAGCATAGGTCTCGATTCAAGTTGAAAGCAATCCAAAAACTATAGGCAACATTTTTAATATCAAATACTTACATTTAAAAAATAAGAACATTTATGAAAAAGCACTTGATTATAAAAGTATTCCTCAAGTAATAAAAATAATAATCAAAATGAAAGCACATAAATTAAACAACACAAATACTTCATAGATTTCATAGAACTCCGTATTCTACAGCTTAATTTGAAAAAGTTTTTATATTGGTAATAAAAATGTCACTTGTAACCATTAATCGACTTTGGATAAATTCATAAAAATGTATTTATTGCTTAATCAGAATAACGTGCGTTAATATTTTATATTTATTACTCCATATAGCCGTAATGCCATGGCTATGACCATTTAATCGATACGCAAATTCAGTTTGATTAAGCAAATGGGTTCGAGCATGGTTGTTGGCTACTTTGTTGTGCAACGTAAACACTTTGGTAGCTGAATATGTGCTCCCGAGTGTAAACAACACGATTGTAGACTCTATTAGGGTTTCAAACAACCATAAATGATAACCTTAAACACTGATTTGTGTTCCAACTATAATAATTTAATTTACCCGAGTCATTCAGACTATCAGTTGGCTCTTATCACACGCCATAACCTTGATATTGAAGAATCAATTGCTTCGATTTCAGTTTCAACACGTTTCCCCGTATTCCGCCTATAATTGGCAAATTAAGTTTGTATCACACTGACAGCTAAATTGGTGTGATTTTATTTTTTCTGCTTTAATATAATGTAATTAAAACTTTCGAAGAGGGCTCTGAATAATTATCAGCCATTTTTCACATTACCTTCGTTGAAAATAAATACATAACGCAATTAATGACCAGCTAATAATATGAAATTAATTTTTTTTAAGCCATTAGACCTGAAAATAGGTGATATGCGTGACCCTTCTGATAATTGGAATTTTATTTTTAAATTAAAAATAATATAAGGATGCCTACACTCCTCAGACAGTGATAGCCGGCAGGCAGCTGATGATAAGACAGAACAATGGCCTATTCCCATAATATATTCACAAGATTATGAGCATTATAAGCATACTTTGGTGTTCATTAACAGTCAGCCAAAGTGTAGTCCAAACCCGAAATGATTTAAGGCCTGTCCGGTGCCTTAAAATTCGAGCACTCCGGATTGCTGCTTCACTGGCCACCAGCAGCACTGCCACTGTGTTAATTTATCACTGACAGACGTGCCTGGTTAGCAGGTGGACCACACAGTCGACTGAACCACCTAAGCCCGATGACCAGGCTCAGTCTGCAACTGCAGCTATGCATACACTCTAAGAAGTATTTTCGGTTTAAAGATTTGACAAATGTTTCTGTACTACATATGTATGTGGGCAGCTTTTGAAATATAAATCACAACTTCAAATACTTTTCAGTAAAAATAGAATAATTGAAATGGAAATAACTTTTATTTTATTCAAACTTTCTCAGTATTTGTTCTCAGTCCCTGCATAGAGCTGAGAAATGGATTGTGATGGGTGGATATGGGATGGGCTGGCGGTGGATTCGATGTGATGAACAGCAGCAAAACAATTTAAATTTAATGCAATGCATGCATTCTGCCCAGTGGCATGTGGCTTTGGGACTGAATTAAAATAATTGACTTTGTGACAAAAATATCAAATTATCCGGGTGCGATTCAGGTCCGATATTGTTATGCTAATTACGCTTTCTCTCATCGTGGAATTGCAGAACCATCGAGCATAAGGTCCAGCAGTACCGCCAGACGACCAACGAGACCGTGGTGGCCGAGACCGAGTATGGCAAGGTGCAGGGTGTCAAGCGACTGTCGCTCTACGATGTGCCCTACTTCAGCTTCGAGGGTATCCCCTACGCCCAGCCGCCGATCGGTGAGTTGAGGTTTAAGGCTCCGCAAAGGCCGACACCCTGGGAGGGAGTTCGTGATTGCAGCCAACCCAAAGACAAGGCCGTCCAGGTGCAGTTCGTTTTTGACAAGGTCGAGGGTTCCGAGGACTGTCTCTACCTAAACGTTTTCACCAACAATGTGAGTAATATTGTAATATATTTTTTACATATTTACATTATTTACATATTTACATATTCAATAAAAATTAAGAAAATATGTACAATACCATCAAGGAATGCACCTTAGCCAATGATTTCATCTCATTTATTTATAACAAATGCCCATTTTTCACAATCTGACCTTGTATATGATATCATTTTAAGCTTTTGTCTTAATCATCAATTGCCCAGTCTTATTTAAAGAGGTATTTTTTAGTGATGCCATTATAAATCTCCAGAAATGTAAGCCAGAAGCAAACATTAGCAAAAAAAGTTATGTGAGGATTCAAAATAAGATAAGAAGATTGGGGCTGGAGAAAAGTGTACCTTGTACTATAGTTTTTTGTTTATCATTAATTACAGTATAAAAGACTTAAAAAAGGACTGTATGAAAAAGGCAGAGTAACAGACTTATTTAAACGAATAAAATAAAAGGTTTGTCTAAAAAATAAAAAGATACAAATCTTCGCTGTATAATCAACAGATCCGTATAGTAAAGTATCATTTTTAGCAGCTTAGTTTTTATTATAATTTTATTAAACCGTAAAACATTTTACTTTTATATTTAAAATTTAAAATATTTGTTTCTTTAAGGTTACCCCTGACAAGCCCCGACCCGTACTAGTCTGGATTCATGGCGGTGGCTTCATCATTGGTGAAGCCAATCGGGAGTGGTATGGACCGGACTACTTTATGAAGGAAGATGTGGTTCTCGTTACCATACAATATCGTCTTGGTGCCTTGGGTATGTTATTAACTACTTGTAATTTTAAAGTTGTATTCCTTAATGTAACCCTTTAGGTTTCATGAGTTTGAAATCGCCCGAGCTAAACGTACCTGGCAACGCAGGCCTCAAGGATCAGGTGCTGGCCCTCAAGTGGATCAAGAATAATTGCGCCAGCTTCGGTGGAGATCCCAACTGCATCACCGTATTTGGAGAAAGTGCTGGGGGAGCATCCACTCACTACATGATGATAACCGAGCAGACCCGAGGACTCTTTCACCGGGGTATCCTGCAGTCGGGCAGCGCAGTTGCTCCTTGGGCCTATAACGGCGACATTACTCACAATCCCTACAGGATAGCCAAGCTGGTGGGCTACAAGGGAGAGAATAACGACAAGGATGTGCTGGAATTCCTCCAAACTGTTAAGGCTAAGGATCTTATCCGGGTTGAGGAGAATGTCCTGACGCTGGAGGATCGCATGAACAAGATCATGTTCGCATTTGGTCCGTCGCTGGAGCTGTTCCACACGCCCGAATGCGTGATACCCAAGCCGCCAAAGGAGATGATGAAGACCGCCTGGAGCAACTCCATCCCTATGATGATTGGAAACACATCGTACGAGGGCTTGCTGTGGGTGCCAGGTGAGATGATAGAGTTTTTGTATATAAATTATAATATTTTAATATTAATTTTTCAGAAATCAAACTGATGCCACAGGTGGTGCAACAGGTGGATGCTGGAACTCCCTTCATACCCCGAGAATTGCTTGCAACGGAACCTAGCAAGGACAAGCTGGAGGCATGGGGTGGCAAGCTCCGCGATGCTATCCGCACTGGAACAGAAGCTACCGCCGATAATTACATGGATGTAAGGATTTCCCCTAAGTACAGCCTAATGATATTAAAAGCTTTGCATAATCATTGCAGCTCTGTTCGATTCACTACTTTGTTTTTCCGGCCCTGCGAGTGATTCGCTCTCGGCACGCCCATGCAGCCGGGGCTCCAGTTTATCTCTACCGCTTCGACTTTGACTCCGAGGAGCTCATCTTTCCCTACCGCCTCATGCGATTCGGCCGTGGAGTCAAGGGAGTGAGCCATGCCGACGATTTGACCTACCAATTCACCAGCTTGCTTGCCCGCCGATTGCCCAAGGAGAGTCGCGAGTACCGGAATATAGAGAGAACTATCGGAATCTGGACTCAGTTTGCAGCCACCGGAAATCCCTATAGCGAGAAAATCAACGGCATGGACACTCTGACCTTGGACCCTGTTCGGAAATCCGACGAGGTGTTTAAGTGCCTGAATATCAGCGACGACCTGAAGGTTATAAATCTGCCCGAATGGCCTAAGGTCAGGGCCTGGGAGAGCCTCTTCGATGACAACAAGGATCTATTGATTTAAAGAGTTGTGCGGATAACTATAAAAATAATTGTATAGAAAATGTATATAGAAACGAATGCTTTACTAAATATATATTGCATAATTTGCTAAACTCAAAATGGTTAGGGTTTGTTTAGATATTGCTTGAAAAGATAATTAAAATTTGTTAATTTATATATCAATATTTAGCATATTAAACTTGCTAACTTTCTTATTAAAATAAATAAATAAAAATTGCTTATATAAAATATACTTCGAGAATAAGAAGTATTCCTAAGCGGATCAACAGGTTGATTTCTTTCAAATTTATTATTAAACAGACATTATAAAAAGTAAAAAGAAAGGTTTACTTTTTGAATTATATGTTTAATTATATAGAAAATATTCCCTGGAAACAGCCACTGCAAAATGCAGTAATAAAATTAAATAGACAGGTGTCAGATTAATTTTATTTAAATTAATTTTATAATAAGTAAATTAAAGAACACTAAGAAATATTAATCATGCCACCTCTGAATGTAAATTTTGAATACTTTGAACTAAGCAGTAGAACACTGGCATTTAAACTATTTCAAAATAAAAATATTTAGAATATGAATATATATTTTTTTATGGTATTTTATGGGTAAACCAGCCAGTAACTAGCATTATTTCGCCGCTCAAAAGAATGCAACACGTTTGTATATAAGCTGTATCTCATACAAAACAATGTGTTGTATGTTTTAAACTTTTTTTTTAAATATTATTTTATTATTATTTATTATTTTAAAAAGTCTTAATACAAATTATTTTAGATGACATTTCGTTTTTATATAGTTTTATACTCTTTGATATAAGGCTTTGTCTTATATATTTTATGGGCTCATTTATTTATTTGTTCCTTATACATTGCTGTCATTTACTGTAACGTTCAAAATATATTTCAGTTTAAAGGGGTTCGCCGAACCCTTTTGAACAAGGCTGTCAGTTTTCAATAAAAGCAATAGCAACCCTGCTTTTTAGACAAAATAAATTTAAAAAAAAGTTTTCTTTAGACACGCAAGGAACACGAAGGCAGAGGATCATACCCGCTGATAGAATGGCTGCCACTCGTCGCCTAACCCGCGAGCTCTCGGACTTGAATGAAGCCAAGATGAGCACGCTGCGAAACCTAGAGAGCAGCGACGAGACCCTGCTGCTGTGGACGGGACTGCTCGTGCCGGAGAAGGCGCCCTACAACAAGGGTGCCTTCCGCATCGAGATCACCTTCCCGCCCCAATACCCCTTCATGCCGCCAAAGATCCTATTCAAGACGAAAATCTACCACCCCAATGTGGATGAGAAGGGAGAGGTGTGTCTGCCGATCATCAATTCTGATAACTGGAAGCCCACCACGCGGACGGAGGACGTGCTGCAGGCACTGGTGGCCATCATCCACAACCCAGAGCCGGAGCATCCGCTGCGCTCCGACCTGGCCGAGGAGTTTGTCAAGGAGCACAAGAAGTTCATGAAGACCGCCGAGGAGTTCACCAAGAAGAACGCGGAAAAGCGACCAGAGTAAAGTCAACTGGCAGTTCACAGATCCCATTCAATGTACATCAAAATTTAATACAGTTTAGACCTTGAATCCGAATCGGTTTCTTTAATTTATTATATTATTTGACTAGGTGATTAGTTTAGAAGCGGCAGAAGGAGTAATTGGTACAAAAAAATCAAATTATTGAATAAAAGATAGATAATAATGTAAAAAATAAACCACAGTGATAATAACCTGCTGATATAATAATTATATATATGTATTTTCTATGTGCTTATCGGTACAGAACCGAAACCTGTATTTGTGTCCAGGCAATTGATCAGAAGTGCTTCATTGCTGTCTAGTTATTTATGGGCCGAGTGCATTGCCTTGCTCGGGCCGAGTTGCTTATTGCATAATTTATGGCTCAAACTGGGCGTGAGTATAGGTAAATTCCGCACACAATGTGTCCTAGGTCGATTTAACTTTAATGTCTGTCACTCAAGTGTCCTTTCCCTTTGGCAGAAGCATATCTAATTGAAAATTTATTAAAATCTGGCGATGAGAGAGCAGAGACGTTCTCAATAAATTAGCCAGCTCACAGCGGGAACAACTCTCTCATTCACTTTAATTGACCAATTAAGTTGTGAATAAAATTGTGGAATATAATGAAAAAGTCATCTGTTAAGTTATCAAACTAAAGTAACCGCACGTCAGCTTGCGTGGCGCAGCAAGTCAACTATATAATATTCTATAATTACGAGAACTATATTTTACTGGTATTTCTACTCTCGAGGCCAGCTCTTCCAATTAGTTGGCAGTATTGTTCTAATGGCCAACACTCTTCCTGTATCGATTTCGTATAATGCCTTCGTTTTGATAGTATCGCAAGATACTTTGTTAATTGCATAAAATAGATTTATCATGGTCAGTCCTTCTAGGAAGGACACTTAGGGGAATTGCTGCAATTGGTTAATGTAGGAAATTCAATTAGTTCTGTAGTAAAAAAAAAGACAAATAAATGGTGTGACTAGTAAACAAAATAAAATAGATATGTAATATCAAAAATATATAATTTATATATTTCAGATGGCTTTCAAATAAACTACATCCAGTATTTTCACATCTAAGCTTTAGTAAAGACAATCATTTTAGTTACGAAATTTCGAAATCGGGGCAAGCCCTTTAAAATGAGTTTGACCTCTCCCAACACCTATACGTCCTGCAATCTCCACCTCCAAAATCGGCCCGAATATCAATAACAAACGCGGGAGGCTGATTGCCGGAGAGCGGCGCATGCTATAAACAATAAGCAACGCGGCAGCAACAAAAACGATAACGCTTAAACAAAACAACGGCGCCCAGAACGGCCAGCAGGCAGATTCGCTCGAGCAGACAAAATGCCCAAAGCCATTTGAGTGCGAAGCGCGCACACACGGCAGCCCGGAGTACAGCGGCTAGAATATCACTCATACGACCCTGTGGCCAGTGCGGAATGAGCAAACGAGTGGAAAAATCATCACACCGCCGGCGAGCATACGGATGTGTGAGTGCTGGTGCGAGTAGAACGGCGAACAACGGCGGGCACTAAACTTAGCCGGCGCTTACTTTAAACGTTCAGTTGCCGAGCGGCCACTGAGTGAAGCGCAGCGTAAGCCTTAGATTCCCAGGCTGAAAATTCTTTCCCGCGGCCCGCTGACTGTTTTTCAATTAAACCGCATCCACAAAATTGGAGCAGCAACAAGTGATGTGACATTCCTGTGCGCGAGTGTAAGCAAATGAGCAAATCAAATTGTTCCGCCTTAGAAGCGAGAAATACAAATTAAAGCTATTAAGCAACCGCCGGCTGATACAAGTGCCGACGTTACGCATTCGCCCCATTGTCCAGCCGCGATTTTATAGATTTTTTTACGTTTGGTGCCTGGGATTTCGAACAGATTGCGGATTTTGTTTTGTGTACTTTTTAGTTTTGCCCATATAGGCATATAAATCCGGAAAGGAATTGATACCGTGCAGCGGCGTGAGACCACAGCAAGATGTCATTCGATATAGCCGTGGCCGATCAGATGCGCATAGCGCTAAGGTAAGTTCAAGTGTCAATTAATCATAAGTTATGGAAGTGTAATCGCTGTAAATTAATTCTATATTATTTTAAATGTGTAAGATTCTGCTTCAACAAAAAACTGAAGTGCTTTTTTTATAACTTAACTCGTTGTAGTCATGCAAATTAAATTGAAATATCCCTGATAAAAAATTGGTTCTTATTAAAAATATCATAAATATAAAGTTATATATATCCATTATTAGCAGAATTTTTAAACACATCACGTTCAGCTGACAATTACATTGCAGATACCCCTAGGCATTGATTACAAAAAAAAAATTTCCCATTAAATTGCTACTTCTTTTGCATTAAATTTTAAAATTTATTATTTTAATTTATTATTTTACATTATTGAAACCAAAATGTTGAGCATCTTCCCAGCTTTTTTATGGTGTATCTGCTCGGCTCTCTGCCTAGTTGAGCCCTCAATCAATAAGGTCAAATTGAATCTATATACTAGGCCACTTGCCATGGCCGTACGTGTCTCAAGTTGAGACGCTCTGTCTGATAAGAGAAGTCCGGCCCGCCGAGCCCAACTTCTTATCAGGCGATTACGGGCGGCTGTTGCAAATATTGAAATCCGGTTCACCGCTTGGGTCTTATAAATAGTCATAATAGCGTCGATAAGGTCTCGTCCGGCGGCCGGCTTTGCATCAGCATCATCGGCATTGGCGATACCGGCATTAAATCCAAACGTCACCGAGACAAAGTCTCGCCGATTTTTGGTTAATAAAGTCAAATCTTCCGACGATCACCAGACATCTCGTCTGAACCTTGTACCGTCTCAGCATTACACATCGATTTCAATCGGATTCAGTGCTCTTGAGGTGCAAAAAGTTAGAGGTAGCCACCAAGTTGATAAGAGAAAAAAGACTACATGTTGTTGCTACTGTTAGAGTTCCGAGTTTGAGTTAATTATCAATTATCAGAATCAGCCTGGGGCCGATAAGGGTTTGAACTTAAAGCCAAACAGTCGTGTGCTGGCAGGACGGTGACTACTGGTGCGTCAGAACGTAGGTTATTTAAGTGTTTTACTGGTCGCCGATATAAATCATATGTTTAGGCTTAACTGCCGGCCGCCCTATCAGCAGAATTATGTGCGAAATCAAATGCGCCTCGAGTAGTGACAAATGTTTGGTCACATAATTATCTCTTTTTGGGTAGCATTTAAAAGGTTATTTAACGAGAATCACGTTTGGCAAATGTCAAGGCAATTACAGCGAGTTGCAGCCTCAGCACAAAAGTTTTGGCTTTAACAATAAAAAACTTGAGTAAAGGCAAAAAAGAAGTCAAGCGATGAAGTCAGGCAAGGTAAACAAGAAACGAAAAAGTTTGTTGGATCTATGCAAATTATTTGTCATTTTGATCGACAAACTTAAGCTGTTGCTTATTTACCACAATTTTCCATTCAAATCTAAATTGTAACATGCCTTTTAAATTGGCAGTTGACAATTGAAAACGAGTTGAATTTAATTATTTCTCATATTTGTGTACATTTTTGTGTAGATATGTTTATTTGCTGAGTAATTCTTTAATTCGTCTGCATGGCGAGTACTCAGCTAGATACTGTGGTAAATAAATTGGTCAGGCTTTTGGGTCAATACCTTAAATTGTTTTAGGAAAAAAAGTTAAACGAAAAATAAATACAACGAATGCTTATTCTGTTGCTTTTCGGCATCGCTTTTCACATGAATGCTTAAATTTGATAGATTGAAAAATATGAAATATTATATTTTCCTTATTTCTCTCTTTTTTTCTGGGGGGGAAATAATATTGAATATTGAATGCACTCAAGCAAAATGCCATTGACCTGCATGCAACGCTTTGATGCATGGCAATATTGATTGATTTGCCGAAATTTTCCATTTTCATTTCCATTTCACAGCCCAAACGTATATTAATCTGTAAATATTTTGAGTTTCCCAGTGCACAGTTTATTTTCTTAAAAAATAAAACAAACAAATACAAACAAACAGCATGGGCAATTATGCTTGAAATGAACTGGGGAAAGTATTGACTTTGGATTTCCTTAATTTGTTAATTTTGAATGCAGAGACCATTTCTTTTCTGATTATTCACCATATGAATTCAACTCCTTCTAGGCCAGACTATTTTTATTCATGTGGATTATTTCATTCACTTTCGATCGAGAACAAATAATAAACAGATAACCTGTTTCTAGAATAGTGTATAGTTTGAAAACTGGATCTTAGGGCCTGACCTCGGAAAAGTGGAAACCTGTAATTAGCACTTGATATCTAATAAATCACATCAATGCAACTCGCAAAAGATTTCTTCTGGAATCCCCTTCCCCTCAAGGCCACCAAAACGCCACAAGTAGACACTGGGCAGCTGTTAATTGATCGTTGCCTCTGTTTACTGCCCGTAGACTCGTTTGCTCTCATGATTTGTGGTCATCATACTCGACTCGAGCGTGCCCGGGCATTCCGTCTTCTTTATTCCATTCCATTCCGTTTTACTATGCGGCTACGGGTCCGGGCATTTATGCGATCTTCAACGCAGCGGTCTGTTGTGGATCGGCTCACGCGTCGTTTGGAGCGCACGTTCCCACATGGAAACGCACTTGAAATCCAAATGGGCCACGCCTCCACGGATATATGGTATTTCAGATAGTCTGCGGTGCACCCATTAATATCCAAATAGAGTCTGACAGCCTAGGCTCTTTCGACAGGGTTTAATTTAACAAGTGAAATTAATATTTTTAGTTGCACTTTTTCGATACTAATTTTATTTTTGAAAAAAAATGATCAAATTAAACTAACATTAAATCCGTATAATTTTTAAGGAACTAACACGAGGAATTTAAGATTATAAACAACAGTTTTTATTTATTTTTTATTTTAAACTTAATTTTTAATATTGTCGAAGTGTGTTTTAAAGTTAAATTGAAGTAAAATCTTTTAATGAATTGTAAATCATTGAAATATTCATAATCCTTGAAATAATAACATAATTCTTAGCTTCAATATATTATAATTTTCTCGATACCTACAGGTCATCACCAGACTCTTTACATCGCACTCGCATTCTATTTTCACTATTGGCTATTTATACTTTTTGTTTTGTTTACGCGCTAATTGAAAATTCGCAAAAAATACTAGAAAAGCCACCGTAAAACGGCGAGTATTTGTTTACAAACACCGACAGCAAACTGCCAAACACTCGGAGGGGGTGCTCCTCCCAGTAAAAGTGAAGTGCTTCTGACCCTGCCACTGGCCACTTCTCTATCTCATTGCAGCTACGTCAAGTTCAAGACTAACCAGCAGCGCCTGCGCAGCAATGACAAGGTCATCGCCGACACGGTCTATGGCAAGATCAAGGGGGTGAAGTGGCAGTCGATTTATGGCAACAACTACTACAGTTTCGAGGGCATCCCCTTTGCCAAGCCCCCGGTGGGAGACCTCCGCTTCAAGGCGCCCGTAGAGCCCGACCATTGGACCGAGGTGCGCCGCTGCACCCGGGTCCGCTCCAAGCCCTGTCAGGTGAACATCGTTCTCAAGCAGGTGCAGGGCAGCGAGGACTGCCTGTATCTCAATGTGTATACCAGAGAGGTGAGTTAAGATCAACTATTTATATAATTTTAAATAAATATGTGAAGTTATACGTTAAAACCAGTAGCAAATTACTTTTTTGAATAATGTACGAGTTATTTAAATTGACCAGAAACACAATAACTTATTTAAAAAAATTATCCAATTAGCTGACTCGTAGACAGGTGTTACCTTAAACATATAATTTTTTTATTGGCTCGTTGAGTCATGTTTTTTTTACTCAACCTCAACAGAGTATTAAGTTCTAGATTAAAAAATTCTGTACCATTTTACATAGAGGCGGAAATTGCGTTTGAAGTTGGTTTTTAAGTATGGCGAAATGTACTTACTTTATATTGCGACAAGTTCCTTAATTTGTTAACAAATTGAATTTATGAATCACTTCAGAGACATTCTATAGATATAAACCGATTTTAAAATAAATTTGTATCTTTTTAGTTGCATCCCCACAAACCGTTGCCGGTTTTGGTCTGGATTTATGGCGGTGGATTTCAAATGGGCGAAGCCTCGCGAGATCTGTACAGCCCCGACTACATAATGATGGAGCACGTGGTCCTGGTATTGATATCTTACCGGCTCGGAGCACTGGGCTTTCTTAGCCTTGAGGACGAAGAGCTGGATGTGCCGGGAAATGCAGGCTTAAAGGATCAGGTGATGGCCCTGCGCTGGGTTAAGAAAAATTGCCACTTTTTTGGCGGTGATCCGGAGAACATCACTATTTTCGGCGAGAGTGCTGGCGGTGCCTCCACGCACTACATGATGCTCACGGATCAGGCCAAGGGACTCTTCCACAAGACCGTGATCATGTCGGGCTCTGCTTTGGCGCCCTGGGCCCAGACACCCACTCACATTAACTGGGCCTATCGTCTGGCCCAGGCCACTGGCTACGCGGGTAACCTGAACGACCGCGAGATATTCGCACATCTCAAAAAGTGCAAGGCAAGCACCATGTTGAAGGTAGCCGAGGAAATCATTACCATGGAGGAGCGCCACCAGCGCATAACTATGTTCTGCTTCGGACCAACCATCGAACCCTACCAAACGCCGCACTGTGTCATCCCGAAGTCACCGCTTGAGATGATGCGCAACTGCTGGGGCAACAGCATTCCCATGGTCATTGGTGGCAACTCCTTTGAGGGACTCCTAATGTTCCCCGAGGTCAATAAGTGGCCGGAGCTACTCTGCAATCTGGGTGACTGCGAGAATCTGGCTCCCGCGGATGCCCATCCAAATGATGAGCAGAGAATAGCCTTTGGCAAACGGGTGCGGGAGGCATATTTTGGCGATAGGATGCCCAGCAGAAAGACCATCTTGGAGTACAGTGATGTGAGTTTAACAATATAATTTAATGACATTAATATATAAATCAAACATTTAGAACTTCCTTTTAACTTGCATCAAAATAACTTAATTACTCATCTTTTAATAGGATTTTCTCGCAGTAACTCGTTTGTGATAATTAAATTTATTGCACTTATCGCAAGTGCTTACATTGACCTTAAGCTCCTTGCAGTAATTGCTGTATAAAAAAGAACTTAACAAATTAATAAATAAATTAATTTATTGCCTCTTTTAAAATTTCACGCAATATAGATTCAAGTTTTCCTAACCTAGTTTAATGTTATCTTCCAGCTCTTTTCGTACAAATACTTTTGGCACGGCATCCACCGGACCCTGCTCTCGCGTCTCCACCATGCTCCGCTGGCGCCCACTTTCCTGTACCGTTTCGACTTTGACTCCAAGCATTTTAACATCATGCGGATCATCACCTGCGGCCGCAAGGTTCGCGGCACCTGTCACGCCGACGACCTCTCCTACCTCTTCTACAATGCCGCGGCCAAGAAGCTCAAGCGCCGCACGGCCGAGTTTAAGACGATACGGCGCCTGGTCTCAATGGTCGTCCAGTTCGCCATCTGCGGGGATCCCAATATTCCGATGGCCAGCCACGAAGAAAAACAGGCTCACCAAGGGGCGTGGCTACCCATCTCGCGGGAGGATGCAGTGTTTAAGTGCCTAAATATTTCGCACGATGTGCAGGTGATGGATTTGCCTGAGGCCGAGAAGCTACGGTTGTGGGACAGCATCTACGAGCAAAGACTCCTCTATTGAAGGGCCTATTAGTACCATCTCCTTGTATCCTTAGTTGCACTCCCCATTTAGCCTTAGAAAAGCAGCAATATTTAGCTATAGATTTAGCCCCTAAGCTGGCCCTGAGGTGGCCCTAAAAGCACATCAAATGTACACATGTAAATAGCGATTTTTTAAAGCTTAGCCGTAAGAGTAAATACAAAAAAAAATATAAATACAAACACGAGGGGTTCTTATTTTGTTTGTACATAAAAAAAATGGCTATCAAAGGCCAACCGGAATTATTTTTATATGCGTGCTTTTAAAGCGTGGGATTTTTTCTTGTATTTAAGCAAAATATACTTTAAAGCGATATTATTTACACATTTATAAAGGATTGTATTTATTAGGGCGGTAATATTACTCAATTAAGTTTGAATTATAAAAAAGGTTATAAATATAAAGATATTTAATTAATATAATAAGTGAAGACAATGATAATAAAATAATTTTTACAAGGATACAAAGGCAAATAGCTGTGAAATATAATAACTTATAATATATTGTTTTAAAAATTGACTCCTTAAAATGTAAGTGACAAGCCCCATTGATCGGATAAATAAAAAAGATGGTAAAAAATCAGGCTTAGAGGATTAATCCTTGCAAAAGCCTACCCATAAAGTATGCAACATGTTGTGATATTAAAAATACTTAAACGCTCAAACATGGCAATATTAACACCTGTACACAAGCTAGCTACACACACTCACACAAACGATAGCTGTCCTGTGACAAAACCAAAAGCCGGCGCACAGCTGTCCCCGAATATATATACATATATATTATATATATGGCGGTGTATCTGAATATGAAAATATACACGTGTATATCCGCCCCTCCAGCCCATGTTGTGCCTGTGTGTTTGTGTCTATGGCAACTTCAAAGACCGCTAAAAACACAATGCACATACACATTGGGAAGCCCCTGTTAACCTCGGAACCTCTAACATTTTCCACCCACATAACCCACAGCCATTAATTGTAATTAAAAACTTACACGTGCTTCAAATTTACTGAGCTCGGTTGCGTTGACTTCCGTTGACCTTTGTCCGACAGCGGGATTTTTTCGGCATTTTTTCCTTTTGTTTATGTGGCTTTATTGTAATTATTATTTACAGGTGCTTAGCAAATTTGGTGGGAATTCTCGAGGCAGCTTTTTTGGGGTTCACTGAATTTCAAATGAATACTGTTGGCGGTGGCCGCAAAGTATGCAATGTTTTTTTGTTGGGAAAATATTTGAAGCTAAAAGATATAAAAATTATTTATGTTTTAGGTGTATATACATATGCACACGTGTAGATGAGATACGAATTTCACCATTCTTGCGATCGTTTACTATTAATGATGAAATTGGAAAATTATAAGATTAAATTTCGGCTTTTATGCTGTCATTATTGATAAGATATTATAAGGTGTAGCTGTTAGGCCAATTCTTCATAAATTTAAAAATTTGTAGAGCATTTTAATCAAACTGTTTAATAAAGCCACTTTACGTTTTTATGAATTAATATCTTTGCTTCAGCAAAAGCTTCTTATATATCTGAGAATATTTTTCATATTGCAGATTTCCGTTTAATTTTCGATTATAATCTCTTAATAGAAGTTAAATCATCAATTCTTAAGTTAAGCAAAAATTTAATGTTAAATTGAATTTAAAAAACAAACTAAATTAATGTATAACTTTTAGCTAATACTTTTTTACTCTCAGGCAGTTTAGACAGCGCTAATAGGTAAATTAACTTTTGTAAGTCTTTAGATCTCCTGTAAATGGCTTAAAATACAATTTATCTGTACAATCGCTCGTCTGAGTTACAATTAAAGGACACTTCCCTCCATCAATAATCGCTCCAAGGCATGTGAGTTTTTTGCCCTTAAAAGTGCCAAAGGTTACTTTTTTTCGTGTTAGAATTTTTAAAATCACAGACAATAGTTTTCTGTCACGTGCAGAGTTCCGAGGATTGGGATTGGGACTTTGATGGCTCGGGGAAATATCCAACACCGGGCCCTCCCCCAATTATCCTTGCTGGAGGAAAACACAAACAGGGACGCATGTTAACCGTGCACTGTAATCAAGTCACGAAATGGCATGGAAAAGTCACGCGAGCAGCCGGAAAATTATGACTTCTTCGCTGCTGGTAGGGCAAGAGCAGGACCCCAATGGAAGGGGGGTGGAAATGGGGTGAGCTTTGATTTGATTCGTCTTTGAAAAATTCATAAGGCAATTGTTGCGCGGCGCGAAATGCTCATGATTATCATGTGCGAGTTGAACTGCCGAGCTGGCACGTTGTTCCGATTCAGTTCCTGGACATTTGATATTCCATTTACATTTCCTCAGCCGAGCTTCTGGCGGAAAAGCGCGAAAACTTAGGTTAGCAAATTGCCAGAAATGAATTTTTAATTCATTGGAACTTTCACTTTGGGGAAAAGTATTTACTCACTGACCCAAATTCTTGGTTATAAAGATGAGATAAACAATTTCCAGACATTAAAGCACTGGACAAAATTGCATGATTAAAGACTATAAGTAAACTTTTTATTTTTCAGGTTCTTTAAATCCATTTAAATAACATTTATTAGATTTTATGTTATATAATTTAAAAATAATCTGTATTTAATGAATAAACTATAATAATATATATAATATATTCTGCTTTCCTAATTAAAATTTTATTTTTCCTTCGTGTGTATTTAACGTATTCAAGGTAAACAGCGGAAAATCGGGAAAACAACAGATGGACAAAGTAAAGACCCCTGAGGCATATGCCGAATGGCAAACTTTTGCTTTTATTAATACTTTTTCCTTTTCAGCTGATTGCAATCAGTTGGGTTTAATCAAAACCATTTAAAATCTAACAATGTGCGACAATGTGACGGCCTGACAATGCCAGAAATAGTCGTGGCTGTGTTGCACAAAAAAAAACGGCGACAACTTACTTAAATTGATTTAAATAAATTAGAGAAGCACTCCTACATATAGAGGAAAAACGTGCCACTACCAGAGCACGCGATCGCTCACAGAGAGGCGTCCAGAGAACAATCCATCCACTGAACGAGCATAATACCTACTATATAGAACGAGATCTGATTGAAAAGCTCCACCAGCGAAGAGCGCATGGCAACATAAGCGCCAAAAGTCACGAGAGTTTATATTACCCCCCAGCCAAGGTTATTTATTTAGCATATCATAAATATAAACAAATCTGTAGACTGCTCTCTCAGCAAAGCGTACACTGAGCAAGATAGTGATTTCGGATGTTAAGCTAAGCTGCATAGAAATATTTTTGAGATACATTTTAAAATTCTTAAGAGTTATAGAAATATTTTAACAGAATTTTTGGTTCTCTGGGGATAGTTAAAGCACTTGATATTCTTAGAAAAGAGTGAAATCAAGAAATCACTATGTTTTTTTAATGCTAATTTATAAAATTTATTATGAAATTTTGGTAGGTCAATAATCCAGACTAAAATATGTAAACCTATATAATTTTTTATTATTTATTGTCTGGGTTGATAGGTCTTAAACAAAAACCATAATAATAAGCTCCTTTTAAGATCCTTTTCTCCCTGTGCAAATACCCATTTATTTGCTTAATCCAACCCATAATTTGATTAGGTGTAATCTTCGCTGATTCCAGTTGGAGTCGGTTGCGTGCCAAGCTAAACAAAAAACTGGAACTGACCATAACTAGAGCCAATTGCTTGGGGCAGACCAAATCGAAAAATGGAACTATAGAAATCAAAATAAGTTTTGTAGTTAAAAGCTCTTTGACAGTGCTTTTTTGGCTTTTTTATGTGGCAAAGACAGCTTTCAGCAGCAACAGGAGTCAGGTCTACAGGACCTTCAGTCAGCTGAGTTTGGTCCTGCCCCCATTTATTTAGCTTTCTCAGCCTGCCTTTGTTTACTATGCCTTTTGTGGTTTTTGGGCCCAGCAACAGGAATCTGAAAATGTCCAAGGCACGTTCCTAAAGAATGACTTTATCTGAGACAATGTGAACTTCCTGGTATGCACAATCATTTAATAAAAGGCCAAGAAGGCCCATTTAATAAAAGTATTTACGTAATAAATTCATATCGTTAGTAAGAATAGGATTTGAAGATAGCCTCAGTGAGAAGGAAATATACGTAAACAATTATTTATAATTTGTATTACTTATTAAAATAATCATTTCGATGAATATACAATTATTTTAAAAAGTTTACTAAGAAATTATATAATTACTAAAAAATTCCGAACAAAAAGGCAAAGAAATCATCATATTAATTTAGTATTATAGGAAATACTTTAAGGTCAATAAGCTCCAATAATATTTAAAGTTTTCCAAGTAATTGATTTTATTAAATGTCTTTTTTCCTGCTAAAATATACTGCCTATTTTCCCGAGTACATATTTAAGGATTTCAGCTGAATAATAAGGATTAATTGGATAATAATATATTACAAATGTGAAATGAACTGATTGTTATTTTGTGGAAAGCAATAAAGGAATTTATTATATTTCTTGTTTATTATTAGAAATAACTTTTTCTTATAATGTCCAATTTATGAGCCACTTTTATGATTAAACTGAAACACTGATTAACACAGTTAGCTAATAATAATTTGGAAATTTTTCTACATTTTATTAGTTATTATTATTAATAATTTTTTTTTTTGGGAAATCCCCTGGCTTCCTTAAAAGTCCCATACGATTTGCCCCGATTACAGCTTCCTAGAAGTTGCCTGCGATAAGACAGTGACTCACACCCGAAATCGATTCCACGCGCCCTTATCAGACCATGAGTGGGCCATAGAGATTAATAATGCCGCATGACACCTCCACCTCCGTCAAACAAAAAAGAACCAACCGAAAAAATATTGTCGAATCAGCGAAATCACAACTTGTTAGCAGGGCGAATCAATGCGATTATTGTTATCGGGCAGCAGTTTCGTGGGACAGTGATAAAGTGGATATGTGGCGGCAGGACAAAGTAGAGAGGGCCGCGTGAGTCAGTTCGCTGGAAAATGCCATGCCTCCTCCGGCCACATAATTGCCGCACTACTGAATTATATATAAGGCCTCCGACGCCGCTGCCTCCTCGGGGTAAGTATCTCTATCTTTCATATCGCGCGGCAGAAGCGATTCCGATGCTTCGCCTCGCGTCAAAAGCTTTTTGCCACGCTTAGAACTTTTTCGTGCTTTGGCGGGCAGTTGACGAGCTGCCTTCACGCCAAGCGGACGCGAAACGGGGCAACACAATCGGCCCAACTAACTATAGTTTGTTGATAATCCAGCGCTCCTCTCTGCCTCATCTATATACCAGACCCGGCAGACATAGTGATCTGAACAGTTTTCAAAGAAAATTAAGATTTCGCGTTGTGAGCAAAGTATGTGATAATCGGACTTTTTCGCATCCTGCGTTTTAATTTTCCATCCTGGGCTTTTCACGCGTGTGCTAGTGCGTGTGCGTGTGTTGGTGCGCAGGACATAAAAGCTCCTTTTTTGTTGATACACGCAGTCCTGGCAAGGCCATCGAACAGCTGGCAGTTCCTCAACTCGGCTAGGCATACAAACAAAAACCGAAAGCAAAATCAAAATCAAAACCAAAACAAGTTTTATAGTTGGATTTTTTAAATATTTATAAAAAAACACCGCCGTCACTCCTGCCCCCCTTCTTCATAGAAAAAAATAATTTATAAATAACAAATTGTCGGCTGCTTTGCTGATTGAATTCGAGCCGAAAAGACAGCGAGAACGAGAGAACAACCACAAAATGTCTTCCATGGCTGCCTTTGATCAGTTCAAAATTGGACTCAAGTAAGTTGATGACCATAATCGTTTTATGAGCGGTATTTATGGGGGAAAAACGAATAAGAAAATTAGTATGTCTCATAAGAGGCTTTCCCTTTTCGAGTTAGCAGACAATTTTGCATTGTAATTACTTTAAAAACGTTTAATTTGCTTTTGCCAAGAGCCCAATGAAAATCATTCCAATTGCGCCAGGCACATGACATCAGCGCATTGTGTCATCCCAACTTGGGCAAACTATATAATTAAACAGCACACCTTCGTATACACCACGACCTATATACAGAAGCCTTAAGTAATTGTAACTGACAAAATTCACGGTGATTTATATATCATCTAAAACGGAACTCGAGCATTATATTACTTGTAATTCCGAGTAACTTCATATCAATCGATAAGCATTTCCCTGGAGCAACAAGAAACCATTTACGTCAAGAAATCCCCAAGAGACAATATTTATGCTCGGCAAATACAATTTTTTATGCTTTTCACACAGCTGGGAGCCCTGAAATTGCTTCTGTATTTCCGAGCAGATGTTTACAATGTCCTACCCCAGGGAAATACCAATGTCCTTGCGGGAAACACGCATACATATTTAATTATGTACGAGTCAACAACAAAGACAGGTGGGCGTAGGACGCCTAGAAAAAAAATTCCCAGAAAATTTCGTAGGAATAGTGTAAACAACAATACCCAGAACAACATTACGCATTAATTTCACAGAAGAAGGGGAAAAACCTTTCGAAGTATTTTATGAATATGAAAATATATATTGTATATAGTATTGTTTATGAATATAATTGTATTTTAATAGCTTCAAATGGTTTATAAATATAAATCTTAATGAATCAGGATATAAAAAGAATTCAAGCTATAAACTCATTATATGTACCGACTTCCTTTTTGTCTCCCATCACTGCAGGTGGGTTATTGCTCCTTTCAGGGGATTTTCTTTTTTTGATCGTAGTTCGTCTTGGCGATGAGCAAACATACATAGATACAAAACAACCCATACAGACACAGGGCAGCTGTCATTATGGGTTCGCTTGGGGTCTTTGGCTCGCTCAGAGCTCTCTCTATTGTTTGAGGCCTTTTTGCCGACACTTAAACTGCGCAAATAATTAGGTAGCAAACTAGAATAGAACCCGCTCACTCCGCAGATGTCTGCGGGATATACATATGTATGTAAATTATTGTGTATTGTGTAAACCATAGTAAGTCCCACTGAGGCTGACTCACATTTCGGCCTGGTGTGCAAAATATAAAAAAGTGTTTGGCGTTTGGCAAAGAGAGGGAAAAAGAATGTTGTATGAGATCAGCTTGGTTTTGGTTTTGGTTTCGGCAGACAACTGGTTCCGTTTCGAATCCCATTCAAGTGATGATTTCATTAGGTTTCAATCGCCATAGAAATGAATTGTGGCGCACAGAATGTCAGGGCAGAAGCGTTTTCCAATTTTTTACTTTGAAATTGCTACCGCTTTATTTATTTGATTTTTCGTGTAAGCGGTAAGCCTCGGTGACAACTTTTATGATTTTTATTTTATATATTGGTTTTATTATAAAATTGCTTTCGTTTCATCGTGTTTAAATAAAAAGTATTTTCATTGATATGCGCCTGTCTATTTGTGCACTTTAATGACGCAATATCATGAACAATTTTTTTTTAAGATTTCAATTCTGCATTTATTTGCATATTTTAATGGGTATTTTTTTCCTGATTTATGCCAGCGAAACGGTTTGAAATGAATGAATTCACACAGCCCACGTTCCATCATTTTTTTTGCATATATAAATTGTCAATTTCACGTAAAATATACATATATTCGATTTCTGTTCAATAAATTGGTTGCCTTAAAGCCTAAATTTAAATTTGGCAATTCAAAAATTGTTATTTATTGGCTGAAATCAATTTAAGTCATTGGTTTGATCAATTGACACAGCAAAATCATCGCTGGGCAGTCAATTAACCTTCAATTCCACACAATCTCTGCTGGGAATTCTTGGAAGCTCGGGGAACGTGTAAATATTTCTTTATGTCGTATAAAAATATATCTTGACAATTCTTTGTCTGGTTATAGCAAGGTAAATCTCGTTTGAATTGGTTTTCATATGATTTTCTTGATCTTACTTACTTACATATCTATTAAAAATATAACATACTAATGTATATAAATAACGTATAAAATTAAAAATATTAAAAAAATATAATCTATCATTTTTATTCATGCAACTGCTTCACAACACAGTCTTCTTTTCTCTATAAATCTACTGAACCTTTGCATTTTATGTCTCAGTTTTGGCTCCAAATTTTCAACACCACTTTTTGGGTGTCCTTTGTGTATAAAAACCACAGCTTTTCACACATTTATCCTCAATTTCTTGCTGAACTTATACATATATGACATCCAATAAGAGTTGAATATCAGTTACCTAAAAACAGTAGAGACACCAAATCAAAAGTACCAATACTTCCAATAACTTTTCGCGATGCTGTTGGCCCGCTTAGCCCATGTGCTGCCAGGGCGATCTCTGCGCCTGCTGGGACATACCGGCGGTCCTCGGCTCTGGAGCTCCGCCCAGCCCACGATCAAATGCAAGCCTCCAACGCTGCCTTCTTTGGGTTGTGGTAAGTCCCTGCTGCCAAAAAGGGACATGCAAGCACTGAGGTTGAGGAAATATTCAAGGGAGCCAGGGGATCGTGACCGATCTCAGCTGGAGAGCCGAACCAGAGGACCCTCGCTCAAGGAGCGCATGATGGGTCCGCCCAGCGAGAACGCCTACTCCATGGGCAAGGGGGCGGCGGCGGGAGCAGCCCTAATGGGTCTGGTGGGTCTGTGCTACTATGGACTGGGTCTGGCGCAGCAGCCCAGCATCTATGACCATTCGGTGGTGTGGCCCCAGTACGTGAGGGATCGCATTCACGCCACCTATGCCTACTTTGGGGCGTCCTGCGCCCTAACAGCGGCTTCTTCGGCGGCCATTTTTCAGTCGGACGCCATGATGGCCATGTTAACGCGTTCCGGTTGGCTCGCCAGCCTGGTCACCTTGGGCGTGGTGATGCTGAGCGGGGCCCTGGCCCAGAGCATTGAGTACCAGCCCGGTATTGGGCCCAAACAGCTGGCCTGGGCCGCTCACTGTGCCGTCCTCGGAGCGGTCCTGGCGCCTATGTGTCTGTTGGGTGGTCCCGTCCTGATCAAGGCCCTAATGTACACCGGTGGCATTGTGGGTGCCCTGTCAACGGTGGCTGCCTGCGCCCCAAGCGAAAAGTTCCTGCACATGGGCGGACCCCTTGCCATCGGCCTTGGAGTTGTCTTCGCCTCCTCGCTGGCCTCCATGTGGCTGCCGCCCACGACAGCCGTGGGGGCGGGTCTGGCCAGCATTTCGTTGTACGGTGGACTGATCCTTTTCAGCGGCTTCCTTTTGTATGACACCCAAAGGATCGTGAAGTCGGCGGAACACCATCCGCAGCACAGCAGCACCAACTTCGATCCCATCAATCACGCCATGGCCATTTACATGGATGCGCTGAACATCTTCATACGCATCGCCATTATTCTTGCGGGACAAGATCAAAAAAAAAGGAAGTAGAAGCTGGAAATTCGGGCTTATTTCAGGTTTATTTATATGCAAAATGTTAAAAAATTATTGGAGAAAGGAACAGGCAGACAGGCAGAGATGTGAGAAGTGTAAAGGCAAATTCATAATGGGACTTGGTGAATGCATTTGTAAACATATTTAGTAATAGAAGACTATGGAATTACAGAAAAATAATAATATAAAAAAGTACAAACCAATTAATATTGTTTCCCTAAGGAAAAGTTGGTTAAAAAATTTGTTTAATAAGGGATATAGATAATTACAAATTAATAAATACATTTTTATTATTTCCCCAAAAAAATAAAAATTTTAACACTTGTTTCTACTTAATTTATTTTTCTTAAATATATGAAGATTTATAGACCTGATCTATAGTCAACTACTGTTCTCCCATCTAAAACTATTTATTGTTTTAAGATTTCTTTTAATTTCAGCATGCCTTTACTTAAAATGCTTTATTTCTGACATTGCGCATACGACGGGTATGACCGCGGCATAGAAATTCGTTTTGTGAAATTTTGTCGCTAGCATTTTGTGTGCTCGCCTTCTATCTGCCGCCCACACACACGCACACCAGCTTGTCAATTTCATTTAATTTTGCCGCATTTTCTCTCTATTATTTTTTCTTTTCCCTCCGAAAGCTTTTGTGTGGCGAAAATAATTTTTTTAATGAATAAAGAATGAAAGAATTGCCGCGAGAAGTGCCAACATTCTGATAAATGTATTTTGTATGTATACCTAATATATAATGTGGCGACTTTTTCAATGAATGAGTTTAAATTTTAGCGCATTAAATCAGCTGCGAGTTGTTTGTTAAATACATTTACCCTATTAGGGTTAATAAAGTCCAAATGAGTGATTCGATTATAGTCAAATATAATTTAATTTGTTCTGACTGATTTGCACATAAGATAATATTTTAATGTCATATTGGTATATATTCTTGATTGATGGTAATTTTGTTATCAAACTTATTCTCCTAAAATATTTACCGGAACGAGAGACAAATATTTTGAGTGCTTTGGAATTATCAGTAAAAAATTGGATTATTTTAATGTTTGTCTTAAATGTTTTGTTTACACTTAATTGTCGACCCAAGTGTCCTTCAGCTGACTCCTTGACCTGCTCCAGCTAGACTATCCCTTTCCCGCCATATCCTTGTGCCAATTGTAAGCTTTTGGCCTCCTAACCGACTCTGGTTCATTCATGGCGCCCAAGCTTTCATTCTGCAGTCCTCACGTGGAAGCTTTTGCAGCCTTGCCAAGGTCGATGCGCGCTCCCTAGATGGCCATGTAAAATGTCCACAAAAAGACGCCAAAGTTTTTATGGCCACTCCGAGACGGAAATGAAATTATCACTGTTTTATGCGACCGGCCATCATAATGCCCCGTGTGTTGTGTCATCTTTTTCGAGAAACTAACTTGGCCATGACTCGACGGCCGCGTGCGTCGGGCGTTCGGGCAATATTTGATGTTTGTTCAGATTATACGCTCTATATTGTCTTCTATCGCGTGCCGGACCTGTACTGCGTCTGGCTGATAACGCCGACGACTTGTGCTCGGGAAATTTATTGATTCATTTGTGACATAAGCCCGGCTTATCTTTCCCGCTCCCGCTATCGCTCCCGGGTGCATGAAAACTCGAGTCAGCGTTCTCAAAGCAAGTCTCAAAAAATTCCTCTTAAACTCCTGATAAGGTTTTTTCTAGGTAATCTAATTAATTGCCTATTGCTAACCCAGAAACATAATTTTATAGTTCTAAATAGAAATACATATACAATTTATACAATTTACTTTTAAAGAACAAATGATTAAAACATAATATTTCAAGGAATTTAAAAAGTAATATTTAGCTGCATAATAAGTGAGATTACTTGGGTCTAATACATTTTCTTGGAAAAGCAATCAATTAACATCATATAATAATGACAAATTAGCACATATTTCTGGCCATCTGTCCATAAACTGGTTTCTTTTAACACTTTTAATAAATGCCAATAACTTCTTTTACAATGATCTCAAAGTCAGTTTATAAAAATCTTTTGCTCTTCTCAAAAATCGTTCAAAGTTTATTTGCCTGTGGTATTTCTACGTAGCTTTTTTGAGGCTGCTGTCGTCACTTGTTGCTAATAAGCAGACGAATATTTTCCTTCTTAGTGTAAGCAAAAATCTCTTGTTTATTTTGCTTTAAATTTATCGCCATAGCAGCCAAAAATAACACATAAATCAGTTGGGACATACAACATCGTTTAGCAGATACATTCTCTCGCTAAACTACGGTAAAAGAATCGGAACATCAAAATTTTTAGCATCACTTAATGGGTGGCTAGCAGCAAATTCAAGGCTGTAATTTGCTCGGTCGTTTGTTTATTTTTTGTCTAATAAAAATAAAATTTAACCATGACTCCCGTGAGCTTTCTATGTTTTCAAAAATTGTCCACTGGTCAGTGGGTGCGCTCCAGGACCTCCAATTGAGAAATAGGCTTGCCGCACGCAAGCCTCGTATTAGGACACAATCTTTTATGGCCAAGGCAGACCCGTCATAAACATTATTTATATTGACTTTCCTTCTTTTTTATAGGTGCCGACCATTAGCTTAAGCGTTCCCTTCTCATAACGACTTCCAAGGCAAAGTTCAAGGCCAAGGCCCCTTACCAAACATACACTCCCGTTCAAATTGCTCCGGATGTATTATTCACATCATGCGTTGGGGCTTTTGCTACCATCTTGACCGAAAAATGGGCAACAGCTCATTTTGGCTATTAATAAACATAAATTTTGATATATTTCGCTGCCCTTGGGCTGGCCCCAGCTGTTGATGACATTTGCAAACAACGGCAGACTGACAAACTGGGGAAAACAAAGAGATATAGCCGGGTTTATTCTTTATATTTGCTCTCTCCGACAAATTGGAACTTACGTAGGAATTAATTAAAAGTTTAAACACGTTTCGTTGGCTGGGTAAGCACACAAAATATATTGAAACTATTCTGCTTTGCATCACTCAATCAAATAATGGAAATAATGACAGAAACGGTTTTATTTTGTGTACATGACTTGGCCATTATGGCAGGCGATAAACAAAGGCCATCTCAACATGGCGATCTGAGCATTTTTGGGAGGAAGTGCGAGTGCTTTGATTTTGCTTTCTTATGAAATCCGAAAACATTTTGGGCACCTTATCACCCCCCAGAGAATTTAATTTCTACAATTTAAAATATCATCTTAGTTTATATAGGTTAAAAAGCTCACCTCCGTTTTTATATATGTTAAGAACATGGCACCTCAATCTATTTTTAAGACAATTAATCTGTAAACATTTGGCGTAGTTTTGATTGCTTTGCCAAAAGTCAAATGCCTACAATTAAGCTTGGTGAATAATTTTAGGCAGCTCCGATTATAAATGTATGTCAAGAAGTTCCTATAAAAAACAGATATAACTAGCAAACTAGCAAATTAAATATCTGTTAGAAATACTTTTTCTAAAGTAGTAAAATACTTGAGGTTTTTCATATCGCCTTTGATCTTGAACTTGCGCTGCTTGCCAGTTGAAGGACTTATTGCTTGGCTATTTATACATTTATATAAATAATATAAAACCACTCTGAACATTTCACCCAGTTACGATTGCCTTGCCACAGGTTTAATACACTTTTCAATTTCAATGGCCTTCGCCCTTGATTTTCTACACTTGAAGTTGAACGACTTACACAACTCAGGAATTACCCGAATTTTGTTTAGTTTGCGGTTTGTTTATCTTTTGATACCAGGGTGCGTCGGATTTTTTTGTTTGAACGCTACTCAGAATAAATAAGCTGAAAAACAAAAAATCATAGGCAGAAAATAACAAAAAAATATGGCGAGCTGATTTCATGTGAATTGTGGCGAATCGAGAATGGAAAGTGGAGAGTAGAGTGGGCTGCGATAAATGGCGCACACCTGGCCCACCGGGTGAGAGCTGATAAAAAATTAACGTTATCAGCAGAACGCTAAGCGGAAAAGACACTCCCATCAATATCAGCGAAGCTGACGTCGTTTATTGTCTCTGATTAATGACAGCAAATACTTTTTTCACTGATTGGGCTTAGATCCTAGGGAGGAGGCGGTAAATTGGTCCTTCAATTGGTACGCAAAGTCACTTGTTTTTATTTTCTCAAACAATTTCCTATCAACCTTTACCGATCAACACGTTTTCTCTACGTGTATTTAATATTTGTTCTAAGCCCTGTATCTACTTTGCTCTTTCCTGCAGAATGGTGGACTTCAAGGTCCAACAACGCCGCTACAGGACCAGCGAAAAGACTGTCGTCAGCACCACCTATGGTCCCATCAAGGGTGTCAAGCGGAAGTCTATCTATGGCCAGTCCTACTTCAGTTTCGAGCGGATCCCCTTCGCCAAGCCACCCATCGGGGAGCTGCGCTACAAGGCGCCGCAGCCTCCAGAGGTGTGGACGGAGGTCAAGAGCTGCACTTCCCAGGGACCGAAGCCCCTGCAGAAGCACTTTGTCTTTGAGATGACCGATGGCTCCGAGGACTGCCTCTACCTCAATGTTTACACAAAGAATGTGAGTTGAAATCCTTTAAGACCTTTTCTGTGTTGTTACTTTTTCATGAATTTCAATAGTAAGCTACCATGCTTTAGTGCTAAAAGTTAAATTAATAATACGTTTTCTGTTTACCCTAGTTATATCCCACCAAACCTATGCCAGTAATGGTCTGGATCTATGGCGGCGGCTTTCAGTTTGGCGAAGCCTCGCGTGAATGCTACAGTCCTGATTACTTGCTGCGAGAGGATGTAGTAGTTATCTCAATTAACTATAGATTAGGTCCCTTGGGTGAGTCTCAGCTTTTTTCAAGATAACTTTGTATTTATTTAATCAAATTCATAACTATTTTATTAAGGATTCCTTTGCATGGATGATCCCGAGTTCGATGTTCCCGGCAATGCGGGTCTCAAGGATCAGGTCTTGGCCCTGCGATGGGTCAAGGCGAATTGCTCCCGTTTTGGAGGAGATTCAGGAAACATAACCATTTTTGGGGACAGTGCAGGAAGTGCCTCTGTCCACTACATGATGATCACCGAGCAGACACGCGGACTTTTTCACAAGGCCATCTGCATGTCGGGCAACACGCTCTCACCCTGGGCAGTAACGCCGCAAAGAAACTGGCCCTACCGTCTGGCGGTTCAGGCTGGCTACACGGGGGAGAATAACACGCGGGATGTGTGGGAGTTTCTGAAGAATGCCAAGGGATCCGAAATTATTAAGGCCAATGGAGAGCTGTGCATCGATGAGGAGAAGAAGGAGCGCATTGGATTCTCCTTCGGGCCCGTTATCGAGCCGTATGTTACTAGCCACTGTGTGGTGCCCAAAAAGCCCATCGAAATGATGCGCACCGCTTGGAGCAACAATATACCCCTGATCCTGGGCGGCGTTTCCAACGAGGGCCTCCTGCTGTACTCCGAGACGAAGACGAATCCCAAGTGTCTGAACGAGCTGGACGATTGCCGTTTCGTGGTGCCTATCGAGCTGAATATGGACCGAGATAGTGCTCTGTGCCGGGAGTACGGCGATCAGCTGAAGCAATGCTATTACGGCGATAAGACGCCGAGTCTAGACACCCTGCACGAGTACCTTCAGGTGGGTGTTACTTTAATCTTTTTTAGCACAGCTGGGATGTAGTTTAAGTGGTTTATATAACAAATTTAAGCAATATATATATAACATATTTTTGTTGATTTATACTTTAAGATACTTCACTTTGCTATCACTAACTTCCCCTTAACCATTTATCTTTCAGATGGTTTCGCATGAGTACTTCTGGTTCCCCATCTACCGCACAGTATTGTCCCGCCTGCTGTACGCCCCCGGTGCGCCGACGTACCTATATCGCTTTGATTTCGACTCAAAGCACTTCAACCACCTGCGCATCCTGAGCTGTGGCAAGAAAGTGCGTGGCACGTGCCACGGCGACGACCTGTCCTACCTGTTCTACAACTCGCTGGCCCGCAAGCTGAAGAACCACACGCGGGAATACAAGTGCATCGAGCGGCTAGTGGGCCTGTGGACGCACTTCGCCGCCTGTGGGAACCCCAACTTCGATCCGGAGCAGCCCGACCTGTGGCTGCCCGTGGAGCCGGCGGCCGTCGAAAAACACCAGCTGAAGTGCCTTAACATATCCGACGAGCTAAAGGTGATCGACGTGCCCGATATGCGGAAGCTAATGGTCTGGGAGAGCTTCTTTCGGCGCGATGAGCTGCTATAAGGATCAAAGGGGAGATCCGTCTAGATTAAATCAGTAGCTTTACCTGTACAGGGGAGGTTCGAATTTTGAGGCCAAAATCACTGGAGAAGAGTGTAATCTATGGATACTTCTGAGGCAACACATACTGGAATTGTTGGAAATATAACAAATATTTCCTAAACATTTGTTCGCAAGTGTTTCCTAATTAATTCTAATAGAATTAGCCCTTGTCTGATTTTATTTAAAATTAATAATAGTTACATATGTACAAGATTATGGATCGTATTTCCTAGTCTTAATACGAATTTAAGCCAAATTGCATTCGTAGAGTACAAGAATATCGAACTTAGGAACACAAAAAAACCCTGTTTGAGAGCTAAGGTTTCCAGAACAAAAGTTCTCAAAACTATTGATAGATTACAAAGACTCGCATTGGATTTTTACAATTAAGAAGACGAACCACCCTGAAACTTCACGATTCTGACAGCTTTATGTTGAAGCCTCTGTTTAAAACAAGGCAAAAGCCTAGCTTTCGGCCTGAAATCAAGAGAGTTTATTGTTGTTAAGTTTGCCAACGTGAAGTAGAATCCTAATTAGGTGTGTTAAAGTTCATCCGCCTCTCGGATCGGATCTGTAGTCTAAGCAGGCTGTTTATAAGTGTAGTTATGAATGTGAAACAAGTCGCAACTGAAGTACCTTCTATGAGAAACTACCAAACCAAACTAAACTAAATCAGATAGCCAAGGATTCTGAGCTAAGAACTTGTATTTAACGTTCCTTTATGTCTCGCTGATACTATCTTTAACAAGCCAACAACACACATACATATATCAATCGTATTTTGTACAACCCACTCTATTCGAGATCGCTGTAAGTCCTCGACACAAAATTGCTTTAAGGTTCCATTCTTTTTCTTCCATCGCTTAACGAACACACACATTTACAAACAGGAAAGTTTTTTTCCATTTGTGTTTCAAAAAATATATAATATATATATTTAAATGAGAAAACTAGTTAACCGTAACCAATTTATTTATATTCGTAGCCTAAGTCTTTTAGATATTTAGCCTTTTGTATGCATAAGTTGTTTTTGGTAAAATGTTGTTTTTGAACAAACAGAGAAACCTGTCCAAGTTTTACATCATTTATATTATACATAACAACCGAATAAAAAAACTAAAACTAAAACTAAACAACTAAACGGAAAACTGATAAGTGGAAGACGTTTTTTGAGTGTGCACAAAATGATTAGGAGTAAGTCGTCTAGTTGAAACTAGTTTGTCTAAGAATTCTCTATGTATCCGAGTCTGTTGGTAACCAAACGATTATGTCGACGAAAAGCTTCAAAGTCTTGTGATGAAACTATGAAATTTGAAAATGTATAAATCCATATTTTATTAAAGAAAAAATATCAAGATAACAACAACAGGCTTTGCATTTAATTTAACGCAATTAATATGGTAAAATACTGGGCTGCTCTCACAAAACTAAGGCGCTTTAGCCTCAGACGAAGACAAGATGTGGCTCAGCCAGTGTTCACCCTTGGGGATTTGGTGAATCAGTGAGTATAATTTATATAGAACCTTGATGAAATCCGCAAACTCAACATGTGGCTGCAAATCTATTATCATGTCCATAAACCTTCTTAGGGGTAACATACATACGTAGGTCTGCGTCATACATAGGTTTTCCGCCTGGTTCTCATGTGAGTTATCAGGCAAATAAAATGGGCACAAATTATCGCTTATGCGTTGATGCGAAAACTGAACACAAATTGCAAGATCAAATAAAGCGTGACTAATTTGTTGCTAATTTGAACCTTTATTATTTTTCCCCTGTTGGTTTTGTTACGCTGATTAACTCTAATAATTGTATAATATCGCGAACATATATACGTATATTACATATATTATATTATTGCTAGTGACTGCCCGGGGCTTTGCCATCGACATTCGTTTGATCTGTTCGACATAATGCAGGCCCATTGTGTCATTAGCTGTGAATCAGCTGCTAAGTGCTAATAGTTAGTGCAATCTATATCGGTTTACTGCCATAGTTTGCCTATTTCTGATCAGTTATATTTGGGACACCGAACACTACAAGTCGACATGAACACCGCAATGAATATATTCCTATTAATAAGGTGGGTTAGCTGGAACTTTATAGAAAATATAATCCATTTCGCATAGTTTATACTTCTTGGCTGTAACTCTGCACCTGGTTTGGTGCGATGATGTTCCCTCCGCCGAGGCAGACATGGTGATAACCCAGAGTGAGCCACAGCACTCCACCCCCGATGACTTTGATTTTTGACCCCCGATAATGAACCCAATAGAACCGAACCACATAAAACCCCATCATGGGTAAATAAATAAATTATCTATCAGCAGCGCAGACAAGGCCTTTCTTTTTATTGACACATGTCAGTGGCATTATTTAGTGGCCAAAGTCAAGTTCATTGTCACATAAATGGTTACAGTTGAGCTTTACTTCTACAACCACTGAGAAGACAAGAGATGTTGGAAGTATAAAAAGCTATGGGAAAGCTTTAGTCGGTTTATTAAACAAAGGCAGCATTATTCAAAAAGTTATTCAAACTCATTCATTCTGTTTGTTGAATGTACTCAGAGGGGGCTATGTACTCATATAAAGCTTAGGTAACGGTTTGAAATCGTTCATTAGCCAAGTCCAAGCTCAATTTCAAGGTAAACTGGTTGTTATTATGGCTGAAACATTTAAATTCAGAGCTGAAGTAACTGTGATCTTAATACCAAAAAGCTTGTGGGTGTCCAAGCATTCAACTTTTGGCATTAGCTTCAATAGCTTTTCCGATTTCAGGTTGCCAGAGCTATAGTATAGAGAGTACAACCGGTATTTGGGAGAGTAGAGAGTTATAGCAAACAATTCAGCTGAGAGACACACAGAAAAGATATAGTAATCGCAAGTCCAACGATCGCGGGTCAGTCGGTGCGGCCCGCTTGCGTTGAGCGGTTTATTTGTTTGGTTCCGCTTCGCTACGCGATACTCGACCGTTTTCCCAGCCGGCGGTGTTAACTTGGTTAACTGGGACTTTATTGTGACACTTTCTCCGAATCGGCACTCGTAATCGAAGCGTGCATAGCTATAGATAGCCAGTGTGTGGTGTGTTGCATGTTGGGAAATCCGGACCCCCGAAATGGCCACGCGATTTATGGATATCATGAAGCTGACCTTTAAGTAAGTTTTCCCAGTTTTCCACATGTTCAGTGTGTCTCTTTTCCTCTTGCGAAGCGTTAAACGGTTTTCTGTGTTTTGAGGTCTTGCGTCTTGGGTTTTGCAACAACTTCTGCCTCACATGCATACAAATACACATGAATGCACTGAAAGAAATTTAACTAAATAATATGAGACATCACATGTTTTTAGAGCTTACTTTTAATATTTTTTAAGGGAAGCAAGGAATTTAATATATAAACCAAAAACTAAGGCAACCATAATGGAAGTATTTATTATGTTTGCTATGCTTAAAATGTATTACATAATTGGAAATATTAATTATATCTTTTAAAAGTTATTTTTACCATTTAAAAATTAATAATACATTTCAGCATTGTACTTTTCGTAGTTATTTGTATCCATTAGTATAAGAACCATATCATTAAACATGCTATATAATTACTAAAAGCAGGTAGAACAATAAACAATAATCCTTTTATGTATACATAAAGATTGATTAATTATATATGATTATATGTAATAAAAACCGCTCTGCATGTTAAGTTTATTTGTTATTATTTTTTTCTGTGCTCCCTTAACACACGCATAAACAAAAGTGCTGTTGCTGAGATTGTTGCGAAACTTTGTTTTTTGTTTTATTTTTTAATTTTGCATGAGTATGTTGCTTGTTTTTTGTTGTTTTGCATAAACTTAATGATGCTGTTTCTTTTTCTTCTGTCGTTTTGTTTTTATCGCCTTTTATTTTTCGCTCATGATTCAGCAATGTTTCCTTGGTTGCGGCATTCGTTAGATATTTATTGTTGTTTGCTTAGATTTGTGTTTGTATCTTTTGCACGTTTTCGTAGGTTTATTAGCAGTTTTTCGGGTAGTTAATATTTTTAACATAAATTATTGCATAGCCACACGCAATTGTGTTAATTGCATGTATCTACATTTACTTTTTTATTTATTTGCTTGTATTTAACAGGGAATTGAGATGCTCAAAGAGTGGGTTAGGTCAGTTTTTATTGAGTTTTATTAACAGCTGATTATTGTAGTTAAAGATGAACAAGAGTATGAAAATATAAGAGTAATTTAGGTGCACTTTGAATTTTTTTTTCATCGCCATCATAAAATGTATATAAATTTTATTCAAACATTTATTCCCCCTTCTCGTCAATAATCTTAGATACCTGATTTAATAACTGGATAATATTGTTACACGTTTTCTATACTAAAATGATCGTTCAAACTAATTGTGGCTTTGTATATAGACGGAATTAAACTGATAAGCTTGTAGGGTACAGGGTTCATTTCACTTTCAGGTGATATGTATATGTATACTTTCTGCTCGCTGGGCATGACATGCCAGTTTTGGGCTAAATTGTTTGTCTAGTTGGGGTTTTCTATATTCGATACATAATACATAAACATGTGATTAATTCTAGTTTTTTTTTCCTGCCGTCTGAATGAATTTAGTGTTTGATTATTATTCAATTAGTATTAGTCATTCCAAGTGTGCAAATCGCGTAGCTGAGCAAATTTATTGAACCCTTTTTTATAAACGGCTTGCATATTTATAACTTGTTTATTGTATGATTAAATTACAGCAATCTTATAAATTACTATGGGTTTTTTTACTGCCACTAAAAACAATAAATATTTTGACTTTAAGCTAATAAATGTTCGAAATTAAATCTTTTATTCTCATTTAAAAAATTATTATGGTGAAAGGGAAATGTTTATTTGTGTTGAAAAAAGTTAAAAAAGTCAACAAGTATTTTTATATCAAAGTAATTGAAGCCCAATATAAAATATATATATATATATATATATATATATATTTAAACTCATAATTGAAAGTTTTGCTAAATTTGTATAAAATTGTTGCAAACATTTCTGCACTTATAGACATTTCTTAATCTTTGTTCTTGACGACTGCCGGATTTAGGTACTTTCTGATAAGAAACCACTTCTGAGTTTTAGTTGCTATAGAAGTCCAGGTGCTAAAGTTTAACTTGGCATTATTTTTCCCCCATCAAACGGACTCAGCTTTGGGTTAAGCTTGCCAATTAGCACCGCTGCTAATTTATTACCTTCATTTGTTGCGCTTGGCTTAACTAGCTACTGAGTGCCATAAGACACAAACTTACGGCACTGCCATGAAAAAATTACAATAATAAATGTAAGAAATAAATGAAATTAAAGCCGGCTTTCACAGACTCTCCACAGTCACGTAGCGAGCAATCTGCAGAGCCTGATCTCGCCTTTCTCTCGATTCCTGAGGTAATTACCGATTTGTATGCATTCGTGTGCAATGATGTTGAATCAAACTGTGTCAGTGCATTTGCAGAATGCCAGCTAAATAGCAAACTCGCACCTGAATCGAAGGTGCGCTATGTGAGTGAATAAAAATAGGCCATTAAATGCATTAAGCCGACCCACGCCCACCCACAAATTACCCATAAAAATCAGCGACACTCAGTCTCAGACATAAACAACGGAGAGTTATAGAAAAAAATAATAGAAAACTGGTCGTGCATAATAAACGGCGGGCGTTGAGGTTGGTCAAAAGTCGATGAGAATTCGTAAGCCTTTCAAAACAACAGAGACTTCCAGCGGCATTGAAAACAATTCGCCTGCAATAAATATCGCCCCGTCCCCATGCGTGACTGCCGCTGATTGGATGAGATTCAAATTGCTTTAAAACATTTATTTTGAGGAGGAGTTAAATTATTAATAACCGGCAAAAGGGGTCTTATGACTTTTTAAAAGGCTAAGCTTACAGCGTAAGTATTTTCTTTACGACGGAATATGAACCTAGAGTTTGAACCTTATCGTCTTTATATTCATGTAAGGGTTTATTACCTTGAAAATAAATATATTTAACAGACAGTAGGATGCACCTTTAGCCCGTTTCCTATCTATAAAAGTAGTTAACAACATTTTTATAGGTTGCACGCAAGTTAAGTTTATTTTAAAATGATTTTATATGAAATTCATAGCAACCCGTTTAATAATTTATATTTATATGTTCATTGAAAGCTGTAAGTGCTTTTTATTTTTTGCTACAAATGTTAAAGGTTGCTAACCCGTTTTCGCAATTTTTCAGGGTCCTTAAATTTAAGTATGAGCAGCGGAAGTTGGCCACAGCTATATACTCCGTGATAAAGACGAAGCTAGGACCAGTGCGCGGAGAGAAGAGGAACACGATATGGGGAGGAAGTTACTACAGCTTCGAGAAGATCCCTTTTGCCAAGCCGCCGCTGGGAGAGTTGCGTTTCAAGGCACCAGAACCAGTGGAGCCATGGGAACAGGAATTGGACTGCACCTCGGCGGCTGAGAAGCCCCTGCAGACACACATGTTCTTCAGGAAATTTGCTGGCTCAGAGGATTGCTTGTACCTAAATGTCTACGCCAAAGAGGTGAGTTAAAATCTTAATGATAAAAAATCAGAAATTAAAAAAAATTAATTTTTTCAGTTGCAACCCAACAAACTGCGACCAGTGATGGTTTGGATCTTCGGTGGAGGATTCCAAGTGGGCGAAGCTTCTCGAGACATGTATAGCCCGGACTTCTTTATGTCCAAAGATGTGGTCATTGTCACCGTGGCCTATCGACTTGGTGCTCTGGGCTTCCTGAGCCTAGATGATCCTCAACTGGATGTGCCGGGCAATGCGGGGCTAAAGGATCAGCTTATGGGCCTTCGATGGGTGCAGCAGAACATAGAGGCTTTCGGTGGAGATCCAAATAATGTCACACTGTTCGGCGAGAGTGCAGGCGGTGCTTCGACCCACTTCCTTTCCCTAAGTCATCAAACTGAAGGACTCATCCACAAGGCCATCGTTATGTCGGGCAGCGTCTTGTGTCCCTGGACCCAGCCACCCCGCAACAATTGGCCTTATCGTCTGGCCCAGAAGTTGGGATATATTGGCGATGGGAAGGACAAGTCTGTCTTTGAGTTTCTGAAGTCGGCAGACGGCGGTGAAATTGTAAAGGCATCTACCACCATACTGAGCAATGATGAGAAGCACCACCGCGTCCTCTTCGCGTTCGGACCCGTTGTGGAGCCATATAGAACGAATCATACGGTCATTGATAGGCCAGCCCACGAATTATTGCAGAATCCTTGGAGCAATCGGGTGCCCATGATGTTTGGAGGCACTAGCTTCGAGGGATTGCTCTTCTATCCTGGTGAGTTTGCCGTACTTTAAATTAAAAACATCATAATATAATTTGTTTTCATCTCCATCAGAGGTCTCAAGGCGTCCTGCCACCCTGGATGAGGTGGGCAACTGCAAGAATCTGTTACCCAAAGATTTGAGTGCTAATCTGGACAAGAAGTTACGCGAGAACTACGGCCTGCAGCTGAAGAAGGCGTATTTTGGTGACGAGCCCTGCAACCAGGCCAACATGATGAAGTTCCTAGAACTGTGCTCCTACCGCGAGTTCTGGCATCCCATTTATCGGGCGGCCCTGGCCCGAGTGCGGCAATCCAGTGCCCCCACATACCTGTACCGCTTCGACCACGACTCCAAGCTGTGCAACCCCATCAGGATTGTGCTGTGCGGTTACCAAATGCGCGGAGTCTGTCACGGCGATGACCTGGGCTACCTCTACCACAGCATGTTGTTGCATCAATCCGCTCCGGACTCACCGGAATACAAAGTGATCACCGGAATGATCGATGTGTGGACGAGTTTCGCCGCCAACAGTGATCCCAATTGCGAGAGCATCAAGGATCTGAAATTCGCTCCCCTCGAGGATGGAAACGATTTCAAGTGCCTGAATATAAGCGAGCATTTTAAGTATATGACGTTGCCGGAATTGAAGAAAATCGATACTGTGTGGAATGGCTTCTATGCCCCCAACCAGCTGTAGATGCAGGACATCTGGGCGGTTTAATAGCTTTAGCTGTCTCAATTCCATGGATCTTAAATTGTGTAAATAAGCTGTACAAATGTTGTGGTTATTATAAGAGTTGATAATTGTTTAATTTAATATATTGTGTATATAGTTGTACTGTGACAAAAAGAATATGTGGCCTAGGATCGCTTTTACAGGAGGAAATAAAAGTATGCTTAAATATATATTTGAGTTGTTGTTACAGGAAAATATTTTAAGTTCTTAGTGTATACTTACTGTATAACATTATAACTTCTGTTCTGTTTTGTTTAGAGTTTTAACAATAAGTTAAATTTTTAAATAGAAAAACTCCTTTGGCAGAGATCCGCTTAAAGCTTTAGTTCAATGTTAGTAAAGATAGCGTTTCACTAAACCTGTCGCCTTTTTTGCCCATTTATTTTTTTTGCGGGCTAACACCCGGCTAAACCATCGGCTGCCTCCCCTCCGACTTCCACCTTGCACCCACCACCCACATACCCCTTTGGCTATATGCTGATGTGACATTTATGTGTGTAAGCCGTCGCTTGACAATCAAAGGGGACAACAATTTCCGCAATGCCACCGCCAGCAATGGCAAGCAGGATGACACCAGGGACCAAAAGCGTGAGCGTGTAGAAAGAATGAAAAAAAAATTCCATTAAAATTGTTGCAAGTTTTTAATTCGTTTTTTTTAAGGGGGCGGACCGGGTCTTTGCGAGAACACGGCCAAAATGTTTGTGTGGTAAATCGAAAGGGGTTCGGGTGCCGTGTGCTCGCTGGGGATGCGTGCTCTCATCAGTAAAGTGAAAATTTCATTTCGTCGGCGAGTTGGGCAATTTTTCGTTAAATTTTTCCTATATATAAATTTTTTTTGTGCAGAATTAGACTGTGTTATGGTCATGGCTGTGGCATGCGGCCGGGCGTGACCAAGAGCGGGGTTCTCGTAGGGGATTTTTCAAGGGGGGTTCAGAGCCTGAATCCTGTTCATGTGCACAGGGTGTAAAAATGGGCGTTAACTCAATAAATTAGAATTTTTTCCGTTGCAGAAAATTGTTAGAATGCGATTTCTCGTTTTACACATTCCGCTTACTATTTCTCCGGCTCTGGGAGTTTGATTAAATATTTTTTCAATTTATTTTTAATGAAAACGTGATGAAAAGTAAGGGTTTAAGTGAAAAGCCTAAGAGATTTTATTAAAGTATGGCAAAGTGTTATGCATTTAATTTTTGCTTCTGCAAACAGTGTTTTGTTTTTTATTATTTTAATTATTTTATGTATTATTTTATTAATCTTCAAGGATTTTGGCAATGTATATTAACGTTTATTTATTTATTGCAAATATGTTATATGTACATATTTGAATTAGTCTTCGTCGAGGTTATTCGCAAATATTTATTTTAAATGATGTATAATATAGACCATAAACATTGAGTTAATTTTAAATGATGTATAGTATAGACCATTAATATTAAGTTAATGTTGTTTAGAATTATTGTTCTCAATTAAATTTGCTTAAAACGCTTTTATATGTTTTAATTAACATAGTCATTATTATTTTAAAACATCACTTAGCTCTGACTATTAAAATGCATTTTTTCTAAACGGAGTTAAATAAGCTGCATATTAATTGTATTTGAAGTTTGTTTTTTGTTCCCAGTTCAATGAGTTGAATGATAAGGAATTTTTTCTGACACTGCGAAAAAGTATGCAGCTTTTAAATGCTAATGTTGTTGTTTTTTATTCGTTTTAATTTAATACTCGCATGTGTCAATGTGGGGCAGGCGTGGGACTCTGAGGGCGTGTTTGCTTGCATAAGCCATATTCATCCGCCGTGTTGCCACTTGCCGAGTGCGGCTTTCGTTTTTTTGTAATTCTTGTTTTACTTTTTTTTATGTGTTTGCTTGTTGCTTATCGCAGTCACTCGTCGGATGTCTGATCATATTTGTTTGTGGTCCGCACTGCGGTGGCCGCTTAACAAAAAGTGGTCAACACACACACACAATGACCACAAATATAATGGCCAACGACCATGGCAACTTTGGCGCTTATTGAAGTTCAACTTTTATCAAATTAAATTTGCCGGATTACAGGTATTTAGAGCTGAACAGTCTGTGGTCGGAGCTCCTGGCAATACAAGTGGCATTAGCGGTTGTAATTGAATTTCAGCAATGTGCATGTACTATAGCCGCTTTTTTAACTGCGGCCTAATTGAATTTACTGCACATTTAAATAATAAAATAAGAACATAATAAGAGATACTGGATTTTGTGAGAGGTCGTTTGATATCCTGCCCATGAAGGGATCTCCCCAAATTCAACTGATTTGTGTTTCGTTTTGTTATTTGAAGTCTGGCATTTCGAGTGACTTTGACAGGTCGGGAGGGAAAAATTGTATTCCTAATTTCCAAATTGTATTGATGAAAAAATAAATGGTAGATTTTAATGGAAATTGATTCGAAAATGAAATAAATAAGTAATTTTCAATTGTTTGCAAATATTTATTAACTTTGCTTTATTCCGGTTGATTGACAGATTTATTTTTTTGCCAAACTGGAGTTGATCAGTTTTTCAGTTTGTGTTGCGAAATGGAATTATTTATTTATATTCAAACTTAAAAATTTTTTAATTTGTCATGTTCTGCTTAAGCTAAAATGATAAGCACAAACATAAAAGTAGGTTTCTGAGGAATTTTTCCACTTGAACTGCATTTAATTTTGCGTAAATACTTAGCAAACCACTGAATTTAAAGGATTTTAGCAATTTCTTGAGGTATTCAGTGCCAAGGGGACTTCTATTTCGCAGACATTCTTGCCCTCGTCTGACCCCACAGTGTAAGCTTGAGACAGAACGCAGTGGCAGCTGCAACTCAATTATGTTGCAACTTGCAAGAATAAATTATTCACTTAAGTGTCGCAAATTACGTGAAAAAGCTTGCCTCGCCGGCAAATGTTGTGTTGGTTGCGTTTTACCTGCAAAAACACTTCAACGCACACGGACGCAACTCAATTTGTGCATAAATTTCATTTGGTCCGACTGAAAACAACAGCAGGGGCGTCGGATCCAGGAGAAGATGCAGGAGCAGGGGCTACCACCTCATCGGCTTTAATAACAAACACAATTTAAGTGCACATAAAACGACTTGCAGGGCAGCTGAAAGCTCTGCTCCGGCTCCTTTCGAGTTATGCACTCCAAGGATATGCCCCGCTTTTTATGCACTCCCAAGTAAAGTTATTGAGTAATCAGCTTTAAAATTTCTCGAGCCCTCCCCCATGGCCTCGAGTCGCTCACACCTCGCATCCGCCGTTGGCCATTTGTTCGCTCCATTTTCGGCCAAAGTAGCCCGCAAGCGGCAGCTGGAGAAGGCCAAACTGCATCCTGCATGCTGCACATAAAATGCCCGAAATGTATGCTGGGGCACGTGGCAGCTGAAAATGATTGCGCGACATGCTTGGTTTATGCATTTTGGGCCACAATTTATGGAGAGGTGGAAAGATAGAGATGGAGGGGTTGGTGCTGCCGGCACCCCGGAGACTCAAGGTGCTTAGAATCGCACTTAGCCACAGGCAGCGTGACGTATCAGTGTTAATAGGTTCACCTTGCCACATCAGGATGCGGCTAATCAGCAGGGGGAGGACAAGGGTAAACCAAAAGAGTTCGGACTCAACACCTGCATGCTTTTAACAGAAAGTGAAAAAGCAAGAGGTTATGCTATAACAGTAAGTACTTAAATTTTCTGAAAAAGAATTTAGAACTATTGTTTTCCTTTTTCATACATTTTTATAAGTTGGAGTGGTGAATATGAAGATCTTTTCTGGTTAATAGTTTTATTTAGAGTAAGATTAGTTTTACTCTCCCAGGACTTATGCATAACACTGATAGACCCAATGACACCCTTTCTAAGAAGCTGACCCTGGAAGAAACTATTATTTATTGGCGTTGGCTGACCAACAGCTACATAAATTAGACGCAGACAATGAACAATGTAGCTTGCGCCTGTTTGCATGCCACACATTTTTTACTTTCCTGTTATCTTCCGCTCCTTTTGCTTGGGTGTATGTCCCTGCACATCCTTTGGTCGTTTTAAACCAGCAGTGTGTGTATATCTGTTACTGTCTGGCTTTTTTTCTGCAGTTGGCCGACTCATTAAGCCCCGTAATGACACTTTAACGCTGCGAGCACGTTCTAAGCTCGACGGCAATAATTCATGCCACTGAATGATTTGTGGAGACCTCGGAAAGGACGAGCGGCATAGTGGGAGCCAGGCCTCTGCCGATATGGGCAGCCGTCGAAGTTCGGTCCTCGTTGAAGTGTGAACATAATTTGCTGGCATATTTCAGGCAAACCGGCAGGTAAACTTTTCCGCAGCAGCTGCTCCAGCAGACAATGGCAAATTATTGGTCGATTCCCTTTAATGTTTACCACCATCTTGTGGCTGGCCAGAGTGTTAATGCATGGAGTATAGGGATGTACTCTTTGAGGTGACAACCGGTCTACAGGAGGATTCATTTTCCTAGGAGTTATTAAAACAAAATTATATATTTATATTTAGGATACGAAAAAAGAAATCTTCACTGTTGTAGTGAAAATGGTGAGGTTCTCATTTATAGTATATCATTATTATTAATATACATTTTCCACACATTAATTTATATACACAAACTGTATCGTGTGAGCAAAAATATTAAAAAAACTATTAAATTTTCATCACCATTTCAAATAAATTTTTATTTATACTAAAATATGGCTGTCATTGCCATTGCCGAACAACCAAAAATATCAATTAATTTGAATGATAATTCTCTAGATAAACAATTTTGTCAAATATTAAATTGAGTAAATAATACAAAATAATAAAGCATGAAACTTCAATCAAAATGCGAAAATTTGGAAAATAACTGTGTGAAAATCTCGAATAAGTATGCCAGAAACGAACGTGCCAATAATATAAAACAAAGGGTCAAGGAAAGTGTGCCAAAAATTCAACCAGACAAAATTCAAGTGAAAACTTTAAAAATTCAGGGAGCAGAGGAGAGTGTTATGGCTATGGCGTAAATATTTACATGTTAACATGCACATATACACGATGTGGTCAGCAAGACAGAAAGCGGCCACATTCAAAAAAACCGCAGCAAACTAATAATAACCAGCAAAGCCACATGGTCAGAAAAAAAAGCGTTGGAAGGGGTGGTGCAGGGTCCTCAGTTTGGTGCAGAGAAAGGAGGGGGAACAGGACACAGCGACAGCGGGAGAGATATGTGTTAAGTGCGCCCAAAGTGGACGCGAGGTGGGATGGAGATGGCAGCAGAACACAGCAAACATAATTGCAGCCGCGAAATTTACAAATAGCTTTTAGTGTCGCCGCAAAATACAAAGCACTCCCACACACACACACACATTTACACATTCTCTGAAAGTGAACTCTTCATCTGGCACTGAGAAGAAAATATTTATTAAAGTAAGAAAAATCTTAAGATTTTCATCGAGGCTCTCTTAGTCAGTTTTCTGGGCTACCCTTATATACCATAATTGTTCATTGTATTCAAAATGGCTACAAATATTACTTAGGATCATGATATGGCTTAGTAACTATATAAAAATAACGATTTATTTTTTTATATTTAATGTATCACAATTGTCAAATATTTTTTTTAGGGACTCGACAAACTTTTGAAGTGAAATCTAAAATAAATTCGTATACTTCTAAATGTTAATATAATCACTCAAATACCATAAAATAAACTTTTAAAATCCCTAAAAGTCAAGGAATTTTTCCCAGTGATACATATATGCAACTAATGCACTCAATGCATATCAGCCGCAGGACTTTGCCGGGTGGCAATAACGCTAAACAAATGCGCCAAGTTGCATGCATCAGGAGCTGGAAGCATGGACTCCCTCGACTGGAGTACAGTAATAACTTCGCCACTTTGGACACTCGGGAGAGAGCACGTCCAATTTGTCACGAGCCAGCAGGGTTGGAGTCCGGCGCTAAAAAATTGTTAATGTAAAATGCGAGGGCTGAGAGCTGAGGACCAAAACCCAAGCCCGCAGCCGTCCAGGCCCGTCCGTTCCCGTGTCCGTGTCCTTGGCCACTAATTAATGCGGCTTGTTCGGCTCGCTGGCCATGGCTGTTTTGGCAAGTCGCAGCCAGCACTTGTAACTGTCGGCAGAACCGACATTACTACCCAAAAACCTACCCAGAAACAACCGCCCCGAAAACCCCCTGGAAACTTCCCGCTTAACATTAGGCGTTGCCGGCTTATGTCGATTTTTTTCTGTGTTTGTTGTCTGCATGGCCGTTGGCTGAAAATTAATTTTTGCACTGCCGCAGTGAGCTTTTCGAGCGATCTCAGTCCCCGGCCACTCGACTTTTTCGCATTTGCTTAACTCATCCCCGATTGCCGCCCACAGTGCGTATGCGTAATGACATATTTGGGGTTGTCCGAGAGTGGGCCCTTGGGATTACTACAAGAGTTTTATGGCCATTCGCAGCATGTTCATGTTGGCCTAGCATTTATCTTAACAGAGACTCGACTATGTGAAAAGTAAGAATAGTTGCCAGCTAGCAGGCATGATTTGTTGATTGTCTTTGAGGTTTAGCTAACATAAGTGAGATGCAAAACTAATAATAATAAAGCAATGCAATAAAGAGATTGTTTTACTAAATAAATATCAAACAAAATTGAGGTAGAAAAATACTTTGGAATAGTTAGAACTCTGGACAATACACAACTATAAAAGAGCGAAGTAGTTCCATAAATGAATGTTAGTCTAGGCTCTTCACATATGCAAAGTCCTCTGTTATTTATATAACCAGCATACCATAAAACGTAAAATTGCAAAAACAAACCGGCAGACAGAGGGATTTTCACAATGCCAAAAACTTTTCTCATTACGAAATCGTTGCAACAAAAAAGTAAACAACGCAAAAATGCATCCCCTTCTCCGAATGCAACAAGCAAACATTTTTTGCGAACCAAAGTAAAACAATGCTCAATAGTTTGTCTACCCCATTCATTTGTACTTTGGCCAACTTTGGCAAACAATAAAAGTGCAAGCAAAATATTTGCCGTATGATAAAAGTTAAGGCGTCCTTGGATAAGAATGGGGGATTCCCCCACCGATGACACAAAAACGAACTGACAAATACCTAGCATCAAATTAGCTAAATTATAAATCGGTTTCCTTGCCGCTGCACCAACTTTTGGGGGGTGCAAAAAAGAAAGTTGTGCCGACAGCAATTTCCGCTGCTCAGTAACCAGAAATGGAGGCAAGACATATGCAAAATGCTGGCTTGTCAGCAGCTGCAGGTGTATGCTTTCAGGGATACGACAACAGCCATACCGGAAATGGGGTGTCCTCAGACTGTAACTTTATTCTACATAGCTGTAACTTTTTGCTAATTATCTGCAGGCAAATGCCGAAAGTGTTGCACGTAGCTGTGTTTTGTTGCGGGCACAAATTGCCTGAAATATTTGCATTTCCGTTACGTAATTAATAGTTGAATCCAACTCGGTCCCGGCAAGTTTATCACCTCACATCACATCTCGGCTGCTAGGCTAGGTGCGTGTGTAAAATTGTAAAAGTTTTCGGCTCTTTGTCTTCAATCTCCGGGCAACGAGCAGGAAAATTAATTAAAGGCAACTCCATCGCTTGACGAGCTGAAATGAACTTTACTAATAATTCTGCGCAACTTTCATACTACGTCTTAATGTGGAAAAATGAAGCAAGCTCACAGGACTATAATGTGCCAGGGAATCTTAAAAGAAAGTAATTTTCTTTCGCTAAAACTCTAGACCTCTTGCCTGAAAAGGCAAACTTAAATTCGAAATTCCTTGGCATCCCATGTGTCTGCGATTGCAATGTGTTAATGCAACAAATAAAACCAACAAACTGCCATGATTTCGATTATCTAGTAAACACATTAAATGGTGTGGCAGACAATGGTAGCAGGACACGAAGGACGAGCCCCAAACCCAGAACCAAAACCGAAACAGAAACATCTTGGGGCACTGGAAATAAAAGAAAACAAAAAACTTGGGAATTACGTATGGTAAAGACGCAAGGATACTCTGGGTTTGTTTTTATAAAATAAATGTCTTTATTCTTGTTAAACCTATATTTGATTTTAGATTCGTTATTTGAAAGTCAAAACTGGCATAAATATTTTAAACAATTTTGCTGAATATAAATACATAATATATTCTGAATATGCTCCATTTACCTTGGTCTGCTTTAGTAACTGGTATAAAAAAGGGGAAAGAAAAACCGAAAGGAAAGTCGCGTGCTCCAAAAAAATATTTATTGGCCTCGAGCGCAGCGTTGGCAGAGCTAAAATAGAAATCGCAGCGCTTCAGCTGCAGATACGGCCATGGCTTTGGCTCCTGGCACACTTGCTCCTGCTCCTGCTCGTGCTCCTGGAGAAAGAGCCAAAGAAATGGCGGAAATACAAAGTTGAGGTATCAGACCAGGAAGTGCATATCGCGTCAGGGAAATGCCCGAACAACAGCAACAACCAGGACAGCGTAAAATCGTAAATAAAATGCAATACAAATGCGAGAGTGCAAACAAACCGAAGCCGAAATGCTACCAAATCACTGACAGCCACCACAGTATAAATTGGCTAAGAGAAATAGAAAATTTAGAAATTAGAGCGTGCTTAAAGATATATTTTAAAACAATCCATAAAATCCCAAAATCAATTCAAAATAGAAGAGTTGAAGTCATTTGAAAACTAAACAAATGTCTTCGAAGCCTTTTATTATATATAAATATTAAAGTGATAATTTATTAATTGCATCTATCCCAAATAATATTTAAAGGATAATTTTAAAGGATATAAATAGCTTGTGTGGTTTAATAAGTCAACATAGAAAAATATTAAGAAATTTGAGCTGTATTTGTAAAAAATTACAATGCTATTTCCGGCAGTAAAAAATTCCTACCAGCAGTTTACAATTTGTAAAATGGAATTGTGATATTTTCGGTATTCCGAAGTGACTTTAGAGCAATTCCCCTAGCGTTATCCCCTAGCGAATTGGCTCTGTAGTCATGTATAAAATACGCATCGCGACTGGCAAATAAAATTGCCGAGGAAAAATCAAATGGCAGCCGACATTTGCCGTGTGGACAACCGCGTGTGTGTTTGCCCCGATATGCCACAAACTGAAACAGAGTCGGGGTGCAACTTTATTTTTCGGCTCTTGGGAAATTGGAAAATTGCAAATCACGTAGTGCAAAGATAGAATAGAAATTCGCGTTCTGCGTTCCTTTCCCCCTCTTTTTTCCAGCAGAATAAATCTCCGAGTCGAATAAAAAATGCATTTTTATTGCTCATCGTCTTCTGGCTGGCATATGAAAAGATCCAATTGGCAAACTTAACACGGCGATGTTTACCATACTCGGCAGCCGGTCCTCCTCTCTCCCTTTGCTCATTTGGTAGGCAATAAAAAACTTGTTGCGGGCCAAACATTGTTTGTCTTTCACCTTTCTTTGCAAAACAACCTTTTTCATGGCTTCCCTACTTTGTTGTTTCAGCATAAGTCAGAATAAGTCAGTGGCGTTTTCCGGACAAAGGCGGGGGCTAAATTTAAATTTTCTAAATCAAAATACTTTCAACACGGCATTATTGCACGCCCTGCATGTGGCGACGGGCGGAGTCCAAAAGTATGCAGTGTTTGTTTAGGCGTCCTGGTAAACATTTTGCCCACTTTAACCCGGATTCGATACTCTTTCAAAGGGAACAACTGAAGCTATTTTAGTTTAAGACACTTAACTGTATCCTGAGGCAATACTTAGGAACGGGGTGTTTGTCTAAAATTAGAATTGGGTTGATGCTAAGTTGGGGGTCCAAAGATTATATCATAAAAATGTAATGGAACCTTAAATAATTGCTGCATACTTGTATTCAAAATATGTTGTAACATAGGTTTTAATTTCTTATTCAAATAATTTTTACCAATTTGTAGGTAAAGTATTTAATTTTGCGTGATCTTTAAAAATAGTTCAATTATATAACTTTAATTTAATAGGTTTTATTTGTAATACATTTAATAGGGCATATCAAAATTCGTATTCGTATATAAACATTATTTTTTCGTCCTTTTCAAGTTTTTTGCCTCTTTTAAATAAAGTTTACGAGTATAGCCAAGTCTGTGTGAGATTTTTCGGTTGAGTAAAGGGCGTGTTTAAGGTTTCCCGCAGACTGTAGTTGCCTTACCAGGTACAAGCAATAAAGGGTTCCTTTAATGAGATTTTTAGATGGGAAACAAAGCCGTGTACTACAATAAGCTATTGCATATCTGCATAAATACAAATAAAACACCTCTGTTTCAAATCAGCAAACATACAGACAACATTTTAGTTATTTTCTAGTTATAAACCCAGTGGGAATGCCACCTTTTTGTGCCACTATTTTCACAATCAAATTAATTAATGTGTCGATGGAAAAAGTCAGCAAAGCTTTTTGTTCTATTTCATTAAATTAGCACCAGCTCAGTGCGCAATGAAATTAATTATCTGCATTCGGTTAAAAGCCATGGTTCACTAAAATGGTAGCTGATGGCATTAAAAAAATAAATGTCAATAATTGGGAAAATGGTGCCAGATTAGCTATGGCTTCTGCTTAATGAGAAATGACACTTTGTTGCTTTTAATTCGTATTAGTGAATTCAACATTTAAAATCAAATTAGTTGCAAATTATTTTGTATATTGTCGGTTGGTAAGTTTTGACACATATAAAAGCTAGTAAATGTCTATTGAATATATTAAAAAAAAGGGTCAGCAATAGAAGCCAATGATGACAGGTGCGAAATTAAATACAATTTAATGTAGATAGCAACCACAAACGAATTCCAAATAATTTGTTTATATACTAGAAAGCTTAAAAGGGATTACAAATAGATACTAAAATAAAATTAATTGAATTTCTTTGTAAACACATTGAAAATCGGCAGTAAAAGCCGATTTCTTAACTTATTAAATATTTATTTGTGATCATTGCTCATAAAATATTAGGGTGGTATAAAATATATAAAACATTCATGGTTCAGAATTAATTTTCAACTTTATACTTTAAAATATTAAGGAATTTCTTAAAAGTTACATTAGTATAATAAACAGTTAAAGTATTTACATAATCGTAGTAAAGAAATAAACTAAAAGAAATATGAAAACATTTGAGTTTCTTAGTGAATTAGTTAACTGTTCCTAATTGTGCAAGTCCTTGTAGATGCTTTTCGCTGCATTTTATATTGCTCATAGAGTTCCGGTTTAAGAACTCCTTTTATGTCGCAGAGCTTCCAAAAATTCCTCTTTCACTATTTTGCATATTTCGGGCACGTTGTGCACTGTGTTTGTGCAATGCCAAGCCATAATTTCTTTATATTACTGTCCTTGGCCCCTTTTCCCATTTTTTTTGTTGTTGCCTTTCTGCTTTGGATGGCAGTGCAACATTTGCTTTGTGCAACATTTTAATTACGCATTCAGTTGGCGCAGACTCGCAAGAGTTATGGCACAGAGGGGGTTAAATGGGCGGCAAGGGGGGCGTGGTCCAACATTCTGCTGCCGGCAGGAGTCAGCTGTTGAACACACAAAGAAAATGCTTGGTAAATGCTAAGCGAAAATTTATTATAGCCAAGAAATGTGATGGTTAACTCTGAAAATACGCATTAGATAAGATATAAAATAATAAATATTTTAAGAAGTTTCTTATAAAATGTAGCAGACTTTAAATAAATAATACTTAGGTGTTTAGCAGAATTAAATTCACATTTCTTTAAGCGCTTTCACTCAGTCTTCCACTGAGATTTAACCATCAAATTAATTATTTCACTGTATTCTTATTCCATTTTTATAGCTAGCAACGCAAAAGTAATTTTAAAACAATTTTCCAAAATTATTGTAACTCAAAACCAACCACAAATATAGGTTTTCATTGTGTATGCAAAAGTTTTTGTTTATTTTTCCCCAACATTTTTTCATGTGTCGCTGTTTGCCACCTCCACCATGTTTAACATTTCGCGCTATTTATGCATAATTTAACCATTTTATTTTATTATTTGCGACCCGCTTCTTGTTCTTGCTCTTGTTGCAAATAAATGGCAGCAAATATGCAAAAATAATGTACAACAGGGCCAAAAAAAAAGAGTTGCAATGCCATAGGGTGGATAGGAGAGGGAAAAGGGTTTTTGGCCAACAGCTTGAGTAAATGTTTGATCGGGCTCGCCTAGCCAAAAGTTTTATGGCACCCGAACTGCGCATAAAATCTTAACAATTCCCAAATTTATCATAAAACGTAGTTAGGCCTGCCCCCCAGTCGGTTGGGGTTGTTTTCCGTAAAACATTTTAAGTTTAATGGCAATTAACCTCGGCGCTGCGAAATTAAAATCATGAGCCCGGCATAACCCGCGTATGTGGCTCTACATAAATCTTCCTCCGGAGTCGCAGAAGGGTTGCATGTGAGCGGAGTCCTCCGGCAGACATGACACGTATTTATAGCGCGCCAACGACCTCACTCGGGCCACATTGCTAATACGCCATGTTGGCTGCTGCTCAGTTTTCTGCCCCGGCTTTGTTTTATATGTGCACACACACACTCCTACTCAAGCTAAGACCCTCAAACGACCCACACACACAAACACATGCAGCAGACAGCCAACTTACACATTTCGAGTGCAAGTCAAGTTGAAGCTGGCCTTGCATCGTTCAGCATGCAGAGAGAGAAATACCACTAAGTTGTATTTGAGGAAAATTGGTAGATTGAATTTAGCATAAATAATAATAAATCAATCATTTTAAAGAAGGGTTTAACTGCACATATTTGTGTATATTAACAAACCTTAACATACTTATTCTTGAACCATTTTTATAATTTAATTTTAGTTTAGGCTATATACTTCCCCCTGTGCATGGCCACATGCGTCTGCATTTGTATTAGCTGATTGTGTGGGGCAATGCAGCTGAAACAGAGGCAATTGCCGCGTACAAGCTCGTAAATTGAATAAAAGTTCAAATGTTGGCAATTAATAAACCGAAAAAGTTAATGCTTAGTTTGCACTCCGGCACTCTGGCAAGTTGCAACCACAATCTGTTCAGGCAAAAGAAATTGCTTGGGCTTGCCTCATCAACCAAAAATATCAGAACAAAAAGTTGGGTTAATAAATTTAAATTTTAAATTAAGAAAATGAAATATCTTTCAATGCAAGTTATTTGAAGATACAAATGATAATTTTAAAAAGGAATTAAAGCAACACATATTCGTTGTTTTCATTTATTAAGCACATTAAATATAGATTTTTATAGAATTTTATAGTGTTGCTTAATATTTATAAACCACAACCGAGTGTGATTATTTTTAGCGCCTCTGCAAGGGTATAAATATGGGTGCTGGAAAATTTCCCCAAGCTAAGTTTCCTTTGTTTTTTCTACCTTTTATAGGATTCTATCCTGAGGAACCTAAAAAGAAGTTCATTTTGTTAAAATTGCCTGTATCTAACTGGCAGTTGGCTCTTCCTTTTAGCCCTCGGCCGAGATTGTGGCAGACGCTAATTGCTCGAAATGCCTGAAACCTCTTACCATTAAAGCCCTCCCCGTGTTCCCCTCTAAAACAGTCCCCCTTTCCTCATCAATTTCTGCCCTAATGCGTTGCCATTGTAATGAAGTCGTGCAGCATTTTGAAATCGGTGCACCGGGGGCTCTGAAAACAATACCAGGCCTGGCTCTGTTTCTCTTTTATTTTTGCAAAAATGTAGGTACTGCACATTTGCTGCAGTTAACACTTGTTGTGCGGGCTCCAGCCAATTTTCAGTTCCAACTGCTGTTGTTGTAATTTAATTGTTGTTCGAGCTGCCACAGCCTGCGACCCTTTCCGGTAATGTTTTAATTGTTGTTTCGCAGTTCAAATTCGGATTAATTTTGCCAAGTACATACACGGAAAACAAATAATAAAGAGATTTGCAAAGATAAAAATAAATCGTAAGAAAAACTGCAAACTTCTCAGAACACTAACTTCTCTAAAGAATTATTTTGAACTTTTTCCTTCCATTTTCTGCTTCATTGATTTTATTATTATTCGAATAAAGTTTAAAATAAATTGAATATCGTTTTCTTTTCCGTGTTTGTGTTTACCATACCCCAGGAAAATAAGTATAAATCCGTGAATATTTCGGTTGCGAACAGGCTGTGCGAGGCTAGCATTTTATTTTTGCACCTGTTTCATCATAATCTTGATAGCCACGCAAATTGTTTGCAGCTAACTTTAAATTGTTTTTGTTGTGCACTGATGATTTTTGGGCTAAAAGCAAATAGATATACAGCCGCCACCGTAAATGGCCAGCACAGACTGGGCCTGCTAATGCCTTTTACGATGACTCTTAATGTGCAGCCGCGCCTTTTAATTATTTAAAGCGCCAAACGCTGCGTATGCGTGTTATTTAATAAACGACAGCTATTTGCAGGAAGTTGAGAAATGATTACGCCCGTGGAAAGACAGTTTTCCATAGCTTCTTTTTTATCCGCAAGCGTTTTTAATTCCCCTGACAGGCGACTCCCGACTCCTGTGGAAATTTGTTTGTCTTCTAGCAAAAAGGAAACAAGAAAAAAGCAAAGACTGAGGCTGAGGCAGAGGCATAGCAGAGGCAAATCTAATTTCTAACACAGAAGGCTTCGGAACAGAAAAGATTACGCAACAAAAAACGGCCAGAACTGGATGAGGAAAAAGAATTTTTTGTTATTTGTGCGAGGTGGAAGGAAAATCAAGAGACGTCTGACAGTCAAGCCCCCCAAAAGCGTATGCAATGCATGTGTATGGCATAAATCAAAGCTAGACAATTTTGGCTTGGGAAAACATGAGCGGCGAAAAATAAGAAAAACGACAAGGGGGCGTCCCGAAAGGGGGGAGGAAATCAAAAGTAAGTGACAAGCAGACAGGCAGACGCACAGAAAACACATGTGCACCGCAAACAAACAGGATGTTAGGGGGTTTTGGCAGGAGGGTTCTGCAGGATCTCTCTGCCACATGACAAGTTGCTCTTTGAATATTTTGAATGCTCCCTACCATCGACCGTTTAAGTACTTTAATTGTTTCTTGCCAAGATGTTAACAAGGGGAAATTGACAAAGGAGGATGATGCGTTACTAAGTCAACAGGTGCGAAGAGTTCAAGTGAAGTTTTAAAGGATTTCTCTAAATAAATTTCTAACTGAATACTAAACTCTTTGATGACTCCAGTTTGGATTTAATATTGAAAAGGTTTCTTGTTTTTATAAGCAACAATTAATAGATTCTTAATTTTCTATTTTTACACTTAGCAAGATGTCCGTTTACTCTAGTTGCTTATTCAAAATATATTTCCCACATTAATCACTTTTCAAACGAATCGTTTCCCTTCATCTAAATCACATTTTTCTTATCCCAGTTATTTTTTATCAAAGGCTAACATGAGGAGTTCGCAATTGTAGCATGTTCCACTCGGTGTTTAAACTGTTTCCAATTATTTTTCCCTCATCTGGCTGCACCACGCACACAACTCTTATCGGGACTCAATAAATTGCCGTCTCGACGCGAAATGCACACCTGTGCTTGTGCCGGGGCCAAAGGATCAGGTAGCTGTCAGCCAGCTGCGAGTTGCTTAACCTCTCCGCCTGCGAAACAGCCATCCGCCTGCCAGACCAACTCCAGTTTTATTATTTTGTGCGCCATAGCTTGGCTTTTTTAATCACTGCCCTGGCACCCTGAGGCCCCGATGCGCCAGACAGTTGGGTATACAAAATATGTCAACAGAGGCGACAGGCGGCAGAAAGAGGGCAAAACTCAGTCACTGTGTGCTTAGACCTTTAGACACTGGCCAGACAATGGCCGGTCGTGTCAGCGGCATTTCCGTCCGCCTGTCACAGGATAACACTCCGCTCCGCTCTGATTTGCCGGAATATTCGTATGAATAATCGGATAAACCGCACTGACATCCCGCCAGGGCATTGGGATGGACTCCAATGAATCGAATGCCAATTATTTACGGATCTCTGAATTGTCGACAATTGCATTACGCAGTGGTTAACTTTCAATGCAAACCATTTTATGCAGATTGCTATGAGAAATAATGGAAGACGATGTGGAGATTACACTGGCATGCTAAGTTATGCAAATATTTGAAAAATTATTGAAAATGATATCGCTAACGAATTGTAACCTATAATTATTCTTAGTATTAATAAAAAGAGATACTTACTGCCATGTTCTTCATATTTAACTCATGCCAAAATTGTTCTTATTCATCAAATTGTAAAAATATCTTATTTATTATCTTTTTGCCAATAGCTATTAATTCTCTAAGTGTGCGACATCATTGATCGAACCCCATTGACTCTTTTGGGGCCTTTGTGATGAAGTTTGTGGATAGGAAACCGCACAAACCTCAAGGGATTACTACATCAGAGGCAACCGCAGAAAGGGGTTAATGCACTCGTCGCACACGGGACACAACAAGCCAATTGGGTTTAGTGAGCATTCAAAAGGCTGCCAAGGTCCTGTCATATGTTCGCCATTTAATATTTATTAATGGTCGAGAGCGAAAACAAAAATGGGGAAACCAGAACCCGAATTGAATGCATCAGCGAACCAGTTAATATTAAATTGCCGCATCAATAGGCACAACAACAAAGGGATAAATTTGATTGAACAACAATATATAACCAGTGCGGAAAAAACTATGCAGAGTTTGGGTTTGAGGTTTCCCTCCGAACATCAAACGCTTCATAAACGCGGCCCAAAAGATGAAAAATAAAGAAGAAACCGTAGGAAAAACTTATGGCTCCCAGGGGAGACACTTGAGTGACTGCCGAGTCTGAAGGGGGCTGCTCCCTCCGAGGATGCTGCCTGCGAAGGAAGCCGAAACTATTTCTTTGCGCAGCGTTGTGGAAAATTAAAAACGCCCAGGCCTAAGACTTGGGCGACCTCCTGCCGATGCCGCTGCATCTTCTGCTTATTAATAACTGCGGCGGCAGCGAAACAGTTATTAGACTCAACATACTCGAAATCTGGGTTATCCAGCCCGGATTTACCCCGGTTTGGGGCCGTTGAACCTCTCGTCGAGCATGGCCGTAATCAGTGGTATTGCGGACTCAGCCTCACTCCCCTCCAGTCCAGAACGTTCCACAGGCCTAATCAGCACTCACATTACGCATACGCAATGTTGTCATAATTTCGCATTATTGATTTATTAGGTCGCAATGTTTGCATAGCCGAATGCGAGTGACAGGGCGATAAGCGGACTGTTTTTGGCCTGGTTTTTTTTGCGTTAGCATAAATTACAGGACGATTGACAAGTGTGGCGTATGATGGAGGAACTGGAATTTCAAAGTTTTGAAAGGCGAATTAAGTTGTGTTTATATATTTTAATTGGACGACTGATTAGAAAATGATGTATGGGTTTTCGCTGATTTTACCTGGAATTCGGAAAAGGAAATAAAATTAAAATATTTGTTTAATTAGCAGCAGCTGAACAGGAATCCCTCTTTGTTTTTAAACAAATATGGTAAATTGTTAAAATCTTTAATTTAATACTTATATTACCTCGCACTTAAGACTTCATAGCCCCTATTTAGCGTTCAGTTTAATTAAGCAAATAATAAACCGTAAGTAATAATTTCGCTCCTTCATCTGAGGCACTCGATGGGGGAAAAGGCATTCCCCAATTAGAGTCATAATGGCCAAGGCTGTAGCCTTGCGAGCCTTGATTAAAGTCGAAACCAAGGTAAAGTGGCCCGAGAATGCAATTGTACTTAAAAGCGCAACGCAGTGCAATGAGTGAAAATGCCGGATAATAAAGATGAGGTTCAGAAGGGAAGGCCGGGAAACTGGGGCTGCAGGAGAGGCGGGTTAAAATCGGCAAAGCCGCTGCGAACATCATTTATAAAAATGGCTCGGCTTTTTGTGGGTGCGGCCGGGTGGCGAAAACACAGCGCAAAACCGAAACGCATTCAGGCAAACAATTGCAATTGTAATTGAGCCGAGACTCCTTGAATCTCTGTCTGTGTGTGGGCGTGGCCGGAGTCTGTTTGCATTGTTATTTCCACGTCGGTGAGTCAGTTCCTCGGTCGGGCTGGCGGTCGTTTGTTCGGTCGCTTAGTGGCAATAAAAAGAATGCGCGTTCCACGGGGAAATTATGAAAGCGGATTCCTTTTGTTTAGAATCGTTTCTAGATTGCATGCAGCCAAGCGGTACGAGTGTGTGGGTATGGTAGGTGGAGTGAGAGCTATAGCCATAACGTACTCGCACCATTCCCGCTTATTGCTAATGCGACTGTTATATTGCCATGGCCCATGCTGATATTAGATATTTGCCAAGTTGCCCCAACGCCTCGCCCCATTTGTGCCTTTTACTTCTAATGATGATTGCAGCATCACATATTTATTAATTTCCATGCAGACTCCAGCCTCGAAGTGAGTGGTTTCAAGGGTTAAAGTGGTCTGGTATTATCCGGGTTATCCAAAGTTCTGTAGTTTTATGAGATGGATTTTAAAATCATACCACTTGCTTTCCTAAATAAATACAAATTTATATAAAATCAGAAAATCGTTTAATTGCATACATTTTTAAATAGATTTTCTCAGCATCTTTCATACATATTCCCAACTAGCTTCTGGCCCAGGGAATCTATTCAAAGCCTTGCAAATTAAATAGAGAAAATATCTTATAATATGCATGCATGTATGGCAATAAATATAATTAAAGCGATGCCTTGAGCAGTTAAAATTCCTTTCAAGCTCTGGCCCGAGGGCTCCTCCTCCGACGAATGCCAGCGCAATGACTTTTGAGTTGGGAAAAGAGAAAACGACGGCAAAGAAGGCAAAGATGCTCCCCCAAGTGCTGTGTGTCTGAAACGAAAATCAAATTTTTTATGATTGAACAGCCAAGGAGCATGGAAACGCCATTTCCATTCCCTGCATTTGAATGGCTTGCTATTTTGTATCATCATGCAATATGACCAGAGAACGCACTCTCCGACTTTATGCCAATTTCTGCGAGCTGTTGCTGATTTCATTTCCTCCTTAAGCGCGTATATTATTTGCATGCATCTGCAGATGCGGAAAGGGAGTAGCAGAGAGGTCCAAGGGGAAATCGAAGTTTTATCAAGTGTATCAATTTGCATTGTACTTGCGAACCGACGGACAATGAACTGTGATGACTGATTGATCAGGGTGCTTTATAAGCGATAATAGAGCTCTCACCCTGTGCAGGCAAAAAGTTATTTTAGTTGAATCGGAATAATGTTATTTGACATTTGAAATATGTCTACAATAATTGTAAATGATTTTTCCAAGATGAAATCCTGACCCAAAATTGGTTTTATTTTTAGCAGTTTATTTTTATTTGACAGCCGCTTGAAACTTTCGAACATTTTCCATTTAGGTCAATGTATTGTCAGCTTCAATTAAATTCCAATTTCGATTGACTTTCCAGCTTCCAGCCAGGACAACAAGGACAACAACAGAATGGGCCAAGATAACAATGCAACTGCTTCAGATGCTGCGCAAAAACAAAGGACTTAAGATAAATATTTTCACACGCGACATTTTCACTGCTAATGAAATTTTGCTTTCAACTAAATTAGTATCTGTCTGTGGAGCAACGTCGGCAACAATGACAGAAAATAAAATTAAATAATGCAAGCACTTTTAGGTTAATTAAACTTGAATAGCAGCAAACGGAGCGCCAAACTAAGCTGGAATAAAGTGAGAACGAGTCGCCCAGCACCCGGACTAATGCCGAGCTCCTGGAGGCGGAGCCCCGAGGATATCCTCTGGGGACTCCGCCAGGCCTGTCCTTGTAATTGTTATTACAATACTTGTCCTTTTTGGGTGCATTGTCTGGCTGTCTCGCACTGCACTTTCTATATAATTGTGTGGCGCTCACACAGCCTTTTGTTGCCGAATGCATTTGCAGCAATGCATGCCAAAAACCAAGCAGAGTGCCACCAGACCAGCTCTCTGGGATATGGATGCTCCTTTTGGCTCAGTTTTCCAGCTCTTTCTGGCCAATTCTGTGGCCAAAACCAGGGGGAAAGCGTTTCGGAGAACGACCGTCAGTGGTTCCGCCTGCGTTGCCTTCGGCCTGCAAATCTGCAAAAGTAAACAAAAGTGTTGCCAACTTGCCAGAAACAAATACAAGCAGCAATACAAGGAGCATAGCAAGGATTCGTCGGTCAACTCTGTATCTTTCTCTGCACTGGAAGAAAATATTATAAACAATTAAAGAATTTTATAGAAAATTCTGGCAAATAATAACAAATTGATGCTACTAACGTAAGTGATACAAAAGAGTAAATATTTTGTAATTTAAAAAATATTATTTGTATTCGAATTCTCAATTAATTAATTACCTTGAGTAATTTCTCCCGATTGGCACAAATAATTTTTATTGAAGTGTTTATGTTTTTATTTTCCTGTGAGTGTAACAACAACTTCCTGTTATGGCTGCCTGACGCTTCTCTTGCTTATTATAATTGCCAGCTTTTACCACCTTCCCCCCCCTTGGAAAAGTTCTTGGGCGTTGTGGGCGTTGCAAGGACTTTGGTCGGCCGTGTCCTGCGACAAATGTAAGCAATGACATTGATGCTGCCTGGTCTTTTTTTTGAGTAAGTAAGAGAGAGTGTCTCAGCTTTTGTTTTCGTTCATACTGCACATATTTATTTTGTATGCTCAAGTTTGTCGGTTTCTGCAATTGTTATTATTTGTATTGTGATTGTTGGCAGAATGTATCTACCAAAAAGCAGCTGAAGCAAGACCAAACCCAGTCAACATTGCGGTCAACAAATGGGAATGGAATGAATTTTACACTATTTCAGATTAGATTAAAAGTTTGATCAGGTTTTTGTGCAGCGGAAGAAAACGGTGGAAAGAAATGTAATTAATTGTGATAAAAAGGTAACAGGAAATATTTATTAAATAATTTGGAGAGAATGTGAATTAGCTGACTGCTATCTTATACACAAATGTATAAAAAGTGAAAATTTTACTTAATATTACTTTAATTTCCTTTAATTAAATTTCGATTAATTAATGAGTTTCCTGTATTTCCTTTATTTAAAACTTCCTTGAGACACTTCTGCACAAAGTTCCTGGGGTTGCCTAGGAAGATGTTGATATGCTCTCAAGTTTCATCCTTCGAACTCGATCCAACTGCCCGCTGTTGTTGCCTTTGTTGTCTTTGGCATCTTCCCCTCGGCCGGAATGTCGTCATAATGCCATTTGTATCGCACACAATTGCTAATTGCTTTAAATGCATTTTAGCCGGAAGTGGCTTTGCCCAAGCCCCTGGCATATGCAGAGAAAGCTGAAGTGGCTCTCTGTACCCAGCCAGCTCTTCTCCTATTTGTCCTGCGTATTATGTACTGCATATTGGCCGGCATTATCTGGGACTTTCTGCCCTTCTTGGTTTGGCTCTGCTTTATTTTATTGTATTGTGTTTTTTATTTATTTAAAGCTATTAGCCCGGCTTAGTCTTTGGCTTTAGATGCTGCAGCGCCCTTCGAGTGCCGGCGGTATGGGGCGTATGCGTAATGTGAGTCACCAATAAGGCAGTTACTCGGCATGACAAACAACAGAAGCCAGCATAAAAGAAGTATGAGCTTATGCAAATATTTATTTTTGCTATTCACATGCATACACCCTGGCCCTGCGACTTGTCAGCGCTCCGGTTGGGTTATTTAATTGAAATCTACAAGTTTATGATTGTTTTGTATGCAATTTCAATAAGCAATTAAATATGCATGCCGAAGCATTCATTGTTTGCCTATATTGTCGGTGCCCTTGTCCCTTATCCTTGCTTCTTGTCCCTGCCGCCCCCTCCATCATCGGCTGCTGTTTGTTATGGCCGGGCCCTTTTGTACTGTGGCTTAATGAATTTTGTGGCCGGCATAAATAAGAAACAGACAGCAGCCATTATTTGTTTGGTACTTGCATTTGTCAATATTTATTATGGAGTGTAACCCCTTCAATTGGAATATTGCTTTACAAATATTTTCCCAACTTAAATTGTATGAATTTTTAAGTTACGAAATGTAATGGGAATATGTGTGTATTTTATTAAATATTTTATAGAAGAAAAATAAAGTCAAGCAAACATATATCTAACTTAAAAGAGAATTAGAAGTCATTTGGAATATTGCTTTTAAATATTTCCCCCGAATTGAAATGAAATGAAAGTCACTGAAGAGTCATGCGAAGCTCATTGGATATTGCAGCTGCCAGGATGTATCTCGTAATCCTGACCCCACCAGCTGAGTATCGAATTTATTTTTGCTAATAAAATTGATTGTGTTTTAAAACCTCCGCAGGCAGCGAAGTGCCAAAAGGAGGGGGGCGTCCATAAAAGAATGTTACACTTTAAAAGTGTGGCTTAGTCGGTAGATTGGGGCTGTTTTGGATTTTGGGGTTTGGGCTGGCTGCTTATGCGTTGACATTTTTATGGGTATTTTATGTGAAGCAAGTGAATATGGCAAAGACAAAGCTAAGCTCCTTTCGGAATCGATAAAAATGCAAATTAAACAGCGGCAGTGTGAGCGTGTAAGAGCCATATAAAGTTGCATATGTGCTTCGGATATAGATATAAACACAGAGATATGCCGGGAAAATGGTAGAGGGAGTGGTAGCTCGTTAAGAGGAAAGCCGGGCGAAATTCAAGTGCCGGAAAATGGCTTTTGTTTATAGGAAAAACTCCCAGCAGTTGGCTTTTCTCTTTCTCCTCATACCCTGTTCCTTTTCACATATAAATATGAAAAATATTCAGAAAATGTCAAACGGAAACAAGTTTCCAAGTCAGCTTGCATGATGGAGCACACATGTCCTGGCGGTCACAGGACTACTCTTCGAACAGGCAGACACTCCACCGCCCAGTCGAGCGACAAATGAAAATTGCAGAAATGATCGGAAATGACCAATTTGAAATAAAAATGTACCCAACGTGGGGAAAAGGCGAATGTCAGGCAGATTTGAGTGCTCCATTTTACAAAAGCCATCAAGGTATTAGTTACTATTTCTTAATAATTATTTTAAAAATGGGTTTTATGAACAATCATAATTTTATACCAAATTTTTACGTAGTTTTAATTCTTTTTGATTATATTAATACAATTTGGAGTTGAACCCTTCTTAGACTCTTTAAATTGGTTGTCCTTCAATTTGTTTGTTTTTCTTCGCAACCTATTAATATTTTTTTCTTCTTCTATGTGTTTCCACTTGAGGCACTAGTATTTTGACTACGAACATAAGGCCATATATGTACATAGTAGTATGTGTGTGAGCGGAAGTCGAGTGCTTGACGTGCAACATCACCACCAACAAGTGGAAACGGGCGCAGGAAGCAAAGTAAATTTTCTACGGAAAACTGCATTTGCCAGGCTCTCTTGATATCTGAATGTCAAGAGCAGTTGCATATAGATCTGATCAGATATGACAAGATGACAAATTGGAAAATTTGTCAAAGAAGTTATCGCGATCTGGACTTGCCGGATTCGGCTGGAGTTTTGCTTCCGGTACGAGTGGGTTTATTGACCCCAGGCTTAAGTCGAAGCACAGGCTCATAACTCACAGATGTCGTATTATGCATGAATTTAAAAACAATAACTGGGAAACGCACACGCATGTGGGGAAACAGGATATGCTCCTTCCTCTTAACGGAGAAGCTATAAATCAAGACGAAAAGGCGGCAAGGGGAAAACCCTTTTCAACGATTTCTATGCAAAAGTGCTGGCACAAGGCAAAGTAATTCATCAAAAATAATATAACAAGACAGCAAATGAGAAAAAACGAGCATAAGAAATAGCAGCAGCTAAGAAATATACGAAATGGTTAAAATTGCACAAGGAAGCAACAAATTGGTGCCTTTATATTGCAAAATGTTTGTGAGTCCTGCAATCATTTCGTGCTAGCGTGTAAGCCATCTGGGAAAATCACGCTCGAGGGCATCTTACCGGAGTCTGCAGGATTGTGAAATTAATATATGAGTAGATCCTCATACCCTGATTATATTTTTCATCTGAGCATCTCCCTTTGAGCAACTTGAAGGTTTTGAAATCAAGAGCTGAAGAGCTGGTTTATTTAATTTAAATTTTATAAACTCCTGGCTGTTATTTTTAATGTTAGAATTATATTTTTCAAAATATCCATTTTCTCTTTCGTTGCACTTAAGAAATTATAACCATATTAATTTAAACTCTTAAAATATAATTTTTTTTATTTTCAATATTACTAGCATACATATGTATAACTAGTTTGAATTTAAATAATGGTCAAGTCCGGCTACATTTGGATACACCTACTAAGCTCCAGATTCAGATTTTTCTGTGTCATTCTTTTTTTAGTTTTTCGTTGCCGAATGTGGGAAAAATCTCGACTGCAATCATTTGGTATCCTTTGGCAGCTGGGTCAGCACTGGGAAGCGCAGTTCGTCCTGTCATTCTCCTGGTTTACTCTACGGTCAAATGTGTCAACAACATTGCTGTTCAATTAGTAAGGTACTGCAATTCCTGTACTTCCACTTTAGAGGAGTTTAAACTCTTCTCAGCCCGATAAAAAGGGTTCACTTAAAGCAAGAAATAAAAGCCAAAGGGAACGGGTTAGCAATTAATAGTGCTACACATGTTGAACATCCATCTACATAGCATACCTACATCTGTTTCAGTTTTAGTTCTCACACGGGTTCGCTTTTTTGTCCTGGGTGTGTGTGTTTTATTAAGTTTTTAATTAATGTATGAGCAGTTTAAACTTGTAAAAGTCCTGTCATGATAAACTAAAACAATATTTCTCACTTGGGGGCCAACGACGACAGCTTCCATGTCCATTTTGGGGTCTGGGGAGAGGTTCAACCCACCGGCAGTCGTCGAATTGCCCAAAGGAAAGCTTTTCAAAATAAATGAAGTTACGGCCAAAGGATGGTCGTGTCTGTCTGCGTTACGGGTTATCCCAAGAGTGTGAGTGTGTGTGTCAGTGTGGATGTGTGCCATTAAAATATTTGCATCTCATTATTTAGTTTTTGGGATATTCTTCGGTTCGAGCCACCTTAAAACGGTTACTATTTAATGGCAAAAGTCGAAATATAATTCAACTAGATTATTTTATGCTTATTTTTTGCACAGATATTATGGTAATTGACCTTTGCCAATTTCTGACGCATGTGTTCCTAGCCGTATCCCCTCTCTGTGTCTCGGCTTTGGCTCCTTTTGTGGCCAAAACTTTTGTTTCGTTTCATTTTTGTGTGCTCTGGCTCTCTACTATCTTATCAGGCAAATTGAATTTGTGGTCAGAACCCAATGAGTGTGCTAAACCATTTGGCAAACAGACATCAAGCAGCTCACACACTCACGAATCTATGGCTGCACTGCAAATCTTAGGGAATATAAATTGTTAACTTTATGTAAATTCCTTTCAAAATAGTAAAAAGTGAAATTAAAAATAAAATTAAATAGAGTTTTCTTTGCAATAAATGAAGCTATTTTTTTATATTTTATAAAAAAAAATAGTTTTATTGACAATTTTATAGCTTTCTGAAGCAAATATTCAGATTTAATAACTTTAGTATTGTTTCCGTGTGTATTCTAGTCCCAGTCGTTTTTCAAAAGTCCTGCAATCTGCTTCGGTTGAGCTTGCCATATGTGTGTGTGCGTGTGTGTCTAATCCTTTATGCATTTGGTATCCCAGACGTAGACTGACCCCATTTGCAAAATTCTCAACGCCATCTATCAACACATACACACAGAGACACGCACGCAGGGCGACACAATGCACAGGACATTCACACGACATGGTCAAAAACTTTGCACAATTAAAGTTTAAGTGTTGCACAAACTTGTGTCATGTGCTTGAGAGCCTGGGAGATAGATGGGGCGGGGTGGAGTGGAGTGGTGTGAAAGTCGCAGCGATGGATGCATAAATTTCATTTTGTTATTATAGACTTTGCCAACGAGTCCCAAAGCTGCACCGTGAGGGAGAGTGTCAACATATACCCACTTTTGTGGTTTTTAATTGTACTTAGAAACAGGTAATGTCTAAAATTAAAAGAGATCGGTATAAGCTACTATAAAATAATTTATTAAGAGCGTGAATTATTTTTATTTATATTAAGCAGATATACAATATATACTTTTTAGTCTACTCAGGACTTATCACAGTGCACGTATCTTAAGCTCAATCCCATCACTGATGCTGTCCAAAAGTGTTTGCTCTCGGTGCGGCGTGTGGGTTTGGGGACAAGGAATAACACCTTTTGGAAAGTTGCAAATGCAGTAACAAAGTGTAATTAAAAAGTTTGACTACGCTTGCAAAAATAATGGAATCGATTATGAGTCAGTAGCCAGTTCTCCTCGCCCTGCATCCTGTCTGGCCTTAACTTTCCCCCTTTTTACCCACTCAATGGAATTAAAAAGATATTTTTCGCCTTTGACTCCCTGCTGCCGCCTGCCAATTGCATTCCTGCCTCCCTCCTGCTCTGCGCTCCATTGTTTTCGTCTGTCAAATGCAGACACTTGGCTTTCGGTATTCATTGCTCGGCAGGACTCGAGGAGCGGCAACAACAGAGCGGAAAAACTGTCGCAGAAACTGCCAATAAGGGCATTTTTATGCAGCCATTTCATTCGCATTTCTCCAATCTGTTGAAAAAATTACGCAAACGCAATGGAAATGAAAACTTTGAGAAATGTTAATGCAATTGTTTTTCCAAAAAAAAGGGAGTGCGTACGACTCCGAGGGAAGCTCATTAAATTCTCTAGGACTCGGCATAAAAATGGTTTAACGACATCTCGAGTATAATTAGCTGAAAGTTCGTTTAATTACCAAGGATCATCCGATATTACTTAACCACTTTATGCAAACGATTAATTTAAATGCAAAGCACAGCGGGCCATTCATCTGTCGCTGTTAATTAAGCACAACAAATGCGACGTTTTTATTTTTAATACTCAAAGGGGCCTGGCCTGTTATTGATTTAAGGGTAAACATATATTTAAATTTGCATAAACTGTTATTAATAAGGCAGATTAAGTCGCCAGGACAAAGGGAAACGAGCGAATTTGTGCAGTTTTCGTACTTCTTATGCGAGTGTACATCACATTATTGTGATATGCACCTTGCTGATGTTTTTATTTCCCACGCATTTTGTATGCTTTTTAATGTATTTTTAATCCGATATAATTAATACCGTCCCGATGGTTGTGCCTGTCGCTTATTAATTATATTATAGCGAAAAAACATTAACAAGTACCGCAAAGTCATAAATAAATCTGCGAAAACATTGAATGTAAAATAATACCCCAGCAACTGTAGCTCATAAATAAAATATAACGAGTGCTTCTTAAAATAAGAATGAAAATAAATGCATTCATTGTGACAAGGCAGCGTTAAACTGACCACAAATGGATGGCTTGAAGTCGCTGCTCGGATAAACAAATGATGTGTGAAAAATTAAGGATTAAGTTGGATGCAGTAAGTATCGCTTCGGGGGAAAATAATTCCAATTTATGAATATTAACAAGGGAAAGCGATAAATGTAACTATAAGGTGCTAAATATTAACCCATAAACTCAATAAAAAATGGCCAATATCTGATGTAACTGGAAAAGAAAATTATCAGCTTAATGGACACAAAAAACGGAGCACAAACCTGGTTTGCCACGGTGCTGTTCGCACATGGCTTTGGCTTTCATCGTCAATTTAAAAACAATTTCCCAGTTTGTTCCATAGTTTTGTGAGCGTTTTAAGTGTGTGACTATCTGTGGGCGACCTTCCGCAAGCTCCAGCACCTCCACCACACATCACACCCACCTGCCTGTCTCTCAATGTGGGCGAGTGTGGCTGAGTGTGTGCGAGATTGTAGGCTGTTTGTTGTGGTCAGCTGTGCTGAAAAGCTGGAAAATGAATCCTGAGGTTTCCTCGGTCATTTGAATGTTGTTCTTGTTGCCGGGCCACTCACACTTCAGGGCCAGAGAAGTTGCTCATACGTCCAGGTAAGTCCATCTCTTCGTGTTCCTATTTCTGTGAGCCAGTTTTTTTTTTCTTTTCGTTTTGTATTTTTGCAGGCTGCCTTAATCCAAAGCAAACACCTGCGTCATAAACTTTAAGCCCGACAAAGTTTCGGGCCAACAACCGAATTGGATTCATTGGAGCGTACTTACGGTTTGCTGTGTGCGAGTTTGGCCAAAAACGAAAACTTTTCGATTTGTCAAATGGTATTTAGGGATATCCTTGGTTAGGTCTTAGCAAATGTCTAAAAATTTAAAGAGTTTTTATGTAGAGCTGTATGTATATTGAAATATATATTGAAATGAAAATGAATAAAGAATTACTGGAAACAAACAATTACTGAAATAATAATGAAGCCATCATTTTAAGTATTTGAATATTAACTCGAAGTATTTATAAATTATTTAAAATTCCCTCAGTAATGCACCTCAAAAAATATATTTTTTAATGAATTTACATTAACATTGCCACAGTAATAACCAAGTCATATTTTCATCCAAGCCTCCTGATCCCTGTTAGGCTCGTAGAAATAATGGCCAAAAGTTTAAAGAACTTTTATAAACACTGCAACATAAACGGAATATTTCCTCATTATCTTTATCAAGTCGTTATTAGAGTTATTAACATTAATTTATTAAATCCCCCGTACATGGCCTGACATGACAGTCACAATTCAAATAGATATATATATTTCGCCATTGCCCATCTTCCGGCTAAACCGAATTTAATGTTCGTTCCAGGAGGGGAATCTCGGCTGCTGCGGAAAATCTCTTAGTACGCGAAGAGCAGGAGCAGGACATTTCTGTTGACACTCATTTTCGGTGGGGACGTCTCCATCTTCGCAGCTTAGTGGCGGACAAATTCCGAGTCTTTGGACACGCTCTCCCCTCGTTGGCAACATTTAGCTGGTTATTGTTTTAACATTTGCCCCCGCCGCCCGCATCCTGCTACCCGCAAATGTCCGTCTGAGTCGGTCTTATCTTATCGTTATTAACGTTTATTTTATTGTCATGCTGCTCGGTTCTCGGCTCTCTGGCAATGGCAGCTTCTGTCTGCTAGTTGCCATCCAGTCGGTTGTATATTTTAAGAGTCCCTTTTATTGTGTCATTATTGTCATTTACTCCTCGGTCACCCCTCGCCAATCCCGGCTGTGTGGCCTGCATTATTTTGATTATTTGTGAGTTTACCACTAAATGTCTCGCTTTCAGTACATTATGCTTGCGTTCCTCTTTGATTTCCTGATTTCTGATGATAGCACACAGAAAAAAAAATATTACATCAAATTAGGAAATGAATTAAAATATTTCCCTCATTAGGTTCTTTTTTTTCGTAAATAAATATCTGTTGATACATTGTGGATCAATGACCCATTTATACAATCTTCTCTTCCAGTGTAGCAGCTCCCTAATGCTTCTATATACATACATAGTATCTCGTCATTATTTATGTAATTAACATTAAAATCTCTTTGATTTGAGCCTTCAAAAGTCCGTTATGTTCTTGATTTTCTTGCCATTCATAAAATCCACTTGTATATTTTCTTCGTCTTTTATCTTTTTGTTGACCCATAAATTGATTGGCGTGGTGGGACGAGGCTCAGTCAGCAGCCAAGGAATGAATAAAATAGGGCGCTCATAAATTGATTACAATATCAATTGCTGAACTTTTGGCTTTTAATTAAAGGATGGCTGTGTGTGCGGTGTGGCAAGTTCGGGAAATAAAATCCGATGTCGTGCCCCCTTCGATATGTGCTGGCTCTCGCTTATGCATATATGGCCAGCAAGTTGTTTCAGTTACCAATTTGGCGTAAAAATTCATACAAACATGAAAGGCCCTGGAAAAGGCATACATTTGCGCTATAAAGAATGTTTTTCCAAGGGTGGCGGAAAACTCTAGAGGCTGCCGCGTTAAAAATGCGAATTAAAAAATGCCAAATGAACGGGAACCGGGTGCAGCAGCAGGACATTTAAATCGCAACTCTGGGCCTGGAACTGGGCCTGCGAGAAATTATAAATCAATTTAACGTTGCCAAACGAGAGCCGGACAAAAGTCCCAGTTTCGTGCCGCATAGTAAGTAAATGTGCGGTGGCGGTGGTGAAGTTTTCCATTTTCCATTTCCATTCCGTTCTTGCCATTTTACAAGCAGCGCCAGCGAAAATTGTATAAATTGCCAACTCAAACGGAAACGCAATGACACCGGACGCCATTGACCACCGCCGCCGACCCTTGGCCCGTGATCCTGTTCCCGAATCTCTGGCCGGGTTACGGGTTATGGGATACGGGATACGGGTTGGCCTCTCCGGGATTCCGGGGACGCATGCGCGGCTCATCATCCGGCTTTTCAACGCTGCCACGGATGTTCGCGCTTTAATCTGTAAACCGCAAGCGACGGCATCAGATACAGATATACGTTCTCGCCCTCGCACCAAGAACTTTGGGGCTACTGTTGGCTACATAGAGAGAAATTAAAAATGGGTCCTATAAACTGAATAGGGAGCTTCCATAGTTAAAACTTAAGTACATGTTGATTAAAAGGGTTACTTTTGGCAATAGATTTATTTGTATAATCTGTACAATCAAAGGAAGTAGTTTATGTTTTTTTTTCAGTGTACTGCATTTTAAGTCAAGCAGTTGAACAACTGTTTGTAATTGCAGCATCCCTGGAATTGTGGTAATGGCTCTTTGGGGTTGACTTGGGGTTGCTGTCCGGCGGAATCTCTCACAGTTGAATGCTGTAAAAAGCCCTTGTTACCGGATGTTGTGCAATAAAAATGCAAAGTGCGCAAAAGTTTCTGTCCAATAGCAGCCAGCTGATACAGTAAATAAATGTGAATTACTGTTTTTTGGGTGCACCACAGTGGCATTACAAGTGCCAGGGGGAGTCCTGTGGGCGGTTAAGAAAGCGAAATTCTAGTGGGGGATTCGGTGGATTATGCAATCGTAGTGATAGCAGCGGAGATTTAAATAGTACATCCCTAGAGTAATTCTGATTAATTAAAAAAGATTTCGCCTAAACATATACTATCATTTTTGTTTAACAATTTACACTGCTTGTGAATGGCGAATGAACTGCTTAAATAATAACTTATTAAATGTTAAACTGTTCTAAAATATTAATATTTTGTTTATATAAAAGTGAAAATATTTACAGAATTCGAATTAAATAAAAATAATTAAACAAGTCGAAATTTATTTTGCACTTACCATTTTTAGTTTATGCCTACAAGGTTTATAAGAATATATTATAAAGATATTTATCTAGAAATTATCTGTTTGTTATGTTTAACACCCATTGTTAGACAGCATTTTCCATGAAAGTAAATAGTCAACATTATATCCTAAGTTTCATTAAATAAACAAATAAGCAAGCCTTACATTTCTAGTCAGCATTCTTTTTTTTATTTATTCATAAGAGATGTTTATAGTTTATCTTAAGTATCTTATTACTATTTAAACGGTTAACGCGTTGTATGATGAATACTTCTTTGAAGCTCATTAATTTGAAAGAAATATATACTAATCAATATCATCAGTAATATATTTTTTGGTTATTTTCTCTCTTTGTTAAGTTTTTGTTAAGATATATATTATATATTATACACATAACTACTGATACTAGCTTAATGTACTATTTTATTTGTTTACTACTAGAGTAGGATTATTATTAGCTATGAATGACATAAGTCATCTGATTTAGTTTTTCAGTATATACTGAATACTTTATGAAGACAGTATATGAACATATATATGTTCATATACTGTCTTCATAAAGTATTGTTATCTTATCTTATATTAAAATAATATAAATATTTTGACAGGCCCATCAAAAATAATAAGACTGCAAAGATGGTTTATTTTTCAGGACCAACCCTTGGAATTCTGCTAGGTGTTTTGCTAATGGCGAGGAAAATTAGAAAACCTTTCTTCATGTGTTTCCGTAGTGTAGCGGTTATCACGTGTGCTTCACACCCGGTTCGAGCCCGGGCGGGAACAGTCGAAATCTTTTTTATTTATTTTTATTTTACAAAGAGTCGAAATACATTTTCAGATTATTTTATAATATATAATAATTATTTTCTTTAAAACAAATTACAGTAGAAACTATATAATTGTTGTTTAATAAATACTATAATTAAGTTGCTTCTCTGTTTTGCTGGTGTACTAACTACAGCTGAATATTTAAACGAAATATTAAGTAATATTAAGGCGATGAATAATTTTAAGTAATGCAAAAACCTTACATCATAAGCATTATTGTGTAGAAATACAAAAATAAACCTAAGGTATAGAATATCGTTTACTGTGTTATTTATGCAAATGAAAAAATGTTTCCACGAAAATTTATTTATTATTTCTCTTTACATAATAAAAATAAAAAAGACAAAAATAAATCGAATCTGTTCCCGCCCGGGCTCGAACCGGGGACCTTGTGCGTGTGAAGCACACGTGATAACCGCTACACTACGGAAACAGTTGAAAAACTGCAGCCGAATATGGCACGTCGATGGGCGGCAAAGATTTTTGAAAGTAATCACGACAAAAACCAGATACTCCTACTTCTCGTATGTTCACTGCTCAATCGATTTTGCCAAAGCTATTTTTAACCAGTTTCGGTGGCGCATGAATAGAAATAATAGTTTTCGTTGCTATGGTGAGTCTGACATATCTGGTTATCTGAATGCTTTCCCTTGGCATACTTATGCTCCCCTGCGTTTAATGCGTGTACGAAGACCCCTCTTAGTTACACTTAAATATGGCATTTAATGACAAGCTATAATTAGGAGGGGAGAACAGTATCGCTTTACGCGTATCACTCTCATTATGGAGCTTAAGAACTTAACGATATGTGAAAATCACAAATTAAATTACTTATTTAAATGTGATTATGCGCATTATTTATGGGGAAAGTGTTGCCGCTGCTGGGTTGGGTACGATAAATGCAGTGCCGCAAAAACGTGTGTTGCATTTTAAGGGACAATGCTTCGAAGCGTTTTGGGAGCGGGGCTGGGGAAGGAGGAGGGGACGAAAAGGGATTGGATGCCCGGGCCATTACGTATACGCAGCGTATGACATTGAGCTAACGCTCTCGCTTATCGCTTGCACGTCGCAGCTGCTCGGGCGCATGGAATGGAGCCACGTTTGGCATAATGAGCGCCACCACCACTCCTGCAGTGCTGCACTCCTCCCACACCACCCATCCTTGGCTATCGCAGTTTCCGCCGTCCATTTCATCGCCCACTCCAACTCAGTAAGCCAATGCCCAAGCAGGGCATTAGTGTTCCTGGAAGGATGAGTGGATCTTAAAGGGCAGAGATGAGAATGGTTTAAATTCGATTTACCTTGATACAGTATGAACTTAACTTTGTTTCGGAATAAAATTATATATCTTGGAACACCATCTACAATTATTTGGAATATTTTTTTGTTGTATACTATACTATACTGTGTTGATGCGATACTTATTTCAGCTAATATCTTGTACCTTGTTAATGGTTTTAGGTACAGGTATAGACACCTGTTCCAGGTATACTCTCCATCACTGTGTAAGCTTGTTGAGCTGAAATCCGATGTACGATGGCGTGCAAAACGTCAAACGGCAAATAGCACCTTGCACCTGAAATGCATTAAATAAACATCATTATCGCTAAGACTAGAACAAGGAACACCTCCATCTACACCCACCATACACCCCCACGCATGCACACTCCCACACCGAACAATGCAAAACACACACTAACACACGCTGGAGCACATGCACAGGAACACAGAACGCTGAGCATATTTGGCAAACAAAAGGATTTTGCGGTTGAGTTGTGCAAACACAGAGGGAAAACGTACGCATTTGGCTTTTCACTTGTCGGATTCGGCGGAATCCGAAGCTCTTGAGTTTCAGGAACTGGCTGAAAATTCGAATGGAACCCTGAAAACCAGTCGAAGTACTTGAACGTTTTTCATTTAGTTTCCTATGAGATTTGTATTAAAGCGGGGAGAGAGCTAAGACATTATAAAACGTGAGCTTAAATCAAACTTTAAGCTGAAATGTTTGAAAATATCAACAGTATCTAATAATTACTAGATAGGTTAAAGTTTTCTTTATTATTAATTTAATACATTTATTGCCATATTTCTTATAAAGTGAAAAGAATAAGGGCTTGTTGCAAGTGTAAGACTTCCTCAAGCCGGGGTATTATTTGATCATTTCTATTTTCTCGCATTATTCTCGAGCGCTCACTCACTCCTTGCACTCAGTCCCGCCATTCCATTCGGGCCTTCCAAAGTCCCGAAAAAAATCCACAGCATGGCCATTTATCATTTTCGCCCTATTGAAGTTTTAGTCCCGCGACGGCGGCCACATAAAGCAGCGACAGGCAGCGGGAGGCTGGATCTGGAGTCGCGATGGAGGGCGTGCCAGCCCTAAGCAGATGAAGATGCCCGGCCAAGCCGGCGCAGAAACGGCCAAGACACAAAACAGCAGGGTTGCCAAAGGCAAGAACGAAAAAATAAAATAACACAAAAAAACAGGAACAAAAATGACAAAAAAAAAGAATACCAAAATCGTCGCACAAAAAGAGACGTGCAAGTAGTTCAAAAACTTTGGCCTAAAAGCAAACCGAAGGCGAATGGCAAGAAATATATATATATGGAAACGGGATGCTTCGGGGGGCGAGGCCAACATTGGCTGGCATTTGGGCGAGCGTATGACATTATTTATGGTTTGTTATTTGTGCAAAAAGTATGCAAGAAAATATGCTGCGACTCTTTCATAATTTTCCTTTTTCCTCCTCGGGGCAGGACGAGCGAAACAAAAGTTTTTGGGGTGCCAGGCCAAGTCCAAAAAAGGCGACAAGCTTTAAGTGTGAAATTAAAGCTGATGGGGACCAGGATATAGCAGACCCAGCCCCTGGCAGGCATTAATTAAAATCATAAACGCAAATCGACAGGCGGGAAATTTTTCATAATTTACTTTCTCCCGAATCACACGCTTCAAAAATGTGCATAAATTATAGGGACTCATTAAATATTTTCCGCATTAAATAGAAAGGAGCCGATAGCCGATGCCTCGCCTCGGCTTAATGACCATAAATCGAAATTAATGACAATGCCGAACGGTGGACAGAGCTGTCGATGGTGAGCATTGGGGTGGACTGGGTGAAGGGCCGTTGGACAGGATCCTGTGGTCGTCATATCGTTTATGCCCAACCACAAATGAAAGCACCTGCTGCTGCTGCTGCTCCTGCTCCATCTGCCAAAGATTCGAGCCGTAAAGTGCTGCCAACGTTAATGACACCTGCGAGACAATTTCAATAACCGATATGTGCCATTTTGGGTTTTGTGGATCGTCCTCTGGCCACAGCCACTGGCGGATGTCTTGTGGCATCACTGATCTATCGATTACGTACTATATATAGCTCGCCCGACACACACATATTTAGCATTGGCTTGTGAAAAAAAAAATCCGCAGAAATTGATTTAATTTTAGATAAACTTTAAATCATGAATTCTAAATTAAATTACACAAATTAAGGCAAATATATTTTCAAGAATTAAAGAAAATCCCACTTTAAAAATATGAAAACATTTCGTAAGTATTATTATTTTGACTTAAACAATATCCCATGATTTCGTGCAGTCATCCGCTCAGTGGGAGTCCAAGTTATGTTTGTGCTTAATCAAATCTGGGCCAACTCCTCGAAAAAATCTAACCTAATCTGGGTCATCATACGCAATTACGTGTCAAGTTGAGATAAGTAGCGGCTTCAAGTGCTCCATATACCATATACCTTGGCTTTTGCTGACCCAAAAATAAACTTGACAAAAAATAATTTCCATTGAAGTGGTTGTTGGGGGCACAAGGGTGGTAGATTTTATAGCTGCTTATTTAAAAGTGCCTAAAATTATGCTAATATGTACACACAATTTTCTGCAGCCGATGTTATCGGCACAAACCACATCGGCGGACGAAAAAAGAAGTTCCCCCAGAATGAGGTGTCAAAACAAAGAAAATTCTTTAATTTTCCCTCCACTATGTGCTGACTCGGCTGAATTCTGGTACTCCTCGAACACCAATTTCACAGACTGGAGGCTCTTCTGCAGCTGTTTACTTTGTTAATGGTCTTTTTCAGCTAAGCTCCACCGTCGCACGCGTCCAGGACCGGGTGGGGTCAGGACAGGACCTCCCTTCCCCCATCGATTTCTGCTCATTTTTTGACCTCCAAGCACGTGGCATTGAAAAGCTTTGGTGTTTTGATTTAAGACAGCTCTGAGGCAGTTATTCTTTTTCGCCTTTGTATTTCGCAGTCTGCGCGTCTGCGACGCGGAAAATAATTTATACAAAAGGCCCTGCTGGATTCCATTTGCCCTTATTTCACTGAGTGGTCAAGGTGCGGTGGAAGTTGCTTTGTTGATTCTGTTAAATACTTTTTATTTTACTTTGGAATTGTAGTTAAGGTTTGCTTTGAAGTGAGCGAACTTTAATGGTCCGCAGCACCCAAGGTAAATGCAATTGAAAACGTACTTTTCATTCAATGAAAAGTCGTAAGCTTTCACAAATTAAATGGTAGTATGATTTAGAAATGTGAAATAGTATTTTCTTGTATATTTAAGGAGTCCAAGGATTTATAAAGTTTATATTCAAATCTTATACATTTAAATATATATTGTATATTTTATTTGAGCTGAAAATATCTGACTTACTGATTATATTGTTAAATTAGACTAAAATATTCTTATTTTTCAGGCACAACAATTTATGAGATTTTCATCTTTTCGATATTCTTAACTTTGTGTTGTCTGTACTTTAATATTTTTGTTACCAAAACGTTTTATCGTCTCGGAAGCCATTTAATTTAATTGGCTCTGGGCAAAAGCTACCAAGTTTTAAGCGAAAACCGAATTGAAATCAAAAGTTAAGGTCGTGCCATCAAATAAATTGCCATTTCCCTCGGAATTTAACCAGGCGCAAGCTCCGTAAAGAAATTAATTTCCCACCCCGTGACGAAAGGGGGCGACTGTTGCGTTTGCAAATCTCTTCTGGAGAATGCCCCAAGGCATTCGTGTGTAATTTTTTGTCATTGATTTGGTCCCGGCAACAGTTTGTCAGGCACTCACATTTGACCCTGTCCCCGCCCTCAGCCCACCGACCTTCGCCCCCACCGCACAGATGTCGACCCTTGACACAAACAAACAGACAGGGCCAGGCTGAAAACTCGGCCCCAGCGTCTTTGGAAATTTATTACGTTTTCAAGTATTTTTCCGGTTTTGTTGCCCGGAAATTGCCGAAACGTGTGGCCGGCGTGCAAAATCCTTGAAATGTGCTAAAATAAATTATTAATAATTTCTATGAAATCCTCGGCAGACGGCAGACTCTTTGGAATTTACACGGTTTGTCGTCGAATAAATGAATTATTTATTTTAATGTCAGGTCTTCCTGCTACCCAGCTCCGTCCTCGGGTCAATTGCCATATTTGTTTGCCTGATTGTATCTCTATCTCTTCGGTCCAGACTCAACTCATTTTTCGGCCAGAGGACGTGCTGTGCTGTTTTTCTGCCATTTTCATTTTCCTGTTTTTGCAGTGATAATCTATTTTGTCATTCGCCTCAATTTGTTTGTCGACTGTGGCCTAACAAATTGTAATCAAAGTTTATGATTGACGGATGTTCAGTATTCATTATTCAAGCTCAGCTTCATCTGGGTAAAAAGTCTTCAAGGAATAAAAAATTACTTGATATTTTACTGATGGAGCTGGAGATGAAAATGAGATTTTGCCGGAGAAAACATTTTCCGAGTTGAGAACGAAAATATGAAAACAAAGAAAACCTCTAGTTAAGAATTTGTTTGCAAATTTTCCTATGTTCTAAAATCTTTAGAAACTGGAAAATATTTATGCAGTATGCTGATTTTTTTAATTTTTATAAAAACAACACAGGAAATTTTAACTTGAAAAAGTGTTTAAAAAGTATTGAAAATATATATTTAAATTCGTAGGGTCAACTCTGTTTTCAATTCTCAACAGCGGCCTGTTAGCATTTATTTATTTATGTTTCGGTATAAAAAAAAACCGACTTCTAAATTTGAAAGCCAAACTGCAGGACTCCTTTTAGTAGCGATAAATAAAAATAAATGAAATAAGAAAACCTTGAAAGAGAAAAATGTATTTCAATGGACTTACGGTTTTCACTTTTCAATTAATGCCAGCAAAAATTATGAATCAAAGGAAATGCCGGGCCTCCTGCTCATCGACAGGATGTGAGTCAAGGTTTTGCGTTTCCATTTCAATCAATTTAACGGCAGCAGCAGCAATGAAGAGGGAAAGTACGGATCCGGACTGAATCAGTGGCACACCGGCAACTTGAACTGTCTGTCATTCATCACAGGGCAAATATGAAATGAAATTTAATGATATTATATCAATATTCTCGCATTGTCTGTTTGCTTGTATCCTGTTGCTGTTGTCAACGTCAATGACATGCAATTATTTTCATATTAAAACCCATTTCCGTTACTGTAACTGAAGCGAGACATTAACGGTTGGATGGAGCATCTATGGACTCTATATACTAACATCAGGGTTGGTTTTGCTAATGTAAATAAATAATTTAAGACAAAGCTAATGCTTAAAATCAAAATATTTAAGACATGACCAGGAGTAAAGTTTTAAAAAAGTATTTAAATAAGATCAATCTCAGAATAGAAGAGGGTTTAAATTTAAAAATACATTTCAATACTATATATTACAAGGGGATATAAAGCAAAATGTATTGGATTTGTCCGGAAAATGGTCGAAAGCACAGTTGTGGCCATTCAAGCAGGCTAATGGCCAACAACGTTGACTACGCTGATTCGGCCATCAATACTCCAATCGCTCAGTTGTTGGCACTGGCCATTCGCCACTCTTATGTAAATTCGAGATGCTGCGCTCCTCACTCCTCGCTCCTCTGTGTTGGCTCAGCATAATTAAGGGGATATATGTGGGCGGTCGTCTGGATGATAGCCCCATCAACCGCCATATCATCCCGACAGGCTGTGGCCCAGCTACACGGTCATATTAAAATTATTATTGTATGCAGTTGGTAAATGAGAAAAGTTGGCGCAAAATTACATTTAAAGTCGGATGGATGACGGGACTGGGGTGGCTTTAATATTTACAATCAATTTAAAAATTCGTGCAAACATTTATATCAGTATTGTGGCGGGAAGTTATTGTCCTTTCGGCCATCCACTTAAGGTCATTAATTCATTCGGCGACAGCTGCGAAAAGTGAAAATCGTCTTTCTGCCGTGGGGAAATTAAATTAACATACTGCGCAGCAAGTAGGAAAATTTAATTAACGTGGCGTAAAAAATGAGTGTTAAAAGTGAGCTTCTGGGCCTCTCATTTGCATCGAGTGAAATATAAATATTGCCATTTCATTCCAATCTTATTGACCATGCACTTAGCTGAAAAATGATCAAAGAGAAATTAAACAAAATAAATCCAAATAATATATAAACTTTAGCGAAATAATGTATTATAAATATTTCTCAATAAAGTAAATAACCCAAGATTAAAAAGCATTATTTATTTTTCCAGATAAAATCATGAGAAAATGTTGCAAATTTTCTTTTTGTGTGTGAAAGATCATTAGACTCGGACAACGTTTTCATTTAGTCGCTCTTTTTTATTACTATTGTTTGTATGGTTTATTGTTTTGCCTAATGTGGCATAGTCTAGACACTTTTAATATATCTAAAAACTCGTCCAGGGGTTTTCGGTAGGCCACTTCAGGCTGCGTGTTAAAGTTGAAAATACTTTGCAAAGCTCATACGCAGTGTTGGCCACATAAATCTTTCACCCTCATGCGATGCCCCTTTGTGTGTGTGCGTGTGTGTTTGTCTGTGCACATTAAAAGTTTGCCTAAGAGCTTATGGCACCATTTGTTAAAAGCGATTTTTAATGCTGCTGTGAGATCCACACATACACATACACAAAGGGCCGGTTGGGGGTGTTCGGAAGGGTGTGAAGGCTCCAATGCCATGGCCAACATCTAATGGCTTTCCACGCTTTCCTCTACTCTAAACTTTTTTAATGAGAAAGGAGAGAACCAAACTCTATGCAGAGTAACATAAACTTGGCATTTATTCATTGGACTCTTAAAAATATGTTGAAGGTAAATGCTAAATGCCAACTTTACTTTATAATAATAAATGTATAAATGTAACTGTTTTTAAAACACCTTTCCTCCTCTGTAAAATAATCTTAAATAACACCCATAATTTGTATTATATTAATTTTAAATAGATTATCAAATTGGAGCCTATTAGTGTAATCGAACTTCGCTGGAAGCAGAATTCGAGCTGTCTTTTGGAATCGCTTACTGTCATTTAAATTGTTGCTCTGCCTGGCAGCTCATGGCTTTTCCTAGAGGAGGAGCTTAGGGGTTTCTGTAATTAGTTGAAGCGCATTAAACCGCTATGATTTTGTCACGGCCTGACATTGAGGGGCTTCGGCTTAATCTTCGGTTACGGCAGCAGCAGCAGCAGCAGTATCATGCGAATCGGCTTACAAGTCTCCATGGCAAATGGAAAACGTTTTATCAATTTTACACCAAATTGAGTAGAAAATTTGTTGTTTCCCTGTTAGTATTTCCAACTGAGAGTTTAATATATTAATTGGAAAGTTTCGCATCAGAATGGCAAACGTACCTATCTAAAATGAAATCAAGCGCTGCATATATTTATTTTTAAATTATGTACACATTCTTCACGTTACGCTGGAATATGCAGGATTTATTTTTACATTTGATTTGATTAAAGTACTGGTTGAGGCTGGATTGAAAATGTTTTAATTACCATTTATCACTGGCAAAAACTATGCTAGGAATTAAATACTCCCCTTGAATGGACACATGCTCGTGGAAAAGTTTCTGTGGCCACAGTTAATGCCATTCGCTTATCGGCAATCATTTAACATGGAAATCGTTTGGGAAAGCCGAAAAAGATTTATCAATGGGTGGATTGTAAACAATGGAATGGCGCTTGGCATTCCTACCAAAGTATGCACATAAAGCATTTATCAGAATCATTTATAATAGCTTATTAAATTTATGTTAATGCCATTAATCAAGGGAAATGTTTGCTTCACTTGCGCCAGAGGCCAGATAGCCATTTAAATCAGCTGTTGCGTCAAGATCGCCACCGGACTTGCCGGCTGTATTCCCGCTGGCCAACGGCAGCGCATTAATGTCAATCAGCCGTGTAATTAACGCGGCCAAAACGGACAGAAGCCGGTAGAAACAACAATGCCCGTGCCGAGTGACAAACGGGAGACATAAATATCGCTAATCGGTGTGGCAATGATTTGATTAGATCGGACGAGTCACTGCTATGCACTTAGAGCAAGGTTATTGGGAAATATTTCTAATGTACTTAAGCAGCTCTACATCATTACTCAAGTTCAATGAGCCTAGCGATTTCCGAAAACATTTTAAAACAAGAACATGTTTTGCAATTAATTTTTTTTTTTGTTTATTTATATATATTTATTAGTCCTGAAAAAGATAATTTCTTTCTAATAAGTATATATTTTTTCCTATTATTTTCCAAGTGTAGCTTCTCGACTGCAATGCGACTCGAATGCGACGAATTTCTGACAGGCCGAATGTCAGCAACATCATCATCGCCAAGTAATTAGCATTTGGCAGGTTGAGCAAATGCCAAGCGATGGGTTCGAGCCTGATTCTGGTGCGAGCTTGGAATTGGAGTCCGATTCGGGTTCGGTGGGTGCCATAATATGTATATTAGCCGGGGGCTAAAGCATTTGGCAGGGCCTTTCAGTGTCAGCATCGGCTTATGTGTCTGTGTGTGTTTTAGTTTCAGTTTCGGCGGCGCCAAGCTATTTGCTCCGCGTCGGCAATTAATTAAATGCTGTTAATGAATCTGAATTCCGCTTTTGCGGCGAGCACGACGAGAATGTGTTTCGGTGCAGGAAGGGAAAGGTGGCTCAGGCGTTTGCTAACTAAATTTCGCGGATTTGTGGAAAGGGGAGTCACCTGGCCTAACATTTTCCTGTTTGTGAATTAACTGTCAGCTTGATAAGTCTTATTTGTTGAAGTTATTTTGAGAACATCTTCATCCTAAAGATGCTTGAGTAATTCTATATTCATAGTTGCACACGTTTAATATTAATTAATATTAAAAGAGAGAGAAAATAAGAGGAAAACAAACGACTAAGCATCTATTGGTTTTAATTAATTTTAGTAAAATTCTTTGAGCCAGGTTCGAGTATAAATTCTCTTTAAGATATGCTGGTGAAGATAATGACCAATTGAATATTATGAAAACCCTTTGCATGGTTCTTTTTGTTCGTTTTTAAGTTATTTGGTTATCTATCAATCCCACAGTAAAGGAATTAAATCAAGAAACATATCTTCAACTTATTTTTGCATATACACCATTGGTCATAAAAATGCTGATTTAAAACAGATGGCCTGTTCTGCTTGAAGATGGTCAAAGATGTTTACGCTTCTTTGATCCAAAATGCTCACTTTTGTGCATTCATAAATTATTTAAGATCCATCAACATTGTTTCTATTAAATTTCGTATATTTTGTGCTTTGAGTTCCAGCTTCAACAGTCGCTTATACATAATACCGAATATTTTCCACTCATTATCTCAGTGTTGGTCGCTTCTTATTTATTTTATGTTTTGACTTGGCCTTTGAATGCTTATCTAATCTAATTAAATGGATTCCTACAGCCGGACGTGGTGCGGAAAGGGAGTGATCGTGGGCAGAGGACCACGTCTCGGCCGGGGGGTGCTCGTGAGGAAGTAGTTCGAGAAGCGGGACTGGAAGCCGTTGCCCAGGACGGAGGCCTGGGCGGGCAGGGCCGCCGGCGGGGCGGGGTGCACCGAGTATGCCGGCTGAATGACTCTGACCGCTGGTTGCGAAGCAGCAGGCTGTGGAGCCCTAATCACAGGCTTGGTAGCAGCCGGCTGACTGATTCTGATCGCGGGCTTGGGAGTGGGTGGCGGGGTGACCTTGACCACTGGACTCGGCTCGGACTTTACCACCGGCTTGGTTTGCTCCTCCGCTGGTTTGGAGTCATCCTCGAAGGGCGGCAGCAGATCTAGGGAAAGCAGCTGGATGTCCTGCTTGGCGGCACTGGGCTTCACCTTATCATCCTTCGACGGCTGGGCAGGCTTCGTGTAATATGGCTTCTTGGTGGGCTTCGTGGCCAGCGTTGTTGTCGTCGTCGATCTTGTCGTCCTTAAAGTGGTGGTCGTTGTTGAAGTCGTGCTTGTAGTACTCGAGTCATCCACCAATGGTGGCAGCAAGTCATTGAATGGCAAATCAATATTTTCCGGCTTTATTTCCGAGACATCAGCGCCGCAGAGAGCGATCAGCAATGCAGATGCAATTAGGAGCTAAAAAATTAAATTAAATTTCACTTTATGATAACATTACTTCTTATATACGAAATTAAATGATAAATTCTCGACTATTTTTATAAATAATTCAAAATATTAATTAAATCATTTCAATCTGTTTCATTAACATATGTGTGGAAATTGATTTATCTGCTTTGGAAAATATTTCAAGCTGACCAATTTTGACTTGGGTCTCCAAAGTTATGACCCCATTGTTCGATTTGGTAACAATCACTCCAAATGTGTTTCAACTCGAAAATTTGGTTCAGTTTTGGCTCTGGAAGTGTGGGCGCTTGAAAGTTATTCCCATCTGATTTAAGTTGGCCTTCGGAATGGCAAAAACCTTGCATTGTTTGGCAAGTGTTGGAACTGGATTGTTTTATGGCCGCCGCATCTCGCATTTCGTTCTAACGAACATATTCCTTTCGCTCGTGGGAAAGGTCATTAGACCTTCTTTGGCCCTGATTAACATAGCGACTATAATGAAACTAATCGAGCTTAAAATTTATGCAAATTTTTTTTGGCTGAATGGAAAGAAATTATCCGTCATCTTATGCTCATGGTTCGCAGATTCACACCTCAGATAATAAAGCAATTTATTTCACCAAATAAATATACATATGTAAAGCAGCTAGAGTCATAATACGCGTCTGGTTTCTGCATTTATTTTTTGTCTCGATTGTTTAATCAAATATTTAATTGGCAATATATTTAACATTTTTGTTTGCTCATCTAACGAATGATTCTATTATGCTAATTTCCGCTCAGAACCAATTGCATAATGTAATTTATGCAGCAAACTGGATCCTAGCTAATGATGCTTACGCAAATTGCTAATTAGAACAAATTTGCTGCATTCCTATCGATTCTGTTTCAGGAAAGACCAGCTCGGCGGCACAATTTCCATATCGATATGGAGCAATCAAAAAAACTCCCGATACACTTACGTATCGCAGTGACATTTTTGGCGAGGGATCCTTTTGTATATTATCTTTTTTATATGAGATTGTAGTCTTGTCCCGAACCGAACACTTTGAAATTTTCGAACGAACTAAAAGCGTCGCTGAGCATGCGCGGCTCTTTTATAGTCAATCGATGAAAAGCCATAGCGATATGTTGGAGAACTTACACGATCTTGCTGCACAGTGTAAAGTTTAATAACCGGATTAGGACGGGGGGTTTCATTTTTTAGTTTATTTTGGTCTCGCTTCGGCCGAAAGATGAGCACGAGAGTGGTTTTTGCTCTCGGCCAATTAAGTGGCTTCTTCGGCACTCATCTTGAGTCTCGGACGAATGCAGCAGCGGCAGAAAACAGCTGATTACCTGATGGTGAACTCTTGGGGTTCACGGTCGCATCTCGTGGCTAAAAGATCTCGTATCTTATGCGGCGTTTCTGGTTCCCGGGAGTTGTCACACACACCTGCGAGTAGTTAATTTTATTTTCGGTAAAAAGCGAATGTAATGCTTAGCATTTTGTCAGCGGTTTGCATAAATTTTGATAAAGGACAAACCTGATTTTTTGGCACTTCCTCATGCTCGTAGGAGGGTGTATGCTGTGTGGTGGGTGCCAGTGGCAGTGGTGCCCGTGCTCGGAGATTGATTTTATTTCCATTTCTTAATTGATTTTAATGGCATTCGCGCAGCGCCAACCAACCTGTTTGTGTCTATCCGGTGGAACGCCCTCATTTGCATTTAAATCGTGGGGGGATTCTCAAATGGAGTGAAAGCAAATTAGTGCCAATTACAAGTGCCCGATAGCAGATAGCGGATGGCAGATCAGCATCTCCGTCATCGAGGCCCAGAATTTGATAGGGCCCTCTGCTGGTTGTCGGCTTTATTACCTCAATTTCGTCTGATACATCTCCAATTTATGCAAATTATGTGAGCGTTGATTCCTCACGCCGCGTCGAGCCAAGCCGAGACTTTTTGTGTGCGTGCGAAGGCTCATAAATTATGAGCCGCATTAGTGGCAACCGGATTTCTTGGGCTTTGTTTTGTTCGCTTCATCTCGGATTGGTTTAACTTGGTGCCCCGAGATTAATTGCTCAGCAGCCCATTGTTAAGATTCGTGTGGTATTTTTCGATAAGCGCTGGCAAATAGTTTTGACTCTGCACTCCGTTGTCCGAGGCATTTGGCCTAAGTGGATACATTTTAAAGAGATGTTTATCGCTTCATTAAACTGCCGCAGTGCGCCCGAGCGAGCGTTATTAAGATCGCAGGGTATTTAAACAGCAATCAATCAGATTTAGGTTAATTAGCTTAATTATTTAACAAGACTGGTAATAACGTAAGTCAATTTATCAAGCATTTAAGGAGTTCCTTTTCGTCTAAATGGTTCTTAATTTACAACATATATTTATCTCCATCTGATGTCTCTTTTGAAATGTTATAAAAGTTAAAAAAAATAAAGTGTTCCAAGAATTAGTAGATTAGTAAAACCAATTATGTCTGAACTATAAGCTAAAACTAGCTCTATAAGAATCAAGAGAAAATATATTATTGTAATTATATTATACATATCCTTATATTTTTTACATCACTATTTTATTGGTTACCAAACAAAGTAGTTCATATTCCCTTTAATGATAGTGGTATGCAAGCAATCAAACCTTACTGAAAAGAAGAATCTTTATGCAATACACTGCTCGCTCATTAACCTTAATTATTGTATTGATATTTTATTGGAAATTCACGTGCCTCAAATTCATCAAAAGCGAATTATTTATACCGCCCTCTCCCTACAATGGCATCGACATCGTCTGGGATTGTTCAAGTGTTTTCACTTAACCACTCCATGGCCGTGCGTATCCCTTCCGAATTCCTTTATTTGCGGCCCTGTTATTGTTTCGATTGTTCTCCATGACCGACTCCATTTCCCGGCTCCCTTTCCCAGCCCGGTTATTTATTCGTTTGTATTTATTTATATTTATGTGGGAGTGGTCCTGCGATAAGGGAAATTCCGAATGCCGAGCATCGAACTTTGTCTGCAGGACCTGCGTATTCAATTGTCTTTGGTGTGCCGCTATATATACACTCTATGTATATGTATGTTTATATGTACATATAAATCGAAAAAATTCGGTTGTTTTTCTGAGAGGAACGACGCGTGTCAATGCGTGACATAAACAATGTTTATGGTCAAAAGGACGACAGCAAGGAATACAATTTTAAAGAGAAATGACACATGTGTCAATATGCTTGCCATCGAAATTGATTTAAATATAAAATTAAACATTAAGTTACTCCCCCCGGGCATAATAAACAAATCACAAGACGAGTGGAGGTCGGCCCAAATCCAGTCGAGCCTTATTTTGTGGCTGGCATAATTAATGAACCAGTGAAGTTCTGTGTGACTTTCGGTAACTTTCAGTTAGATAAAGTTACTCTGTCAACAGTGGCCGGAGGCTTAGAACTGTCAGTACTTTCTTCAGGGAAAGCAAGTTCAAGTTCAGTTAGTGTAGTCTCACACTTGTAGGTAACCTGCTATAAGTTCGAAATACAATTTAATGAATTTCGTGTAACAATACAGCATTTATTTATTTTATTATTGTATGTTTGTTATATATATTTAAATATTAATTAATAATTAAATATTATTACTCCAATATTTGTTAAAAAAAAAAGAGCTACATATATATATTTAATACCAACTTATAATTTGCGAACCGGAGTTGGTTTCATGTTTTCCTTTTGGTCAGGTAAACACTTGCTAAGGAGCTGGTCTTGCAGCATATTTCAGCCGGACTCCCTACCTGTTTTGGGTAGAACATTTACTGGCACTCCTGGCCCTGCTCGAGGTCGTTTCGCCTGCCAATCTGTTTGCTCTTGCCCACGAACTTGCCGGAGGCATTGTTTTGCCTTCGAGCCCTCTCGGACCTTCTGGACCGGCTTTGACTTGGAGTTGGAACTGGAGCTGGGGAACTTGAACTAAACTGGACGCCCGCCCCAATGCCGTTTTCGCCGTTTACAACTTCCTGGTCAGGCTTCTGGCCTTGCCTTTTGGCCTGTCGCTCCCTTTTTTGTTTTTTTTTTTTCGCTCTCGCTTTTGCTTCTTGTGTTGTGCACCCATTAATAATGGAGAGTAAGGTGTGATAAATTCCTGAAAAGTAGGTAACAAGCACTTCCAGTAAAAGATACATCAATTGATGGCTTGAAATAAGATTAACTTAAGCCACAGCAGGTGATCTATATTTAAATCAGTATAACACTTCCTACCTCTACAATCCTGGGTATCTTTTATTCTGATCCCAAACTTCTTTCATTCTCTTCCGTATTTTTGCTGCTTGGGGCTGGCCTTTATGGTTATCGTCCTTTCCTGGCTGCCTGCTTGTTGTTCTTGGCCGTCAGTTTGTTTTCGGCTGTTGCCAAGCGAGAGGAGCGTCTCAGGCCCCTGTAATTAGCACAAAAATGAAGAGGGATCGGGGGGGAGAACAGAGGACTAAGGAAGGCCAAAGAGCAGGATGCACCCAAAATGTTTGCAACTTGAAGTTCCCGCTGCGAAAATTCCGCAGTTGCTGTTGCAGTTGCATGATTTGCGGGCCCAAAAGTCAAACTCAAGGCACTCGCACAGCGCGCACTCGAAAGTCATAAAGTGCAAAAATTGTTACACTCAGGCAGAAATGAATTATGAAAGTTGTTGCCAACCTCCTCAGATTCTTTGCCTTATTTTGCTTACCCCTCTCCCCTGGTTCTAGCACTACCACTTCCACATCCATTTCCTCTTCCACTTCCCTGTCGGGCTCAGCGAAAGTTAAGTTTCGGAGAAAGTTCTGTTTGCGAGTCGACTGCATATTATTTAATTCAATTTGAATGGGGAACTTAAAAATATTGCTCAGCCCGGAGGCAAACCAGCGGGAAGTCTTTGTCTTCTATTTTCATTTACAATTGCTGGCCAGTTTTATTTTTATTCGATTTGAGTTCAGGCCAGTGCCAAAGTCTTTCCAAGTCGTGGAATCAGTTTAAAGTTGTACGGTTTCAAAGAGAATAGTTTTAGTCCTTTGTAGGTGAACTTGTAAGCCAATAAAAGGTGAATGAAAGACATTTATAAGAAAGGAAATATGATTATTTTAATGCCGTTTTTGCCCAATTTCAAGTGACTTTAAGCCAATTGTAATTTCCATTAAAAAATGTCTGACGTTAATGTGAATTTAAATTCAATCGATCCACTGTTGTATTTCAACTTAAGAAGTTTCTTTGAATGCTGCTTAAAATAACTTGATTATTTATTTTCTCAAGTTTTGGTTCGAATGTCTAGAGCTAATTGCCCGGAGAGCTAATTAAAATCAGACTGAAATTTCGGCATAATCGAGACCGCAGCAGCGATGCCACCAACAACATCAATAACAACAGCGACCAAAGTAAAATATATTACGCAGTGCGCCTAAAAGCCGACACCGAAAACTTTGCCCTCGCCTCTGCAAATACAAACACACGTGAGAAGTTGACAACTTTTCAGTGCGGGGCTGCAGGAACTTTAATTAGAAAGTTTTGTCACACATGCAGGCACATACACCTGCGGTCAAAATATTAAGATTTCTCAACACTAAGTTTAGCTTCATGTTAAATCGATAAACGGATAGAAATGGTAATCTTGCAATCAATATTCAATATCAATTAATTGTATTAAATCTTTTAGATGAAATTAAATTAAGTTGTTTATTCAGATACAGGGAAACTATTTAATGAACCTCAATTGTTTGCCTGGATGGCCCCAATGATCTGTTGCCAAAATTTGCCTTATACGACCAACCGGAGACTGCGTCGGAATCAAAGTCGCTACTCCGACTCTGAAACATTGTGAATTTTGAAGAGAGTTTGCGACCACAGAGACAATCTAAACTTTTCAAATCAATTTTAATTACCATAAATATGTTTGCACTTTTCGCTCAGTGCAGACGGCAACGGTTCCAACCTGTTCTCGTTCGCCTGTCAGTCAAACAATAAATAGCAAAGAGGTGAGGGCATGTCGCACATTTCGTCAGTTTTGTGGCGCTCTGGGAACCAAAGTTCTAGAACTTTGTGTATGTATCACTTTGTATCTGGCGGGGAGTGCGTCCTGGTGTGTACTTTGCCTACATGGGCTCGGTTTATTCTGCGTTGGCAATTTATTTCCGCTGTCAGAGCAACATGCGGGCAATTGGGCCCAAGGCCTGAAATTGCGGCAGGGATCGAGGCACAAACATTCAAAATTTGCTTAAATGTAAAAATGTAGCTAATGCGGAAATTTTTCGGTTGTCTACTGTATAAAGATAAGACATAACCTTGTAGTTTTAGGTGAACAATAATATCAAAGTAGTCAGTGAGTCCTCTTTCAATGTCACAAAACAAATTATTGTGAGTTTGAAATCTCTAAAGTAAAACATAGCAAAAATTACAACCTCAAAATGGAAGTAAGTTTGAAAATATTTTTCCAATCACATTTTACAAGATATTTTTTTACCAGCAGGCGTCCTGCGACACTTTCCTGGGACAAGGTTATAAAAATTCAATTTGTAAGTCCCGTGGTCAGTCAACCTGTAAGATTTATTATGGAATAAAGCGAAAAGCTGTGATGATTGCTTGCCTCCAACAAAGAAGAAGGATAATAGCTGAAAATATAGAAAGAGAGGACTTGCTTTTCTTAAAAGATCACTCTTCCTTGGACGGTGAGATGGATAATAAAAATTCTCATGGTAAAGAGCATTTTTCTGATTGCAGTATGGATATTACAGAAATTAAAGCTACGGAAGATATTTTCAAAATTTCATCTTTGTCCCTATTGCACCAAAGTCTCCAACACAACCAAGAGAGCCAAGGATCTTCTAATGAAAGTGGACTGCATGCCATATCCCCAATACAAAAACCAAATTTACATAGGGCTGTCCATACCTATGAATATATGGAGCCTCCCCGTATGGCTATCGTCCTGCCAAAACCCCTTGATCCAAATAACAAGATTTTTCCGACGCGGCAGTACTTGGCCTCACTTCATAATTTGAGCAAAAAGGTTGCGCCCCAGGACGAGATTTGGGGTCGAGAGCAACTCAAGCGCATACGAATTCGGGAACAGCTACAAAAGATACTTAATACACTTGGAAGTGTACAGATCGTATCAGATGGCTCTCTTTTGCGGGCACAGATACCTAGAAGTTCTTACAAAGCCATTGATCTAATCCTATTTTCGCTACTTATAATACTTACATTAGTGGTTTTTTATTTCATTTGGACTTGTCCACTGCCAGAGGAGATCCTTGTGACGTTTTCCGGAATGTATACTATTCTAATATCTTATATATATTTTCTACTCTATAATTAAAGCAATTGTAAATGATGAAAAATTTAGTATTTAGGATTTTCCCAAAATTAATAAGATGTGTAATTTGTTATTTCCAGAAATTTTTAATAATTATTCGTCTGACGAATTTTTGCAGGATTATGTTCCATCAACACGCAACGGAAACCCGACTACCCATTGCCATCTGTAAGCTGTGCGCGAAGTTTCCATCTGCTGCACCTGCTGCGAATGCGACTTCGTTGAATCACGTAGCCATTCCGATTCCCAATACTCCGATGAGTTTATAGTTTTTGTTTCCACTATTTAAGCCAGCTCCGAAAGGAACCCAAGTGGCCGCGCCAAATCCCACCGACAATGTTGCGAAATTTCATTAGGATGAGCGCTGAGGGCCCAGAACCGGGCTAAGTGGAGGGTGTTGGCGGAAAAAAGGAAGAAAATTGGGGGGCTAAAAGAGGACCGGTGGTGGCTGGGCTCGCAATTAATAGGCAAAATGTGTTACAATATTTTTGATGGCTTCAGTGCGGTCGGTCGCCAGGCTGTTTTATGGCTTGGCTTATGACTCTCAACTTAGCTTGTGTCGAGGACTCCGGGCTGCGGCAGTGAGAACGTGCTGAATTTTAATTAGCCGCGTTTTAATGGGCTGCTATAATTTACTTGGGCAACGGGAACAGGGGCCCAAATAGTTAGAAATTTACAATCAACTTGAGAAAGTCATCCACAGTAAGTTTTAAGGGTAATTGTCGGGTGTTACTATCTTCAAACCTCAGGCAGCAATCACTCAGTTATAGTACGGCTCTGCATTTTCGATTTAAATATTTAACTTTCGAAGCGAATTCCCACGAGAAATTGCCAGGATAACCGCAGAGGGCAGTCAGAAATCATGACCCATGCGAGTTTCTTATAAATGTCACAACAAAATGTCTCTGACCCGCAGAAAGGAAGAGTCGGAAAAACGCCCAAGCTGTATTACACGCATGAATCATCAGAATTATCAATCATACTCGAGTGGCAAACACGGATTGGGTGGCATGAAGGGAGGATGCTGCGGAAAGGGCCCATCCAATACCGGACTGGGAGACAGTGAATCCGAGAACCGATCCGGGACACAGCAGTCGTGTTCGCATTAAGTGCTCCTCCATAAGTGGAAATCAACAAATATAATCTAAATAAGTGCTTGTTAAACAAATTTTTTTTCTGGCTGTGGGAAACAAAGGGGGAAAATCGAAAAGAAAACTGCTTCGATGTTGACACTGTATGAATTTGTCTTTGCTCGGCTGTCAACTATAATGGATTCTTGGGTTCTGGAGTAGGTTCTCGGGATGCGGCAGCTTGTTATTGAAAGTGAGACGAAACTCAGGAAATCATCAGGACATCAAATAGAATCAGAAATGTTAATGTCCGTATCACGTGAAGCAATCAGCGCAACAGACGAGTAATCAGCCGCTGGGAGTGAAATCGAAAAACGAATGCGAAACCCGAAAGCTGGGAAACCGAAAAAAAGTGCTGAAAACGCCGAAACTTGCCAGCTGAGCACTTAGGCTTTAAACTTAATGCCCACCGTACAGGCAGCCATGATGATGAGTTGGCAAAATAAAACAGGAAATGACCAACGACAGACGGATGGACACGCAGCGGCACAAATGAACGAATGAGCGAACCGGACGCAGGCAAGTGGCAAAACTTTCATTGCTTTTATTCGCTTATTTAACACAAATTTTTCGGTTATTTTGCAAAGCGTTTTACGTTTCGGCATCCCTTTGTATGAATGTGTGTGTGTTTAGGAGAGGGGGAAGAGCGCTTAGAATTTGTACAAATTTGCATTGTCATTTTGGAACAATTAGCAGAGAAGCCGGCAAGCAGCCGCACAGGCAGCCAATTCACGTCATCGTGGCGTATGAGCAATGTCGATGATATTCATACTGCACCGCAAATAGTATAATGAAGCTGCTGTTCATTCTGTCCCGCTTTGGGAAAAGCGTAGGGTTGGGTCATTAGCTAGATAAACCGCTTTAATTACTGATTTGGAACATTTTAAAATATTATAGCAGAGCGCCTTGCACAAGTGGGAAATTTGTATAGTCTACTTATTTGAGAAATAAATGAAAACCTCTTGCTAAGCTCTAAATACTGTTTAAACTTTGTACACTTTATACCGGAGACCGAGGAGCTGCTAAGCCCCAAAAAGATTCCCGCAGGATGTCTTTAGAATTTAAAACAATAATATTATGTAATTATTATAAGCTATAAGTATTATTTATGTTTCTTGAGAACGCTTAAATAAATATTCAACCAGATCGTAGAAACATTTTTAATCGATATTAAAAATATAATAATGTTAAACTCAATTAAGGGACCCCTATATTAAGGATACACCATTTAACAACTTAATATTATTGCCATTATAATTATGATTTAACTCAAAACCACATTATCAATTCAATGAAAATATTCAAGGTGCTAGACAGGTCTCAGAATAATCAATACTTGCCTTAACTTAACTAAATAATTAAACAGATTAATGCCTCGCTAATGGAGGGGTTTAAATGAGAAGGGATGACTCGCATGATGCTGTGATTTATCTACTCGGAATAATGGATATTTACGGTCATCAAATGAAATACTTTTAATGTTTTTTTTTGTATTTGTGGCCACTATCATAAATTATTTCATTGTGGAACATCATTTTGTCTGACCGGCGCTCGCAAAAAATAATGCAGAAATGGGGGGGAGAAAATATGGAAGATCTTCCCCCAGCCTGCCGGGTAAAGTGTTGGCCAAACGGTTGCCATTTATACCAGAAATTCGACAATTTATTTTGCCAAAATTGATTTTTCCCGCCGCGACAGTCAACTAGAGGGGTCGGGTCGAAGGTCGCGGAGGGGCGCAGCTCAATCGCGAATTTGCGATGCCGCACACGTAAAGCGTTTTAACAATTCAATCAGTTAGCGTTGGCAAGAAAAATCGTTAGCTGCAGAAATTTATAATATTTGAATGCAGCACATTGGAAAAAATACGAGCGAAAATCGGAAAAATTTCTACTGCAATCGATGGAATGGAATGGCCGGCGACGAGTCGATGGTCAGACAGAAATATATCGGAGATAGTAGCTCCGCCTCTTCCGACAAATCAAGCAAAATTGCCAAAAGTGGAGAGAGGAGGTGAAGGGGGGAAAAGTGCAATGGCACGACTTCGACACAAGTCGAGCTGAAAATTTTTGTTGAAAAAACTCCGGCTGGCGTTTTGCTCCTTTTTTATCGGTTACCTGGTCGAGCAAAGTTTTCCCCGACGGTTGGCAAAGTTTTAAATTTGAATTTGAACATGAATTTCTCATGTAATCAACGCCGGAGCGAAAGAAAATGTAACAACTTGCCCACACGAGCACTTCATTAATGTGAAAATGGTAACGGCAACGGGAAATGGCAAACACGAATGCCGGGGAAATGTGAATGGGAAATGGGAAACGGGAGATGGGCGATGGCAAATGGCAGGTCTGCACCTGCCACTGAGGGCAGGGAGAATCTCTCCGAGGATTGTTAATAAGCGAAGGTGCACTGGACGCAGGACGCAGAACGCTGGACTTTCGACTTTGGACTCCAGTCTCTGGACCCTGGATGGCACGTGTTGGCCGTGATTTGTGATGGCGTTGCGGACGTTTTGTGGTTCGTTAGGAAGGGCTACGTCCAGCTGCCGATGCAAAGATCAATATGCCACCATTCGAACTCAGCGTGTTGACTCAAAAAATACTCTCAAATGGAAGTTGAATAGAACAGAAAACGCTTAATTGGTGTGGGTATGAAGGGTAATCGTACTGGGAATAAAAATAAAAATATAAATGGAATGATTTTCTACTATTCTAAGGCTTAGCGTAAATATATCCCGTCCACTTGCCACAACTCATTAATTCCTGTCAGGGCAGTTAGGCATCGCTTCAAGTGTTAAATCGGAGTAGCATTCATTTCAGCCCCGAGCCTTTGGCTAAAATACAGGACAAAAGGCAGCAATTTCCTGGGACACGGGAGAATCCCTGCAAACAAGGGCTCCAATTGCATCAGAGGCTCGAAAACTATGCAATTGCAGGCATTTTTATTCAAATTAAAACACAAAACAATCCAAAACAAAAACAGTTTTAAGCTTTTTCATCGCTTTGTGTCAGGCCATTTGAAAACGGAAACCTTTGTCATTATGTACCTACAGCAGAAATGTCAAAAGCAAAGACAAAAAACCTAAAAAGAATGCCGAAAAGGATGGACGATGGTGGTGGTGGTGGTGGTGGGGGGAATGTTTTATATTTTTGCAACAAAACTCACTAATTTTCTTTTATGTGGAGACAGCAACAGAAACAGAAATACGAGAACGCTGCAAAAAAAAAAGACAGGAAAAATGCTAAAAGCGAAAAGGCAAAAATACGGTGTGATTGTATGTGGGAGTGCTAGTGTTTGTGGGTGGATGTATGTGTGTGTGTGTGTATCTGTGTGTGTAGTCTAGTGGAAAAGAAAAAGATGGCTGCACTGACACAAAATCAGTGAAAACAGAGGCAGCGGCAACAACAACTGGCGTTGCAAGAACAGCAAAGGGGAAACACAAACAAATGTCACTCAACAATTTTTATGAGTCTGACAAAAGTGAATTATACGAATGGACCCAGGACACCGCCGCCTCTTTTTCTAACGCAATTTATCTATGTTAAGCGACAACGGCGACCGGAGTCGGAGTCGGACTCGGAGTTAGAAAGCCGTAGCCCGTACCCGTAGCCCGACTCCCAGTCCGGATTTGTATTTGCAACCGGAGTCCAGAAACAGTGCTGCCACAAACTGAAATGGGCAATCGGAAAAGTTATCAAGGTAATTTGGAAATAGCTAAAACAAGAGAAAATGCAATGCTAATTCTAAGGGAAAGGAGAAATCATAAATTAATTGATATTTCATTCAACAATAGAAATTGTTTTTTAGCTTTGGTATATGTATAATAAATTACGAATTTAATTGTGACATTTAATTGTACAGAAAGGTGAAAAAACATGATGGTTTAATAAAAAGTTACATTAATATTTATTAATAAGAATTTAATAACAAAATCTATATATCAATTTAAATAAAATCTCTCCAAAATAAAACCTGAAAAAAAGAAGTTAAAAAGACAACCCTATCATAGACATCCTTTTCGAAAAGTGTTGAATTTCTGTTGCATTTTCTCGGCTTGTTTGTTGGCATTTAATTGCGCTCCTTTTTTGTTCGGAGGCTTCTGGGCAAATGAATTACAATACACAACTCCTTGGCCACAGATCCGAAGGCTCTGGCTCATAATTCTCACTTGTTGTTGCCGCCAAGAAGGGGTTAACTCGTCGTGACCCTTGCGTGTGTGGGTTGGCTTTTTATTTATGTTTTTAATTTCCTTTTGTTTCGATTGTGTTTCAGTTGGCTTGTCATATTTCTTAGCTCCTTTGGCTTTGGCCAATTTCTTGCACAGCTTTGTCAATGTCGGAATTTTGGGTTTGTCATTTTCTGGTTTATGGCTTGGAATACATTTTAGTTTCGTATAAGGCAATCCTGCTGGAGATTTTATTTTATTTGCTAACCAATTCAAATCAAATGTCGACTGTAAATATATGTTATTGATTACCCGCTCTTAATTGCATAAATTTTAATTTTAGGTCACATAAGACCATCGAGGCATATTAATTTGAGCAATTGAAACCGATATGTTTGATTATATGTATTGGTATTCGTTTACAGTCATTAAGGCTGCTAGTAATACTTTCATGTGTTTTCCTTGTTTTGCTGTGTGTTGGTCTCGATGGTTATTAAATATAAATAAACTTTTATTCGTGAGGGTTAACAAAAAGGGTTTGCTACAACCGAATGGTTTTTATTTTGGCATCAACAACCCGTGACACATGAGCAGGGATAAATGCATATATCCGTATAACAAAAATCCTTAATTTGCGTTGCGTTAAAGTTTGCAAACAATATACATAAGTACTCACAGTGAAACTGCATTGAAATAGTTGACAATTGCAGATGTATTTAATTGGAATAAAAAATAGGGGAAAATAAGAAGCCATTACGTCAACATGCGTACGTAATTCCCATTGGAAAGTCGTCAGTGAAAACATTTTGCTAGTTCCGTTTGTTTTATAAACAACACATAAAATATTAATAAAGGCGACCCTGACATATGGCAGCCACGTGCTCCCCATATATCTTGATGTACACAATTTTTTAGTATCCTTCAGACTTGGCGAGCACTAATGTGCCCCGGCCATATTCGGAGACTGGAAACCTTTTAAGAGGCTCCCATTAAACTTGTCTTCGCTATGAAACAAAATGGCGCTAAGGACACCAGCCCACGCACACACACATACCCACATATACCAACCCATACGAATATAGTATATGTATATATATATATATATATTCAGGAATCCCGGAGCCGTCGGGTTATTGCTAATCAACTCACGTTTTCGCTGCTCGTTTCAAAATGTATTTTGTGACGCCATTTTGAACTGAACTCGAGTCGAACGTCTGGCGGCGCCGCCTTATCACCCAAGGGCTTATCAAATCCATCGCGATACCAATGTCCCAGTGTCCCAGTATCCCCGTATTCCAGTCGAAGATGCGGAGGACACTATTACATTTCCGTCTAATAGTTGCTCGCTGTCAGGCGCTGATTAAAACGAAGTTGGCTCAAGTACATCCGTCAGTTGTTCAGTCAAGTCACGCATTGGATTGTGCTCGTTTCGGGGGTTCCCCCCTTTCATTCCCCTTTCCTGGGGTTTTATTTTATTTTTACATTTAGTTGCGAGCCTTTGTCTCTGCTGCAGTGCATTCAATGCTATCTGTCAGCGGCATGCGAACCCATTTGATTTACTTTTTCCTCTTAAAGAAATCAAACTTGAGAATGTCGACCGTAGGTCGTCACTCGTATTTTCAGGGAGGGGGCGGAGTGAGCTTTATTACTGCTGCACTGCCTGCGAAGGTTTTACGCTTTTGTTTCACGTCACAAAGGAGCGCCACAGGATATAGACGGAGCACAGTGAGCCACAGTGGAATGGGGAAAAAAATATATTGTTCAAATTATAAAGATTTGAAAAATAATACAAGTAGCATATTTGGATTTATCTATATAATGTACATTTTTATTAACATGATTATTATATATCTGAATTATTATTTACCTGTTTTTAAACTTTTATAGTCTGAGATAATTAAATGTAATTTGAACTCCTGAAACTCTCCTAAAACATGTGCATTTCCTTTTAATTTTTTTCTGAGATTATATTTGTGTTCCTTTGGAGCGAGCAGTGGCTTGTGATTTTTCCTCTGACGGCTGAGACTGTCTCCAAAGAAATTTTCGAAATACGAATATGACATCTCTGCTGTCAGGCGACTTTATTATCTAGACTCCGGCGAGCCGAGGCGAGGCGAGCGGATCTGAAGTGTACTGAACTGGGCTGTCAGTTGCAGGCGATTCCCTCCGCTGACTCTGCCACAATCGCAGCCCTGACTTTGCATATATACATAGTGCTTTATATTATATATTTGGCTTAATCCTTGGCCGCCCTGGATGAGAGCTGTCCACCTTTTTCGTGTCGAGGCGGCTGGAACGAAAGTATGTGCAGGGGCCGGCTGAAATGCCACAATTACGATTTAAGATTGCCCGGCACAAATAATTCCATTTGGTCACGTGTCATAAATACAGTTGGCAGTGGCTTTTCCAGCACGTTTTCCCGGCAACTTTCATGCACATATGCCGTGCCGCTCGGGGGCGGCGAATCTAATTTTCCGCAGATTTCACCATGGACTTTTGTGCCCAGACAATGACCTCGTCCTGACCGCAGATACTGCAGACCGTCGACCGGAGTACGGAGTGCATCGGGCGGTGGCTTACTTATCCTTGTCGCTCGGTTGGACACGGGATTGGCCCCATTGCTACCTCGCCCGAATCGAATCGCCCGAATATCGGCTCAAGGACTCCCCGGTGACTTGGCCAGAATCGAGTGGCCTGTCGGTGCCGGGACTCGTTTTGTGCGCTGGTCCTAGCTGGCCCAAATGACGGACCTGTCTTCAATCCATTAACCCACAAAGTGTAGATACAGATGCAGCTGCAGCTTTAGTCATAAAATTGGTCCAGCCAGGCGAATTTAAGTGCCCGTCGGTTGACAGATTGAGCCAGTTTCGTTTAAATCGAGAGGCTGTCGAATTGGAGCCGATTGCCTGGGTGAGACTTTCCACCGCAATCCTGGTAATTGGCCACAATGGGGTACGAGGAGAGGATTGAAGTTAAATACAAAAAGGACTCCATATCTTCTATGTATTTGTTGGTTAATTGGTTGGTTTTTATTTTCCCAATTAAAAGTAGTGGCATAAAGATAGCACAAAATCCATTTAATCCACTTATTACATGCTAAATATTATTGCTTCATTTTAAACGTTTTCGTGGAGGCATTTATCATTGCCAGCAGATCCTCTCTCACGCTTTTAGCCAACCATAAATCTTGCCGGCGGCATTGTCCTGCTGCTGCCTTTGCTTTTGCGTTGCAGCCTTTGAAATGCCAGTTCAAGTTGCCCCATAAGTGGCTTAAATGTTGAATTTCAAATACAATGCGAAGGGGGTTAAGGGGGGGACAGGGAAAAAGGAGAAAACTAAAACAGGACACATGGCCATGCCGGATGAGGGCAGGACGAGCTGTTCGCATTGTGCCGAGTGCCAAGTTATGGGCCTGGCCTCCTCGCATCGCCATCGCCGTGTGCCATGAATGTCCTTATAAATTGTCTGCAATGTTAAATGTTGCATGTGTCTACCCCCTAGACAGTCCAACTCTCACACAGTAAAAAAAAAACAAAAGAATTTTTGCAGTATATTGAAGTTTTAACTTAACTTTTAATATGTTTATATAATTAACTATACAATGTCTTGCAAGGTATTAATATTTTTGGTATGATTTTAAACCCTCATTTAAATCTCGAATGTGATTTGATTTGATAATAAATACTCTTAGCTTCTTTTGACAATAAAATCATAAAATATATCTAACCTAGTTAAAATCCAAAAAATATTTTTTGGTGGTTAAAATAAATGCACATAAGATATTTTTCAGTGTTCCTTTCAATTCCCAGCTTGTGTTCGTGTGGGTTGGGTTGCCTTTGACTTTGGCTGCAGTTTTGCCTGCAGCTCAGGAATTTATGGCTCTGCCTCTGGCATACAAGTGTGCGTGTAGGTGTGGGCCGGTGTCTTGTTGTGCCCGCCAGTAAGCTGGTGTGCCAGTCTCCCGATGCGCCGGTGTGTGGGCCACTAATCAGCACACGTTTTAGTTCTGCCGTTGCAGGAAGTGGAAGTTGAAATTGTTAAAAGCAATAAAGCTAATAAGTGATGTGGCAAATGTGCGGCCTCGCTTTGGTTTCTCTGCCTTTGCAAGTAAGAGTGTGTGTGTTTGTGTGTGAAAAGCGGGGCATTTCCCATTTTCTATTTTCTATTCCCATTTCCCCACTTCCCCTTCGTGAGTGAGTGGTGCGGCGCTCGCCATTCTGTTCACGTGTCCATCGCTAGTTTTCGAGTCCGTTTCCAGTGCCAGCACGGGAAATCAGCAATTAGTGGCAGACCCAACGCCCCAAGCACTAGGACCCGGTTGAGAGCGATTACCGGCTGTAGTAGTGGTCACATGAATAGCTGTCTTTCAGCAGTCTTTAAAGATTTTATAGAACCATCAGGGCGTATACGCAATTTTTTTTAAATTTATTGTTTGAGTAAAGAATGCAGAGGCAAATGATTTACTTCTGGCGATTTACATAAAGTAAAATAAAATATTCTATAGAAAAGAAGACTTTATTAAGCTGCTATTGCCCTGACCTTCACTGTTCATGTGTGTGATTGGGTGGATGCGCGCAAGTGTGTGTGTGCGGGGCGGGCACGCATTTCCGTCAGCGCCAACTACTTCCGGCCGCTCAGTGCACTTTGACTTGGCTCCTGCCAGGACACTTGGATTCTTGGAAGCCAGGACCAGGAGCCAGACCAGAGGCAGTGCCAGTGCCAGACGCCACCCCTCCATGTTTGCCCAGCTTTTGTGTGGCCTGCCCGTTCTGGGCTGTGTAATTTTATGACTAATTAGTCAGCTAGTACGTCAAGTTGGTAACTACATAAACAGCGAAGCGACGACTCCGTTTAGCCCAAGTCTATGGCCGATCGTTGGGCGTGGCCATTTATTTGCCTTGCTGCGCTTTTAATTGCTTGCAAGCAATTTCTTTAGCCTTTTTATGGCATGTCTCGGCTGGCATTACAGCAACAGCAGCATCTGCAGCAGCAGCGTCTAGGAGCAGGAGTTGCAACACCAACACAGCCCCCGGTGTGTGTCTACAAAGTTGAGTTGCAGTTTTAGTTGGCTCTGGCTGTGTTTTGTTTTATTTTTCCTTGCTTTTCTTTGTTGCCAGCTTTTTGCAGGCTTTGTTCTTGTTTGGCTTTGTGTAATTTTGCATCATAAAACACAGAGAGCACAATGCATAGACCACGGAAGACATGCAGCCGTCTTTCAGCAGCCTCTTTGTGGTCACTTAAAGTCGACTTTAAATCGGTTAATGAAGCTCCGGGCACCGATACCAAGTTTTGACTTTATTGCAAAATGTTAAGAGCAGCAACACAGTGACTAAAACCACTTGAACATAACGGATTCGATTTATTTTCTCTTACTAAATTGATACATATATATTTTTTTGGTGTATCTTACGAAAGAATATTTAGCGGGAAAATGTAAGAAAAAATTAAATTAAAGGTTTATTATTCTTATTGGGAGGTATTAATCCAACAGGAACAGGAAGGTTAAATTACGCGAGTCACTGAGAAATATTGTTAAATTAACAACTGACCAAAGAACGACAAATTATTTCCGCTACCTATAGAGCCACTTCCGTGGCAGGACCACACCCATCACTTCCCCGAAAGTCAGAGGAGAATTGCACCAGGACACTGGCGTGTTGAATTTAAAAATTCGCGCCACATACAACAATTTTGTAGGGAAGGTGGCAGGCAGGTGGCGCAGAAGTTGGCTAACCTTTACATCGAAAATCAGCTAACAACACAACAAATGGCTTCATTTATTTGCGTCTTTTGTGCGATGTTGCACGGAACTTCCGGCCACCAGGTGGAAGGTGGAAAGACAAGGATGCGGAAAAGTAAAAGCAGCTAAGGCGGGGGCAGATCCTTCCCGGCTTAGATCCTTCAGCCCCTACAAATCGGTAAGTGTGCAAAGTTTACACTGAAAGGGCTACCGCCTCCGCGACCAGCGACGGGGAGCGTAAAGAAACATAAACTATTTATATATAGAAGCAAGTTGCAGCTGCACTTTGCAGTGATTGAATGGCCAACACCGACAACCGTTAATGTGCTTGGGGTTTTTCATTGAGATAAACTTTCGGTTGGCCGGAAGGACCGCAGGAAAGTCGCACTTTAAAGTTTTCGCTTTTGGCAAACGGAACTTTAGCGATGGTTTCCAAGAGGACTTTGAAAAGCATAAATAAATACGGATATACCATTAAATAAATTTGATTAATTTGGACCTGTTTAAAATAATTATATCGCACTTTACACCAAACTGTGATTCGTTGGTTTTATATAAACATAATTAAAATATACAACATCTTGCTGAATTACTTATGATAAAATGTTTATTGTTCATCAATTGCGCAATTGCATACCCTGTATTTTTCTCGGCAATTTGGTTTACCATCCGTACCCAGCTAGGTTGAGCTTAATTTGTGCCTTTTTGTACTCCAGTCGTTGTTAATCAACTTCTTCAGATCCATCTCCTCCATATTGACTCTCATGCAGACATCTATGAACAGGCACAGGTCCAGGTTCTTCATTTTCTTGGCCAGCTTAAAGGCTTCCGCCAGGGTATCTCCTTCCCGCTCGATCTTGCCCACAATCGCGTGTGCCTTGCAGATAACAATAAGACTCAGGAAGCTCCACACATCACTATTGCACTGAGCAGCCTCTGTGGAAAATTTGGTTAGCTTTCCATTGGATTTTTCCGATCTTTTACCCACCATCCATAGCCCTGCGGGCCATGGAGCAGGCTGCATCAAATGAATTGTAATCGAGGTGTGCTTGAGCCAGCTCGTGTAGCAAATAGGCGCGTTCCAGAGGATATTCAGCAAATCGCATGCGATTCTCCAAACGGGCTACTTTTTTCCTGTAGAATAAATAATTCGAATTAATGCCTAGCTTAAGAGTTTTTTTCTATTTCGTATAATGAACTCACATAAATATATCTGCATTGGGATCTATTATATTGGATCTTAAAACCTTCAACGAGTTCAATCTCTTCATCATCGTGCCTTTCGTTTCCTTCTTGTTATTCGTTGGAAGTCCTAAAAGGGTCAACAAACGTTGTCTACCCTGCAGGACCGTCACATTGCTGGGAATTTTGTATTCATTAATGCGGGCTAGACCCAGGTAGTTGTAGACCTCATTAGTGAATTCAAATTTCCACGGCATTACGCGGTTTGTTTTGGTTACGACGTAGTCGCCCATGACCTCTTCAATATACGTTGTCAGCTTCTAAAGAGTAAACCAACTTCCGTTATAATAAATGGCATTGAAGTCTTAAAAATTGTAAAAACTTACATTAAGCTCACCAGCTCGTATCAGCAGACGAATGGTGCGCAGGATCTTGTAAATATTTCTCCGGGTTTGGTACTGGATGCGATATAAATTTTCATCCTTTTCCTTGTTGTAGAGTGTTTTGCTAGGAAACTTTTGCTGATGCAGAGCGTACATGGGACACCGAGTGTGCAGCATTTTCTGGTGGTAAAACATTAACACGAGTTACTGATAGAGATCTGATAATATTCTCGAACAACTCGAACCGTCAGAGTACGCGCTGACTTGTAGTTGGTTTCCAACAATTTCTTCAAATGCACTGAGGACTCTTTCCAGTGTTGTGGATGGACATTGGGATCGCTTCGTAGCTTCTTCAAAAATTCCACATCCACCCACGCTCTGTTCAGATATGTCGCGTTATAAATCTTGAAATACCGATCGCGTCGGGCTTTTTCCAGTGGAGACAGATGTATTTCCTTGGATTTAGAATTAAATGAACATTACAGTTCGAAATCTAATTTCCCCAACGAATAGTAACCTCTTTCTCCATTATGCTGACCACATCGCAGGGATCCTTGAGATCCTTGGGCTGCTGATTGGCCAGGTTATTCATCATGCGTTTGATCACCCGCTGGACTGGCATTGTAGTTTCGATTGACAATACGTCGTGGAGGTTGTCACCCAGCTGGGAATGTAGCACATTTAAATATATTCAAAATGCTTAATTTATGCAGCAATTTCCCGGCTTCCAGATGTCTTCGAGGAATCCTCTGAATTCTTACCACAGTCAGACGATTGACGCCGGGCGCGGCTTTAACCGAGCTAAAACGCCTCAGGTGGCCATGCAGCTTTATATTGGTGTCCTCCAGCCGATTGGACTCGTAAAGGGCGTCGCTGACCTCCAGACCGATGTGGTTACTACTAATCGGTGGCTGTTGCTTCAGCAGCAGATCTGAAAGAATAAAGGAGCATCAGTTGGAGGAGCGATGTGCCCCACCGACACCCAATATGACCTTCTGCCTTGGAGCAATCCTTTAGAGCCTCAGGGGCTAGACCCATTGCCCGCTTCAGTTGGCTTCGGCGCATCAGAGCCCTTGCGTCGAAGGGATTAAGACCCAGGGAGTTGTTTACATAGCCGAGGGCGCTTGAGAACCTGCGCTGGCGGGAAAGATACAGCGCCCAGTCCGAGTGGATGCTGGCCTGCTGATTCGCAGACCACCCATTTATCTCCCAGGGCTTAAGCTGCGGCTTCACTGCAGCTCCCGGCGCCTGAAGACTTTCGGATACGCTTGAACGGGTGGCCATGGCTAGTTTTCAAGATATCAGGGATCGCAATCAAACAACAAAAGTAGAAACAGTAGGTAAAAAAAACAGGTTGTGTTGTGTAACGAAGTTAGTTCTTTTTAACTGACGTTAAAGTACGAGCTTGACGCACACAAACGTATTTGATCGAGGCTTTTATAAACTGCAAAAATAAGCTATTAATCTTTTAATTAACCATAATATAAACCGTCAGAAAGGAGAAGTGGAAAATAAGTGTTCACCAGATAGGAGAAAAGCTCTTTTGGGTATAAAAATAAAAGTGGTTAAAGCGCATTTCAATTGTGTACATATTAAAATTTTTTATTTCACATTTACTTATCACTTTACACTTTGCATTATGTAAATATTTATAATGTCTTCATTAATTTTTTTTAAATACCTTATTTCCTGACCATTCTGCCTGATAGTGACGATATTCTCTAAATTCTTATAAGATTTTCTTGGAATCGGAGGCAGGCATATTGGACGCACCGATAGTGATATTATAAAAGGATTAATCAGCTGCAAAACTGCATGTATATTGCTAAAATAAATAATCGCAGAAATATGCATAAGTTTTTGTTTATAAAAGGTTGCCTAATTGTTTCGATTTAAATATGCTTAATCAACATTAATAAATTAAAATGTTATAAAGTGTATTACCTTTTATAAATATCTTTCACGGAGTGAGGCAGATAGGATTGTTCATAGTTTTCAGTATACTCGACTTTGTGGTCTCCTTCGGCCACGGCATATCTCAATACATCGTCAGTGAAGATGTTGCTGACAAGAACGGCTTAAGGACTGATTATATATCCATATCCCTGAAACGTAAACTTCTGGTTATATATGTCACTTGTGAATAATCTAACGATCCAGGGATTCGGGTATTCGTCGGAATAGATCTTGCCACATTCGGGAACGCAAAGGAGCTGATTTCTTGTCGATAAGGCACTTCAATATGGCCTTCGGGATCCGAACCTCCTATGCACTTGAGGTCCATCGGGGGTTTCACGTCACCCATCGCCAATCGCCCTTGCAGTCGAAAATCCATATGTCTTGGAGGCTAGCGTTAACTTGAAAGGGTAAATAAATATTGTTAATTTTAATAATTGCTTGAAGTCCAGACATATTTATACAAACCAATCTGTGAGCGAATAAAAAGCAAGCAAAAGCCCGTCAGCAAAAAAACGCGTGTAATCATTTCGCAAAGAGCTCACTTACTGACACTAATAAGCGGTCAAATATTTATTTTGTATTTGCAGTACTTTTAATACATAGATGAGCTCATTATTTTTCAGTGATTAAGAGAGAACTTACTCAAGGGAATAAAAAGAAAACAAATGTTTTATAATTGATTCCATAGTAAATATTCTGATAACAACTAATTGTTGACATTTTGGGGGAATTCTTATCGCACAATAAAAAAAATACAAAAAAATTTAATCGTGCCAAAAAGAAGGTTTGTAGTAGTTTTTTGAAACAATAATTTTAAAACGAATTTACATGTTAACAACCTCAGCTTTCTTTTTCGCATTATACAAATTCAACGGGGCATAATATTTTCAAAACAGTTTACTTAAACATCTTCCCTGCTGAAACCAAACTCTTTGATAACATGTAAGAGTGATGAATTATTCCTTACAAATTCCAACAGCAAAGCTGGCTCAGAGCAAAGTGTATTATATACAAATGGGTGGGGGGCAGGAGCGAGCTCACAATTGATTGTTCTGTGACAAACGGACAAACATTGCTAGATCAATTTTCCTGCTAATGTTAATAGAAAATATATCCTGCAAGGGTATTATTCATCGGGCATAATAGAGATTTCTACAATCTTTAAACTCTCGCCTATGGCTTATGACTTGCCGCTCAGCGTCTTACGAGATCCATTACCGCAAACCTGGCCTCACAGCGAGCGGAGAAAAATGTTTTCCCAACTTTTGGCCCAACTTTGTGGCACTAGAGGGGCTTCCCCAGGATGGACGTTAGTGCAAAGTTGCGCAAGCCAGGCTCTTATCCAATTAAGTCATAACTCAATATGTGCTGAGAGATATGCACTTGGCCATTACTTAGGCAAAAGGCAAAATTTTGCTCTAATAACTTTTGAGTTTGCGCTTTCTTCCGTCTTCTTTGCCGGCGCTTGCCAGGAAGATAATTTTCACACCAGCGCTATGTAATTTGCCCTTCTGGGGCGAAGTTTTTTTGGCCAGAAGATTTTAGTTTATGCAGAGCAACAGCTTCCCATCTCCGCATCTGCGACCCAACGCCCATCCGCATCCACATCCCAGTCCCCGGGCTCCTGCTCCCTTTTCCCTTTTATGGCACCAGCGAGGCGCTGCCACAACTCATTTGGCATTGACCAGGATTGGACGTTGCCGCAGTCCTCCGTGACTGTGTCTACGGGCAGGGCTACTGGGCTGCATTTAGCAGTATCCAGTATCCGAGTCTAGCCGCCCAACTTGATCTCCCGGCCGAGCTCCATCCACATCCGTAGCCCACATCCATCTGCCGTTGAGAGCGCGCGCGCATAAATTATTCATTTGTAATGTGCAGCATCTCTGGCCAATAGTCCTGTACAGAGAGAAAAAACTGAACGATATACAATCTATATATCCACAAAAACTGAACATGCACGGTGAAGAATAAAGAATTTTTTTAACATATTTTAGAGTTTAGGCAAAGGACTTTACCAAATAATATTAATTATGAAGATTTTCTCTCTGTGCAGTCTCACTGCCAGGATCTGGAGTCTGGAGTCTTGGGCCAAAGTTCTGTGTGCACTTTTGGCACAGGATATGACACTGACACTCAGCCCCGGCGCTCGTCCTGCGTCAACAACTTCCTTGGCTGCTGCTGGCGTTTACTTTGGTTTGTAATTTCCTTCTGGAGCTAGGGCCGTGGCTAAAAGAAAAACAGCAAGAAACCCCAAGAAGTGCACGGGAACATGACGATTGCAGCTGGACCTCACCCCCTCTCTACGTACCGAGTCACTGTTCTCGTTCACATCCCCGTCATGGTGCTCGTCCTTTTCTGGTTTACCGCTCTCCATCGGGGGAACCTCTCCTGCTGCTGCTGCGGCAATTGCAAACTTTAAAGTTTGCTCTCCTTTTTGTGTGTGTCAAAAGTTTCATTTGTGAATTGAAAAATTATTTCTAGTTGCATACATGCAGAGTGTGTCATTTGCAGGAGGGTCGCCCAGGACCTCTGAACTCTGGCAGCGAGGCGAGCAGCTCAGCAGCCCAGCTCATTGACAAAATAGAAAGTTGTTGACTTGGTTTCCTTTCCAGTTTCCGAGCATAAGTTTTTAGCCGGCAACGCTTTTAATTACACACAACACACCCGGCCCGCTTAAATTTTAATACTAGGTCTGGCCTGATCTCCTCAAGCCGTAAACAGTGGTGAAGCCCCACACGGAGCGGCATTAATTAATTAAAAATGTAATGGAGTGAGGTCTAAGGCTCTGGCTGAAGCAGCGCGGCAGAGACGTGAAATGAATAGGTGGCTCCTGCATGCAATGCCCACACCTGGCTTAAGTTGTGTCACCAAGGCAAAAGTTAATTGCCCCAGAATAAATTCTGGAGTAACGTAATCTAATAATAAGGAATTATGCAAGTTTTAAATAACATTATTCTGAATGCAATTACGGTTTTAAATTGAAGCTAACTGGCACGTAGTTTAGCAAACTCACATTTTGAAATTGCGGACACTGCTCTAAATTTAAAATTAAGCAAATTAAATTGCGTATGTGACACAGCAAGATCGAAATGCATAATACATATTTTTAAATAATTGTAATTAGAGATAAAAATTCTTCTAATTCAAAACATATGTTATATAAATGTATATCATTTTATATAAATTTTAAATATATGTTTCTGTTTCAGAAGACACAAGTAAGAAATAAACGTAAATAATTATAAAGTTTTTTTAGGCAAATTAATCTTGAATAATCTTTATATTATTTTTGTGAACTCTGTATGATTTATTATATGATACATTTCTCAGTATTCTACGTCAGCGGGTTCTTTGTACTTGAAGTTTTTCTTTTATAAAAATAAGATAGGGCCCCTCGTATATTTTTTATTTAATCTGCTTGGTATGTATGTGTCATTCCAAATGTACTAAATTATTTTCTCTCCTATTTTGTGTCTTAAAAATAATTTTCAATTGAATTTTTAAAGTTTAATTGTTGCTCAGTCTCAGCTCTATTAAAGATATACATAGTTGTCGCTTTATTAAAGTTAACTTGTCAATATTAGCAAGGATTTTGGACATATTTTTAATTTAGGCAGTAGTTTGATTTGAAACGACTTTGTTGACCCCACTTGACCACAAATTTGTCAACAGGCATGGCAACTGCACACTCATACACACGAAATCGTGGCCAAAAGCCGCAGACACGCACGTGCCACACTAAGCCGGAAACGGAAACACGCTATGTGAGTGCCTGCCTGCGAATGTGTTTGTGCGGGGTTGTTTATTGACGTTTGCACAGTCTTTGGCAATTATTTAGTTACAGCTTGTTTATTTGTGTCGACGTATAACGGATGTAAAACTTTCCCGCTTTTGAATGTATTCACAACCAAGAAAAAATCTCTAAATTGGGCTACAAATTAGTTTGCGGCCCCAACGCCAGTGCACAGAGCGTTCCAACGGATGCACAAGCGAGGCAAACAGATAGAAAACGGATGCGTGATGACAGCTCATACAATTCTTAAACTAACATAATTAAAATATATATTTTAATTATCTGTTGCTCACCCCAGTCGTGAAACCGGATTGTGGCCAGCCCAATTAAAAGGCCAAAACGGGGCAAGCTACTTACTTCGCACTCACTTTTTTCGGATGGACAAACATTAAATTGGCAGCACTGAGAATTTTTAACCATTTACTATATTTTTCTGCAAAGAATATATATACTTTATACAAAATATAATTCAATTTGCAGTACTTAAAATCTATGTTTTATAATAAACGCCTAAAAATATTTTAACAATTTAATTGTAGATAATTTTTTCAAGTGGGCTTTTACCCATCAAATCAGAGACTCTCGCTCTTAACTCATAACCATGCCAGTGGTCGCCTGCATGTGACAGGACACTGCCTAATTAAAATGGCAAATCGTCGGCCCCAAACAAGGGCATTGGCAACACTCGTCGGGCGTTGGCAACAAAAGCAACAGCAACAGCAGCAGCAGGAGCAGCGGTACAAGCGAATTGAGATGCAAATTTATGCACCGTCTGGTCAAAAAAACAAACGAAAAAAGACCGACAAAATCCAAAACCTTTTCGAACCCCAAAAACGAACCGTCCAAATTATGCGGATCCGCACACACACGGCCTCATTTAGTAGCAGATACATTCGCACATCTGCGAGCCTTTACCAGGCATCCATAATGAATTTGGCTGCATTGCATTTTGGTCAGTTTCGAAATAAATTTAAATTTGATTAACGATTTGTTGGCCAACTTTGGGCTGCGCACTTGTCGCCCCAGACGAAAATTGATTGGTTGGCTAGATTCCCCAACAACTTTTTGGAGGCAAAACTTTATGCGGTAATTAATTTTCATATGCTGTAGCGGGTCAATACTGCAGTTGGGTAGCCATTAAATGGCTAGTAGTGAAGTTGGAGTTTAAAGCTAGTAGTTCTTATATATACTACCATTAACTTTCTTCTTGTTAAACAAAGCAACACATTTTGTGTAGCGTGAATTATTGGTTTGGGAGTGAGCCAGGATTATCTCCATGTCTCTGTACTACTATGTAGTGTGTGGTCCCTGTGTGTGGTCCCTGAAAAGCCCAGCAGCCATTGACAGGCCCTGCGAGAACATCCCACTCAGAGGAGCTTGTATGCCCACTGGCCGAAGGACCATTGAAGTCCTGTCGGCGGTCTGGCGGCGATGGCCGTGTACTAGTCGAGGGTCCTGCATGATGGCGCGTCTCTCCTTCCTGTTTATGGTTGACCGACACTTGTCATACTCCGTGGCATGTAAAAATGGATGGCCCTGGATGGCTCCACTTCGACTCGCTGGAGCATTGCATTTTTAAAGAGAGCTCGACGGCTGCCGGTCTCCTGTCGCCAGGCGGTACATAAATTCGGCTGCAAAGTGTCATGTCCCGCACATAGATCAGTGTCCTCTGTCCGCCCGTCCGGCATGTGGGTTCAAGATACCAATGCGGTGGACTAGGCTCCGGCTCCTAAAAGAGTCATTTTGCGGTTTGGCAATTAAGTCAATGTTAACGATGCCGACACCGAGACTCCCACGCAGACGTATACAAGGACACAGCCAGGCACAGATTCAGGTCCAGATAGAATCGTACAAGCAGATACAGATACAGATACAAACAGTCGGACGAGACACATTCGTTTTGGTGGGGAAAAATACATACGTAGGCAGCAATAATTAATTAGATACACAATAAATTACTCATACGCCAGCGGCAGTCCGCAAGTAAAAAAGAGAAGCAAAACGAATCTATTCTTTTTTTTTGCCAAAGGCTGGCAATGATGGAGCATGTGGGAGCCGCAGGACTTGGCAACAATTTATGTTGAATTTTCAACCTCTGGGTATTCGTTAGCATCCCAGGTTATTCATTGCAGACACTCACACGAGTAATCAAGCCAGGTAAGGGATCTGAAACGAGATTGGTCTTCCTCAGCTATGCTGCAAATAAAAAAGTCTGAAGATATAATTTAAATTTAAAAAGAGGATTATTTTCAGGTAAAATATTAGTTATTTCATTAGAAATAGATGAACAAATAACGACTCTTCTCACATCACATATTAATTGTATTAATTGTATTAATATTAGTTAGAAACAAAGCATCCTTATTTTCCTCAGTGCATTAAGGAGACATGCTAGTGGAAAAACAACTAGGAAGGAGCTCAGAAATCACGAAACAAAGTAAAGCCGGCGGAGACTGGAATAAAAACGGCACAGATTGCATGAGACGAGAAAATACGACAACAGAGAGCCCGGGCAAAGGCAACAAGAACTATAATTTCCTAAAGGACTTAATTATTTTATAATAAGCACATGGCGCCGGGGTGATGCGGTGGCGAGGGGCATACTTTCGACTGAAGAGGGCAAGGCGGAAAGGACAAAAGGATGCCGCGCAAATGCAGCGCAAAAGTTGCAAAAGTTTTTCTCCACTCGACAATCGGTCAAAGCACTGGAACGAGGTGGAATCGCCAGAGGGGCGAGGTAAAATCCCGGGCATAAATAGGGAAAATATTACAAATTCTTATTTTCTTTCTTCGAGCTGCGCTAGAAACCTTTAAGCTTTGGTTTTCTCTTTTTATTATAAATATGAATTTATGGTTGGACGAATCTGAGCAATTAATATTGATTTGCAAGAGTTGTTGCGGCTCTTTGGCCAGCAGTCGGTTACGGTTTTTAGCCAGGTTCAAGACGTGGCCAAGCAAGCGTAAATCAAAAGAATAAATAAGTACTGAAACAGAGAAACAAAAACGAAAAACCCGGAGAAATAGAGAATTGACTGGGCTCCCTCTGGCATAATCTCGCATTTAAATACTTTCCTCGCCCCTATTAGCTGCAGATTAAAGTTAACTTTGTCTTATTTAATTAGCACTTGAGTCGAATCTCGATTAAAGCCTCATTTGCATAAACTTCAATCTCCCGTCGCTGAGGCGACGAAATTTCCATTCCAGGGCACTTGCCATAACATTAAGCCTGCATAAATTCGCATTACGCATACGCCCAGTGTGCCAGCGCCCAGAGTGCCAGTGCCCAGTGCCAGCGCCTGCGGCAAACACGGACAAACATTTAAACACTTCAAAAACAATATAAATTCATTCAGAGCACGGCTGGCCATATCCCCACTATAACCATAAGCAATAAAACACACAGACCGCCACGCAGACATCGGATAGGCCAGGCCAACAACAATGCCGCCGACAATGCCAACAACAATGCATAAATAAAGACCAATGCCAAACAATTGATACCTCGGCTAAGGGAACAGACAGAGAGAGCGAGCGACCGGCCATTGAACAATTTGTACGAATTTATATGTAACCAAAAGAGCAGGGAGGTAGACAGCGCACAACTAAACATTGAAACAAACATGTCCAAATGTCCTGGGAGTGAGCCAGGATAGCCCCTGGACAGTGCAGACACCTAAAATGAGCCAGCAGTTTGGCCTAAAAATAGCTTAATTTTAATTAAATTATCAAAATACTTTGCTAATATCTCCATTTATTATTTTGATTTTAAATAAGTACTATTTTAATGAGGACTCAGCAAATATACATATATTTTTAAAATCATACCAACAAATTGGAGCAATACTCTTCCCCAAAAAAGAACCTTATTGTCAGCACTGCTCTGGTATTAGTCCCAGCTATATCTCCAGTTTTCGTTCCTGTTCCTTTCCACAGCCAAAACCCCAGCAAATTCATTTGCATTGCAAAACAAACACGAGAACAGACCGAACGTTGACGACATTGGGGCTTCTATATAGCAGTTGGTCGGGAGTCCGGCTAAATGAGCTTAATCATGTTGTAAATTTGCATAATTTGACATGTGTGTGTGTGTGAGTAGGACTCAGGAAGGACATCAACGGCCCAGGGAATATAGCCAAATATATTATGCACCTTCCTCGAAATAGCTCCAAATTCTTGCCGACACACAAATAGTTATTTCATAATAATAAAAAATAGCCTAGAAATTACGTTATTTGTCTAAGCTTAAATTTGAATTTAATTTAGGTTGCTTTGGGGGGATTGTATACTTGTGTTTTGATATATTACGGCTTATCTATTAAATTGTATTGTAGCTAATAATAAAATAAATATATCAGCGGAATTATATTTAAGTAAGAGAGCAATTCGGGTACCATTGCCATTTTACTAATTAAAATGATATTAGTTTTTCATATCACACTTTGACGATAAATACACAAAAATCCCCCACAAAAACTAACTAAACTAACTAATTCAATCAAAGTTTAATCCATTAATACCTCAATCGTCTTACTATTCAAATTAAATTCAAAATTAATCTTTAGTTTTGTGTCAGGAAATAATCCGAAAATCATAACGCTTGCATACGCTTAAATGGAAATTTAATTGCGGTAATTAGCAATGCTTGTAGCAGCCGAATGTCACTTCTTCTAAACAAGAGGGTTTAAGCGAGTTGGATTTGCAACTTTTCCGCATTCGTGCGGAATGCCGTCGTGCCATCTCATTGCACAATCCCATTCTAAACTGTCATATAAATGTGATTATATAAACCCCTTCCCCGAGATCCCACCGCAGTCCGTGTCTGTTCCACTTTGTGACAGCTTAATTGAAGGTTATGCGTGACCACAGTCCGGGGCCAGGACAAGTGTGACCACTACTAAAGAGCTTTGTGCAGGAATCGGATCACGCATCCAATTGCATTAAATTGTGATTACACAATTGTTCAGGTTATTAAAAATAATTTCTTATTTAACGAATAGGGAGGAACATAATTAACTTGAAGTAAAAAGTTTTTTAGATTTGCCTTCTCAATTATTTTCTTCCTTTGTTCTTTACAAGTTCGATCTTAAACTCGTCAAAAAACCTTAAAGTTGTTGCTACAATTTGAGCAGATTTCCTTTACGCTAACTGAATTGTCCTCCGCGACACTAACAGCTTCTCGCCCCTTAAAAGCTTGTCAGTTAATAGAAAACAAGTGACACCGCCTCCAGCCAGCTTCATAATTAAGTCCAAATGAACAGGGAGCCCAATGCAAGCTGCTCGGCCTGACCCCAGCCAAGGAGGCTACTGGCCCAGGACCAGAAGCAGGACCAGAACCAGTTGAGTACATGCAAGTGTTTGCAGTTTAATGGAATTTTTAATTTCGGCCCCGCGACGAAGCTTCTGAGCTGGGAATAGCTGACATTATTACAAATTTTTTACTATTATTAAAAATGCAGAAAACATTAAAAGCGACACAAAATTTGTAGCCAAAAGTCATGGAACAGGGGCAGGGTTTGGGGCAGGATGATTACTTAAGTGGACATGGCTCGCAACCTCCTTCGAAGGTCCGGCAGCCAGTGGACAAGAAGTTCCAGCAGAAAAACCACGCCACTGGCCATTATGGCGAGGACCAGGGTAAAGAGTGCCGGGGCAAAGTGCTCCAGATCCACCTCTGCCTTGGAGCCCTTATACATACTGCAGTCCGGCTTTCGTACTATCCACTTCTTGTCGTTATATTGCTTAAGTCCAGTGGCTTTAAGATGGAGCAGCGCATGGGCCAGGTGCTCCCTCCACGGCGAGCCCTTGGGCATCACTGATCCCGTGTCGTAGGGGGGATTGAACCTAATCTCCTGAAGATCACAAAACTTTCCCTCGTCCATCTGCATGTCCATCAGCAACCTGTATATGCGATCGATGGCCGTGTGAAAGGCAAAGCGTCCTTGGATAATTCTATCAGCACCCTGCTGAAGCGTCAGGATATTGTCGCCGGGTCCGCAGATTTTTTCCGCATAAACCTTTTTCACAAGCTGATTACTGGTATTCGTGAAGAAGGCAAAGTTGTAGGATATATTCTCAATACCGATGACCAAATTGCTATCGTAAAGATCCTGCAGACTGACTATACTCCTTGGGCTCTCCGAGAGCAAAGAGGACACTATAAAGGCTCCGTAGAACTGCATCAGCATAAAGCCGAATATGCCGCAAAAGCTGATCAGTATTCGAGTGGAAAATAGCCGAAAAATCTCCGGGGTGGGTCCCTGTTGAAGGTACGTCTCAAGCATGCTGAACCAGACAAAGGACAGGCGGCTCTCCACCTGGGACCGCTGCATCCGCCTCTCCTGTCGCACGTGCATCAGTAGAAGCATAGTGCTACCCGTGATCAGGAAAACGACACACCACCACACCTGGTTGCTTAGGGGCTCGAAGAAAATATTTCGGATGTGGCTGTGCCGCGGATGCCGGAAGATGAAGTGGACGCTGCGGGTGGAAAATCAGTCAGCGATTCGACTCCAGTGGGATTAGCTTACTCCTGCGTGTGCAGCACAGCCGAGTACTGGATGTAGGGCTGCCTGTCCGTCACAAAGCGCATGGGACACACGGCGAAGTCTGCGGCGCCACTCGTCACCTGACCCATCACTCCGCTCCAGCTTCCGTTCTCCAACAGCTCGCCCCACCTGTCCGTGAAACTGATGGCAATGCTGCACAGCAAAAAAGTGTGTAAATTTAAATGTACTTAAAATATAGTGAGTTAAGTCAGGTTAAGGATGAAAGGACTTTTAAATTCCTTTGTTATATATAAAAATTTTTTAATATTCAGTTTTATAAACTGGATGGGTAATTTTTTAAAATTTTTGCTGTGCAAAAACACGCTCATTTGCGGTTACCTTGCCGCTTTTTTTACACACCCACCTGAGATTGTACATAGCCTGGATGAGCCTGAACAACTGATAGGTCTTCCGCTGCATGGGATCCCGATCCTGGAGGTGAAATTCGTCCGCCAGGTAGGCCATGTCATCGAGTCCGGGAGGCTTTTCTGTCAACTGGAGCAGAATGGGTGGGTTGGTGAGTGAAAGTTGAGAGGTTCCCTTTCATGTTTACTCACCCCAGTGCTGCCCCGCAAGGTTACTTGGCCGAAGTTTCGCCGACGAATCACCCAGGTGTTTCTATAATTATCCAAGAGCTGGTAACGTCCCGAAACAGACCACTGGCCCTTTTTTCCAATTATCAGAGGCGTCGCGGCTTGGGAGCTGATGCGGTAAACATCGTAAAGCAGCCAGGAAGTGCTGCCAATGAAATTTGCATTTCAATTTTTGAAAATATTCCATGATATTGTATATATGACTCACTTATCCTGACGCCGCAGGACCACCGTGATGTCCGCATCAATTCCCATCCTGTAGCCACTGAAGTGCTCCTCAATCAGCCGCTCGTCTGGCTGGGATTCGGTGCTGGAGCCGAGAATAAACCACGCCAGCGAATTGTTAAAGTACCCCGCCTCGGAGGCTGCCTGAAAAACCCGTCGCCTCACAAGGATGTGTCTGAAATTCAGCACCAGGACCGCTGTGCGCGGCGACCCGTAAAACATGAGATCCTCGAAATTCTGGGGCATTCCTGGCCGGTAAAATTGCACGCGATAGTTGGACAACAATTTCTGGTGGCATTCAACTTGCCAGTCACCATCGCCGCCATCGTCATCACCGCTGCGGACGACCAGGACCTGGCTCAAGTGCTGCGAGCGCAAAAAGTCCTCGAAGGCGGCCAGCTCAAGGAAATTGGTATTTATGCTTTCAATTTGCGGCACGCATAAAAATGCTGTTAAAATTATAAAAAGCCAAGGAATAACTTTCACTTGCAACTTAATCATTTTATATGGCCACTTTCGCACCGACTTCTTGCGCTTGAGCTTGTGTTTGCTTTGTGTGGGGCTCCTGGCGTTTTTATAGGGTTCCATTCTTCCCTCGGCATGTGCATAATTTATGCACATTTATCATATCGGTGTATCCTGGACTCACGCAAATTGTGCGCTTGACAAGAAAATTATCGTCAGGATGCATAAATATGTGGTTACGTTGAAGGGAATGTCACTATTGTGCAGCTGTGACTCCAATTAAATGTAAATTATTTTCAGGAAACGCACTATGTGCAGGAAACGATACTGAAAGGGTATTGCGTGTAGTATGAAATGCATTATCGAACTTATTTATTGGTATTTAATTAAATCGTAGTAATTTGATACTGTATATAACAGCTTTATATATTATTTTAACAATGGAGTTTGACTTTTTCTTGTCCGCAAGCTCCTCTCCACATCGATCAAAAACGTCTCAACGCCGCATCGTCTACGTTCGACTGCTCCGGAATACCTTGGATAAAGTAAGCTATCCTTTTGCTGGCATACACCAGAAATCCAATAACTAGACGCAACATTAAGCAGGACAAAGCTGGTGGCATTAGCGTGACATTATCCGACTGCAGCCAAGAAGCTGCGAGAAACGGCAGGAACGCGTGTTAGTATCCACGAAAACGGAGCCAAGGTCCTTGGCGTATGTCCCCTGTGAGTGTGAGAGCGCCCCGGAAAATGTTGCGAAACTCGAAAGCAAATCCTGCAGCTTGCAACTTAATTTCATGGCACGCGGCATGCAACTCGCTGGCAACTTCATTCGGGCAATTTGCCCCACGACAGCTTGCCACGTGCCAGTGGAGGGGGCGATGGAGAAGGCTGGAGATGATGGGATGGCCGAATCGGTGGCCAGATACAGTACTGCAAGGACTTTAAGACTGTTCCGAAATTAAAAGGAATTACATTCAATTTGTTGACTTTTTTGCGGACGCGAAATGCGGATGCGGATGCAGCTTCCCCTTTTGTTTTCTCATCTCCTTTGGGCCCTGCTTAGCTGACTTTCGCCGGTAATGACACAAAACATTTTGTGCAAGGCCACATGCAAATGAGCAGCAGGAAACTGAAACAGCGGCGACAGGAACAAGGCCATTCAAATGTATTCATTGTGAGCAGGGGAAATTCCCTGGCATTTTATCGCAAGATTTTCCATCGAAAACGCGAGTTGCCTGCAAAAAGATTCTTGAAAGCTAGCATCGCACATGCGGGGAATCACCGAGAAGGTGCTAAAATAAAAGTGCGCATACGCCGTGTTGGCATTAAAAAAAAAAAAAAGAAAAGGTCACTTATGCCCAGTTGCAGAGCTTTAAAAATGTTTTTTTTTAATTAATTTGTGTCCTTAGGTTTATCTTTTTGCATTACAAGCCATAATTTGCTCTGAGCTTTGCTCGATAAGTCAGTATACCGCTCGACAATTGCAGCCCTAGTTTTTTATTTTGTTTTTTTAATTTTTTGTTTATTAAGCTATGAAAGAAAAGCACTGCTGTTTAAATTCTAAGCATGTACTCTGGACTCTTTCCCTAATTGTATGCCTCAGTCCCGGGGTTTGCATTGTGAAGGAGCAGCTGAATATAAGGAATGAAACATTTTAATTAATTTTACTGCCAAAACAGAGGATATTATTATTGTTATTAAATAAGATTCTCGTCAAAAAATTACAATTTTTTCGCTCTACGCTTTATTTTCTTGATAATTATTTTTACGTTTCAACTGCGGGGGATTTTAATTGTAGGTAAGTACGCTGGCAACCGACAAAACTTGTCCAAGGGCCAAATAAAGGCAGGCAACAAAGAGGAAGCGGAAAATTCCCTGGAGCCATGGAACGAGTCTCGGAATAAATCCCTCGAAATGACGACAACAATATGCGACTTTTACTTTTCAGCCCAGACACGGCAGTAATATTGAATTTAATTTTTTGCTTAATTATACGAATTCTTCAACTTTTATGTTGTGTATAAAAATATTACTTTTTTTTAAACTTTTTAAATGTAAATGAGAGTTATGAGAATTCTTTGAATAAGTAAAACATATAATTTCCAAATTTGCTTCCTTAAAGTTAAAGATAAAATTATTTCATTAACTGTAATACCTCCAAAGCCTACAATTCCTACTCCACTTATTGCCAGCTGAAAGTTTGGTCCATTGCTAGTTTCCACACTTCATAGACGCCTAATGCTTGCGCGAATCTTTATTTGCCAACGGCAGTGGGGCGAGAATTCCCCGTGCAGCTGGGACTGGGCCGCATAAAGTCAACTCATTATGAAATTACTGCTAAAAACTAAGCTTCCCGAAAGGAAAAGAAAAGCGACGACGGGAATGACTGGCAGTGGAGGAAGCCGGAGAGGAAAACAAATTAAATTTAATCGATTTGTGAAAGGCTGCCAGACAACAACAATGGCAGCCACTGCAGGCGAGAGGAGTGGCGACTCCGGACGGGTTGCATGGTAAATTAAGTGAGGGTGTGTCCGCACTGCAGACTCCAGACTCCGGGACTATAGACTCCGGACAAGGCCCAGAGCTGGAGCTCTTTGGCCACTTGTCGTCTCTAAGCGCATTCTAAACAAATTAAAATTCAATTAAAAAGATGAAATGCCATTTCAGGGCTTAAAATACACGCAGGAATTGGTCTGTCTGCCAACAGGCATTGCGATGCAAAATTTGCTGGCTGAGTGAATTGGCCGAGTTTCTCTACTAACGCTCCGCAAAGGAAACTCGTCACATTCAATTCATTTAGCGACAACACGTTATCGCAGTCGACCATCATTACTGTCGCTTACAGCCCCCAAGCGGAATCCATGGTAACACAAAGAAAAAAAAATTTCAGAGAAAAACAAGTTAAGTTAAGATCCGGTGTTAACGCTCTCAGTTCTTGTAATGTTGCAGTCTGAGCTAAGCTAAATATTATTATATTTTTTCTTTCTCTAAATTCCATTATTACATGATTTAAGCCTATTCAATTTGTATTTACTCGACCTTCATTCTCTGTGTAATAGAATATCTGCTGCAATCGAGGCTGGTGTGGAGAATCATTAACGACTCGCTCGTCACTCGAGTGGGACTTGAGCATCATTTCCAATTACGGAGCCTCAATGCAGACGGCTTAGCGTCTGTCTTCGGCGAAGGCAAAGAATTTCCGCTGATGATTTTTGGTTGTGCCAGCATCTGGCCTCTGCCGGTCACGGTCATCCTTGTGGCAGCTCTCATTATGGCCACTGCCGTGCCCTTTGGCGGTTTTAGCCGCCAACTTCCATTTGGCCGCCTGTCCTTTGTTGGCTGCATTAAAATCGGCGTCCTCTCAGTTCGCGCCATTACAGATTCTCCTTGTCCGCTGGCCTTCTGGGGATGTCCTTTTTGTGCGTCCTAGGACTGTTCGATTTGGCTTAATGGCCGGCAGCATGTTGTCACTGCTGCTGCCGTAATGAATTGGCAGTCAGAGCAGTAGTGGGCCTTCTGCTCTAATCATTTGGCTAAAAAATCACGCAATTGTTCGAAGAGTTTAAGCCGATTAACGTATGATTTTTTTCCTTATTTTATTATGCTCTTTAAAAATATTAAATATATTTTCGCGAAACACAATCTTCTTTTTGCACTGTAATTGTTCGAAGCCAATTCCCTTCCAATTTGATTGGCAATCAAGCTGAGGAATACGCCGCTCAATGGTCCTCTTGAGGCATCGATCTGGAAATCATCTTTGCTCCAATTAAAGCCAGGTCGCCGGGTCACTTGACGCAATTAAAGGGCTTGACAATCGCCGCAAGTAAGGAGGTCCTGCCGCCCGCCCCAGCCAAACCCGGCAATAAAGGAGCTTAATTTAAAATTTAAACCCTTTTTGCTGGAGGCAGCGACCGCAACGTTTCCTGTCCCAGTCCCGAGTCCCCGGTCCCTGGTCCCTGGTCCCCAGTCCCGCATTGCTGGATTTCTGGGTGCAGTGATGAAAAAAATATATTTTTTGTGCCCTTCCGGCGGCGGACGTCGAGCGGAGGAGATCAAGGAGCAAAAGCAGCAGCCGGAGCAGGCAGGACGACAGCAGGGCAAATAATTTTTACAAATTATACGCTCACATGCCAACTGCGAAAGGAAAGACAAACAGAAGTCGGGGAGGCGAAAAGAGAATTATATAGAATGCGAGTGGGGGGGGGGGGGGAGAAATCGGACGATATCCTCTGAGGAAAGGCAATAACAAGTCGGGCCGATGATTGGGTCCGCTGCCGGCCACCGACTCGATTGACTGCACCAATAATAACTTCAAACAATGGCTGGCCAAGTAGTTACCCCATTCCTTGCCGATTTCCCACTTTTTTCTCGGCTTTTCCACGGTCGACCATGTTTGTTTAATTTTTGCCACCGCCGCTGCGTCTTGATTCGCTTTATTTCTACACTCTCTTCTTGGGTCATATGATTTAGTCAGGCATTTAGTAGAATTGATAAAGGAAAGGCATAAGTTCCGATAGTTGCCACAAAAAATATATATTTAATATTTAACCATGATCAATTATCTAGTCTTTACAAATTTATAAACAAGAGTATTTAAATCTTCGGTTCTTCAAGTTAACCATTTATTTTTCTGCCTCCTTGCCACCATGGATGGCCGATGCCGTCGATGCCTGCGTTGCAATTGTTCCAATCGGCCGCCAACTGCTCGTTTCCGCTTTTGTTTTTCACCCGGGCTTTTCTTCTACTTGGGCAGCAAACAGGCTTCAAATTGAACGGAAGCTGGCCACGAGTTATGCCCCGCTAGTTGGCCCCATCGTACCAATCCCCGGCAAGGCCCACTTCCTCTTGCCACCCAACAACCGCCCACTGCCCACCACCCACCGCTCATCTCCTGTCCAAGGCCGAGTCGGAGGCATTGTTCCATGTCGTGACTCCTTCGGCTATCCCAGCATCTTTTGTTGTTTTCCATGGGGAGTGGTACGTGGGTGGTGGCTGAGCTCCGGTGCCGCCCTTTTGTCGCTGCGCTTCCGCTAACCTTTTTTTCTCAATTTTTTTTTTTTTTTTTGTATTCTACTCTTTTTTTCCGGCCCAATTTTCCTGCTGCGCTGCTCCTTTGGTTTGATTTGCGCCGATTTCTTTTCATCGAAGTGTCCTTTAAAGCCGTGCTCTGCCTTTTCCATCAATTTGATTTTGTTAGTTTCCATTTCATTGAATTCTCACATATCCGCATCCGCATTCGCATCCAGCTAGTTGGCAAAATTGTGCCATTAGTTGTCGTTGTCCTTGCTTTCCCTTTTCTTGTTATAATTCTACACGTTAAATAAATATGAATTTTAATAAACCAAACGTAGAAAGCAAGAATTGTGAGCTTTAAATTAATTCTAAAACATTTTAAAAAACGCTTACACAGAATGAAGTTCCGAATTCATAATGTTTTAATTATATTATATATTTTGTTCAGTGTATTCTATTCTATTGCTCCGCAGCCTTTTTTGTTGCTGCATTGTCTGCCGCGTTGTCGTGTTATCCTGCTGGCAACAACAAAAGGGTTTCGGCCATAAAATAACCAATTTGCATAGTTTAGTTAGTTGGACGCTTCCGCCTGTGACACTTTTCCAGCGACGTAGCACTGGAGCCGGGGGCGTGGCACGTAACCCGGGGGAGGATCGGCCTATCCCCGGCCATCCTTTTGCCGGCCCGGCCATAATTGATGATTGTTGGTAACGAACAACAACAGGAAGCGCCAAAGCACTGACGAATTTTAAATTGGCTCTTTTTTCGTGTATGGATTCCGAATGGAAGTTAATGGCAAAGTTGGCGATAAAAATTGATTGCATATTTCTGGGCAAGAGTGTTCAGTCAGCATGAGCATTTTGGATTTTAACCCGCTTAAATTAAGTACTTGATTAAGTTAACTAAAGGTTCAAAATCAATTTGAACTTAATTATATATTTATTAGTGTTTTAAAATTTCCTGTAATTATACAGTCAGGCCTTTAAATAAATGGAAGAGTTGGCAAAGTTATGCAACCTGAAAATGGTGTATAATGTATAAAAATTATCCATTTATTGCAATATGTAGAAAAAATTAAAAGTAGTTTTTGTTTAACAAAAGAGGGGGTTATAATAAACGGAATTTCTTTTCCTTTTCGCTTTACAGAGACAACACTGCCCTCCAAAAAAATACATTCAAAGTGCTCTCTTATTCAAATCAATTTCATTTTAATGCACTTAATTTGTGAGCTCGGTTTAGTGAGTGCCGTACAAAAAACTGATACTTTATCATAATTTTTTCGCCAAATGAATTTTGATGAGTTCCCTCATATCAATAAATAATTTAATCATTTAATTATTTTCTGATTAATTGTAGTATACCCAGGCGGGTAAGCGAATTTCAATGTTTAACTATAATTGAATGATGCAGCAGGAATGCCGCTGTTTTTCATTGCAGTTTTCTGGTAAAGTAACCTCCCAGGCAATTCTTGAATTCATTCGCAATGGAAAACACTTGAAAACTGTTTGGGCGTGACCTGCGGCAGCTGCCAAAGCTGCCCGCCTGCAGACCATTCAATTTCCCACGCCGCCCCCTGAGGTCGCCGCCTGCCAACAATTTTCATAATCATTTAACGGTTTCGCGGCTGGAAAACGGGGGGCACTTGCCGGGGGGCTTCAGGGCCACTCTCGATGGCCATTAAGTTTATCGAAGAACGTTCGAAGAGGGTGCACTTGAAGGAGCCTGCTGGCCGCGGCCCCTACTCACACTTGCCAATAAAATTGAAGGAAAATCGGCATTTAAGAATCTATTTTTTTCAACATAAAGGTTTTCTGTATACAAAATTCTCACCTGATTTCTGCATAGAAATTAAATTATTTCAACAGCTGTAAATATAAAACAAAATCTATTTGAAACGAATAACTTCTTAAAGAAGCTAGAGAAGGGCCTTGAGATAATAAATTTCCTTAAGTTTGAAGTTTTTTTTCAAGTGTATATTACTTCAACTGTACCGCTGCCACCTTTGCCCTTTTTTTTGGAACTCACAAACCGCACACTCGACTCAACAAGGTGGCAACTTCCACCTGCTCCTGGCCTAATGCCGCTTGGAGCCGGGGCTACTTGGCCACTTGGGATTCAGTCGACCAGGAAACGCGGAAATGGCACAGAGCACGAAGAAGGAAGACCGAAGAACGGAGCACCATGCAGCATCATCGCCGTCTTGGCCCGGCCAGAAGTTTGAAGAAGTTTAAGGCACTCGAGACACTTTGGCAACTTTCTGGCCGGGTGCAAAGCGGGCGGCCCCGAGGGTTTATCAAACTAACGACCTTTGTTGATGAGTGGCCGCCGCCGTCTCTCGAAGAGTCCCATTGATTTTCCAGAAGAACAGGTCGCTGACAGGCGACGGGAAAATGCATCTGCATAATTGGCAATGAGTTATGCGGAATCAATGGATCGCCCTGTGGTCTGACACATAAGACACCTTGGCGCTAAGCCGTGCAAATAAATGGAATGAAACTGCACTTAGTGTCAGCAGGTTTGACAGCTCCCGAAGGTCGCGGAGTGGGTAAAGCTGTTTAAAACGCTTAAACTGCTTTTTCCCGCCGCGTTACACACCAAAATCAGCAGCTACCTCCCATCTCTCTCAGTCTCTCGGTCGCTCGTGCTCTCAGCTTTCCCGCTCTCTCTCTCTCTCTCTTTTGCTTTTTATAACAAATTGGATTTGGGAAAAATCGCTCACCTTTCATTTCACCTGGATTAATGGCGTCGAGGCAAGCGATGAGTTTCAGCGCACAGAATGCCAGAGCTGCGACGGCTAAGTGCTGGGTTTGAGCTTGTTACACAAGCCAAAAATATCAAGTTGAAAGTACTCTAGAAGTTTTAAGAAATATCTCATATTTGTATTGTTTTAAAACACATTTCTCGCAGTGCTTTGGAGTTTACCGGGGCAGGGGGGTTAAAAAAATTCACTTCGTTACCTTTTTTGTTAGCCGAATGGACTCGCTGGGATTTTGTACGCTGATTGGGCGAACTGTCAGCTTGGACACCTGTAATACGATGAATAAATTAAGTGGTTAAGTTAAAGTAATTGAAAAGCGATTAAGTTGGATACACTCATTCCGTGTTGATGGTTGCCACGCGAGATTGGATTCCTCTGTCTGAGCTGCAGGTATTTTTAGAGCCCCAAAGTGCAGACTGCCTTCGGGGGCAGAGACACAAACAGCACTAAGCTCTTGTCTAACTTTAGACAGTTGAGTGGAGCCAGACAAGCTCCCACTCGGGCATACAAAAGACGTTGGCGAATGCTCATAATAGAACGCTTCCTTCCCAGAATTCAATAATATAATTGCTGCCATTTTAGTGGGCTGCATTATAGACCAACATTTTTCTCACATCTCTCGTACACATCTGATTACTCCCAGTACAATGGCCAATATTCTCGCTGAATATCTTCCGCATTTGGTATATCAGTGCAGGCCATGCTAATGATCTACATATATATATATATATATATAAACCAGACCCACAGCTCGTCATTGTTGTCGGTATTATTTGCATATTCTGCGCAAAATTTACTCATCTTCGCTCAGACAATCCCATTGCAAGTGAGTGTCTCGTCTAGAACATGGATAAAGGACAGGAAAACTGGGAGAAAAAAGGGATTTTACTGAAAAGGAGCTTCATTTATAAATATAAACCATAAACAAGTATTCAAAACCTTTCTTCGGTAGTTAAACCTAACTATTTTCACCGCTGAAGAAAATAAATAATATTCTCACTTGCTCATTTTTTTCCCCAGTGAAAAAAATCACAAAAGAGAGAAAAATATGCCAACAAATTTGCGGCCTATTTTGGGGGGCGGCACTTGCCATATCACACTCCCTTTCCCAGAGTTTCCTCTGAGTTTTCATTTCAAAAGGAGGCAACAATAAACTTTGGTTAACTCTTTATACCTTTTTTCTTTTCTTTTTGGCAGCCCCAAGTGAAGTGAAATAGAAAAACGCATAAATAAGCAACACAAAAACCGAAATTTGCCAATAAAGCGGGAGAAAAAGTTTTTCGTAAGGGCAGACACCGAAATCGCTTGAGTTGCCATTTAATTTTTACATATTTCTGCTCAATTGTTGCATAATCAAGGCATTAAAAGAAACGCTTACACCAATTTGTGCCTCCCTCAATCGTCTTCCCACTGCCCACTTTCCTCACGAATGCCTCCCCGAATTGGCAACATCAAAGTCTGGCATAAATATTACCCTTCGCCCCTGTTTTGTTTGTGTATTCAGTTTTGCGTTACAGGTGATTGCATTTGCCTTTCCGTTTGTTTTCTTCTCTGTTTGTTTAGGTAACAATATATTGGCTTGTAGCGGCCAAGAAGGGAGAAAAGTTAGTGGCTTACTTGGGAGTTGTGGATGGGGAAGGGAAAGTCAGTGCGTCGTTTTCAGCGGACGGGGTTACGCGGATTTAGATGACAAATATTTGTCGAAAATATGAAAATTTAATGGTTTACGTGATGAATTTAATAAGAAGTTGTAGGACCAAAGCAGTTCGATTTTACAATGGAATATTAAAGCCTAGATATAGTTGGTAGAATATTTAAAAACAAAATGTTTTTCCTTTTAATTTTTAATTTCACATTTTTTAGCATTCTTACACTTTTATAAATTTACTTAAAATAATTAATCTCTATTTTGCCTGAGTTCTGTATTTAAGTTCTTAGCCAGGTAGCAGCAATGTTAAAGCAACCCATACATCACCCTGGCTTACTCCATATTCCGTGCAGATTGTTTGGCCCAGAGAAGCAATCGAAATTAAACCCACAACGTAAAGTAAATAAATTTAACAAAATGGAATGCTGAAATTATTTCCCCAGGTCGTTCAGGCACTCACACCAAGACTTACACACCCACTCACACACATTAGGAACTACCACCCTCTCACAAAACGATAAATTGCTAGTGCAATGTTAGCAATTGCTGTTAGCCATTACGTATCCGCCGCGTTGCACCAAAAACAAGTACGAGCAGCAGCAGCATCGGAAAAAGTACACTTGATTGATGAAAAACCTTTGCGAAATGTCAATCCAACATAATTGAGTCATGTGCTGCCGCTGCCTCTTGCTTTCCAAAAAAAAAACAGAAACTGAAGTCCAACGGCAAAGGGAAAATGTGAAAAGTGGCAGCTTCAAATAAAAAGTGGCAGACTGAACTGCAGGATCGGGTATATGGTATAGTATCAATCCACTCCGAGTATTCACTGTACCAGCCGCCCTGGCCCTGGCCAAAAGCATCATTACCAGCTCCATACGTCGCGACCACCGCAGCTTAAAGTCACTCAGGTGCGGTGGCCAAGGCGAAATGCACATTACCCATTGCACATCGCACATGGCAGGGCCAGCAACAAATGTGCCACCAGCGATGCGTCAGTGACTCACGGTCATATCTTGAGCTGGGTTCCAGATGCAACACGAACTTAATACATCCGAGTTGCCTTTACTATTAAATTTCCTATTAACTAGAAAGTGGAAGAAACCAAACAGAGTCTTTAACTAAGAATTTTCTTTAAGAGATAACTCTTTCAATACCTTTTGGGTATTCCACATAGTTCTGAGTATATTTTCCATTCCAAAATCGTGCAGAGTCACGCTGGCATAACCAAGCTGTAATGGCAAGAAAATTAATGCCGGGAAGTAAATGCTGCTGACTACGGTCCCTCGTCGGCGAACAGGACGATATAGTTGACGATGATGATGGCAGGGCGATGGAACCAATGAAGGAAATCCAGGTGAGCCCTGCCCCATCGAAGCACCTGCAATAGACCGCAGAACAAGTGGCAGCCAAAGTCGTTTCGAGTAAGTGTGACAAAATATAAATCTTTCCCCTACAGGGTGAGTGGGTTTGTGTGTACTGGGATATATATGTATAAATATATGGCAGAGTAACCCGAACACATAAGCTGCAGTTGGTCAGGCACGCTCGTTAAACTGGACAGCCCCACTGCTGCTGATGTTGCCGTTGTACTTGATGTAGCTGCTAGAGTTTCTGGTGTTGCTGTTACTGCTGCTGCTATAGCCGAAGGACCAAACATCCTGGCGACCGCATCAGCTGCAGCTGTTTACGACCTACGCCAAGAGAGTTCAGCCGGAGGGCTCTCATTTGTGGCCGGTGGAGAGAAAGGTTTTTGGGGCACGGCACTTGTTATAACCCCCACAAAATTTACCAGTTTTACAAATAAGTAAGAAAAATAAAGAAGGAGAGGGGAAATATTACTCCAGTTTTCGAAAACAATATTTTCAGAAGGCGCGGAATTTATTAATGCATTTTGAAAGGAAAACGTGCCATTAAAATATGCTAAAAATTGTAGTACACTACATCAACAGTATGTATTATGTGAAAATAAATATAAGTATATGTAAATAAATACAATAAGAGTTTATTTTTCTATATATTTTTTTAGGCTCATAATATTTAATAATAACCATTATTTCTCCTTTCAAAACCAAAGGAATCGAAGCCCATCCCGACAAATAAAATCCCACTATTCTCCGATGCTCTCGTTTTTTCCGACCCTCGTGCGCATGCTCCACTTCTCTCTCATTAATGCCAAAACCGAACCACCTGAAATGAATGGAGATAATGTCGCTATAGCTCTAGAATTTGAAAGAGTCTCTCCCGATTTTCGCCCGTGAAGTCGCCTCCCATGAAAGTAAAAACAAACCTAGCAAACAAAATCAGGCAAAAGGACTTTGCTGCCAGCGATGCTGCGTAAAACTCACTGGCACACACATGTGCTGCTGACTTGGCTTAGACCCCACATAGTGCATATAGTTGGCCCACAAATACACGGGGCGACAGCCGGGCCGAAATGGAAATATGCAGAGCAATCCCCTTAGGATTTGGCCCCACTGTTTGCGCGCCCTCTCGAAAACTTAGGCGCACCTTAAGAGGGGATCCCCCGAACTTTGACAATCTAAGCAGTTTACTGTGTCAATATGTTACGTTTGCTGCTCGTCCCGCAGCCGAACTCCGCATAACTTATGCATGCAAATTTCCCGCCCAAAAAGGTGGCGCACAAAGGCAACAGAATCGCAGCAAATGCGGTTATTGCAGCGATTATTTTAATGGCTCTTCTCGCTTGTTTGATGCCACAGAACTTAACGTACTTTGAGCCGTTCATGAGTTCTCTGTTCTTCGCGCGGATGCCAATGCAGATGTATTTAACACCTGCAAAGTTTCGAAACACCGCTCCCACTCCCCGAAAGTCATTCGTACTGCCTCAGAGTCTACAAAAGAGTCATTTGTTAGCCTGTTCCGGGAGTGCAAGTCGGCTTCATTGGGCACGGCGATTTGAAATTCAAATTTTTAAGCTGCCGCAAAATCGAAAAGTTTGCCAAGTCCCATCTAAGTGCTCGATGCGATGCGAAAGTTTCCGAGCTAAAGTTTCGATGCCAAAATACTTTACGCCATGCAATTGATATATTTTCAGTGCGATGCCGAAACAAGACAAAGGAGACAATGTTGCATTATTATTTGCTGCAGTTCAAAATTGATTTAAATAAAAATATATATACATATTTTAAGTTTAAATTTCAATAAAATCTTGATGAATAGCATCATAAAAAATATCAGTAAAATATTATAAGCAAGCAAAGTTATTAAAAAATAAAAACACATATATTAGACAGTTCAATTACTCCTTGCTTTTAAAAAGATTCCTTAAGTTTTCCGCAAAATTAAGCAATTGCCGAATTTAGAAGTCATTGGGACATAATTCACACACAAACCCAGACGCAATTGCTGCTTCTTTTATATTTTTTAATTTACCCTAAATATTGCAACGATGTCGGAGGTGACAGAAGCACAACGGGGCGCATCGGCAGCCACGCCTCCTTCTGCGCCTGCGGTTCCACCTCCATCGCTCTCACCACAAGTCTGAGACTGAGTTTGCTTATATTTTATTTGTGGCTAAAAATTGCATTCATGAATAATTCAGTGAAGTGAAAAATTTGGGGTTTTCTTCGTTGTTCCGTCTCCCAGTGCTTTTCGAAAAATGAATGCTGCCAGAAAAGAATTCGTTTTTATTTTTTGTGCAGCCACTTCCGGTGGAGGAGTGACTTCCCCTTCGCGTTTCGTAATGTGTGCGGGTTATCAACATTTTGGGTTAATATTTAATGTAAATGACAGACGGACCACAATGAAGCCTCGGACCGGGACTCGGGCCCCTGGAACACCGCCTCCCACCGGCATCTGCCTTTAAAGTTCCACTTAGTTTGCATAACATCCGAAATGGAGTTCCCAATACTCGCCATGTAAATGAGTCGCCGCGAAACGGAGACATTTTATGCAGATCGAAAGTCCCAGGGGGTACCGGGTACTCGGAATATTTCTGCGGCGCGATTTATGTTTCTGTTTTTGGCCTGCTCCTCCTCGACTGTGTCAAATAAACTACCAACTATTCTATAAATTAAAATTGTAAAAATATTCGGGCGAACTTTGTGACTTTTTGCATTGCAATAACCGTCTCAGGCTGCATCTCTTGTCTGCAAAGTTTGTTATATATTTTTATTTATTCTGGAGAGCGCATAAATATTTGGGCAATACATTAGTTTTACTTAACCGACATGGTTTCAGGTAAGGAATGTGCATTGCAGGACTTATACTACTTCTATGTTTTATGATATTTATTCAGGAAAAATCATACGGCATAATTAAGTTAAAGTGAGCTTCATCTCCTGAAACTATTAAGCTGTAATATCAGCTATCACAAAAGGGTAGCATCTAAATAATTAATTGTCTATAAAAGCAAATACATACACATCTTAGGCCCACAATATATGAATGTCTGGCAGCTTATGTATATTTCATGAAATACAAAATCAATAAAGTAAACTAAACCATAATGAAATTATCAACTATCGGGCACATAGCCGCGCTGCCATTTACTCGCGGTTCATCCCAGTAACCACCTACTTCGCCACCTACTTGCCAGCCTGCCAACGAGCCTCCTTGAAGTAGGACTCCTTTCAGCCTGCAGGCTCAACATTGAGCATACTTTGTGCGTTAAAAATATGTAAAATATTTTAACCGAAAACCTTTTCAAAAGATTGCAGAGCGGGCGGCACTGTTGGTGTGCGCATACTTGGCGTATGCGTAATGATATTAAGCTTCCCAAACTCGTGAGTGAGTGTGTGTATGTGTAAAAGCCGCCCTGATAGCATTGATTTTACCCGGGGTAAACTCGAAGAAAATCCACAAGAAAGCCATGAAAGTTTCCCGGTTGAAAGAGCAGGCTGGAATTTAAGGTTAATTTTTTTGGCGCCTATGTAAAATGCAAGGACTAGACACCTAATAAGCTTGGCGGAAAATATCACTTACCACCTTATCTGTAATCATTTATTATCTAGAGAAGGATTTAAATCATTGATTACATAAAAACCTATATAATCCTAACCTGATTTTATGAAAACAATGTTTTTAAAGCTTTGATTTTAAGCATGATTTGCAAACGCTTGCTTCTACATCCCACTTTACATTTATTAATTGCTTTAGTAGTGATTTTAAATTATAATTGATTTCCAGTCTTATTTTGAAATCATTAAATTGTCTATGACTATATGTGCTGCTTTTCCTTTACAGATTCTGTGACCCTTTCCCATGCCCCCAATCCGAATTTATGGCTTTAATCTTTGGACTGGGAATTATATTCGCACTTTTTCCCCCTCTACTTATACAGAGTAGGCTTTATGGCTCAAGGACGTGGCGCTTCAAGGACTGAATTTGGATTTGTGTTTTCATTATGAGCCTGAAGGAGGTCTGCTTCCGAAAGTGGGCGGCAACTAGGCTGCATTCCATTTAGCCAAAAACGGAATGGGTCAATACACAGGCAGCAACCAAAACAGAATAAAAACACAGCAAATAAATCAAATTAAATGAAATGAAATAGTTGAGGATTTGGGGACGCTGACAATGGAATTCAGCTGCCAAGTTCTCTTAATTTTCCTTTCCTTCGTTTTTACTCGATGTTCTCCGTTTGAAGAAAACGTGAGTATGAAATATGTCCTTGGGTTTGGTCACAATGTTCATTAATTTTCAGGAGGGGCTTTTTTCACATCAAGATTACTACTTTGAACCATTATATTAACCTTGTTACCTATTAAACATTTTATAAACTTTAGATATAGTTACCACGATCGAAGCTTTAACTCCCTTTAAGAGATTAACCAAATCAATTCTCAGAGATCCTTGAATTTTTAGTCAAAATTTGGACCCTGTAACATATATTGAACATTTTAGCCAGGTATCTCGGTGTAGCTGGGGTGGCCTGAGGTGTACAGGCACTGTTCCGAATGTCAGGGTGGAGATACTTTCGTGTGTTCGAGATCCTGTCACCTAGTCCTTGTTTGCATTATTTCCTTGTTCTTTCCGTTCTTCTTTCCTCATCCTCTTGACGCCGCAAGACACCCTCCCTGGGGTTCGTCGGTGTCTGTACGGTGCTCCAGCATTTTGCTGGAGAGGGTTTTAAATTTTTTTGAAAATTATTTAAATAATATCTAACTCATGATATTGCATGGCTCACATGGTTTGTTTCAGTCTTTTTAGCTGGCCTCGACTTGTCCAAGTCACCTCTGGCATCCATCACCGTCGCTTAATAGACCTCATTAGGTCTAAATGTGATTGATATATTATAGTTTTCAGAGTAACACCTGTGCTAATGTAGCAAAAATATGATGGTGTATTTAACACGAATCCATGCACCGTCCTTCACCGACAGTTAGCCTTAAATTGTGTCATGAGGGTGCAGCGAATGCAACGCCAGACCAAACACGGCCACGTGGCCCACTTCGAGTGCAATTCTCCGCCAATCGCCCCGGCAATTCATATCCTGGTCCTGCACAAACACAAACCGAATGGCAATCGGGACTACCACACACATCCTGCCTGCCATGACAGTCGTTTTCCCGGCGGGCAGAAGACACAGCGCAAAACACACACAAGAATATTAAGCAAAATGTCAATTTGGTGGGTACATTTTTTCGGGCCTCAAGGACCTGTCAAAAAATGGGGGAAAATCAAATCAAATTGCACACTTAAGCTGCAATTGCAGCGGCATCGAGAGAAATCACAGTCCGCTGCCAGCCGCTGTCCAATCGAAATGGAAATAGTTTGGCTCTCGTCTGCCTAAGGACCCGGTCTGGTGACCTCTTAGCCTGTTCCTTTCCGAGGAGCAGAGGGAAAATCCGCAAAAGGTGACTTCGCCGAAGGCCGAGCAAGACGAAACGGAAATGAAATCAAGCAAATTGAATGCGATGAGTTGGACGTGGGAATACGTGCCAACCGTTGTCATAACAGCCGTGACGATAAAAAACACTCCAGATCATCAGTAATTGCTGCCGACAAACTCGCATCTACCCCCAGTTTTTCCCTTTCCACACCAAATCCCATTTCCCTCCAGCCGTGGAACATGCGCCTCCGCCGGCGAATCCTTGTACGAATCCAAATCCATAACAAGCCGCCAACAATGCGTGCCAAAGCCAAGCGAAGATTTCAAGACATCATCCGACAGACATCCGCTCCCGGGCACACAAGAAGAAAATATGTTACCCGCTATCGGTAATTAATAGGTAATAAAAAACGGAACTACATATAATTTATTTCTTAATTTAAAATGTATTTTCTTGAATTTCAGCAAATTAGAAATATTTTTGCCGAACGAAAAGGTTCTTTCTGAGCCACGGAATCTCTTTAGCAATTTTTTTTTCGCTGTGGACTCTTCAAGGCAAAGTTGCTGCGACATGTCACCGCGCGGCCTCTTGGACAAATGGTCTCCCATTCCCGCTTCAAACCATTCCCACTCGCAGATCCATTCCCGGCGGACGCAGCTCTGCCCCCGACAATTGACATTCGGCCACCCAGCGCTGTCCCCATCTATTTGTGTGGGAGAATTGAAATGGTTGGGTGTTGTGTGGGGCTGGCTGGCTGGATGCTTTGGTGGTAGGTTGGTTGGCTTGTTGTCGCGTTTCGGCCGCTTCCGATGCCGTTGCCACCTGCTCTTGTCCATCGCCATTCATCAACATCAGCGCTGAAATTAGAAATGTTTTGCGTTTGGCTTCCGGCGGGTCTCGGCCGCAGTTCCACGGCCGCCTCCACTGCTGGGACGGGGACTCGAAGCCTGCTTGGAGCCACTAGCCGGCAGCAGCAGGCGGGCATCATCGACAGGGTCGGAGCGACGTCGACATAGTTTCATGCCATTTTGGCCAGCTTTTGGCGATTGGACTGGCGTTAATGTCGCGTTGTTGCCGCTTTCTGATTTGTTTACCTTTTCAATTGAATTTGTGTCCCGAACGTCGTCCCATTTCAATTACACTTGACAGCAAAATTGAAACTTGCAAGGTGACTTAGGAAAAATGAGGTTCATAATGATATATAAACATAAAATGAAAGTTTCTTTTTTACCAGCCGTTTTTATAAATTATTTTGAACATTAAAACTATTCTTAAATCAATTTTAAATTCGAAACTGAAACCAAACCTCTGCAAAATCTATTCTGAAGTAGCAAAATACTTCCATTTCTTGCTCTGGCTGTCTGGTGTACACTGTGTATCCAGCGAAAGGCATTGCCGCGACCTGAGGACGTGCGAAAAATTCAGCAATAGATAACAACGACCCATTAGGTGAAGTGGACTCACCCCACGACTTTCCCTTTATGTATCTCGCAAATGAGAAAGGCGCTCCCGGGCTATTTATGGTTTAAAGAGTTTAATACCAAACTCGAACTCTGACCAAATTCAGATCGGAGACGTGATTTCTCGCTGGCCACACAACAAAATATATCAATGGCAATACAGACGTGCCATCTGCACAATGAGTGGCAACAGAATTTACTGCGATTTCTCTATTAGGCCAAGTGAGTGCCATTTTCTTCGGGGGGAAGGGCCCCATGACTACTTGGGCTTAGGTGGCCAATCGACTGACTGGCTCGATGCTGACGATAACGGCTGATTTTTACGACAATTTGTCTGGATGTGGCTGCATCGTAATGGAGACATTCCATTGCCGCCGGGGTCAAGGACTCGGCTTTCCTCGGAAAAGGAAAACCGGGTAAGGGCCCTCTCAAGGACACAATTGAATTGGCTTAAAACTTTCCCAGAAGCTTCGCGAAATAAAGCAGCGAATATTTCAATAAATAAATCGCTTTTTGTGAGCCATGTCGAAGGTGGGCGGGTCCTTCTGCTATCGGCGATCGGGTGCCAGCATATGGAAACTGATGCTGGCTGCGGCAATAAATAGCGGAAGTAACGTTGTGTGAGCTACGCTCCAATTTATGGCGATGCCCATAAAAGCCTTGAGATTTTTATGTGCAGCCAGCAAGGTGAATGGGTTGGAGCACAGCCCCGAAGGATCAGACTCTTTCGGATGTCTGCGGGTAGAGCAAAGTTTCGTTTTTCCATCTCAACGAATGTTGAATAGTCAGCATTTTGTCGAAATCTCGCAACTGGTGCCTTAACCATTATGTGAGTGAAGGGAATTAAATGCTATTTATTAATATTTCCTAAAGTCTAATTTGTTTTTACCAAACTTTTATTTATAGTAATTTTTAAAGTGCTTTTAATATATTTTCATAATTCATTTCCAAAGATATGATATGGAAACTGGTATAATACGCATTACTGCGTATTCGTTCTAAATCAGCAATTTACCATCGTTTAACTAACATAAAGGTTAAGTATGAGCATTAACATAAGCTCTGGCCTCCGCATCAATCAATTGTCCTATTTAAGGACCAAGTACTCTGGGTGTCGAAAGTGTGCCAGGCACATATATACGGCACCGAATCAAAGCAGCTAAATTGAGGCCCATTTAAGTCGAACAATTCCGCAGGCGGACAAATACTCACAAAAGCCAAGCGTTAGCTCTGGTTTAAATAAACATGCGAACCAAACTGCTCGATGCTGACCAGGTCCGAACAGAAAGGGCCAAGCGGCAAAATCAGGTGAATGAGCACTTTAAGTCTTTGTTTCGCCAAATCGAAATGAAATAGCAAACAAAGCCGACTGACAGGCCTGAAAGCGCCCTGAAAAGCGGCGGCGGCTACGGTGGCGGTACCAACAAAAGCAAAAACAATAACAACCTCTAGCTGGCTGGCGTTTTAATAGGATTACAACAACACCGACTATTCGAGGCAGCAATTGGCCAGGGCAACAACAAAACAAAAAGCGCAATGCGAAAAGTTAGTGAAACGGAAGCTAACCACCGCTGCGGTGACTCTATCCCTTTTACCAACAATTGTTATTGTTGGTGTTGTTGAAGTTCTGTTACCTGTTAGCCAATTGTCCTGCCAACTGCTCCGGTAGTCGCTCCTCTGGCTGTCAGTTCAGTTCAGTCGCTTGTTTTGGGTTTTGTCATTTCCATAGGCAACTGTCGATGGGGGACACAAAACTGTCGCCGTATTTGCCCTTTTTTTTTGGTAGGGTAAGGAGATTCAAAACAATTAGGAGAGGATCATTAATAAGTTACTATATAATATCTTCAAATTCATTATTTCATTATGTTTCTATTAAATAAAGGGTGCAGACATTTGCTTAGTTGATCTATGATCAAACCTGTATTAATTCATTTAATTACACAATTTCTTAATCAATTAATCCATGACCTTAATAAAGCTCTTTTTAATTAATTCACTCTTGGTACACAAACTTTCATATCCGCCCTCGACTAAGTGAAATTTTCAATCTAAATGGAGGCAATTGGTCAACAACTTGGCCCAGTTGTACTCCATCCAGCTGGCCTTCCTCTTGCTGCTTCGCTTTGTTCGCCTGCGAATTTGAATGCTCCACGGAAACGGATGTGTTGATTGTTAGCTTTCGGGAGGAGCTAGCCAGCAGGACGACGTCCTTGCTTTGTTGACACAACAGGGCTGCTGTTAACTGGAAAGCTGGGATGCTGGTAAACTGGGAGTTGCACAGCAAAAATCAGAGTTAGCCAGATCTAAATGCTAATTAAGGGCGTTCTTTACAAATCTATTTTTTAGCTTTCTTTAGAAAAATAGTCTTTAAAAATACTTTAAAATTTAAATTATTTGCTATATTTCTTTTATTTCTATACTTTTGTTTTCTGTGTCAAAACCACCAGTCACAGAACACTGAACACTGGATGCTGGGCAATAGACTGGGCAAGTTGTTGTCCACAGCTGATGACGACGATAATGAGCTAAGGCCTGATCATGGTTTACTGACACGTAATGACAGCTAAACTTTCAACACTCGACAGTTACGATTGCCTGAACATAGAGTGGTCCAGGAGACGGGAATGGGCCATCGTGAAGTCCGTAATCGGCCGGGATGGCTTCCATTAAAATCATTGTTTGGCCGAGAAGAGATTGTAGTAGTGATGACCACTCTAAAAACTTGAAACTTATTTTAATTTAAGAAAATAAAGCTTACAAAAATGTAAAAAATCATTTTAGAAATTTAGATATCATTCTCATAGATAGAAATTTAAAATTTTTTAAAATTAGATTGAAATAAGTATTTTTAGATAATAACACGCTGTAAAGATAATATTCTTAAAGGTATTTAACAATTTTTACCTGCGCCTTCCAATTTAAATTACGATATTTTGGATATATGGAAATATGTTTAAATTGGTAGAAACTAGCCAACTGGGCAGGACTTGTTGAATATTGACGCTGCTGCCTAGTGGGAGCAGCAAATGACTCGTGCAGGTCGGCTTTTGCCAGTCGTAACTGTAAATGCGTGACTTTTGGCCATTTAATGATGTTTCAACGTCATTGTGCACAAATAAACAATCATCATCATCCGCACCGCGACGGGCACAAGGATGAGAACGGAGCTGAGGCCGCAAACGAGAACGGCAGCGAGAGCGGGAGGACGAGGTTTCGTCCTGGCTCATTTGATGACATGGCCTTTCAATGGCGCTGGTTATTAATGCGCCTGCTTACTCCCTCGGCCAACAATAACGCATTTAAAACAACAATAACACAATGAGCCAGTAATAGCCATCAACCATCCTCAAATCCCGGCAACATCCAAGGACTAACGAGGCCGATTAGGCTGCGGAATTTTCGTCAAATGTACGAGGGTGGTATTGCCAGTTTAGGCTAATAATCTTTATGGCTCTATAAGTACAGACCTCTGGTTGAAATGAAACGGTTTTGAAATGACTAAAAAAGATTAATAATTAGGATATATTTAAATCATCATAAATGCTGCTTCAAATATTCCTTAGCCTTGTAATTATTTTCATAAAATATTTTCTATTATGTAATTTATTAGCTTGAAACAGCTAGACTGGCTTAAATCTTCAATATAATAATTTGCTTTATTAAAGATTCCACTTCTTTTTAATTAAAATAAAATGGGGACAAAAATATCCGCTGACATGTTCATGGCACAAAGGTTTTCCTTTTCCGTGTGCGTGCAGCGTGATTTATGCTTTATTCTTGCTAGTAATTCATATTAATAAATAAAATATTCAGCTTCCTGCATACGGTTTATAAATCCAGCGACACGGATATCCACGGGACAAGTTTATTGCACTGACAGCGCCGCCTGTCAGCCGGACCCGGACTTCTGCAATCGACTTTCTGATCGGCATCTCTCTATAATGCGACCCGGATTCCGCATTTAATAAATACCCGTACTCTGCCCAAACCAAAGGTGCACGCTTCACTAAGCGCTCGAAAATAGACCCGAAAGGGTCGGTCGAGAGGTGGCGTGGATTCGGCCAAGTCCATTGACTTGGCCCCGGCAAGTCCCAGGACCGGCTTATGGCAGCTGGATTCTTATTTAAAGTTTTGCTGGTCAGTCATGTGTACGGAGGCGAATTGAAGGAGCAGTCAGCAGCGAGCAGCCAGTGCAAGTGGTAATGGTAATGGCAATGGAGGTCCTGCAGGAAGAGGAAGTGTAGGTGGAAGTGGAAGAGCCATTGGCGATAGCGCTGGCAGAGGAAGCCACGCTGCAGTTCGTGTCAGGGCCAAGCGAGAGCATTTTATTTCTTAATTTTGTTTTCGTCTAATACTAATTCGATTTCGTTGTAAGCAGAAGCAGCAGCAGCTACACAGCACAGCAATAAAACTATGGCAAAAGGAGGCTCCATAGGATCCTTTTTTTATGGAAATACCATTTCTGGTTCGTTTGAATTGCTGTGCTCTGATTTCAGTTCGAATTTATGAGCCTAGCAGAGTGATTAGTAGGACTTTATATACTTTTAATATAATATTATCGAAGGATGCATTGCTTCATTCACATAGCAAATCTAAAAACTAACTTTTATACAATATGGTAAACTTCACAATTAATTAATAATATATTTAGGAAAATATAAATTTGTTGCTGAAACTACAAAGTTATCGGTATTTGCAGTTTCATAGACGATCTTCTTGCCATGCATCACCCCGCTTATTGACCCGCATCTAATTGGCTATCTTTCTTTTATTTTGTTACTTTTGTTCAGTTTGCTTTTTAGTTTCGTGCAATGCCAATTTGCATTGACTTGGCCATTAGGACGGGTTCAGCGGCAGTCGTAAGTTGGTGTTCTTTATTGTTGTGTGATAGTCGTCAGTCGGTGCTTTGGTCACTCAGTCAGTCCCTCAATCGCTCTGTCAGAGAGTCAGCAAGTCAGTTAGTCATTTCCCCAACCGAGTGCTGTGTGCATCGTGGTCGTTATTAGCCGCCTGTGTCAGCCAGTTTGTCGTACATAATGAAAGACATGGTTTTCGTGTAGCGATTGCTCCTGCCACTGCTCCCAGCCCCCATAGTTCACCCATTCGTCCTTGTGCTGCTGCGGAGGAGCTCTGTGTCTGTGTCCGTATCCGTGTTCGTGTCCCCATGTCATTTGAATTTGTGCTCTTTGTTGTGGATGCTGGCAGTGCATACAAATACGTAATTGAAAAATGCACATATCTCCGAGATGCTTATTGACTTTTATTGGACAGTCACGGGGGGTGTGCCGGAATGCTTAGCATAAGTCACTTTTCGCATGGCCGAGAGAGTCAATTGCATGGAAATTAAATGCATGACTCTGCCCGGAAGGCAGCTGTATAGTGAGAGAGTGCCACAATTTAAGAAATCACTTTAAGAGGACTTCCAGTCTCGGGGAAATTCGACATTTCGACAAATGCTCAATCCGATTCTCGGATTCGGTATTTTCAGCTGCTGAAAGGAAATCCGTAAATTCAATTCCTGCACCAGGATATGTGCGTCTCTCGGGCGAGCTGTTTGAAAATGTGAATTATTATTGCCATTGCGTAAATAACAATCATTCCTATCGGGCGGACTGAACGTCCCGAGGGTCAGTCCTAAGGTATTTTTATTAAAAATTCTATACGCACTGGGCAAAATGCAGCAGCAGCCCGGCAAAACGGTTATGGCCACGACAATGCTCTCCAAATGCGGGCATGTCTCGCCCCGAAGCTGATGTGAACTGGATGGCAAAAAACTTTTGGCCTCCAACTTTTAATTATAAATAATTTTCAACATTTTAAATATGTCGCTGGCACGCAAATCTGTGCAGCAAATGTTAGAAATGTCCATCCAGCCGGGCAAAAAATATGAAAATGCAGAATAGATGAAAATGTGGAGAGCAGAAATCGAGAATCGGGCCTTACAATCAAGTGCAAAGAAATAGGAGCATCTTTGATCGAAAGGGTATTAACTCATCGAGCTTATAAATGATTTAAATAAACTCAGTTTAATTTTACTTAAACAAAAATATACCTTTTATATAATAATATTGCGTTCAGATGTTTTCAACACTTTATACAAAATATCTACTAAATAATTATTTTTCTAACTAAAACAAGTATTTTAATATAAATAATTTAATATAAATAATTTATATTAAATATACAGAGTATCCCTCCCTTTTGCTATTATATTTTACACAGCTGTATGAACTCATATATATATATATATATGTATGTACATATAAATATATTCCTTTTTGGCAACGGCTGCCAAATGCAGTTTTTTATGGCTTCGAAACTGCTTGAAATAATTCTTTTTCCTTTTCCCCTTTTTTATGCCCGGGTCACAGTCATGTGAGAGAGCAGCGACTCCGACTCCGACTACGAGTCCGACTCCAAGGCCCGATCCAAACCTAAATCCGACTGCGGTTAAAAGTGCGGAAATACATTGAAATGACAATAAAACCAAAAGTTGCCTGCGGGCTCCTACTTCGTTTTTTTGCTGGCTCAATTTTAAAGTTTATGGCCTGACGGCAAGCATGTGCAGCAACAACGACGGCCGAATGTTGGCCAAATGTTTATTTTATTTTATATTTATTCGCACTATTTTTTCGCCGAGGCATGCCTTTGCTTTTAAACGTGCTGCTAATAGCAGTTTGGACTCATTCTGATCCTGAGATTTTATTCCGCTTTCCATTCAGAGGATAAAAATTTAACTAATCTAAGCTACCAGCTACTAGTGGCTGAAGTTCCAGTAATAGGTGATAAAATAAAATAAAAGTATGTTTTTGGCAATTGCTGTATTATGGGAAATTATATTTTTTTTTGTTTTTAACGGGTCAGTCAATATTTAATCTACAAATTAAAAGGTATAAATTGCTTGAAATAAATAATAACGTATGTATATGTTAAGCTTGTTATTGAATTGATAAATTGTTGAAGTTAACAACCATTTTTGAAGATTTGTATTTTCTATTGTAAGAAGTTTAAAACTTTATTTAACCCTTAATTTATGCATCAGAATTACATTAAACTTAAGAAGAAGTGTGAAGAAGGCAATTTTAAATTATGTACGTTACATAATTCCCTACAAAAACAGTAACAGCTGCATTAATCATACGACACGTTGACAGCAGTCAACGCGGTATTCGCTGATGCTGCTTTTACTGTAGCTGTAGCTATGTATGTTGCCTTAGGAAATTAGAAAATTCGGAGAATGATTAAGTATTTCAATAAAATTTATTATAAAATGTTATGTTTTCAATGGTACAGTAAGATCTAACAATAGCATTTTTCTCATATTTGTCAATTCTGTCAATTTGCTGCATTAAGATTTGTGTAATGAAGCTGCAACCAACTATTGATCGGAGTTAATCATACGAATTTTCATCAACTGTCACTCGAGTCCAATTCAAAACATAAATCTGGAGTAGCTCTCTTGAGGTGGGGTGGGGTTATCCTCTGACCCGGATCCGGCAATGTTCTGTTTACCGGAGTGTCCTGTGTTAACCACAACGAGATACTCTTAACAACAACTGAATCAGGTAGCATACCCCATATCCTGCCTGGCCGACCACAATGCAAACATGACTTTGCAATTAAGTTATTGTCGGTCAGAAGGAGCTGGCTGGCCTGGGAGTCCTTAGAACGCTTCCTTGCCTCCTATCCTTGAGGCTGGCCGGAAAAGTGTTGCAACCAGAAAAAGGAGCTCTCGTTTGATTTATGGCCCCTTGCATTGGCTGCAGCAGGACCTTAAATCATAGACCAGCTCCTTGGCCAGTTATTTAACCTCAAATTGTTACTTACGCATTTAGTAACATGGAGTTTATGGGGCAAGAAAGTGAAATTCAAATTGAATTGAATTGCTATGCAAATTTTTGGTCCCTAGTTATTCTGTATTCTGCACTAATTTAAGCTGGAACACGCATTCACTATATCTGGCTATGACGTTTAATTACGGCTACCATATGGTGATTGACACTCCCCAAAAATATGCGTTTGTTGATACGATTTAATTGCCGAGCGGCTTTTCTTCCCTCTCCGCCACGGATCAGTTTGGAAAATGTTTCATCTCAGTGGGAGGCTAAATGGACAACCACAAAAAACTGAATTTTAGATTGGCCATTGCACTGACAGCGAAAATTCAAAATGCAAATTGTTGGAGCCCTCAAAAGTACATCTCCAATGCATCTGATTTATTTTCGCCATTTAACCAATTTAAATATCCAGTTACTATCAGTAATATTACAAAAACAAAAGGCAAATAAATCGTTTTATATTTCATTAAAATTTAATACAATTTTATTTTCATTTTAGTTTATCGCTCTCTTTTATTTTCTGGCTTTCGGCGCGCAGTTTTCAATATTGGGCCTGGTTTAATATATTTGACATTTTGTTTTTTGTTGGCACTCCAATAGGGCGCACGGTGAGCAAACAAAGAATGGCAAAACATTTGCAATAAAAAGGCAAAAAATAAAAGTGCACAATACCGTAACTAGCTCTCGTCGTTGCTCCGTCGGTCTGCATTTCATATCGAACGGAGACAAACATTTGCATTACGTACACGCGGCGTTGTACAGACAACTGCATGCTCCGCCGTGTGCTAGTCCTGCATTTGATATATTAAACTTTCGAACTATAACTCAGCATTTATTGTGAATATTTGATTGTTTTTATTGCCAGCGAAATCAAAAATTGAGCAAACTTGTTAGCGACAAAATGAAATAAAAGCAATTTTTGTCTGGAATTACATCGTTTTCGTTCGCTTCGTTCTGAAAAAATAGTACTGCCTGATGAAATTGTAAAAGAAAAATCCTAAAACCAAATCAATAGTCTGATTCATTGGTATGGGTCCAATTACACATTTATTTACACCTGCGAAAATTATATGTGGGTTAAGCAATACGCACATGTCGACCAGCCCCAATGAAATGTTAGAGTTTCTCACAGAAAAAAAAAACAATAATGCCGAATGCCGAGCGGAAATTATGGTGGCGTAGCACGTGGGGCGGATTATGTTGGTTCAACGGTCTCTTATTAGTTAATAATGTCATGAAGCTTTGGGTTAAATATTTGAACTTTTAAATAAATTTATATTCGAAACAATATAATTTATTGTTTAATATATTTATTTTAATAATATAATTTATTGTATATTCATTTTAAGCTAATAAATAAATAAACAAGAAGTTTACATGGCAAATATTAATTTAAAACAAACAAGATGTTATAATATTCAAATTATAACAAGAAATAACAACTTTCTTACCCAGTTTTCTTTTCGATTAATAACCATCCCTAGCATCAGGTGGGTCAGACCTGAGCCACCAATTGGAAATACATTTGTCAGTAACCACACACGCAAAATACTACAGGAATGGAGAGATGGTGGCTGCCTCTGCCCCTTGGCTTAAAGCTGGGCCAATGTGGTGCTCTGTGGTGGGAATGGGCGTGTTAAGTTATCGGACGCCTGTTTTGCGGACCCCGACAACTTGTAAGTGCGGTCGGCGAATGGAAGGAGAGCCTGTAGTGAGAGGACCCATTGTCACACCTGCGGCAGGAATCTATTATATTTCAATAATGCCGCTACTATCGCATAAATAAACAACCGCAGCCGACCAAACACATGGCAGCAACATAAATCTGTTTGTTCATTTCGATTACCAGGCAACATCATCTCCAACTGTATTGGTTTTTTTTCTGTTTTTTTTTTCAGCTAAAAATATGGCAGTGCCCGATAATGGTTATATAAAGCCAATAAACTGCACTGAAGCCTAGGGTGAAATGCATAGAAAACTTCTATAGCATTGAAATTGAATTTCATTCATCGCTGTCGGCTAGATTTTTTATTTGGCAACTTTAATTGATTTATTTATTCATATTGATGCAACTTTAAAAATTTACCAAAGCAATTTGAATGAACATATCTGAAATTCTATTGACAGTTTTTGCTGTTTTGGTTGTTTGCCCAACTGAGATAAATTGTACGCCTGAGCAGGCATCGGTTGTCGTCACCATAGTCATCATCGTCATCATCATCACCATCATCATTATTATCCCCATCATGGCTGCCCTGGCCCTCGGTGCGTATACAATATTTTGTTTACTTACGTGCCGTCTGCGTCCAAAAGTCATGGTTGACTTACAATTTGCCAAACTTTTATCCCATAAGAAAAACTTAAAGGCGTCTCCGTATTGAGTTACCATTTGTCATTTGGTTTTTGGTGGGTAAGGAGTTGTCGAAAATATTCAAAGTCGCTACTGAGTCTAAGCCAAAACGAGTAGACCGTAAAGAAATGTTTGGCATTGGGGAGAAATTAACAGCAACATAAATATCATTTTGAAAAACAAATAGTCGTTAAATTGTTTAACGTTTTATATTTGGCAACATAATGTTCGGGGAGATAAAGGATTTTCTCTCGTGGAAACACGAAAATAGAAAAAACGACCAATACTTTTCAAACCGGAATGCTCTACAATAATAAATAAGGTTTGTGAAGAAATATTGGTTTTAATGGTAATCTTAATTTACTTATAGAAAACGTCTTAATAGTATTGTTCTCGGTAAACAAAATAATTTTTATAATTCATGATTTGTAATTCGTATAGGTATTGAATACCTCATATCTCATTTTTAAATACTCACTTTACTTATTTCTTTAAAAAAATATGTTTATAATTTTTGAGGAAATTAAATAAGAAATGCTTTCAAAAGAAGAATCTTATTGTGCAGCTGCTGCTGTAACCCCTTGTTTTTATAGCTAAGCTCTCCACCATGTCACGTAGGCCGCTCAGGAGCTGTGGATCTGTGGCCTTCGCATCTGGAGTGCTCTCGTGCATCAATTGGCCGAGTCGACAAGTCCTTGTATATCCCGCTGGCGGGACTTGCATGTGGCACGCCCCAGGCTAAGTTATTACTTAGCGTCCTTCCCGGCGCTGTCTGCGTTTAGCGCGAAATACTTGTTATTGTTTATCGCGAAAGTAACAGAACATTATAGCTTTTTATATCATTTACGTTTTACGTCATGCTCGGCCCAAAGCAAAGGCGAGGGGGGGCTGGGGCCTTTCGGCTTCCGGGTAGTTTATGACTGATGGGCCTGACATACGATACTTTCCTCCACTGACCAAGTTCTCCGCTCCGCCGTGCCACTTTTTGCATCATTACTGACACACGCACCCGAGAATTTGTCGTTGTGTTTCTGGCCTTTGTTTTATGCCTTATGTCATATTTTTTGGCATGGCTTTTTAATATCATGCGACTGGCGTTGATGTCGTGGCACGTAAATGTTTTTAATGTCCAATAAAATTATCGTTTCAGATAAAGCTGTTTGGCAGAAACAAAGCACCCGCCATGTATATGGCCATACTGGATACTTTGGTTCCGGAAATGGGGCAACTTTATGACATGTGTTGATTGCATATACTCCTACTCATTTCGCAAAGTTCACACGTAACATTTCTCAAGAAACAAGGTTTTGAGAAAACGTAGAAAACTTAGGAATTTGTTTTTATTTTATTATTATTATATGTTACCAAACAAAATTATACAAATATTTATCATAATAGTGAAAACGGCTTAGTATTTAATGATCAATTGGTTTTAAGTACCCATTATACTTAGCGCTCACCTGCCACTGATTTAAATCTCAAAGAATAAATCCTTCCTAATCGCCATGGAACAGGACCGCACCGCACGACAGAAGATCAGACGGACAAGAGCAAGGCAGAGCTGTCCCAAATCCCAGGTGAAAACTCAATCAAACCGACTTTAATGCAAATGCCCTCGTATTTTTCTGTTCCACTCGATTCCGTTGACATATAAAAATAGAAACACAAGCGAAAAAAAACTACTAGAAAGGAGATAGGGAATCAAGGGTATAGAAACAGGGACGAGCCGGCAGTGCGATTTGTGCTCATTTGTCAATGCATCGTACCACTCGCTCCACGTCAGTCCACATAACGTATACGCCCCTCTGGCCATGCCAAATGCAGTTCGTTGCAGCAGCAACAGCAGCCCCGAACGGTGTTGTTTTTCTTTTCGGAGGAAACCCCCACAGAACACAAAACACAGAACAATCGCATTGGCAGCTAGCTTCAGTCCCCCCTCCATTTGTTCAGCAAACACTTTGCTCTGAGCCCGCTTTGCTGTTGGGATTTTAATTTATAAATCAGCACTCGAACATGTCATCAAAGAGTTTCATCAATATGCACTTCAAAATACATTCTAAAATTACATTCTAAATTTAGAATTGTTTTTAGAAAATGAGAGTTCATTTTTTTCTGAGATTTAAGAGTCAAAAAATAATTTATTACGCGATAAGAAAGGCATTAAACAAATAATTGCTTATTAGAAGATTTCATTTGGAAGCAATAATACATATTTTTTTCTTAAATCTCGAGGGTACGTTCTCTCTCAATAACTAGAAAATATATGCCGCTTTGCCGTAACGATTGTGAGTACCGACAAAGATTAAGTCGATCATTAATGCCAGATCGTTGAGACCCGCAGTACGTGAGTGCTTTCCGAAATGATTACACGCGTTTTTTTGCTGACGGGCTTTTGTTTGCTTTTTATTTGCTCCCAGATTGGTTTGTATAAATCCATGTAGATTTCGAGCAATCATTAAAAACAACAATATTTATTTGCCATTTTAAGTTTATGGTGGCCTTCAAGAAAAATGGTTGTTCGACTGCAACGATGGCCAGCAGATACCGGCCAACATGAAATGCGATGCCCACAGAGACTGCACTGATGGCAGCGATGAGACTTTTGTCGAGTGCCGCAACGTACTCTGTGACGAACTCTCGTGTTCCTACGGCGGCTGCTACAAGGAGAGTCAGCAGTGTGATGGAATTGAAGATTGCTGGGACAAGACAGACGAACATCCAGAATACTGCAGTCCGAATGCAACGAACATTACCGCTATAGACATGGGGTTATGGCCGGGATGCGAGTAAGTAAGGTTTCTAGACAACACAGCTGCTTATCAATTGATTTTTTACCCTGAAATTATAAAAAAAAAAATCTATTCAGAATGAATCAATTTAAATGTGTGAAATCTTCCGAGTGCCTGGCCATCGAACGTGTTTGCGATGGTATTAGGGACTGCCAGGATGGCAGCGACGAAACCCACCCGAATTGCATCATTTCGAAGTGCTCTAACAACACGTTCCGCTGTGCCTATGGTGGCTGCCTGGCTCGATCAAAAGTCTGCGATAACAAGGTTCATTGCTGGGACGAATCCGATGAATTGCCACCCATTTGCTCCTATGCCGATCCGACAATTCGTATAGCTCGAGAGACTCAGAAGGACAAGGCGATCATATTAGGAAGCTGCAAGGTGCCAGAAAATCTGCACAACCTCCAAGTCAGGACTTTGTTCAACGTTCTACCCTACCACAAGGCAATCCCCCTAGAAAGTTCCACAGTGGTGCGATTGAGTTGCCTGAACAACACCGAGTTAACTGGCCCAGATCTAAACCAATGCCTCGACGGAATATGGAAGGCTGGCTGGCCAGAATGCAGGGAAACCTGTCGGCGCAAATTTATCAGGGACACCTCCATCCAAGCCATATGTCAGAACAAAAAATATGAGCCTACAACAAACTGTAACCAAAAGGACTCAAAGCTGTTTGTCGGAACTAATGCTTACATATCTTGCGCACCTGGTTACAAGCCGAAGGGCGATGGGAAACCGCCAATGGCCCTGAAGTGCACAAAAGGTTCGAAAGGGCAAAGGCCATATTGGAGTGTGGCAGCGAAAAGAAATCAACTCCTCTGCGTTCCCGAATGTGGCAAGATCCACTCCGACGAATACCCGAATCCCTGGATCGTTAGCTTATTCACTAGTGACACATATCACAGGAAGTATACGTTTCAGGGATATGGATTTATTATCAGTCCTTGGGCCGTTCTTGTCAGCATGAGAAACATCTCCACTGACGATGTATTGAGATATGCCGTGGCCGAAGGAGACCACAAAGTCGAGTATACTGAAAACGATGAACAAGCCTATCAGCTTCACTCCGTGAAAAATATTTTTAAAAGGTAATACACTTTATAAAACTTGTATTTATTAACTTTGATGGATATTATTTATAATTATTTAATTATTTATAAACATAAACTAATGCATATTTTTGCAATTATTTATTTCAGCAAAATACATGCAGTTTTTGAGCTGGTTAATCCTTTTACATTATCCCCATCGGTGCGTCCAATATGCCTGCCTCCGATTCAAAAAAATGCATCTCATAACACTTTAAATGCTTTCGTCACCATCACGCAGAATGGTCAGGAAATTAGGTATTTAAAAAACATTCATGAAGACATAATAAATCATAACCACTTAATTATTCAAAGAGAAAAATCAAGCAAATCAGGAAGAATGTGAAATAAAAAATACTCGACCAATCTTTATAAGTCTCCAATTTTACTTAATGATATCGCGAAATTGTATAAGAAAAAAATGTTGTAAACATTTGATCTAAAAATGTTATTGCATGCAAAAACTAGGCTTTATTTTGCAGTAAAAAATTATCAACTGTTGTATTTCAAACATAAGAGCAGCAGAAGGCTACTCTTCCAATGACCTCAGCGAGCCGATGCGTTTTATATATAAAATATATCATTTAATTTTGAATTAAATTAATGTACAGATTAAGTCTACCAAATAATCATGTTCTTACGTTTAACAAAAAGCATTCTTAATTCATAATGCTTTCAGTGTCACAAAAGCAACAAAAATCAGTATCCAAATCATTTGAATTACTTACCTCATTAATTTCCCTTTGAATCCATTAAGCTAAACGCAAGAAAAAAATTGAACCAGGGACGCGCGTGCATTTGGCAAATTGTCTGAGATTTTGACAAAGGACTGGCAAATTTCCGTGGCACGCATTTTTTGTGTGCGGGAAAAGTTTAAACTCGAACGCAAACTTTTTGCTGGCATCCTTATTTTTGCGTATATTTCACTCCTCCGCCCAGCGCTGACCAACACACACGCATTACGCATACGCCGCGTCAGCCTAATTGACAAGGGTTGAATGTGCGGCGGCAGCACAACTTTTTTGCTGAAATATGTCAAATGTCATGCTTAAAAGGGGACAAAGTTTTTCCTAGTTTTCGGCTTAACCCTTTCCGTGTCCCTTGCCAAATGGCACAAAACTGTTCAAGTGTCCGTTGACTTCAAACTTATTCGTATGCGGTCTCCTTGCCACATTAAATACATTCCGAATATCTGTGGCAGACCATAGAGAATCTTGACCCCCATTCACCTGTCTGCGCGGCATTAAGGGTCTCTTCCGGTCTGGCTAACCGTGTTTTTACCGCACTAATGACAAATATGACCCCGTGAGTTACGGGCGTGCAATGAAAATTTATCAAAATCCAATGGCAGCGGCCCCAAGAAAAAAGCTGCGAGTCCTACACGCAATTTGAGCAACTTGCAGGAAACCAGAGGTAAACAATATTTTTCAGTTCATTGAACGGAATAAGCTTGTTTCCGATAAGGAAGAGAAAAAAGAACATTGCTAACACATAAACACGACTCCCTGCCGTCGTGTTGGTGTGTGTGTGTGTGTGTGTATGTATGGGTGCGTGAGTGTCCTGGCCCACACACAGACATTGTTGTCCTTGTCTGGACTGTCTATTGGCCTGTCTTACATTGCGTTCTGTGTTTGCCCCGACCATCGTGAACATGCCACAACAACTGGCAAAGGCAGCATAGCACACAGCACACTATTCGTGGAGTTAAGGATTTCTCCAGGCCAATAAGTAGCCAACAGGCCAGGCCACACCAGGATGTGGAGATCTAGAAATGGGAAATGGGGGAAATTAAAGCTTTTGATATCGAATTCTAGTTTGCAGTTTCGTTGAGCAAAGTGGAAAGCATTCGTAGTTTGTACTTTGTATTTTGAACTGGGGCTCTGTAATTTTATCTGGCTTCCAGTTTAAGTTCAACTGGCAGTGGTCAGGAAACAAAACCTGTAACGATAGTGAGGCCTCTTCATCTTAAAAGCTTCAAGTAAATCAGGCAACTATTAATTGGCAAAGAAATAAGATAATGCTTCGGAATGATATGTAAAAAAGCTTTATTTATCGATATATTACGTATTTAATTTCAAAGAAAATCAATTCCTTAGAGCTTCAACGTGCTGAAGCCATAATTTGCAGCAGCTGACATTAAATCTCAGCAAGTTATGCAATCTGCGAACTAATGCTCAGTACCCGGCGAAACAAATCAGGTTCTCGCACACCTGTGTATTTTCTTTCTTTTCCCTTTTCCTTTCTGGCTTTTCCTTTCCCGGTTAGCTTATTTCCAACTTGAGCTCCTCAAATAAGCAAATCACGTGCTTTTTGTCAGCTCAACTAAAGCAAAACCCCCAAAAACACGCACACTCCACAACTGAAATTAATGTGTGTTTGTAAATTGTGGAAATTATGGCTCAAAATAAAGGCACAGTGGATTGGGGAAATAGTTTTGCACAATGATCAAATATTTACGAAAATAATGCCTGAAAATGTATAGAATCTTGGCTGTAATTTAAGTTATAACAGTCTTTAGTTAAATTCTTAATATTTTAGACCACTGTAAGACAGAGTTAGTTAGTTATTTTTGGGAATGGAACATGTCAGGGGATAAGCCAGCAATCCGCTGGCATTGGAATGCTCGCATGTAATAACTGAATGCGGCGAACGCTGCGGATACTTAACGTGAACAGATGATGCCATGTACATGTGTTAGATCCGCGATGTAAGCTGCTGACACCCTCCTCGGAAGGGGCGTTGAAAATAACTGATACGACACACGTTGTGGGACTTGCAAATTTATCTGTTTAATAATAGTCAAGCAGGAGCAGCAGTTTGCCATTTTAGGTTACTTTTTTTTTAGAGGTTCCGGGAGGAATCGTGGGGGCCAGCACGTCCAACTTCCAAATGTCCAGCAGAGTAAGCAACATTTGAAATTCGACGAGAAGCGTACAAAAGAGGGAGAGAGAGGGAAAGGGGAAAAGGGAGGAGACAGGCGACAGGGAGATGGGCCAAAGTTGAGCCGGGGGAGCGGAAATGTTGCGTTGCACATGTGACAAGTTTTTCTGGGGGACTATGTGTGTGTGTGTGGGATGTTGTCGTCGAAAGCGGCAAAAACAGTTCGCAGTTCGGCTGGTTTGAGTTTAGTTCAGTCGAGTTTCCAGTTAAGGTGAACTGCCATTTTACAGTTTGTATATCAAACTGGCACACAAGAGGGGTTTGCGGAGGACTAGGGAACCGGACTCCTAACAAAAAATTGCATTGCATACAGCGCGGGGTCACGGCTTCAAATCGTCGCCGTCACACAAAACCAGGCAAACTTTTTTCACCACATACACAGCACGAATCATTGTAATATTATATGAGTGAAGGATAAACCCTATAAATCTTGTGGGGACAGATGCTAAAATAGTTATGTGGAAGGCTTATTGAAAATCATATAAATTAATTCGTAAGGGGTAGATTTCACCCTAAGCCCAGTCCAATTTATAATTTCTCACTTTGTTTCCGGTGTATGCGAATGCGTTTCTTTCCCAATTTTTTTTATTTTTTCGGTTAGCGTCAAGGCAACTTCCAAAATGCATTTCACTGCGGCTTTCATTTTCGTGCTTGTTGGACACACCCACAATGCCACACGATCCCTGCCCGCCGCTGCCATCGCCACCCGAATTCCCGCCAACGCCTTTTTCTGCCATAGCATCGCGCTCTGGTTATAAATTTAAGCCCTGCGTGGTTTTAATTTTTTTCGGCTGGTCTCCGTCCCCGTCTCCATTTGGGCTCTCGCTCTATGTTTGTTCTTACACCCCCAATGGAATCTTGAGCTGCAGCTCCGTCCCATTCCCACATGTCCTCGTTGTGTCACTCCTGGGTCAAACGTGTGCCCTCGGTTCAGTTGGGGTTTAAACGGTTAAGTGCTGGCTAAATTGTTTCATTCTTTCCTTGCTTACCTTTGGCCGATTCCTCTTTTCCCGCTCCCGTTCTCCCCCTCCAAACTATCCCGATGCCATTCCCTTTTGTATCTTTTGTTCAGAGCCATCCTACGTCCTACGTGCGTGTCTAAGGTTAAATTGCACATGTTGCCATGCGTTTTTCCTGCTGCCACTGATGGTCTTGTACTTTTGGGTTTAACCTCAAGGTGTTAAGCTGCCGTTTTTTGCCGGCTTCCCTCGCCTGTCCAGTCTATTGATTCTGAAGGAGGCAAGACAGTGGGCGTAATTGGCAAATGATGTAGTTGCACTGGCCAACAGGAAGCAAAAAACTATGGTTGAATAGGAAAGTATACTAAATGGGAGTCCAGCTTCAAGGTTTTAAATTTTACAGAGAATATATCAACAAAATAAATCTAAATACAGTAAATTTGAATTGCTTTATTTTTTCAATTCTGAAATTTATTTAGATAAATCGAGCCGATTAATCCGTTTCTGTCATTTTGCCTTGCAAAATTGAGTTTTAACTGCTTAGCACTGAAAACCTATGGAAATCCTAAATTCAATAAAATCTACGTACCACAAAAAGCACCATTTCGGGGGGTGTCAACACAATACCCCCAAAAACGCATTACGCATACGCAGCGTTGACAATAGATTGCTGCCCTTGCCTGCAGCCTCATTGGAACAATACACGGCGGCAAATCTCCAACTGCAACGGGATATTGCTGCTGCACCTAAATATAAAGCGAAGGCGAGCCTCATCCAACTGGATGTTGATGAAGCAGCCAAGGGCTGTGCAAACGCAACTCATAACCGAAGCATTGTGGATTTAAGCTCAGCGGAATAATACTCGCACGCACCGCGAGGGCCGCCTTTGAAAGCGATTCGAGTTCTGCCATTGCAATCGCATATGCCATTCGATGTGTTCATAGATAGCAGGAACTCTACAGGCGGGGATTTCGCCATCGGGTTGGCAGTTTTTCAAAAATGATTTCCATTTTTCATCGTTCACATACGTTGCATACTCTGCGGGGCAGCAAGCTACAGAAAGAGCGAATCACCACACCTTTTAATGCCCTTTGCCAGGGATATCAAATATAGGAGAGGTCATTGAAGGGATACGCAAACGATGTAAATCTGACAAGGCTCCCTCATCCCAACTAAATTTTTTTTAAGTTCACTTTCCTTTCCCTTTGAACCTGTCAATACTTTTAATTAGCTTTTCCACTTTCCAAAGCAGACAGACCCTGGCAACATTATCGTTTTGACAAATTAATTTCCGCTTCTTTCTAATTATTTTTTCAGTTGGTTGGTTTGCTTTTATTGTAATTGAACGTGAATCGGAAAGTGATCCACTTTTGAGTGGCATAAAAAGCAGGGAGGTCACTTGGAAATAAGGGTCTGATTGGCCTGACATGAAGCGTAAGGATAAAGAAACGGAAAGGTGTTCTTAAGGCCATTCCGTCTGCAAAATCCTAGAAAGAAAAAAGTAAGACGCCGATGAAGAAATCAAAATATGAAATATATCGGTGTTAAGAAACAGAATAACTTGGGACAAAAACAAGTATTGGTAAGTCAGACCCTATAATTAATTCGATCTCTTAAAAGGCTTCAATGGATAATACCAATTCGACTGTCAGGGCTTTATTGTCATCGTCATTATCGTCCTGTTCATCAGGCAGAAAGTAACAAGTAAATCTGTAAAATTAAAACGAGATGTCAACCAAAATGCGAACAGCCCGACGAACGGACTGAAAGAGGCTCGTTTTGCGTTTGTTTTTCAGTGGTTGGTTTTTGGGGGTTGCCGCAGCCGCCGCAACTCCACCCCCAACCGTCGACAGCTCCTATTTGTGTGCTTGAAATATACATACGAAGCACTTCCTGTGGATGCTGCCACCTCCTGTGAAATGTCTGAGATTCATCCGCAGGTGTGTACATTGTATTGACACCGAAAACCCCAAAACATATGGCTGATGATGATGGCAAAGAGTTGATTTAATGTGGACGTGTTAATTTGATTAATGCAATTCTGGGGACTTTGGTTAGTATCTATATTTAGTCATCAACAAAGAGGCCACAAAGCAGCTACAGTACATCATATGTAATTGTACATTCGCTAGTATACTCTCATTAACACTGTCAGCCTAAATATAAATGTATGTCCAATGCATTTTTCTCCGATTTTCCACGGCATGTTGCCAGATCTACTGCGGCAATTTTGAGCTCATTAAAATTTTTCAACTGAAATATTCCGCCGGAAACAGAGAGTGTGTGTGTTCGTTCATCCCCAACGGAGCACGTCTGCCGTTTGTGCTTATTTGTTGGCATACACATTGTCTCTCGGAAGTTGAGCACCATTTGGTTTTGGTAACTCAACGTAGCGTAGGATGAAAGTCGCTACATTAAAATCCTCCCTTCGTTTTAGATTAATAAACACTTTTTGCAGGCACTGTCAGCCGCCGCAAATGCCGGCATGTTTCGTATTTTAGTTTTCCACATTTACTGAAATTAAACTACAGAATCGCACACGGATATATTTAATTAGATGACATACCCATATTATGTTTTATTCAGGGTGGATGGGGTGGATACCTACCAAGCCCACATACCCCCATAGTTTTTGCAACGTGATTTGTGTTCGAGTCACATCCGCGCAGGTGAAAATTAAGCGGCCGCATTTAAATGTGGATGCAACGCAAGCTGAGGGGTCATTGACTAAGTTGGGATGCATGTGGTTTATATACTGTACCTTTTGATATATCATTATCATTTTAGATATTTTTCCCCTTATTAAACATTATTTAAGTGAATGTTTTATGTAAACTAAAAGAAAGATTTATATTTGTTTTTATAACTCTCAGAGTTTGGTATAGCTGAAGCACTAAAGGAAGTAGTTATGTACTTATAAAGTAATATACATTGATTCAACTTGAGTTTATCACAATTGTCATAATAAATTAAAACCTATTTCTACAATTCCTATGCCCTGATCCTTGCCAATCCGCTGCTCAATCTTTAGAAAATGGCAAAAAGTAATCAGTTTAGAGGCCGCCAGCTATGTGGCTCCTTTTGCTGGGACTGCAATTTAAATAATGCATCAAATGAATTAAGTTGCCAGCCAAATGAAGACGACAGCACTTTCCGGGTCCTGGCATTGAAGGTAAATGGAGCAAATCCTTCAGCAGCTGCAATAAAAATAGAATCAAGTTAACAAAGGAGTGAAATGAAGCGCAGACAAAAGCCAACCCACTAAGATGGCGACTGATTGTGAGTTTTATGTCACAAAAAGTGAACAAAACCCGGCAATGGCAATAGTTCTCAGAAATATTTTTATAGAAAAGTAAGCGGACCGAACACGTTAGTTTGTCCCCCAAAATGAAACCAGACCGGGAGCGGTCATGAGCAGGGTTACAGGGGATGTGCAATTGGTTGTGTGTGTTTCATTGATATATGGTTCGATCCGTCGATACAGGAAACACGCAGACACACAGGATGGCAATAAAAGCGGTAATGATGCGGCACGCGGGCGAGCAGTCACATGAGCCGCCGGATATGAGTCTGTGCTTAAGAGCTGGCAGCCCATTGATACTACGCCTTAAACAGTTGTTGTTGTTTGAAAGAAAAAAAGAATCATCAAAACTTTAGATCGTAATTTAATTTTATAGTATTTAACATCAAATAAAATCATAATTTTATAGTATATACATATAAATATTAATTTCGTTCAACTTATTGCATACAAGCCTCATTCCTCCTTATTTTTTAAATGTTTTCCTTTTCTTCTGGGAGCCGTTTTCATTATTTGTTTCTCCCTGAAGAATTAATATTTTTCTACTTGCATGTCAGTGCTGATGATATGTTTATAACTTAATACTTTAAACAGATTTACTAACTTTAATAAAAAATACAAATAGTCATAGTTTCAAAAGAAACGAGTGAACAAAAAACCGATTTCCTAATAACTAAATTATTAAATAAATAAAATTATTCAAATTACTTTTCTGTAATAAACATGAAGCAACTATATATAGTATAATCCTAGCTAAAAGCTTTCGTTTCTAGTAAATCACCAGCACATATCTGAAATGGGAAATTTTCAAATACTCATGGGTGGTTCCTTATAAAAACGTACATATGTATGGTCACCATATACTCAATTTCATTTAGCTCAAGACGTTATACACTACACTTCTTTGTTAATATATATTTGAAAAGCAGAAATATTAAATCGCCTCTAAAAAAAATCTTTTTTTAGCATGTAATTGTTAAAGTTTTAAGATATACATATTAAGTATTAATAGTAATAGCTAAATAAAAGATAATTGTTTACTTTTTCTTTGTTTTTCATGTTTTAAATTTATAAATTTCAGTTAACATTTTCTTGTGAGAAGTGTAAAAGGCATTAAATTAAACATTCTTTTTAGTATAAATTGAAGTTTTGGGACCAATTCATTATTTAATTGCTTTTAATAATTTAAGCCACGAGATGATTTTACCAGCATTAAATGTGCTCAGTTTGAGTCAGAAGTTCGGCAAGATTGTATGGTGAAATGGGATCCAATTTTCTTATATTCTGTATAATATCGGTTTTAATTTGTTCGAGTCTAAATGCAGGCAAATTTAAAAAGAAAAAGCTTCTGGAAAACATTGCTGCAGACTACTGTGAAACATATTGTGGCGGCAGTTGTAATGGAGAAATAACCAATAAAACCTGCAACGATGAGGATAGAAATTTTATTGCAACCAACGAATATCAATTGAAATTGAATGATGGTGAATTGGAAATTCAATGGAACTATCCACATTTTAAAGGCTGCAACATCACACCAATTACCCAGGAAAAATACTTAAAATTGAAAGTCCTTATAGTAACAGAATACCGCCGTGACTGCCGAGGAGCAGACTATCTTCGTCAACTTGGTGTGGAATCGGTGCACCGTTTTGAATTTCACTTGGATGTATTTAGGGCATTCGAAAGACAAGTTCATTATATGGATGGACCACAATCGTTGACTTTTTATTTCTCAGACACGGTGATGTTCAACGAAATACACGATTATATCAAAGTATCCATGAAAAATCTGCAGGAAATAATTATAAACGGGGACAATGATCCTGAGCGCCCACCTATTGAGATTGACGAGGATATTTTTAGGGGGAAACCCCATTTAAAAAGTATTGCCTTTCGTGGATTTAACATTGTGAATATAAGAAAGGGAATGTTATCCTCGCTAGACCGTTTGGAAAAGTTGGAATTCTCCAAGGCTACAATTAGCAATTTTTCTCTGATGAGGTTTGTATGATAAATATTTTATATAAATTTATAATCAATACAACTTGTATAATATTTCCTTCCTTAGTTTTAACGCACTTCAAAATAGTCTTCAGCAATTGGTCTTGGACATTCCCCAAGAGGTGGACTTGCAGCACTTTAAAAATTTTTCTCAACTTAAATTGATAAAAGTTAGAAACTATATTCCTTACGACAACTTGAAAGCCTTGCTGTGCACGCCAACTGAATGTAAATTTAATCAAGGTATCAATGGAATAGCGTGTCCTGATGTATGCGTATGCCAATACAATTACGACGATATGGAATTGGAAATTAATTGCTCTGGCAGAGGACTTACACAGATTCCTCCACTACCGATTTCCATAATCGGAGACTCGAAACTAATCTTTCAAAACAACAGTCTATCAAAGTGGCCGGATTACTCTTTGGAGGGATATAGTAATTTGCGAAGACTGGATGTGGCCAGAAACATCTTAACCAACATGAGCATAGGAAACTTACCACGAAAATTAGATTATCTTGACATTAGCTTTAACAATGTTAAGGAAATGAATTCGGATATAATCGAATACATCAGAAATGTTAGCATATTCAAGCAAAATGGCAATAAATGGCTGGTTTATTGCGATGATGATCAGTTATTACATCTTTTTCGAGATCTTAAGAAACAAATGCGAATGAAAGCCAAAAGACTGCGGCCGATACTAAGGCATTTGTCACCACAATCGCCTGAGGGATTCCTCAAGTTTCTGGGACAGCATTTCTTAAGACTTGGATCAACCAGGCGAGGATATTTTGTTATAAACGAGGACAAGCTTTTGCGAAGTATGCTTTTGAAAATGGATAATTTAGGTAAACAAATGTATATTCGTGAGTCCATGGAGTGGTTGCATCGAAGTTTACATTCTGTTAATGAGGATTACGAGACATTTCACCATTATCACATGGGTGGTGTCTGTCCCTATAAATGTGAATGCTGCCAATATCGCTTTAATTCAAATTTCAAAGTAGACTGCACATATAAATTTATGTTTCAATTTCCAGATGTAACTTTTCATCAAGAATTAGCGGCTCAAAAAGATGACATTACTAGCCATCTCGAACTGCATTTAGCAAACAATAATATATCAAAAATTACCACTGAAATGCTTCCTGAAAAAATTAGTTACTTGGATTTGAGAAACAATAATTTGGAGACTCTTGATAATTCAGTAGTGCGATTTCTACAAATGCTCAAGGACTCTGCTGAAATTAGACTCTCAGGAAATCCTTGGGAGTGCCACTGTAAATCTCGCTCGCTGCTTTCCTTTCTGAGGGATCAGGATCCACAGGAATACACTTTCATCCTGAATCGATGCAATATTTCCCGGGATGATTGCCCCGATTCCTGCGTTTGCTGCTTAGATAAGTCCATCTGGCCCTCCTTTATAGTCGATTGCGTGGGCGAAGGACTTGAGAAAGTCCCAAAGATATCCCCTAACGTTGGCTATATGGACTTGAGGAACAACAATATAAGTGAACTGAACCCAACAGATGATATTTTGCTTAGGAACAGATCGCAGGATTCTCCCCTGAAACTGTTCATGGCCGGAAACCCCTGGTCTTGCATTTGTCGGGATGTGGACTATCTCAATGCGATAAAATCCATCTCTTCCAGTATTGCAGACTTTACGGAGATGACCTGTTCCAATGGCGAAAAGCTTCTTTCGATTGAGCAGGAGAACATCTGTCCCTCTGGACTTCCCTACTACCTCGCCCTAGCTGCCACCTTGGCCGCCGTGCTGGTGATTACCAACTTCATGGTATGCTTCCGGCAGCCGCTTCTTATCTGGCTCTACGAGCACGACCTCTTGTTGAGCCTGGCCGCCCGTATGGAGGTCGACAAAGGGAAGAGATACGACGCCTTCCTGGCCTTCACCCACAAAGACGAGGATCTGGTGGAGGAGTTTGTGGAGCGTCTGGAAAAGGGCAGGCCGCCCTTCCGGCTTTGCTTCTACCTGCGCGACTGGCTGGCCGGCGAGTGCATTCCCGACTGCATCAGCCGCTCCGTTCGCGACTCGCGACGCATCATTATCCTCATGACGGCCAACTTCCTCAAGTCCACATGGGGCCGCCTCGAGTTCCGGCTAGCGCTGCACGCCACCTCGCAGGATCGCTGCAAACGGCTGATCGTCGTCGTCTATCCAGACGTGACGAGCTTCGATGACTTGGACAACGAGCTGCGGACCTACATGGTGTTCAACACATACTTAGAGCGAAGTCACCCCAACTTTTGGAACAAGCTGATCTACTCGATGCCTCACGTCAAGATGCAGTAGCCTCTGGGATGAGTTTTATTAATCTCTTGATTTGTCAATCATTTTATACATACTTACAATTTTAAGTAACATTTATTTTAATTTCCTTTAACCAAATTGTAAATTAAATTATTTTTGATAATATTTCAAAATTAAATATGAAACATGAACTATATAAAATAAATTTGTAATTATCAGCTTACTCACTAGTAAAATTCGATTTTCAAGAGAGTAATTAAATATCTCACCGGAAAACTCAACACATATTCGTCTGTAATATGCATGTTTCAGAGAACATGCTCTGATCCAAATCTAACGAAATATAAAAATGTTTTTAATAGCCAACTTTTATTAAAAATCACAAGACTTTTGGATTTATTATGTCCTTAAAAAGGACTTCAAATATTCATTAGAGGCGACAAAACATTGGTGTTTTGCTCTGACGTAAATTATATATAGAATTTAAGTTTAATTTAACTTCTGTGGTTATGGTGTAAAAAACATTAATGGTAGCCAAAAAAAGCAAAAGATTCTAAAATTCTTTAAACCATGAAGGCATCGATATTTCCATCATTGCTTCTCCATTTCTAGTAAACGAAGTATCGATATTTGCTGACAGCTCCTTGCTGTCACACCTAACAATTTATTTGTTGTTAAAAGAAAAAACCGAAATGTCTCAAAAAGATTCTTCAACTGCGTATTTCTCTGAGCCAGAGGAAGTTTTAAGCTGGACGACCATTAACGAAGGAGGATCCTCTGCCGCTGACGCCTTGAAATATCTCAAGATGGGCGTCTCAACCAAGCGAAAAAGATACTCGGATCCGAAGAGCTTTCCCCAGACTGAACGCAGGCGTAAGCAACGGGGCCATTCTGTTGATGATATGGAGCTGTGTGCGAAGCGCATGAAGTGCATGTCCCTGCGAAGCCCCAAGAAGAAGGAAGTCAATCCCTTTGACATCGATGTCGGCTATGAAGGAGACTCGGAGGGTTAATTAGTTTCTTTTAATAAATAATTTAAACGTACTGCAATTAGCATGGTTTTTATTGAATCTAACGCTCGGGGTACACGCTAAAAGGCAGTGGTTTTGCCCGGTACTAGGCCACCAAGGTCCACAACTCTAGCCAGTGAATACGACCTTTAAAAACTACATCAAATGCTTTATATTTTTTAATGTCGGTTGTAGACAACCAGGATATACACTGCAGCTCCTATACCTGTTAATATTTTTCAAGAACAAAAAACGTCTTCAAATTTTTCTTTTGTATGGTATTTAAAATTTTATTATTCCGATATATACATTAATGTATATATAAAATAAAACCACGATACTTCTTTAAAACCACACATACTTGATGTCCCAGTTTGGCATGGCGGTTTCAAGAGTCCAAATGCTTTCCAGCTCAGCAGCAAGAATAGCCACAATAGCAGCCGCAGGGTCCACATCCTCCGCAGGGACCGCAGCCTCCGCATGGACCACAACCACCACATGGAGCGCAGCCTCCGCAGCAGCCCTGGTTAAACAAAAAAAAAAAAAGAGGGAGAAGATGTCATTCAGTTGCTCCCCTCACATATGGTTTGATAATTATACTTACGTTCACCAAGACGTAATTCGGATTCACGTACATATACATGATTGTATTTTTGCGCGCTGCTTGCCGACCGGAAACCAAAAGAAACTTGAAACCACCGGAAAATTTAGGTGCCGAAGTTTAGCTGACGAAAGGTGAGAACGAACTGATGAAAACCCGACAAGTCGTTCGAAACTATTTTTGACAACCGTAGGTCGGCATTGCCGTGCTAACTAGATATACCTAAAGATGGAAAACGAAACTCGGATCCAATGAGCTTACTCCAAAAGTTTTCCCTAACGTGAGAACGGAATTGGACGCAGGTGGTGTTGACGAAATGCAGCTGTGTGACTCTGTGGCTTGACTTTAACGGCGCCTTTAACAAATAAATCAAACCGACTAAAATAATGTTTTTTTTTAGAAATAACGCCCTGTTGGACGCACTTAATGACTGTTGCTGTAATCGGTACTAGGACACCGAGAGCCAAAAGCAGAGGAATAGCCATCGTAAATACGCATTATAGGATTAGATTATTTAGATAATTTTCCTAAGGGGACTCAAAAGATTCTTGTTTCAGGGAACATATACCACCTATATACTAGTTCCAACAAAAATTAAAAGAAAAAAACATGTTTCAAATGCATTATTATATGATTTTTAAATATTGCGGTTATTCTTGCTACTGAGGAAACCCCGACGAAGCATTCGGAACTATTTTAAACATTTTCCAGCTAACTAGATCCCTGAAACGCAAAGTTCTTTTGTATTTGACAGTCCTAAAATATCACAATCAAGCAAGCTATGGATATCGGCTGTGGATTGTCAAAAGCATATCCAAGTTCAAGACTCTCGTTCAATCATTCCTGTGTAACATTTCGGCCTGTAACCATCTAAATTTCTTTGTTGTCTCGAAGTATTTACTTGTTCGGTTCAAAGTATGAAAAGTTTTTTATTTCAAAGAAAAAAAAGTTTGAATTCTCATATTCGACCTTTGTATTTTCAGAAGCTAAAGAATCATGTGTTGCGGACCTCTCGGATTCTGTGGACCCTGCAGTCCTTGTGGCGGATGTGGCCCCTGTGGACCTTGTGGGCCTTGCTGCGGACCTTGTGGGCCCTGCTGCGGACCTTGTGGGCCTTGCTGCGGCGGCTGTGTGCCATGTGGATCTTGCTGTGGACCTTGTGGGCCCTGCGGCGGCTGCTGGTGCTAGTTAAACAAATCTCCAAATTCACCAAGCCGAACATGATTCATTCAACACCTGTTACGGCTTAACCTAGAAGCAAATAATAATCTTGACTGTTCAAAAATTAATTGCTTACTGTTAGGTGTATATTATGATATATTAGTTCTGGGATTTGGCGCCTATCTAATACCAGCTTATTCTGAGAAGTCGCTAAAACTAGCTTTTTCTTCCAATACCAAGTCTGTATTCTGTAGAAATATTAAACGGGGATAAGACGTCTAATAATAACGATTTTATTTCCCAGTATTCTGAAGATTGTGAAGGTTGTGACACGAAAAATAAATATGAAATCTTTTTTCGGTAAGATGAAGGCAATAACATTCTTGAGCATTTGTAGTCTTTATTAAATATCATTATGGACGCAACAAAGCTTCATTATTCTTTTATTATTATTATGTATGATTATGTATTCAACTTCACTGTATTTACCCAGTTTTAAGACCGCTCTCTTTAGAATTTTTACATTACTGGAATTTTTTTCTACTGATAACATCTTATCTATTGTTGCATAAATCGCATAAGAAGGGAAACTTTTGCTTTCCTGAGTTAGTTTTCTTCAGACTTGTATTATCACCATGCGAATCGCTGCTCTAGTCGCCGCTGCCTGTGTGCTGGCCCTAATCGGTGGCGTTAGTTCCGAGTGCTGTAGAACCAAGGCTGATCTTCTGTACAAAATCTCGAATGGTGGATGCGGTGACGTTGGAGGACAGAGATCTGGGGACTTTTGCAAAATCAAAATTTGCGGAAACGGCGAGGCCTTGGTGGGAACCTGGTGCGGAAAGGGATCCTGCAATTGGTTTGGATGCGCCTGCAAGAACGGATGTCTAAATGGCAACTGGACCCAGGATTTTTTGGCCAAAAATAGACGATACAATATCCAGATCTTGGATGCCAAATGGCCGTAGGCTTATGCTATTCTAAATGAATAAAACTTATTAAACCAGATCATGCTTTCCTATTTAAAATGTAAAAATGTTCTCATAATTAATAACTCAAAGAAATTAGTTTGCAAATAGTTTCTTGCCAAAAGCTGAAGCTGTATTTTTATATTAATCATATATTTGTTTACGAATAGTAGTTCTTGGAAAGCACTATCTATAATCTTAAAATGATACACATTTCAGTGGACTGAGTCAGCTCCATATGACGATCTTAACACCTTCCTACTAAAAAAATAAAAAGCAACCTTAAAGTTTATAACAGTTACAGTTTCGAAGTCAAAGTTCCAATCGCGTAGGCCTTTGAAATCGTGCTTCCCATGTCAAACTCAATGTACAACAAAGGGCTCCGAATAATATCATTCTCATTCGAAGAGTTATACAGTAAACATCTAAATTTGTTGTTTTGTCTCGATTTGTTATTTGTTCGGTTTAAAAGTAAGTGAAAAAAATATAGAATTTTGTTTAACAAAATTAAAAAACCTTTTTACCTTAGCCTTCTACAAATTCATCATGTGCTGTGGACCTTGTGGACCGTGCTGTGGACCCTGCGGTCGTTGCTGTGCCCCTTGTGCACCATGCTGCGTACCCTGCTGTGCTCCCTGCTGCTCTCCGTGCTGCTCGCCCTGCTGTTCACCTTTCTGCAGTCCCTGCTGCAGTCCTTGCTGTGGCGGCTGCTGGTGCTAACGGGGGCCGCAACTTGCCATCGAAGCCCCCAAACGATGTCCGTTCCATGACTGATCCAACACCTTTATAAGACTTGACCGCAAATAATAATTTAAGACACTACAACAGGTCAAAGCAAAAAAAATACTGGTATTCTCTATTGCTTAAGGGGGGGTAATTAAGGGAGCTTTACTTTCGAGAAAATTTGGTGAACACAGGATGCGGCAGGAAGTCTTCATTCAAAATGCATGTATGCAGAATAAAAAAATAATAGTAAACCTGGTTCCAGCCTATATTGCGTAAAAAGATAAAATTAATTATATTCTTTGAAAATGTAAAAATTTAACTATAGGTCATTTACGGATCAATCATGAGTTGCACACCGACTGGACCTTGCTGGGAAGCTATTTGCGATTCTTGTCAACCACAATACTGTGGCCCTTGCTGTGGCCCTTGTTACGGACCTTGTTGGAATCCCTGTTCATACTCTAAGCCTATGGAAAAACGCAATGGCCTGCAGCAAAATGATCTTTCTAAAGGTTCTGGTTCACGCTCAGATCCCTCAAAACCTGGGAAATCCTCTGGCAAATCCTCTGGATCATCCTGTGGGGCTTGTGGAAAACGCAATGGCCTCCAGGAATGCAATCTTTAGCAACACGTCAAACCGCCTAGCCTAAAACTAGAGTAAAAAGAAATAAATAAAAAAGGGCCGGAAATTTTGTAGAAAAAAAATTGATTTTAGTATTGTTAACTTCATTCGAAACTGCACGATCATCCTCAGAGGATCTATAAAAAGTATAAGCCTTTTTATTGTAGATAATGCATTCTTGATAATGAAGTAACCTTGGTTGAAGTTCAAATGAAGGAAATATGTATAAAAGAACGACGTTGTCCCGAAACCTTGCATTGCAATCTGCTAATTAAAATAATAATAAAACTCTGCAAGAGTATACAAATAAAAATTAAAGCAGAATTTACAAGATATATAAATAACATAACCCTAAAATAAAACTAAAATGTATCAAGCAAGCTTTGTATAAAACTTAAGTGTTGATAGTACCCATGTAAGGGAGTCAAGTCACTTTTCATCAACATTCCGGACCAAACATATCAAAATTCTCCTTTAGTCTAGAGCCTTTTTTCTTCTTTTTTTTCGGTTCGGTGTAAGTAAAAACAAAAAACTAAAAAATATATTTTACATATTTTGAAATTCTTTCAGAACTTTACGGATATGGGCTGTACACCTTGTGGACCATGCTGCGGACCTTGTGGACCTTGCTGCGGTCCTTGTGGGTGTGGACCCTGCGGGCCCAGCTGTGGGCCTTGTGGACCCTGTGGACCCTGTGGTCCTTGCGGTCCTTGTGGACCTTGCGGTTCTTGCGGTTCTTGCGGTCCTTGTGGTCCTGGCGGTTCATGTGGACCCTGTTGTGGACCCTGTTGTGGACCATGTGGGGGATGCGGACCCTGTGGACCCATGGAGAAACGTAATGGCCTTCAAAAATGTCCTCCAAGAGGTTGCTGTTAATACCAAACATTAAATGTATGCTAACGACCGTCAGCCAACGAACCGTCAAATTCCACCATTAGAGGATTTACTAAAGGCATTGCTAGAGTTGAGGTTTTGTCAATAAATTAAATGCACGGATTGTAAATCTAGTTCTTTTCATTGGTTTGTTGCTAATAACAAACGGAAAAAGGAAAAGCAAACAAAATATATATATAAATTTCAAAAACTGCTTCTTCAATTGCATAATTTTCCTTCAGTAAACAATGCTTGGATCATACACTGAAAAGTTCAATATAATTTTGTTCATAAGAACCAGTGATGAATTAGGCGTCGTTTCAAATAGATCTCCTTTTTTTCTCACGTGCACACTTAAATTGTTATTCACCTGGCCGGCTAATGGGCTAAATGGCAAAGGAATTCAGCAAAAACAGAAAAGTCCAGGGGAATGCCAAGCCAACGGACCAAGGACAATGGACCAAGTTAAGTCGGCAGCTTGTGGCTTGCATCAAACTTACACACACACACACATGCTGGTCCGAGGGCCATTGCCATAGGGACACAGGGAGCCGGAATTGGAGGCAAAGCATTTAATTTATGCCAACATGCTCGAGGTAATTGAGGCAATGGCAAAGCAATGCAGGTGCAGAATAAAAGTAGTCCTGGCTACGCAGCATTTAAATTAGCCAACTAGGGGATTTTAATTAGTGTCAAGTGCTTCGAAATAAATGAGAGCGCAGAGCCGGGGGGTATGGCCAATCAAGGCTGATTGCTAGTAACGTTACTCATACGCTCCGTGTGGCAGGGCAAAGTCAATTATTAATGGCAGCAAGGTTCGAGTGCAGACTGCTGACATCTCAATTCAAGCTGAAAATCAGGCAGGCAAATTGTTTATTGTGCGCAAGCAATAGAATGCCGGCGGAATGTCTGGGGAACTGATTTTCATCATTCATTTTGCCAGTCGACTTTTCCGCTTTCCACGCTGAATTATGAGAGCACACTGCACGTGTGTGTGTAAGTGTGTGGGAGCTCTCGATGACGCAGTTCAGGGAATTCTAGAATGTGGCAAGAACGAACGGGTAAAAGGAGCCAAGCTCCGGGTGGCATGCAAATGGATACATCCTTCCTGCAATTCGAGGAGCGGCAACCAACATACGGAAGGAATGCAGCTCTAGCCTGACTCCCAAGGATTTCAATAAGAACAAGTAATTTAAGAACGCACATATGCCGCCGCTGTTAATTTATATATTTAATATACAGTGTGACTTTTGAGCAATCTCGGAACTGCCAAGTGAGTTGAAGTGAGCTGAGCTAAAGTTTCGGCATGGTGAGCGAGTTGACTCGCTCATACTTATTGCAGATCTCTGATATACACTTTCATGGAATCCCATAGAGCATTGACTTTTTCGAAATGAGTGCCAGTCCCAGTCGGCTTTCGGTGGGAAGTCGCACCCGGACCTTTCCAAAATTACTCGTTTTTAGGCGTTTCAAGGGCCACCCAACCTACCTCGTACGCCAGCCATGTCTGTGGACATCGGCGGCAGAGATGGATCCCGGGCTAGGACTTGGAGCAGCCGTAGTTCCACCTCGGTGGCAGAGACCATGCAGATTGGCGACGGACCGCAACTGCGCCGCCAGCGCCCGAACCGCCTGAACCCACCATACCGGGTTAGCAATCGGCTGCTAACGGCCGTGGAGCAACGACTCCGGACCAGTTCACTCCGCCGTGCCGCCCTGTTGCGCAAGCTGAGACTACAGCGGAGCCTGGAGTTTTACAGCGGCCTGAGAAGCAGCCAGGCAGGTCCTGTGGCCGTGTTCGGTTACCATCCCGCCACGAATGTCAACCAGCCGGTCTTTGGGAACTGGTATGGCATGGGAATGCTGGCTAGTCAGGATGCCGATGAGGAGGATGCCGGTAGCCACCACTGGGAGCCAGCTCAGCTGCACTTCCAGCAATACCTGGGACAGAGGCCACCTCTCCACCACCCACCCAGGTCCTTCTTACTCAGCCTGGACCGAAGCCACCTGAAGCTGGTCGGCGACCTGCTGTATGCATGGGGTCTAAGGGAGGTCCTGCGACTGGGCCTTAACGAGGTATTCTGTTTGCTCCATTTTTAACCCACGCGGATCGATAATAAAATTATAAGTCGTTTCCACGGGTCCATCTCGATGGAAAGTCGGCTCCCAAACGAGAGCTTCATGCATATGCAGGGCGCTATCTTTTGACCCAGTGGGAAAAGCTTTTCCAAAGAGCTGCCACTGCCTCGGGTTACTTTCCTTGTCCAAGATCTTCAGCGGCGCTATTCGCCGTTGTTGTGCATTTATGGAAATCGCATGCCGCTGTGTATGCACCAGAACAATGTGTTTGGGAGTAAGTGCTTCGGCGGGGAAGCTGCGTGGCCACAACAAAGAGTAAGAGTGTCTTACAGTCGAACGAATTGCAGATGCCCTTTGGATTGTAAGTCTTTATATTTTGGAAAGTTACTGAAAATTTAAAGAAAATTGAAAGAAAATTAATAGAATTAATGTACATAATAAGTCATAAGGCAAGTGCAGCAGATTGTTTGAAACAGTTTTGAATTCTCTTTCCGTAGGTTTATAGTTCTTAATTTTATCTTAATTTTAAAAAATATTTGATGTATTTATTCAGATTGTAGTTTTCACCTTTGCACCATCATAGGAAAGATATTTTTCTTAAAGAAAGAGTATTCCAAATTCGTTGATTTCATGCCCCTGATACTCGCATATGCCGCAAGTTTTACACAACGCTGCCGAAATAACAAGCGATGAACAGGGCGCCCAACACGCGTGCATCTGGATTTCGCACACACTCACACCACCCAGCCGCACCCACACACATACACCACACCCACACATTGGCAAACACATGCCCAGAAAACGCGCTACGTTCATTTTGCGCCTTATCTGCGGTCGCAAGTGTTGCGCCATCGCAGCCCGAGTGCCTGAAATTATGCTTATTTCTGGGTTTTTATGCATCCAACATGGAGCAGCAGCAGGAATCTGCATCCCCATGGCCGAATCTCCTCCAGTTCCGCGGGCTCCTCCAGCTGCTGCGTGTTGGTTGTCGGTTGGCGTTGGTTGTTCCTTGTTGGCTCTTGCTGCTCCGGCTGTGCATTTTGTGGCGTAAGCACTGCGACAAAAATTGGAACAGGATATAAAAAAATGCCTCAAAACTATAATTCGCAAAAAAAAAATAGACTAAATATTCCTTAATAAGAGGGAAATTCTTATTTCTAGACAAATATATAATTTCTTTCACGCTTTCAAGTGATTTTGTAATTTTTCCGAAATATTTTTCTTAGAGTGCCAAGCCTTAGCGATGAATTCTGGGTTGGAAAGGGGGGATGGTTGCCCTGCTGATAACGCAGCATTAATAACACCCTCATGGTCGGCTCGCACTTGCTTGATGATTGAAAATCCAGCAAACTGCTCCCGCGCCCCAAAGTATGCACCACTCATTTACTTATCAGGCCTTGGAGCTGGAGCTGTACCCTCAGCGAAGCAGAGTCCACACGAGAATTTGTGGCACATTTGGGAGCTAAGCATCAAGCAAAAAGCGATTCAGAAAAAGAGTCAAGCAGCTGCTGCTGCCATTTCCATTGCCATTGCCATTGCCGCTGGTCTCTGGTCTCCGCTCTCCGGTCTTGTTGTGGCCAGTGTTAACATAAAACTTGTGCTGCGATAAACCCTGGGTCCGCCCAGGACATTGTCCAGCCGAACATTTGTTAGCCAGCCCGTAGCTACTGCCTCTGGGACGTTTCAGTACCCTGTTCCGTCCGCATATTCAGCCTCTTTTCTGCCCTCGTCGACGAGCATTTGAAAATTTGAAATTTCTTTTCTGCTTGGCTCTCTCCAGTGCCTACTTACAGACTCGTCTAGTGCTGACCGTATTTCCTGCATTTTGTAAAGGGTATTTGGTCGGTGGATAAGTGACTTACACTTAAGGAAACTGCAAAAAAAGGATAACAACTATCCCATGGATAACCTAGATGCATTCCACAAATTGCTGTAGAGGTAAAGTTACTAAAATGTTTATAAGTGCCTGATGAACATTTTCCGAGGGGACAGGGTAATAAGTATAATATATCATTGTCTCTAATATTTGTGACCTGTTTACTAGCCTTCGCCGTAGATATATTAAGAAATCTTAGGTTACACCCTACATAGACAGTTGTTGTTTAATCCTTTAGTGAAAGCCTACATAAATACAAGTAATGATTTACCTGAAAGCCTGCAATACATTAATTGTTATATGCTCCTCTTCCTCAGCTGAAAACTTTGTTTTCTACCGAATCAACATAATGCTTGAGAGACCAAAAAAAAAGAAGGCTTTCCAGCAGCCTTATCACCATCCACCAGGGTTATGGGTTAATAAATTCATGCCGTAATTATCCGGCCAAAGGGAGTGATTACCCCAAAGAGCCTGCTGAGACCGGGATCCAAGGGATCCTTTTAATTATTGTTTATAACAGCCGGATGCAACTTTATCTTGTTTATTTTATGCATATTTTTTTCTGGCGTTCTCGGCCGCCATTTAAATATTCCGACTGCGGTAAAGTTTCGATTGTGTTTGCAGTTTTTCTGCTGAATATTTATTCTATTGATATTGCCCGGCAATTGGTCTTTGTTTTTATTTTTTCATCGTTCGTTGTTCGGGTCCATTTCGATTGCATATTTAATTGAATGATTCCTTTTTGGCCCTTGAGCGTAATTAAGTCATTTGTGAAGGGAATCTTTAACTTAGAACTTGGATAAAGAACTTGTCTAAGAAAAACCATATCCCTTAGAAAATATTTATTAAGAAAATGATATTATTTAGCCCTTGAACTGAATAGACTGTTCAGTTTTTAATGTACTTTTTATTTTGATTTATTTTTATAAACTGTTTGGTAAATCAGTCGTAGAGAGACAAGTATTTTGAATGGTTAAGTTTTTTACTTTGATTTTTTTCCAGCAAAGTCGTTTCCAATGCCTAAAGTTGATAACCTTTGAGGGTAACCCAAACGCCTTTGGCCGATTTCAATGCGTCAACCGTCTGTGTCTGCTTCGCTTGTCATGCATTTTACGCATGAGAAAGTATTTTCAGTTAACAAGTGCGAGGGTGGCGTGGCCTAGCCTGAGCAAAAAAAATATCCCCATTGCAGGAGTGCACGAGGAGATTCCCATAAAAATAAATCGAAATGGAACGAAGGGAGAGCGAGTGTCGGGATAACAAACGGCGCTGCTCCTTGCCAACGAAGAACGGAGGAGGAACGGGTTTGTTTATGGCGCGATATGAATGACACGTGACTGGGAGACACCAGACAAGCGGCAGCAGCAGCAGTAGCAGCAGCAGCAGCCTCGCCAGACGCTCGCAAAAATTATGAAATTTAGCGCAAACCACAGAGCTGGTGTTGCTGGAGGGGAAAAAAAGGCACACACTGGGCTCACGCACACTGCGGCACATCCAGCTATGTGACAGCTCTGCCATATCGCACCTGCTGCACCCACACATACACACCCGACAGGTGGAGGAGCTGGTAAGCAAAAACCGACGGCCAATGCGCTTAGCACTTTCATTTCGTTTGCTGCAAATTGCTTAACCACAATGCATATGTATGCAAAGCGCTGACTCTCGCACGGCCAAGTACACAGGGCGGAAAGAAGGTACAATGGCTTGAGTTTAATTGGGAATTTTCATTTACTTTTCTGTGCAAGTGTCCTTCTCCTTATGGTGGGTTATATGCAACTTTTAAGGGATTACCAAGAGCTTCTTTAAAGACAGCTTAAGCCTTCTTAGGCTGCTTTGAATTTATACAAAATTTTTAAATATTTTAATCACAACTAATAAAGAAAAATATATCAACAACTCTATATTTAAACCAATAAAATAATAATTAATCTTTATGAAACTTTTTGAAGCTTTTCTAAAACACAAAACAAAAGATCTCTAAATCATTGCCATTTCCTAAAAGAAAATTGTTTGAAAACCAGCCTGAGAATAAAGAAGTCCCACAAATATTATAACTAAATTCGTTAATAAATAAATGTTAATGTTTTTGAAAATATTTCAAAATTCGTTCTGTGTAAGGACATATGATGGCATTAGTAACGTGAGCCCAATGTGGTTTTTTCCTTGGGCCACTGTTGCAAGGTGTCGCTGGCAGCTGCTCGGCTGGCTCAATCTAGCTGCTAACGGTTTAACGCTTTGCTGCCCTTTTTCCAAGGTTTTCCCCACCTCGAACCGAGGTGTAAGCTTTAGGCACTCATTTGCGGTTGCTAGGCAGGCAGACAGACAGATGGGAATCGTTTCGTAGAAGAATAACAAGACCAAACAACGTTGTGACAAAAAAATTAAATTAAATTCCATGTAATTAGTTAAAGCTTCAGTTGGTTGGGTGCTTCAAAGTCTGCGAAGCATCCATTTCGCATTTCCATCAAATAATTGGTTTTGATTTATTCACATTTCCAATTCTATTTTAAACGTAAAATGTTATTTATTTCCTTTTCGTCCTAGCCGCAACAATTCGTAAGGAAATCCCCGTTATAAGCTTAGATGTGGGCGTGCATGTGTGGGTGTCCTTAATGCGTATTACCGTAGGTGTCTATAGGCTGATTATGACAGTGTTTGCATTTCCCATCCGGATCCTTTATACTGAAAATGTGAAAAAGGAAATGAAAACACTTTTGTGCGCCAGAAAGAGCTTAAAGCTGAACGAATCAAGTCCTAAGCCCAACAGATATTCGAATAGAATAGAAAGAAAATTCTGTGCGAATAAATTCCAAATCAATTCCTTGGCCAAGGACCCTAATTTATCTATTTGAAGTGAAATCTTGAAATTTTTGGTATTTAAGATGCTGCATTTTATTTATTTTACTTTATTTTCCACTTTCCCCTAACAGCCATAATAAGTGCACAACAAATTCCGGCAATCAATTACTAAAGTTGCTGCCGAGTTTTTAGTTCCTTGAAAGTTTCTTGTTTACCGACTTTTGCACCGTTTAATAGCCACGCTTGACAAATTGTTATAATCGTTCTTGATTATTATTTGGTCGGTTGGTGAGTAAACTTGTCATTCGTTTTATGGCTCTATAATTTGAGGTCGAATCTAATCTCTTTGTGTCCGATATGAAAGATTACAGTGTAGATAAAAATTTAAATTCGACTTTGTTGTGCATTTCGGTATTTATTTTTATGGTTTCTTTAGGGAAATAAATTTTTAAATACTTTTCTGAAATCACTTTGCTAGAATATGTAATATTTTTTGCTTTGAAAATTATAATTTATAAACATTTTAGGATTTTTTTAACATCGAACACTAAGTTCAATATAAAATTTGTGATATTTTGTACAAAGAATATTTACTATCAATTTCACATCCGTCTGTTAGTTACATATAATGTTATAGTTATATAAGCTAGTCTCTCTTCAGGTAACGGAAGCTAACCTGTCAAATGCACTACGCATTGAACTCCTTACAACCACAGGCCCTCCCACGCCGGGATGGAAACACCCAGCTTCCCCCGGTCAACCCACCCTTGGCCCATCAACCACAATGCCACACGCACGCAAGCCACTCGCACTTCCTGTTTTTTGTTTCCGTGGCCAACAAAGTCAAACGTCGCATATTTGACTGTCAGAGTGGCGGATCGAAGCCGCAGTGCCGCAGCTCTGGCCAATAGATGGGTTGCCCCACCCAATCATACCTCCTGGCGATTTCTCATTCATTGGGAAAGTAGGAAAACACAGGGAAAATATGTCAAGTGCCAAATGCCATTCTATGGACTGAAATATTAAGATGGCCATGATCTGTCAGTGGAGCAAGTGTCAATTTGATTAATTGAGCAACATGCTCCCGCTGTTTTTGGCCAAGATGCTGCTATCCCTGATCCCTGAGTAGAAAGAAAAGAAACTTTTACGTATGTATCTGCAGAGTGGTGTCCTTGGCGAAGAATTCAATAAAAGCATTGCATAATTTAGCCCCTGCTCTCTGTGGGACAACTTTGTTCCAGCCTTTTCGGGTTGGCTAAGGCGGAAATGAATTTTTCCGCTTGACCCAATTCGCTTACACGTATAAATCCTTTGTTTGTTTAAGCTTTAAGTTTGCCGGCTTTGCTGCTATTATCATTTTTTCCATGTATCTCAATTGAACTTGAGCGGGCGAAGTGACGAGATAATTTATGCTGAAAGTGTTAAGTGGCCGATGGAAAGTGAAGTGGCCCAAAGTACACAGGCAAATTGAGCGGGCGGTGATTTAAAAGGGGAGCTTTATTCATGGAATGAGTGCTGGAAAATAACATTTCACGAGTCCTGTGCTTGTGCCATCTTTAAATCATACGTTTTTCTGTGGTTGCCGCTCATCTGGCTTGTTCCACAACTGATATATTGTCATTCATATGTTGTGTCAGCAATTTGTTAGCTTTATGGCTACTGCCACGCCCCCAGCTGTCGGCCCCAAGAGCACAGAGCATGGTGATGGGGGGCGGGGTGATCGGGAAAAAAGTAATAGGAGCGGAAAAGGGAAAACCCAAAACTTGCGTACATAAATTGTATTTATGCACTCTACCCTCTGCATTCTGTCATTTCCTGATTTCATCGTTTTTATGTGGCATGGCTTCGAAAAAAGAAGGAAATTGTATAATGAATGCATGCACAGATTGAGGAAAAATAATATTTAAAGAGAAGTTCTCTAAGGTTTTAATTGTATTAATTTATTAATAGTTAAAGCATTGTTATACGCATTTTTGTAGTTAATCTTCTTGTACATCTTTCCTTCCATATTTATTACCAATCGATTGATTAAAAATTTGAATAATCCAAGCTACAGATCCTAAACCTTCGCTCCATCAACTTTGAAAGTTTTATCGTTTATGTAAATGCATGTTTGTGTCATTTTGCAGTTTATTACCTTGATTACAGGTCAACTTGTGTTGCTTGTAAAGCCAAGCAGAGGTTAGTAAAAAGTTACTTTCCTTGCAGTTTTCTAAAGTTTTTACAACTCAGCCAAACTATAAACTTGATCATAAGTTGTCAGATTAGATGTTCCAGCAGCCGAAGCAAACGTAATCATACATTCTACAGTCAACTTAATAATTATAAATTCGAAATGGGGGACTCTCGTAATAGAACCTTGAAGGATCTGATAAATTCATTTCGCTATCTTGAACAATTTAAGAAGTTCCATACGCAATGCATTGACTTGGAGGAGAGGGGATTGCGTCAGGGTACGGAAAACTGGGAAGCGTCCCACAGAACTTTCGAACGCCTGGGAAATCTGCAGGATTTACATGTAAGCAAATTTAACATGGAAAAATATTATATTCCTATAAATCCTCTATTTCCTAGGGCTTATGGAATGAATATCAGCGCCAGCAGAAGAAAATTCAGTCAACAATTCAGAAATTTTTGGACTTTAACCAAGACCTTAGGGGCTCCAAGTACTATTTGGAGGCAACTGAAATCATCCAAGAGCAGATGACCCTGGAGTGCCCAAATACCGAGCAAATGAAGGATCAACCTGACGAAGGTAACCCGACCCTACCAGCTGCTGAAAAGGAAGTGGAAGAGGTAGATCCCCAAGTTGCAGACCAGAAGCTTCCCAAAGCTGAATAGAATATAAAAAATTGTTTTTTCCTGGTTTTATTAAATTACCAAATATTATTTTTTAGATCATTAAAAACTTCTCCACGCCAAATATAAACATAATGTTAAAACTATGATAGTTGAACTTTATATATTTCTCAAGAAGAGTGTGGAAGTTGCCCCTTTGCAATTATCCTGCGGGTTTGACCTGAAAAAGGTAAGCGGCCAAACCGCAGGCTAAAGCAATTTCTACTTAGCCGCAACTAACTATGGCCAGCAGGAAAAGTGTTGCAAAAAATAGGCGAGGAAAACTTTGGAACGCCTCAGAAATTAAAATAAAGTGCCAAGAAAGTGAAAAGCGAGTGGCCCATGCCCTAGAAGGAGCAGCATCTCCAAGTTCTGGCCAAAGCCAAAGCCCGGCCAACTTCCGTTTGGGCCAACACCGTACCGCAGCAACCACTTCTTGTTGCCATTACTTTTTCTATTCTTATTCTCATCTGTATTCTTGCACGGATAAAAATGGATTTATTTAAGATCGATTTGAGTTTTAAAACTGATGAATGAGTTATTATTAAGAGGATTTTAGTATCAATAACAAGGAATATATAAATGATGTATTTTAAAATAAATATGACTTTCTATAAAATTGGAGTTTAAAGCAGACTTTTAGCCAAATAATTGATTAGGAATTTATTCGTAAAGAATTTTCTTTCTTTAACACGAAGCAAAGATATTAAACACTAAACATTTGTTTAATAATAGATGCGTATTTTATTGTTATGATCGAATCTAACTATAGCTCATTTATTTTCTCTGTACGCCTACTGGCTGCGGCGAGTGCGTAGGCGTTGAGTCCACGTCTCTTTTAATAATTTGTAACTCATTTTCCACTCGGAAAACAAAATAACGACAACAACTGTAGCAGCGGCGGCAGTGGCGAGCATTTCACCTTTTGAGCTCTTTGGCTTCGGCCATGGGCAAAGCCTAGCACAAAGTGAAAAGTAAGGAGTGAAAACTAAAAAGTAAAAAGTTATATGCCAAAAAGTCGCTAAAAAAGAAGAGGAAACTTTTCTTGGTTCTGAGTAAGGACATTACATTTGGGTTAACAGGCAAATTACGCAATTGGAGTGGCCCAAGAAACAGTAGCTCAAGAGTGTGTAAGTACCAAAGCCACGGACAGGACCCTACTTCACATTTTTAAACTCCCATCGAACTCCCATCAGTTTATGAACTGATAACTAGTATCAAAAAATTACGATTTGAATATCAAAAACAATAGTTAAAAATTAATACAAATTAAGTCCTTACAAATTCTGGAAAGGAAATGTATCCCAGGTGAAGCATTCCCTGGAAACTGCGAAGGGCCTGTACGTAGTTACAATTATTCAACGCTAGCAACTTCCAGCTCCAGGCCCAATTCATTCCAGTCATTTGAGAGACCTTTTGTATCAAAACGGGATCACAGTAAGCCCGCAAATCTATACCAGGTGGCACATAAATCCCATTGAGCTTCTTCAGCCTTGGCCACATATACACGACATCAATTTCGTAGTCAGGCGGCAGAAGATTCCGCCGCAAATTCAGCTCGACGAGCGGAAGGAACTCCAGAGGCCGCAGCGAGGCCAGTCTATTCAGATCGTTATTCTCCAGTGAGATCGACTGCAGTTGTGGCAGCCGACGCTCCACATGATAGAAGGGCTGTAGGGTGGTCAGGTGATTCCGGTCTAGCCAAAGTTGCTTTAATCCTGGCATCTCCCGCGCCAAGATCCAGAGTACCGAGCTCATGCAGTGGGGATTGGCCAGGCCGAAAAACATTCCCTGCAAGTTACCGTCATTGTGGAACAGAGTCAGGTTCAAGCTCTGCTGCAAGGGATCGTATCTGGCCAGAATAGCCTGCTTCAGGGCCTTCCTGTGTGCCGTATCGTACTGGACAATGGGCATGCGGTGATTGACCCTCAGCCACAGACGACTGCTCACTCTCTCGAGCCGGAACAGAGCGCTGGCCACGGCAAATCCGTTGACGTAAAAGGTGAAGAGAGCGCCGGAATCTTCCGCCGCATCGAACTCCCCGCCTGAGTGCAGGTAATGGGGCGTCAGTTTCAGTGGCCTTATCTTCTGCCGGATGCGTCGCAGAACGCGGTTAACACCCAAATGATCCTTGCTGAAGACCAAGACGCGATACCACCCATGTGTACTGACCGACAGGCTGGTGACATGCCCCACAGTTCCACATTCCTCCAGCTCCTCGGTCCTCGGTGTGGAGTGGCATAGAGGACCTACTATGCCTTTGAGCCGCGGAGTACTAAGCATAGTCACTAATACAAATTCTTATAAAATTTTAATGAAACAAAGGTAGTAACACGCACTACCATTTACTAATAAAAAAGGTATTGGAAAGTACAAAGTTGTTTAAAAATTTTTTCTTGACAAACCTAAACGATAGCTTGGTTTAAAGTCCCTACTATGATACTTGTGGCCAAATACAAATACAAATGGAAACATTTAAGTCATGGGTAAAGGGAAAATATGTTGTATACAATTATAAAAACAAACAAAACACATAAAATGAATATTTTGGCGGCCGACGGCTTAAGGATCTAAAATGCTTTTAAAAGAGTAAAATCCACCACGTGGTAACAACAATTTTACTTTACTGGGGGCGCAAATTTCAAACAAAACGCCACTATTGGTTTATCCATGTATAAATATCAATATTATTTGCTATAAAATTGCAGCTGCTTTTATATCCGCTAGAGGTCGCTTAGAAAAAAAAAAAAAAAAACAAAATATACTCAGAAAAAATTTTTCTTTAATTCATAAACAAATTTAATATAAAAATATTTATTTCATTTCATTAGCGGATACAGAGGTAAAGTGACTTTAACAAAAAAACTAAAATTTTAATTTTAAAGCGTTTTTTATATCATTATAAATGGTAGTCCTGACCTAGAAGAGAAAATATTTCATGCTGTAGAAGACCATAAGCATACCCAGCATACATTGAGGAACAGAGAGTGAAGGAGCTGATGATCGCCTTCCGCTATACTTCTTGACGGTATGCTTCGATTGAACAATGACATGTTGCGGCTGCACTGGAGCGGGTTGAGGAATGCCATTGGGTTGCACTGCAGGCACAACTGGAACAGGGGCGGGGGCAGGAACTGCCGGAGGAGCAACAGGAGTGTTAAGAGGAGCTCTTGGAACTATGAATCCTGGAGCAGGTGGAGGGACAGGTACTACTTGGGCAGTGGCTGGAGCAGGGGCTGGAGCATCTGCAGCTGCAGGAGCAGGAGCTGCTGCAGGAGCGGGAGCAGGAGCGGGAGCAGGAGCTGGAGGTCCTGCTGCTGGCACCTGAATCACTGGGAAAGGCTGTGGCATCACAGGCACATTACCAGCACTGGGAGAAAGCTGCGGAGCTGGCTGGTTGATCTGCTGCAGAGTGGGACAAATCAGATTCTCGGTCTCCGTGTAGGTCTTGGGATTATCGGGATTGGGCTGACGGATAATTTGCTTGTAGCAACCGTTGGCATCGGGTTGACCTGTTTCAATGACGGTGGCCTTCTTCGGTTCTGGCTGCGCGGGCACTGACACGGCAATGGGTACAGGTACTGGAAGAACGGGAGCAACTGGAACAACTCCTGCATAGTAGTGATGCACCTGGGCCACAGGAGCAGCAGTAGCAGCGGCAGGAGCCTGATTTGACCTGGCCGCCATATGGCCCAAGACACCGCCAGCTACTACTCCGCCCAAGAGGCCAACACCTAAAGGAAAACACAGAAAAAGTAACAGTTTGGATTTTAAACATAACTTCTGATAAATTGTAATAATTTTGTATTATTTCACCTACCGAAAGCCCTTTTGCGACCACGTCCAGGACGAGCTTGGCTAAATGGCACCAGACTCAGCCCTAGCAGGGCCACTAGAAGTAGGACCTTTACCAGATTGCGTTTCGACATAATTAGTTAATGGCACACAGCAGTATATATTTGGTTAAATCGGCATTCAGAATCGAAGTGATCGGAATCAGACTACCGCTCCTGACTCACTTGTTCGCGCCGACGAGAATGTTTTGTCGACTTTTCAAATATTTACACAGTTGTGACGGGAAAGTTAACGAAATTCGTAGTGCGCCGCATGTTTATGGTTCGCTTTAATTTCAATTTTAGCGGCACATGAAACGCTCATTAACACGCTGAGGTCTTATACCAAGACTCGAGGCTTTGTTATGTATTCGTAAACCCCGACAAATTTTATAAGAGAGTCTATATTATGCAAGTAAATAATATTTACCAAATGGTTATACGGGGTCTAAGAAGCATTGAACTGTATATTTTTATACGCAGCAGATGTATCCGAGAGTGTTTTGGTTTTCAATTCGATAGACACTTATTATAATTTGATATAGCAGTGGACTAAATGGTAAATGCATTTTAAATAATTTTAAAATATTCTTTACAGCAAATATTACCACATGCGTGTTCTGCTGACTACATTGTAGCAACTTTCACCTCAACAGAATGGCTGTCAAAAGTCGCCTGTCTCCTCGGAGCTATAACAAAACCGATGTGAAAGAGAACAGACATAATGGCAGATCGAAAAGTGTTGTTATTAGCTCGGCTTAAGGTTGTGTGATTTAAGTCCTGGAAAAAATACAAAATGGGATCAGTAAAAAAGAGCAAACGGTAATTGTTTAATGAGTAGCAGTCGCCCTTTTGAATTCCATTTCGGCAGCCTGATGGCCAAAATTTGGTAGTTTCGGGCGACAAAGGAGCGGGAGCAGCAGCTGGCAGAAACATGGTGGTTAAGTCCTGCACATGGCACGTGAGGCTCCATTTAATTTTCATAATTTTTCGGCCAGCCCTGGAGGACACGCAAGCCGGTTTGTGTTAACACTGGAGCTGCGAAGGTCTCCTTATCCCGCCCGGCAATTCCTGTAGCTCCAGCAACTATTGATTAAATCGGCTTAAAGCCTTGACTAATGATGACAGAAGATTTGGCCGGAGAACATGAAGCGCTAGAGCGCATAATTCGTTGGTGGAAGCTGCCGAGTCATGGTGCCGCAACTCGGGCGGCAACTCAGTGTCGAAATGACCTGCATCAAATGTTTCGTCCTGAGAAATATCCAGTCATTTGTACTCGCCGGATTTGCCGGCAATTTGTGAGACGCGACTTTAATTCGCTTAATAAATATTTGCTTAGTTTTGGAGCTGGCTCAGGTCTCCCTTGAAGGTGGAAGAAAAAGGGACATAGGCAGTAGCGGCATCTTCTCCTTAAGCACAATGGACAATTGTCAATTGCAGGACATTCTCTGCCTTTTTGGGGGTGCGACACTCGAGTTCTACTTCCCAGTTGCCCATAAATCATTCTATGGGTGATATACTGAAGAAAAAATAAGAAATAAACGAAAATGTAAGTAGTTTTATATAAAATTTATAACAAGATTCAATATTAACTTTTTTGATACTGCTGTAAATAAATGTTTGCAATTAATATTAAAATTTAATATAGATTTAACTTATTTAATAATAATAAATATAATATTTCTTAATAAATACCTATTTTAAATATTTATTATAAAGAATATAATGCTTATATTTTAAAATGTATGCTTTGTATGTCTACTAAATAATTTAATTATTATTTTTTCAACTCATTTCTCGCTGTGCAGCCTGGAGATGATGACGAGGAAACCGTCAGAGGCAGGAAGTAGCAGGACATGCGGCCAGGAGCTGCACTGCCTCATCTTTCTGGCCGCTGATGGACATCTTTTGGGGCCAGGGACCTCTGTCGAAAGTCCCTCCTCCTTCGCTTCGCCAGGGATAATGATGCGCAAATCGCTGGCAGTCATCGCAGCCTCCGCTGCCAAGTCCTGCGAGTCCTCCGAATGTGCTGCTGCTTTGTTTCATGTTGTGGTGGCTGGCTTTTAGTTGCCTCTATTATCCTTAATGCGAGTCACTTTGTTAGGAACGTCAGTCGTCGGCCTGCAAGCGCCATTATCGTCATCCTGCTGGATGGCCAAGGGAAAAAATATGAATCGGAAAATGTGCAGACACGCCGCCTGCCGCCGAAAATGCACGAGGATAAAGATAAAACATGACAGGCGGTTCACATCCAGTCATTTATAATAGGGCCAACATAACCGCGACCGCATGTGGCCGCGCCCCCCTTTTGCTCCCTGCCGTAGTTTATCATCCAGAAGTCGGAGGCTGAGTCGAAGTTGGAGCCGGAAGACTGGAGCTTGAACCGGGTCTGACGAAAAGAGCTCCTTGGGACAGAGTAAGGCTAATGAAATAATTGTTGCTAGCTATTTACAAGCATCTAATTCCAATTCCGATTCCGATTCGATGGGCTGCCAATAAAAATATGCCATAATTATCTAGAGCCCAGGCTCTCCTGCGGCCGAGATAAACCAGTCCTGGTCGCGGCACAGGCTGCAATGTTAATGACATAATTTAAAAAGCATTTCATTAATAGCCGATGTCAGTCGCTGGGCCCAGGAGTCTGGAGGGAGGCAATTAAAATGCGAACAAAGAAAGCTTGTTCGAGGCCGGATTGGAAATTCAGATGCTGGCCGGGCTAGAATGTTAATGGTAATTACAACCGATTCGCATCGAATATGGGTGAATAAGTTGCTGGCACTTTAAAATAAATCAAGGGAAAGAAAGGCATAAGTTTAAGTAAACTGGAACCATCAACAATATAGTATTAAATTTTAAAATCATTCTTCATTTAAAAATTGAATTATCATTTATCAGTTTGCTGAAAACAAACTCAATTCAGAAGACAAAATTAAAAAAAAAATCCTTTTAGCAGGAGACTTTTTTCCCAGCTCCACTTCGGGTTATCTTGAACTTTGGCATCGTCTCCGCGACCAGCGAAAATATGTTTTGGCCACGCAACCCCCGATGTCCTGGCCATGTCAAATCATTTGTATATAATTCACATCCTTTCTGGGATTCGGTATTCGGTCTTTGTGCCTGGTCGTGGTGATTTATGGGCTGCTCTTCTTTCTGCCATGTTTGGAAATGTTTCTGTGTAAATATGCCAGCAGCGGGACACATTCCAAATTGGTCCGTGCAAATTGTTTGCCTCAGCACTATTATCCTTTTCGCAGGATGTCGCCGCTGCTCGCTTTTTAGGTAATTGCTGACTCCTGCCATTCCGGCTGGTAACTTATTTGATTCCGATACGAACATTTGATATTCCGACCACATGCTGTGATTAAATTGTTGATGCCAGCGCTGCTCTTCGGCAGTTGTGTGTTTTGTAATTGAAAATATAATATGTAGTTTTTGGCACTGATGAGAGAGCCAAACTTTGTCCAAAGAGGCGTGACTGAGATTGCAGCATTTGATTAGAATTTGGAAGCGAAATGGCATTGTCTCAGGAATTTATGGATGAGAGTATTTTTTATAGTGATTAGTTTCTGATTATTTTGTTGCCAAACTAAAGTATTTAATATATTCTAAGGATATAAAAAAGGATACTATTTATAAGGAAAAAAATATGTCATAGTTAAAAACCGAATACAAACAAGACTTTGGGACTTATTTTAAGTTTTTTAAAATATGCACAATTTTACACAGACTACTTGCAATGACTTGTGCAATTTTCACAAATTTAATTTTCAACTTTTGAGCCTGGCCCCTGCCTTATTTCGGGGGGCACCGCCTGCTGTGCCATTTATCAAAACTAATGCTCGGATATTTCACAAACTACGGCACGGGGCACAGGCACGGGCTCGGGCTCGGGCTCGGGATGCCTTACGCAACACTTGAGAGCATGGAAATTTAGTAAATTGGAAATCGGTTGCCACATTCTGAGACCGCAGACCATCGCCTGATAGGTTTGCCGCCGAGCAGCGATACACAACTGGACGGTGGGTGTGGCCTGGTCCGGTACCGACCTCGGATGAGTTCCTGGTCAGGCCAAAAACTTCAAGACGGGCAGGGCATGTGCATTTGTCATAAATTAGAAACTGTAACTCCGAGTGTGCTCGCTTTTTGCGACCTGCCCAGCCAGCACTTAGATTTATTGCAAATAACTCTTCCTCCCCATAACTTTTTCCAGTGCACATTTTATGCTTCGCACTCGTGCCAGTCTTGGCTTGATTTTTGTGGCCCAGCAAAACTAATCAACGCCCCCAATTCGCATTCCGGTGGACGGTGGCCCTGGGATGAGGCAATAGCCAGGGGCTAAATGAAGTGTGTAAAACGGCGACCCCTTTCAATTATATCTCGGCCTGTGTGCTCAGTCGAAAGTAAACAGAAACTTGGCCACAATGGAACCCGAGTCGGCCAACGCATATAAATCTTGGCCTAAGTGTTGTGGTCATTTAGCAAATGTCCGGCCATGTCCGGCATGCAAATTCGTATATCTTTTTAGCCGGGGTGAGTTGCACACTTAGCTGGCTCCCTTATCGCAGCCGAAGATGGGTGTCCTGGGCTGGTGTGATTTATAAAATGTATTAATTAAGCTGTCCCGAGTGGGGGATTCCAAACAATGGCCAAGAGAAATTAAAAAAAACCAAGCCTGGCGAGGTAATGTCAAGTTAAATGATCTATGAAAGCAAGAGGAAAATCTTTAAGCATTTTTCAGTTTTCATAATTCTTGTTAAATTGAGAAATTCTTTGTTTTATCTCATCTAAAAATCATTGCAAATGGTAAGTAAAACATCCCAAAATTTCAAACATATTAATAAGAATTTAATGGCTTAAAGAGTCAAAAAAGTACATTTCAATGCCAGGGGATATTTTGGCAGACATTTCCAGGGCCCCCCTCATTTTCTTTCTCAGTTCTCCACTCTTACTTCCTTTCGCATGTCCTTCTCACTTCCTTTTCTAGTTGCTCCTTCTCGGCACAAACATAAACACATAAGTGGTAGTCCTGTCAAAGTCAAAAATAAACGCAGCGACAATAATGATTTATGGGCGCCGAGGCGAAAAGGAAAGGTCCTGATTCTGTGAAAGGAACGCCAGGATTCGGGGGTGATAACTGGGGAGACGTATGAGAATCCAAAGATATGTCGTGGCTGGAAAAGCGCGACAAATGCGTATATAATTTGTAAGACAGCACCAGGCTTTTCCAGAATTATATTTATTTAATTATTTAGTAGCAATAAATCTGAAAGCAAAATTATTTATTTAATTATTCTTTCAAGAAAATCTAATTAGATAGATGATTATACTGATTCCTTATAATTATATCTTTGGAAAGTTTTTACAAGATTCCGAAATTGGGTTAATCTTGTAATTTGAATGATTTTTAGTGTTAATATATTTTGACTTTAAAATCGTATAAAAGCTATATCTGCTAAGCTACCAAAATGTTTTACATATAGTTTGTAACATTCACATATCGACACCTTTTACAGCAACCGTTATCTTGCACAAATCGATGCAGTAAATATATTTTTAAATCATGAAAATCAAACCATTTAAAGCCATTAATTGATTTTACAGACTTGGCAAAAACAGAGAGCTAAGAGCCATTACCGAATTGGAGTTCGCACAGCGTAGCCAATCGCCCTGCCACTCCGCCGCTCCTTTCGGCCAGATGCCGTGCCAGTTCATAGGCCACAGAAATGCAAAACCGCCGTAATAAAGGATAATGTCGGCGCATATTAAATAAATGACTTCCGTTCGTCTAGGTCTTGGAAGCCCAACTACCCCCCACAACGTTTACCCAGTGAAAACAAGCGAAAGGATATTGAAATGGGCGCTGGTGAGCTCCGGGAAAATGCAAATTCATGCCGAGCGGGAAATGACGTGTGCAAAATTTCACAGGATGATGACGATGATGATGATGATAATGTTGATGATGATGGGGCGAATAACCCTCTGCTTCAAGTGCTTAATTAAAAACTTTGCCACTTTTAAAAGCAAATTAAAGGAGGACAGGAAGTGCCGATGGCAATTCTCCTTTTTGGCCGAATCTCCGCTGTGACCTGTTGCCCCACAAAGTCGACGAGTTCTCACAGTATTTCCCACCGATCGTCTTCGATCCCCTCTCAGCTGGCTAATTACGCGACGAGAAGAGAGTCTGACCAGGCCTAATCGCTGTTTAAGTACACGGTAGTGGTCGCGGCTTAAACGCGAATTACGCCCAATGCCTGGCTTCTGCGCGGAGCGGCGGACTCATGACCATTTAATGTAAACAATAATTAAAAGTCCACTCCAAGACGAGACTCTGCAGCCAGTGCCGCCTGCAGAGACACTGGGCTTCCCCTGTCTGCCTCCCCAGCTCCCCTCGGATTTTATGGCTTAATAGCTGCAAAATGCAAGGCAAGCGGTCAGTCTGCAGAGCTTGATTACAGTGCTGCCTGGCCAAGTAGGAGTACCACCACGATCTCCGGACATAAGCCATCGCCATCGGTCGGTGCCATATTAGTCACAGCAGCGGAACGGCCACCGATATCTAGGTGGGCTGACTCCTCCGTTCAGCTCAGCCCAGGGAGCGCCTACATGGCAGAGGATTAGTTGGCCAGAGCTAGTGGAGGCGGAACAGGTGCCTTGTATACCCTACACCTTTTGTTTAAACAAAGTTTTTATTGAATTTTTAATAAGGCAAAAGACAGCTGAACTTCACCTCCCTCACGTAAAGTTTGAAAAGAATGAAAAGAATGGTCTAATAAAGAGATTGTAAAAGTGTATATATAAATTTTAAATTGAAATTAATGATATTTACTTTATTAAGTATACTGCAAATAAGTTTAATTTCCATTTTATAAATTAAATGTATTTTTCTTTAGGGTATAAAAGAAATCTTGGTAACGAAAGCATAACCAAGTATGTACAAAGTAAATGAAATTGGGTCTGACTGGATTTTATATAGTTCGAATCTTTTTTTGGTAAGGCTAAGCTTGATTCTCTATAAAAATGATCAAGTCAGGTGTGCATTCCTTTGACACTCCTAAGAATGTGTCTAAAAATGGCAGAGCTAGACGCAAAAAACAGAGACAGAAAGCACACACAGAAAACACACGCAGAAAAAGATTAAATAAAGGGTGATTACAAAGTATCTATGCAATCATTAAATTAAACTACTTTCCCATTTCCCACCATATTTTTTGCTGGCACTTTCCACCATTCTCTGTGATATCAATGTCAACTTTGTTGTCTGCTATTTACATTGCACATTTTCCTAGTTGTCCCTGGGTTTTTCTCCCCCAACAGCTAGTCCTGAGTCCGTTTATTAAATCACCCCATTCAACTTGAACTTGCCTCTTTTTGTTGCACTTGTGCTAGGGGGCGTGGCATGGCTCTCCCTTAACGGGACTTGCGCAGCCGAAGTATTCTCCTCCAGTGTCGGGAGGGGGCTTCCCCCCCTTCCTACGTCTATGCAGATTTGCAGACGCTGCAAGGACGCTCGTCACAGAAATTCCTGCTCTGGGCAACGCCCACCGGAACACAAATCGTTTGTGTTGCTCGGTTTTGGGGGTTGAATTGCGATTTATTTAGGAAAATGCACTTTTGACATTGCACTGGCTCCCTCGGGGGTTTATTCCTAATTTTGGTAAACTTCTGTTTGGTTTTTCTCTTTTGTCTATAAAGTGACTTGATTGGTTAACTTAGCTCTATCTTGACGTCAAAACTTAATTATTTTAATTAGGTTTAAGATTAAAATTTGATAAAATTATATGTAGAAAGATTTCTTACATGTTTCTAGTTACTTTAAACATGTATTAGGGTACTACATTATTTTTCTAATAAAAAAAGGATTCAATAAATTTTAGCTGGAAGTTTTTACTGCATTATTTCAATGAATAAAATATTTTCTGTAATTGGTATTTAATTACACATTGCTTATATAGAATTGTATTTGAGTAAAATTTTAAATATTTCTAACTTAGCTAAAAGCCATTTCTCTTCAAATTTAAAATTTAAACAGATTTTAAATACATTTTATTCCTCACTCCCTTGATACCTAAAAGAGCTGCCACAAACAGACTTCCAATACCCGAAAAGCCAAGACCTGGATACGTGTATTTTATTATCTGGCAGGCGACCGTACCACCGCCTTTTGGCCAAGTTAACCATTTGTCAAAAACTACTCCGGCTACGTGCTCCGCTCTCTCTGTAGATACGGATGTGGATAAGGCGGTCGCATCTCTGACTTGGGAGGGAAGCCGAAGAAGAAGCCAAGTCCACCGCAGATATACGAGTACTGGTACAAGTACGAGTATTTTTCAGACGAAAATATTTTTGCATAAATTACAATAACAGTGGCGGAGAACACGAGAAACAACAATGAACAAGATGTCTACCAGAAACGGCGGCCAGCGAACACATTCTTGGCATATAATTTAGTGTCGCTTATGAAGTAAAGTTATCTAAGCGGAAATAAAAAACGCTAACAGTGTATTCTGTGATGTACTGTAAATAATATTTTGTTAAGAATAAATACATTTTTGGGGAAAATAGTTTGAAAATATATTTATGTTTATTAAAGGCAGCTTATATAATTTGATTATTATTAATAATTAACTTATAGTTAAAATTATAAGCTAATTTATGACTAAAACCATAGCTACAAGGCCAATTATATAATTTAAAGATAGGATATACAGCTGTTTTTAAGTTTTCTAGAGTCATCATAACTTTATATATTCTTTAATTTTTCTTGTTGAATTCTTCTTAGTTTCCTCTCAGTGCAGCCCTTTTACCGAGTGGGTGAGGCGTTCAGAACAGGTTGTTGTGAGCCCAACTCAAACACACATGCAGCACATAAATTTTCGCGTTGTGGTTAAAAAAGTATCTCAAGTATTTGAGCACCAAAAAGGGACGCCACGGAGAACAGACAGAGACAGAGACAAACCTAGAAAGAGAGATAGACGGAGTGGGCAATGGCGTTGAAATTTAAATTCCTAAGAAAGTCGTAAATTATTTTTAGTGGTTTATCAAGTCAAGGTACATTGTGCATGTGAAAGCGGTTATCCGAAAACTTATGTGGGAGTGTGTAGAATTTGCAGGGCGAAAGGGAGCAAGGCGTCTGGGACCCTGGGGATGGGTTTTGTCAGTTAATTGCCTCGAATAACTCATTACAGCTTCCGCTGCGACCTCAGGGCGCTCACATTCTATGCAGCTCCTTGACAAATGATCTAGCTACCAATCAAGGGGGCCCAGAGTTCCCATTCCAGAGCCCCTGCCCCTACCCAAAGAAATCTCCTCTAAGTCACGGGCGTCTTTCATTCATCAAGAATCACAGATTGCAAGCTGCAATCTTTACACGGCACAGAGAAAGAAAACCCTAAGAACTCATAGAAATTAAAATTAAGAATCAAATAGTTTAAATTAAATGTCAAAAGTGATTTATCAGCATTTTAACATCATAAACATTTTAATAGCTTTTAGGTAAATTTAAATAATTAATTATTATTCTCTGTGCATTGGCTGTACAAATATTGTGAGGAGCTGGCCCGTAATTAAGGCGACAAACAGTCAGAAGAAGGCGTGGTCGTGCCATCTGGCATGTGCGATGATGTATGGCCTGCATTTAGGCGCATCGTCGGTGATTGCTACCAACCGAAGAAGGCCAAGAGAGGTCCGAACAGGCCAACTTCCCAACTGAAAAGCTGCAAACTGCAGGCGCCGAGATGAAAGACATATTTCTGTGATTTATTTCACTGGAGGCGCTACTGTCGTCGGTCCAGTGGGCTAGGGACGGGGGCGGGCTTAATGTGAATGGATTGTCTTGTCTACGAAGCCATCCTTTGGTTGGCGATCTCCACATCGGAATATGCGTACCATCTGGTTCTGTAAACACATGGGGCGTATGTGTGATCTTGGTTAAACAAGATGTCTTATCCCATTTGGATTGAGGTTTTGTGTTAGACTGGAAACATTAAAGTATTGACGTATTTTTAGTAATATTTATTAAGAATATTCTTGAAGCTTAAACTGTGCTTCCTAATAAACATAACTAATCTACTTGTAATTGATGTATGTTCCAAGGAGCAGTTTTTATATCTTCGATCTGTTTTGATGATAGATCATAACTATAACTATACATATTTGAAATCATTTATCTCCTAAAACACGGGTTAAACATCATAAATCGCCCAATTGATTTAAATTCAATGACACATTAAGTGGCGCTCCAAAGGCGCTCATTTAAATCACTTGTCCCACTCGTCCTCCACACAATGAGCCCTCGAATGCGACGAATCGCGGGTGCCGACAGACAGACTGGCATTCAGACGGCTTCTTGGGGATCTGGCGGACTGTTTAACATAATCCTGGCCCCGTAAGGGCTGACAAAATGCGTCGGCAATTTGTTTATTGGCGCTGGCTCGTCTTTTGTCGGCAGCGAACATGCCACAAACTACGCGCTGCAAATAAATCACCAAAAATATTTCAACTACACTCGCTCCTTAGAAAGGGCACTGAAAAAAATGTGTATCTAATACAAAAATAATTTCATTTCCAGTTTAACTTGAATTTTAAATAAGAGAACATAAATCAGCATGAGTTTAGTTTGATTACTTTAATAAAAACAAAATATATTTAAACTGTAAATAAAAAAATTTAACTAATTTAAAGTACAAATTTAATTTTCTTATTTATTGCCAGTGTAACTCAGCCTGGGATTGTGGATTGCTGGATATTTGGTCCCGTTTGTGGAGTGGCTGCCCATACTGCCGGCATATGTTTCCACGTTCCTTGGCCTGTCGGAAGTTTGCAATGTTTCAACAGGAAGCCCTTGATTGTTTGTGTGACTTGTTTGCTTGTCGGCCAACTCAACCCGACTCCGACTCCTCTATATATACTTATATTTGCGGATCTGTCTACTGTTATTTTGACTTTGGCCTGACACTTTGACTTGGCCATTGAAAGACATGCATTGTATCGCATTGTGAGTGAATTGAGCTAATTCATTTGTCAAGTGCCTCGTGAATCATCGTCCTGGAATGTCAATGAACTCGTCCATGAGTAGGGGTTGGACCTTTAATGTAACGCTGGGCGAAACTTTAACCTAAAATCTCTTTTTAATGGCAACTGTTTCCATTGCCATTCTTGCCTATGAAAGCGAATAAATCAGCGTGAAATTCTTTGGCACACAAAAAGGTAGCAAAGGAATTTCAGCATTTACACGGCATTGTTTGGCTTTCCCGTTGTCGTTTTTTATGCAGATTATACTCGCTCTCACCTCGTGTGTCATAGTAACATATGTCTCATAAATTATATGAAACACAGGATGAGGACATTTGTAAGCTGAGCGGAACAAACGAAAAAAGAATTAAATTAATTGAGAACGAATGTGTGCGGGTAATGTTATTTACTTTATAATTAGTAGAAATGAGCTTAAGGAAGTCAAAGGATCTGGCAAGGGCTTAATTTAAAGAATACCTCTTTAACTGTGACCTACATAAAACGAGATTAATGCTCCTGCCATTTTTCCAGCTCACAAAATCTGATCAAATTAAAGGTAGCAATTCCGGGGCCATCCGTCATAAAGGACCTGGAGTACGGTTGTCTATCCGGGGATTGCCTGGGATTAAGATGCGTGTAGTGGCAAGGGGCCTAATGACCATAATGACCAACAAGATGGCCATCATGTGGGCCAGGACATTGCAGGACTCTCATCCCGCTCAGGCCACTGCTACTGCTGCTGCTGCTGATGATGATGATGATGATGATGCGCAGATTGCCCCAAGTGAGAGGATGGGGCAACACATGATGTGGCTGAAAAATTGTACAAATTACTTTAACCGCAACTACGGAGAAATGTTTTCCCTTCCCAGGAACTTGTTCGTTTGCCAGGACCCCAGAGCATGAGGAGGGGTTGCAACCCCCGTTTAATATTAATGATTCACAATTTTATGTTGCACGTATTTATCACATTTGAGTAGGTTGCAAACACACACGCAGACACAACCAGCGGCGACAGGTATTTTGTAAGCTGAAAACTTGACAGACTTGTTTCTGATCCTTTTTTATTTTTTTTCTCCTTGCCTTTGTTATGACAAGGACAATGGACAAGGGAGCTGGCGGCTTGGGCGACATGTTTTGCAGTTTTCCGGTTGACCGCAACAAAAGACAGCCTGTCACGCCGTCAACCCGTTGCCTCTCCTCTCCTTATAACCCTTTCTATATGTATATATATATATACATATATATTCGTATACGGATGTCTTGTAAAAGCAGCAACAATGGCAGCGCCCTGGGGTCCAAATACCACTTTTGTCAACATACAAACACCCTGCGGGTATAAGAGTATGTGTGGGAGAGTGTGTGTGGTGTGTTGTGTGCTGGGTGTCAATTGTAAGGTAGTCAAAAGGTCGGACTTAAGTGACTTTATTAAGCGGTTTAAAAAGGGGCAGGTTACGCACACAACCCACACGCACTCATGAGGACATCCTTGACATCAGTCTGCCAGGAAGTCCTCTGAGCCAAATAAATATGTGAGTATCTTCTGTTGGGTGTAACTTTGACGACTGGATTAGAAGAGAATTAAATGGTATATTTCGTGCAACATTAAGCAAATTTGTTTAAAATGTAGCTTAGTGTGTCCTTGGGGATACAGGATTAAAAGGAATTTTAAATGTATATTCAATATTAGGTCGATTTAATTTTAAGGAGTCTTTTGTGATGGATTTATTTGTTACAACAGTATTACGGTTTTGTAAATCAATTTAAAAAAATTTATAAGTTGTTAAATGTTAAAATATATTCACAATAATTTAATAATATATGTTTATGAATTAAACAAAATTAGACATAAAAAACTTGTTTTTTAATGTAATTTAATGTGTTTAAATAATTTGTAAATGGTATTCACATTGTTAGAGATACTTTACTGCACTTTTTAGTAGATATTTATTACAAATATCAGGCAGTAGAAATTTCGATTTTATTTTTGTTTTGTTTGTCAAAATATTTAATTTATTAGATATATTTTATTTTTATACAAGCTTTAAAAGTACATCAGAAGTTTTAATTGTTTTTGCCCGCCTTGTCCCTGTGCTTAGCTAAAATTGCTGGCAAGAGGACTGAAATAATTACTAACTGTTTCGGCATTTTTGGCCAAATGCCTTGGCGGGTTCCCCTTCAAGGCCAACGGCTGGGTCTAAAGACTAAACAATGACATTAAGAGTGTCGTGCGTGGCGGCGGAGATCAAAGTCGTGTTCGGCTTCTGCCCTGGGCCTCGATCTCGGGGACAGTGTTCCCATTGCGATTGCGGTATCAAGTGTTTGATCATAATCGTGGCCACCATCATCATCATCATCATCTCATCTCGGTCGCAAAACGCTTTCAAAACCGCCGCCGCTGCCACTGCCAGCTGCTGCTCCCTGGGTCCAAGCTAATACCAACCAACTCAAGATGGAGGAACTCTATCCAGATCCAGATCGGCGGTTAGCCCAGTTTGGTCTACGCATAATTAGCGATCTGCGAGCGAGACTCGGATGCTCATGATTAATTCGGCTTAATTAGAAATGCAGACAATGACGAGTTAAATTAATTCAATAAAAATGCCAAAGGAGCCAGGGACAAGCTCCTCTATTTGCGGCTGGCACATTTTTGTGCCGGGCCAAAGATCGCAATCTAATAAATTATCATTTGCACTGCAATCGTCAGTGTCCCTCAGCCTTCAATCAAGTTTTGGGGGCCTTTGATCAGCTGCCGTTGCCATCGATCCAGAATTCCCGATCCCTGGATCTGCACTTAAAGAAATAATGTAAAAATAGTCCTCTAAATACAAACTATTTTGTACGAAATTTAAATCTGTTAAAATTCCAGCAAAAAGTGTTTTTTTATAAATCAAAGAATGCAAATAGGTTTATATAAATAAATTAATAATATTATAAATATTCACTGCCCTAATAAACACAGAAATATTAGTTGTTTTATATATCATATAGCATACTGATATTTCTCTCTGTGCAAATCCTTTGATCTCCACTTTTTCGGCTGATCAAAATTCTGGCCAGGTCGACTGAGTGACAGACGTTTACTTAGTTGTTATCATTCTGGTCGTGTTGATGTTTTATTGGCCTTTTTCCAACCTTCTTCATCTCTCCGTCCTCCGTCGCTTAGTTGGGCATTATTTTTCGGGGTCTGGGTCCGCACATTCCAGAGATCTGGAGTCTGGGCCTCCAAAAACGCAATACGTCACTTCGAATTTGATGATCCTTTGATGGATTTCTTTCGGCTGCCTCGAAACGCCGTTAGCAACGGCATACTTCAGGCTTATCTAAGGGGCACATACATATCTGCTGAAAATATGTGTGGCATCCGAACTCTAATGACAGCCTTGGATCTGCCCTATTTGCTTCTAATTGGCCGATGGCTTGGGTGCCCTTTTAGTTCGGCCTAAACGCATTATGCTTTATTATTGAAGCAGTCAGCAAATGCTCGCATATATTGTTAGCACATTGCTGCTTGGCTAACTCTGCCCCCCGATGTAATTGCAACACTTTCCACTTCCGTTTCGGAAAACACAACTTTTTTTTACCACCGCCAACGTGTCAGGTAATTGAAAGTGGTCAGTCTAGCGGATAGACAGCCCGATATTCAAATGAGCGACACTTTCGATTTCATTTTCATCTGATTCCGGGCGAGATACTCACTCGATCATGGGAATTTGCCTGTTAATTGGATCTGCCACCGACTGGCCCTGGAGCTGTATCATCTCAATTAAATTGCTCGAACAATCAATCAGCTTTTTATTGTTCGGAGCTGCGCAAAAAGTCAGATCATAACTCAACACTTCGCACAGTCCTTTTATAAGCATTTTCCCATGTCAATCTGCCACAATCGGCGAATGTATAAGTAAAAGTTTTTTGTTTTTGTCAGCCAACAGCAACCTGTGTCCGTGTGTGAGTTTGCCTCATATTAAGCTATGAATTTTCATGTTATTGCAACTAATTTTCATTTAATGCGTTTTGTCGTGCTCTCTGTATCAGGGGCTTAGTGGAAAGGGGTTATAGTTGCCCCAAGACATACTTTTAAAGAAATTAAAAACTTTAAGTTTGCCTTATGACTTACTTTAATTTTTATTAAAAATTAAAGATCAAAGAAAAAAGATTACTCTACAAAAATTTATGTCTTTCCTTTGATCCTTTGAATTAAGAATTTTTATAAAATAAAATTTAGCCCCCTAAGGACACTTTACTGCCTCCGCACTCAAGTCGCACAATTTTAATTGTGGCCCATAAACTACGGTATCGCATATGCGTATCGTATCTAATGCCCCGCTAAAACGGGTTTGCAGAGGAAACCGCTCAGACGTGGACATTAGATTTGCCCGACTCCAGTTCCAGGCCAGCCTGGCCAGCCATGGTGCCCGCTCTATAACTCCACAGATTCACACAGTCGTTGAGATCAACGATGTCCGCTGGCCAACGAAAGTGGTTGCACCCGATTTGAGCAGCACTTGTCCGCCGTCTGTCACTTAAGGCAGCATCAACGGTTCCACCGGTATTACACTCAGAAAACAGTGTAGTTATAATATAAAAGATGAAATTTACCTTCATATTTACATTTCATGTTTACTAAAGAATTGAATTTTGTATAACCTTAAAGAGTTTTTAATAATCGCTGTGAAGAATTCACTTTAAAGTTTGTTTATTATTGCATTAAGAATTTATTGACTAAAAATATTTATTTTGGATATTTTTCTATTTTGGTAATTAGTTTTTTCATCTAAGAAGTCTTGCGAAATATTCCTGTTTTACTGTAAAAATGTATACATAAACAATATATTGTTTATATTGCTGTCTGCGGCAATAGGATGAGGATTAGGCGAACCGTATTTTTTCTTGGAGTTAATTCCCTAAACCATTTTTTAGGTAACCTACCAAGAAGTTAGATGTAACTTTTAACTGTTTAAATATTTTTCGTAGGTTTTTCAGATGATTTTCTTTGTGTGCAGCAACATTTACAGCAGCAGCAGCAATAGCAGCAGCAGCAGCCATTCAGTCAAACGCTCATTCATGCATGTCGGGACCGAAGTCGGCAGTCCAACGGGGCATAATTCAATTTCCGCTGCCCAAGTCGACCGGACTCCCCCCCTCGACAGTGCGCCAGTGTATCAGTTACCGAATTGACACTTTGATTTAGTGCTTACATGCAGCGTTTGCCATTTGCTCGCTTATTGATTTATATTTAAAGCCGCTGATATATCTATTTGGAGCCCAACTTAGTTGCCGCTCGATCGAGCTGCCTTCTTGGCTGGAAATAAGTTTGTCAACTTATGTCAGCCTGAAAGCCTTCAATCGAAGGGGGAATATTGTTAGATGATGATGGAACATCTGCTCTTGGATTATTCCACCAAATTAATCAGAGTTTTATTGGCTGTTATATCATTTATACCTTTAATTTAACTGCCACAGATCTTTCGCCTAGCAACTTGTTTAAGGTGTAGCTTATTGAACGCAAATTGAATTCCTGCTCGTAATGGTTTCATCAGTGTTACTTTAATTACCCAGAATTACTTGGTGCGAAAGATCGATGTTTGCAGCAGTTGTGGCACACTGCCCACTGATTATGCCGCACTTTGCAGAGCAACACCTCCGTGCCACTATGATTGCCTATGCCTATGATTATTGCCTGCGTGTGTGTCTAACAGCAACGCCAGTGATTCCCGGCTGCCTCATCTCGCCACATCGCGTGCATGGGTGTCAGATCGTGCTCGTGCTGGGGGTAATGATGATGATGGCTTTCTGATGCTAATGATAGACCTAGACCCAGGCACTATACCTAGTTCTAGGCACTCGCTCGCTCGCTTGCCACCAGCCTAGCCCGTTCTCCTCTAATCCAACTCGGAAGTCCCCCAATTGCCTACGACTGAAAGTGAAATTCGTGAGGGGAAATGGCGATAATCGGGCAATCAATTAAGGTTAATTGCTATTTAATGCAAACGCTGTCGAATGGCGAATCTGCATGAGAAACACAATACTGAAATATGCTGAAAAAATCGCTGCAAAATTATGCAAAATCGGAGAACAGTTAGTTTTCCAAAGCCGCGATGATCGACGCGCTGCGGCAATTTGGGGCCTTCGTGTCCCGGGCCAATTTCGATTATCGCTAACCAAATTGCAGTAGCCGCCGATCGTCGGACAAAAAAATTTTGATATTCTAATTTCTCCTTTGCCGCCGCATTATGATTTATAATTTGAAATTATTGGAGCTACTGGCTTTTGCCTGAGGCGGTATCACATGCAAATTTTTATCCTTTTTTATGTATTTTTTGTGGCTGGCAATTTGGCGCTTCTAACGGTAATGCGTTTTGGGCCAAGTTCACTGAATAGTCGGCTCATTGGTAGCTGCCAATGTGTGTTTATCTGTCTGGCCAATTTGCATATATGCGATATGGCAAATATAAAGCACAAATTAGCCAGGCGGGACACGGAATTGCGGGCTGATTTCAAGGTTAATCGTTAACCGGAGGAAGTCTGGCGAAAGGATATTATAATTGGATTTGGTAAAAGTTATGTACAGTTTTTATCTGGCTAAGAAAGAGTTTATTTGTTAATAACACCAACAATTAAAGTTATCAGATATTTTGGCTTGAGAGTGAAATAAACACGAATTAAGCTAAGTAAATAATGTTACCCATTTAATGGCATGCCTCATCCATTTTTATATAATTTAGCCACCCTTAATGCGAACCCCTTGGCAGGCCCAATGACAATGACTTTCGAAAAGGGAAGACCTTTTAAAGTGTCCATAATTTGATGAGTAATTAATGTCAGAATTTGCAGAGTGCGACCTTATCGAGACATCCCCTTATCAACTCGCTCCAGATCTCGGATGATGATACTCGTGCCGCCGCCGCCTAAGTGAAAGCAGCTGTCAGGATGGCAATTAAAGTGTCATCAGTTGTACAAAATTTGGAGCATTTGTGAATTTTGAAAATTTTGAAATTTGATTTTAATTGGCCAATAGGCCGGGGGCAGCTGTCACTGAAATATGGAGACGGAAACCCTCTTAACTCGCACCTAGATCCACAAAACCGCTAAAACCAATTTCCTCATTGGCGGTTGCGCCATTTTGCCAGTTTACATTTTGCATTTTGCCACTTAACGCATCATCACTTTGGCTAATTTGTTGCCATTCGTCGTTGGCCCCGCTGCGAACTGATTGCCGCATCGATCTGCAGTGACCTTGGCGGCTAATGACGTGGCAGCCAGTCAGCCCGTCCCGCTGGAGCTGTAAATTTGCAATACAAATGCAGGGCCAGCGGTAAACGCTCGCCGATTGCAATCAGCGGCGCCGCATCTGCATCTCCATCTGCATCTGGCGGGGCAGCTTGCATCATTACCGATGACTCGCATCGGAGTTCGAGTTGCAGCATCCTGCACTTGCCGCGTTTTACGCGCCTCAATGGGTCCCAGTCTGACTCGGACTCGGACTTGGGGGTCTGATTCTGTTGGGTCTTGTGGATTAAACGTATGCAACTCTCAACCTTCGTTTAAGTCCGCTCTGATTGACAACATCAATCGCCGCAACGATCCAGCAAATCGTTGCTAGATCAATGCTCGCAGGCAGCCCCAGATACAGATACATTCAGGCAGGGCAACAGATGAAGATACAGATACAGCACAACGGTTTCTGCTGCACCGGCTGTCATGGTTGCAACTAAATTTGTTTTGCGGTTCGACAAGTGTTTATATGTTTGTTTATTTATCTCCCCTGTGTTTATGGTGCACACAGAGAAATAAAATCAAGTACTGGAAAAATCAATAAGATGAAAGAAATATATTAAGTAATAACTTAGAGAGGCCTCAGTCCTCTAATTATTGAACTTCTTAGGTACTCAGCAGTTCCATATTATAATTCTCATTGTGTACACATCTTTTTATTATGAAACCCATTTTAATACAAGTCTTGATCAATAATTTAAGCTACAACTAATTCTTAACTGATGTCAGTATTTATAGTAAAATTATCATAAATGTATCTAGTTAAAATCCATAAACTAAAACCCATATTTATTGCTGCCACCGTGTGAATCCTTCCTTAAACCATTATTCTGAGCGGATTGTAGGCTTTCCATTAGCATCTTGCCATGGCAATCAACATGCAATTTTAGCACGTTAAGCACACCTAATTACCAGAACCACCCAGAAGCGGCTACTGTGGGTGCCTAACACAAATCAGCGACTTTAATGCGACAGCCCATACTGTGTATAATGGTATTCTTGGACTCCGGCTAGACTGCAGCTCCGAAATTGACATGACAACGGCAATACTTCAATGGGGAAGCTGCTGCCCGATGCCAGGGGACTCGATACCCAGGAGCCAGACATACTCGTATTTTTGGTGTTAAAATGGATATAGCTGCATTTTATTATGATTATTATGATTTTCGTCAGGCGGCGGGCAGCGCGAACAAAAAAGTACAAATCATTGACGAGTGAGCGGCACTAAACTCATCAGCAGAGGAAGCGATGGAAGGGGCACCTGTCGGAGTTGGCCAAGAACGGCCAACCGGTAGCAACGGTAGCCGATCGCCCCGATGCCGATGCCGATGCCAAAGTGCTGGCCAGCCGCGTTAATGGCCAGGCTAACAGCGAAGATGGTAGCGGGGGTAAGATGGCCAATGGATGGGGCTCAATGAGAATTCCGTGCATTTGCAATCGCACTTGGCCTGCGACTACGTCCGGTCGACGATGGGTCAGGAGCTAAAGAAGACTCCAGATGGGGGCTACAGTGGAAGCTGGCAAAGAAAATTTCATACAGGTTTTTATATAAATTTTATATATACTTACAGGAATTTTACTAACCATTTTCTCCTGCTTAGGAACTTTTTTAACTACTGTTTTAATCTACATTTTAAACCCAAACAATATCGCTCGTAGCGGGTGCCACCTGTAGCTGGCCACTTCTGTTTGCTGCTGATGACGACGTTGAAATCTTTAACGCGTTCTGCGCTTGGCATGATCATTATCGCTGGTTTCGTTTTACGCAACTGCTTCTCAACTCATTTGGCTTTGGTCCCAGTGCAACTGCAGCAGCAGCAGCAGTCACTGCAACAATTGCAGCACTCGGTTTTGGGTGATCCATCAATTGGACTCGTACTCGTCCAGTGCCCAAATGCAACTGTTGGCCGTGATGTATGCTCATTGCGCTCGGCTCCAGCTCCAACTTCAACTCACGGCTTTTGCGGTTCAGAGCGAGTCCGTTCCTCCTTGTGTGTTGGCCAATTTGATTTGCTACCATTTGGAAGACAAGTTGGCGGCTCCTGATTACCTTGCTGTGGTGGCATCAAAAACAAATAAAAGCTTAAATTGTTTTCGGATCATAAAGCAAAAAGGGTTTAACCCATTGATTGTCTGTTGATTGCCATTTATTGCCCCCTTTCGGCAGTCGAGGATGTCTCTGATGCATCTGTATCTTTATCTGGGTGGTTTCCGCCGGTTTCCTTCTTTTTTGGCGGTTTTACAACTTCACAGTTATGATTGGGCTAATGAGTGTAGAAAGGTAGTATCTTGTAACTGAAGTTCGCCCCTCAATTTAGGGTCATAACTGTGGGAAATGAAAGATTTCGCTATAAAGTACAGGAGGAAATTGAATTTTGGAAAGGTATATATATTATATATATATATATATATATATATATATTTCTAATATTAATATTTTTAAGCCATAATTATGAATGAATATAATTTTCTATAGTTTGATTTATAAATAAAAATATTTTAAAATATCGATAGTTTCCAAAAGATTTTCTAACTTTTATGCCAGACATTACGCATACGACATGGTCTCGCCTGCAATTAAAGACAAAATCAAGACATTTTCTACAATTTTATAGGGTTGGTTTCATGAATAAAAATATTTTAAAATATAAAGATCGATAGTTTCCGAAAGCTTCTCTAACTTTCGTGCCAGACATTACGTATACGACACGGTCTCGCCTGTAATTAAATACAAAATGATGAAAACTGGCCGGCCACGACGTTTACGAGCCATAAACTCGACGCTTACATTGTAGCCCGACTCAGAGCCACAACTAATTGGGTCAAAACGCATCGCTGCGAGGGCTCAAAGGCAACACCTGTTGGCAGGTGGCCGCTCTGACGTTTCACTTAGGGCCTTAGGGCCAGTGCATTCGCAATGCACAAATAAATAAATACATTTTTGACAGAAAGATGACGCGCGATGACGACAATAGAAGTGATGACATGGCCGATACTGTAACCCCGGAACGTTGGCCATTTGGCCACCTTTATCATACCCACCGCTAAGCGAAGGCCTCTTCGACATGGGGCGCACCTTTAGCAGCACCTAATTGTGCCCTGTCTCTTCGTTTTCGGGTTGAGAGCGACAAGCTACGAGAGTCTCCGTCTCCATCTCCACCGGCAAATGGCATAAATTTAAATTTTAATTTACTGCCTCGTCAATTGAAGTCGTGCCCGGGCACTTGGAACCCGTCCCAGGTACGCGGTTAGCCGGGCCTGCTATTTTATTTCATTTCATTTATTTATTTTGAGCTACTTGCAAAATAATTGCATAAATAAATATTTTAAAAAAGGTACCGGGAGTCTCCAGGCCGCTCTCACGCACACTCCTCGCGCTCCTCTCTCCTTAATTTGTTGTATTTTGATTACAATCGTTCGTCGGCCTGTCCGGCTGGATGTGGATGTGGATCTGGGTTTGAGTCTGGCTGTGAGCAGATGTGCGGCAATGGCAGTGGCTCTCGAAATGGCCAAGAAGCCCGTCACCCGCCGATTGAGACGAAGTGATTGGCTTGGCCAGAGAAGACCTCAGCGAACCTGATTCCCATTCCGACCCAGATCTCTTCGGGACTGGGACAATTTATCAATGAAACGATATATTGCAGATGCCAGAGTTCCGGCACTGGTGGTGACATGAATTAAACGAATGCAAATATCGATTTGGAATCAGAGCAGGTTAACGCAAATTGGATCAAATGAAGCCAAGGAATTAAGGTTGGGTTTGGGTAAGAAACTAAATTTATCTAAGTATCAACAGTTTGCTATTTAAAATATTACAAAAAGGTAATACTAAATTACTTCCAGGATAATCTAGACCCTCGCAAATAAGTCAAGGAAGAACAATACAATAGCTAAAGCTAGTCTGAGGAACAAACTAAAAGAAATATAAGAAAAAACAAGAGGCATCTCACCAGTCATAATATCCCACAATAACTTAATCCCCTTGGACTCACAAAAAAGCCTCAAAGTGACCCCAAACAAGGCGACAGCGAATTGACATATGCACACACGATTAACAAGTGTTTAAATCACAATAAAACTTTAAATCCCCGCAGATAAAGCAATAAAACCATAAAAACTCTAAAGAAAAGAAAATCCAAAATAAACGAACTTGACTCCTGATTGCTTTCTGAGTTTCTCAGATGGAGGCATGCAAAAAGCAGAAGGAATACGGAAAAAATACAGAACTTACGCACCCAAAAATTGGTCAATAAAATCATCGAGAAAACTTTTGTTTAGCCGAGTACAAAGGACACCCAGTCGCCGAAGGAGATAGGGAAAGACTCAGACGCAGTCAGAGATGGGGAAAAAAAACTTTGCTTTTATTTTTTTTCTTCTTTGAGGGGCGTGTGCGCTGAGCGAGTGGACAAAAAACATTCCCAGGGCAATAAAAATGACAACAGTTACAAAGTGGCAGCGGGAGATACGAGATGCCCTCGAAGGCCAACCCAGACGGCGGCTCGCACGCACACCGAGACGTGGATTAAGCCAATTTAACAGATGCTTAAAGTCAGAACACTCGTAATCACATATTGGATTAACGCAGCCTAGTGTGAACTTCAGTTAGGCGATGCAGGGACTCCCTCCACAAGTGACTCACATGCAAGGCAACAAAATATTCAGGATATCGAATACCCTGCTGAGGATTTATATAGAAATTTATTTAATTTATAGATATAAAGCTTGATTACTTAAATTCCCCTTCTCATAATAAAAAAAACTCCAAAATTTGAGCGCTTTCTATAAATATTTTACAAAATTTAGACTACCACAAAAACGTATAGTTTTCACTTTCAGGACCCTCCTGCAACTCTGACACATTTAAACAGATTTGAATATTTTTTTAGTTTTAAATATTCAATCAGCTATATTTCAAATTCTCTTTTTTTGGAATTATGACTTAGTCAAATAATAATGTCCTAAGTAATATAAATATTTATTTGGTTTGTATTTCAGAGAATTGTAAAAAAATATAAATATAAACTGATTTATCCATTCCCAAGGATTCCCTCAATAAAAAGCATACTCCTTATTCGACTAAGGCTTTACTCGAGATCTTTAAATTTATTTGGTTGACACTTGCCTGCTACCGAATACGCGACTCCCTTCTGACTTCTGTCGCCACTGCGAGTACTCGTTGCCTTTATTTCACTTTTATTTTTCCCATTTTTTGAGCCGCACTTTTTTATTTCAAAATCGCGGCATAAATTCCCAAATATATCCACATCGTGGTCTTGGCTCAGCACATTTTTGGATCTTTTCAGGGTTTTTTTTACTTCTTTTTTATTTGCGGGAACGCAGCTACTTTGTCTTTGCCGTTGCTTGCCATGGGGCAAATCCTTTAGACGACGTCGCATGTTTGCCCTTTTTTCGGCACTCCGTGTTCATATGATTTTATTTTTTCCTTTGCCCATTTGCGGCATTTTGATATGTTACCCGGTAGCCGTGGAGCCCTACCCGATTCCGTTTTTTGCAGTCGTGGTGTTGGTTCGTTGCCTGCGGTTATGGCTGCAAAGGACCCGGACCCAGCCCCCGAATCTTACCGAAATGAGCCACTTAAAGCGATGAGATTTTTGGCGTCTGACGGCAACGTCGGCGGCGTTTATCAAATAAATATCTTTGAAATATATAACAAATAATGAAATCCTGTCGCAGTCTGGATCAATGCGCCCCGGATTGGTGTTATTAATTGCGGACAATTGATTTGATTTGTTCTGCGGGAGATGGAAATCCCATGCATCATCCAGAGCGATCATCTAATGCCGATGCTGTAAGGAGGCCACCCAGTCCCCGGGCATCATTAGCTGGGAGGCTGACCAGACAGATGAGGTCCGGGGACCGAATTAATTGAAACATTACCTAAGCAAACGTTGCCCAAACGGTGAAGCCAACCCGAAAGTTCTCAGGCTAATTGAATTTCCTCGTGTCCTGCCAGTTTCTCCTCCTCCTCCTGGCTGGGTCCGTTGCTTGTGTCCTAGAAAAATGAATGTCTCGCATTTTAAGTGCCGCCTGTGGTCGCCGTTTGTTTGTTTGTTTTTTTTTTTTTTGTTCCGTGTTTATGGGTCTTTGTTGGTCTGTGTTTTCACGCATAAAAATTAAAGTCCCAAATGCTTCTGTTTGCCGGGGTTTCCCCCACGAGCTCAGACCCCTCAGTTCACTCCGGTTTCCTTGTGTTTAACAATTGGCTTTTGTTGCAAATGTTGCTATCATTAGTCGGCCGGCTACTTAACACGACATTGATGTGGCTTAATTATGCCTACGATTATCTATCCAAGGCAGAGAGGGTGTTGCCAAGGGGTCTAAAGCAGCGAAGATTGAGTCTTTGGAAATGCTTTAAAAGCGAGAAATATTTTAGTTACTGGTGTGAATCTTTAGAATATTATAATTAGGGAAATTAAAAATTAAATATGAAATTAAAATATATTCTTAATACAAAGATGAGTTGTAATAAAAGGACCCTGAAGGGAATTGTGCACTAATTCCCGTCTTAACAATAAACCGTAAATTTTAAATTTATTAAATAATTTGCTTTCTAATCGAATGATAAGTTTCCATGAGAGCAACCCCTCTTCTCCTAAGACCCTGCCCTGCCTGCGCTTCTGAACCACAAAGACCACTTTAATTACATCCAAACGGAGTCGAAACTTTTGCACTCACACGAGGTGGGAGCGTGGTAATTCATTAAAACCCAAACTGGCAACAACTGCTTTATAAACATTTTGGCCCAGCCCAGTTGATGAGCAATCGTGTCTTTCCAGGGACAGCGTCACATCCCCGCCAGAAAGCCGTTAATGATGTGCCCCACGGCAGACGATTGCTTACGATTGCTAATGTCCCTGAAAAGGCTGGATGGATAGCTGGATGAAGAGATTCCGGGATTCTGGTGTTCTGGGATGGACAGCCGGGAATGGCTTTGCCCGGTGACACTCTCGACGAGTTCAAGTGGCGGCGCTGTGCATCTCAATCTCAATCTCGAGATTGACTAATGGACGACGAGCAGGACGTGTTGATTGATTGTTTTCCCATGCAAATCGCGGTACGAATTAATCAATGCTAATGACACTTTGCCAACGAGACCTGCAGCCAACCAGAAACTGCGTCAAACGGAAATGTCTAGCCGAAAAGAAAGAAAGTAAGCCGTAAAGAAGGGAATATCTGGGAAAAACAAAGGATGTCCTTTGCTACTATTCTACAAATTGCATTTTAAGCGAATTCTCATGTCCGCAGTGCAATTTTTCACCAAAAAGGCTTTGAATCGTTGTCTTTTCAAACGGCAGATAACCTTGATTTACGTCTGTCTTGTGTGCGTTAATTACCCATGAGATACTTGGACCCATTCGAGCTTAGATACGGATACGCACTGCCTGGAAAGTGCCGGCGTATCTTAATCATGATTTTATGCTAATGTGTCGCAGCGTCTTGTAGCTGCCAGATTACAAGATACCAAACTGCGACAAGTCAACTCTTGCCATTGCCAACCAGAATGAGGGGTATCTCCTAGATATATATTCAGTGTTGGCCACTTGGTATTTTAGGAAGGTTCATAGCTTCCTAGAAATTGTATCTTTAGTTGTTTTTGGAAATATATAGAGTTTTTCCAGAACTGACATTAATTTTTGCTAGTTTGCAATTCGTTTTAAGAGAATGTTGAGATTGTTCGATCTCTGATATTATTTTTAATGAGTTATCATTATTTTTCGGTGTAATACTCTCTGAATTTATATATTTTTTGTCAGCTATTTTTGTTGAAAACACATCGCAAAAATCATCATACCCTTGACAATTATAAAGCAACCGCGCTGCGTCTACGTTTACGCCCACTTGGCTACACGGTTTTTGGCCCTGTCACCCCTTTCACCGTTTTACACTCGTACCTTGACTTTGTTATCCTTTCAGTTTACCATTTAGCATTCGAAAGTCAGAATTTCGCAGCAGAACAGAACACCAGCTCCCGTGGCGAGTTGCTTTGTTAGCCGTCCGCTGCATGCTAAGGGGTTGCTTTCGGCCGCGTCCATTGCACTTTGGCTGGAAGGTAGGCGAAGTACATCTATAATTACGTCACCTTGCCGTGGCAGTCATGGCCCAAACACTTGGGCGGAGCCCCGACCGGCTCGAGAGCTTTAAGGCGTCGCCTTTAAGACGGCCAAGTCCTGTCGAATGCCATGCTGACCACAACTAAGGACGAACGAGACGAGACTCTCAGTCACATGGCCTGTCAATAAGCTGCTTTTGAGGAAATAAAAGAAAAAGGAATTGTGTAAGAATTGCTCAAAAATTTATAAGCAGCTTGGCTGGCGAAAAAGGAACTTTGGCAACCCGCATGTCCACAGGCAGGGTTTTTCTTAGCCTGATTTATATGAGGAGCATAGATGGAGCCGCAAGTTGACACGTCCTGCGGTCAGGCCAAAAGATAATAACGCAGCACATGTGGGAGCCAGTTGTCCTGACCGGACTTTCCACTCTCCTTTGCGGCAGCAGTCACGGTTTTCCCTAGGACCTTCCTTTTTTTTGCTGATTTTTCACACTTGCCCGAGCCTTTAGCAGCAGAAGCAGCAACAGCTGCTCTTTTTTTCATTAACTTTTCCGTTCCGATTTTGGTCACGTTTGATAAGCTTCAACTAATAATTCATGAATGGGCAAGCTGTTGCTGCTGCTGCTCCTCTGCGATGATTTTTAAATATGATTTGAATGAGTTTATAAGTTTGTTTATTTATTTAACGTGAGCAGGCCACAGGCCATGGGGGAATGAGTTCTCCCACAGGGTTGGTTTCGCCCTCAGCTCTCGGATTGATTGATGTCCTTGCCGGCTAACGGTTCACAGACAATCATTAGCTGCGAGTTGTCGAAGTCCTTCGCCCCCTTGAAATCATCCAGCTGCCACGCCCCCTTTAACTGTGAGTGGCGTTGACAGCTTGCCAAATTGTCTACTGGAAATTCGTCTCAATGCCCAGACACAGTTCCACAACCATGACGGATCATTAGCATCGAAGAAGTATTTCATCTATAAGTATGTATGGTACATGTATCTGGCAATGGAGTTTATTTGGAAACTGTTTCACTGTTTCTAGTATGAAAGATTGAAGCATTTTCTTAAGTTAAACAAGTTCAGTATGCGTACATAAACTCTCTGAAATAATCTAATAATCTTAAGAACGAATGAAACAGAAAGGTTTTTCGTTTCTTATTAAGTCTTTAAATAATATATTTAAGAAATACCAAAGCAAGTTTCCTTATCAAAACAAATCTATAAAATACACCATAAAAATTGCAATTTCACAAAGCGAGTTCAATAGTTTTCATGGAACTGAAAACATCAAAGTCATCAGTCGCGTGAAGAAAATGAAGGTGATCGGTAGTTGGGATATTCTCATCCTGCTGACACTTCTATGGTGTCAGCTTTTGCACTCCACTAAGGGCTCTTCAGTGGTGATTACCAAAGAAAACTGGAAAAACATCACCGAATCCAATGACTTGGTGCTGCTCAGCTTTTATGTGGATTGGTGCCGCTTTAGCAAGTTGCTGGAACCCATTTTCGAGGAGGCTGCGGCACAGGTTCGCGAAAAGTTCCCTGAAGATGGCAATGTGATCCTGGGAAGGGTAAACTGTGACACTGAGCCGGAACTGGCGCTTCAGTTCGGTGTTTTCAAGTATCCCACACTGAGACTGACCCAGAGTGGAACCGTCTTCAATCGAGAATACCGGGGCCAGAGATCCGTCAATGCTTTCGTCAAGTTTGTAGAAAAGGAGCTATCAGATCCCATAAAGGAGTTCCACAACATCAGTGAGCTGCACAACGCCGAGGGAGACGATGGCGTGGTCATCGGCTATTACATATCTAGGGATCATGAGGAGTACCGGATCTACCGCAAAGTAGCGCGACTTGCGCGCAACGCTTGCAAGTTAGTTTGGTTTCGTTTTTTATTTGGTAGAAAAATAATTCTTACTATAAAATTTACAGGTTTATGGTGGGCTTCGGTGACGTTAGCAAAAACCTGCGTCCGTCCGAAAAGAATCGGCTCATTTTCCTTGCACAGTCCTCGACCATTGACCACAAGGAGTACTACAGTGAGTACTCGGGCAACATGACCAGCTACCTTGATTTAATTCACTGGATATTGGAGAAGTGTGTGCCTCTGGTGCGGGAAATAAACTTCGACAATGCCGAGGAGATTACAGAAGAGGGGCTGCCCCTCGTCGTGGCCTTTTACAACAAGAACGATCTGAGCCCTGTTCGACAGTTCAAGTCTGTGGTCCAGAGCCAGTTTGGGGATGAGAAGAGGGTTAACTTCGTGACCGCCGATGGAGCTAGCTTCGTTCATCCACTATTCCACATGGGAAAATCGCTGGACGATCTGCCAGTGATTGCCATTGACTCTTTCCAGCATATGTACGTTTTTCCGAAATTCTCGGATATTCACAAACCGGGAGTCCTGAAAAAGTTTATCGAGGACCTGTTTAGTGGACAGCATCATATGGATTACCATAACCCCATCGATATTGATGAAGAAGCAAATGTCACGACAGTGAAAGACGCGATCCCGCCGGTTGTCCATGAGTCCAAGTTCAAGGAACTGCTGCCCTCCAAGCACCGCTATACCTTGCTCAACCGAACAAGAGACGAGTTGTGAACTAAAATTTAAAAAATTTATATTTTAGTGTTTATTTTATGAATTAAAATTTACAACAAAAGTTATATGCATTAATTAAGTAGAAGATTCAAATGAAAGCATGTCATGAATGGTGTCCTCTGCTGAACCATTAAATATTTTCACCAGAACAAGTCCAGCATTGAATGCCCCATTTTGGGATGCTGTGACAAATCGAACACCCATCTGATATGGACATCTCATCCAAGAATGACACGTGCCTCCTTGACATAGAGGATTCCGGGAAGTTTGTCGCGATCCAGGACAGAAAAGTAGAAGTTTTTATTTGAATATGCCTGGCAGCGAGCTCTGGAGACATGACCATATAAATACTAATAAACTCATTAGTCAAGCATCTGACAAACAAATCTCACAGGTGTAAAGTAGCCATACAGTGCGTTTCATACTAATAGATGATGGGTGAGTTTATTTTTATTAGTATGCAATGGGAATTACTATTAAATTAAAAGGAAATAAATTTTATAAATAAAATTAAATATCCTATAATTCCTACTCAAAAAATAAACACATTTTATACTTTTGCCACTGTAAATTTACCACTGTAAAATTCCGCATTGTCTCTAAGTTCTAGTCAGGATACAAGGTATCCTCGAGGGAGTGTCTTAGCACTCCTTTCCGGGGCAGCGACTAGCAGCAAACACTTTTACTCCAATATTGTCATAATTAATAACATCTTTATGGTCATATGCCAGCGGACAAGCGAGCGTGACTCCAGTTGAAGTTTCTGCAGAGCCACAGAGTGCAACACAGTGCAGGTGCAAGTGCCTCTAATCAGCGTCAGCATCAGCGCGTGCCAGTCGCGCTGTCACCTGCACAATTGCAGAGTTTTCCATAGTCGGGCAGCGCTGGTCTCCGAAAAGGCCCGACCCCAAAAATGGGTCTATACGTCGAGAGAGTCCGCGCGAAGTGTCCGCCATAAATAACTGCCAATAAATGTCAGCGGTTTTGGCGCATTAACATAACAGCTAAGCCGAATTCGTTGACAGGTGACAGCATCTTCCATCCCAGCATCCATCCATCCATCCAACACAACCATCCGTCTGCTGCATCATTATTTCGCTGGCCACAATTGAAATAATCACCTTTTAATCGCCTACGCCTCGACTACGGCCTGGCCGGGCTCCAATTACCGCTGCAATCGTTAACTTTTCAGGCTGTCAGTCGAAGATGGCCAAGACACCGAGAGACAGAGAGCACCTTCGAGTGGAACTTTGGACTCATCATCATCCATTGGGCAGGTCGACAATTGCCGCGGAAGTCACGTGCGGAAGCTTTAAGACTTTCTTGGTTTCAGTGTTGGCCGACAAACATGCGAGTTCTGAATTAGAGTCACTTTTTGCTTCCGTTTTTAAATTGGCCACCGCCTTTTATTTTTTGGAAATTAACCTAGTTTTTTTAACGCATATTATTTATGTTCTTATCTGCTGATACTTAGGGAGAAAGGCAATGATTTCAAATTGTATGAAGAAAAAACTAAAGAAAAAAGAAAACTAAATTGTATGAATAAAAAAGGGATTCAAAAATCTAGAGCATATATATTCGAGCAGTTATTAATAGCATTTAATATACACCAATATAATAACAGCGGCTTATTACATTTATAATCAAACCGAAATTTAAAAATCCATCTATATTATTCACGATTTCATGAAATTAAAGATATCTCCATTCTTAGCTTAAATTAAAACAATAAAAACATCTTATAAAGCCCAGCAGAAACCCCTCTGCCAATTACACTTGCCATTGTCGTGGCCCAATGTGTGATATTTCAATTAAAACTTAACGGGCCAAGTCATTAAATGGCAAATACAACATGTTAGTGGCAGCAGAGGAAAACATGGAGCAAAAAGCGAAAAATGTCACAGCAGACGGACAAATATCGAATCGACAACTGCAATTTGAGAGAGCTCAACATATTCAAAGTTGTGCACGAGCGCGATTCCAATTTCATTTTGTGCGCTGCGACGGGCAAAAAGCATTGGGCCAACAATGGCAAGCGAAAAAAACACAAACAAAACGTTTTTGTTTAATTAAATTAACAAAATACGCGTCGGATGAGCGGCTGAAAAAGCGAAAAAACTCGGCTATTTTGCACGCAGGCCAACACGCCAACACGTGTTGCAGAATTGGCCCAGAGAGTATGGCCAAAAGACTGGGAGAGCGGAGTCCAATCTTGGCTTAAAGCCCGCTCTTAAGGCCATCCTGTCTCTGTTCCACTCACTCGCCTGAGTCGCTCCGTCTCTGTCGGGCCACCATTCCGTTGGTGGCCCCTCGCTCGCTCAAGTTGCAATTATCGCTCATGCGCCCTGTTGTCTCGCTCTGTCGCCCGTTGGCCAACCCGTTCTGGCCAATGGGCAAAAAGCGTTCAGGCCAGAGGGCGGAGCCTCTTCGGACCCTCTATGCAACGCGGTCGGGAACCCTCAGCCCAGAGCCAGGTCATGAGGCCAAACCCTGCCCCTGCGCCATTGCAGCTGTCTGGAGAGTCTGTCAACCATTTGGCGTCCATGACCAAGCATGACGGCTATCCGGGCTCTGGGCTCAGGCTTCTGGCAGCCACCTCTGCTCCCGCATTCTGACATCTCGCTCCGAGGCCTCTGGAGTCTGTGGCGCCGCACTGCAGATGCTGCCGGAGCAGCCGCATCAGTTATCTGTCCCGCTGCGGTTTGCGGCGATAGAATTGCGCCATCATGCAACTGGATGCGGATTTTGCATTGCCGTGCGGCTGCCACTGCCAAACTTTAGGTGTTTGTCTTTTATTTTGACAGTACTTATTTAAAGATAATTTGCAATTGTTCATGTTTTAAAATTTAGTTGAAACACTAAAAAAAGAAAGTTAAAAATATATATATTATAAACTATAACAAATTGAATATATATAATTTTTAAAAAGAAGCTAAGTTGCACATTCCAAAAATATAAAAAATTTAATATGAAATACGTGTTGGAAAGATAAGTAAATAACACATAACATATAGAATATAAAACCATTAATAATTATATATTTTATTAATTCCCTTATCTAATTTTATGGCTGTATTGATACGAATTTTGTCATTAGAAAGCACGAAAAGAAGACAGATTTAAAAAGAAGAAAATAAGTTGTAAAATAGGCAATCAATCAAGCAATTAAAAAATATATATCAGTTCTTAATTTATTAAAATACAAATTATTTTTTATTCACAAAATTATAATTATTTTAAAATTTTTTTCATCAAAATTGTTTCCACGATTAGCTTATAGCTGTCTATTTCAAAATGAGTTGCATTCATTTTAGGTATATATTAACTCAAATAAATTAATAAAATTTTAAATTTTCAGAGGACATGGCCATATTGACTCGGCAGTTAATGCTGATCATTAATTAGTAAGAATTATATACTACTGCAAATTACTTAAAATTATAAACAAATAGATCAATAATTTCTTATATGCTAAATGTACAAATCTTCCATATAAAAAAATTAACATTATTGTAATATATGGAGAGCTCATCAGAGCTGGCCTTATCCCCATGGAATCGTGGAAAATGGCTGCCTTTTATGCAAATACAAAATGGCTCTGATGACAAAGCAAACAAGGGCGGCGACAGTCGAAAGCCGATAACAAATTCGTACTGCACTCAACTAAATGAAAAGCTGCACGAAAAGCCCATAAAAATGGGACCCCAACAAATGAGGACCATATAAAATATGTAATTGCAGCGGGCGGGCAATTAGGTGAAATAATCAAATTAGCTGATAAACTGAAAGGGAAACTGCTGGACATTAAATTCACCGGCGGCCAAAGACAGAACTGTTCAGCTGCTAAATGAAGCAATTTCCTAGTGATTCGAGCATGGAAAAGCCAGCATTCATTCTTAACAAAGAAAACATAGTTGACATACTGCGTTTAACTGCACTGGAAAATTACTTTTACAGAAAAAATTAGCTTAAAATGGCTTGCAATCGGGATTTATACATCTGTTTAATGTTTATTAAGTTACAAAATAAATAAAACTTTATCAACTTATGCTGTGTATTTTTATCATTTTAAATAAGAAGAATTATTGAATGATTATTGTTTTTTTATATCATACTATGAATATAATATAATAATGAATAAGCATATTTAAAAATAAAAAATAACGGACGATCAGCTCAGGAGTTTTTTATAATATAACTATTTATTGACAAGTTTGCATTACTTTTCTGTTAATAAGGTTAGGCTTTTCAAATTTATGAAATTTATTTATTATATTTTTAAATAATTTATTTTGTGTCACATAAAATATTCTTGGAAGAAGTCTGCATCTGATTTCGAAGATTTTGTCTTGATTAATTTATTAATTAACTGACTTTTACAATATATACATTTATGTATTTCCTATTATATTTATTTTAAAGCAAGCTTTGCTTCTCTTATTTTTCCCTGTGCTTTTACATTAAGTTCTGCGTCCCCCAGGTGGATTGGTTCAATTGCATTGATTAACTAAATAAACGGCCTTCCCATGCAGCACTTGCATTTTAATTTCATTTATTTCGACCTTTTTCCCCGAGGAATGGCTGCAGTTGCAGTTGTCAAAGAACCAAACTGAGCCAAAAATCTGCTGCTGCTGTCTTTTTCCCACCCGCCGCCTGCGACACATGTCCGAGCCCATAAAAAATGCCTTGTCAGAAGTCCAAACTAAAAAAAGATATATATATAACAAAAAAAATTAAAACATGAGAGGGGAAAAAAAGGAATAGTCACAAAAAAACGATGCCAATCGAGAGGCGAGCAGCGAAAAAAGAAATAAACCAAGTGCTCCAATAAAAATTCCACCGCCTTCGCCTGCATGCCGCCCTGCTCGCACACTCTCGCCCTCTCTGTCCCGCACGCTCTCTCCCGCTTTTTGTTGGCTTCTTTTTTTAAGAGCGCCTCGCCGTTTTTTCCCCGGTTGCTCTTGAGCTTGGCTCACACTGCGTATGAGTGAAATTTTTTCAGTGCCGCCGCCTGAAATGAATATGTGCGATTATTAGCCACAAAAAGTGTATTTCGCTTTTTGTTTGCCACATCGCCGACTTTGGTAGTTTTTGCGGATTTTTAATTTGAATATTACATGTATTAAAAACTCATTACTACGCGTGGAGCTGCGCCATCAAAGTTGGTCAATGGGCTAATGGTCGGCGGATGCGTCTTTTTTCTGTGTGTTTTATCTTTGGCGGAAAATTATGCATTTGGGATCGGAAAGAAGACATCAAATACGAGTTTATTTTACCTTCGAGATTGAGACTGAAAGCTGGGAAATTAATAAATTATGAATGAGGATTTAACATATTCAATGGTTGTTTTTAGGTGAAAATAAAATTGCTGAAGCTGCTGCACATTTTATTCTCAATATTTTTCGATTAATAAAACCTCAATTACAATACAAGAACATCCTAATAATATATAAACAATAATTCTACAATAATTTTAAATGGCTTCACCATGACATTTTTATATTTTGTTCCTCATGCTCTTAAAAAAAACCAATAATAATTGGAATCTTCCTTGTCATATCCATAAACTTAAGGTTATTGCATCGATAAATATATAACTCCAATGAAAAATAATGTTATGATTTTAATAACTAGAAAATTATATTGTTTTTCATATTAAAAATTGTTCATTATTTTTTAAATGAAATTAAAGAAAGTTAAAACCAATCCACAGAGTGATAGTTAATAAATCAGCTTCTTATTATTGATTAATTCATAATCTTACTTCCATTGACGGATGTGAACTTTCATTTTTAGTCATTATAAACGCCCCCGACTTTTTTCCATAAAGATTCAGCCATAAAAACGGACGCAGCACTCATCGTAGAGCGTGCAGCGGCAACGTGCAACATGCAATATGCTCATTCATGCTGAAAGTCAAGAGAAAAGAAAAGCCACTCAAGCAAAAAGGCTGAAATCAAATCAAAGTTGCTCAAGAGACGACGACGCAGAGCCGGCAAAAAGCGAGTAGCAGGAAAAACCACAAACAATTTTTTTAAGGGGCAACATAGAGAGAGAGAGAGAGCGCAGCGGGCTTATGGCATAAAGAGAGGGAGCGAGCGAACTAGTTTTTGCCCCCATCGATGCCGACGGTGGGGCAGAGCAAAAGGAGCAAAAAAGCTGCTGCGCAGGCGTCGCCGTCTGCCCCAACGGCCTTTCCCCACATGGGAGCGAGCGAGAACGAGCGACGCTCGAAACGGCGTGGGACAGAGATAGGCAGCTCGAGCTGCGATTTGGCGCGAGTGGCAAGGCATTTGAATGCTTTTTTTCGTGGCAGCACTCAGCATTCGAGTTCGGAATTCTTGCGAGCTTGGCAGCAACTTTTTGCCGCTGCTCGCCAAGTCAGTAGCCCGCAGTCAGCAGCCGAATTAAGCCTGGCCCAAACCCAAGTGGCCGGCCACTGTCCACTTTCGCGCGCGCGTTCCAGCCAAGTGCACTCCGCTGCAGTTATGGTTCGCCTTTGAGTTCGCCTTCGCGTCTTTTTGCCAGGAATTCGGTGTTCTGTCGCAAGTGCAATGCATTGTCGCCATTCCGCGAGTGCAGCTGTATCACAATTAAAATCGAGCCCCGAGTGCAGTTGCAAATTGCGATCACAACACCCTCCCCAGGCCCCCCTCCGGAAAGGGTTCCGAATTGGCCAAGTGTCAACGCATTCGAGGCAGCAATAAACGTGTTTCGGTGCATTGCTGAATAATTACGTTAATGGCTGTGATCGTGATCACGATCAGCTGAGCGGGGATCAAGTGAATGCTGCTGCCAGTGAATGTGCTAAATCGAATAAAGTCGAAATATTGGATTATTCTTTAGCTCCTCCTAAATGCGAATCTTAAATGTATATTTCAAATGGTTAAATAGTAACAAAAACATATAGAGAAATGAAAGAAATTATTTAAAATATGTATTTTTTAAATTTCTTATTAAACTATGGGAGAAGAGGATTTTTTTTAAAGACAAATGAAATATAATGATATTAATTCGTTCTCTTATTATTATTTTTTTGTTGTAATAATTTATGTTTTTCTTTACTGGGAACAAATAGTTTTTCTTAGAATTTCCATGTTTTCCATTTTTAATAACAGTTTTAAGGTTTGGTAAATGCATTATTTTGTTGATGATAACAGAAATAAAATAAATTATAAAAATATTGCCATTCAAACATTAACATTAAATAGTAAATACAAATTTTACTTTCTCCAAAACAATTTGTTAAACAAAATATTAGGTACATGCAATAATATTCAATTGAGAAATGTATTTTCTCCCAAGTTAACGCCGAGCTAAAGCAACGTTTTAATTATCGAATTTTCTAACTGAAATATGAATAAATAAATGAATATAAGTCAGTTGCAAACAAATTTATTACTCTTCCCTCGTCGGTCATTGATTATGGAAAATCACCTAATAAATTCCTAAACTAATTGAAATTTAAGTACATATTTTTACTCTTTCGACTGTTTATTGAAGTCAAAGGTTTTTTATATTTTAAGTTTTTTAATGCAATCTAACCATTTGAACATTTTCTTTAGATGTTTGTTAAGGAAGTTGATTTAAAAATTTAATTGAGAAATATAACTATAAATAAACAAGCATAACCCAAGAGAAATAAACGTTCTTTGAGTGCCCCAGAAGTGGATTTCGATTGGGAGAAACCGAAGGTCCTTAAATGATTATGCATGGTACCTGGTACAAGGGACCTCAGTTGGCGCATCATCCTCACGGCAGCACCCACAGCCACAGCCATAGCGATTACCATCAGTTCCGATCGTACCCCTCCTTCGTTGTGACACCCTACCACGATGGCCATGTCCAGGGCCCGGCCACGCCCAGTCCCTGCCCGGCCCCACCAACGCCCTGCAACGGTCCAGGTCCGCTCCCAGCTCCAGGTTCGCTACCCGTTTGTCAAACCAACGGCCACGGGTCGCCTATAATTGTCGAAGGATCCTTTGCCGCCGCCGCTGCAGCCGCAGCTGCTGCTGCAGCTACTGCCGCTGCAACCGTCGGAGGAGCTAGTGCCACGCCTTTGCTGCCCAGTCCGCCCATAAAGATCGAGCAGGTGTTCGGCGAGCCATCTGCAGCCTCGCTAGGAGTTGTCGTCGAAGACTACGCACTGAGCCTGGACTGCTCTGTAGAACATACATTTCGGGTGAGACCATAGAGATTATTCTCTAACTTTTAAATAATAAATTCTAATATTCAAAACTATATAAATAAGTAATACATTTGAATTTTTACTCCCATTAAAATAGTGGGAACAACTAACACAAAAGAATTAATATAACTAATAATACGTTTTTAAATAAATGTAAGTTATTCTTAAAGTTTGTTTTAGGTTTATAAGCAATCATTAAAAAATATCCATTAGCAAAGTAAATAAATAAGTAATAAAATTATATGTTAAGATTATTTATGCAAGGAAACAAAATGTTTTGAGATTAATATATTTAATTCTGGCGAAAGCCTTTTTTGGAATTAGCTAAATTTAATATTGCGTGACTAGAAACCTTTTTTTAGAAAATATTTATTTCTTGAACAAAACTTCCCTTTAGATGTTGCTTTCTCACCAAAATATAATTAATAATTTATAAAATGGTATGCAAGTAAAAGAAAATTTTAATTAGTGCAAACGTTAAAATACTAAAGGCACCTATAGTTAATCAGATATTAAAGTATGGCAAATCAACACACACAACAATCTTGATGGTTATAAAATGGTTTGTCAGCTATTTGTTTAAACAAATATAATTATAGCGGAAGTTATTTAAAGTGCAATTAAACATGCAATTAAAAATTTAGTTGCCTTTCTAAAATTCTTTTTAAAAGTGATTCTATTTTTATATAACTTCAAAATTATATTCAAGTAAAGGATAACAAAATAAATACAAAGAAGTAAATAGGTTTTTACATAAAGTTTTATATATTTTATATTGTTTTTGTTTTTGCTTAATTTAATCCCCAAACATCATGCCTTGACTTATTTTAACTAACATACAGATTTTTTGTTAATAGATAAATAAATAAATACAAATAATCTTCAGCATATTTAATGCTAACATTACCCTCAACAGCTGCCATAGAATTCAAAACTCATTTAAATACATAAATATTACATACATAAAAAAGATTACAAATATTTCAAAAGAGTTTTTCAATTGCAAAAATGTTCAATGCTAATTTCTCTAAATATTCAAATATTCCAAATTTGTAAACCTATAAATGTCTGAATTTATTTCAGTGTATGGATAATGTTATTATGTCAAATTATTGGTTAGCGTCCCCATTGGAGCAGCTGCTGCACTTGTCCTTTCCCCGGCCGGCACTCGCTTCACGCAACCCCGGGAAAGTGGGCGTGCTCCAAATCAATTTCCATAAAATCATCCAATAACACTTAAAAGCCAAAGGGGGCAAAAAGCGGCACACACAAGTGGCAAGCGAGTGGAAAAAATACGAAAACAAACACGCCCCCAACACGAAGAGAACTCTCTCTCTCTCTCTACAGTTTTCTCTTTTGGGGGAAAGTAAGAGAGTGGTGCTTTCGAGTCTTTTTGGGGGCTAAAAGGCTCAAGCTCTGGCATTGCTTGGCTTTTTATGGGGGTGAAAGGATACTTTTTGCTGGTCTGGTTCGTGCACAGGATACGCCATAATTGCCTGGCTTTCAAAGCTTTTCGCAATCTAATGGCAGTTGACTTGATGACTCCCCAAGAGGCTTCAAGGAAAAGAAAGGACATTCAACAGGTGCATAAAGGGCTGAAGAAGATTAAGGACTTGTTAGCCACTTGTTGATAGATATTTTTGGGATCTTATTTTATTTATAAGATTAATATAATAGGAAATAAGTTGAAAGTAAATTGAAATTTTTAATAAATGTTTGAAAGGAATATTTAGGATTTCCTTTTTCCTTGCGAACAAAATATATATTTTAAACTTCATAATATTAAATACTTAAGAATAAATAAAATTTATTATAAGGCACAGATTTGATTTATATATATTTTCCCTAATGTGAAGGATATCTTCAAGGAAAATATCATGTGCTACTGCTACTGCAGCTTTTTCTCAATGCAAAATGAACGCACGTTTCTTGAGCTTATCAGGAAAACCCATCCTTCGTCCTCCTCCCTTCGACACTCCCAAGAAAAATACACGCTTAAGGACCCCCATCCAAGTATGTGTGGGTTGCCAGCAAAGGGCAATGGAAAATCCTTGAACATAAAAGGGAAACATGCAGGCAACCCAGCTTCACTGGCACATAAAAACATATGCTCCTGGACAGGATTTGGTTTTGGGGAAGAGGGTCCCTTTGCCCGCTGTCCGCGCAACGTAGACTGCGACTTCACTGCGACGCGTCGCTGCAGCTGCGCTGCAAGTGCAACTGCTGCACTTTCCAGTCGTCGTCTTTGTTGTTGTTGTTGTTGTGGGTAGTACAGTTTATTCCTGTCTGTCGTATTTCTTCTTAAGCAAATCGGCTTAGGAGAGCATTGCCAGAAAGTAATCTTAATATAGTTTTGAAATCTACCAGAAGAGATAGATGGGGGGCAGGGAGGGCAGGGCGAAGGGTCAAGCGAATGGCGTGGGAAAATAAACACAAGGAGGAAAGACAAACAACTATTGTGGTTGAATAAAAAACAACTTTGACACTGTAGTAGCTTATTAAATTTTAATGTTAAAAGGGTTTCTTTGGTTCTTTATTTTATCATTTATCATTTTAAACATTATGTCTAAATATAGAATATTGCAGGAAACTTATAAGGCATTTAAAGAATCTGTTTTAACAAATAACTTCTGTAAAAATAATTCGATTTTGTTGAGGCAACTTTGAAGTTAATTTTATATTTAATTATATTTTTAAACAATTAAAACTAAAATACGATTTGACAGCAATCAATCTGAAATATCCATTCCCACACCTATGACATCTGCGAATATTACCAGAGAACCTAATCAAAGTTCAAACCCTGGTACTCCCCCGTTTTAGTCTCGATCTTGTTTCGCCTTCAGAATACATAATACTTGAAGGATACTCCCTCACAGACTCCGTTCCATTTAAAGGGAGAAAAATTGCAGCGGATAATAGAAAAACATTCCGAGAAATTGCATGGCGAGCGCAGCGGCAAGCACAACAACGGGCTTCAGCTGAGGAAAAAAATGGGGGGAACAAGGGAAATAATATAAACAAAATGAAGGAAAAGAAATTGGCGCTCGTGAAATGTTAACGGGGCCAGGAGGACGCTCAGCAGGACGCTATAGCTGTGGCTATATCTACGGATATGGCCAAGGCAGCGACGCTGGCCGAGGCTGCGGCGCTTGCTGCGACGCTAACAGCGCTGAGTGTTTTCGTCCTTTCTTCGATGTGTCGTCGCCGCGCTTTCCTCTGCTGGCATCTGTACAAGTGTGTGTCTGTGTTTGTGTGTGTGTGAGTGTGCCAGGACATCACACGGTTTCGCTTTTCTTTTACAACTTTTTGTTATTATTTCGTTTTTTGCTCGACGCCTGCAATGTATTTCTTTCAGTTTGCTGGCATTTTTTGCTTCATGTGCAAGAAAAAATACCATTTTACTTGGCTTTTTTATGTCCGCGTGTGAGTGTGTGTGCGTGTGTTTGTTGCAGCTCCTGCTTTTCCGAGCTCTACTTCTTGAGTTTCCTTTTCGCGCGCGCCATTTCGCTGCTCCGGCTCCTGCTTCTGCTGGTCCTGCTGCTACTTACCCGTACAACAAACATGGCCATAAGTCGCCGGAGCTCGCTTCCGCTCTGTCTGTTTTCCTTTTTCCCAGTCAGCAGCTGCCTCGGTCGCTGCCTCAGTCGGCGTCTCTGCGACGCCGCAGCAGCTGCGACTGTTGCATGTGGCAAGAGTTTGTTGCCTTTGGCGGGACTGCAGCCATCGTTGTCTTCAGTTCGTTCGGGCTTGGCCAAATCTATTGGTCGCGGTGCCGCGCTCGCGTCCGCATCCGTATCCTTGCCCGTGCCCGTCGCGGTGTCCTGTTCCCTTAGAGGCCACTGCAGGCCAGATGGCGCCACACACATCATAGGCAGGGCTGCAGAACTGCAATTAGAACTAAAGTCACAAATAGTCTCAAGAGGATAAAAGAGAGAGCTAGCCCATAGAAACTGAAGTTCATAATGTTAGCCTATAAATATCACGTATACGCCACCGCAGAACTATTTGTTATGTCATTTGTACTCATCTGCCTAAGTTTGTGAAGGATAGCATATACCTAGGGTTTTTATTCTTTGCTTTATGCATCCTTGAGTGCATTCTTTTTGGCTTTGCCGCATTTTTTCTTACACTTGGCAATAATATATCAAACATCTACAAGAGGATGCGTAAGAAGGGCAAAGTCTTACAGGAAAATTATCATTTCTAACGGTGAATAAGGCTGGGACAGTAAATAATGATTATTTTTTATTTTTGAAATATACAACTCAAGAAAATTTTTTTCTAGTCATCAAAAATAAACAATTCTTTTTTGATAAAAATAAAATAGAATTCAAAAATAATAATTACTCGTGGTTTTTATTTTGTATCTGACAGATACGCAAAAAAAACTAAGCTTACGAAACAAGCTTAAGATTATCACACAGCTGATCGACTGTTTATATTTTGCATTGACCTAAACATAAACAACTTCCCTGCAAAACGAAAATAGTCGATCAGCTGATCAGTTGTTTTTGTTTTGCACTGACATTCGTCAACAACTTCCCAAAACAAAAACAAAACCAAAAAAGCTCGATCATCTAAGGTCGTTGGCCGCTGCTTCAGTAAAAGAAAGGCTTTTTAAGCTCATTTCGATCGCTTGGTTCGTCTGTGTATCTGTCGGATACAAAATAAAAAGCATGAGTAATCATTACTTTTTAATTATATTTTATTTTGATCAATAATTTTTATTTGTAATTTATATTTTTTTAAATATAATCATTACCATTTAAGTTTTACAAATATAAATTATACTAATTTCGGTCCCTGAAATTGATAATAAATTAAGGGAAAAATAAAATGAGTTACCTAAAAATAAATTAAATTGTAAAACCCATAGTTAGGGGAATAACTTCCTAAAGCTACTCCTATTCATATTAATATTTCATTTAGGGCTACATATGCTTCCAACTGAACTCCAAATAACAAATAAGCCTTACATTTTGTTGGCTCCCGGATACACCTTGATCCTTCCACAACAGTCCTTTAGATTTTAGGCAGTCTGATGTGGACTTCGCTCGGTCTCAAGTCCCTTCACATTTGAAAGGAATTGCCAAATGATGTTATTCTTGTCTACGCCTACGGCTAGCACAGCTTTCTTAAACCAAAAAGAATATATGTATAAAGAAAAACAGGCACACAGGACCTCTTAAAAAATGTGCAGCTCTCACACAAACATATATCCCGGCTGAAAAAAAAATCAAAATAATAAAAATCACAAACATGAAGAAACTGCATAAAAAAAGAAAGAAAATCAATCTAGCATACACACAGCCTCGCGCAAATTCAGCTTTATTTTCTATTTTTGCCGTTTCTTCGCTTTTCTTGCGAGAAAATGCTGCAGTGCGCGCTGAAACTGCAAATGTATGTCTTTATAACGGGCAGTGTGCATACTGTACACAAAGGGATCGAGGAAGGGAGCGAGGGGGAGAATTATAAAATAAAAAAGGGGCGGAAATAACAAGAAATGCAAGAGCAGCGAGGGAAAGCGCAGTGTAGCTTGAAGGAAGGTTACGAGGAGCAACAAAGCATTCACAACACACAAGAGTGGCACACACAATGTGTTCTTGTGTGTGTTTGCCCTTACACATACCTATATTTATATATATATATATATAAAGATATATGTATATGAAGCATTCGCGCGCGCTCGCCATTTTCTTTTGCCTTCAGCAGCTGCACTTTGGGTTCCAGTTGAAACTTCTCAGTTGTTGCAGGTTATCCCACGCTCGCTGACGGAGACGGAGACGCAGACGGAAACGGAAACGGACACGAAAACGTAGACGGACAGGCGGACGCTCACACGGACACGCGGCAGCCCACACAAAAACACGCCCAAGAGACCAACTAACAAACACCCCAAGCTCTCACCATACAAACACACAAATCCTCTTTCTTATCAGTCTTGAATGAAGGTGTAGAAAATGTTTAGTTGTGACTTTAAGAGGCGTATACGTGATATTTCGGTCGTTCAACGAGACGTATACGTAATGTGGAACAATAGCAAAAGTCTCACTTGACTATTTTTATCCGCAGTGCGAACACAAATGGACTTTTAATATAATAAAGAAGAGGAAATTAATCAAATGATGTAGTCCTTAAGTTGAATAAAGAACAAAACAAATAATTATGTAATCTTTAAACCAAACAAAGAAACTCTCTACTAAAGTTCCTCAATGAATGTGAAAAAAATATAAAGGAAGCAATGTAATCTCCGAAATAAATCAACCTAAACTGCAACGGAAAGTTCCTATCACCCAGTGCAAACTACTAACATATAACCCCCTATAAATAAATAAGTCCTTTAAATAATTAACAACAAATATTTAAAATATAAATCAAACCAAATAAGTTATTCAAGAATAAATATCAGATATGTAAACATTTTACAACGCAAACCTAAAAAATACAAAAAAAAATACTGCATTTGACGGATAACTTAACGCCATCCACCACCCACCATTTGGATATAAAAAACCTAAATGAAACAATCAAAAATGAAAAGTAAACAAAAACCGACCATCTGAGCAAATAAATCAAAACGCAGACACAGGGACAGGAACGTAGAAATGTGTATACTAAACAATAAACAAAACATCAAACCCACAACGAAAAAAAACATAAAGGATAACATATTCTAGTAAAAGCGAATCCCTACACATGTCCATCATGAGGAACACCATAAAACTCATAAAAAAAAGATTGAAAAAAAGAAAACTGCCAGCCGGCAAAACTTTTTCAAGGTCGTTGGTGGCAAGTTTCTGGTGGCAAATCATTTCTATTTGTTTCAATTTGGTGTGCATCTAAAATGGAAAAAAACGGGGTAAAAGCGGAAAAAGTTTTGAAGTGCATGCCGCCCCCGCCCCATCTAAAATGAAATAAAAGTTAAGCCAAAATAAAAGGACATCAGATTTGGTTGGAAACTTTTTGTTTCCCTCGGTGTTTTCTACGTGCATGTGTGTGGGTTTTGGGGGAAAATCAAACACACTGGGCTTCAGTTAGATAAATTGCTGAAAGCACGGGGCTTTTCCCTTCAACGAAAATTCCATGCGAAAGTGAAACCGTCGAGCGGGAACAACAAAAAGCGTTGCCTACATTTGAGGGCAGCCGAGTTTGTTGTCATGCACGAACTCATTGGCAAATACGGCCATCCGGACATGGATACGCTAAAGGATCAGCTGAAGCGTGGCAGCTACATGGCCGCCCTTGGAACGCCCACTCCCGGCGCCCCTGTCTCCGCGCCCTCACCCTTTTTGATGCCCGCCGAATTCTACAAAAGCCTCTTTGCCAGCGCCGTTCTGCAGCAACAAAAGCATAACAAATTCTATACCGGAACGCCGTCCCCCAGCCCTGCCCCGGATTCATTGTCATCACCATCCCGCTCCCAGCCGCCTGGCAATTTGTTTTTTGCCACGGCGGTCCGCCTCGCGGAGGATGGTCAGGTGAAGATGGAGCCGGATACTGACCAGGAGCAGGAGCTGGAGCCGGAGCAGGAAGACGCCGGACTGGAGGACCGAAAGCCCGTCATCCAGCTGAACCCCAGAGAGAATGTTAGTATGGGCATATGAGAAGAAGTTAATGAAGGGTCATAAATGGGATTTCAAGGGGTTTACTTTTGATTATTTTGGGTTGCACATGTACCCAAATAAAACAGGACCTTCCTGTGTCTACACTTGCTTCATGTGTAATTGAAGTTCACTGTATATGTTGTAACCCTTGGATGACATTATAGGTCCAACAATTGAGGGCTTAATTGTCACAGGAACTTACAACAGTTCATCCTTAAATTGGTATCTCAACTTGATAGGAAGGACATTAATATAGTAATTAAAACAACCTTTCTGAACTGTAGGTCGCAGAAATACTTAAGCTTTTTAATTAAATATATATTGTATTGAAGCGTAGAGCTCTGTCATGTTTACTTTATTTAGAAATAAGAAAAAGAAAGGGCTTTAAACATATACAATTAAGGAATTATTTTAATAATTTTCTTGTTGTATCTTTTAATTTATAAGTAAATATCCATATTATTTACCCATCGACACGGAATAAAATATTTATTTACCGAGTAAACAAAAGTTTTTATTAATTTGAATGTGTCATACCAACTTTGTGGTTTAAATTAAAACCTATTGGTTGCTTTTCATATATTGAAAATGCTGTAATTCTGGTGCTATTTGATCGATTTTAGGCTTAAAAAATATATTTATTTATTTATTTATTGTACTCTGTACTCAGAAATTTGAAAACTTGAGGTACAGATGGGGGTCGGCCATAGCAGCTGAGACTTTCGGCCGGGATGAGTGTTACATGTTTGTTAATTACCAAAGTAAACCATTTTTAAAATGGGAAAGGACAGAGAAAAAGTTCTACAATCTCTGCAATCTCTTGCTAGCTGCAGTAACGATTTCAAATATATTTTTAAATATTTAAAATATGCATTTGCTGAAACTCCCTTTTTTCGGTAAATTTACATACATTTGTAAGAATATAAAATACCCCCAAAACCCACTCGCTACACGGTATGAATGTCATTAAAAAACCATTTCTTTTTTTTTCGTTTCTCAATACATTAACCAACGAAATTTACAAATGTTTGACGAAAACCCAATTTTTTCACGCAAACCATTTTTCATTGCAGAAACCCCACAACAACAACAACAATAATAATAATAACAACAACAGTGGCTATTCTTGGTCAAGCAGCAGCAACAACAACGAAGTCGTCAACAACCATCCAACAACACCACCCACTCCGCCCCACGAGACGACTCCAGTGTCCGCAATTAATTTGAATCAAACCCAACCCGCATCACAGACGCGTCCAAACTTTGGCAGCTCCATAAAGTCACCACCGTCAGAGCCTGACGCGGTCACCGCCGCCGCAGCCGCCACGTGCAAAAGTCAGGAGACCGACTCAACTCCGCAGCCCAACTCCAACTCCAATCAGAGCTCCAACTCTCATCCCACCCACTCACTGGCTCATACCCATTCCCATTCTCATCAAAACCCCAATTCAAACTCAACGGCCGCCGCTGTGGCCGCTGCCGCTGCCGCCGCCGCTGCTGCCAACATGCCGATCGGTGGCGTCCAGGGCCAGAATCCCACCCAGGGCCTGGTCCATTGGATGAGCGCCGTGATGGCCGAGCACATGACCGGCCAGACGCACCACGATCCCAGCGCCGTGGGCATGCATTATATGTGGAACGGCAACGTTGATGTGAGTACGCCGGGAATTAGATACTTTAAGTTATAGAAGAGGGTTATGCCACTCAGCCACAGTTGGAGAAATGCTCCTACTAGTTATCGAAGGAAAAGGTTGACAAGAAAAATAACAAACCAAATTCCTATAGAGATTTTTGACAGTGCCTCAACTTTCGACTTGTCGCCAAAGTTTGTCTTGCTTTTTTTTCTTCCTTTTCATGGACTAACTTTCCCGAGATAAAGGAAGTTCTATGGAGGAGAGAAGGAGGGTTAAGGGAAAAACTGCAGAGAAGGGAAAACTTTTCTAGTTGACTCTGCAAATGGCAGTTTCAAGCCACCAATAGGGCAGCGTCATAATTAATATGCAAGCAAACTTGCCAAGCAAAGTGAATTAAATGAGTGATAGCTGCCTGCGAAAATTAAGCGGGAGCCCTAATTGGATTGCTGTCTAATTTAATATATAATTTCCAAGATTTCCATCAGATTTGTATCTTATATTTAAGCTATTTTTTTCTAGCTTTATAACGTTGTCATAGCAAAGTAGGACTTTCTGATTTTAGATTTCTTGTAACTGCTGGGAAAACAAACGAGAAAGTTAACCAAAGTTCAGCTGCCAAAGACAACGACCTTAACCCTTGGATGCCGGTCCAGGTGAACTCTGTGGTTCTGTGCTATCGAACCCATTTCCAGTGACTTGGCCAGCAACCCTTTTTCAATTCCAGGGACAATTCGTTACGCCGCATCCATTCCCCCCTTGTGTTGGTCTGCACTTTCACTGGACAGAACTTCGGGTTAGCCCCTTTCCGAAGTCTGTTTCTATACCCTTGGCCCCCTCTTCGTTTACCCCAGCAGACGCGACGCTGAAAAAATCCTTTTGAGCTTCGGCGACTCCTTCTCCTTCTTTTCTTATTTTTCCCTATTTTCACCCTGCACTTTTTTATACATTCTTTCCTGTTGTTTTGTCTCCTTCTGCGAATTTTTAGCAAAACGCTTTGCTCTCTGCTCGCGTGCCACGGCGTGTAAAAATATCTTAAATTTTTTTCCTTCCCTTTTTTTCCTGCGTTTTCCAAGATGTAAACAAGTTTTTCTTTGCGCGACGCGTTAAACATTGTTTTGTTGGTGTTTTTCACCCTCCCCGCCTTTTTTTTTGCCTTGCTTTTCTTTTTCGATTTCTTTGTTTTTCTGTTTTTTCCATACTTTTCATTGAGCTTCAGCGAGTTGCCCAACAATTTTTGTAAGGAGCAGCGAAATGATTGTTTTGAATGGAGAGTGATTGTCTCCAAGGACGACGACGTGTCCAGGCAGAAAGGTTCACCTTGGTTGGCTGGCTAGCCCGCTGAATGGACTCGTTAGCGAGTCCTGGAAAACCCATTTAAAACTTTGCTACACCCGCATGATTCTTAAAGGATATTCGCAGTTAATTAATTTTTAAAACTTTAACAATGGCCTCCCGTTGGCTGCGTCAAGAGTCGGGAATATATATTCTTTTTTTTTTTTTTGTTGTCACTTGCATTAGCGAAATTAGTTGGCCAAGAGACAGGCTGTGGCAGAGCAAAGATGCCAAAGAAGCTCATTAATTAATTTCGCAATTAATTTCAGGCAGAGCTCTGAGCAAAGCAAAGTAGATTAGTTAGTCGAGCTGCAAAGTAAATTAATTATATATCCTTTTAAAATATACATATAGTTTATATGTATATAGTTTGTAAGGGAAAGCACTGACCGCGGCACGTTGGCGAAACAAAGCTTTGCAATTAATACTTACGCTTCAATTAAATACAGAAAAAACCATTGTCGACCGTCGAAAAAGTGAAAATTGAAGCCCGAAGCGAAACAACAGCTCCACTGCCAACTCCAATTGCAAACTTCAGTCCGATTCTGTATCCGTGGCTATAGCTATGGACTAATGGGGCCAGTCACGGCACGTCGAATTGGGAAAGCGGAAAAAATACTAGCAAAGGGCGGAAAAGGAGAACCGCTGCAACCGCAAGCAACTTCAATTTTTTAAAGTAATTGCAACAAAGTTGGACACTATTTTTTCAAAACAACAATATCAACAGGAGCAAGAGACAACCTATTCTAACCTCAGCAGAACGTGGCTACAGTTTGCAGTTGTAAAAAAATGAAGAAAAGCGAAAGGTTGCTAAGCGATATATCATCAGAAGATTAAAATACTCTTTCGGAATAATTATTAAAATTATTAATACTCGTTTTAAGGGAAAAATGAAGAAAGAAAATTAAGCTGAAGATATCTTTATGATTGTAATATTGATAACCAGAAGTGTGGAACTAATAGCTGGGTTAGAAATTTAATTTATTTTTTTGTTTATAGAAATATTATCTACCAAACCAAATATATTTCTTATAATCCTTTTAAAGAAATATATATCTTAAGTTTTAATCACTTTTCTTATCATTCCTGAAATTCTTTTAAAGATACAATTTCATTTAAGCAAAAATTAAACGTATCCTGCCCGGTTAAAAAAAACACAATACCTCAAGAGAGAAGAGAATCGTTGAAGATGAAACACAAGTGCGGATGGTCAAACATTTGAACACGAAAAAATATAAAAATTTAGTTGATTTTTTTCCCCCTTTTTTGGCTAAATGCGAAAAAAATCAATAGAAGCAGACAGTGGCAACATGACTAAAAAGATATAAGGCCAAAAGGAGCTAAATAAAAATGAAATGCAGAGTAAGAAAAAAAAGCGCTAAGCCAAGGTGAAGGAGGGGATTCTGACATCCAGGATGTCTTGCTAGGATGAGCAGGGGAGCAACAGCAAGTCCAGACCGAGCCCAAACCCTCTGGCAAAGGTTGCTACATTGTGCAAAACGCGCTTTGGGCTACGGGGCATGGGAATGGAGCTGAGCATGGGAATGGGTCGCGGGGCTTTCGAGTCCTCTCGGCTGGCCAGGACGTGCAATTGCAGAGGACAGAAAAAAAATGTTTTAACGTTTTCCGCCTAATTTTTTGCACTTTTTACGCTGCATAGAGGCGACGGCGGCGGCTAAGCCACCCAATCCGCCCACCCCAGAGGACCTCTTACTCCCTATACCCGCTGCCGACGTCGACGGCGCCGTCCAGTTCCCAGTGAAGGGGTTAAAAAATTTGTTTTGATTTTTTTCCTTTAGCAGTTTTTTACGTTTTCGCTGTTTTGGTGCGGGAGAGAGAGAAGGACGACAGGGAAAGCTGCTGCTGCGCTGTGCCATTTTTTTGCGTTTCGCAAAATTTCTTCCTCCTGCTCCTTGCTGCTTCCTCCTCCTCCTATATTTTTTTTTTAGTCCTGTTCGTTTTTGCTGCGTGCTGCAAACCGAACTTGGCGGAAATGGCAAAATGGGAGTGGGCCAAGCGACGCCTTCCTGTGGCCGTTTTTGCTGTTGCTGCTGCACTTGTATTTGGTGCTGGGATGTTGGTTAGAGAGGACTTCCGTCCGCGCCCGTGTCCACAGCCATGTCCATGGTGCTGGTCATCTTCATCAGCAGCAGCAGGAGCAGGAGCGGGAGCAGAAGCAGCTGCGTGTGTGCGTGTGTCTGTCGCTGTGTGCTTCTTGTTGCTGCCTTCATTTTTTAGCCCACCTACTAACTAGTCATGAGCGACAGAGAGAGGACCATGTGGCCGAGTGAGATGGAGCCTGCTCGCATCCACAAAAGGCAACTAAAACAACAAGGCTAACGCTCGCCGGTTCACACCCACACAGCTGCATGTGTGGGCCTATCACACAGTGGCCAACTCCCCTTACGCTATGCAATGCTTTTTTAGTTGTGTTTTGGCCAGCTTTGTTTTGTTTCGTCCTTTCAATTCCCTCTTTTTTCTGCTGCCTTCCTTGCGTTGCGTTTCTGGCATTGCGTTGCCTTGCGTTTTGGGCCAACACCAAAAGCCGCCGCACTTTTGTCGCTCTCGTCGCCATCGCCATCTCCATCACGCCAGCAGGAACTGGAGCAGGAGCAGTCATAGTGGCCGTCGCTTTGACACCTCGCTTGTGTGCAGCGCGGTTTCCTATTTCAATTGACACTCACATTTATTTGTATTAGTATTTCGAGCCTTTGGGCCATCTCTTTTTTTGTGCGGCCTTCCTTAGCGGTTTCGGGTTCAGGAGGTCCTTTTTTCACAAACCTTTTTTGTTGGCCTCCCTTACAACATGTTTCCCTAGATCAAGGGGAATAGGCTCTTTTTTATTTATAAACAATGTTTATTAAACATTTTTTGCTAGGGAAAGGTATTATTCGTGTAGGCGAAAGTCCATTCAAACTAAATTGAATCAATTTTAAAACAAGCGGCTTGGATAACATGAATTTAAATCTCAAAAGGGTCTAGCTTGTTATAATAAAAGCAACTTTTTTGTATAACAATTTAGCTAAATAATATAAAAAAATAATTGCATAAAAATGCTAAGCATTCTTATTGACACATTTGGATATTTGTTTGAATATCTTATTTCAATCAACTTTTTCTGTTGATATTGATATATTTTTTATAAAAAAGTAAAATCTGTTAGGTATAGTTTTGTATTACAATTGAATTGAATTTATTTTTAGAATTTTTGCTAAATATTAATTTTTGTTTAAAGCCTAATCGATATACATATGGTTTTTGTAAATGAGATATGCATATTGAGGTGTCTGATGTTAGGGCCATATTTAACAGAATTTTAATTTTAAAAATGTGTTTGCAATAAAATAAAACAGCTACTGTAGGCAAAGCTGCTTTTATTAAATATTAGCATATATATTTTACTAATGAATAAAAACTTTGCCTTGTTAAAAAAATGGTAACAAGGATGGGCTTCCAGCAGTAAGACAAATATTTTAACAAACCACAAACTTTTCCATTCTAAATTGTTATAAATTCTCTATTTCATGTGCTATTTCACCGCTAATTGACCAACAAAACGCTGGCGATAAACACACACAAACACCCTCTTATAACCCAAACCCCTAACCGAATCCATATCCGTATCCGGAAAACCGGAAAACCAAAAACAACGACCGCAGCATGCCAAAGACATAAGCGATTACAATCTTTGGCCGCCGACGCCGCGCAGTCATCAGCATGCCAGCGAGCATCATCCAATGTCCCTGAAACAGGAGTACGAGGTAAGTGGTTTGCTAAATGCCCTACAATGTGGTATATGTTTATCTATAGATCGCAATCCCTATCCCGGCGTTACTAAAGCAAACAGTCATAACTTAATGGCGCACACAGAGCGTGCTACCAGCAACAGCAACAAAAAGGAAAATATGAAAAAAGAAAAATAAAACAAATTCTAAGCTCGCGTGCCGCCAGCGCTTTGGATTTGTTTTGCTTCACACTTTCACCACTCCAACTACTCCGTAACCTCCCCGCAACCACCCTTCTAACCACCCATTTATTTACTTTTATAGCCCACTGTGTCTGGCCAAAACCAGACCAGATTTTGCTTTTGTTTCGCCGCTGCAATATTTGTATTTATATTTTCTTGTTGCATTTAGTGGGGGGCAACTTCCCCTCGTCCCGTGACCTAAGCATATGGAAACTGTTTAGAAAAAAGCCGGCTGTCATTTATTTTTTGACATAGCCAGCGGCGGGCTGAGAGTTTATTTTATTCGATTTTCATTTTGCTGGCATCGATAGTCGCCTAGGTCATGTCTGGCTGAAGGATTTTAACCCACATTCGGAATTTACATGCAATTGAAAGCGCTGACATTTTTTAGACTATTCCATCGCCTTTTATATTTGTTTGTGTTTTGTTTGCTCTGCGACATATTTGTAAGCACTTTTTCATCTATCACTCTCGCTGGCCGGCGGTTAGAATTGTTATTTATTATTTTCAAGCCGGGACTTGCTGTCTGATCGGATGTATGTACAAATGCCTGCAGGGTGTTGATTTTGCCACGCATTCGATTTGCTTTTCAATTTATTTATCGCTTGTTTAGCTTTGACTCGCCCTGACAGCTGGCAAAAACATTTGTTATTTGTGATTTGCAGCGTGTAAATTGCATTTGTATTTCTTTTTTTACTGGCCTTTTTAATGCGATTTTGCCCGACTGCGAGTCATTAGAAAATTTGTTTAAATATTTTGACAGCTCTGCAAATTGTTTTATGGCCATTTGATGGGGGGTCAAACAAACACACTTACGTATGAATATTTGATAATAATGTAAAGTTGATGAGGTTAATTAAATGCGTGCGGAATAATTATGAATTGACATTAGGCAACTGGCAATTAGCAGGGATTGTTCAGATTAGAGATGTCAATTGCAAATCGAATTAATTGAATTGCTTTTGGCCCAGTTATAGTCAGAATTAACCTAATGCCAGCCGTGTCTCCTTTCTCTTTCAGGCCAAAATGAACGATCACCACCACAACAATCTGCAGAAAGGTGAGTCAGCCGGTATTTCAGACCTACCCCAATCCTGCGAACCCGTACCAGATCACTTGACCTACCCAGAACCTGACTGACAACAATGCGCTTGTTAATTAATTGCTCACAAAAACAACCCGGCCGATAATCACGAATTTCAAAGATTCAGATCGCGGCGCGCGAACCACAGATCTCTCAGATACCGATCTAAGCCCATTCCCCTGCGCGAAGAATGCAAAAGGCTAAATTGGAAAACGCGTGCGGGCCGGCGAACAAAAGCCGCCAAGACAATGTGCTCCGGTCTGATACTCCCACGGAGAGAGGTGCAGATAAAAAATAATTTTGTTGATCAAGTAAAAGATTTTTTATGTTTGAAACGAGTTCTTAGGATCAGCTTGAGTATAAAAAAATGTTTAACCCGTCAGACTTAAAAATATAAAAATATAAAATATTAAAAGAACACCTTGAACCTTTTGAAATTACTAACAATATTTATTTGAAAATAACTTCGCAAAGAAATATAAACAAAACCAATTTAAGTTTACAAGTATAGGTTTTAAACCTGAATTTTTTGAAGTCTGTAAGACCATTTCAAAATCTATTAAAGCAATGTTTAATAATGATATCAATTCCATTATACAGTTTAAATAGACAGTAGTTTCTTTCTGTGTAACTAAGCCGCCGAAAAATTGACCTTTAACAGCAACAACAGCAACAACGTTCGCCAGATGCTTACAAGATGTTTACATAAATTCCTAAAATGCAAACAACATTTTAGTTGGGCCTTGTTGCAGTAGCATTGTTGCTGCTGCTGCTGTTGCTGCTGCTTATGTTGCAGTTGCTGTTGCTACCAGCCACATTGACAGCAACACGCTCCTGTTTGGAGTTTGGAGCTAGAGCTGGAGCTGGAGCTGGACTTGGACCTGGGACCCCCAGAGCTTGTTGGCGTTGACGTTGGCGGCAATGATCGCCGGCCGATAATGTCAACGCTAGGCAATTGGCCAATAAGGTTGTTGTTGTTTCTCCTCCTGCTGCTGCTTCTGCGGCTGCAACGATAGCGATCGTCCACATTGTTAGCATCGATGTAGATGTACTTGGATGGGATACGAATACTCTTTGCTTGTACAAATTAACAATAAGGCAACTTTTACTACAGTGTGTCGTCGGTTCATATTGCGGCTGCTCCATTTGAAATGCCGCAGTTACACAGGGAAAAGATTCTTTTTATTAAATAAATATTAAACAATAAATAATATATTTTAGTATTTAACATAACTGATAACTTTCCTTTAGCTGGGATGCTTTCTATACATTTTAATTTAAAGGAATTTAATTATTTTCAATCACTTTAAAACTGTTAATATTTTTTCCCCGTGTTTTGTAAAATTACCACTGTTCATTAGCTAAACTTTCTGGCTGGCGCCATTGGCCATCTGAGCTGAGCTCTCTTGTAATTAACACAGAAATAGCAAAGTAGCGAGGGACGTGGCCCAGCAATTATCTGCAAATGCTTTATTAGAGAAATGTTTTTGACATAGCTGCGGGGCGCCCCAGCAGTCAAGCGGTTCGTTTTGCTAGGGAAAATTACAGGGGCCTTTCGCCGGCGCTCGTTGTGGGCTTATTGTTTATAACTTGACGATTACCCGAAATCCTGACCAACTTAACCCAAGCCAACCCTTTATGGCAACAGCAGAGAAACTCATTAACAGATTCACACAATTTTTGCACGCAAATGGGCCAGAGAAAAAAAATTCTAGAGCCCGGGAAATGCGAAACTATTTTCACATAACTCCTCGAGCGATTTCCCAGTGGCAATCAGCGGGACCAACTAATGTCTCAGTTTAATTAGAAAAAAAGAGCTAGTCGGAGGCCAGTAGCCAGGAGTTGGTCAGGTGGCGACATGGTCAACGTGAGTGAACGTCAGCGGCGGCAACTTCAACTGGAAAACTGACTGAACTGAAACTGTGACTGCGACTGCGACTGCCACTGCGACTGAACCAGAACATCAACCAGACTTGATGGACAACCGTGGGGCAGCACTAATGCTGCCTCTAAGCTGTGGCGCCACAACAACCAGGCAACTAAATGCAACAACTCAATTGCCATTGCAGGTCACTTTCTGGATGACAATCGTCTGGAGCATCACGCGGTTACGGGACAAGGTGAGTTGATGGGTGTCATGACTCATGTGCACTACGGGAAAAGTCACTCAAGCAAGTCAATGGGTTTTCTATGCCAATGAGCGTCATAGTATGAGGTTTATTTTATAGATTATTTCATAGAAATTCTTGATATGTTTACTATAAAATATATAAAACCTTCTTGCACTTTCAGGTGGCCTGGGACTCGGTGCATCCAACGGCGGTGGCGGCGGTGGAGGAGCAGGGGGTCCTGGCTCTGGCGGCGGCAACTCCAGCCTGGGCCCCACCTCCCACCATGCCGCCGCCGCTGCCCACCATCACAACCAGGCGGTGGCTGCCGCCTCCGCGGCCGCCTTGCTAGTGGTTCCACAGCCTATTAATGCCAGCAAAATGGGCGGACCCGGCGGTGTCGCCTCAGTTGCAGGCGCACATGCCGGCGGCACTGGCAGCGGACGCAAGTATCAGTGCAAAATGTGCCCCCAGGTGAGTGCATCCGCAATTGTTTCGATTTTATATATGCACATACATATATGTATACCTCCGGCTGCTGCTGGCTGGAACTTAAGGCAAAGGGTGTCAGGCTTTAAATTATGCCCGAGCCTCGGGTGTTGTGGGGACCAGTTGAGCGAGAGATTGGGATTGGGATTGGGCTTGGGGATCGAATCCCAATCGGATTCGCAGCCCTGCGAGGACCCGGCAAGGCATCAGCTTTTGTTTACAATTTTCCAATTGATTAAGCTTAACAAAAGTTTCCGATTTCATCAGCACTGGGAGAAAATTAATGTAATTTTAATGTTTATTAACTGAGAATGTGTGGTTTACAAAGAAAGGTGTAATAAACTTGTATCTCTTCTCAAAAAATATATAAATATAAATATACATAAATCTAGTCTTACTCTACTGTCTTACAATTAAGGAAGCTCCTTAACTTCCACCTATTTTTCTCAGTGTTTGTTAACCCCTTATGGTATCATGTTGCCTCATTTTCTCACATTTATTCGCGACTCCCCACGCACTTGGCATGACACTCAAGCCGTGGCTGGAAGCCAGGACAAAAAAAAAAGAGTCAACAGCTGCAGTTGCTCGTAAAATGTCAATTATGCACCAGCCACTGCCTGTGTTGATTGTTGCTAATTGAGCTTATTGTTTTTTAACGGTTATTTGTGTTCGAAAGTGGCCCAAAGGCAGGTGCCAGCTGTCAGGTGAGAGATCGGCTGACCGAGTAATCCTTGTAGGTCAGTGATACGCGTGAGAGCCAATCTTGGTGGGCCGATGGTGTGATAAGCCATCTTACGGATTTCTGAATGGAATGAAAATAATCTTAAATAAACTAAGAAGCTCTAAATTAAGTTTATAATATATTTTTATTATAATTTGTTGTGCTTTTGATTTATAAAATAATTTTAAATAGGAGATGTGACGTACATTAAACTTTTTGGAAAGAAGTACAATCCATAAACAAAACGTATGAAATAATATTAAATAAGCTAAGAAATAATTATTATAAAATCCTTGCATAGAATCATTTTATATTAAAAAGGTTTATAGTCCTACCATATTCAATTTAAATCAAATATTAAGCAAATTAAGGATTAAACAAATTATATAAACGTAATTTATTACCTACTTTTTTACACTTCAAGGAAACATTTAGAAATCACATAAATTTTTCTTCAGAATGAATATATAAAGTTATAAACTTTAAGAATATTGCAGGAGAGTTTTGAACTCGCATTTCTGTTCCTGCATGTATTTAATTCTTTAACAAATAAAATGAAAGTTAATTAAAAAACTTGTGCTTACTTTTGTTAATTTTTATTTAAGAAGAGAATTGGAATCTTAGTTATTGTCCTCTAATATATCCAATTTTAATTTAACAACATTAATCGCTTGCTTGTTATGCAACACAGGATATGCAAGAAAAGCAGCATTGACAACGAGCCATTCTGGACGAATGATGTGTCCAGCTTTTGCCATATGCCACACCCACATTGCCCACAAATTGCGGTGCGGGGCTAACAACATTTGCAGCGCTGATGAGCGGTGCAAGCACACACACACACACACCCAAATATACACTCCACTCACCCACAAAAGGGGCTGAAAGGGGCCAACATGGGCGGAGGTGTTCATTTGTGCGGGGCAAAGTGAAATAGCAGCATGCCTAAAAGTATGCTACACTCTCTATTTTTTGTGTGAGGATGTGCATGCATGTGTGCATGTTGCAACCTAGTGTGAGTGTGTCAATTTTGTGTTTCCTTTTTAGTCCTGGCTCGCATGCTGGTGTGCGTATGCCTGCAAGAGAAGGGGGTAGCTGCACTGCACTACTGGAAATTAGTGCGTTTCTACGCTCAAAAGCGGCTGCTGCTACTTTTTTAATTACCCACACTTTTCATTTTCTTCTTTTTTTCGCCGATCCTGCTCCTGCAGCTGGACTTTTGCAGTCCTGGTTGTTGCTGTTGGTGTTGGTGTTGCCCAGTCCACTTTCAATTGGAATTACTACACTTGGCACTTTCATATGTACGCGTCGGCAGGCCAAAAAACGAAAGAAGGAAAGTCCTGCTCCGCTTTTCCCCTTTCCACCCTCTTTTATACCTTTTGAGCTGGAACTGGCCACACATATTCCGTGTGTGTGTGTGTTTGGATGATTCGGCCAGCCTATCATGTTAGTGTGCTCTGCTCTGCCACTTTCACATCCTTTTTGGGGGTTGGGGGTGCCATTTGCAACTAGGGTTTTCTTTTTTGCCACTGACCAAAAATTATGTTCACCATTTTGGGGCGCATGTCAGGGGCTTCATAGGGTTTTTTCTTCTTGCAGGGTGGCGAAAAATACACATTATATTTAAATTATTTTTAAAATAAATAAATAAGGACTTTGATTGAATGCAGAAATGGTCGAAATATTATTAAAAATGTAAAAGTACGCTTACTACTTTAAAAGCTGAATTATATCTGGCCAAATCGATTAAAAATTAACTTTAAATCTGAGTTTAATATTAATACGTTTAACCCTATACTATTTCCCAACATAAAATCTCTCGATTAACTTCATTGAAAAGTCAATGCAAATATTTAGTCAATATGCCCCTCACAATCACATTCCAGAATGCCTGAGGCATAATATTATATTCGCCATAGCTGTGATCCATTTCATGCATAGTTCTTAACAGCACTTCACAAATAAAATTCCAATCTCAAAATAAATATTTGCATGTCCAGGATAAGTCCTTATTGTAATTGAAATCCTTTAAAAATAAAATTAATCACGCATATGTATTTTTTTAATCAAATATTTTTCTTACCCGGAATAAAATACACTAAAAAAAAAAACATTGTAAAGGCTGTGTGTTTATGGACCACATGCCGCGCCCACTTGTTTTTTGGGCGAGCGACACAAAGCTTACATAAAATTATAGAACACGCCTAGCAAAAAAAAAGCAAAAAAAAAAAAAAAAACTACTGAAATAAGCATAAAAATGTGCAGAGATTCTCCCCCTATGTTATCATTAGCACCATGCTGAGCTTGTATTGGTGAGGCTTCTCTTTTTTTTCAACCTCCCCACGCATAATACGCTTTTATTATTTTTAACTGCAATTTTTTAGTTTTATTCGACATTTGCATTTCATTTTTTTATATTCATTCTGTTCCCTGCCTGTGCTCTCAACTTTATGCACCCACACACATGCACACACTAACACAATTACGCAAGTGGTCAGCGGGGGGCGTGGCACGGGCCCACACTATCAATTAGTGAATTACACGCGAACAACGAGCGGAAAATGCCCGAGCTGGTGGCAAAAAGCAGCCGAGAAAATAGAAAAATTGCAAAAATTTGTTGCGCACATCAAGCACACACACACAGGACACACAGGATGTACTGGCAGACAGCCTGCCTTTGCGTTTGCGTGTGTGTGTGTGTGTTATTCCCCTCATTTAATTAACAATAAAAATAGGCTAAAAAGTCGTAAAAAAGCAAAAACTGCACAACGCCACGCACACTCACATACATTGCCGTCATGCCATTTGTTAAACAATTTTAACGCGCGCCCCCAAGTAGGCAATGCTTTTCGCACAGACACACACGCAGCATGCCAGCATTAAAATTTGATCCGATATAATACGTGAATTATGTAAACTATTTTTATTTTTGTTTTGCCTATTTATTTTTCCATTTTTTGTCCCACGCCGCATTTCACTGCACTTTTCCGCCACGGTATTGGTGCGAATCGACCTGCGAGTATGGGTCGGAGGGCGGCGGAGTGCAGTGCATGGATGTGGCATTAGCATTTGGTTAACGCCGGCGTTAACGTGTCGCCCTGCAGCTGCTGGCTGCTGGAGTTGCAACAATTGCAGCCCACTTGCCACTTTTTAGCAGTTAGCAACAGGAGCGTCCGCTGAACGCTCTCCTCTCGTACACTCTGCTCGCTGCTGCTATCTCGCTTTGTGTTTATTTTCGATTCTATCGTATTATACATTATTCCTGGCCATATATGCATATATAGAGAGGGAGGGGAAGTATGGGTCTATTTATGCACTCGGCCAGTGCATTCGAGTGTTGTGTTTTGCCCTCGCCTCGCTCCGGCTCCTCCTGACCAGTTTTTTGCATTTAATGGCCGCACACTTTTTTGCAATGCTGCCACTCACCAAATTGTTTTTAAAACGCTAAACATTTTTTCTTGGCGCTTTAACTTATTTATGTTCGCATACGTGGCAAAATATTTTACTTTGTGCTTTGGTTTACGCTTCAAAGAAACATAAATATGGCAAATGGAAATTATTAATTTTTTACACACCTTTCTACGGTTGGGAATTAATCAACGTTCGCCGGAAAAAAGTTGGAAATTCAATTAAAAATATGTATTAATGTTTCAATATTCAAAATATATAGTCATTACGTCGCTTCGGGCCATCCTATATTATTTATGCGGTGCGAAAATGGTTTCAAGTCGCCCTTTTTCTATATATTTAAAATATAATATTAAAATCGATAAAAAAAATAATTTGACGGGTGATAAGGTAATTCTTTATCAAGTGAAAAAATTAAGAATGGCCTCCGGCTCTGACCTTTGGGCAGAAAAGTAATTAAGTGTTTTTTATTGGAGTAGGATTCAGGTTCATATATTTATAATAATTTCATTCTTTATAATTATTTCATTATTCTACTTATTTTATATTTTATTAAAATCTGGAAATATAAAATTTGTTTTTTTGTTTACTAAATTCATATTAAACATTTAATTGGAAAAATATTCTTTAAAACAAATCGAGACTTAATAAGACAAATGCAATTCTGTTTTTGTGTCAGCCATCAATGAAAGATAATTCTAAACAAAATATGAATTCAAAACATAATACTTAAACTTCTCCATTTTTGTTAATAAATGTGGGAGAATGTTTATTTTTATTACCTTTTCAAGACTTGCATATTTTGTGTGGCTTTTAGAGGATAATTAATAAATATTATTAATGATGGTTAAAGATATATTTCATAGAATCTTCTAAAGTCAACTAAGATAGTCAGAAATTCTTATTTATTAAAATTAAACCTATAGCTATAGTATATAAAAAAATGCAAACCATATAATACGTGTGGAGCTGGGCTGTTAATGTGAATCATTCCTTGGACTGAAGGTCCAATCATCAATCTGCGTACATTACAAGTTGGTGCTGCTGAGGTTTACCTAAAATAAACGGCATTAGTAAGCCCATTGTTGGAGAATCTTTCTGGCTTTCAAACTCAAGAAAAACTAATGACAAAGAAATCTATTCCAACTGATGGCATTATTCGTCAGAATTATTTGCTTTCCATCTACTGATTAATATATAACTTAATTTTCTTAGGCAAAGTGAAAACCAGAAAAGCCAACCTAACTTTAATCGTAATCATCATATTACCATAGATCTAAAATAGGTCTTGAAGGAGCTCCAGCGCAGGTTAGATGAGTGCTCCCAGGTCCGCGGCCTGTAGCGCTCCTCGTAGTCCCAGGTGCTGCCCATCGGAGAGGGTACAGGGTGAACCTCTAGAAATTGAGCCCAGAAATCAGGCGGCAGGAGGAGCAGCACCTTTAGCACCTGCTGCCAAACGACCACGTTGATGAGGTTCAAATCCAGATCCCCGAATAGAGTGGGCGCAAAGATCACTGCCAGGTTGTTGACCGTCATTCGGACGGGCGGACTGTCAGCCACTCGCTGCCAGTGGAGCATCAGGTAGGCCAACGTATCCCTGTGGGCCTGCTGCAGGTCCTGGACGGCCAAATAAACTGCCTCCTCCATCGCCAGCGGATCCTCTAGGTGCGTGGCCTCTTCGAAGTCCCTGCGGTGATATATGGGTATCAAGGGGTGGACCAGCTGACGCAGGAACTCCTTCACGCAGCAGCACAACGTGTGGATATCCTTGTTGCCCAGATGAGGCGTGGACTTGCCACGGATCAGCTTCTGCCGCAGGCGTTTGCACTTTTCACGCGTCGAGGATACGCGGTAGAGTCCCTCCTGCTGCAGGCCTCGGGCTTCCACCTCCGTCACGCAGTGGACTATAAGGGCCGGCACCATAGGCGCCACTGGGGGGGCGTAATCACTGAGATTGCCACGCTTCGTGGTTATCTGTGGCTGTGGGATGCAGTTGACCGTCAGCTGGCGGCAGCAGGCGATGTGGCAGCGGAGGGGACACGACCGGCAACGCAAACTGGCCATGGCAAAGCGGATTCTGCAAGAAGATCAATGGGGCTTCAACCTACTGCAAGGATAATGCTCTGCGTCCAAGTGGTGTGGACTCACCGCTTTCGACAGTGCACGCAGTGACCCACATTGTAGTAGTAGGACTTCACCTTGAAGTTGTGCTCCCTCAGCAATCCAGAGTGTGACTGGGCGCAAGTGGGATAGTAATCGAGTCCCTCCGTGGACAGGCCGTCGCTGCCACTGGGGTTCATGTCCACATGATCCTGCAGCGACTCCAGGGACTGTGACCCGTACATCCGGAAGTGTGCGCTGAGATCATCGTAGGAGCTATACTCCCGCAGTAGCCGCATATGGTTCTGCATGGCTGAGTGATCCGGAGGCAAGTGAAAAGTCGACTAAAAGCGAACTGGGACGGTGTCGTTACTCGGACCTTCTCGAATACAGAAGCCGATTTCTGACGATTGATTCAGCTGTTTTCTGGATCGATTTCCGAAGAGCAACTGCCTCGGATTGAGTCAGATGCACACAAGTTGTCGCCTCGTTTCTTGGAATACTTGTCGCTGGAGTTTGTTTAGACTGCCGATTTGTTTGGAATCGGGTGAAACCTGGTGAATTCAAACCGATCAAGCAACACAAATATGCGAGATAACTTAGTCAGGGCACCCTGTAGCTTCTCACATTTTGAGATTACGGCTGACTGAGACAAAAAGTGTCTAATTATTCAGACGTAAAAGTAAAAAATACTTCGTGATTTTTTATAACATATTTATTTAACATTTTACCACAATATTAGGTTTAATTTATGTGGAAAAACTGGATTTTAAGCTTTGCTTAAAATTTATTATCATTAATTCAAAAACTTAGTGGGTTTAAGCTTATTAAAATAATGGAATTCTACAAAAACAATATTTTGTCTGGAGACTTTCTTTGTTACTTCGCATTGGAACCTTGGTAGAAATAAATAAATCACAAATCATAATCAAAAATTTTAAAAATTAAACTGTTTAAAATCAAATTTAAAGTTTTAACCTTTAAATATTAATTTATTTTATATTTCTGAAAATCCAAAAATACTTCTAACAAACTAATTAATTCAGTTTAGTGTGCGAATTTAGTTCTTTGTTCTTAGAAATTTATTAAGTCATTTTGATCTTTAACCCTCATAAGCTAACAACAAGTAATTTAATATCTGCCACCTTAGAGAATATAAACAAAGTGCTTCGTCATGTAAATCAATCCCAAACAATAGTGTCTAATACACCTACATACCTTAAATACAAAAAAGAAATAGAATCTAAGCCCCAAACAAACAATTAAACTCCTCTAAAGCCTCTACGCAAAAGTGGTCCATGTCAAACCGAGATTCAATGTCACGATACGAACAGGAAAATTCCCAAAAAAGAAACATAGAGATCCTACAAACTAAAGCTAAAAAAACAATTTGCTAAAGTATCAATGAATTCTAAGCGCCCAGAAAATGGCTCAATGGCGACGCTAAATGGATGAAAAATTCATAGAAAAATCGTTTTGCGGCCACCAGACATAGAATGCAACCAGAAAAAAATTTCCTACCAAAAAAAATGCAGCCAGTTGATGTGAAGCGCGAGAGCAGCACGTTAAAAAGCGAAAATGTTGAATCTATATGGTGTTTGGAAAAACATAAAACCTTGTAGGGAGAAAATAAAAGTATAAGAAGCTTAGTGGAGTGAATTTTCGGAGCTAGAAATTTCTGTTTGTGTGAGTTTATTGACCGCCCGTGATCTTTCTGTTGGGATAATAGGTCCATTATTTAGCCATTTCTATTTCTTTGCTTTAAAATATTTAAAGTACTTAATTTTTCGAAAATTGAGAGTCTCGGAAAGCGGAAAATAATCGGGGCGCTTTTCAATTTCAGCTGTGTGAATTGAAGAGCAGCGGCAGTGGCAGAAAAATTAACGAACAGAGCGGGGAATTTGATTTTTGTACTTTTTCGTAGTCGTTTTTTAGGCGTCAGCTGCAGTGACGCCGCGGCGTGTCCTGTATGGATAAGTGTGTGTGTGTGTGTTTGGGCTTTGGAGATGGTGTGAGTAGGCTGAGTGGGCTGGTGTCCTGAGGATGGTTGCCACATTGAATTCGTAGTTATTAATGCGTATTGAAATGCACACACATATAGTATAGCTGTGAGTGAGAGTGCCTCTCTCTTGCTGCGAGTGTGTGTGTGTGTGGTATTCATAATTGCACTTGTGTGGGTTTCTATCTGCCACTGCAAGTGTGTATGTGTGAGGTAGCCTGTTTTGTTTGTATTCAAAGTCCACAAATGCGAGTCACGCATCGCAATAAGCCCATGCAAACCCACACCCCCAACACCAATTTTCAAAATGCTTTTTTGCACTTTTTATGTTGCGCCCTCATGTATGTATATATGTGCTCTGATATGTGTGTGTGTGCGACTGTCCGTTGCGTATTCAAAAAAACAGAAACACACAACAAAACAGCATAAAAAATGTTTGGACATCCAGCAAAACATGCAACAAAACGCAAAAAAAAGGAGGAGCAAAGCCGAACGTTGAAACTGGACAAAAATGAGTGCAAAAAATTGGCATCAAAGCACGTTGACAGTGTTGCCATGGTGATAATTAATTTTTCACACACAAAACTTGATCAAAATGTTTTTGCAGGATAACACTTTGTTGGGCAGTGTAGCGGAATTTATTGAGATTTTTTGGGGGAAATTTTCAAGATGAAATTGATAGTTTTTAAAGGGTCTCACTTCAAATGTTTTTAAAAAATTTTATATAAAACTAGAAAGCTAAAAAGCCTTTAAAAAACTAACCCAAATAAATAAAGAATCAATTTTAAAAGACAGTAAAAAATATTCTGAATTATTATAAATTTAATATAATCTCAAGAAACAAGGTCTTACTTAAATTGTTTATTAAAATTTGATTTGAAAACTATTAAACTAAAAATCGTTATATTTTCTCAAAAAATTTGTATGTTGTTATAAAAACTATCAGGAATTTATCCTAAAAACCTTTTACTCAAAACTAAAAATAAAAACATTACGAAAAGACAGCTAAAACTTTTAAAAATTAAAAATATTAATTACTTATTATAAATTCTAGAATTTACTAATAGTTTTAAATAGGTCTATCTTAAAATGTTAGAAAAATAATTCATTTAAAAACAATTCTTTTAAATAGTCTTTTAAATAGTTAATCTAATTTATTTCTGGGTGTCCTGCTTAAAAACTACATATGTGAAAAGGCAGAAAAATATGTTAATAAAGTATTTCGTTTTGCAATAAATTTATTTTCATCTTTAAGAGTTATATTTTTTGTATTTGTTAATGCCTACATAGCTCCATTAAGCAATCAATCCTCTTAAATTTCGATACAACCTGTTAAGGATCTCTCAATCGACATTCGTCAAATTGTCTAACCCAATTCTAGTTGCACACTAAAAACAACAATTTATAATAAATTGTATTTTTCAATGGCAACTCTGCTATTTTTTAACGTCCTTCCTCTCTCTTTATATTTTTGCCTCTGTCTCTCTCTATATTAAAAAAGGAACCTAAAAAACAAAATCTAAAAGCGAAAATACAAAAGCAAATGCAACAGCAAAAGCAATAGCAGCTGAGGGATGGTGGGGAAATGCTTGCAAATAAAAAAATAAACCAAATAAAAAAACGTCGATTGTGTTTTGCAAAACGGGGGTCAAAATGCACAAGGTGCAAGCGAGATGGCGCGAAATGGAAAGGAAAAAATTTATTTCCTGTGGCAGGAAAAAATCCGGGCGACTAAAAAAAAAGGAAGGGGAGGGGCGGCCAAGAGAAAAAATGCACAGCGAATGGAAATGGAAAAAATGCTGGGAAAAAATTTTCTGAGGGAAAAAGAGAGTTGAAGCAAGGTTGCAATGCGAAAAAAAGAACTTAGAAATATCAGCAGCAGCAGCAGCAGACGAGCGCCGACGTTGGCAGCAGAACAGGCCAGAGGGGAGTTGGGTTGTGAGGGCAGGAATGGGTGTGGAACATGGAGTAGGTATTGAGGGGAACTCCCCGAGTGGGTGGTTGAATGTGAGGTGGTTGCTGCTGGCAGTTAAGCCAGCGCGGTGGCTTAGGTCAGGGCGGAGGCTGCTGCCTCTTTTGCTCCCCTTTCCCAGGCTTCCTGCCTGCTGCCCCGAGGTGTGCTTCCCCTTTCTCGCATTTCCTCTCTTTCCTTTTTTTTTTTGCATTTTTTTGTTGTATTTTTTCGACTTTTTTTAGCTTGGCAGCCCCATGTCAGGCTGATTGAGTGCTAGAAAGCGCAACCACAGAAATGAGGCGACCACCAAAAAGCGTTGCCTACATCTCTGCGCTGGCCATTAATCTCAAAGTTTAGTTGTTGTTTTTGCGCTTTTTAGCTAAAATATTGGTTAATTACTAAGCATTCCCCCCTTTAATTAATCCTACAATTCGCCGCCAAAACAGACTGCAAAAATTATTTTTGTTAACTGCTGACCAGTGACAACAAAATAAATAGCAAACAAAACATAACAAAATGCAAACACAAATGGCAAAGTCAGTGTTGTCTCGCTCCCTCCCGCTAGCGCAATAAAGAAAAATTAAAAAATAAAAAAAGAAACACAAAAACAAGTACGTTTGCATCAAAGTCGAACAAAACAAAATGCAGAAAAAAAGGACACGGGAAGCTGGGGCAGACAGGATATTTGGGGCGGCAAAGGCTAACAGCGAAAAAATTTCCTGTGCGTTTGTGTGTGCGAGTGTTCTGTATATATATACTGGCGATGGTGTGCGTGGGTTTGTCGCCGGCGCAAAAATTCCCCTTTATTTTTTTACACAATTTTTTTCCGCGTTTTTTAGAGGCCCCCAACCCACCCCCTCTTCCATTTTTTTCGAGGACTTTGAGTTTGGGTCAATGTTGGCATTGCTTTTGTTGTTGCTTTTGTTGTTGTTATTGCTGCTGCTGCTGCTGCTGGCAGGGGGCAGCGCTGCCGGCGTCGCAGCATTTGAATAGCGCCAACAGAGCAGCCAACTGCGACGCCAACCGACCGCCCGCCCGCCGCCTATGCAACCGAAAACTTTTTTCTTTTTCCTTCTTTTCCCTGTGTGCGTTTGGATATTTTTTCGGTTTTTGTTGTGTTTGCCGTGCTTTTTTTTTGCTCTGCTGCTGCGAAGTTACCGCCTGTGTGTCGGTGTGTGTCGGCCGGCGGCGGCGGCCTTTAGTAAGCCAGGCCCACAACCTCCCACACACATACAGACCGAGACCCACTCTGCCGCTGCGTTTTGAATTTGCCGCCGTGGTGTTAGTGCGCGCTTTGGCTGTCTGCCGCCTGCCTGCCTGCCTTCCTGCCTGCCTGTCGATGCTGCGTCGCCGCCCGTGCATCTGTGTTTGTGTGCGTGGCTCGCCCCCCAAAAATATATTGTTTCAGATTTTTTCATCATCGCTTTAGTTGAGTTTTTACATTGGTGACGGATCGTGCTCTCGACGGCGGCACGCTGGCCAAGACCGTTCAGTCTGCTCCGTGTTTTTTCTCCGTGCGCAACATGTTCCTTGAGATGTCCTCGCACACTGGCACTGCCACTAACACTATTGCCGATACTAATACCACTGGCCGTGCGGCGTCAGCGAAATAACAACACGAAAACACCACGAAAAACGTCTTCGGAAAAACGCCTTCGCCGCCGCCAGGAAAAGAAAAAGTATCTCAGTCGCAAGGAAAGCGTAAAAAATACTCGTAGGCTACAGCAAAAAAAAAAAAATAAAAATAAACCGAGAAATCACACACACAACAGTGGGTTTTTCTTGACTTGGTCTCGGTTTCCGCTTCCGTTTCCGGTGAAACGTATACGTGTGCGCGCTTTTTAGACGCTTTCCGGCTGCCCCTTTCAGTGTCTGTGTGTGTGTGTGTGTTTATTTATTGTTGGCCAAGAAAAAAATAGATGTGTGTGCGTGTCGGTGTACGAGTATCTTAAGGATACGCGGCTTTTCTTGGTCACGTGCGGAAAACTCAGAGAAAGGAAAGCCAAGCACAGCTGGCATTGTTTTGCCCCACCAAAGTGTGTGTGTGTGTTGAAGTGTGTTTGGAAGCTTTACATATAAATAATAAATGTTCTTCGCCGGTTGCCAGTCTGAAAGTGTGTGTGTGTTCGCACAGCATATCAGCTGTTCCTTGTGTTCAATATCAAGGTCACAGCAACGCTTGCTACTTGCGCGTGTCAACAAAGGATTCCCCCGCAATGAATTCGACTGCCAAACTTGAATTTTTATTCTAAAACTCAGCAAGCTTAAAGCTAAGAGCAAAAAGGACTTTGTGGTTTATTTGTTAATTCTTAAATTACTACAAATACATGTCTCTTAAGAAGAATTTAATTACGCATTCTCTAGGGGTTTCTAACATTTTAAATAATTAGTGTCAACCCTTTGCTTAAGTCCACAAAATCTTCGACTTCAAGGAGAACAAACAAATCGCCAAAAGCAAAAGGACCCTTTTTTGTCGTGAATTATTTATTAGAAAACTCTGTTTTTCGCTTTCTTTTGTTAATTCCACACCAACACAAATTCTTTACTTTCTAGTGCCTTGTTTATTAAAATATAAATCTAGACAGAAGTTTAAATCTAATTATTAATAATAATTTAGTGTATTTCCGCTAAGAACCATTACAGTTCCTGTGTTATTTCTAACAACATGAAATATTTAAATAGTAATATAATTTTAAAGCCTCAATGTTACCTCAATTATTAAAATAAACTAATTGAAAGAATTGTTGTATAAATAAATGACTTAATAATAATGTCGTTTTTAAATTATTTTAGATAACATATTTATTAGATTTAAACTGAAGTCTAAAGTAAAACTTCCCATTTCTTCTTAATAAATTAATATTAATATTTCTCAAATATTTGTAATAAATTAGTACTTCATTTATAAATCAGTTTTTATAAAGATTTATTTCTTCCCAATTTAGATTGACAATAATTTAAATCCTTTCTACATTTTTGAATCAGTTTTTGTTTATTTTTTACTTTTTCAAGTCTTAAAATTGTTATAAAAATTAACTTCGGTGGCTCAACATTTTTTAATTTAATTTTAAAATTCTACAAAGTTAATAAAGGAATTCTAGTTTTTGTATTTAATTTTAATGCTGCGCCAGTCACAAAATTAATATGAAAATTCCAAGGGGTTTCTACGTTAAAAATAATAATGATTTGAGTTCCAAAACTAATCAAAACGTAAACATTTATCACGGTCTATACAAAAAATAATGACTTCATTAGGTGCTTTGAAGTTCGCTGGTCTGTCATTAGTTTCCAACTGATGATCTGAACAAGGATCAGAAAACCCGCTGACCCGTCGGGTCCACTTTCTCAAGGGCTCCCAGAGTCTAACCGCATTTCCAAAAGCTCGATGACCAAAGAGTTTTCCGCTTGACTGGACTGATTCGAGCCTCGAGTGGATCTGCTCCAATCAGGCTGAAGTTAATTGGGCAGCTCGAAACACCTGATTCGAAGCTGGTCCAGCCGGCTAATTTTTGTGGACCTCGAAACCCGATATGCTGAGAAGATCCTGGGGCCACCGCCAGAGTGAGATTTCGGGGTATTATCTGGTTCGATCCGACAAGGAACAGATGTCCTCTGGCGTTGGGCTACGGAGGCCAGAAATCATGGGTTCTGCGATCAGTTAATCAAAGACTAGCGCGGCGGTAACAACGCAGATTGGCGCTCCGGGCGTAGGCTTCTAATAAGCTGAACTCATAATTTTTAATTACGCCAAACTCACATAATATTAATTGCATATTTTAAGTGATGTGAAATTAATTAATGATTAGTGCAAACAGGCAGACAAAACAAACTCCGAGGGCAAAACGTGAAATTAAATATCATTAAAATGCATAAGAAACTGGTCATGTAAAAAAGGCGGACAAGAAGAAAAAATTGTGAAAAATTATATCGCATAGCATCGCGCAATGCATTTTTCATCAACTGACAAAAAAAGCGGAAATATTTTTGTGATTCTGGACGAGTTAATACAAAAACCTAAAGAGCGGTGTGAAAAATGCATTAATCAGAATTAAACAACAAAAAATTAAACAAAAACACACAGCAACAACGGCGAATTATGAATAATAAAAGAGCGCGCATAACTTTTTACACAATTTTCAATTAATAACATCCCCCGCAATCTGTGAGGGAATGCGCCTGGAGTGCCGGGCGAAAATATTGCCAAACCGCTAAATGTTAATTAGTTAAAAGCCCAAACTACGCATTAACACAAACGGAAAGCCCCCCCGCAGTCCCTGGCCGGCATAAAAAACCAACCCAAACTCGACCCGATTGCAAATGCAAACACAGACAGAGCATCATATTTCCCCAGTTTTCATTTTTTTTTTTTTGCCTTTTGTTTGTGTGATTTTTTGCACTTTTTCATTTTTATTTTGTTTTTTATACGCCATCTTTACATTATGTGCAATCCGCTTATGTATATGCCTATGCAGAATGTTTGTTCAGCCTTCTATATAAATTAAATGCTGGTATCAAAAACGTCAATATTTAGCTAACCAGTAAGGGAAAAAGAATAACACACCACCTGGTTGGTTTGGGTACAGATATCTCTATATATCCTTTTGTGTGGAAATGAGAAATGTGTTCCATAATGGCCATAGATCACTTGCCTAGAAGTTACTGTCACCTTAACACAAGCGATAGGAATCCATTTATTAAAAATACATTAAAAGGACTCGTGAGCAGAATTCTCATTTAAATTCAATTCACATTTCACTGGCATTCCGCGGCCGATTGTCATGTCAATTAAATCTCGGAGACCTCTCAACTCTTACATATCAATTTCATAAATAAATTGTTAATCGGGAATTAACACTTGCCGTAATTAAAGCCCAAAGCCACAAAATATTCAATCGAAGCCAGAGTCAACACACGCCCAAATTGTTGACAAATCAATTTTTTTGTCGTTATTTTTCCGAATCGGCAAAAATCTAACCCACAAAAATGCAATTCAAGGCCAATGCTGCACATCAGCTGCAATCTAAACAAACTAATAAAAACGGGTTGAAAAACAGCGACACGGACATGATGTCAGTACAAACACAGCGCTCAAACCATGAATGAATAATTTGTCGCGTTTAGAAATAGAAAATCTCAAATTGGAGCATTTCAAATACAATAAAAGCAGCAGCGGACATCGAGGACTTTCACCTGGAAAATTCCACAGGATGTCTGCGGCATGTCTGCGCCTGAATGACTGTCTAACCGAAAAAAAGGAAAAATAAAAAATAGCAAACTGGGAAGGGAAACTGAAAAACCAGAGGCAGGCATTTATACAAATATATAGAAAAAATCTAATCGAAGTCGGACCTATTTGGTCCGAATGCATAGAAAATAGAAAACGGAAAGAGGAAAACCAGAGAGCGCTGAAAATCGTGGCTGAAAAAATATTCCTGTCGCGCGAAAAAACGTTTACGGGGATAAGGAAAAAATTGTGAACAGGCGTAGCAATTGAAAATGCAAAATAAAAAGTGAACTCAGCGACAAAAAATGGCGTTAGATTTAGGACAACAAAAGCGAAGACAAAAAGTCGCTTTTCCGGCTCGCCGGTGCAGTCAGTCGGGACCAAAGCGTTTTTGCGGTCTCGTCTCGCAGGTTTTCAGCTGAGCACCGTTTTTTGTTATTCCCCCTTTATTTAATATTGGCTTTGGCAGTTGTGGCAGAATGTCAACAAAGCGCCCTAGCCCCGGCTTTACACAAACATTTTTATTCTATTTCACAAAATGTTGCTTTAGCATTCATTTAACACTTAACTTGGTGGAATCCTGTAAAAAAATTCTCTAACTGAAGAACTGTAATTAAAAAGTTTGGTTAACATGATATTGGTTATTAAAAGGCTATTTCCACAAAAATAGGATAAATCTGTATATAACAAGAAATTTTATACAAGAACTCGCAATAGTAAAAATAATAGTACTAGCTTTCATTTGTAGTATAAATTTTTAAAATTATTTTATTGATTTTAATTACATTATTAATTTTTAATTATAAAATTTTCTAATTACTTATTATTTTTTATAAACTATGAAGAGACCCATCTTCATAGTTTAAAATTTTTTTTATTAATAATATTTAAAGATAATTGGACATATCTGAAAATATATTAGTTTCAACTCGTTAAAAATTTCGTGAACATTAAAATCTATAACTCTCATATGACAAAAAATTACGTATACGCCCAGTATTCGTCTTGAACAATACCTTGAAAACAATATCAAAACTGTAAATCTATCTCAAAATCAGTTAAAAAAGATTCTTAATTTTAGAAATCAAATTAAAAGGAAACAAACCCAAATTTTAAAATTACGCATACGCACCGGATTCTTCTTGAACAATACCTTCAAACAATATCAAATCTGATAATCTCTCCCAAAATCGGTTACAAAATATTGTTAATACAAAAATAAATATACAAATAAATAATAAATCTATATATAAATATAAATAATAAATCGTCATACAATCAAAGTAAAAGAGACCAAACTCAAAGCTAAAAATTACGCATACGCCCAGTATTCTTCTTGAACAATACCTTGAAAACAATTTCAAAACTGAAAATTTATCCCAAAATCAGTTAAAAAAGATTCTTAATTAAAAATAAGTAATAAATCTATATGCAAATTTTAGAAATCAAAGTAAAAGGGATCAATTTCAAGTCGTTAAATTACGCATACGCACCGTATTCTTGTTGAACTATGCCTTGCAAGCCATATAAAGTTTCAAATTCGATTACCTAAATATTTTAGATTAAATAAATATATAACAAAAAAAAAGAAATATGTGTGTTAACTTTAAAAAGCAAAAGTGAAAGTGAGCAAATCCAAATCTGAAAAATCTAATAAAAAATAATAAAGTTCGTGGACAAGAAGGAATTTAAATCTTCAGCCAAATTGGATTTAATAAACAGCCAAATGGAGGGCCGTCTAATCGAGTACCGGCCGATAGGCGGTGGCCTCGACTACCACCACAATTCGCCGCTGATCGGAGAGATCCCACCTGCCGGCGGGGACTACACGCACGCCGTGCACCGGTCTATCGATCACCTGCGGAACAGTCTGAATGAGCGCGTCGCCCTTGGTCCCCTGAGTGTCTTCTCCAATACCGCAGATCTACGGAACTCCGTCCTCAGCTATAGCCAGCAGCCCCAGCAGCAGTCCCACCCAGCGCACCAGCAGCAGCAACAGCAACAGCATCCGCATCCCCATCCGCAGCAGCAACAGCATCAGTACCATCTGGTCCCGGAGCCGAAGCCAAGCATTACGAACTTGGAAAGTAGCGTTGCCTCCGCGACGGTAGCCAGCGGCCCGGTGAGCAGTAGCCAGAAGCATGTCAACGAGGCGGTGGTAAGCAGCAGCAGTGGCAGCTCCACGGCTGCTGTCGCCCCTACCGGAACAACACCCACCGGCTCCACCAGGGGCCGCAAGTCGCGCATCTACCCCAATCCCAACCAGCACATCGTCGTGACCAGCAACAGCGTGGACAATGGCGGCATCCGGATGCAGAATGCCACTCTCAACGAGCGGAATGCCCAGAATCCAACCGCTGGGGCTGGAGCTGGCGGCGCTGGAGTCGTGGCAGCGACAGCGGGTTCCGGGAACGGTATCTCCTCCTCCACCAGTTCGCCGCATCATATGTCCCAGCTGGACGTGAAGGATACCAAGGTGAAGGGGATCATGATTAATTTAAGTTGATCGACAAACTGAAACAAACTATAGTTCGACATTTGGTTAAATTTGAAAGCATAAACATAATGGAAATATTTTATTTTGTTCGATTTGATTAACTTTTTTGGTAATCTGACATAATCTCAGCAAGCTTTTTTTATAAAGAAAAACTATTTTTATTAGACAACTATAAAAGTGGCTTGGACTCGCTTTGCTTTACGGAAAGCTAACTCTATATTCTTGTGGCATGCATATAAATAATTAAAATATAATGAATATAAATAATGAAAATAAATATAAAATATTGGTGCGATATGTAAGTCCACGGCTTGGAGTTTAATTATATTAAGTTCAGGAATTTGAAAGGATTAGTGGTCTATCGATTTCTGTAGCCAGCAGCTAGCCAGCAAGAAATACAGTCTTCTTCCTTTTAACCTTATTTAACCATCAAATTCCGTACTCCACAGATCTTTAGCTCAAAGGCGGACTTGCAGCTGCACACGCAGATCCATATGCGGGAGGCAAAGCCGTACAAGTGCACGCAGTGCTCGAAGGCGTTCGCCAACTCGTCGTATCTGTCGCAGCACACACGGATCCACCTGGGCATCAAGCCGTACCGCTGCGAGATCTGCCAGCGCAAGTTCACGCAGCTCTCGCACCTGCAGCAGCACATACGGACGCACACGGGCGATAAGCCGTATAAGTGCCGGCATCCCGGCTGCCAGAAGGCCTTCTCGCAACTCTCGAACCTGCAGTCGCACTCCCGCTGCCACCAGACAGACAAGCCCTTCAAGTGCAACTCATGCTACAAGTGCTTCTCGGACGAGCCCTCGCTGCTAGAGCACATCCCCAAGCACAAGGAGTCCAAGCATCTGAAGACGCACATCTGTCAGTACTGCGGCAAGTCCTACACGCAGGAGACCTACCTGACCAAGCACATGCAGAAGCACGCCGAGCGGACGGACAAGCGGCCGCCCATAGTCCCGGGCAGTGCTGCGGCCCTGGCAGCGGCTGCCGCTGCTGCTAATCCCGCCAATGGACCGCCACAGCCACCGCCTACCAATCCCCAATCCGGCGCCACTGCAGCCGCCCAGCACCAGCGCAATAACCTGGGCCTGCCCCCGGTCTCTATAGCACCCAGCGATAATGGCTATTGGCCCAAGGTGAGTCCGGACTCTGCCGCCGCAGCCAATGCCATGGAGGTGATGCATCAACAGCAGCAGCAACAGCAACAGCAGCAGCAGCAACAACAGCAGCAGCAGCAGGCTCATCACCATCATCCACAGCATGGGGTGCCACCGCAGCAACATGTCCCGCCACAGCAGCAACAACAACAACAACAGCAGCAGCAGCAGCAGCAACAGCACCATCATCCGCAGCAACAGCAGCCGCCGCCACAGCACGGCATGGAGGCGCACTACGTCCAACCGACGGCTCCGAACAGCGCTCAGAGCAATGGCCACGGAACAGAGCTCCAGACGCACCATCGTATGCCAGACCCAGTACGGGAGGATATCGGTGAGTTTTTATTTAGTTTAGCCATTTCAACATAATTTTTATAGTTACTTTACCGTCGGCAGAATAGTTTTAAAATGCTGTTGCTAATATTTTTTTTAACCCTCGCTCCTCTCATTTTTCTTATTCCAGTTTCTACGCCCAGCGCAGTGGGCCCCTACGATGCTGCGTCAATCGCCAAGAGCGCCAGCAACTCGGCTTTCACGCCGATCAACTCGATGCCGCCGCACCTGAACTCGTTGAGCCACCATCCGATGGCCCAGCGACCCTATCTCTATGATGCCATCAGCTTCCCGAACAAGAACATGAATCAGAACAACGCCAACGCGTTTCCCAACCAGCTAATCTCGCTGCACCAGATCCGGAACTATGCCCACCAGCCGGCGGGTCTGATGGCCGGCGAGCACCTCCTGGGAGTCAGCGTGGGGCCGGGCAAGGAGAAGGGGTAGCTAGGGTCCTACTTCTAAGTTTCGCGTTAACAGACCACGTTAATTTATCCCAGCAAGGACGAGGCGTGCATTCCTGTACAGTATTAATTTGTAGTTAGTCGTAGAGCGTTAGGGACTGATGGTAGTTTCGGTAGGTTCTGTTTTGGTTAAGTTAACAAAGAGTTAAGCACACTGTAAATGGCCAACGATACGTATTCTGATTTGACTAACACCGTCCAAACTTAAGTTTACACAATATTTCGGAATATGAACTCCACATTCTGTCCGGCAAAAGTTTTTCCTTCCCGTCAATAAGTTGTCCAAGACGTTGTTTATATGGCTCAGCATGTATATATTTATAATTGATAACGTATTTATTTTCGATGCACAAACGGATCTCGCAGTCCTGAATCAATGGCAGAAGCTGCAAACTAAGCCGATATATGTACATATAATATATACATCAACCTAAAGAAACTAACCGGCAAACGTAATTTACATTAAATCTATATATATATATATTTGTTTACGTGTATCGTATTTACGAGATTTCTGAAAGAAGTTTCTCGAGAAACAAAATAAAATAAAAATTAAAAAAAAAAACATAAATGAAATTCAAAACTATAGATGGAACTATGCGATAGATGAAAACTATTTTGAAAGAACATTTTCTAAGTACATATATGTTGGCAAAGGCAAAACCCGAAGACGGATTCAAATAAAGCCCACACAGAGATGTTGTATTACTTTTTGGAAAGACTGAAGTGATCAAAATTAATGAAAATGAAAAAGAAAACCAAACAACATAAAGATAAAAAATATACAGATAACGATATCAAACATTTTAAAGATCGTTTTTATCGCAGTTACTAAGCAAAACTGAATGTGTCCTATGAAATTTCGTACTAAATGGCAGAAACTAAACCTAAATACGAGTATGGCAACATCAAATGTAATGTATTATTAACTAAAGTAATTTTAACTTTAATATAAAATTAAATCTAACTAAATATTAACTAACCCATAGCTAGTGTTTAACTCCAGAATGCAATCTCAATGTAAAGAAAACAAAAACAAAAGCAAAACACAAAACCAGAACAAAATACCTAAATTGTAAGTGAATAGCAAAATGAACTCTGACCCACAACAACTCACTGACACACATACACACCACACACACAGACGCATTAAATAGAAACATTTGGGGTATTCAGATAGCCGAGCTATATGATTATTGTTTTACCGTTTAACGATTACAAACAGATTACAGTACGAATATTCGAATTCAGAGTATAGTTCCCGTTCCCAATCGGACCCCCCGATCGAACGGATAGCCGAATATGCATACCTAAATAATTGTCAACAGTAGATGTGTGTTCCTCAGTTGATGTACATTGATTTCCGATTATCCACGAACTCAGCCAGTAATAAAGTGAATTAAATGTTCCCCTTTGCCTGTGTCACTGCAATATCATTTCGAATGTCCTTTATGAACGCACTGATATGGTATTTACTGCCGGGGTTTATGATTGCTTTCAGTTCGTACCGGCCCTTGATCCGGCTGTCATCGATCACCGGTTCTCCCATTAACACTTTTGAGTCGTGGAGTACTTGGAACTGTTCTTTGGAAACCTCCTCTGTTAAACACACTGGCCTCACACGAACGCCGAACTCCAGAGGTTGGAGCAACTGCACCAAGGCCAGGGGGTTATTCAATGCCCTGTATAAAGCAAAATCAAATGTTATGTAAGTAAACAGGTAACGTATAGGATTATGATTTCCTTAGCCAGGAAATCTACTCCGCTTACTTACGTAACAGTGTGTATATAGGACACGTTATGCAGTTTGTAGGGATGTGGCAAGTGCGCCGAAAAGGATCTCATCTCAGGAGCGCCCTCGGCAACCGTGAAGAGCACGGGCTCCTTAATGCTGAAGCAGTACTCTGTCGTCACCAGGATATACGGCGACAGGATCGTGGCCGTGCAAACGAAGTTGAACCCCGCTTGTAGACTACGCTGGAAGATGCTCATCAGCCAAGGCGGCGACGGTTGAACGTTCTTCATATCCCACCTGCCGCAGATCGGCTCGCACTGGGGAAGGGTATTTTTTACCTCCCAGCTTCCTTTTTCATTGCAGACCTGGACACCTGGCGTCTCGTGCTCAGCACTGGAGGCACAGGAGACCACCATCTCAGTGTCCTGGGGTAACGTCGGCTGGTCGCAATCAATTAGCGATCCATTTAGGGTGCACTGGCTGGTGTGAAAGACACTCGCGATGTGCTTGCATTCCTTGACGCACCTGGCCAACTCATATCGCCAGGTGTCGCCGTTGCAGACGTTCAGCTTCTCGCCGATAAGGCGGTATCCGTTGGGGCAGCTGAGTAGAACTATCGTACCTTTAAGCACCTTGGCATTCCGCTGAAATGTGGTTTGGCCTACGTAGTCCTCCACTATCAGGGAGTTGGATAAGTCGTGCAGGCTGCAGTATTCCAAGGTCCAGGCTGGCTTGGGCCCAAAACCTGGGGTCAACACGGATATTTCATTGCAAATTTCTTTTATTTCGTCGGAGCCATCTAAGCAGTCAGGAATGTGGTTGCAGAGCGCTTCTCCACTAATACAGCCGCCGTAGAGACACTTGAAAGCTGGTGAGTCACACTCGACGGCTGAACATAGAGTAGGGTCTTCGTCTCTTCCATCCCCACAGTCTGCCCGACCATCGCACACACGACTCCATTTCAGGGGCTTGTCCTTGCAAGCAAATAGTTTTTCATTTCTGGAAAATACAGAATAAATTTAGATGACTAAATCCTAGGGAAGTGCTTCCTTTCGAAACAGTCATTTCAGCCTACTCCTTGGCATTGAGAATATATTAAATGAACTCACTGGTACTCCCCATAAAGCTCTTTGTACGCCTTCTCCAGAGCGTCTCCTTGGAGGCACACGAACTTATTTTCATCGCTGCCATCCCAACAATCAGGTTTACCATCGCATCTGAGAGTTCCATCCAAGCAGCCTCCGTAAGTACATTTGAAATCGTTTTCGTTTTTGCATTCTGTATTATAGCATCTTGCAAAGTCTTCGTCCTTGCGATCAAATTCGTCACTTGTCCTACAGTCGACAATTCCATTGCATATCTCATGTTGCTTAATGGTGGTATTAAGTTTCGTAATGCACACAAAAGCAAATGTGACATCTAAAAAAAACATAATATGAGCAAATTCGCATGAGAATTATGTCTAATAGTATGACTAAAATTATGAACAAGTTGATAAGAAAGATGGCACATGCTAAATATTTTCCGATGTAGGGCACTATATAAATAATTGTGACGTGGAATGGAAAGATTATATTTCTTACTCTACTCATTGATAAGTTTTTGTAAATGAGTAAATTATTAAATCTCCCTTTGTTCCGAAGTAGAGGACTTTAACTGTGACGTGGAACGGCAAGATTATATTTTTAAGATTCCAGGCTCCAGGATTTCAGGTCAATGGCGTTATAAATTTTAAAACGAACAAATTATTGATCAATTAGAAACACCAAAATCAATTACTTGTATAATACATTAGGTTTAACATATTTATATATTATTCTTGCTCTTCTGTAGTCAATGATTCACCAAGAAACACAAACCTATAAGAGACAGAGTGGCTAAAATAACACTTAAGCCCCTGAAAGTTCTACAAGTTATCATATTTTAATCGATTTGCTTAGTAAGACGACACAAATAAATATTCAGACGCGAAATAATTCGAACTGTTCCCCAGCAAATCCAAAATTAAACTGATTACTAGATCAAAATTTGAGAGAAGAACGAAGCAGTTGTTATCAAAAAATTAAATATAGGAAAGAGACTAGACCTACATAAATTAAATCATAAAAAAATAAATAAACAAAAGAGCTCAATTAAAAAAGTCGAATTTTAAATACGCTTTGAAATTGAATAGATTAATTTAATTATTATAACAAGGGAGACTAGACTTAGATTAAATCAGAAAAAAACCAAAAGAGAAGCTCAATTAAACAAAGTAAAATTTTAAATATGCTTTGAAATTGAATCGATTAATATACATATTTTATTAAAAGAAATTTATAAGAATTTTCTACACTATTTAAATATGTGCTAAAAATTTCAGGTCGCTATATTACACCCACCTTTGGTAAGGTAAGGCTAACTCTTAGACCGATCTCCATTTGGCTCCAAAGAGTTCTGGCCAGAAGTCACACCCATTTATGTTCCTTCACAACTTACCGGAAAATATCAATTTAAAAATCCGTCTAGAAGCGATTTTCAAACCCACAAAAGTGAAAAATTTCAGCGGCAGGCGGTTACATTTATTTTATATAATATGTTTTATTACGGAAATTAACCATTTTATGTAGCTTACAATTACTATTACATATAATGTAGAATTATACACATCTCATATAATTTGGGTGCCATTGCAATAGCTCATCGCATATGTACTGGTAATTATTGTTTTCCCATTAGACGAATTGAAGTTTTGATTGGACACAAAGTGAAGTTGTATTTTGCATTCTCTCGGATCTGCCTGTATATATCCTTATGTATGTATGTACGTACGAGTTACTCAAGGGATTCAATGGACTAACATTCATTTTACAAAATATACGAAGAAGCGGTCTGATGTCTATATAAGTATGTATGTGTGTGTATGTCGATTATAGTTCATAATTGCATTCAGTACACTCGGTGATAATGACTCGGTGTCTTCTTCCTCAAGCTAAGCTTCCTCCGGGGTTCCCCCATGCCCATTATCCTCCGTTACAGCTATAAGTAGTGCCGCCAGATACTCCCTAGGGAGTGAGTATTGCGTTCGGTTTGAGCTATTCGTGAGTGTGGTATACTCTAGAGTTAGTGGTATTTCGATTTCTATATGTATGTACTATGCTGCTTACATTACGGTGTCGATTTGTGTTTGATTTCTCTCCGAATTGATGTTTTTTTCCCTTCTCGTAACTATCTGACTTGTTCGTTCGATTTTGTGTGTGGTTTTGTAGCTTCTTGGTGCTAAGCATTCTGCTGCGTGTTCTCTCTAGATTCAATTTGGTTTACCTTTTATTCGTATGTAGTTTTAGTTATGTTAAGGAGTACGTATAAAGTGATAAGCAGTAAGCTTCTATCTGGACACTGCCAGAGTCTCGCCTCGGAGTTTGTTTTGATTACTTTACAGTTGAACAGAAATCTCAAAGCAATAGTAACAAAATTATACACAAACATTATGCCTACGAGTTGGGTATCATCATTGATATTTTATACATATGCATGCCTGGTTAATAACTTCTTGTTGCCATCGAAAACCGATTTCATGGTGGGCACATCAAATGGGACTTTAATTAGTTTGATATGAAAATCATACAGAGAGGAGGTGAAAGTTACACGAAGCGTTGAATAAAAGTTCTATACAGCAAACATAAATTGGTGTCCATTATATGTAGGTTGAATTTTCCTTCGCTGATTACATTTTCGCATTTAGCAAACATTTATATAGTACGATGCATCTGAATTATCTTACATTTACATGCATTTTTTAGGTCCTAAACATTTTCTAATACATTTAATTTACTTAGTGGTTTTGTTTGTTGCTTGCTAAATATTTTTAACTTGCCCTCGGGGACTTTGTTGGAAAACAATACAACTCGGAAAGTTTTTCTTACCCAAAAAGAAATCAATGAAGGGTACAACTTAAACAATAATTACGAACAAAATATATAAAAAGTATAAAAAATAAAAACAAGTCGAATTCAGATTGGGATCGAGCTCATACTCAAGAACCGTATGACTCTCGGTTCCGTTTCCGTATCCGTTTTTCCGGTTCCTGCTTCGATTCCCTCTCGCTAAGCGGCGCCAGCGCCCATGTGGTGGTTGCCTCGTCCCCCTGCCTACTCATTCAGCTTGTGCCACTCGGCTATCTGGCGGCGCGGCGAATTGCACACCTCATTCCAGTGGTTCAGGGCGGTGCTGCTCGAGTTGGGTCCGCCCAGTTCCAAGCGACCAATGACCTGCACATGGGATTAAGGATGTAATTATTAAGAAAAGGTCTTTCGCCAACTCGGACTTACCTCATTCTTGGTCACGCGATCCCAGTCGAGCAGCATCAGTTCTAAGGATACACCCTCGAGACTGGCGCCAGTGCCCTGGAAAAAGAGAGAGAATTCCATTTTAGATTGTATATTCCTATATCTCTTAATCCTATTATAATATTTAGTTTAATTTCCAACTCACCTCAGCGGCAGGAATATCAAAGGCGAAGCTCTCATTGAAAACCGGGCTCAGGGTCCGCTTCTTCACGTGGGTCTTTTTCTTGGCGATGCGTTGTCCATTGTAAAGCAAATAGATCTTGACATAGGGATCGGCCAGACCGGTAACGTCCATGCGGGGCAAGTTTCTGGCCTTGAGAAGCACCACCGTGAGACGACCGGCTGCGGGTTGCCAGCAGAGCGAGATGAGCAGTTCGCCACGTCCCTGGGCGCGAATCTTGAGGCTGCGCGGCTGGATCTCCTTGCTGATGGACAGAGCCTCCTTGGAAATATCTCCGATCTCAATGGAGGACAATGGGCACACCACCTCGCCGATGACGTCGTCCCGCGAGTACCGATCGAAGCTGAGGATCACAAAGTGCAGCGACATGTTCTGCAGATCATTCATATTCAAGCCGTAGAAGGTGAAGTCCTCGTCGTAGACTGGGTTCCTGGTGTTCCTCACCACGCGAGTCTTAACCTTGTGCTGCTTGTCCGGCAGCAGCTGCAGCTTCACATAGGGATCCGTGGCAGCCTGGGTGCGTCCGTTCATGCCGGTGGGTATGTCACCTGTGCCGCCCGATCCGCCCTTGCAGGGCAGCCCGCGGCAGCGAATAATGGAGACCATCAGGGCGTTTCGTTCAGCCAAATAGCGCAGCTTGAAGTAAATGGTGCCCAGCTTTCCATACTGATCGGTCACAGTCAGCTCCTTGCCGTTGGTCAGAGCCTGATCGTCCAAAGTGATGGTCACGCTCCCGTTGGCGATAGTCTCCACCGGCGAGTGGTGATGGTTGGTGTGCAGAGTCTGCTTCAGCCCATTTCCGTCCACCACGGTCAGTTTATTGCTCGACTGCTGCTCCGGATGCGGCTGCTCGTCCTCCTCACCATATCGCACATTGGGCTGGGCAATCGGGGAAGTGGACTGATCCTGCATGGGCGAAAGCAGACCCATCTGCTTGCCTCCGGTCGGAGAGGGCGACTTCTTCAAGTAGTGCGGCGGCTGGCCGCTGGGCGAGCGAACAGCAGTCGGACGCCGGGTCGGCTGGAAGGGGAAGGAGGCGTCGTGCTGGCCCTGCTTCTTGTTTCGGATGCGCATCTGCTTGGCGCAGATGCAGGCCACCGAGGAAAGCACGGCAGCGGCGGTCAAGCCCAGGATGGCGGGCACAACTGTGGTAAAGGGAGAAGGTAAAGGTGTTAGATAATCAAGGAAAATAAATGAATGTATTTAAAATTAGGTAAAGACAAAACAAATTAACTTTAAATCCATCTGTATTAAATGGGGATCATAAAAAGTACCAAAGCTCTAGAAATATGGCTTCAGTTTTGTTTTCACTTGCCCCTATTAAATAGTTACTATATTAGCATTCGATTTACTAATGGATATTCACTAGTATTTTTAACATCATTTTATTATTCTCATAAATCTTCATTAATTGTAAAAAGAAATATGTTGACAACTACTGAGATAGACAGGATTAAATCCAATAATTAATATGACAATAATATAAATAAAATATAATGAAAGCTCTCTCATATAATTAGATAAAATGATTAACTTTTTGTCCTTCGTAGTCAATAAAACAAAATAAAAGTCAAGTTTGAACCATTACGATTAGTCACCGCTCTGGGATATAAAGGAGAAGGGAAAACTCTCCCTAAACAGCTGTGTGTTTATGGTAAGGCTACACTCCTTTGTTAAGAACAACGAAAAATTACCTTAAGTGGCCTCAAACTCTTAATTATTAATTAAATAAAGTATCACCAGAAAAGCCTAAGAAAACGTACATATTTAAACCATAAAAAATCCTTAAAAACACACACGAATGTGATTCCCCTTTGCAGAAACCCAAATTAATTATTCATTTCAGAGAGGGGAAAAGAAAACTTTTTCGGGAAAAACTTTTAGGCAACATTTTTTGGAGGAACTTCCTAATGAGCAAATTGGACAGATCCGCCGCGGGGGGTAGCGTTCGTTGCTGCAATATGTTACTTACTCGTGTCCATGACGCTGACATCTGGTATATACTCTTCGGCCATTTTAGTGGATGTGGTGGCTTCGCCGCTCTCCAAGATCTTCCACTCAATGTTCCTCGTAGCTCTGTGTGTGTGAGTTGAATAATAATTAGTCACAATTTCGAAACTTGTGGCAAGTGTCTTTCGTTTGTTTGCAACTTTTTCCGGGGCACGTGAAAATGTGTTTGCACAACGATTTTGCGCACAAATATATGCTAGAGTCTCGATTTTTTTTTTTTTTTGTACGTGGGCAGAAGAGCAGCTGCCTCCAGGTTATGCTGAGAGGTTTGGTTTTGTTGTTATTTGCATTACTTGCGAACACACACGCACACATATGCGCCAAGGGTGCTTGTCTGCGTCGAATGAATCATCACAACCCCCGCACCACACGCACACACCTGGAGTTGGCTGGGTTTTCCTTTTCTGTTTTCCACTATTACTAGGAAAATGTGTCTCTAGAGAATGAATTTCAGATCTATAAAGTTCTTTAATTTATCTTAAAAGTTCTTATCACATTTAACCTTCAGTATGTGCAACTATTCTTATCAAGTTTCGCAGCATCACTTTTGCCCTTTGCCAATTACTTTGCAGAATCTGTCCACAAATTGGCAGATTTTATGGCCTAAATAAAGGATATTGGCCTTCACGGATTTCTTACTTTTTTGTTTGTAGACTGTTGCAATTAAATGTAATTTTCTGAGACTTTTACAATGCCCACGCTGTGTGCAAAAAAAAAGACTTTTACAACGCAGTTCCGAAGCCGTTGTACTTTATGTTGCCAGTGGCTTCTTCGCTGAGTCTTGGAAATCGTTAAATCTGCGTCGGCGCACAAAGGGATTTCCAGCTTTTTGTGTGGGCCGCCAGCTAAATGGAGAGCGGTGGTTGAAGAACCTATGACGTCTTAGCCAAAAATTGGGGTGGGTTTCTCAGGGTTTCATAACACTGGCTTACGCAGAGTTGATATTCATTTAAATACTATATTTGGCGAATTTCTCAAAATAAAAGCTCAATAAGTAATTTTTTAAACAACTAAGCTCCATATTCGTTTGTGACAAGCATATAAATCATAAAAAAATTCTATTAAGCCAATGAAATCAATGTTTAATAATACAAATTATATTTGATTTTGCATTTTCTAATTAAAGGTTTATAAGATTCTAATGGCTTATTTCGAACCTGCTTAGAAATCTATATTTGTGGTTTTGATATTTAAAAACACCAGCAGTAGATATTTATATATAATAATAATAAGTAAGATGTTAGAGGAATCTTTAAAAATGTATATTACAAACATGTTATTAGCAATATTTTAAATATTTCCTTCACCAGGAAATAAAACCCCTGGAAAACCCAACGAACAACTTACCTATTTTACTCAATACCCCAACCCAAGTTTAGGCCAAGTTATGGCTATGCTTTTGGCCACCTTAAAGCTGACTTTCGTCAAGTTTGAGCTTTGGGCCGCTTAAAAAGCCTGTCGCTTGCCGGCCAGAAGCTGAGTCGGTAACGCTCTGCGTCTGCGCGCAGTTCAAACAAGCTAAGAGACCTAAACAAATTTAAAAGAAAATCCATCTAAATAAAAAGTGCTTGAGAGGGTGACTAAAAAACCCTAGAAGGCAGTGACTTAAACCATAGTGAGTGCGCTTGTGAGTTTTCAAGAAAAACGGCTTAAGAAATAAACGAGTATATTTAATAGCCCACAAGTTTTTCAATCTTCTTCGGGCCGTTGAGCAATTTTTTCCTTGCGGCATTTTCGATAAGGAATAAACAATTAATTCAATATTTAAAGCATAAAAGGAAACCAGACACCCAGCCGCTGGACCCAACAATCGTAAGTTGATGCAATCACTTTTATTTCTCTTATTTTCTGGCTATTCGGTTTGCCGATTTTTCACAACCGAAAAATCCGCAATGTCCGTTTTTGGCATTGAGGAAGCTCAACAGATTTGGCCAACTTTTTTGGTTTTGGATTTGAAATTTGCCATTGTCATAAGGCCCGAGAAACGGAACTTTGTTGGGTCTTCTGATGGCTCACGGCGATAAATTGTGTTGCACTTTTTTTCGCTTTTTGCAATTGCTCCGATTCGATTTGTTTGTTTGTTTTGTGTGTGTTTTTTGCACGAGTATCTCACGATTTGTGCTCTGGACACGTTTATAGACCAAGTTACTGGTTTCTATTTCTTTTTCCACACACATCAAAACGGTCACCCATTGTCTGCCATTTGACCACTAATCTGTTCGATTTTGTGCTCAATTACACGGTGTATTATTCGAATGAAAAAGTACACCACACCGCCTCGCATTGAGGTGTTTCACGAATGCGCCTTCCAGTTCATTAAACGTCTATTACAGTAATAGGAAATTAACCCGGTTTCTACCTCGGTTCCACAACTTCTTTTTTTAAGCCGCCATCTCGTCTCGTTTCGACTAAAACTTGTGGTATTGAAAGAGATCAACTACTTGTGGCTTAATGTTTATGGTTTTGTACATTTCGTCTTTGACTGGGAATATCCGTTTCGTGTTTGATTTACTTTTTCCAAATTATCTCACTAACAAGCTTGCATTATGAAATTACAAAAAGTTTATTTTGACAATTAGTTGTGTATTCACGAAAATAACCGATATTGTTAATAATCAGAAGTAATAAAACAGGAAATGCTCTTCAGTTGTTAACGTTGTTGGCATTACTCATAGTTGTGGAGGAATTCCCCTAAAGATTACTAATATTTAAGCAAAAAATTGGGAATTTCTACTTAAAGAAATTTCATCCAAGAATATATTATTAAAAATACAAATATTGCTGGTATGACAAAATTTCCAAAAATATTAAAACGGTAATAAAAAGAACTACTTCTAAACCAATAAATGTGTAAATAAATGTAAATAATTAATAATATAATATGAAAATATAAGTCATAAGCCACCAAATCTTTGCCATAGAAAGTGGTTCCCATATTCCCAAAAAAATATAATTGTACCAATCTTACTCACTGGCTCAGCTTCCAGTTAACAACATTTGTTTTTGTGGTCAGCAGCAAACAAACAATACAGCAAATCAAAAATAATTCCAAATTAATTGTGCTCATATATATTTTGGGTGAACTCATTAAAAAAAAAGTTCGCTCTTAATTTGCATATCGTCTGGCGATGCTCATTTTAAGGCCTTTTAATATGTTTTTTGCTTTCTGCACTTCTTTTTAATGTCGAGAGCTCATTAAAGAGGGCGGTATCGATGATGATCCATCAAATTTTATTGAGGCCAAATAAAGGTATAATGGTATCGCTGTCTAGGGGGCAATGGAATTAAGTGAACATGGGACGAGTGCTTTGACCGAATGACACCCACGCTTAGCTTTCTTTTCTGTAGTTGTGTAGTTGGCAAAAAAAATCTAACAAAAATATATACAGAAATCCACAACAAAAACTGTTTGCACACACGAGTCCCGTGGATTTTTTAAAGTCATGTTCAAATGTCAGCGGTAGATAAAAATTTGTGTGTCTCCATGTTTTGGGAGCGTGCTGTCGCCGTTTTATCTGCTGCCAACATTTTGTTGGGAAGCCCGAAAAAAAAACAACAACAAAAAAGTGAGAGAAAATTCGAAAAACTGTTTAGTGTTGTTTGCAAAGTCAAAAGCCTTTGGCCTGGCTTTTGTTACTCCTCTTCAGAGACATCGATTGACTTTTGCTGCCTGTTGTTTGTTTGCCCGGCGATTGTCTGCTCCCTTTTTTTTGTATGGGCTTTTTGGCATTCGTTCATTCAATACGCTGCGCATTGAAACGATCTGCAGCACGTAGCCCCCTATTTTCTGTAGTGAAGTCTCTGCCATTTGCCATTTAAATGGTCTTTGGCTCGGCCTTATTTGTTTACAATTCGTTATGGCACACTGCCAGACCCGGACAGGCCAAAAGCAGCCACGAGCGTGAGCCGACAAAATCTTCAAATGGGACAAATTTTGAATGGTTTTCGGGGAATTTTCCCAAGAAGCGGGATTAGCATATTTTTTGATGAAATAATTGAAATTGCACAGGAAAAAAGGGGTTACTATTTCAATATACCACAAATATGGCATACAATTTCTAGCTCATGGAAATCTAAGTGAATGTATACGTATACATAACGTATACGTTATTTATTACATTTTATTTAGGCAACGAACTATGTTGAAAATGACTTATTTACTGGTAAAACATATTATAAAACATATGTTGAAAGGGTCGTAAGAACGAAAACGCCATCAAGCGGCCGCAGTTTAAACTACAGCTTGTGGGCGAGGGAAAAGAGAGAGAAAGAGCGTAGAACGATCAAATCCATTGCGCTCTTTCCCTCACCCACAAGCTGTAGTTGAAACAGCTTGACTGTTAGCTGTTGACTAACAGTCAAGCTTTCAGTCAAGTTATCAGACAAGCTGTTAGGTTTTGGTTCTGCAGTCGAGTTCGTTGCCTAAGTCTTTTGTTTCTAATTTTTTATTTGTTGTGAATCATCTGCTTAACTTTGAAAATATCTGTGTGTATTTTAATATTTATTAGTTTCATGTTTTCCACTTAATTTGAAGAAGGCTAATATTTTTTGGGGTGGAATGTTAAAGCTTAATTAGCTATTTTGTTTTATTGCTTAATACATATTTAGATAATTATTTATTAAAATAGAATGTCCAATTAAATTTAAACCTTGACAGTTAAATTTTCTTTATATGCGCAAGGTTAGTAACATAAATAAAACGTAATCAAAAATTGGAATTTGGAAGTTGAAATAATTTGAACAATCAGTTATTTAGCCCTGAAAACATAAGTTTTTTTTCCTCTATTAAAAAATAAAAATATTCAAAAATATAATAATTTATTAAGCAGCTAGTAAGGTTTCCTAGCTTATTAGCAATCCCTAGAATTACCCAACGCTCTCATTGATCCCACTATCGACAATCGCCTGGCCTCTGGGCGTCCCCGAAAATGTTATCCTAGCAGCGACAAGCGTGAGAAATGCCGGCAAGACATCAATTACGGCACTGGCCTGTTAACAAATTCACTCATTTAGCAATGAAACTAAAAGTGTTGTTACTGTCTGCAGGCCACAAAGCCAAAGACCGAAGACCGACGACCGCAGACTGAATACCGAACTCACGAAATGGCAACCCAGTTGACAGGCAGCTCCCGAACAACGTTGTTCGATGCTGAGCTGCCCACCTCAGTTTTTCACTGCTTTTCTTCCACAATTTTTCTCCTTATTTTTTGCATCCGCCTCCGGGGCCACCAAGAGATGTGGATGCTGCTGCTGCTGCCGCTGGTTTTTGCCTTATCCAGCAGCACGTAACCAGCGATCAATCAAAGCACTGCGATCATCTAAGCTCTTTGACAATCGCCGGAATGATGCGCCGCGCAATTGCAGAATTTCACTCGGAGCCTAATTGTGTGGCAGCCTGAGCTACAGAGTACGGAGTACCTCGTACCGAGTACGAGTGCCACGTAATTGGCAACGCCAAGGGTATTACATGGGCTGCCGCAACATTTTGCCCAGTGAAATGCAACAAAATGTTGTAAATATTCAATCACGTCGCAGTTCGTGCAACAATAGCCCAAGCAACCAAAAAAAAGACCAAGCGAAAAACCAAAATTTAAATAAATTATGTAAAACTGTTTTTCAGTTTTCCTCGAAAATGAAAATCTATAGGTTTTGTGTGGTATTTCCGTTTTTGTTTCTGGTAAAAAAAACACCACCATTGTTAGTCGTGCCGGTCAATGCCGTCTCAATAAATTATACTTTGCAATTCTCTGGAAAAATTAACAACACAAAACAAATAAAAATGCAATTACCAATCAGCGAGCTGTACACGAGTTTTGATTTTATTGTTTTCCACTAAGAGGCTTTACAGATTTTTATCAATATTGATATGCGATTGTTTGCTAAATCTTTGGAAATCCCTAGAAGCTATACCTCGAGTAGAATCTGTGCTCAGTTATCCAACTAATACCCGGCTTCTCTTTTATTGCCATCGCGTCAATCCGCTAACCTGACCGGCGTCAGCAGAAGTGCATTAACTAAATATTGCCTACTAACATTTAACAATTACGTGATGAAGCATGACTACAGCGAAGCCCAACAACATCCAGAGGTTGCAACTTGTTGCATGCGAATTCTCACACAAAACATTCGCACATTGTTGATGGCGCGTTGACACTGGCTGGGATGCGAGGAAGGGGCAAGGAAATCCATCGTGAAGTACGCAAAAGTTACAAGAAACTGGGGAAAAATACAAGATGGCAAGACTAGTTTTTGTAAACCGAAAATTTAGTTACCCTACCCTTAGAATTTTATAGATTTATTTAGTGTAAATATGTTTTTTTTTTGTTTATGGTATATAATTTAAATATTTATAAATTCTGTGGGCTACAAAATATTTCAAACTATTTTGAATAAGTGGTTCAGAAGTGAAATTCAGAAGCTTCAGCCCACAAATCTAAAAACTTTTTTATGATAATTAGATAATTTTATGAAAAACACTAACTAAAATATTATATTCGAGGGACTTATAAAAATTAAAAAAAATCAGTTTAATAATTTAAAAGAATTTGTTATTTTTTTATATAGTTTTACATTGCAAATAAAAGTTTAATTAATTCCGAAAATAAAACAAATACAATATAAAATATAGTAAAATAAAATTGAATTAAAGATTAATCTCTTCATGAAAGTTCGGTTAATATCCTACAAGACCAAGGTTAGTCGCAACATTCAAACATAATGTTAGAGCTTTTGTTTAAGCATTTAAAATGAATAAAATTCATTAGAATTAGCAGAAAAACTTCAATTCTAAACGAACAACCAATAGGTCAATACAATTAAATCCGTTTGATGATGCATTCTCTTTCCAATTGTTTTAAATGTATCATCACAATTTATTTTAACCACAAATACTTTATTAACAAGAAAAACAATAGTCTACAAATTTTATAATAAATTCTAGCAAAGTATACTTACCTATAAGTGGCTTATACTAGTTAGTTAATTAGTTTATTATTATCAAAACAACAATAGGGTTTAAAAGTGACTAAACATTTGCTTTAGAATATCATTCAGCTAATAGAGACCATGACTGTTCTACTTGGTCTAATTATTTCTTGCGAACAATAAATAATATATTTAGATCCAAAACCTAACTATTTTGATATCGCCCTTTGCTAGGGTACTGGACCAAAAGGCAGAGAAAGATCCAAGTGGGCTTGAAGACAGCACCCGAAGCACGTTGTTGCATTTCTACTTGCCGCCGCCACGCGCATGACGAATGAAAGTGAAAATAGGAAGTCAAGAGGTGGCCAAAGAGCCATGAGACCGGCAACAGTGCCAGAAACTGGCAACAACAACAACAGGCCACTCAGACTTCGCGTCAGACATTGGCCAAGTTGGCCAGACATTGCGCGGCAGTTTCCTCCAGTTTCGTTGCGAATGCAATTGCAGTTGCCATTGCTGTTGCAGGTTGCAGGTTGCTGTTTGCTGTTCGCTGTTTGCAGTTTCCAGGCTGTCCGTTTTAGCCCCAGTTCCAGTTGTTTTATTTTGCCACACTCGTTGATTTCTTGGCCAATTTCTAATGGCCAGTGCCGCGAGAGATGGCTGCGTAATAGTACTACCAATGGAGGATCCGGGGGATGCTATGTTTGCCTTGCCGGCTCGTTATCCTCTCCAGGCCAAAATGTTGCTGGTGTTAATTTATGGCCTCGCTCTTGTCCAAATCCCAAACCCGATCCCGGCTCCCGATTCCCCCATGCGAATCCGGCTTTATTTATGAACCTTTTTTCTTCATATATCTACACAGGAAAAAATATAAATCTTGAAAGTTAAGTAGTATCTGAGGAATCACTTAAATATTATGAAGAAAAACAATTATAATTTCAAAAGACCAACTAATCCTCAAGCTAAGATCAACAGAATCATTCATTTATTAGACAATTCAAGATCAAATCTAAAAAATCGTTGTTATATATTAAAAGCAGACTCTGAACTATATAATATTTAAAATTAATATCTTCTGCTGGTTATTTATGGACTATTTTTTCCGTTTATAATATTTACCTTGCTTTCTGCTTCGCTTAGCAATGATTTTCTTTGAAAATTATTCATACACCTTGCCAGATTGGTGCCGCTTGTCAATTTTACGCCCGAACGTGAAAAACTTTATCGGTGGTTTTTATTTTTTCGGCATCTCGTATGTTTTGCTCCCCGACTACCTATGTTTGCTTTAACGCATTTACCGTTAGCTCTTAATTTTGATAAAAAGAGAAATAAAATCGCAAAATCATAGCCAAACCCGTTGGCGTTCATAGTTGGAGGTCCATTTGGCCGAAATTAATGACTACAATTTGCCGCAATGTGTTGAGCATTAAATTTGTTATAGTTTTTAGTCGCTTACTTTGTCAGTTTTAAACCAGCTCGGGGGAAGTCGGAAATTGCTGACTCAAATTAACTTAAAATCGATGTGAAATTTCTGGAAATTATGTGAGTTTTTTATTGACTTTCAAACAGTAAGGCGATCGATCAATTAAGACGGCAATGACATTCTTTGAAAGCCTCGTGAAAGTTTTGGCATTTCATTAAATTTTCGTTAATGAGATAGCTGGTTTTTAAGCTGTATAAATACAAAAAAAAAATAGTTATACTCAGTTATTTATACACATCTTCTGACAGAGACCCCACCAGATCAGATCCCACCCCATCCATAGGCTGGGACCTTACACAACTCACTCAAAATCACATGGCTTCAGCTGGCACGCATAAATTGCATTACTTTATGATTATTATTCTAATAAATGCACGGTTCCCACATTAATAAGCACCCGAAAAAACCATGCCTAACCATATGGCAGAAGCGGCAGCAGAAGATAACAAAATAACAAGGCCCAAAACCAAGCCTCTATCTGCGGTATTGTTCACGCCATTGGGCACGGGTTTGTCTAACTGACTAACCGACTGTCTGACTGCCTGATTGACTGACTGACTGACTGACTGACTGGATGGCTGGTTGGCTGACTGACAGCTCAAAGAAACCTTCAAATGCAGCAATGAAGACAATGCCAAGCAATATCAATGAAGTTATCGTTGCGAGTACAATGCAAAACCCACAAGAAGACAACTGCAACCCGAGTCGGTTTTAATCGACACGCGGATCGGATCTCTTCGGTGCACAAGACATTATGCACCGTGCTTCTCAGCCGATAATGTTGTTAATACAAAAAAAAAAGACAAGTTGTAATTATGACAACGCCACAGATCAAATTGTTGGATAAGTAACGCAGGAAGTGTAAATAATCAGATGATAACAGCGAAAATTGTCGTTAATTAATTGAATAATTTTCACCATATTCTCATCAACTGTCAACCGATAGCAAATGTACGAAATTATGTCATTGGTTTGACAGGTTTTTTACTTATTTATGCAATCAAATAAACTAAGATGTTTGGGAGAAAATATAAAGGGGTTCGTAGCCCACTCTTCAAAAAATTACCTTTGCACAATTCAATATCCAATATATATAAATATATTTTATAGATTTTATCCTCCCATTCGCTATTTTAACTTCCCCCTGGACTTTCCCATAAATTACCATAAAAGTCTGCACGCAGAATTGGACCAAACACTGTTGGCCAAACAACAAAAGTTGTCCTGAACAACTTTTGATTTTCTGCTCGCTGCACGACTTTTGCACGCGTTTTTCCTCGGCAATCTTGGCGAAGTTCGCCCGTTGCAATTGTTGTTTTTTTTTTTTATTGGAAAACTGGCCGCGAGGTCAACAACTAACTGCCTCTCTTTTGATTTTCCACGCTCGCGTGAACTGCGTATGTTCTCCGGTTTGGCTTTGACTCCGCTCCGCTTCACTTTCGAGGCATCCTTCAACTTTAAAAGCGAAAGACACCAAAATGCAATTGAAATGAATGAAAAATCGTGTTCCAAATGTCAGATGCGAGCTCTATTGTGGCACCCAAAAAAACAGACGAACTGTAGCAATTGCTCGGTCTTCTCGATCTCCGCTTAGGTGATTCTCTTGTTTTACTTTCGGTTTCTGTTTCGGTTTTGGCTTCGAATTCAGTTTCAATTACACTTTTGTTTTTTGGTTTTTTGGTATTCGGGTTTCAGTTTCTGTTTTTGGCTGGGATACAAATTGCAATTTGATTGCCTCAAGCTGTTCGAGTTAATTGAGGTCAAAAGCGTTGTCAGCATCTTCCAAAAATGCACTGATTTTGGGGATCGGTTCGGTTTTATTTTTTTGGGGCGCTAATTAGACGCCCAAAAAGGAGTGTGAAGAGCAATGTTAAAGGCAACAATTAAGATTTTTCAGTCACTTAAAAGGTGCTAACAATGGATCAGCTTTGCTCCCAAATCATAGTTTCTTTATAGGGGAGCACTAAAGCACTAAAGGTCGAAAAGGAGAAGAAATCAAATAACTATTTAATACGCTGAAGACTCAAACTAAGTGCAAGAGACATAAATGTATAACCATTTCATGTTATATCCTAAAGCTATATCAGAATAAATTTATATTTTGTATTATTTTGATTCCGTGCAAAGCTGAGTAACTCTGCTCACCCCCAGCAGTCATCAATCGTCCACCAACAAAGCAAATGACATAATTATATTGCACATTACTCAACTCAAGCGTCGTGGGCTACTGTAATTCCAGCCTCATTGCTTCTGTTTTAGGCGCAGACCAAGAGGGCCATTTCGAAATTCCAAATAGGAAAGAAAAAGAGAAGCGAGTCAGACATTTTTTGGGAAGCTTGGGGCTAAGGTCATGTGAAACTATGCAGCAGCAGAAGCCGAAGAAGCAGCAGCAGCAGCCGGCCAAACAAAAGCCAAGCTCGGATGATGAGCTATGACTTCTGTCTGTCTGGCTGCTTGGCCTTTCGGTAATTGCCAATGCTGGCGGCAGTTGCCGTTTGTTTGCCAAATGGCCAAGATATAAAAAGTATCTGTTTTTTGATTTCAATTTCATTTTGGGCTTTTGCCTTAGCTGCCTTTCGGTGTGCAACGACAACGACGCCGACGCCCATTGTCTCGGTGGGTACTCTTATTAATTGCAGGGCTGTTGCTAGAGCATTACTTTTGATAATTTTTAGTCTTTGTCTCAGTTGGCAAGGTTAGCCTAAGTTCAAGATGTGGTTTTTAAAATTTTAAAGACTTTGCCCTGCGGCTTTGTATTTAATCAACTGGAAATTAAAAAAAAAAATTAATAAACATAAAAATAGGTAATTAAAAGCTTAAGAAAAAGTTTGAAAATTTAAAAGTATAAAACGTATTTTCGTGTATTTAATTGTTTTCTTAATTTTATTGTTGTTATTATTGTTGTCCCTACCTTTCCAATTGAAAAATGTTCTTACTAATTATAAAATCATTATAATTTAAAGGTATTCAAAATCTTTAATTATTAATTATTATTATTAATTTACTAAAGGAAAGACATTTATCTCTTATTAAAAAATTTTGTTGAGTTTGAATTTTCAAGTTCGTGTCCTAAGTCTTTTGTTTACCTTATTCAATTTTGAATTTTTTCCCTAATTTTTTTTATTTTTCTTTCGTTTTAAGTTCAAAAATATGTCAGCCAGCCCCTCAGCCTGCGATTGCTTGGTGGGCGTGCCCACTGGACCCACCCTCGCCTCCACCTGCGGCGGCAGCGCCTTCATGCTGTTCATGGGCCTGCTGGAGGTCTTTATACGTTCACAGTGCGATCTGGAGGATCCCTGCGGCCGGGCCAGCACTCGGGTAAGTGTCGAACGCCTATGTACACCTGTGGCCTTTACATTATTTCTATATAAAAATATATATATATTACAGTTTCGATCGGAGCCGGACTACGAGTACGATTTCATTGTCATTGGCGGCGGCTCTGCGGGATCTGTGGTTGCCTCGCGACTCTCGGAGGTGCCCCAGTGGAAGGTGTTGCTGATCGAAGCGGGTAAGTGATGGTGGTGCAGCACAGCAACATGTTGCCAGCATTTCACGCCACTCACGGCAATTAGAGGCACGTCATGTGGCATTTGTTTAGAAGTAATTGAAGCCTAACTGCGGCAACACACAACTGAAGCGCTAATGCCACTTGGGCAACTCTGTGGCAAAGAAGCAACCGCAACTGCCACGAGCATTATGTAAACTAAACGAGCCGCCACCGCCAGAGGCAATCTCCAGGCCATGCAAATGGCTCTTCCCTGCCTAGGATTTGCCTTAGTTTCAAGCTCTTACAATGCCTGTGGCGATGGTGGGCTGAAAGCCCCTCGTTCCGCTTGACTTTATATTTTGCACTCAATAATTGTGTTGTTGATCACCGCCTGTTTTTATGAATGAATTACGAGGCGCAGGCACCGCACGTGAATCTCAGAGTTAGTACATTATTATATTCAGCTTTTTGTTGCTGCAGTACATTCACTTTGGCTTAATTAAGCTCAAATATGCGGCAAAATTCCGCTTAAGAGGCTTTTTAGCACTGCATAATTTTAAATTTTATTCTCTGAACGTTTGCAAACATGGGTTTCGAGGTAATGTGCTTAGCTGAGTTCATGTATAATATATTTTTTCATTTTTTAATATTTATATTACGGCAAGAAATATATTTATTTGAGGTATAAATTATATTATCACTTAAAGTAAGTGCATTAAATAATAAATAATTTCGAAGTATTAGAATATATTGCACTAACATACATATATAGAAATAACGTAATATTTTTTAATTCTAATATTTTTTAATATTCGGTATAGTTTTCATGGTATTTATTATTATTAATTATTTATTTTTAATAATAAATATATTTCTTATAAGATGATTAATTAATAACTAAAACCCATGAAAAATTAAGATGTCAAGCTCTTTTTAAAAATGTTGGTATCTAAATCTTCTCCCCATTAATCATCATTTGATTTCCATTTTCATCTAATGTCTTACTAAAACACTCTAAGAGTGTGGAAAATCACTCCGGCTATCTTTAGTGCTTGGGAAAGCATTCTAATGGCTTCATTAAAACTGCCCCATCAGCATTCTTATCTCCGCTTGGCTTACTTTCTGGGTCTCCCTCATCGGTAGTTTTCAATTTTTGCGCAAAGTAATTGCTTATAGCGACAATTTTTACGCCTCGTCACTAATTACACTAATTATACGAGACCAAAGCACACTCGAAGTTGTCAATGCGTCGGCGTTAATTATACAACAATGCCTGCGGCCGGAGTGCCATTAGCCGTGGCCATTATTACCTGGCTTATTATCCATACTGATATACCTGTATAAGCAGATAACTCCCGGCTTAAGTGGCTTTTGTTTCCATCATAATTCGGACTGACTTGACATTAGACATGCAGCTCGTCAAATTTAGTCAATGCCAAAAGCATGCCGGAAAAAAAACTAAGAAGTTAACTTGGTGCCTGGTACACTGACCCTCTGGAATGACCCTCGCCTCAGGTTAATGTCATCTTCATACTCCTTGCACGAGTTCTAAATCTGAAATCTAAATTTAAATCATATTCTAATTTATGCTTTATGGCGCAACAAATCATATGTCACACTTAAATGAAATAAATAAATAAAATTGTTAATTTAATCGAGGATTAGAACAAGCTTTTAGTTTAATCTTAGTTGATTATTATTTTGTCTTTTAATAGGATTAGAGAAGTGTACCTGGTGCATGGTACACTGAACTCTTTAATGACTACCGCCTTGGGTTAATGTCTTCAAGTTGCTCCAGGCGCGTGTTTTACCTTTAAGATTTAAGCTGATAAAGTTAGGATTATAATTTAAACTATCTCCCATTTATACCGAACTCAGGAATGATCCTCATTTCAGGTCAATGCCTCCAGTTTATTCCATGCCTGAACTTGAAGCAATTTGAACTAAGGTTATTTTTATTTTATAATAATAACCGCAAAAAAATGTAGTCATAAAATTGAGTTAATGCAAATTTCTCTTTTCGCCATCGAGTGATTTATGAAGTCAATATTCAAACGAAGACGTCCGACTTGGTTCAGTCGCACCTTAGCCTTTATTCCAAGCTAATTAGACGTTTCAGATTGGTGCTAATTGTGTTCTTTAATTCTCGACGTAAACACCAAACGCATTTGTTTTTATTTGCGCGACACATTCGTATGTTGGATCTGGCCCCAGAACAAGTTATAAACAATATGGGGAACATATATAACGATTTTACTCAATGAATCAAAGCCGGAATTTTTTTCTCTTTCTAAATTATTTTGACTGTGGTTTAAGTTTAAGTTTCCTTTGTTGAAATACCAACTTAAATTATTAGTCAGGATTTTGGCGGTGAAATTGTTGGCTCCCACGCTATGGTTAGCAGCAATCAAAGATACCGCTGAATTGATTTAATTAACTTGAGTCGTGGACCCAACCAAGCTCAGCGGAAATTCTAGAACGCTGATTGAGCCAATATATACCTACTAATTACAATAGATTAGCCTGGGCTAAGCGAAAGCGTGCCTCGGATGTCCCAAACTCTAATTGAAGCCAAAGCCCACCCAGTCGCTGAAGGTTGGGCTCAAATGGCTTCTTAATAGCCAATTCAGGCCTATTTATCACGACTCACGACCAGTTATTGGAGGTATCTTGGGAGTTTGTTCTTTGGTAAAGTCAATAAATTGCCAGAAATCAATTTTACATTTAACTTTAATGCATATTTTAAACTATGGAGCCAAGCTTAGTGGCGAATTGTATTCTTTTTATAATAAATATTATTAAATAGTTATGAATATGATTTAATATTTTGTATTAATTATAAACATTCTTTCTAAATGTATCTTTCAGGTGGCGATGAGCCCGTGGGTGCCCAGATTCCCTCCATGTTCCTTAACTTCATTGGCAGTGACATTGACTACCGCTACAACACGGAGCCGGAGCGAATGGCCTGCCTGTCCTCAATGGAGCAGCGCTGCTACTGGCCACGTGGCAAGGTCCTGGGCGGCACTTCGGTGATGAACGGCATGATGTATATCCGTGGCAACCGCGAGGACTATGACGATTGGGCAGCCCAAGGTAATCCCGGATGGGCCTTCAATGACGTGCTGCCGTTCTTTAAGAAGTCGGAGGATAACCTGGAACTGGATGCGGTGGGCACGGAATATCATGCCAAGGGTGGCCTGTTGCCGGTGGGCAAGTTCCCCTACAATCCACCTCTATCCTATGCTATTCTTAAGGCTGGCGAGGAACTGGGCTTCTCCGTGCAGGATCTTAATGGTCAGAACTCCACAGGATTCATGATCGCCCAGATGACGGCCCGCAATGGCATCAGATATAGCTCGGCCAGGGCTTTCCTGCGTCCGGCACGCATGCGCAACAATCTGCACATCCTCCTGAACACCACGGTGACCAAGATCCTCATCCATCCGCACACCAAGAATGTGCTGGGCGTGGAGGTGAGCGACCAATTCGGTAGCATGCGCAAGATTTTGGTCAAGAAGGAGGTGGTGCTGAGTGCTGGTGCCGTGAACTCGCCTCAGATTCTGCTCCTGAGCGGTGTGGGTCCCAAGGATGAGCTGCAGCAGGTGAATGTGCGCCCGGTACACCATCTACCTGGTGTAGGCAAGAACCTCCATAACCATGTGGCCTACTTCACCAACTTCTTTATCGATGACGCTGACACGGCGCCCCTGAACTGGGCCACAGCCATGGAGTACTTGCTGTTCCGGGATGGCCTAATGTCTGGCACTGGTATTTCGGATGTGACCGGAAAACTGGCCACCCGTTGGGCCGATAGGCCGGATCTGCCCGACCTCCAGCTCTACTTTGGCGGCTATCTGGCGAGCTGTGCCCGTACAGGACAGGTGGGCGAGCTGCTCTCGAACAACTCCCGGGCAATCCAAATATTCCCAGCTGTTCTCAATCCCCGTTCTCGGGGCTACATCGCCCTGCGTTCCGCCGATCCCCTGGATCCGCCCCGCATCTTCGCCAACTACCTGACCGACGAGCGTGACGTTAAGACCCTGGTGGAGGGCATTAAGTTCGCCATCCGGCTGTCGCAGACATCGCCGCTGAAGCAGTATGGCATGCGGCTGGACAAGACGGTGGTCAAGGGATGCGAGGCGCCAACCTTCGGTAGCGATGCCTACTGGGAGTGTGCTGTGCGGCAGAACACGGGTCCGGAGAATCACCAGGCGGGCTCCTGCAAAATGGGTCCCAGCCACGATCCCATGGCGGTGGTTAACCACGAGCTGAGGGTTCATGGTATCCGGGGACTGCGCGTCATGGACACCAGCATCATGCCCAAGGTTACGGCGGGCAATACGCATGCTCCCGCCGTCATGATTGCGGAAAAGGGCGCCTACCTGCTGAAGAGGGCCTGGGGCGCCAAGGTCTGACGCGTGGATGCGACGTGGACGTTGCATAGAGTAATTTAATCAAGAATCCAAGCAAAAATTAAGCGAAATTACACTTAAGGCCCCTCTAAGCTCAGATCCAAAAACTATGTCTTTCTATATACCAATCCGATCCAATATTAACCGAAGGCTTCTCACACTCTAGGCACACCGCGTTGCGCAATCTCCAATAATGCTCTCGATAAGTTAATAACCAATAAAGTACTTTTAAACTAACTAACTACAGTGACCCACTAAAGTTACAGTCGAACTACGATAACTCAAACAACAATAGTTTAAATAGAGCACAAAATCTTGGCATTTAATTAACAGAAACAAAAATCTTAGAAAATATACAACTAACATAGATGATTCTTAGAAAAGTTAATTTTTCTTTATCTTTCATAGCACAATAACTTTTGATATAATCTTAAATTTAAAACAAACTTAGTTTACTACTCATTTTTACCGCCGACTGTGTGAAGTTCGACTGTATGCTTGGAACGTTATTTAAAATCTACACTTTAACTACGTAATTGTTGTTTGGACCCATTAAATATGTAAATTGTGTTTATTGTTCGTGGGCTCCCAAACAACTAAATACTTTTATTTAAACTATATAATTCTTGTGACCCATTGACCAATGTAAATTTCGTTTATCGTTCACTTTGCAACCGCACGGATGAACGGATGGCCTGTACTTCTGTATACGCGTTTATTGCATGTATTTATTGTTCGATTAAAATGAAACTATTTAGTTTAATTGCCTAACGAGCTCCTTAATTTGATCACGTTTAGCACTGATCGATCGGCCGTATATATATCGAAGCAGCCGAAATGCCACTCTTTAGTTAAGTCTCTGAAATGTTTCGTTCTATATTCCTGATTCCCGTGTTCTGGTTGATGCTAGTGGCCGCCCAGGATGAGGTGGTACCCGACGATCCGGAAGTGCAGAAACAAATGCACGCCATGTTCTACACGGCTCGGGTGGCCTGTGCGGATGAGAATTTAATTCCGTATGGTAAGTCACGGTTACTACAGTTAGGGTTATTCAATACTCGGGTTATTCATACAAAATAATTTTTAATTGGTAAAACACTAGAGTGATTAGGGTCCCTTTGTGCGAATTTCGTGAATGCCCAAATCATCATTTGCATGGCATGATCAAAGTTATTTGCAATATATATTTTTGTTTTCCTATAAAAGGGGAGCAACTGAGAACCAACAGATATTCAGTTAGTTTAAAATGTTTTCCGCATTGCTCAAGTTCTGGTTCAGCTTTGCTCTTTTGGGTGTGATTCTGTACTCCGTGAAGGCTCTGCAGGATCATGCCAAGGATAATGGCGACGTATTCATTATAAACTACGATAGCTTCGATGGTGATGTGGATGATATATCCACCACCACAGCAGCTCCTAGAGAAGCCAATTACGTAGATTTCGATGAGGTTAACCGCAACTGCAATGCCAGTTTTATAACTCCAATTCGTGAGTTCGGGCGAGGAGATTAATGTTTAATCGGAAACCTAAATCTGACATTTTTTCAGCCAACGTCCTTCAGTTCAATAGCACAGGTGAGCTGCCGGACGACAAGGATAAAACCAGCATGGTAAGTGGGCTTTGGTTCGCGGCACTCAATTATCATTCTGACGTCCTTTGGGCAGTGCTATTTCCATTGCTTCTTTGAAAAGTCGGGCTTGATGAAGGACTACAAGCTGAATACGGATTTGGTGCGCAAGTATGTGTGGCCAGCCACTGGCGATTCCATCGAGGCTTGCGACAATGAAGCCAGTAAGTAGCAGAAATAGAGAGCCTGAATTGCATTATAAAAGTATGAATCTTGCTTCCTGAATCCCCAGAGGAGGAGTTGAATGCTTGTGAACGGGGCTATGCCATCGTCAAGTGTGTCTTCATCAGAGCCCTCACAGATGCCAGGAACAAGCCGACCGTCTAAGAACTCCAACAAAGCACAACTATTAACCTTTTTGGTAGAAAATTAAGATTATTATTAAAAATTGCTACGGCCGATGCACACAGTTCGCACCCATTAATCGTCCCGTTTGTTTTCTTGGTCCAACTATCACGTGGCGTCGCCTCCACCACACACGGTGTTGCTGTAGTTAAGCAGGCGGCTTAGCCGTTTGCCAATAGGCTTGGGGTACTGGTTATTTTTCAGCAGAAACTCCTTGGATTGGTGCTCCACGGCCCCGTTGTCTAGTTGGTACTTGCAGAGCGTGTGCAGGGGTCGCACGAGTGACTGCCTCAGCTCTGGACGGGCTTCGAGCACGGCCAGGCATTGGGCGGCGGTTTCCAGGGTGCTGAGGCAGCCCTCCGTGGGCTGGGTGCGGATAATGTAGTCGCTGATGCCCACGGCGATCAGTTTCACCTGGCGCAGGCTGTGTAGGGCGGGGCTACTAGCGTAGATTGCCTTGGCCTGAGGCCAGGTCCCGTCTATAAGGACCAAGGTGTAGGGACCGGCGCTGCGATCCACTTCCTCTAAGGGCACCGAGTCCCGGCTGGGATAAAGCAGCAAGGTCGTCGGGGAGTCAAAGATTCGCTGTAGCTCCGCATGGTTTTTGTGATTCGGAAACCGCTTGCCCTTGTAGACCACACACTTGCCGGGCTCCAGGCCCAGCTGAAGCATCAGGGCCGTCCGCAGCGACCGCTTCTCCTCGGCGGGATGTTGCAGGATGACAATCTGGGAGGCCACCGTCTCTGGCGGATGCGGTAAAGCTGGACACCAGCAAACAACCACAGGTCGTCTAGGAAGATTTCATCATTAGAACTGCGATTTTAGGATCTGATTCCCCGCTTTACAACTCACTTGCACTGCTCGCACTTGTCGCGTCTCTCGGGAGGATCAGCGCTGATGCCGACGAGGTCCAGCCAAGCTTCATTTTCGTTCGTTTCCATTGATTAAATTAAGTTAAATGCAGAAAGCGGAACTCAGCCGAAGATGTTTGTCGTCAATGAAACATTTGGGGCGGGGTGACAGCCCTGGCCGCCACATGGCCAAACCAACCACCCTGTTCTTGCAACAGCTGTTAAGAGAAGAAGGGAATCAGCGTTTATGCTGTAGAAAGTTACTGTATACGTTTTTTTATTATATTTACATATTTTTAATTTTAATCTATTAAATTTAATATTAATCGAATTAACAAAAATTAATTATTCAATAGTCAATAATTACAATAGTGTTTTTAGTGATATAAACACATTTATCAAACAGTTGAAAATCGCCAACTAATTCACGATCACTGCACATTGTCAATTCCTCCCTGCATAAACATTTTCGTCAAGCTTTCTGTTTTCTATTTAGGTTTTATATATGAATTAAACTAGTTGTTAGGCTTAAAGTTTTAAAATTTGTAGTATAATTTAAGCAAAATGCAGAGTATAGGCTGGACGCTGATCATGAAACGCGGCTGCTTATGCCGAAAGGAGACCCTGAACATCAACGGATCCCGTTACACGATTCGAGAAAGGCTGGCCCAAGGGTTTGTATTCCAGTATATAGCACTATCTCCTCCGGAATATCTAATCTCTGGCTGACGCTGTCCATACAGGGGCTTCAGTCTCATCGACCTTGGAGAAAACGCGGCTACGCGCCGGAGCTATGCGATAAAGCGCATCACCTGCCACAGCATCGACGACCAGAATATAGCCCTGCGGGAAATCGAAAACTGCCGGAAAATCGACTCGGAAAACGTCATCCGAGTGGTGGACTATGAGCTGAAGGGCCAGGCGGACATTGTGATCAATACCACTAGCACCTTATACATCGTGTTGCCCTACTACAAGCATGGAGCTCTGGCGGATCATTTGTTGGTACGGGCGCGAAAACAGGACCATATGCCCGAGGCGCAGATCCTGCAGATTTTCCTGGGCGTCTGCGAGGGACTGAAGGCCATTCACGAGGCAAAGCCGGTGCCACTGGCCCACCGGGATCTAAAAACTGCCAACATCTGTCTCTCGGACTCCTTCGAGCCCATCATCGTGGATCTGGGCTCCATGACCGAGGCGCGGCTGCAGATCGTGGGCCAGTCGGATGCCCAGCGGCTGCAGGATGAAGCGGAGGAGAGAAGCTCCATCGTTTACCGAGCACCTGAGCTGTTCACTGTGAAATCGTACTGCACCATCGACGAGAGAACGGATATATGGGTGAGCAACTGATGCATAGACACTTGAAAATATTCTTATATCAACTGAAATCATATTTTCAGAGTCTTGGCTGTGTGCTGTATGCAATGTGCTACTTTAGCTCACCCTTTGATCCCATCTATGAGCGAGGTGACAGCGTAGCCTTGGCCGTGCTCAGCGGCAATGTGAACATTCCAGAAGATTCCATCTACACAGACGTAAGTGAATATTCCCTGGCCAAACGAGACATATTTAATAAATGCTACCTCTTTCCACAGGATATGCAGGAGTTGATCAACTACATGCTGCGCACCGATCCCATGGAACGACCGTTCATCTTCAGTGTCATCGAGCGCACCCACGATCTAATACAAAAGCTTGAGGGTCGCTTGTAGCTCCCACTCTTTGGATTCCATCTCGTCTAATCGCATTTCTGTTTTTTGACTATGTATTATTGTAACATACAAATTGTAAACCTGCAGAGAACTAATTTCTTATTAATCTAGCTTTGGATTAGTTTAGTCTAAAACTAGTGGTCGTCGCGGGTCAGTCCTGGACAGTTGGAGTCTAGATCCGCGGAGCCCTCGTAGTGTGTGCCACACCAGTAGCAAAAGGAGTAGGCAGTGCGCAAATAGCCAGTGAGGAGCTCTAGCTGCTCGGCTGGGGTGTATGGTTCCTCTTTAGGCGTCTCCTCCTCCTCTTTCGCTTGATCAGATTCCCCTTCGTCATCGCTATCCTCTTTATCTTTTGGCTTGGGTGGCCAAAAGAAATCCAAATCTGGCTCACTAACGCCGGCTTTTAGATCCAAAGACTCGCAGGTTTGCTGGCATCGCTTTATGTCGTATTGCAGCTTTCTCTCCTCGGCTCTTTGGGTGGCACGTCTCCTATAGGCTTCCGTACTGACCTCCTCGCTGGATTCAATGCCCGCTCTTTGCAGGAGGTGAGCCCTTCTCATTTCCTGCCGCTTGGCAGCCAACTCTGCAATGGCAGCTTCCCGTCCCAGACCACCGCGTCCACTTTTTATCGTGATTCCTACAGGTTCCTTGCGAGCATCAGGTTGTTTGCCCAATCCAGATCCCGCTTTATAGCCCATTTTTGCCAGGAGTTGGAAGCCCTTGTTGTCCGCCGACAGTGGTTGACTTAGGGATTGCTGAAGACGAGCATTGTCCACGGTACCAGAGGCAGCGGTTGCCTCTCTTTGCCGCTTCCTATGCTCCTCCTTTTTTGTTTGCACCTCAATCTGTCTCTTCTTGCCGCGATCCTGAACCAGACTCGGACGTACCTCCTGCAAGCTATATGGAAATAAAAGAGATATTTGTATTTCTCTGTCTAATCCTCTACAAAAGATCTCACCCAGCCAGGAATTTGTCCGACATATAATCATCTTCATCGTCTGACATTTTCGGTTGATTTTAAGGGGCAGTATTAATAACTGAAAAAACAATACGGAGAGGGTTTATTTTTTTAAATAAAAGCAATAAATGTCAATTTGCCGGTGTTTTTTTTATAAAAATACGATTAAACTTTTTATCGTATTTCGCGACAGTGTGACCAAAGTCTTATATTGATCAGCTGTCAGAAATTAATAAACTGTTATTAAAGTATTCAAATTCCTCATTTGGCGCCAAAATGAATTCGAAATAATTCATATCCATCTTGATCCTGTTTTATACAATTTTCATAAAATATTTCCATAACAAAGCAAGCTCATCTATTTAAGCTTTAAACTCATTGAAACCTGAAGTCACAGGAAAAATGGCGTCTGAAACCTGTAAAGCTGAACTGAGTTCTGTCCGCCGAAATATACGATTGGAGAACGCCAAGGCAGCGATAGCCCGAGGATTAATCTCCGTGGCCATCACAGCATGCAACGGCGTGGTCATCGGTGCAGATAACACGCCACCATCGCCGCTGTATGATGTGGACAGTGTTCGCCGCGTGGAAAGGATAGCAGAACACATAGGCATGGTCTACTCGGGAGTAGATCCGGACTACCGCATCCTGGTGACAGCGGCCCGCAAGATCGCCCAACTCTATTATCTGTCCCACATGCAACGGATCCCGGTGAAGGAGTTGGTAAAAGACATGGCTAAAATCATGGAGGATCACACCAATCTCATGGCCGTTCGCCCCTTTGGCGTTTCGCTGTTAATCTGCGGCTGGAGCGACGGATGTCCACAGCTCTACAAAGTTGATCCTTCGGGCCTGTACAGCGCGTGGAAGGCCTGTGCCCAGGGAAAGAATGCGGCTCAGAGCAATGACATGTTGGTGGAGCAGTACTGCGAAGTTCTGGACACTGATGACGCTATTTACATAGCTCTCAAGGCGCTGTGGAAGGGCGGTTGCGAGATGATTCCCGACCACATCGAGATCGGAATATGCAGTCCGAACGGATTCCGCTGTCTGGACCACGGGCCAATTCAAGAGTACTTGTACATTTTGGTCTCCTAATTTTTAAAGAAATATAAATATATATAATTTAAAGATTTATTTTTAATTATATTTGAATGAAATATAAATAATTTAAATTTAAATACTAAACCAAAAAATACCAAAAAAATCAAATCAGCTGATTAGTTTTTTTTAGCAAGTGGACAGTTCCTTTAACTTCCCATGTGCTCCGACTATCAACATTTCGTGGATTTCGCTAAAAATTAATTAAAGGAAGCACAATGGGCACAGTAAGTACTTTAATTTATCATATAATCGCGATATTAATATATTACATTCGCCTTCCTACAGAAAAAGGTGAAAATCAGCTCGGTGAAGCGGGCGGCTCACCTGAAGTCGAAGAAAACACCGCTCTCGAAGCAGCAACAACAAAAGAATAAGCAGAAGCGCGACCAACTGCACTCCAAGCGGGAGCAGGGGCAGAATATATTCTCCCAGAAGGCGCGGAAGAAGGATAACCTGGCCCAGCGCAAAAAGCACAATAAACTTGCCTCCCTGGGACTGAATCCGCTCGAGCAAGACGGAAATGAGGACGACGACGATCAGATGCTGGACAATGTCGCCGATATGCTCGACGGCGATGACTTGGCTCTTCTGCAGGCGAACAAGCGCAAGAGAAAAGCCAAGGCTGACGACGAGGACGGGGCTGAGCAGCTGGCTTCAATTGGCTTGGAAAGGGCCTACGCCTCGGACACCAAGAAGGAGCAGGCGGCGCAGAAGATCAAGCTGGATCTGCTGCCAATTAAATCCAGAGATGGCCAGATCATTACGCGAACCACAGAGGTGGATTATCTGCCAAAGCCAAAGCTCAAGAAGAAAAATGAGGAAGTAGAGGATGTTGAGGACTCTGAAGAAGAGGATGAGGGCGACACCGAGTTCGAGGACAGCGACGACGATGTGGTCAACGATGACGAGGCAGCAGCAGCGGCCGCCCATGTCCCAAAGCTCATTTCCACGACGGACCTGCTGATTGCTCGCCAGCAGGAAATCGAGCGCCAAAAGTATCGCATCGGCATCATTTGCTCTGGGTTGCTTGAAAAACCTGAGGACAAGATGCGAAATTTCCATGCTCTCTACGAGCTCATGGATGAGATAAACCCAGCCACTAGGCTGCCCAACCTGATGCCCGTGCGGAAACTGGCCATAATATCCATAACGGAGATCTTTAAGGATATTCTGCCCGAGTATCGAGTTGGCCAGGTGGACACCAAGATGCAGACGCTACGTAAGGCCACCCTGGAGCGTGTGACCTTCGAGAACGCCCTGCTGCAGCAGTTCAAGAAGTTCCTGCAGAAGCTGGAGCACCTCACGGCGCAAGTGAACAAGAGAGGCGGCCTAAGGACGCCACAGACCATCAAGTTGGCCACCGTGGCCGTGCAATGCATGTGCGAACTACTGGTGGCGCATCCCTACTTCAACTACGTGCAGAACATAGCCCAGCTGCTGGTCTACATGCTGAACTGTAACTACCAGGAGATGAGGACGGCTGTCAACGAGTGCTTCCGGACGGTTTTTGCCAACGACAAGAAATATGAAATGGCTCTTTTCATTGTGAGGCGAATCAACAACCTCATCAAGACGAAGCAGAACAACGTCCATGTCGAGTGCATTACCTGCCTGATGGGTCTAAAGATTAAGAGCGTGAATCTAGATGCCGAGAAGGAGAACGAGTTGAAGCAAAAGAAGCTGGAATCGCACCGTCAACGTCTAATTAGTCTGTCGAAAAAGGAGCGAAAGAGGCGAAAGAAGCTCACCGAGGTGAACAGGGAACTGGAGGAGACCCGCGCCGAAGAGAACAAGCAGGCCAAGAACCTGAAGCTCACCGAGATCATCAAAATGGTATTTACCATCTATTTTCGTGTGCTGAAGAACGATCCCACATCTCGTGTGCTGAGCGCTATTCTGGAAGGCTTGGCAGAGTAAGTTGTCGTTTGTCTTGCTCCTTCGCATTATCTATAATTATTGTTTCTATTGCAGATTTGCGCATGTCATCAATCTTGACTTTTTCGCTGACCTTATCGATGTGCTCAACCGGATTCTGGAGGAACAAGAAGAACTTGGCTATCGAGAGCGCCTGCACTGCATTCAAACTATATTTGTGATTCTGTCTGGCCAGGGTGAAGTGCTCAACATCGATCCCATCCGATTCTACCAGCATTTCTATCGCAATATGCTGGCCGTGCAGGCTGGCAAAAACCACGACGACTTTGCCATTATTCTACGTACGTTGGACGAGGTGTTGGTGAAGCGGAGGCGGAATATGAGTCAGCAGCGTCTGATGGCATTCGTGAAGCGCCTGCTGACGGGAAGTCTGCACCTGCTTCACAACGGCACCCTGGCAACGCTGGGCACCATCAAGCAGACCTTCCAGCTCACCTCAGTGCTCGATGCCCTGCTGGACACGGACACCAGCATCGGTTCTGGCCGCTATGACCCCGAACTGGATGATCCGGAGTACTGCAATGCGGCCAGCTCAGCGCTGTACGAGCTAGCCCTCCTGTCGCGACACTATCATCCCACGGTTCGACGAATGGCCATGCACATAGCCAACGGAGTTCCAGCCTCCGGCGAGGGAGCGTTGCCCACCGATATAGGCAAACTGTGAGTAATTATTACAATCACATTATGGCTATATGTTTTAATTATTCATTCTTTTTTAGCTCCTCTCACGAGCTGTTCGCACAGTACGACAGCACACAGATGGCCTTTAATCCAACGATACCGCTGCCAAAGGCGGGTCAGCCCAAATTGAAAAAGGGCAAACAGCTGTATATCCGCTCAGATTTTAAGCAGGAATACGGAAAACTGCTGAAAGAGAGCAAAGCTTCAGAGAGTAATGATAAGAAAAAGCTACAAATTGACTTTCTTAGTGCATTCCAATAAAGAATGTTAAGATTTTTACAACTGGAATGATTAGATAAATTATATATAAAGTAAAATGAAATATCTTATTATTAAAGTTCGATTCAACTATCATCATAAGTTGGATAGCTCCCATTAGGTGCTTTTGATTAATAAATAATACCGGTTCCCTCCTACAAAGATTGCTATAAAAGATGCCTTTGTTGAAAACTTCTCATGTAATTTCGTGTTAAAGAGGTTCCTTGTAGTATATTTTTCAATGCTTGGGTTCTAAAACTAACCATAAGGATCTATGCTCGGAGCTCCTAACAATTTAAGATGTAGTTAAGCCTAGGGTTACTAATTCTAATGCCATAAATCCGGGTACAGGTGCCAGGGGTCGGAGGTGTTTCGCCAACTATGCAGTGGAGCCACCGCCGCGTTGTCGTTGCTGTCCAGCGCTGGCCGGCGGCAGATACTCTCGGTTTCCGCTGGTCACCACCTGGGCTTGTGGCTGTTGGCCAAAGGCAGCTAATGAGTTCTCGGTGAGTGCCCCAGCGGCGGTGGCCAGCAGACCGGCTGCAGCTGTAGTCGGTGCCAACCGATTGGGTCCACCGCCTGGAACGATGGCGGGCCGGAGGACGGCGCCGGCGCCGTAGGGACTCTGAGCTTGGACGGCGGGTGTGGGCGTGGCCGATGGATACGACCCCCGTCCAGCGTTGTAGCCAGCCACCTGGGGCGGAACTCCGGTGGCGCGAAGGGTTCCAGTGGTGGCGACTGGTGCTCCAAAGGCAGTCGTGGTGGCGGCACCTGGTCGATAGGCATTGGCATTCGGCTGTGTGGCCAGGTTGGAGCCACTACGTTCGGAGTAGTCGTAGATGTAGGCGTTGTTGGCATATAAACTGGGTGCCGAGACACAGTCGTACTGATTCCACCACACACATACCAGCGTCTCCTGACTGAAGACGGTGCCATTGGGACACAGGAAAGAGTACGTCCGGTTGAGAGCGCAAATGTGGAATACCTGGCACTGGGCTTCGATGTCGGCGTAATATCCGGGCAAGGCCTGCTGCGAGCAGTCGAAATTCGTGCGCGGCACCTGTGCGTAAATGGGATAGTCCACTCCCGGCACACCCGGAATGGCTGAATAGTCGCCGTCGGCATCACTGTAGTCTCCAGCATCCGCACCCGTTGTCCCACTGGGAACTCGAATGGCAGTTCCGCCAGGAGCGTTTCCATATTGCGGCGTCTGTGGGCCGTAGGGTCCACTACGCGAGGATGGTGATGCAATGCCTCCCGGTGAAGGTCTTCTCGGCTGGCTTATGCTATTACTAGGTCCCACTGCGGCAGGTGCTCCAAACGCCGTGGTAGCCTGGCCGCTAGGCGTGAAGCCGACGGCGGGTGAAGGAAACAGGCCTGCTCCATACGCAGTGGTGGCCGGAGCAGGAGTCAGTGGAAGAGCTGCCGCTGTAGGATAAGGACCGGGTGTTAAGCGACCCCCGGCAGTGGCTCCGCCCACACTGGCCACCTCGGGACGGCCATAGTTGTAGCCACTTTGAGCCTGTCACGAAATAGTTTAAATAAATTTTAAAAATATATATAAATTAGGGAAAAGCTCGCAAAGCGCTTACCTGCACCTGCAACTGGGCCAGACTGCCGCTCCAGAGCAGGACCAGAACTGGAAGAAACAGACGGACCAACATTAGCGCTTTCTAATCGTGTGTGTGAGTGTGTGCGGAATCTGGCAAAGATCTGCTCGGAGCTGTGGAACCGACGACGCACCAAATCGAAATGAACGCCTGGCCAGCCATCGAAGGCGATGGTAGCGAAGAGTTTCGCAGTCCCTATTAAGGCCAAGTACGTCGCGATTCTGGGCGCTGATAGTGCGGCCAAGACGTCTCTGTGCTGCGATCTTTATTTATCAGCTTCCTACTCCTACTCCACCGGTACAGTGGTATGAATTGCATTAAGTTGTTGGAAAATTTAAGTAATTTTTATCAAATAGTTTATAAGCTTAAAGATCCTTAAAGCCATACCAATTTTTATTTGTTTTCGAGGATGCTTTCAGAGTCAGCTTTCAAATGGTATTTTATATTAATGGACGAACGTATCTTATTATAATAAATTATGGCTTATAATTTGATTGATAATATTAGTTTTTGTGCTAGATTTCAAAGGATTTTACAGGAGCTCATAGTGTTTTAGCTGTATTTCAAGGGACATCAATTTGAGTTCTTAATATTTTAGACTTTAGTTTACTTTAGATTAAGTTACAGGATGATTTCTTTTAGAAAGCTCCCCTTACCACTGTGCCAATTGCAACAATAACGCACTGCAACATCAATTGGCTGCCAAGAATTGCAGCAGCCGACGGGCCAAAGGCAAGACGCATGCCTCGTAAATATGCAAGGCAGCAAAAACTTAGACAGACAGACGCCCCTCCAAAGGAAGTGGTAATAGTGATGAGGCGGACAGCCGATTGCTCGTCACTCTTGAGTTACGCGCCGTGTTGGATTGGGTTGGGGTTGGGTCTGGGTCAGCTCTAGATGCGGCTTGTTGGCCAACTCACCTGCCAAGACGCACGAGCAGCGTTCGAGCAGTGCCCCTTGCACTTGCATCATTTTATATGTGACGTATCTCAATTAAAATATCCTTTAAATCCTTTTCTGCTGTTACAACGAACTGCTACGAACTGTCCAAAACTTGAGAAGCAACTGCAGGGCAACTTAGAATGACGCTAGAATTTTATACCAGTTCCTCTGGCTGGACTTGGATGCATCGCATCTTTTGGAATATTTATGTGGCAGCTGCCCCAAAGAGCAGCGACAGTTCATCAGTTCGTTTGTGCTTGCGCTTTAGCAGATTTACGACGCTGGATTATCCATTGTTATGCCGGCGTCCAGTTATCAGAATCCATATATCAGCGCGACCCTACGTGACGTATACGTAATATAAGTTACGTATACGCCGATCAATTCAATATTATGGCCATTTCAAGTGCAATCCGATCCGGACTTGTCCTTGGGGGGCAGCAAATTTGATTTTCTTGCAAATTCATTCGGTAGCAATGACAAAAATATTTAAATTTCGCCTGATTACACGACTATTTTACGACTCTTGTGGGGCTCGACCTTAGCTCAATGATTTATATTGGAGCCGGGAAGCGGAGAAGCCATCGTTGCATTTGTGTCAAGGCAATGTCGGAGACTTTGGAACTTACCAAGCTGACTTAATGCCCCTTTAGTAATGATTTAATCAGTCGGCTAAACAATTGCAAGGCATCACCCATACATTTCCCGACTAAATGAGCTTTACGATCAATCTTGTTTTGTATTTACTTTTATATGTACTTTATTAAGTTTAAATAAATATTTACAAACAGAGACAGCAAGACGTACACAGATTGTTCAAATAGATCGCTTCCTACTGGATACTGAATGGAAAGAGTTCTCTCGTTCGCTAAGACTAAGCAGTAAGACACTAATTTAATACAACTCTCGATTAAACTTAAACGGAGGCCGCTTGGCTGGGCACCAGGAACAACCAAGTCGAGGAAAAGGAGTATTTCAGGGCTCTCATCGTTGAGTATTTCGTTTACATATTTACAAACTAATTGCGCAAATTGCATTGGCTAAACGAAGACAATTAACAAGTAACTGGTTCAAAGTCAAAAATAAAATCAAAATCATAAGGGTCTAAATTAAGAGAAATCAAACTGAAAGAAATCAAAAGGGGATCCTCGGGGAGGAGCTGGAGAGTGGAGTTGACTAAAGTTAGGCATTAACTCGCAAGGTTTCGTGCACCGCTAGGAACCGCCACCGCCCTCGCTCTACCGCCTGCTGCTGAACTTGGACGCCAGCGAATATAATGACTTGAGCAGCTCCAGGGCCCGCCGATCCGAGCTGACCTCCAGCAGGGGCGCCGTTGTCGTGGTGCCCTCCTCGAGCTCCTCGACGCGGATCTCAAACTTGGTGGTCTCCTCGTAGCTGCCTGCCCCCAGCCCTGTTGTCGTGGTGGGCAGATCCGTTGTCGTCGTGTATCCGGGAGTGGTGCTGGTGTAGTACTCGCCTCCGGCTCCACCGCGTCGGAATGTGGTCACTGGAATGCGGTTCGTTGTTGTGGTTACTCGCTGCCTGGAGGTCTTTCCTCCGGCCGCCGTCTTGCTGTCAATATCGATGAGGGCATTCAGGAGATGCTTCCTGCTGCGTTCCAGAGCCTTTCCATTGTGGTCATCACAGGTCTGGATGAGCAGCAACAGAAGACTGAGCACCTGACGATCGTGCTCTGCCTTGGCCATGACGTTGCGGAGATGCAGTGCCTCCTGCTCGTTGAGTCCTCCGAACAGCTTGTTGGCTATCCTCTGCAGGCCGCTACTGGAGGGTAGGGCGTCCCTGGGAATATCATAGCTCCGGAAGATGTCCTCCCACTCGTAGCGAGATGGCGTAGGTGTGGTCACTCTGTAGGCAAACGGCGAGGCTGTTGTCGAAGTTGTCGTCGTGGTGCTGGTGGTCGAGGTGCGCTGCTCCTTCATCAGACCATCGTTGATGGTCAGGGGATCCAGGAAGTCAGTCTGCGACTTGAGCGCCCACGGGTGCTCTGTGGGCTTGTGGGTGGTCACCAGCTTCTGAGGCCTGGCATCCTTCAGCAGATCGTTGCGGGACTTGACAAAGGACTGGGTTTGTTGCTGCTGCAGGAATTCCTCTCCAGAGTCCTGGCTGGGCGGCGCCAGCTCCCCCGAGAACTCCAGCTCCTGGCCGCGATTCGTACTGGCCTCGTACAGCTCGGTAGTGGTGGAATACTCTGGGGCGGGCGTAGAGTCGAATTTGTGGTTAATCTCGGCGGCAATGCTGTTGGGTGTGGGCGTGGTCAGATCGGGCAACCCCTTGGTGGGCAGATAATACTTGGCTGTTCCATCGCTGAACAACGTGGGATCCGTCGTAGTCACCGGCCGGAAGTTGGGCGTGCTTGGGGGCTCCGTAGGACGAGCTCGGGCAGCCAGCTCGGCGCGGAAGGTAGCCGGGTTGTCCAGATAGCTGGAGAGAGCATTCGAAAAAATTTGGGCAATCTTGCGAGACTCTGGCTTCTCCGCCAATGCACCAATTGTTGAGCCCGTGCTACCGATCTGCGGGAATTGCTGGTACTTTGATCCCGACTCGGTCTGGGTTCCATTTGGTTGGTTAGAGAGCAGCCCATCACTTATGTCTCCTTCTCCAGCACCGCGTCCTTGGGCGGACTTAAGGCCGAAGAGATTGCTATACTTCTTCACAGTGGTGTCACTCAGCAGGCTCTTTTTAATGTCGTCGGCATTTTCACTGATGGCTGGAGGATTCTCGGAGGTGGTGAGCAGGGCAGTGGCATCCGATGGCTTGATCGTGGGTAGCGGTGGCTTTGCCGACAGCTTCGTCTTCACACCAGTCTTGTCGAGCTTATCCGATTTTACATTCGGATTTCCCAATGCATTGCCAGTCTCATTGTGTTCCTGAGCAAAATACTTCGCTAGGGACACCAGTGCATCCGGCCCAGAGGAAGGTGGGATCTCCAGGCCAACTCGGGCCGGAGCTGCTGCCGCAGCGTTTAGTTCCACATCCTCAAACTGATCCTTCAGCAGGTTCATAGTCTTCAGCATCTCCTGCACATTGCGATAGACGGATTCCTCCTTTACGGGATTTGGTGCGAACAAAAGGACATCCTCTCCGGCAGCGGCTGCAGCATTGCCCCTGGGTGACTTGCCGCTTTTGGGCAGATAGGTGGGTCCGCTGCTGGTCGCCGACGGTGGTGGAGTAGTTGGCAAATAATCGCGACTCTCGCTAGACTTGGCCGGTGGACGGAATTCGCCGGAGCTGGCTACATCGTAGTGATGTCTCATGCCAATAATCACTGGCTTGTAGGTGCTATCCAGCTCGATACTGGCACTTGATGTGGGCTTAATTTTAGGCGCCGCCGAAGACTCCAGGAAGAGACCTGAGCTGGCTCCTCCAAAGCGATTGGGATTAGGTGTCGTTGCCACATGACCACCCTTGATGTAGTTAAGCTTCCCCTCTGTGCTCTTGGACTTCACCAAACTGGGCACTGTGGGCGTGTAGAAGGGTGTGGATTTGCTGGGCTCCAGCCGGCGGACAGTGGAGAAGCTGCCGGCGGTGTAGTGAGGCGTGGTCTGCGGCACCGATCGTGTGGAGTGGGCTTCAAAGAATTCCGGTTTCTCCTTGAGCTGGATGGGAGCGGGCTTCTCCTTGGGCTGAATGGGAGCTGGTTTCTCCTTCTCCTTGCTGTGCTCCTCGCTGCCACTGTAGCGATGCTGGCCCCTCTGGCCATTCCTGGCCCTTTCAGTGGAGACACCTCTCTCCTGCGAGGCCACCGGAGCCCTTTGACGTGAGGATTTAAGCACGGTGACATCGTCGTTGCTGTTGCGACTGGGATTGCCTTGCTCCTTGTTGGCCCTTCGCTTTCCAGAGCCACTGACAAAGGAGGAACTCTCGGCGGTAATCTGGGTCTCGTGTTCATTATTGTTGTTATCGATGCTGGACAGAACCTTCCGCTGCTTCTCCCCAGAAACATCATCAAAGTCTACGCTCTCCACAGAGGCGGGTACATCCTCAGTGGAATCGATGCGTCTGTCGGGATTGGAACGAGGTCCAGATCTCGCCTGACCAGCAACGGGAGTAACCTTTGGCTTGATGTTCAGCCCGCCGCCTACGATGTTAAAGCCCTGAACAGGAACAGAGGGACGAACGCGATGCACTCGCTGCTTATTCAAGATCTCAGCGCTTTCTGCATAGTAACCCGAGGATCCCAGGCAGTTCACCTTGAACCACCAGTCGCAGGTGAGCTCGCTCTGCTGGAAGATTGTGCCATTTGGGCATAGGAACGAGATCTTACGGCCCTCTTCACAGATGTGGAAGACCTGGAGGAGAAGTTTACGTTACGGATTTTTCAATACAAATTTTATATAGTCATACCTGACAATCCGTTTCCATGTCGGCAAAGTAACCATTTCCATAGGAGCGACAGCTGAATGAGGTCTTGGGAATGCGGGGGTAGATGGGAAAGTCAATGCCCGGCCGCCCCACCACTCCCTGGTACACCTCATAGTCCACATCCTCGTCCGAGGCGCGTTTCTTCAGGTGATGCTTGTGCTCGTTGCAGTTCGTATGCGCCTCGTAACGTTCCTCCTCGAACTGAGTGGCCCCCGTCTGCTTGGCCAATATCCGGGCAGGAGTGCGGTACTATATATACAAAAGATGATAATTAATAAAGATTATATTCAGCCGGAGCTTGATCGTAATTTACCTTGGATTCTGCGCTTGTGTGGCCAAGGAATGCCAGTACTAATAGGGCTGCAATTGAATTTACAATTAAATATTAAAAACTATATACTGATAAGTATAATATAGAAGCCTTTAAAAATAACATTAATTAATTTTCTGTCCCTTGTCAATTTTATTTTCTTTTTATTATTTAATATTAATTATTGAACTCTTCGCAACTATTCATTACCATTAATAATGACTGTCTTCAAGCTTTTTATAGCTATTTATTTAATGGAACTTCTTGCCATCGCTTGTTAACAATTTAAAAGGTATTCGTTTAATGAAACTTCTCTGGCTACACCATAATTATTCTTTTTTTTGCTTGTGAGAACATCTTTTCAAATTTTTTGGCATTTTCTGGACAATCTCCAGTACTTTTCAGGTTTGAATTCTCCATTTAGAATGTCTTCTCGATGGCGGACAGTGTGAAAGACCTTGACTTTTCCATTCAACTTGGATGTCAGACACTGTCAAAAATTACGCAAGAAGCGGCGGCTACTGGGACCGAGACTGGGACTGGCTGGAAGTGACTGACCTCAGGCCCCCTCCAAATGCAATAATTAAATTTTAAAGCATAAAAACAATTAAAGAGAGAAACAGAAATAAAAAGTCATGATGAACTGCGGCTTAAGTAGCAGCCGGACAGAGGAAGCAGAGGTCGCTGAAGAAGATGTCTCGGCTTGGCGAGGGGCGATTGAATAACCGAAAATAGCCGCTAGATTCAAGGCCCACATGCAGCATAATCACAGCGATTAAGTGAATCATTGGAGAAGGAGGAGGAGCAGGAGGAGATCGGATATGGCTGCCTTATTCAAATTAAACAATTGCCCATAATTTGTGCCCGCTGATTGGCGGCGAGCGGACTCAAAATCGAACGGTCGCCTCATCAAGTATACGCCATGAGTACTCGCATCAATTTCGAATCTGTCGCCCCGCCACGTCTTTGGCCCCTGCCTTCAATCGGGTTCGTGCCACTCACAGCGGGATGGACCGCGGACTTAATTGAGAGGCGCTGTCGATGGGCGCGTAATTACTCACATACAGCAATGGCCATTGTGGGTTTTATTCGCCGCTCCGCCGCGAGATGAGCTGTCACTTATGCCCGATCTGGCATCTGGGTCTCGGCCAACACACCCGTCCTAATGAGCCGTTAAAAATGGCATTTCCCAGGCGTTCGGCCGGCCAATCCATTAATTCAAATCAAAGTCACATTTAATCTGAATCTGAGCTATGTTTTTTGTGCTTTGCTTTTTGTCGCACGCCAAGCCAAGTCAACTAACAAAAAAAAAAAGAAAGATGGCTCACGCAACTGGCTAAGACAAAGGGGCATTAACGCAATCTCGCCCACGCTTAGGGGCACACGCATAGCTTCACCGTTAGTCTGAGACTGATCAATGATGGGAAAATTATGAGATGACAAGGTCAAGGATGTGGCCAAGTCAAAAGGGATTTTTAGTTGATCAAATTAAGGTAAAATTATATTTATTAACATCAAATAAAATACGTTTATTTTAAGCATTGATTTTTCCACAAAATAAATCCCATTAAAACCGAGTTACTATTGAACTTTCTGACTTACCACAAATAAAAGCGAGCTGCGTACACCGCATTTTGTATTTGAAATTGCCTGAAAAGATAGAGAGGGAAGCAGAAAAGCAAATGTTTAGCTAGTTAACAAAATTATGAATATTTATTGCACAAGATCGTGGGAGAAGCCCGAAAAGAAAGAAGCAGCGAAATAATTACTGCCAAAAACACGTACACGCTGCGCAGGCGCCTTATTGGGTAATGGAAATTATACAAAAATAGCGGCTGAAATAATAAATGTACTCGGGGCTTGCACAAATCAACAGCACCCAGCATCACCTCCGAGCAGAAGCACCGGAGAAGAGTTGTCAATGTGCCGAAGAAGACAAAGACTCTCAGCGATTGCATAATTCGCCGACGCCCACAGACGCATGCAGAAATTTACGGCAGATCGTTAGATATATCCATATCTGCCCTGCCATACTAGGGGATAGCCAGGCTGGATGCTGAGATATGCAGATTCGCAAATTCGTAGATTTGAAGATTTGCAGAGTGTGTACCACAGGGCGCATGCGCAATAAGTTATTACACTTTAGGCCAAGTTGGCTGCCCAGGAACAGCTGTCAGGCGCCAGGCCAGGAGCCACTCAGTCACTCAGAGCCAGCCTAGTTGGGCAGTCAGTAAGGCAGTCAGTCATTCAGTCAGTCACTCAGTCAGTCAATCCCCCGGCAGACATTCACTTCGGAACGAGCGAATAAAGCCGGCTTCCGTCAGCTCATTTTTGCAGCTGTTGTCGCTGTTGTCGCTGTTGTTCCCGTAGTTTCTGCGTACTTTGCATAATTTCAAATAATTGTTTTAATTTGCACAACAGCAAACAATATCAAAACTCTAGGGGGGAGACTAGAGAAACCAGAGAGATCAGGGAGAGCAACCAACCGGCCTGGCCTGGCTTGGCCTGCTCCGGCGACACTCTTTCAATTAAATCATTTTCAATGGGTTTTCGGGCAATTTGGTTGCCGTCAAGACAATAGATCGGTTGGCTTTACGTAACGCGGCTGGCTATTTTCAATAACAATGCAAAATCGAACAGAATCTCGACGAACATAAATTTCAATTGAAATTAGCTGCAGTTGATTCTGTCTTTAATGCATTGTCTGCTGTGGATTCTTCTTCTTGGGTTGCCGAAATTGCTTTTTGTATTTAAATTAGTTGATTGCCTTGGCGGCGGCGTTCTTCTCTTCGCTGTTTGCATAAAATATTCTCACACCTAAATTTAATTTCGTCAAAATAACGTAATGTACACAAAGTATAATTGCCGCTGCCATAGTGACTGTGGTAATACTTGGCTTGGCATTAAAATTTAATAAAAATTGTAAATTAAGTCGATTAACAAAGCACTTGGTTAAAGTTCAAGAGTTGCCCCAGCTCTCGGTGTCTGCACAAATCTTAATTTCAATTCACGATTCTCAATTTGCAATTACACGGCATCGGGAGTTTGTCATTGTCAAGGCTGTGCCAAAGCGTCTTCGATTTGGCTTAAATGGCGTTTAGCTAGCCGAAGGTCAAATCTGATTGCATCAGTTGAGAATTTATATAATGATTGCCTTTATAAATAACTTTCAATAAATTAGCATCGACCGCAAATTACTTCCTCTCAGCGCATTCATTGAATGAAATTAATCAAGCCGCTCGTTCACACAATAATTCATAAGAAAGCGAGGCACGAAACTCAATCATCTGGGCCTGAAAACTGCTTACCAACAACAATGACAAATAAGGAAGCTTTGCTGCTGAAAAAAAATGCAACAACAACAAAAAAATGTCAACGCAGGTGTTGTGCCGACACCAAAATAAAAAAAAATAATAAGCTAGCGCCAGTTAACAGCCAGAGACTGAGATTGCATTTTCCGCGCCATGCCGAGGGTCTTCGCCATCAAAACTTCGGTTCCGCCTTCAACACATGCTCAGCGCTCGAGGAGATCGGATTGCCATGGGGGATTGGGACCGGGATTGGGTCTTGGATGGAACTCCGAGACGGGATATGCCAAGGATCGATGCAGCCAGCGATTGCCTGGGTCGGTTTTGCCGCCTCAAGTGTGAGGCGTGAAGTGTGAGGAGTTTGAGGGGCGCACTCTCCGCATTGCAGCCAAATGTCTGTTAAATCGTTTTAACCTTTTTGTCAAGTTGCCGCTTAACCTTTACGGTTGCTGAGCTGACATGAAGGAAGCATTTGTTTTTTTCCGCAGCATTTCTTGCTGCCTTTTTGCTGCATTGTGTTGTGGCCAAGTGTTGAAACCCGCACAGAGTACAGAGCACAGAGCATCGTAGAAACTAAAGCAGCGCCAAGCAGCGGCTGCCTTCTTGTGCTCCCTTGGACCACATGTCGTATACGTGTTATTTGAAGATTTGATTTATTTGTTTTGGCTGTTCGTGTTGCTGGATCGCGGCCGCTTATCTTGCCAGCTGCCTTGCACTGACTCGTGTGTGGCCTTCTCCCACAAAGTCAGCGATGCTAAATCGTTTGTATTTCATTTTATTTGTAACTCGTGTGCAGACACCCACAAAAAAAAAGAAAAAAACAGATAAGCTAAAAAAGTGCAATAGAGGAAAATTTCACCTTTACCGAAATTCATTATGAAACGGCAATCCTGTTGCGAAAAATTGCATAAAGTCAGCGCATCTTCAATCGAAACAGCGGACTGGGTAACATCTAAAACTTGATTGTTTGCTTAGCTTAGCGATTGGGAGTGCCATGCAGGTGCGGATGGATATGCTGGTCATTTGGCTAATGGTGGGAGAGAAATTATTTTGCGAAAAGGCCATTGGCATCCTTGGGAATTGATTATTTTCCCAAAACACGAACGGCCTTTGGAGGAAATCCCACATGATTTGTAGATATAATAAGTTAATTAATGCTTGGAATATTCTATTAATAATTAGGAACTGAAGTCTCTTGAAACTGCATTGAGTTTAATGTTCTGGAAATTCCAAATTATATTTCTTAAAACCCAAAATCATCTATATCTTATTTTTCAGATATAATCTCAACACATTATTCCAGTTTCCTGCCTGAGTCATTTGTTTCTTGGGCGCTAATCTTTGACTTGAGCTAATTTTATGCAAATTTCTCATAATTAATCACCGAAACGCTACCAACATATTGCTATACATCTCAATAGGTTCTCCTATTTCAACGAAGCTAAAGCCAAAACTAAAACAAAACCAAATTAAAATGCAAAACATTTTAAATGGCAACGCATAGTGGTTTCTGCCTGAGCATTTTCGCTTTATAAACTGTGTGAAAAATGTCATTATAAATGCATAAAACTCTAAGCCGAGCAAATCACTTGGCTTTTGGGCTATGTTTCCCAGGCAAAAATGTTTTGAAAGTGCCCAGTTCCAGGCCCATTGTGCATTTTGTTTATTTATTTTTACGGCAGATTTGGCAAGCCGAATTTGTTTGCTTTGTTTACATTTTTCCATTCCGAAAAAGCCCAGCAAGGCGGAGCAATTAAAGCAGTATTTTATATTGGCACATCCGAACCGATTAGGATCAGTTTTCGGGATTGCCCCAAATGATTCCCATTGTGGGGCTCAATTTGGGACTTATTCCGTGGACTTTCCTAGTGCCATAAATCATTCGAATGATGTGCGTTTTAATATTTGCATAATGTCTCTTTGGGTACCCAGTACAAATACTCATAATTGGATTACTGAACAAATATTTGGCGCTGTCTCTGCTCAGGTACCTGCATCTCCGCTCCGAATGGCAGATGTTATGCGATGGCATGAGAAATGGGTCGGGACCCAAGCTGTTGGAAATACATACATATAATAAACTGATGTGAGATAGGAAGAGTATATACTCGGGGTAGAAATAATAGTGGTATTTATAATAATAACATAAATTAAGAGTAGTAATTAGAGGAGCTTGTAGACTTTAGACAAATTACATATTTTGGTTTCTGATTTATGGTTAAAATTAAATATATTTATTTTGAAGGCTAATTCATATATATTTATTATAAATAATATTATGGGTATTTAAATGAAATTTATATTGTACATATATATCAAAATATTCATATTTCTTTTTTATAAATACAGCAAATTGTAATTTCTAGTATTTTACCCTCCACTGTCCACAGATCTATTTTAAAGCCAAGCTTGTGACATTCTACTGAGTAAATAATTCATTAATCATAGTTCGCTCAAATCAAAAAAACTAATTTTGTGAAACAAATGACTGTTTTGTGACATTTTGCATGTCTGACAATTAATCACAAACTATGTGTTCAAGTATCCCCTCGTATTGTGCCTTAAAGCTCAGTCGAGCACGCGGAACAATCACGAAAAATCCCAAGTGTGAATATGCGTCAGCCGAGACATGTAAATTTTGCAATAACGAGACTTTTTGTTAAACGTTTTTTAAGCCACGGAGATGCCTCACAGATTCGGCAGATAGCCGGGGAAGTGGAGGCGGCCAGACAACGACGCCGCATCGTCTGATGGTGCTGCTTTGGAGCCCCATGCTGATGCACTGACCTACGTGTCGCTGATGCACCCAGACATGAGTGTGGCAGCAATTATTGCCGCTGCCGCAGCCTTTGTTATTCTTGCGGCAACCTCACAGTTTTTGGGCCTTAAAGTGCCCCAAGGGGGAGCGGCATGGCGGTTGCATTTCATAGCCGCCAGAGTTCGACGTGCTAATAGATTTTGAGGTCAAATGCAATCATTTTGGCCAGTGCTGCAGGCCATTTTTTCCACCCTTTTGATACAATTTTCGGCCGCTTTTTGCCCAAGAATTCTTGTGCATTTCCGTGCCGCGCTTTTTGTGCCTGCTGCCACTCATTTGCAATTTGTGTAGCTGCAGACGAAGAAGCGAAGAACGAAATACTTAGACAAAAAAAAAAACAAAAAAAATACTGGAGGCATGGCCAAGTCACTTTGACGCTTCGTGGCAGCCGCCTGTCAACTGTTTCACACTTGGCCAAGAGGCACTGGCTCGGACTCCAGCGCACTCTGGCATCGACCGCCCATCGAGAGCGAGTCGGCGGCGCATTCAGATGATGCCTAGGCTTAAATGGAACTCAATTTGTTTGGGCCCAGGCGAATTGCAGGCGATTTGTACGATTTGTACAGCGGCGCACAACATTTAGCGCCAAATGCAAAGATGATGATTTCCACTTTTTCCCCTGGCTATTTGCAGACCGATGCGCCCCAGCAACTCTTCATGCAAGAGCTGCCGCTGGGCGGGAACTGCCATTGGCATCCCGCAAATGTTTTCGGAACCTGGCTAGCTGGCTGGCTGACTGGCCCATTTCTATGGGCAGTGCTACTTAATTATCAGTTAGACATATTTTGGGTTGTTTACACTCGGTGGATACCCAGAAAACACTGTTTGCCAGCGCCCTGGATCATAAAGATCTGTTGTAATAACGAGAGCACCACTCACGCCGTAGTTAACCCGTTGTTATGCCATTAAAAGCGCCAAGGTTGGGGTTGCAGAGCTTGGGGTTACGGCGGCATAACGAGCAGCAGCTGAGCCGGCGGCCCTTTACCGGAAGCTGCAACTACTTAATCCGAATTCGGGGCTCTGAGAATACAAATCCGAATTAGCATATAAGTCCAATCCTCTACGCATATCGAATATCTCTCATCGCAATATATACAAGTTTTTTGTGGTTTATGTGTCGCATTTATCAAATGGAACGATAATGGTCTATAAAAATCTCTAAATCCAACTAGGAATGATGTTAATGAGTATACCTGACCATAAAAATAATATTGCAAAAATACAAAAAAAAAAAAAACTACGTTTGGCTTGAACAAAAGACTTAGAACACAAACTTGATTTCGGAGAGAGACTAAGCACTTCTGATTCATATACTAACTAAGCCTTCGAAATGCCATTTAACTGTTAAATCAATGCAGGTAATTGACCAGGGGGAGAGTCGTTAAAAATAATGTTCCAGAATCTAAAAACATCTCCAAATCGCACTTCAAATAATATAAATATTAAACAGGTTGCCAAGCATTTGGTTTATTTTGTGAAAGTAAATATGTGTCACATATATTAACCCGTACAATCGGCCTGAAGATGAACTCGGCTCAATCCGGTTTGGTTCACCCATAGTGCCAATCGGCCAGTTCCTGTATTGCCTCCTTGAGATCCGCCAATTCGCTGTGTCACCCATCGAATGTACGCGGAAATTAATCCCCCGCCGGTGCTCACATAACAATTGAGTTGTCATCGAGAAGATATATAACGTTCGGCGGGATGTGCCAAGTTTTCATCGGTAATAGCCGAAAAAAGGCGAGAAATATCAAAAGATAACTATTGAAAATGCCGCACAGCCAGTTTCAATTGATGATATGAGGCAATCCGCTGGCAAGCGCAATTTATGACAGCCCGGCGGCAGGCGGCATCAGACACGCCGGCAGCAGCAGCAGTGGCAGCAGCAGTTGCAGTTGCAGCAGCTAAACCAGTAGCACCAACCGCCAACAACTGGCAATTAATAAGTAATTGAGGCAGTTGCCACAGTAGCAGCAGCAACTGTGTTGCACCCTCGGATTCGTTCTTTTGTTCGCCCAGATTCAGCATTCCAGATATCAGATCACGCGTATTTGGGTCAGCAGTCTGTTCGTTATCAGGGCGTCGTGTATTTATGTCACCTGGTTAAATAATCATCTCTCTGTTTCTCGCTTGGCTTAATTATTACACAGCCACAATGAGTCAGTCAGTGGGGCTCTCTGTGGCTTTTCTTTGCTGCGCTTTTCCTCCTCGTCGTGATGGCCTTTCCGAGATTGCCGCTGCTTGCATCCAACGCCACATACTCCATACTGATGGCTGTGGAGCCACGAAGATGCGAATTAGTTGCTTATTGTTTGGCGTAATTGTTTCTTGTTTGCCACGTAAATGAAAGTCACTTTTGATTTGGACTTTGTTATGATTCCGTTTTCGTATACAGCTTCGTTCGTTTATGGTGTCAGTGTGGCGGAAAATGAAAAAGTTCAAGCGGAAATCAGTGGGAAAATTAGATTTTTGTTTGCTCTTGCAGCCAGCCAGCGAACGTAATCCGCAGCAGTATTAAGTTAATCATGGCGATAAGTTCATAACTCATAACACGATTCTGGGTCCAAACAAAAGACTCAGGTAACGAACTTGACTTTGGCACGACAAGAAAAATGTTTTTGTGGCCGTTTTTTTTTTGTTTTGCCATTTTTAAGCGCGCGTCTCTGTAAGCGACAACAAGTTTCCGAAAATATCAAAGTGTTTTTTGTGCTAGGTTTTTTTTATATTTTATCGTGGCAAACATGATTATGACTGCTGAAAGCTCTTGTCATTTGGTTGCCTTCGCTCGGTTGATTGTGCTTGAAAATATCAAACAATATCGAAGAATTGAATGCGGAATTTGTTTCTGACTCTTTTTGATTTATTGATTCGATTTTGTGGCACTCTCAGGCCCCACATGTGAGGTAGGAGGCGTCTCTAATTGGTTGTCAGCCGTTGGAATTGTATTTCGGTGGTGCTTGTGATATTGATACCAATTTGTGTGAATGTTGCCTACTTAAGTAGTGGCCTAATAGACGATTATTGACACTGTATTCTTGTTTATTTTTATACGTATTGCGAGTTCAGAGGCACCGCCGACGGTATTGGTGGGAACTATGCATTGCCTGTCATAATAATTTTAATAGCCCGCCAGATTCTAGCCTTGGCCGACACCTTCTTAAAAAAAAAACCCATTAGTGTCTTCATATTATATATATATCTCTTCTATGAATCACGCTGCCATTGGACGACAACCAGTTATTCGATCGTGATAGATAAATGCGCATCCTTAGCGCGAGTCAAATGATGTCACTCGCCCGAATTAGATCCTGGCTAAGAGGTAAACAAACACTAAACTGAGGCAAATATGCTGGGAATCAAGTTCTCCGCGCACAACTGTAAAATAGCGAATTAATTATCTACAGATATCGGGGAGTGGATATGCGTAGAAAGAAAGCCCCCCACCGTTGAGAAACTTGTTCTGAGGCTTTATAACTGACAAAGATTCGCTCATTCTTCATTGTTTTGCTCAGATGAATGGGGGAATATTGTTAATTGAGATTATTAGGTATTAAAACCAAATTTTATTTCACCTTGTATTGTGGCCAAGCAACTCGAACTTTAAATTAAACAAGTCGCTCCGATATCGCGGATTTGTTCAGCTCCCAAAATAAGTTCGCTGCCATAAACCCAGTGGCCATCTTGGGTCACTCTTCTCCATGACGTTCACCTTAGGCCATGCACACCTAAATGCCATTCAAGTGGCAGCAGCCCTAAAACGGCCCAAAACGGAGCGCGTCGTGCCATGGAGGTCAGCATCTCAGGCTGACATTTAGCCTGCCGCCTGGCTGGCCATATATCAAGTTGGTGGCGGCTATATAGCGACGGCTATGGCTATATCTATGCGGACGAAGCGTGGGGTCCATTAAATGCCTGGCAATCGGTACGCAATTCGCAACGCACGTGTGTCTTGATGAACGAGCCGCGCAGATAGTGGCGGCAAACGTTTCAGAATGCTGGCATTTAACAACTAAAGTGGCTATAAATATAATGATAATATTTAAGATTGTGTTGTAATTGAACGTTTTACGCATGCTAGAAAATAACTATGATTAGGAGAAGACTTAATGCGGCATTAGGGTGATAAATTATGGCTAAGCTTTGCTTCAGCCAAATATATAATTTTGTCTTTCATCACTTCAGCACTCTCTATAAAGTACCGTTGCAAAATCCACACAATTCGTTTTAAAAGTTCAAGTTCGCTGCCATTTTTTTGGGGTATTTTTTGCTTTGTTCACGAAAAAAGAGTGACAAATGGGTTATTTATGGCTCAAGTGCACTTGACTGACATTTGGCCAAATGACAATAACGGTTAGCTGAAAAAGGTGATGTTTTTATTTACGGTCTTGACTGCAACACGTTGCAAGTTCGTTGTCAAAGTCTTTCGTTTTTACTGCCAAAACAAGCCCTCAGATCTGCGGCCAAACGATGATGATAATGAATCTTAATATAAAGTCAAGAAAAACCCGAACAAAGTCCGCCTAGAATATGTTGAAATCTCAAAAACATAGAAAACATGTACATTATTTACACTTCATTAATCATCCAAGATGGGCCACAAAAAAACAGCAACAACTAACGAACACAAGCAATTGTGAGATTGTTTTTGTTTTGTTTGTTTGCGTCTACAGGGAATCGGCAGATACTTTTACTCGCAGTAGTATCTCTCGGATGCGGCTCATTGGCTTTTCAGCGAAGCGCACGCAGCGCCAGTTAACGCATCAACACTTGAGCGAGGCTCCAGCTACGAAAATCCCTAACAACTACAGCCACTTTAGTCGCTGGAGGGGAATCCTCCTTTTGGGGTATTGTTGCTTGAATGACTTTTTAATTTATTTGCCATTTCTTTTGCTGGCAACGTTAATGAGCAGACCAACCAGACCCGACCCGACCAGACCAGACCCGACCAGACCAGACTTAGACCCGGCTAAGGCTCCGGGAACAACAACAGGCGCTCGCATTTTGAACTTTTATCTGTCGGCCAACATCTGCAGACAACAAACGGGCAAAAATTATATTGTACTATAGCATTTTGTTACATTTGAGGCAGCCCTGGGTTTTGTTTTGTATTCGTACTTTATCTGGCTTTATTTTCGCCTGCCTTCGGCTCGTCTCCCCGGTCAACTTTAACCTCCTGCCACATAAAGCAAAAAAAGCGGGCCCTTTCTCCGCCCCAGCTGCCCGCTGGTGTGAGGGGGTGTGTGTGTGATGTGAAAGACGGTTAAGTCACACATTTGGCCTAAATTTGTCTTTTCTTTTAGCCTGGCTTTTCTTTTGTTCATTTGCGCCACGAGACCTGCCCGTAGACCGTAGAAGAAAACGAAACTGTGGCACCTCTTGACATTTAAGGCACATTTCCTAATTCCTGCACTACTTTCGGCGGCCCTCTGGTCCGAAATGCTTACCCCGTAATCACTGAGCTGAGAACCAATTGAAATTATCTAACACAAAAATGTTGCAGCTGCATTTTCAGCTATTTTCTATATTTTTTTCTATTTTTGGGCCAGCCCCCTCCCAAGGGTTTATTCTGATTTAAGCGGCTACTGCTGCCGTTCATCCTTGAACTGTGTGCTCAGCTCAGATCTAAGATTCGTTAATAACAATGCCAAGAGTCGAGGCAACAACAATTGTGGTTGCAGAATATTTTGCAACACTAAATTTATGCAGTAAAAAATTAGAAAACCAACCGAAAGAAGCTGAAAAAAAAAATTGAAATGCATGCCGGCAATTTTGAGGCTTTTGCATGGCTTTTAATTGCTGTATCTATTCATCTAAGCGAGCCAACAATTTGCAAATTAATCATCAGAGATTCACCGCCTGGGGGCAAATTGAAGATTTATGGAAATTGTTCGTCATTTAATTTGCTTAGAACCAATTAATATTTACGTTGGTCATGAAAAATACAAGAAGCTCACCAAAGGCTGTTTTCTTTAATGGTAACAACTTTGAATCATTTGATTGGCCAACTTGATTAAGTTATTAGTTTTAATGGAGGCTGAGTTTTATATGCAAGAAGATTTGGCATAGACTTAATTAAGTTTTAAATGTCTTTATTTAAAGTAAGATATTTTTATGTAATTATTTAGTGCTTTAAATTTTAATATATTTCTAGGTACTTCCGCGTATAAATCAATTATTTTCCTAATAATTTTAAAATCATTTAGGGATTCAGAACTTTAGCTATCATTTTTTTCAAGTGAATAATTATTAAGGATTTTATTTATATTTATTTTCTTTCGATTTTAGTAAAGATGCAAGTGGGGCTTGCATAACTCACAAGAGCCGCCATAAAATGGCCTCTCCATTATGATGCCAACGCATTGACATTTTACCAGCCTCTTGGCTGCCTCACTGACTGGCCAAAAGCAGTAACAAAATTACGTAGGAAATGTATGCAATAAATCTAAGTAAGATGATGCTTTGTGAAAGGCAACGACTCGAAACACACATCAGTTTTTATGTGTTATTTTTTTTATTTATTTATCCAATCATGCGTGCAAAATGCGTTTGGCATTTTATTAAGTAGAAACCTCTCAGCTGTCGAACTATGTGGAGAAGCTGTCGAAATATTCTAAGATTATTCTTGGCCTGGCCAACTCACCTTTAAGCGGCAACGACATCATTGGCAGTTGCTCTGAATGTCAGATTGTGGAGCAGTAGCACTCGGCTGAGTCGGCGGTAACTGTGGCAGCAACTCAATCTTCCACAGCTTCCTTTTCTTGCTTTCGGTTTCGTGATTGAAGTAATATGGAGGTTTCGCCGCCAACTTATTTATGACAAAGTTTTCCGCTCTCCTTTGCTTTTTGTTGTTTTCTTTTTTTCTCGTGAATATTACTTAAATTGTTGCATATTTTCGTTATGGTTGTTGTTGATGTTTATGTTGTCTCACTATGCTCGATTATTTGGTTTATTATTTGTTATGGGCTAGAGAGGAATTGTAATGCACAGATATCACGATTTAGTTGATGTTTTCGGTGGCAGCAAGAAATCACTTCAAGTTGTTCATTAAGACAAAGCTCAAGTTTGGCAATCCGAAAGCAAATCAAGTGAATTGGAATTTATATAATTTTGTGAGGAATATGAGATTTGGGATAAGTTCAAAGTAAGAAAAAAAAGCATTAAATTTGATTAGGTTACAAAATATTTTCAGAGCCCAACATGAAGTGATATTTTCTTAGCTTTAATTTATATTTTTTAGGTTGCTTTAAAGTTTATCCTTGGAAAGTAAATATAATTAAACTTTTTAAATTTAATTTCCAAATTAAAAATATTTTAATCCTTGCAACTCCACAGTCCACTAATTGTTCCTACGAATGGTAAGTTAAAGCTCCTTTGAAATCGCAAAAAACAACTCCTAAAATCGATCACAAGAGAGCTTCAAGTATCAAACACTTTATGAGCACTTTAGATTTCTTCAAACACTTTGGAGGGTTTTGAAAATACAATTTGAGCCAGAGCCAGACGAACAGAAGACGTCTTCACCCGTACGATATTCACATTTGAATGTTTCAATTGGCAAACGCGGCATCCAACTTTAGTAGACTCGAAGCTCTGCCTCGCAAAAACGCTCGCAAAGCCACCGCAAACACAGCAATCATGGCTTTAACAGCAAAGGCAAAGCCGAGGCGGACCAACTTGCCGCCCCAGCGAAGATCGCTGCCACATCTTCCTCAATTCCCAAAGAAGCCGAAGACGCCAAAAGCAGCCACCAAACACAAAACAAAGACAGACTGTCTTTGCGACCGGTCCAGCGATCAGCTGATCTTGGCTAGCTTGGGAGAAGAGCTGCGATCCGAAGACAAGAGCGGAGTCTTCGGCTGCCGCAGCTCCTAACAGCATTAAATCTTAACAGAAATGCCTAACAGAGCTGTTAAAAGTGTTATCATCTTGAGTTTTGGGTTTTATTTTGAGTTGACCAATCTGCGGATTATTATTATTATTACTATCACAGCTTACCTAAACGTATATATTTTCTTTTAGGTTATAGAATGCAAAGGAGATTGAATATTAAGTCCAAACATAACTAAATAATCAATAAATATGTACCTTTTATATATTATCTTTGTCTAAAGATATTTATTTATATATAGAAAATATAATAAAATAATAAACGTGTCCAGCAAGTCAAGCAGCCCATATCTAAGTCAATATATCCCTATAATATTTTTGCTTCTAGAAGATTAAATAATAAGCTCTGGATAGAAATGTGGCCTACATAGAGTATTAGTAACAATTGTGGTAACAATGAATTATTTGTTTAAAAACGTACAGCTTATTATATAAAAATAATATATATATATATAAATTATTATATCAACCTCTTATTTATTCCAATTTCCCATACCTCCTTCCTTCCCATCCATGACACTAATCATCATAAAAATCGCATATATAATAAGCCCTAAAGGGGCTTTAACCACTCACAGGATTAACCTCCTTAGCGCCATTTTCCATAAATTGCATTAAATGCTGCGAACAATCAGATGAAGCCGATTTCAATCAATCAGCAAGATGACAATTTGAAAATCCATCACCAGTTAATGAGGAAGGGGAAGCACTTGTAGGGTTTTCAAGCTGGGAACCCAGAGTCCGGAGAGGATTGGTGTACACTGCAGTGAAGTAGAGTGGGTCGGTGAGTCTTCGGTGATGGCTCGATTGCTCGTGGAAGGCATAACAAACAAAATCGCAAATTAAAGATTCGAAATGCTCGCAGTGACGACTTTTTGACTTGAGGCGTTTCTGGTTCCTCGTTTCTTGGCTTAAATTTTTGGCTTCTATTTTCTTGCCAGACGCAAGGAGAGACAATGGGCCAAAAAGGGTAGACAGCTGTGCTGAGCTGAGCTGAGGAGTTGACAGTGGACAGTTTTTATTATGATTTTGGGGCAGCTCCAACTCCTGTTGTTAGTTGCATAATATTTTGTTTGATTTTCGCTGGCTCTCCGGCAGCGGCTGCCATGCTGCCTCTTCTTCCTTCTGCACCACACGAAGCCAGAGATGCAGATGGCGATTCATTGGGCGCGCGATTATGGATTCGGATTCGCTGAAGCAGCAACCAGCAACAACAAAAAATGCCCAAATAATGGCAGTCGCGAAATTTCCCACGAATCGCCCAGCCAAGGGGCATCGCAACCCATCCATCCAATGCCCAACTATTTGTGGCGGTTCATGTAAAATTAACTTTGGATTCTATTCAAAATCAGAAGTGATGGTCGTAATCACCCGCCGGTTGGCGCTTCTGCCTGCTTAACGTGATTTTAATGGCCACTTCGTTCTGGCTTCTGAGTGCTTCTTGCCACAACTCCTTTCATTATTATTAGTTATTGACAATGCTATGGAGATGACATTGAGTTTGCGGCTGTTCTCATTAGGAACGGCATGGCGAGTGGCATGCAACTGCAATGAATTGCTCAATTGATAATTTACCAGAGATTTATTGACTTTAACAATATTAATAAAGGAATTTAATTAGGCCTTGATCTTTCGCAAGAAGGGTTTAAACAACATAAAATCAGGAGGTTGCTTGTGAGAATATTATCACCCATGAACTATTAATTCTTAACTTGATTGCGCTCTTAAAAATTTTGGAAAATCTTTAGAAGTATTCTCTTGTTTCTATATTAAAATCAGTCGCATTGCCAAGACTTATTCATTTTCCCTTTTAAGCCAGCAAACAAAATAAAACGCCAATCTGATTGGAATGCACACACACTCCACAAACACTCCCTTGGTGCAAGCTTAGAGGTTGTTGGGCAACAACCTTAAAAGGTCGTCGCTGCATTTTGTGGAACAGCCAGTCGGTGAGCGGGGCAAAGTGTCAAATCATTGTAGAAGTATCTAAGAAGCCATCTAGCCTATATTTAACCCCAAACTATCCATCACAGAAGCATGGATGATGGTGGGCCACCGTGCGGCAATTGCGGCTTTGCCTTTTGTGGATTGAAAAACCATTTAACTGCCGTTAATTTTAACGCCCGTTTTCTATGCCAGCCCAGTTAGATTGCCACATAGCCCCCCATAGCTGCCGAGCCGAAAACAAAAGCGAGAAGCAGCCGAAATACGTAATGCAAGCGATAATTATTGCCTACAGGCCCAGGCCCAGGCCCAAGCCCAAGCCCGGGCCCCCAAAAACGTCTCCAGACAGAGAGAGAGAAGATGAAGCTGAAGCCAAAGCCAAAGCCCCGAAAATACAACAGAAGCCGCCGTGGTCTAGTCTGGGTCTGGGGTCGTGTAGATGATTGAAAAGCGAAGAAGATTTGCATAGAAACGTGCGATTTTCGCCATGGCTGGGGGCCCCGGGCCCCGAACTTCTCACCGGAGCCAAAGTATCTGCCAGATACTTTGCCACATGCGGCACTCTGTCAACGTGCTCACGGCCTGAGAACCGAGAACTGAGCGTACCCGCTGCCTTCAATTACTCATCCATTCATGCCGTCAAGTCCGTCAGTCATTCATTCAGCTTTCGGCTGCAACAATTTGTTGATTTAATTGTTACGTTTTTTTTTGTAATTTTTCTTTTTTTTGTATTTCATTTGGGAATCTCTGTCTGATATCTAGGCGCGGCATTTATCTTTGGATAATTTGCTCACATTCTTGGCCCTTATGCGGCGGCATGCGAGATTTTGCCGAAATTATGTTGTTTGTCGAGGCTGATTTTGAAATTGTTTTTTTCTTTTCGACTCGACCCAAATTTGTCAAGATCAATGGTAGAGATAACCCCATGATTAATGCTCGGGGGTTATGCCTTTGGTAGCTTTGATAAATGCTATGGTTTTTGCATTTTGTAGAGCAGCCAAATATGTTTACCTTTGGGTCTTTCAGCGCTAATCTTCTTGATCGAAGTCCTTGAAAGGTTCTCAGACAATATATATCTGGGAAAAGGTCTTTTTTTATTTTATACATATTTAATAGCAATCTTTTTAAGATACTCGAATTTCTTACAACATTAAATTTATTTTTAAAATATTTAAAAACATTATTCTCAGTAAATTTTTTACTTAAATATATTTGTAGATAATTAAAAACCATGACATCAATAAATGTTTCTACTTTATCTGGCAAGCCACAAATAAATTAAGGTGATTCAAGCAATACAATAAGGTTAGTTAGCCAACCTGTTGTTGGCCAGGCCAGAACTCCGTTTGTATCTTTTTTTATATTATAGTATTAAGTGCATCATCGCCCACGGAATGTGAACTAAACCAGATAGGCGAGTGAAAAGTGATTATATTGCCTAAAATCCAAGCTTGTCTCTAATTTTGGGGGCGCAATTTATCTCCCCGACAACTGAACAAACGAAAGTGATATCTTTGGGCAGACAATTGTGTGCTAATGATGAAAGACAAGCGGGATTTGGCCACCGGAGAAGCGAGTGAGTGCATGGGTATTTATGGCCAGGCCTGTGTCAAAGTGCCGGAGCGGGCTTTAATATGGTCACGGATCATCGAGGATTGCCGGGGATCTCAGCAAGATGCAAATGACACAGAAAAAATTTGATATTTTTTTTATTGAGCATTTTTACAAACTGCACAACAAACCGCAGGGCATGACCTCCGCTCCAGCCACGAAATCCGATGACGAGCTCGGGCTCGGGCTCTTCCACAAGGAATCACGATGGAGCAAAGCCGTTTTTGTGCATTAAAATGCATCCGAGAGATTTATGTAAGCCGCGGCCCAGACTGGCCGAGTTGGTAGCACAGGAACCCATCATTATCGATCGATATAGGCAGTCAGACGGCGATGAGAGACTGGCTGGCTGGCTGACTGTCTAGCTTCGGATAATAACTTGATCGCAGGAAAATCATTTATTGTGACACGATCGCTGATTGGGCCCCGATAAATCCCTGATTCTCCCCCACTCAGCGGCATTAACTTGTTGTCATGCGGACGATTATTTGGCTCGTTTTCTTTTTACGATGCTTCGAAGATAAAAAATTTACACAGTTCCGCGAATTTCATGAGTTTATGATGTGTGTTTTCAACACGGGCATCATAATCCGTTTAAGTAGAGCATTTCCTCATATAATTTGTTGGCATTTGAGATGTGAGTAAGCTGTTTATTTGTTATTGTGCCTTTATCTTCAATGACTTTAACCATAATTATATATTTTCTTGATACTACAAATACAAGCAAATGTGGAAAAGCTATAGTAGCTTCTCCTTGTCAAATACACTTTGTTTAAGCTCTCAAAACAAAAAAATATAAAATTAAAAAATATATATATAAAAAGTTTGTTTTAAAAATTAAAATGCACTTCCATAGTCATTAACACGAATGCCTTCCTGTAGCAAGCGCACCCGCTGGCAGTTCATAGCCGCTCTTACAGGTCGATAACAAAAAGATTGTCTTTTTAGCCAATTTAACACATTTTCTTTTTTGCCACAGGCTGTATTATGTTATTAACCCATGGCATTACTTTGGGTTGGTTCTCGCCCTCATTGCAACTCTTCTATTCCGACAAGAATCCTTTTGGCGAACCACTGACCACTAATCAAGCCTCTACGTAAGTCAACTAAAGCAGATGTTAGCAATAATATATGTTTGGTTTCCACAGAGCTGGTTCTATCGTTGCCATTGGCTCACTTTTGACCGTTTTAATCCTTGGCTGGCTGTTAGAATTCTTTGGCCGCAAGATGGTCATGTACGCCGCTGCCGTTTGCAATGTGGTGGGTATAGCTTATCCTCGAAGGATTTCTTTTTGATTTGATACAACAATTTTGTTACAGATCAACTGGATTCTTGTGTACTTTGGAGGACATGTGGCCTGCTTATATGTGGCTCGAATGCTGGTGGGAGCTTGCGGTGGCACCTTGTTGATTGTTCTTCCCATATATATTGCGGAAATTGCTGATAAAAAGTAAGTAGGTTTGGGTTTTAAGATTATGGCAAATTGTCTTAATTCATACGTGCAGTTCCATGTTGTGCAATATCGGTTTATAAGCGATTAGATGGGAAATTAAAGAAAATTATTAATAGACAACTAAGGAATATAGACTATAGAATATCGATCGACAAATAATTTCATAGCTAGCTTCGTTATTGTAACTTGTGGGAAAACAATTTCAACTTTGTAATCAAATAGCGTTGTTGAAGCATTGTTTATAAATGTTTGATTAATATAACCTTTATTTTTTGTAAAGTTTAATATTAAACATTTTTGAAGCTTTAGGTGCAATTATCACCTTATCTTACTCGTTAAAAATGAGGTTTTTCTTGATAAAAGAAATTAAAGTGCAGCTATTATTGGGTTGATTTGAGCAATTATATATAATTTGTATTCCTAAGATAACATTTTTTTGTATAATTATTATTTGAAAAGTGTCCGTGGAACCCTGACATCCATGCCAGTACTGGCTATGTGCTCCGGCATAGCGCTGGGGCTCATAATGGCCAGCTACATACCCTACTTTGTGTTTCCCTTCATCGCCGGTGCCATGGGCATACTCTATGTGTTGGTCATCATTCCATTGCCAGAGACTCCGCAATTTCTCTTGAAACGGGGCCGCGATGCAAAGGCCGAAAAGTCCTTTTATTTTTATAAAAATCTAAAAAGCAAGTCCTCGAATGACCCGACCAAAGATGCCGAAGCGGAAGCGGAGTTCAAAACATTTCGGGAAAATGTTTTTGGCGGCGAGAAACCCCAAAAACCCACTTGTCGTGATTTTTGTAAGTTGCTGATTTAATAAAATAGTCGTATTTATTACTTAACATATTACAATCTTACCATTATCTATGGTTTTAATTTAATTGAAATTAATCGCAGGTAACAAGACGGCCTTGAAGGCTTTCGTCCTGATCAAAGTGTTGGTACTGTGCAACGCGTTCTCGGGTGGCTTCAGCATTCTCAACTACGCATCGGAGATCTTCTCCAATCTGGGCAGCAAGATGGACCCGAACACCAGCGCCAACTTAGCGGGAATTTTCCAGCTGTTGGGCATCTTCTGCGCAGTGCTCCTGGTGGACCGCGTTGGACGCCGCTGGCTGCTCATACCCTCCTTGGTGGGCACAGGACTGGGCGAACTGACCGTCGCTCTGCTCATGTCCTTTGCCACCAAGAAGTTTTTGAGCGACACTGACTGGCTGGGAGTAAGCCTGATCTGCTTTGTGGAATACATGGTATCGCTAGGTGCGATTCCGCTCACTTATACCATCATCGTTGAACTGCTGCCGGTCAAGGTGAGTGTTTGTTTGCACTGCAAATTCAAAAAATGATTGCTAAGGATACGTATATCTCCGCAGATCATTTCCCTTGGCGCCGCTTTCAGCGGTGTCATCCATAACGTCTTAATGTTCCTGGTGCTTTTGCTATATCCGTGGTTGATCTGCAATCACGGGTTGGCCTCCGCCATGTACACATCTGCCGCTACATGCTTCTTTGGGGCCATAGTCCTGGGAATCTTTTTGCCGGAGACCAAGGGCAAGCTAATTTTATAATAAAGAGACCTGTTGTTGCGAATAAATAAATATATCATTAAATATAGCTATTTCACAATATCTAGATGGGTGGATAAACTTCGAGACTCGTCGAAATCTTCCCTTGGTGACAGCTTAATGATGTTTATTTTTGCCCATATCTTTGCACAGCTGTGATAACTTCAAGGCCCTGTGAAATTTGCTTCCAACTATATTGATGCCATAACGCCCATAGTCTTGGTGATAAACAAAAATGAGATAAAAAGTAGAACTGAAGACACAACAAAAAGTATTTTTTAAAAATATAAATCACTTTTTTGAATAATATTATCAAGCATTCTACCAAAAAATTAGATTCCAAGGTGTAAACTTTTTTAAATAAGTGTTAATGCCAATTGGCGTGGTAAAATCCGAGTACTTTTTACAAGTCCTCATGTCTATAATGACTTTGCTAATCTTTCTCAAATATTGTCACCCAAGTCATGCAAAGAACTTTAAATTTACATTTACTTAGCGCTTAGACTGAAAGTTCAACAAACAAGATTAACCTTCTTGTCAAGGGCTTTGTTTTCATATGTTTTTCTTTTAATTTCCCCCTTTTTTTGGCAACAAAATTTACAGACTTCTTGGCCGAGACCTATCCACAGCACCTCGTAGTGTATTAATCAGCGTCTAAGACTCGACGACTACTAAGTAGTACTAATCTAATCTACAAGTCTTTTATATAGTCGTCATTACTGTTTACGATCCCGCTAAGATAGCAAAGTGATTTCCACTACAAAAGCCATCGCAGCACGCAGAAGAGCCTCTCAGTAGGCACACGACCGCCCCAGTGGTTAATTCATAATCCCAACCAAAATTGGAGTACATTACGGAACGGGAGAATCCCAGAATAAGGTCGCCGACATGACTTTCGATTCAAGCCAGACGCAGAAGTTGAGTGTTTTTAGTGCGCGCTACCGATGGCAGATTATTGCCACCATGACGGGTGGGTGGTGAATTTTTGGCCTCTGGATTTAATTAGATTAAAATAATCATGAATAATTAATCGTAGTGCACATTATGACGCTGACTCATGGCATCGCCGTGGGATGGCTGTCACCGTCCCTCAGGCTACTCGGCTCCGACCATAGTCCTTTGGGAGACCCTCTCACCATCACCGAGGCATCCTGGTAAGGAATAGTAGAGAATCTAATAAAACACATTTAATCTTATCCTCTGTGACTTGCAGGGTCGGCTCTCTGATTGGTCTGGGCTCCCTGACTGGCAACATTACATTTGGCCTGCTACTCGATCGTTTGGGCCGAAAACTCTGCATGTACTTCCTGGCCATACCCAATATGGTAGGTTTTGAAGGGGTTTCCCAAGTGTACTGAGTCACTTAATGATGTTTTTTTTCAATTTGTTAGATGTATTGGATCCTTATCTACTCCGCTCAAGACGTTACGTACCTATATGCGGGACGCTTTCTGGCCGGGATATCGGGCGGTGGCTGCTACGTCGTCTTGCCCATTTTCATTGCGGAAATCGCCGATAACAGGTAAGTCAGCGAGCCTTGACCATAGGAGAAACTGGCGCACGGCTTATAGGGTAATCATATTGACAGATTATTTCAAGTTTTACGTGCAGCTGATAAGGCGAATCGGAGTTTGTGTCTGCCTTTAAACGATTAGATAGAGGTCGGAGAAATACCCTCTATTTATATTCCCTTACGTCGAAATGCACACCAAACTGGGAAGATTATCATAGTCATTCCTAGAAATCAATCATTAGAAAGTTTGGAGATAATTATGAATTTGTATCAAGGATTTCGTAGCTGGGAATAATATGATTAGAGTTTTGTTGTTCAACAAGTACTCGAAAGATATGGATATCACAAAATTTCGGAAGTTTATGTGCGGTAGGTCAACCATTTCAGAAAATAAAAGGTTTCTATAAAGAATCAAGAAGAGATTTTAAAAATAAGATTGGTTAGGGTAAGAAATAAATACATCCTCTTAAATTATAAACTTAATGGTAGCTTTATCTTAAAAGTTTTATTTTAAAATTAGACTACTTGATAATATTTTTTACGATTTTTTTAAGAAGTCTTTAATAAAATTCCAGCGTTCGCGGTGCCTTATCTTCCATGGCCATGATGTACGTTAGCATGGGCATGATGATTGGCTTTTCCCTCGCTTCGTACCTCTCCTACTATCTGATGCCATGCATTATTATTGCATTTCCGGTGGTCTTTATTCTGGCAATTTTCGGACTAGCCGAAACACCTCAGTTTCTGCTACGGCGCGGAAAGGATGCCCAGGCCGAGAAGTCCTTTTACTTCTATAAGAATCTCAAGCCACCCACAGCTGGCGATAAAGAGGCTTCTAACCATGATGCGGCCAAAATGGAGTTCGACACCTTCCGCCTGCAAGTACTTAGCGGCGGCGTTACCGAGAGCATTACCTGGCGTGATTTCAGTGAGTAATCAGCTTCTTTATACACAGATTATGCTGTTTGCTTCAGTCAGCTTTAAACCAAACAAGAACAAAGTAGATAAGATGTCATGCAGATCTGTTAACATATCAATTTGTTTGAGGTAAAGTGTTTTGAAGTTGATACAACATTGTTTTAATAAAAATAATAGTTCTTTTTAATAATGATTAAAATGAGTAATCAAAAAGGTTTTTATAGTAAATTAGATCGAAATAACAAGATTATCTTGGAATAAAGTGATACAAGGTGGTTAGCATTAATATATATATTTGAATTTATGTTATAAAGTGCTCCTCAACAAAAAAATATTTCAGTAGGTAGACTTCGATAATAATAATAATAACCATATTTTATATATTTATCCTTTCAGTCAATGTACCCACTTTGAAGATATTCGGCCTTATCTTTGTGCTGATCATTTGCAATCAGCTCTCGGGCAGTTTTGCCATCTTCAATTACACGTCGCACATCTTCGCGGAGCTGGGCAACAACATGGATCCAAACATCTGCACCATAGTCGTGGGCGCTGCCCAGCTGGTGGGCATCTTGTGTGCTGTGGCCCTGGTGGATCGCCTGGGTCGGCGTGTCCTGCTCCTCACCTCGATGGGTGGCATGGGCCTGGGCGAGCTAACCATTGCCCTACTGAAGACCTTCGCCTCGGAGCAATTCCTGGACGAGAATGGCTGGCTGCCATTAGTCATTATGTGCCTGGTCGCCACCATTGCATCGCTTGGAGTTATAGCCCTTATATTTATCATTATCATTGAGCTGCTGCCGGCTAAGGTGGGTAGGATACTAGAGTTAGTGGTATTATCATTCAATTTATAATCTATTACAGATCCGCTCCCTTGGCACCTCCTTGAGCATGGCCACCTTCAGTGGATTCATTTTCGTGGCCCTGAAGATTTATCCCACAATGATCAACGATCAGGGTCTGGCTGCCACAATGTTCATGTCGGCGGGCATGTGTTTCTTTGGATTCGTGGTGCTGGGACTTTTCCTCCCGGAGACCAAAGGCAGGCTGCTGACGCACTGATCGCTCATCTGACATCGACCCAACTAGGCCCAGCGGCCAAGTCAAAGAGTTGGCCGCCGCCTTTGTTGGGAGACGAGTCTATTGAATAAGCTGCATAGGCGGAATCCATACGCGGCTCCATGTCAAGAGAGTACTCACTCAATAAGTTTTGGCACAAAAGCAGCAATTGCTCATCCTGAACTCTTGAACCCACATAAGTCAACTTCGGAGCATTGCGGTTTCGTTTGGAATTTTTTTGTACATAAAAATTTAATTTAATTTGAATGGAGAAAGTCTCGGAGCTGTGATTTTGCGATTGATAAGCGCGAAAATTGTAAATGAATACGTCTAAGTAAATAATAGCTATTATTTGCCTTAAATATGTAAGGGTACAATGGAATTGAATATACTTGTATAATATAGATATATAATTATCATAAAATTTTTAACAATTTTCCTGGGGCTTGGTAAAGTAACTTTGGCAGTTATAAAACAGAGTTTTACTTGGAAAAACAGGAAATGTGGAAGAATAGCAATGGAAAATATAAAGAAAATATTTAAGTTTTAACTTTTATATTTGATTGATATTCATTCGATGGCACTTACCAATTATATAAACCGATTTTAAACACAAATTTATCACTTGCATAGACCATAGACCACAACCCCGATAAGCTGAGCAAAGACTTTAAAGAAAACCCTTTTGCCGGACCGATTTTCCTGCGATTATGCTATGGCGCAGAATTAATGAACTCGCAAAAGCGTAGAAGATAAAGGCACCGCGGCGATGGCAAAAGCCAAGCGGCACAACATCGAAAGAGCCAAACAATGACTCATAAATTCAAACACAATAAAAATTATTTATTTTGCTGCTGCGACTAGTACTTGTGGAGCGCTGCAAATGCAGTTTCAGCGCAAATTAAGCAGCCGCGATACGAGCGAGGAGAAAAGAAAATTTGATCTCTATGACAGGACACACAAATCTCGCTTAGATCTCCAGAGACGACGATGCCAGGCCAAACAAAGCCAAGAGCTGCCAAATGGGCCAAAGACCTGCACAGAGAAAAGTTTTCGCTTTAGTTAAGGAAATAAAATAAGTCATTAAATGAAGTCATTAAATTAAGAATTTTTATTGGGTTTGTCTAGGGACCTTTGTATGTTATTAGCATTATTTAAATATATTTTATAAATCATTCACTGTTCCATAAAAAATATTTAAAATAAATCTTTAACATTCTTTCAATTCCTTATAGTTTTTACCTTTTATGATTTTTTTTATAGAAAATCCTGTTAAATCTTATCTATTAATTTCTTTATTAAATCAGAAAATAACTTCTCTCTCTCTCTGTAGGCAAAATCCACAAAAGGCACAATCAAATGCTCACATTTTGTGTGGGGGGGAGTTTCTGCCTCGTATTTCGGGAGTCCGTACCGTCCACTCACTCCTCCACTCATCACCGGCACAGACGTTGCATCAAAATGCAGTTTCATAATTTTCACACGTTTTTCAGAGGCTCTCGGGAAATGGGATCTGCTGACAGGCGGGCGGAAATTTGTAACAACTTCTCCAACTTAGCTGCACTTAGAGCTGAGTGCAAATGCGGCGGCAGACAGCAATTAGCTGCCGTCTGATTAAGTTGATAATCACACAGTCACACACACACACGTCTGATGATGGGTCAGCTCGGGATGACTTGTCGGAAGTCAGTGCGGTCCCCATGGGGTGGCTCCTCCAGTCCGTTTCACTCATGGGAGTGAGTGGGTGGCCAAGCCAGAAAGCCACTGATGCAACCGCTCCCAAAGCGATCCCAATCCCAAAAAGAGGCCGAAGAGTTGGGTAAACAATTGCGGCTAATGCGAGCGATTGCTCATTGTTGCGATTACGAACGAGCATTTGATTTGTGGCCACACGGATGCCGATTGTTCGCTGATCGGCCGAAAGGCCCCAAAGAAAGCCGGGGCGCAATCGCAATCCCATTGTGTGCCCTGCATGACTATTAACACGCAATTTTCTTCCCTCTGGCCGAAATGTCATATTTTTTACCTTCAGTGGCCTGAAGCCTGCCTGCCAACGGTAGCAATTTCGATTTTTAGCTTCCATAATTTACAATTAGCGCCGGGTGCCACTCACCCAGTGATCTCCATTGATAACGAAGGATGACAGACAGAGTTGGAAATTGTTTCTCGATTTATTTATTGTGTCATTGCGAATATTGAATTCATTATTGTGTTTGCTTTGAGCTTCTATTGTGGTCCATACATTTCAGTAATTTCAGTGAAAAATTGCCTTAAATGTATATATAGTATGCTCTCATTTCGTGAATGGCCAACCGAATTCCGCATTTCTTTTTAGCTTAAATATTTTATTACACAATTGAATGGCTGAAGGGCATTCAGCACGAGTGAATGAGTTGATTCTTTTTCGTAGAGTTTACATAATACAATCTTTACCTGTCCTTTGTTTTTTGTTTTGTATGCTAACTAAAATAAATAAATAGTTTGGCCCAAAGTTGACTGAACTTTGGCCAAAATAAATACCTTAATGTATGCACAATCTGAGTATTTGCATTTTAAGCTTGATTCAACGAAAATACTTAAATATTCATGCCGCTTGGCTTACTTCCAAAAACCAAAAAATGAAACCTGACTGGCGGTGTGAAAACCTTTTGGTAAACAAAACGTAGATGAAAACATGTCTGATTGGCTGGCTGACAGCAGAAGCTGCCTGAAAAAAGCACGGCTGGAAAACTCACACTCGTATATTAGCCATGATTAATTGAAAGGTCAAGTGGCGAGTGAAGTGCGTGAAGCGCGCGATGAATTTATTCAGATATAAAGACATCAATGCTGAAGAGCTGCACTCGAGTTGTGTGTGAAAACATATTCAAATAATTTAACTTGAGCGGCCTTGGCAGGCCATAGTAATGGCCATAAGGATCCAGACAGGTTGCCACGCTTGACAAAATTAATTAGGCAAAAGTTGGCATGAAAAATGTTCCTTTAATTAGCGCTTCCTGTCAGTCTAGCATTTATTAAGCGTCTGCCAATAATATAATTAATAAGAGTACCTGTGTCCGTGCCAGCATCTCAAAAAGGTCATTAAATCAACCTCAACTGGCGGCTGCCGAGACAAAGACGTATATTATTTTTGTTTTACAAAAGTATTTTTTGGCCTGGCCTTTAAACATGAATTATAAATTTATGTTAGAACATTAATTTAATGACTCCGCTCCGGACGAAATTTCGCCACAGTCGAGATTTATGAAGTCCACGAAATTAGCCACGATCGTCAGCATCTCAAAGAATGGTCAAGTGTGTGGATGTATAGGATGTGAGGGCAAAAACACCATTTGGCCACTATTCTGTGGTCTAACAAAGGCCGCCAAAGACCTTTCTATTTTCTATAATGCTAATTTATGTTATCCACGACAGCTTTATTTCTATAATTATTATGTAAGAGCGTCTCTGCCCACCAATCACCGGTGCCAAAGAAGAAACCCTATTAATAAGGAATTAACTCTTTTTTTCTTACTAAAAATAAAAAGCTTGAACTGACGCAAGTCTGGGGTTTCTGAGAGCTTACATAACTGCTGACCCTGAGAGGTAAAAGAAAAGGTATTAAATCATGACAAATGATTGATGAGAACAAAGTTCTGAAAGGTTTCAAGGGGAAAGTAGTGAGAGAAAGTTGTAGGAAAATGATTTTCTTGCTTTGTTTAATTTTCAGGAAGCAGAAAACTGCAAAATCTCACTAGTCTGTTGCAAAGAATTTCGAAGCCTCAGTGCTAAGTGAGTAACAGATGTTTGTTAGCTCAAAGTAAGTGTTAAACTATGGCTTTTATTATATAAAATTACATATTTAGAAATCAACTTCTTTGTAATTTTGTTGGTTAAAATTCATTTAAAGAAAATTCTGGCAGTTGACAACAATTGACATCATTGGCAGTGACTAGACCAATTATGTTGAGGGCCCGCAAGTCGTTGTCGCCGTCAGTGGCAAGTTGTTGTAAATTTGGTTATAAAACAAATACAAATGACATTATTCGCACGAAGGCAGGACGGTGACTTTGCCGAGCTGCTGTTGCAGCCGTTGCAGCACGACTTTCCTTAGCAGCAGCAGCAGCAACAACTGCAGCAGCAATGTGCAACAGCAACAATCAATTCGACAGCAGAGACGACGACATTTGCGCAGGCGCAGGCGCCTTGGTTGCGCTTCAACTTCCGGAAATCACGCTGCTTGTTGTAATAATGTTTTTGTTACTGTTAGTTTTTATTTTTATTTTATTTGTATTGTTTTTTTTTTAGTGGAAACTTAGACTAAGGAATGGGTCAGGTCAGCGGCACAGCAAACGAAATGTGCACGCGAGCGAAATTACAAAATGCGCGCACAGTTAACGTAAAATTTGTTTGCCAAAAGTTGTTAAATTTTTTCAATTATGCAAAAAATAAAATTTTAACACAATCTTGTGGTGACGGTGGCGGTGGCTGTGGGTGAAATGAAGACATGAATTCACGAAGACGATAGCCAAGAGACTGGTTGCCAAGCTCAATGCATTTCCGATGGGTTATGAAACTGGCCAGGCACAGGCACAAGCCCAGGCATTCACCTCCTTGAAAGGGCAATACTTTGTTGAACTGCACGGACGAATGGGAACGGGAAAGCACCAATTACTGGGAGTATCTTAAGTGGGGTTTAAAAAACAATTAACATATTTAAATTATCGATTGCCACGACGCCCTGGAACAAAGCAATTAAATTGTATTTAAATTAATAATTTAAATTTAAATGGAAGTATTTTTATATGAATTTAAAGTATGGAAATACTTTATTATTATTTATAAATAATATAACATACTGTTTATTAATTTTAATAGTATAATTAAAAGTACTAAAAAAACGTACCTAATTTAAAGGCGCAATAAAGAAATGTTAGTAAAATGCGACAATAACGCTTTGTATAAAAAATTATACAAGTTTTAATTTATTATCTCCTTTATTAAAAGTTGCATATTCACTTAAACGATTAGTTATAATGTTAAAATATATAATATATTTAATACTTTTATGATTTTTGTGAGCTTTCTATCATAATTATGTAAACAAGATCTTAACACCTAAGACCATGTAAATACAATTTCCACTTCAAGTTTACAACTCTATTAACACCATTGTAGTCTGCCAAGAATTTATGCTTCTCACAATTTGCCCAGAAAATACTTAATCAAATATTCCTCAGATAGAGAAACATAATCGACTGACTAATGCGAATTTAATTGATCGTCGACTACCGAAATTTAGCCAAAAACAAGATGACTCGCCAAATTGACACCTTGATTCGTCCCCAAAGTGCTCGGGCACTCCCCGGGCAGATGGCTAATGTCAGACAAGAGTTTGGGCCTGGGCCTTCCACGGCACTTAAACCCGTGGACTGCAATTTTGAAAAAAAAAAGAATTCTTTTGATTTATACTATGTACGAAGGCGCGAGAAAAGCAGCCGGAATGGCCTTCCCAAGTGGCAATCAATTCTTGTGGCACAGCTCCACAGACGTAGAGATTCGCAACCAAGTCGCAGCCCCCCAGGGGCATGGAACACTCTGCACGTGTTGACTCCCAGTTGAAGTCGATGATTTAGCTCGCCTCGTTACCTCAACGCCATTTGACCCCGCAGCAATTGAGGTAGCCACGATTCGTAGGCAGTCTATCCCGTCTGGCATTCGGCGGTAGTGATGCTAAAGGTACTTATTGATTAACCCAAGGTACTGAAAATTGACAAGAGAAAAGGTTATTAATAGGTACAAAGTAACTAATAAATTATATTGGCTCTAAAAATAATAATAATAAACTGGACATTTAGAGACAAAAAATTATTCAAACTCATGCTACAAAATATTAGAAAGTAAAAGAAATAAATGGTGGTCCTCTAAAAATTTTGAATTTCCTTTAAGTAAAGCTTCTGTAAAGGCATAATATATTGAAGTAACTTTTATCCTCAGTCTTGGCCATCTCTGTTCGTCTGCCGGCAGTTAACAGTTGGCAGTAGTCGAGGGCCTATTCATTTCTTTGGTTATCAGAAAGGCAACGATCGCGGCAATATGTTTTCTATATGCCTCATTTCTGCACAAATCGCTTGACCTTAAGCGTTGCTGTAATTTATTTGTCGTTGTCGCAATTTCCCACACACAACTCGACCCGACGATTTTCCCGCTCGGCTTTTTGTTATTTCATTTTTTTTTTGTTTAGAAGCTACAAACTGTATTACGTTGGTTTTTAGCAGTTTTAGTTTTGTATTTGATTTCCCTCCTTTGGGCCCGGGTTCAGTCGGTTAGTGGAGGGAGGCTGCCGGGTTTGTAGGTTATTGTGCCTGCCCTGGCATCTGGAGGTTATGTAATGTCTCCGCTGCCATTGTTGAATTTGGTTTTCCTCAGCTCAGCTCAGCTCGCGGGCGGGTGGCCTTATCAGTGTGCCAAGCGGAGTCGAGCTTAAGACTATGGGGGCATTTACAATTTACAACTTTGATTGTATAACCAAGCATTCGGTGTTGCTTTTAATTGATTTTATCCAGCTGATTGAACACAATTTGCGGAAATCAAGCTTATTTTGTATTATATGCGGGGTGAAGTTCTCCGATTTGAACTTTCTTGTTCGGCAAATTGTAGGAGAATTATCACGTTTTGAAAAATAAATATTATTTCAGAAAGAGAAGGTTCAATTTGAATTTGAATTTTTGGAATTTAAGACCAAAAGGGTTTATTTATTTACTGTGCAATACAATATATAAAATATATATACACTATACAAGAGGAACAAATTCCTGTTTCGAAAACGCCAAACCATTTAATTCTTAGACAGAAAACATCACTTAGAAAAACTAAGCTAGTCAAGTAAACACCAATTTCTTTTAGCAAATTCCTTGGTAATCGCTTAGCTAAGCCTTTTTATATAATGAGTCTCCCCCTTTTAGTGTCTATATAATCAAATTAGGGCCTCAATTTCCTCCTAGCATGCATCGCCGCCTTGTCGGCTCTCCTCCAGGCCCGTCCTCTCGTCTGCCTCATGTATAACACTTCCTGACTAATGAAGTGCCAGAGGTGGCAGCGCTGCCACGGATTCGGGGAAGACATCTTCATTAGCGCTGAGTGATATGTAAGGCGAAAATCCAGCGGAGAAAGAGACGTCCGTTCAAGGTGTGAAAATGGGCAAATGGGCGCCGAAGACTCCCCCACACATCTCACTGAGGGCCGCCCATTTAAGTGTCCAATAATTCAATCACATCAAACGCCATGTTGATGGGCCCCAAAGTGCCGTTAAAGCGTTTCAATTACACCAATTACCATGGCAGATGAGAAAGTTGAGCTTATCATGAGAAATGGAGGGAAATCAGAATATTTTTCCAAAGAAACAAAAAAATAATGACACTACATACATGAAATAATATTTGATTAAATTAAATTAAAATATAAGCAAATAGGCTAGGAATATTCCATCATTCGAGATTAGTTTATAGCCTTTCATTTTTAGAGTTACTTGAGCAGTTTGGTAGTCTAAATTTTAGTTAAAACAAATTAAAAAATGGTTCAAAATTCGACGGCTACAAATTCTACTCTCATAGATCTTTCAAAGGTCGAAAGGCAAGCTGGAGGCGAGCAACGCCGGTCGGAAGATTCCCATAATCTGAACACCTTGCTGCAGGACATCCTGTGTTTCTTCATCCTGCTATCCTTGGGCCTGCTCATCGTGGCCAGTATTTTCTGCGTAGCTCTTAACATCCATCACACGGCAACACACCAACAAAGCCAGCGGAACAAGTCCCATCTAATATCTGCGAATGGACCCACTATACAGGAGCGTCTAAGCCTGCAAGGACCTATTTGGATCCGGTTCTTCCGTTTCCAGAAGCAGCATCAGCAGCCGGAGCACGATGCAAAACTGGAGCAGGTGCGAGGACCGGAAGGGGATATGGTACAGACTGTGCAGCTGAAGGAACAGCATATGCAACAGCCTCATTTCGGTCCCACCTATCAACCCAACGATTATTCTGACCTGGCTGGCGGGGATTACGTCGAGGCTAAAGGTACCGTTAAGGAATCTGACTCGGAACCTCAGTCATTCTCTGTTGGTGAGTAATTTACTCCTTTTGGGTATCCACATTTAACACACTTGCTCCTCAGATAATTTCTTAAGGACTTGAGGAACTCGCTAACTTTTAAATTCTCAGAAAACTTTATATTTGCCGATTGATTTTTCAATTGCCTTTTCTATATATATATATTAATGTGTGAATTCTGGGAATTTTAACATCAAAAAAGAAAATTGATTAAGAAGTCAGTCCTGAGAAACAACTGGAACATGCTGAGGTTCTCGAGTTAATATAAAAATAAATGCCCAACATCTGCCTTTAAAACCTTGTAATAACTTCATTTTTGGTTAAGGCTAAGACGTTTTGGAAGGCGGGAAATTAATTTTAATTAGGAAAATTAATTTAGGAAACCACTACATACTACTTTTACTATTTGGAATCAGTTTATTATATTAAAACTGAAAAAAATAAGTATTTCCAGGCTTTTGTGTTGTATCTTCTTTAAAGAAAAAATCGTACAGATTTATTTAAAATAAAGCCTATATTTGCCGTTCTTATTAAAAAAAAACTCTACCATTAGGTTTTATTTTATAAATACATATAAATTGCTGTACAGTAGGCGTGGAATTTCCAGACCAGGCACTGCTCAGTCACAGCTCTTTATTCTATGTGGCCGGTTGAGCAGTCAACACCGTTTGGTTTCCAAAATTAAAAAAAAGAATAATAAAAATAAAAATAAAAAACTTTTAGTTCAAAATTCAATCGGCTCAAAATTCTTTACTCATGGATGTTTCGAAGGTCGAAAGGCAGGCGCCAGCCGAGGAACGAAGCTCGGTGCCTCCAAACTATTTGAAGATCCTGCTGCAGGACATGATCTGCTTTTTCGTGCTGCTCTCGTTGGCCCTGCTTATCGTGGCGGGCATCCTATATGTGGCAGACGATGTCACAAAGTTCCAGCACAGTCCGCGAATTCGCATAAACTCATCGCGAGCAGTGTCATTGGAAGAGGGGCATAAGCATATGCATCAAATCCTTCGGCCGGACATATGGTTCCGGCTCTTTGGTTGCCAAAAGCAGCAGGATGCTAAGATGAAGCAGCTGCAAGAACGAAGTCAGAGACTGGAGCCAGAACATGAACAGGAACGGGTACTGGCCGAGGGAGAGGACTTGGGAGCACCTGTGAATGAGCGGGATCTTGACGAACAGCAGTCATTCGGACCTTATTTCGTTCCTACCTATGGACCCAACGACCCGCAGGCTGCCGGGGATCATATTTTGCTAGAACCTGCTGACAATCAATTGGAGTCTGAACCGAAGCCATCTTTAAAACTTTTCTGATTGTTTTACTTAGGTTTTCCTCTCTCTGGCGGATTTATCAAGTTGCACTTCTGGATCATCATGTATTTAGGTGGAGCTCATATAGTATCATCGGCCAGGCAGTTGACTCTGCGGACTACTAGAAAAATCCGAAAGGTTCTTGAGATGAAGTGAAATAAATGCCTAAAGTTGTATTTATATAATGTTTGTTTTCTAACAATAGTTACCATGGGGTTTATTTCGCACTCTAAATAATATTTTTTTATTAATCACTTCATTTTTTATTTTATTATTTAATATATGCGAGGGTGTTATGTATAAATTAAGTTCTCATTAATTGTAATCTTTAATTCCAGGGAAACTGCGCACCCAAGTATAGATATACAAACGTTCCCTTTTTCCCTTTCAATATTTTTAATAGTAAAATATAACTTAACATTGCTCTTAATTAAAATACTTCAAGAAAACTATACCATTTTAAGAGTCGATTGTTGTGCCGGCAAATATTTCGCACGATCATTAAGCAGGTACTTCCTTATATATGGTACAAATATGTATGTAATGGAGTCATGATACCTTCAAGTATGCCACTCTCGCGAACCTTTCAATTATTTGCAAGAACTTTAACTGATTCACGACTCCTCAATAGCTTGAAAAAGCTGGGTTCGCTGGGTTTTCGAGCCCAGCTTCTTCAAGCTCTCCTCAATGGCACCCCAGATTCTGGCTAACAAGCCACTGCTTGGTGGTTGCTCACTGGCGGCTATCTTGGCTCTCGGATCTCGGAAATTGTACACAGATCGACGTGTAAGTGTTGTTGGGTTTGATATTCATCTTGGAGATGCCAAAACAAACGGAAGACAAAGCCGCAGACAGAAGCTGCGCATGCTCATGCCCATGATGGGTTAATTGAGGTATTGAGAGCCGCAGACCCAATGAAATGAAGTGTCTAATGTTTGCATTATCGCGCTCTAACTAAACAATTGCAGTGGCTGCAGGCCCGAAGGGCAACCGCCACGATGCGACGTGGGTAGGGCGTGGATTTTGCTTGGGTCCCGGCCCCCGAGGTCGCTCGAGGTCGAGCCATGTTCTAGCCAACATGGCTGATAACTGCAGCTGGGCTCGGCTGGGGTAATTGCACATACTAGGAGGAGGAGATAAGCTGGAAGCTAAGAACATTTGCATAGAACGGCAACGGCAGCTGGCGGGCAAACAATTGCATAATCCACCACAATAACAATTCTCATTTTCGGGTATTTGTTTTGCCATTGGCATGTGGGCGTTGCTGAGGCTTTTGTCTTTTCCTTTATAATAAAATTTAATTAAAATAATCGGTTGTTAGCTTAAGCTTCTGCTAGCCAGGCTCTCACAGCGAGCTCTTGAGAAATCCATATTTATAGAGAGTGATTTCAAAACAGTTTTGGCTGGCCACAGTCAAGAACCAAAGGCTTAAATCCCAGAGATGAAGCCTTAATGGCGGCACAACACGAAACGGAACGTGCAACTTGAGGAACTGGCGTTGGTTCTTATCTCCGATTCGCTTGAATATTTATGAAGCGCCCCGTTAATTAGGCAGATGACTGGGCCAAGACAAAATGACACTATTACAATATGCATGCCAGCAGATTTACAGTTTGGCCAAAATAGTCTGCTAATGCTGGGAAAGTTTTGCGGAGGGGAGACGCGACTCATTCGCCGAAACTTGTTCTAAGCTCAGAACGAACAACGAAAACAAGTTTGCTGCCTAAGTCTTTTGTTCTGTTGTTCGATTTCTTGGTTCTTTCGCTTGCGTGCTTGATATTTTCATTTACTCCTATAAATTGCATAATCTTTATTGATTCGGGAGATGTATCAATTCGAGGTTCTTGTATAGTAGTGACACAGATTTATTTATAGCTCTGTTCTCTCTGTTCTGTTGCCAGCTAAAGCCGGTCTATGGGCCAAAGAAATGGGTGTGACATGAAAGCTACAAGAGCTGAACCTGCCTGCCGATGGATATATTATAATTATGTACTATGAATGATATAATAACCCCAAAATTGCTCGTGACTTTGATGTCTGCAGCAGACAACTCAATTAATCCAAGCGATTTATGTAGGGCAACCCCAATTTAATTGTGTTTATACTTTATTTTCTGCAGAAGCATTGACAAATTATAAGCTTAATTTAATGATGATTGTTGGTATCGATTTCCGAGATGCTGGACCACATGCTGGGCCTGTTGAAAGGGGAAACAAGTTAGGAAAGACACAAACACATACGCACCCCATTGACCACGAACAAAAGACACAACTGTCTGCCCTGCAGAAATCACCAATTGCAGGCAGATAGATGGATGGAAGGCTAGTTGGCTGAAATCGATGTTAACTGTTACATGTGTACTCGATTTTGAACTCTCTCTCCCTCTTCGTCGTCGTCGTGTTTCTTGGTATGACTCTTTGGCAATTAAATAAAACATGCCGCATCAGTTGGGGCTGAGTTTTGCAATGCTTATATAACCATATGTAAATTATGCCAGCAAATGAAGAAGAAATATGGCTGAGATCATGCGCTTTACACAGGAACACACCTCAAAAAACGAGCTCTTACAAAAAAAAAAAAAAGGAACTACCGCCAGCCAGGTCCGGGCCACTGTCCATCTCAGCCAGATGGAGATGCGGAGGAGGCTCTGAGGTCCCGAGTCCGGACCCCATAACCCAATACCCAAAAACCCAAGCCCAAGCCCAAGCCCAACAATGGCTGGACTGCAATTGAAGCGCAGGCATTGACAAGATAATTTCCTGGGGGTGCTGCATGCAATGCAGTAAATCCTACCATTTATACCCTCTACAAGGAGGTGATCTGACTAGTATAGTATGAAATATATACATATAATAATATCAAAAGATATTATAAAATATATTATTTAATCCTAAATTAAGGTATGAAAATAAAACAAAAATATATATTAATTGTTTTAATGAAATTTTTATAAAAATCTTCCTGTATATCATATCATAGCATGACTTGAAAGTATCTCAAAGATACATTTTCCTGAAAACTGCAACTAGAGTAATACCATTTCCATAAACTCAGCGTCCCCGGAACTTTTCCTTCCTTTTTGCCTGCCGTTCGTCTTCGTTTTACAAATTGTACAAGGCAAGAAAAATAAAATCCAAAAAGGAAAGAAAAACTCTGGCCACGACTCGGACCGGCTGAAACGAACAGAAATTGGCTAGTTTCGCAGACCGCGTTAAGTTGACTGACTACCAATTGTTGTTGCCACGATCCTGGGGGCTACTATGCGAATAATTTCAAACACAAACTGCCGCCAACAGCCAAGAAGGTTCATAATTATTGAACGAAAGGTTTGACGTCGTTGCTGCCGCTTGCGGTGGGTTGTGGCTTCTTGAAATGTTGCAACTGCAACTCAGGAACCACGGTCGTTTTGGGGCAAGAGTGCAAAGTGGCGGGTTAAATAGGTTTTGACTACTTGAAGACAGTTTCGGCGATGCAGCGGCAATTGCATCGCTTCGTTTATGAAGATTTACGATGTCCAAATTAACCATTTGTTAGACCCAAATCACGTAGCTGATCCTGGAGTGGGTCATGTGAATAGTTTGCCAGTCTGTCTCTTTCCCTGCAGAGAATCACATATTTCTGATAGTAATTACCCGGCTCCCTCTACAGATTTTTAATTGACAAACTTCCATCTGATGAGACCCCCATAAAAAGTCGAACGAACTGATTGATTTCGAGTATAATTATTCTCATTGCCCAATTGGATTAATTGATTTTTGAGCTGCGTGTATATTTCCGTGAATTTATGATTTATTATAATGATCATGCATGTGGCCTCTAATGGATGTAGTTTTAATCGAATTAGCAGCAGCTTCCATTTGGAGTAGAGAAGCCATAAAATAAACAGTTCTGAGAACTCGCATAATATTTTTCTATAAACTTAGAACCTTAAAATAATGTTAAATAAATTAAAAGCACATAATGCGAGTTCCCAGAATTTTTTGTATGAAGAAAACCCCCATAATTACATCCAAAAAATTAATAATTCAAACTCGAATCGCCATATTAATGCCAATTTGGGTTAATGCACTTAATCAAATCCATCGTTTTATTTAAATTACTTTATTTACACAACAAATCCACCGCAAATCACACACTCATAATATTTGTCAGCGGCCAAGAAAAGCATTTCATTCAAGTGTCGAAAGTTGACCACAAAATTAACTTTTAAGGGCAGACATCGTAATGCCATCACCTTCGCTTTGGCCCGGGCACTTCCAGTGCCCAATTTGTCGGGGTTTTTTTTTGTTGGAGGAACAATGACAGAAACAGAAACCACACGAATATGCTCGGATGTGTGGATATGAATAAACATGGAGGCCCGCGAATAATGTGGGGCTTGCATAACCTCATTTGGCGGCTTATAGGCTCGCGTGCTCCCGTGCCGGGTTTTGGTTGTTTTTTGTTTATGCCGAAGTCGGCGTGATTTCGTGTACGCAGATATAACAGCGAAGATAGAAGGAAGACAGTGTTCAAGTGTGCCTGCACTGCACTGCAGCAGATCGAAGTGGGATCGAGTGTGCTCCCCTAAGACAGGAAAAGCGACGGGGCCATGGCACAACCCATCATCTTTAGTCAGCTCGCTTTCAAAGCGACAGAGCGAACGAGTAACATTTGAACAGTTTATGACAACGACTGACCTTTTTTGGGAAGCTTTTCGAGAGGAAGTCGCTGTGGAGTGGCCAGGAAATGATTAATGGCTCTATTGATGCATTCGGTGGCTCTGCTGCCCGTAAGATGGGTCTGCTGCCCAGCGAATGCGGAATAATCGAATAGAAGGCTGTCCACCGAAGGTTTATCTGCGCCATCAGCCCTCGACCCATTCACACCTTGCACAACCCACAAATCAAACTGGGAAAACTGGCCAGCAAAGTAAGCCCCACCAATTATTAGATGGGGCAATGGTACAATAATTCTTCCTGGCCATTATTGCGACTGCCACCGAAACTGCAGGGCGTCGACAAAAGCCAAAAGTTGAGGCAATCCAACCCGATCCCAGATCCCAGACAGCGTTTTCAGCAATTTCGAATCAATTATATGAAGGCGACTACCACTTCCATTGTCTTTGGTCTTTGGCTTTAGTCAATGCAAAACTCACGATTTATGGATGTTTTTTTTTTTGTGTACATTTTTTTGCGTTTAACTTGTAGAATTTTGTTCAATTCGAGTACTTAAAATTTCCAGCAACTTTCTAACATCAAAAATAGCAAAAAAAAATATACTATATATAATTAAATCCCAAACTATTCATCACGCTTGGCCAACTCCTCCAAGAGTTTGGCACTTTGAGCCTTGATCTGCTTGCGGTTTGGCACATTGGCCATGGTCTTGTTCTCCTGCAGGATATCGTCTTCCGGAGCCGTCTGCGGTGCCTCGTCCGTATCCACCGTTTCCTGCATATTTAAACTGGCCAAGAATTCTATATGATATTCCTCAACATTTCGCTTGATGGTCGCCGGCTTCAGTTCGATCGTGTAGGCCTTCATCACCTTGTAGATCTTTCGCTTCACCATATGCATTATGTTGTCAACTGCGGGAAGAATGTTGGATTTATGATCTTATTATTAAAATGGCAATGACTTAACTATTCTCCTCGAAAATCTCCGGCGCAGCGGCCCTCATGTTCAGCATTTCGAATTTGAGCAACGGCAGCTTGAGGTATGAGTTCGGATACATCGCACGTATCAGCTTGGGCTGGCGATCCACATGGCGCAGGATCTCAAGGAGATTCCAAATGGATAATCTGAATGATAGAGGTTTTAAATTAAGAAAATAATATTTATATTATGGTAAATTTCCTCTTGCCTTAACATGACATATGAGTCAGCTCGATTCTTGAGATGCTGCAAGGTATCCTGCTCGAATTGCATATCTTTTTGCAGCATTTTCTTCAATTCCTTGATGCGCTCCTGGCGGCTGTGTGGATTAGAGAACTAAATTAAAAAATCGTTCATTGGATTTTCTATTAGCAACCAACTTGATCTCTTCCTCTGAAAGATTGTTGACCAGGACGCCTTTTAGAACGCTAGCACATTTCATTTTTGTTTCCAGCATCTCGTGGGCCAACATGTCGTTGACAATCATGCGATGCAGCTTGTCGTTATTGTCCACCTGGCTCTTCATTCTATAAAAGATGGTTTTATATATTAAATATCCATAAATTAAAAGGAAGAAATTACAAACCGAGGGTAAATTTCCTTGGCTTGGGAGCAGAGCGTCACAAACTTGACCTCCTTTATGGTCTTCTCCACGGCCTTCAGCTCCAGTTTGAGTATCATCATGCTCTGGGTCTCCCGGACATAACGTTTCAAATTCGTGGTTTGTGGCGCTTCCTTCGCCTTGGTGTAGTTCACAGACGACATGGCGCCCGGCTTTTTGAGGGTGGCTAGCATTTGCAGCTTCATCTGCAGGTTCTTTCGTGACTTCTCCTCCAGGCTACGGAACTCATCGTTCAGTTCCTTGAATTTGGCTATGGCTGGCATGCCCAGGTACAGGATATGCTTGATGAAATTCGTCTGGTCGTCCATGTCGCTGCTGAGGGAGCGCAGGATGGGCTCGTAGAATATCTCGTCGTGGACGAGCACTTGTATCATCTTCTTGTACGTATTGTTAATGGTCTTGATGGCCTTAAGGCGTACATTAGAGTTCTCAATCTTTTTGAGAAAGACCCGAGACTTAAGCTCCTCGTCTAGAATAAACTCATTCTGATACTTGATCCGATTCTCCAGCAGTGCACGTCTCAACTAAGGAATACGAGATTATAGAACAAGTTCTGTATTTCTTAAATTAAAAATCAAGCTTATTTAATTATACCAACCAGTTGCTCCTTGTACTGCTGCTTCAGCTGTTCTAACCGAAACTCCAGACGATCCCGCTCCTTTCGCATCACAAAGGTTCGCTGATTGATGTTGTCCACAACCAGATGAATGGGCATCTTCTGGTATAGGCGCTGCATGTCCTTGTGATTGATAAGAAAGTTGCGAATCTTGTGCGTATTGTCATTGACCAGGACATTCTGCAATTTAGTGCGTCCATCGCGACACTGCAGCTTCAGTCGTTTATTCTCGCGGAAATACTTCTGACGATTGGCCTTCGACTCATGGTTCCTAAACACCAACCGGCGAGCTGGTTTCAAAAGCTAATTACCATATATTTACGTATACGTATGGCAAGGTAACTTACTCAACAAGTCAGACATTCCCTTAAACTGCTCAGTCAGCGAATTGGGTGTCCATCGGTCATCGACCATCACGTGCTGGTGGACATAGGACATGCCGAAGAATCCATGAAAACGCAGGGGGCGCGGATGCACAGGCCTTGGAGCCAGGACATCCCTCTCTCGGTTCTTATCCCGACGCGGGATAAAGGCCATTCCCCTCTGACGTAGAGCACACGGCGGCATGATGACTTTGTGTTATGTATCTTTGTATCTTAGCTCTTGGCTACTTGTAACTTGAGAATGGGTTTGATCGAGAAACAGTATTCAATCGAATATAGTCACTGACAGTAGCCCAGCCGCCGACTCAAGGGGGGAATAAAACATAAAAAGTTTAATATTTATTTTACACATTTATTTTGCACTAACATTTCTTTTTATTGTTTTTTTTTTTTTCTTTTTTGAGTTGGGCTTGTTTTCAACATAATTTTATAATACACAATATACTTTAATTCTAAATTGTAACTGATGGTTAATGTGTGCTCTTACATACCCAAAATACATACTTTGCATTTCCATGAGATTGGATCGAATTGAATTTTAAGAATTAGTCGTGACAAAATTATTCAATTTTCTTGGTGTTCAATGGGGGTTTGATTTTATTTATTAATAAATTTTCTTTTTTCTAGAAGTAAAGCGCGAAACAATAGAAACACAGCAACAGTTTAGTTTTAACGTAAATAGCACTTAGTTGTAGATAATCTGTATTGCACGATCGATCTATGGTTATCTACAAGATACATTTCGATTTGGTAAGCCAACCCTCTAAGCGTATTCCATGGGAAATTTATGACCAAATTTAGCTCACTGTTTTTTGAGTATCTTTTTAAAATCGCATTCTAAACTTTAATCGAAACATCAACAAGTGGCGCAGTTCGCAGCGGCTAATAGTACGATTTCGATTTTGATCTGCTAGTTCCAGACGTGTAGACAGTATTTGTAGTTTATCTTAGTTAGACCTAAGTATGAGTATAGTTTTAGCTCAAACACCAGCGTATAAATATTGTCATAAAACATGTTTTTTTGTCATTTTCTTTATGTCTGTGTATAATTTTGCTAAATGTACATTGATTTGTAGGGGAGTTGTGGGTTTTCATTAGCTTCATACATGATTGTTTGCTTCTAGCGCTTTATTGCCTACGAGAGTTGACCCACCCAGCCATCCAATACTAAATGGGAGATGCGGAAACCGCAGGTCCTGGTCACCCACCTTCTTATACATGTATTCGTATTCTTCGTGGAAATATTACCTACTTTTGTGAGCAATGGAATTGCATTGTGGCTTGTGCAAAAATATAGCATACTTTGCTGCGTATGTGATTAAGTTCAATGTGAGGAAACGCCGAGGAAATAACGATCTACCGATCTTCCGATTGCTTGTAGGAGAAGCTAGTTGAACCGTCAAAAGAGTAGGGAATACTTTGAAAGAGTGGTGGGTTGGAGCTGATAAAAGAGCTGGAAGTCATTCAATTGGTTTTGGCATTCACATTCCAGTGCCGCACGGAAATAAAATTGTAAATAATAAATACAAACAGAAAAGAAAAATAATAAAATTAATGTATATCATGTACATTTTATTTAAACATAGTTCAGCGAACTGGGGCAGTAGGAAATCCCCTACACAACCCCTTATGCTGTATATACACAATTTAGAAATGAACTACGTATTTGATGAAGTCGTCAGCTTCGAAGCGAGTGCCCAGAATGCTCGGCAATTAAATAAATGTCTAATATAACGTACGCTCTAGAGTATAACACATATTAAATAAACGTTGTGGATCTCTACATATTTAAATACATCTTCAACGCGTTTCATACATACAATCAATACAGCTTGAATCATTCGTTAAATAATACTTAATAGATACCAATGTTTTCCGTTTTGTTTTTCACAAATTAAATTTGGACAAAATTGAAGCTAGTTTGGAATGCATTTACAAATAATTTCCATTTTAACAAATCATAATTGGCTTATAACAGTCTAAAACATACGTACAATTATCTGGCCACAAGACCTGGCCAATTAGATAACAAAAAAGAACATAGATTTTAATAGACGGATTAAAATATTGCAAATAATTACGCAAGCACTTGGACTGAGTTTGAAGGTGTCGTTTCTGAATCAATCCTCTTCGTCGTCCGCTTTGAGACAGTTAACACACATAGTTCCACTAGATATATAATTTAACGTGTTTTTAGTGATTGGCGTAGGACACAACTACAGGTTTCATAGAGACTTATTAATAGAGTTCATAGGTATATTTCACATAGGCTACTTTCCTTTAGCTATTTATGGAAATTGTTTCGTTTCTGCTTCCTTCTCTTTACTCCGTTCGTTTTAGCGTATAGTATATAAATTGGTGTATACATATAAATAGTCAAACTTATTTGTTTTTCATTTAAATAGTAATAATATAAATATATATATATGTGTGTATGTATATAGCATTTGTTTTAGTGTTTTTTTCGCTCAATGTTCAACATTATAATATAATTTTCTTATCTGCCTTCGTTTGTGTGTGCTATTTCCGTGGAATTTATATATGCTTCTTTTTTTAACTTTTTAATTTTCCTTTGCAAATATATATATTATATATAATTGGTTTCATTTTCGATTTAATATTTAATTACGCCTTTGTGTGTAGGGTTTAATGTTTGCTGTCTATGAGGTTAGAGCCCTTGCTGTGAGTGAGTGAGTGGGTGTGTGGGTGTTGTACGTCTGAGCTCCTGGTTGCGGGACCGCTTATAACGCACCAAATGGATCGAGTGGGACGCCGACGCCTTTATTGCCTCCATTCTGCGTCGCCTGCATGGGCTGCATAATGCCCGATGTCGCATTACTGTGCGGCGCCGCCATCATCGTCGGCTGCACCCCAGTCAAAGGGGCTGCTGCCTGCTGCCCCATCATAGTTGGCTGCCCCATCACCGGCATTCCCTACAAGAGTCATGGAAATCGGCATTAGTCATCGTTCTCGTTCTCAATTCTTCAATTCATGCACTGGAAGAAGGGCAATACGTTTATTAATTGCTAATGGACAGACTCAAATGCTACAATATAAATCAGTGGTGGGTAAGATAGTTGTCGCTTCGGGGCCGCCGTGAGCTTTGGAAAATAGTTGCTACATTTTTAGAATCATACGGAAGTTAGTAGTGAGAGTGGTCTACGAGTCTAGGGAAAATAATTGAAACAGTTAAGAAACTCAAAAACAGTGCAACATAATAACGTAATTTAGTTTAGAGAGGAGACTCAGAGGGGAGGATTGCTGACTGGGCACCAAAACCAAAGTAAAATTCGGTTTTATTCGAAAGTTTAGAAGGAGAAGTCAACCGGCGTTAAACGTTATATATAGTGCTGGAGAGAGATGATAGATTTCGATTGATAATCATAATGTTAACAGAGAATAGAATAGAACACAAAGGATATCACAGAACGGAAAGGATAAGTTAGATTTTTAAGGTTAAAATAACGGCAACTCAGGTCAAAACCAAAATGGTATTTATTTGTAGTAACACTTCATTCTGTTCTTTTTTTTTAATTTTTTTAATTTGTTTTGGTTGTTTTGTTTTTATTTCGTTGATTTTTAGCATCTTCTTACCTGCATATAATTTGGCATTACAGGATAACTAGCTTGTATATACGGATGATTGATTGTGATTGGCGCAGGACTTACGGTCATGCCATGTGCCTACGTTATATTGTTATTGATATTGATATATTGATAGAATATATATTGATATATATCACAAACACACATACACACACACACACAGACAGCATTAACACAGGCGCATCGTGAGTGGTCATAGGTGGTTTCGTTTGTCGTGGTTTGTTTGATCGGTTTCAATATATATTTATATATTTAGTAGTGATTCAATTCAATTCGATTCGGTTACGATTTTGCGGTATGCGTTGGGATAGTTGAGATATAAAGCAAACATAAAATAAAGAAAAGAAAGTAAGTGATAGTTCATATATATATACTTGGTTGAAATGCAAAATAAAAACGTAAATAATAATGAAATCAAGAAATATTGTATGGAAGTACATGTGATTTTTGTCGCCTGCGTGTGTTGTGTCTGACCGCCGAGGTGTGCCACAAAAGTTAATCCTAGTGCCTGTATATATCCAAGTGCTAGTGTTAAGTGGGCATTGTGTGTGACCCAGAAATAAAGGCAAAACTTACAACCGGCCATAACTTGGTTGTACACTTTGATTCTCTGCTCCTTTGCAAATTCACAAATTGTATATAATAATAATATAATGTGAGACAACATTTAGAAATTGAAAAAGGGGACTTGGCACAAAGTAAAGATATGAAAAATAAATATAATAACTTTGTTCCAATCCAAGTTAAGAAAGTCTTAAGCAAGCTCAACAATTTGCATACAGATCAAGATTATACTGAAAATCAAGGGAACCAAGTAGCTCAAGTTGTAAATCAATTTGTGCAATTTATAAATAAACATTAATTTGGATAAGGAAAAAAGGTAAAACTGTAAAACTGGGTGGTATTGTACATGACGACGACGTGTAGCCTAGAGTGTGAGGTGACACAAAATTGGTAAATAAAACTAAATGGAAAACAATGCATTTACATAAGTACAAGAGTTTAAAATTAGTTTGATTCTTTTCTGGCATTGAATTATATTCGCTTTGCTTCGCTGCTTCGGCATTCAACATTCTAGTGACTTTTTGTGTGTTCAGAATTTTTATATTTTGATCTCTTGGCTAAGTTCGAAGACAACGCGTTATCGAGTCTTTCAGAGATTGTGACTGGCATTCTTAAACGGATTCTTTCAAGTAGTAGTTGTGGTTTGAGTAGAGTAGTTCGGTAGACAGTAGAGAGTAGAGTTAGAGAAGGCAAAACTCACCATTGGACGATAGCCAGCACCAGTAGTAGCCGCCATTGGTTGGGGTGTCCAATTAGCACCTGGTTTCGCTGTATTTTTAGGTGAATTCCATTGCACGGGTCTATGAGATAATGGGGTAAGAGAGTAATGATATATAGACGAAATCAATGAACACGGCATTTGAATTTGGGGATTTTCTATCTAAAAACAGAATTTCTGCGTGATTTCGAACTATTTTCTTTGGATGGACTTTATGTACACACACATGGAGCATGAATATGGACATGGATTAATGGACGGGACCGGGGTCAATGGCGAAAGGTTTTTGTAAGATTTTCAAGGATTCTGGGATCGTCAGGGTATACGGAAAATGGCTAATCAAAGTGATCTTTGATTGAAGATTCCCATCGATCTATTAATTAAAGGTATGAACGGATGGTGACGTGACGTGACAACATGGGACAGATGTTCAACTGTTCTTGTTCTGTTCTTGGCCTCACTTTCGAACACACGCACATTTAATACAACTATCATATCGTTTCGTTTCGATCTCGATTTACTCACTTTGCACTTGCCGTTTTATTAATATTTAAGTTATCGACTAGGGACATTAGCGAGCTATCCAAATCGCCGGTTATTATCTTCCCAGTGCCCAATGCTGGGGCCTGCTGTTCCTGCTGCTGGTTCTGGTTCTGGCTCTGGAGCAGGTACTGCTGCTGGTGATGGTTCTGCTGCTGGAGCGCGAGGATCGAACTGCTATTTCCGGCATAACCTGTGGCGACAACGTTCATTTGATTGCTGTTGCTGTTGCTGCTGGCGGAGGCCGGCTTGAGGACATCGCCCAAGGCATCGAAGCCTTTTTTGCATACACATTTCACATTTCGATGTGGTGGGAGGACAGCCATAGCCATAGTGCACCGTTTTTAGCAGACATTTATACACAGAGACAAACACATTGGATATATGATGTATACAGAGATATGCATAAACAATGAAGCCGATGAAGCCCAGGGATATTTGTTTTGATGGTTTTGTTGAGTTAGCGTTGAGATTGTTTGCCGTCGAAATTTCATATTTTCGGTTTCGAATGAATTTTATTATTTTTGATTTTATCATTTTTCATTTTGCCAGCGTAATTATAAAACACACAAATATTTTTAGCGTTTTATAGAGATTGTAAATGTTTGAATATATGGATTTGTGCCACCAACATTAATATGAGGTAATGTGAGGTTGTTTTTTAGTTTTGATATTTTTTTTTAAGAACATAAGAGAGAGAAAAAGAGAAAAAATAACATTTACAAAATAAATAACATGAATTTGCATTGTACTTAGACATATATTTATATTTTGGGTTTGGTTTTCTGACATTGGTTTAGTATATAAGGTTGTTAGCTACGAGCAAATGATAAGTGGTTGTTAAGATTATTTACAAAAGCAACTCAACATGGAATGTGTAAATGGTTATGGAATTTTCGCATATTTTGTAAGTATAACTGAGGCATAACATTCGTTTAGGACATACAAATATTAAACTTGAATTTTATAATTAACCCATTCCTCCCATTACACACAAAAAACAGTAAGCAAAGCTTATAAAGTTCATTATACTTAGTATGAGTTACATTGTAATCACACAAATACCACACATACCCACAACAAAGTTAATAGTTAAATAATTTTGAAACACAAAAATCTTAAAATCTCAAATCAACAAGATCATTTACAAAGAAAAAAAATCAATTAAAAAGCCATACATTTTAGGCTCAAAGCCTTGACGAATAATTTTTAAAGGCTTTATCCATTTTACCAATATAAGGCCTAAAAGGGATATCAACGCAGTTTTCAGCTAATGACAAGACGACTTCAAAATCAATTGGACTGTAAAATAGTAACAGGACACGAGCAGACAACATACGAGTGGGCAAAGCGTGTTCTTTTTTTGGTGTGGATGAGGTCAAAGCTCAGAGGAGAAAACGCTGTGCCCGCTGCAGCACTACAAGCCAGTGACGGGGCAAGCTTTGTACATAAACAAAGCACGAGCACAGAGAGAGATATGCTTGTTGTGGTTTATGGAGTTTGAGTTCAATTGCGTTGTGGAGCAGCGACAAAGATTCACCTGGGGGAAACTGAGCTGCTGCCGTCGTCGCTGGCTGCTGCTGGTGGCTTTGCTCCCAATACTGTTGCTGTTTCTGTTGCTGCTGAAGGTGGAATACTTGCTGGGACTGCTGCTGGTGTTGCTGATCCATGAAATTGATATTTTGGCCAAACGGCACGGCAACAGGTGCAGCAGCGACTTGCATTTGGGCTTGAGGCAACGATGCGTCATCGAAAAATGGATTTGGCAACGACATCGACGCTGTGTAAAAGTCAACGCAAACATTTACAGGAAATAAAATAAAAACTTAAGTAAAATAAATCGAATTTTGGTGCAAAACTAACACTGAGGGAACAATATTAACAAACTCGAATTCTGATCATCAAAACGCTAGCTGCAGGGCCCCAAATTAAGACTGGCGTCGAAATTGCTTTAAAATTAAATTAATTACAAATCAGGCTAAAGAATAAACATGCCAAAATATTAGTTCTGCTTAATTCAAACACACACCAAAATTAGATAGATTGTTTAGTTACAGGTTTTAGTTAGAAATTAAGGAAACCGCTCCGATTTGCACTCAATTTAATAACAATAATAATAAGGAGTTAGTGACACTGCGTATTAAATAGGTAATATCTTGCTTGTGTTAAAATCATAGCTTGCAGTTAGGAATGAATGAAGACTATTGGCCGTTGGAGGGACTTACCTGCCGGTTCTGTATTACCAAAAACGGATGAGAAATTACTATCGGAAACGAATGCATTTGTAGCAGCAGCGGAGGAAACTGAAGCGCCATTGAAACCTATGTTTGTTTGTTTATTTCGGATATTTTGTTGATATTTTGTTGTGGTATTTGGTTTTGTTGGGTGTTGTGTGGGCGGTGGTCGGTGGGCGATGGTTTAGCAATTTGTATTGGTATTGATTATCGTTACCATTGTCGTTGAGGTTCGGTGTCGTTTTTGTTTCGGGTTGGAAAAAAACAGTGATGAAAAAATAAAGAGTAACAATACATTAGACAAGAATTCAAAAGGAAATCAAAACTTACATAAATAATCAAGGAATAGAGAATTGAATAAAAATATATATAGATATGATTACAGTATAATGGATAATGGTGCGTGAACGTTGTGTGCAAACAGACGGCTAGGCCGGTGTGAGATAGATAAGGAGAGAGAGGCAGAGGTGTGGGACGACTAGGGCGCCCGAAAGGTGTGCTCCTCTTGGCTTCTGGCCCTTACGGATACGTAACATGAACACGTAAGATCACTACACTTACACACCGATTCTTACATATGTACAGGAAATAAGGCTCAGGTAAAATCATAAACGCTAGTTTTTGTAAACTCTAACTTAGGACAAAATAATAAGAAAATTATAACATGCTACCATTATTATGCATCCACAAATTATTGGCATTGAGTGCAGCACCTGTTGATCCTGCAGCGCCGCCGGCGCTGGCCTCGAACATGTCGGCGAACGGATTACCCAACTGCAGCAGGTCGTCGGAGGCTTTGGTGGGGGCCTGAGCCTGGGTCGCTGCTGCAGCAGCAGCGGGCTGAGCCGACGCGGCACCGAACAGATCAACTATCGGCTGGCCAGCCTGCGCGGCTGGTGGTGACGACAGAAATGGATTTGTTAGTGCAGCGCCAGCAGCGCCGCTGCTGGTGGGGGACGATACCTTGGACTAAGCGCGGAAACAGGCAGAGAAATCGATTAAACACTGACTCGCACATTCACGGGACGTGCCATTGACTCACCTTGTACTGGTTCATGGCAGCCTCCTCCTCCGCCAGAACCTGGGCCTTAAGCTGCTCGTCGATGCCATTGGTGGTATCGAATTTGGTGGAAGCAGCCGCTGTTCCGAATGCCGAGCTAGTGGAAGAGAGTGCAGTGACAGCAGATTTTACATTGCGTTGATTGCTACAGATTTGCAAGGCATCGATATCGGGCACAAGTTACAAAGGAAACCAAGCATGAAATAAAAAAAAATTATAGAAAATAAAATATAAGTCAATAAGTACAAGAAATTCTAAAAAATTAATAAATAATATTATAATTAATAATAAAAATATAAAAATTACATTTAAATCCATTGACATTTTGAATTCAAAGCTTATAAACCCGTCAGATACTTATGTTTAATATAAAAAATGAAATTATTATTTAAAGTTCAAATTATGTTTAAAAAGTGAGGTAAATTAAATAACACTTCGAGATTTAAAGCCAAATTCAAAATAATTACAAACTTACAACTAATAAATAATAATAAATATAACAGGATCTAAAGATTAACACACCTCGATGATTGCGTGGGCGTATTGGCGGCGGACACCTTGCGACCCTCCAGCGTGGCCAAATGCTGCTCTAAGGCATCCAGCAGCGAGCTGGGCGCCTTGGTCAAGTCGGGAATGTCTCCCTTGTCAATGCCGACATTCTACAAGAAAATAATATTAAAGTACATGACGATTTGCTGCATGGGCCACTTGACTTACCTCGGCCACTTTCAAGAACTCTCCAACACGATCCATGCGTACGAGGAACTTCTTGTAGAGATCCAATGCATCGCGTGCCTGCTTCTTGTTCATGTCAAAGTATTTCTCAAGCAAATTAATGATGCCATCATTGTAGCAAGCGAACAGGCGTATGAGATCGCGAAATAAGAGCATAAAGCTCATGTTGATGACGCCTAGGAAATGGATAAAAAGGAAATTTAGTTAGTAATTCAATAACAAAGTAAGATGTCAGTGGAATAACTTACCATTGGACAAGTCATTGGACTGGCAGTCAAACTCCAGAAGTGCATCCAATTGAGCCTGCAAAACTGGCAAAGTCTTTAGGAGTTTGTCCGCGTTCATGCTGCGCAAGGAGCCCTCCTCTTTGCTAAAAAATAAATGGATTCCGAAATCAATTAGAACATATACGATGTGTAAATTATGTGGTAATAGTTACCCTCGCTTGACTTTGCAAAAGTCAAAGGCCATGGCTCGATAGGAGAGCGACTTCTCATTCAAATACTTGGCGTATCGGCGAATAAAGGGCGACATATCGTAACCTGTTGATTGATCAGATATTAGACTACATTCTCGTCATAGCATCTTCAGAGAACACACAATTTAGGCAACGCCAAATGGGAAACTTAAAACGATCATTTTATTGTTAGTCAATTTGGATATTCTTTTTAGCAAAAAACAAATTTTAGTTACAACCAGAAAGGAATACAATGTCTACAGCCCGATAGAAAAGAAGTTATAGCCAATTGCCAGTAGCAGCTTCTGCATTATACTCACCCATTCTGCCACCCGGAACGCCCATGCCACCATCTGTATAAAGTTTACATTGTTCGATTTGGAATATTAAGATTGGATAATGGCATTTTTCAAGTTGTTTGTTAGCCAGCATGATGTTGAATGAGGGTCAGTAAGCGGCGCATTTTGGTATTTATTAATTTTTGATTAGATAAAGTTGTTAATCGAATAAAATTACAAATGAACAAGCCAAACGTTCGCGGAGCAGCATTCGCAAGAGTAAAAAGGAGAGAATGAGAGAGGAATGAAAGTAAGCATTAGTTTATAATATTTAAACTGGTACAAGTTTATCGAATCTTCGATGCGGATATGGAAACTTGTTAGGGAACTCAAGAGGACGATGCTTTTATACCTTGCACAGTTCCTTTGTCCAGAAAGGAGCTGAGATTGAATGTAGAATTGCTTGAAGCCAGATATTGCATGAAACGCTGTAAATGAGAATCAGAAAAGAGGGGAAAATAGTTATTAAATAAACAAAATCTAGCTTGTTAATATACTAATTCCCTTCTTTGGGCAAACCTATTATTATCCCCTATCTAATAATTATACATACATATATTAAAATACTAAACGCTGGAGAGTCAAAGCTTGATAATCCCACACATTCAGCAAAATTAATTTCATGTCTTCGGTCAGAGGAAGCTATGTAAATGCCTTGGCAAATACATATTCCAAAAAGATTGGACTGAGCAAATAAAAGCAGAGGAAAAAACAAATGGACGATAAGCTCTGTAAGAGGCAATATACTTATGTATAAGGCATGAGGCATAGCAAGTAATCATTTAACATGAAAGAGAGTCAGCAGAAGAAAACAAATAAAAAGATTCTCGGCATGAACGTGACCTTTTCTACGGACACTGTACACATTCCATAAATGAAATGCAATGAAACTAAATAGATTACCTCATTACGATAGCCTCAATGAAAGCTAAAAGGCGAGCAGAACTTTGACAAAAAATATACAAATAATACGCCCCTAAGCTGCAAACACAACACCAGATACAGATAAAGATAAAGACACGCATACGAACCTCATTGCCATATGCCATCAGATGATGTGTAGTTATCAGCGACTTGTAGACGACCACCCAGTTGGCGTTCTGGGAACGTTCGATAAGTAAATTGGCCAGATGGGGTATCGACACATTCGGCTCGTTTGTGCAATGCACCAAATCTGTGAGATACGAAAAGTTTACAAATTAATTGGAGTTTATTTAAGTTATTAAAATCATAGCATGGTAAATATTTAATTATAAATTGAGCACCTCTCCCATTAAATAAATGTTTCTAAATTTAATTCCGTATTCATTTGAATTGTACTGCGAATGCTAAACTCCCATAAATTAAATCATCTTGTTGTTCGTCTCTTATCGGTCGCGACTCTTGCTGGTTGTTGGCTTATCTTTAACTTTGTATTGAAACCGCTAAACTTAAACTCGATGCACAAATCAGCAAAGTCGAAACATTTGAGGCGGAATAAAAAAGGCTATGATAAGCGCTGGAGCCCATTGTGGTCTTTATCGGACTATTTCTGCTTGAAGCCATTCCCATTTCATTTCAGTGTCTGTCGCTGAACAAAATACATAATTGCCAACCAAATCGAGGGGCGTTACATATGCCGGAGCAGATGTTTGCCCCATTGCCAGTGATTCATGCGGGAAGGGGACAATTTTCAATAAACAGTAAATGTGAAAATTGATAGGCCCTTGTAAGCAAGCTGAGGATGTATATATATAAAAACGAACACAGTGATCTGTCTCTATTTACAACGCTTGCATTGCAAATAATTCTAAGGGGATCTCTTTTAAAAAACTCCCTTTTTAATATGTATAATAATTATTGCATTCAACTGAACTGTTGGCTAATTTGAACACTGTTCTTAAGGTTTAAACTTAGTTCTCTGAAAACATAACTCGTTTTGTTTTAAAGCCGAAAGTTGTTAACAAAAGAAAATAGAGAAAGAGGTAAAACAAACACACTCAAGCTGGGAGATTCTACCTGTTGTGGATCATTAAATTGTTTCTATGTATTCTCGAGATCAGGTTTACTCTGAGCAGTGCTTAGAATCTATTGATTAAGACCAGTTAAGGGTTATTATTAAAGGTTTCTTACAATTTGTATTTGTTTATATTTTAATCAAGACCTTACGAAATTTGTTAATTAAAAATTCATACTTTTATGGAATTCAATCAGTTGTGTGCGTAAGCTTCATTTAGCTTACATATTCTGGCGACTGTCTCTGTTGCCCACAATTGAAACCCATTTATTTCCAATCGTTGACACACTCCCAATTCTCTGTCAAGTCTGTCTTTTTGCGGCAAATGGAATACAATGTTTATGTGGCAAGTAAAACCCCATAGGGTTTGTTGTTTTTGTTGCCCTCTTTTATTCCCATTGAACTGATGAGTCATCCCAGAAAAGTTTTGCAAAATCATCGCAAAAAAAGAATATCAGAAACCAGGTCACCACGCGCGCATAGAACTAGCCAAAAAACCAGATTCCAACAGGAGGAATATCACCAAGATATTGTATCTCATTAGAAATGTAAAGGCTTAAGCTAAATCCGGGCGAATTAGGGGGAAAAGCTTGTGCATAAATTTGCCAAACAATGACACCGCAACAACACTCGTAGGCGTTTCAAGCCATTTAAATGTCCTACGACCACAACAACTACACACACCTACACGTGCAGCCGTGGGAAAGTGACGTAACATTAGAAAGAGAGCGCTAGAGAGATTGCGAGAGAGGGGTATAGCAATCAATGACGAACGGAGTCCACAAACACCAGCAGCTGAGGCACAGGTGCACTTGGGGGTGGCGGGTGGTGTTTTCATGGAGCTCTGTGGACCGCAATCAGCGGGCTCGTTTCCAGAAAACTTTCTGATTATCACACAAAAACAAAAATAATGAAAATAAATAATGAAGATGGTGCGGCTGGAGGAAGGAGAGGCAAACTGGTTGTAACTGAATGGGAATGGTTTGACTTTAGCAGCAAGCAACTGTTGTAATCACGGGAGCACGGAGAGAAAATATTATAAACATCGGATATTTATGTTTTATCAGTAATCAACTTGCACTCTTGAAGTGGCAAATATAGGCTGGGAAAATGGTCTAGATTCTATAATAAACAAGCTATAGAGGTGGTACTCCAGGCTTTAATTAGTGATCCCTGCGTTGTGTTTCGTGTCCAAAATCATGTTTACATCTCTTATCACATTAATTGGGCTTTTTATTTCTCCCCGTGTGGTAACTAGGAAATGTAACGATGATTTTACGCAACGAGAGAGAGACTCTGAAAGTGAGAGAGCAATAGAGGGAAACTCACAGTCCAAGTGCTTCTTCTTCGGGCCAATGCATTCCTCCGTGGTGGCCTTGCAAACGGACTTGGCGAGTCCTTGGCCCGCAAGGCTGTGACGGGCAGCCAGCAGCCTGTCGTTGATAGTTTGCCCTGCCATGGTCATGATGAAGCTGTTGTTGTTGTAGTACCTGCTCCCGCACGCTGGCTTTTATTTACTTGATTAATTTAATTATGCACCCAAGGAGCGGACCACACCGAAAAGAAGAACTCACACACACAATCAGAGGGGGACACAAACACGCAGGCACAGAGAGGCACACGGGCAGAGCGAGCGAACAAGAAAGAGGGGTATTGATTGATTGAGAATAATTCCAAGGGGAAAATTCTGAAACGCGAGCCCCACGACGAATCAAACAGTACACAATAGCTGCTACTTATGCCACGAGCATTACACAATTTAACGCCGCGTTTAATACGCTCTCTAACCGGTGCCTAACGCTGAAACGCGATTTTTTAATTCTATATTTTTTCCCTGCCACAAATCGATAATGGCGATTAGAGATGGTGGTTGGAGATGTTGCTATCGAAACCACTTCGATATGTATATCAGCTATCGTACTTTCGAGGAATTTTCAGTGTTTAAAAATAGTGGAGTTATAACAGATCTGTACTTATACATTTTTTAGCTTCTGGATATATTCAAAATCAAATCCAGCTAATTTGTCATTTGTCACAAAAATATATTTATAACTAAAAATATGTTCAATGGTTTTAATTTGTAAGTTCTTTTCTGTTAAACTCAAATGTTAGAATCCTATTTTAATGGAAATTACTTACAAATTGTAAAATTTGCAAATATGCCCGGATTTTGTTAACGCGTCCAGACCTGATTTTGGAAAATCAACAAACAGATGTGGCTTTATGACCTGACCCAAATCGGTTATTAAATTTGCCGCGTACCTGGGGGTACTTAAAAACAGGTAGCAGGTTCCGACATTTCGGTTTTCAGTATTGTAGTTAAGCAGCGAATCGTCTATTTTTGTTTTGCTTTGGCCGAAACGTTAGCAACGTTAGCAGCAGCGATGAGCTTTTCTCTCTCTCTCTCTCTCTTTTACTGCAGCAGCGCTCAACGAGCGAACAGCTGATCACAGTTTTGTTTTGCTCTTATCCAAACATAAACAACTTCCCATCAAAATAAAAACAGTGATGAGCTTTTCGCTTTCTCTCTCTTTTTTGCTGCAGCAGCGCTCAACGACCTTGGATGAGCGAACAGCTGATCAACTGTTTTTGTTTTGAAAGGAAGTTGTGTATGTTTAGGTCAGAGCAAAACAAAAACAGTTGGCCGCTGTTTCAGGAAAAGAAAGACGAAATATTGTTGATTTTAAATAAATTAATTAAAATTCGAATTCCCTGCAGATGGAAATACTGATTTTACACCCTGGAGGTCCTGGGAATGAAACCACATCGATGATGGGAAATAAAACAAGGAAATTAGCTGATAAACCAAAACATGTTAAATATTTTTTTCTACTGATTTTCTTCTTAAAGCATAAATTTAAAAATTACAATTTTCGAATTAGAATACTTTTTGGGATTTTTTAAGATGAAAACCAATTTTCCATTTGCAAACTCTATGCCAAACATCGCTATCGATATCTGAAATGCAGCCCTGTCACGCTGGCCGATAAAAATGGCGTACCCGCGAACAGTTTTGTGAGGATTTTGTATGGGCAGAAAGTGGGCATGGATTATCGGTAATTAACAGTGGGCATGAATTCAGAATCGGTAATTGAAAGACCTAAGAACTAACGATGGCACGATCGATCCTATCGACGATTTCCCACCACTTCGAATTAGAGCTGGAAACACATTGATGGTTTCATCGATGACAAGTACGATAGTGGTATATCGGTACTATCGATTTTTTATATAAAGGCGATATATCTTGAGACCGCGGACACTTTTGTGAGTCATGGTGGAAAATTCGAGGAGAGCGTACCGATGCGCAAAGAATAAGAATAAGCGAAGAAGATAAAGTTATTGATTAAAATTTCTGCTACAAAAATATATATATGTAATTGCATATTGTAAATGTCTTAAGTTAAGTGATATAAACCAGATATTTGTGTAACGTTTACCATTTTAATACGCGAGTCAGTACAACGAGTGAAGCATCCGCACATAAAGACCGGAGTACTTGGCCAGCGAGAATACAACAACAGAACAGAAAACGCTGCGCAATAGACGGTGGTGTACATAAGAGTTTAATAAAATCGAAATCAGAATCAGTTGAAAGTGTGATTTTTTTGAGCCTTTGTCTGTAAGTGAAGAGAAAGCTTTAAGCGGAATTACATCTATATATAAATAAATACGAAGCCAGCCCGTCGCCATTTTGAAAGTGATTTTACAATACATACATATACACACAAACACAAATACGAACACATACACATCCAGCGAGAGCATATACGCATATAACCCATCTAAAATCCGTGGAAACGCAAACCTAAACCCAATTTCCGCAACATTTTAAAGTGAATCAACAAAATCAAGGCAACTTTTAACCAAATTTAACCCCAATTGTGTATATAACGCTTGTCGGAACAATCGGAGTCTGTATATCAAAGTGGCTGAGAAAACCCCCGCAGCTGCACCAATCGATAGCTGCGACATACATACACAACACATTTACGTACGTGTGGGAAGGTCTACGGCGAAAAAGTAAGTCGCAATTGTATTGGGTATCGCTGCTCTGCTCTGCTGTGTCTGTATGTGTCGATTCATTAATTCAGGTATTCTCGCAGTGCGCCTGAGTGTACGTCCCTCTGACGTCCCCAGACGTGTTTGCTAGAGAATAGCCAAACAAATACAAAAAACAGAATACAAAATACCTTTTGTTGACGTAAATGGCACATACACACATAGCGCATATATAATGCAGCCGTTACGTTGTTAGCACTACGTTACAGGTTGTTGCTACCTGGAAATCAACTCGTTACAACGTTACATTTCCCTTTGCCGTTTTCCTTATTATGTATAATATGTGTACCTACAACCGGGGTCAAGATAATAGAGCTAACGTTCTCTTTTGTTGCCTAAAGTTTAGGGGATGTTTTTTATTCCTGTTTTTCAATTTTTTTTTTTTTTGAACGAAAAATAAATTCTTTGTTTCGAATGTTTCGATTTACAATGAAGTATTTACATATATTCATGTTTCTCTTGAACTGTACTGTTTTATAAATTCATATTCATATTCATATCTTTTGTGTGCTGCAGCTAAAAATTAGCATATAAATTGATATTTTTTTAGGTACTCAGTTCCGTCCTTTCAAGGAATTATTCTCATTTGTAAATGATTAAAAATAGTTTTTTTTATTTATTACCATGCCTTTTAACTATAATTTGTCACTAAATTATTATTATTCGCAATTCAAGACTATATTTCCTCTCAATTAAATTTTAATAAACTGAAATCTATTATTCCCTCATAAATATTGAAACATTTTTATAAATCATAAAAGAAACACCCCGTTTTCATCTTTAATTAAAAACAATAAAATGATTCCAACCATCCTTTGCTCAAAAGTATTCTTCGTTTTCTCTTTATTTTTTCATAAAACCAAAATAGGATCAGCAAGGCTTGGAATGCAGTATCAGCAGTTAAATCAGCAGAGAACCGAGAAGAGTTTGTTTATAACTAAGGATAGCGCTTAACCCAGAGTAAAAGAGATAAATCAACAGACTGATAAACAATACATAACGTTACAAGTTAAACTATATAAAGTAAAGTAAACAGCAGCTGTATATAAGAAGCGGAGGAGAAGAAACGACGCCAACCGGACGCCGCAGAAGCAGCAGTGGACGCAGCTACGTGCTCAACCGCCCGTCGTCGCCCTTTTGCTCGCCGATTTCATTTAATTTTTGAATTTTTGGAGGAGGAGCATCAGCATCAGCGATTAGAACCAAAGAAAAGCACGGAGAGCGGTGGAAGCTAAATCAATAACAACAGTAGCAGAGCGATCGAGTTTGGTTTCGATTTATAAAGAATTGATTTAAGTGCGTGTGATATTTAATGTTAAGCATTAATTTAGCGAAATAACCAAAAACAAATAAAAAAGGCAAAACAGCAGAAATTTTAATAAATAGAGAAGGAGACGAGAGCGATCAGTGATCCAGAAAGAAAGAGAGAGATCGGCCAAGCGACGAAATTACTATGACATACTCGCACAATAGCGTTAGAAACAACATCAGAATGACAACCGCATCGGCCACCAAGTCCATACGATTGAAAAAGGGAGCCGCAGGAGCAGCGACCTCCGCATCCAATTCATCCACCCCCTCGCCCACATCCCCGACATCCGTATCGGCGTCCGCCGCACCCCTTCCCGTGTCCGCATCCGCACCAGCAACGCCCTTGGTAACTGCACATTCCATCAGTATTGCCAGCAGTACAAATCTCACCCAGAACAACTCCCCCCACTTCCTGAGCTCATCGCCCACGAGCCTGGGTCTCTCCAACCTGGCCACGCCGCCCAACCAGAGGCAACGGCCACTGCAGTCGCAGTCCCAGTCCACCGGAGCCCAACGCAGACAGCAGCAGCGTCACTCGCCGCAGCAGCAGGGATCCGCCACCGGAGGAGGAGGTGGCTTCTTTTTCGCCAACAACAATAGGCGGACCGGAGGAGGTCGTTCGCCCCAGGGAGCGATGCAAGTGCGCCAGTCACCCGCCACCATCCTGGGTGGAGGCTTCTCGCCAGCTGGAGGCTCGGCACGCAAGCAGAGGAAGAGCCCGCCGCTGGGTGGCAAGATCTCGCCACAGCAGATGCAAATGCAGCAGCACCCACTCATACCCACCGCACTGACGCATTTCGCGGGCAGCAAGTGCTTCGATGCACCAGCTCCAACGGCGCTGCCCAAGCCGCCGCAGCACTGGACGCGGTCGGAGGAGAAGCTATCGTCGGTGTCGATGTCGATGTCGCTGCCAAAGTTCCAGATGATGCAGACGGGCGGCCGCTCGAAGCGGAATCTCCTCGACGACTTCGACACGCACAACCTGAAGCTGCTGCTCAATGTGCAGTCGTAACCCTGGTGCTGGAGGATCAGGATCTGCAGCTGAGAAGCAGGATCTGGATCTGAAGCTGGATCTGGATCTGGAGGACCGACTTGAATGGCATGAACACCCGGAGGACCCCGAACCCGTCAATGAGTTGTAAAAAAACGAAATGAATATAAAAAATAACAAAAAAAAATGAACAAAAATTATAAAACAAAAAATGCAAAATGAAAAACAAAAAAAAAATCGAAAACGAAAATATTTCAACTGAAAAATTTAACTTTTTTAAACAAAGCAAAAAAAAAAAGAAAACAAAAACAAGAGTAATGTTTGTGATCTCAAGTGTGTATCATAAAACAAGAAAACCAATTTGAGAAGCTATAAAGAGAAAAGTGAAAAACTGTTTCAAGGAAAGCTGAAAGTAAACAAAAAATTGAAATACACAAACAACTGTCCTCACACAACCGATAAAACACCAACAACAACAACAACAACAACGACAAAGAGAACAAATAAACACAGCGAAAAAGATGCAAAATTCCCCGCTATATAGCAGCAGTCCCCTCCCCCTATATAGAGAACCCTCTCCCCCACTGTCAACTTCAATATGCAAACTTTATGGAAAAGAAGCCGCCAATCGACAAAACCAAGTAAAACCAAATCAAAAACAAATGGCTAACAGAGGACGACGATGATGAAGATAAAGCGGAAGCGGAAGGAAGGAAGAACTTTATATGTCTAACAACGGATACTTCACAACTGAACATTGTTTTAAACGTGATACGCAAATAGACTTGAAAATTAATTAATAAGTAAAATTATAAATATAATAATATTTATGAGTAATTCAAAAAAAGAAAAATGGACGCTAGAAGCGCAACATAAAGTACAGTTTATGTTTATCCCCCGAAAAGCGGACAAAATGTGCAACGTACCTTAAATGTTGATAAAGAAAGAAAGAAAGCAGAGAGCACAGAGTATATTCAAGAGACACGATAATACCTATAACTAAAATACAAATAATAATAATAATAATACAACTAATATAAATCGTATACCCACCAAATCACAAAGACTAATTCAAACAAAAACTCAACGACAACAACTCAACGCGGCCGCAGCAGCAGAGCAGCAGCGCAAAATGCATTCAACTTGCCTAGAAGAAACGTTCATCTATAACTCTATAACAACTATTGTACGGCCTCTCCTCTACCTTAAGATAAAGATTCACTATTGTATTGTAATTTTTGACTTACCTTATAGATACTTCCATTACTTTTAGTTAAACGTCGCGCGAAAGAAAAGCAATTGCCCAAAAACATTAACTGAGCTACATACATAATTCGTAAATGTGTTATTATTCTTAATCTGTAATTGCGAAATGGCTTTAAAAAATTCTAATTTAAACATTCTTGAATTGTACATAGAAAGAACAACCGCTAAAATGTTCAAATAAAATGTTTCTAAAATTGATAAATCGATAAACAATTACGAAAATAATAAGAAGAGTAGCAAGCGATCGGCCGGCGCAAGCAAGATTTTATTTATTCCAAAATATGTTTGATCTTGCGCTAAAAACCAGCGCAAACAATTGTGAAAACAACTAAAACAAACGAAACGAAAACTATATAAGTTGCAATCCCAAAGCGAAGGCTTTACAACAGAGTAAGAGAGATAGATGTGGCGCGAGAAAAGGAAGGGGGAAATGATACTACTTTTATGTAAACTATTCGTTGATGCTCAATACTGAAACACTTGAACCCAGTACCTTATTTTCATTATTAGCATTACTTATTAATTGTTAACATTAATATGTATGTAAATTATTTAAGATACCACCCCCGCCCACCCCCCTTTTAAGCCTTCCCCAGTACCCCCTTACCCAAACGTCTAAATCCAAAGTTATTTGTATTTTGCGTAGAATGAGGCAGCGTGAGTTTTGTTATGTATGTGTTTTTGCCAAGTGAATTGGCCCCTTAGTGATAAGCCAAAAAGAAAAAGCAACCCCAAAACCTAATTGATAGTGGAAAGACCCCAGAAAGAAGAACACTTGAGTTGTGTTTATATGCATATTGTTTAACTTCCCGAAACAGCTAAATTATGACAGAGAGGGAGAGATGAAGAATAGAAGGAGGAAACTACAACAAAACACTCGATGATAGTTTTAAAAATGTTGATGAAAAGCCAAAAAAGTCAAGCACTGTTTAGGTTTACTGAGCAAGTTGTCATATATTGGTAGCTTTAAAGCTTGTATCTTCAAGTTACACTACAAGTACCCCCCGCCCCCATACCCCATAAATACATAGATACTACACACATATATAACCCCCACTACTACTTAGAGTATTGAACGGAGCGAAGGTCGCTCGAGCAGTGCTCGGGCAATACCCCAGCTCAGCCTCATCCCCAACACCCCTACACCCCGCCCCATAAACACTTGTCGCGCAGAATTTTGCATTTTTTTATGTGTAAGCCTAACGTTTGTTACTTACTGGACGTCAATTTAAGCGGAGAGAACAGCTTAGATTACTTTGAAGGAGAAACCAACAGCCCCCCTCCCCCCACTAATTGTAAAAGCAAAAGTAAAAGAAGAAAAAATAAGAGACCAAAACAGGGCCAAAATCCGTCTGCTCTGCCTTGAACTGTGGGCACAATCGCTGCGATCCGCCGACTTTTTCAACACCAATCAGTACAAATTAATTTCCATTTCAAAGTTATTGGAGCCCGCGTAGCCAACATCATCAGCGAGGGCTCCCCATGCGAGTCCAAGGCGCTTGTGCCCCCATCCAAGGCAACTGCGGATTATTTGGCCCCTGAAAGAGAATTCAAATTCAATTTTAATTTACATTTAAATTTAAAGCGTAACGACGACGATTCGACCAAGTTCGAATATTATTTTTAACCCTTTTGTTTTAAGCCGAAATATGATTCGTCGTTTTAAAAAAGGAAAAAAGAGAAAGGAAGAAACCAAGAAGAACTATGTATTTTTTTTTTTAATTTCTCCATTGATCTAATTTACAATTTAATTTGCAATTTTTGTGATACTTTGCTATATTTTTAAACCTGGTATATATACAAATTAAAAACAAATACAACTGAAGAGAACATGATAAATTACTACCCACACAATTACCATAAATGGACCACTAAGATGAATATGAAGAGAAGCAAACTCGCTATTTAATAATGTAATTAATAGAAACGAATGTGAATGAAAACTGAAAACAATTTGTAAAGCAATATTGAAATTGTGTTAAGTCCAAGTCAACTTGTAACATTTGAGAAAAAAATCTAAAGAAACCCCACAAAACCACAACCAACCAACCATCAACAAAACAATAGAAAACTGAAAACAGAAAAAAAAAACAAAAAACAAAATAAACAATTGTACATGGCTTTCGTAAAGTAATTTATTAAAGCTTTGTATAATTAAACAAAAAAAAAAGAACAACCAAAAATTGTGTTTTTATTTGCCTTATCACACGTACACTTTTTTGTTGGCGATTTTATTTTCAGAGCTAATCGGCAAATCCCAGAAAAAAACCCCCACCACATTCCAGAAGCGGCGAACATGAGCTCCAAAAAAATTCCACTCTAGCGAAGTTCTCACATGTTTCAGGCTTTGATTTGCGGCACGAATTGTAAGCGAGAAATGGAAACAAAACCAGAAACAACAACCAGATTCAAGTCCCAGACTCAGAGAGTTTATTTAAAACAAGATCCAAACAAAGGCAGCTGCATTTGTGCAGCAAGAACAAACGATGCACGAATTAAAATAAAATTAAAAAATAAAAAACGATACAAAAACTTTGCAGAGCCGACGAGCAAAACACCCTTGCGGTCGTCCAGGCCAGAAACCAAACAATTCCAATTCCGTTTCAATGTGAATAACTATCCTGATTGTTCCTACGTTAGTTATGCCTAGATGTCTCGTATATATTTGTGTATTCGTAATCGGATCAAGTAATGGCAATGCAACGCAGGGCAAGGCTTGGCAAATGCAAACACCAAAAACACACACACCTAAGCGATAAGTGTGAGTTTCGCAAATTTGTATACAAATGCAACAGTTTAGCATTTTATAGATTCTTACACAACAACAGCATGATAATGATAAATGTTTAATGGTTTTAATACAGCAACACCACAACACATAATATAATATATATATAGAGAAAGAGAGCTCAGATAACATCCAAGTCAAGTTAGAACTTAAGCAAACCCAAACAAATGCCTAAACAACGATCAAACAATCAATGTGTAAGTCCCCTTCCCGGATTCCCAATTCCCTTCCATCCTCCCCATCCAACTTCCCCAATTCCCCTAAAACGTAAACAAAGAGATTGAAATATTTTCAATGAAGTCACGCAGAGAAGAGATCTACATAGATGCAGTCGAAACTCTCCAGCTCAAGCTTTTGTATCTTATTTTTGAAGATTTTAATTAAATAGCCAAGGTCGAAGTTTAACTATGAATCAAATGGAACTATATTTTTGTGGTTGAGAGAATTTTTTTACAAATTTGTTTAAAGTCTGTTAGATTTATATAAATGAATACCAAGATCTTGACCAGGATTCTGCCTTTTTATTCCCTGACATAGGCAGTTTTGAGTCAACTTTGAGAAATGATAAAATATAATATATAAAACATTAACTTTTGTGTTCAAAAGAATTAAAAAAAAAGATTATTTTCTTACATGCGGTTTTATTTGTAAACAAAATTTGTTGATAAGATTTTAATGTGCCAAGGCTAACCCTTTCTGTTGGTAGAGCAATACCTTTCGAAACTAAGGCATTTTTAATAATTAACAAATTTTATTATTAAATTCGATCTTGGATTTTTCTGATTTTCTACTAATCGAGATTCGTAAATAAATGTTTTAACTTATTTTGTATTTAAAACAGTAAAGTTTCCACAGTTGATTCGCAAACCTATGATAGACATTGTGACTAACCCTAATCGCATATTAAAAACAGGCCTTAATACATATGTACATATGATTATTGCAAACAAAAGACTTGGCTATTGAGAAACTTTGAATTTAAGATACATTTGCGAGGTTGAGCTAGTAAAGTTTCAATTGTATTTCAAATGGAATCCCCGCAAAGAGGCTGGATCGGATCCCTGAAGAAGGACGTTGAGATAAAAAGAGAGAGCGGTCTGGATTACTTTGGTTCAGAGGTAGGTGGGCAAAACACGAATATGACTCACTGGGCAGAGTAAACTAGTATTATCTAGGTGGATTTCTCTAGAGGTTGCTCGAACAAAAAAAAGAGACGCCAAAAGACGGGCGAGTGGTGAACGTGCCTCGAATCACCTCACCTCGCACCTCCCGTTACACCTAAAGAAATATTTAATTTACAAAGTAATCAAGGCAACAAGTTTGAAAATGGATCGAGTTTTTCAGAATTTTAGTTCATGGGATAGATCTTCTGTTATTTACGTTCTCTGCAAGACAAGTTGGAAAAGTATCTATTTTAGTTTGAAATAAATCCAATACTCTGATTGATCATACATCGATTGAAACCATTTGTTTTCTCTGTATTATGTGTCTCTGCTTCTTTTCTTTGTGTTTTTTACTTCGACTCTTTGGGATTTCTTTATAAACGATGTCGCAAAAGAAAACTGGATTTACACAAAGTTGGCAATGGGCTTCAGTTTTGAATTCGGTGTCGTTGTTTACCGCTTGGCTACCTCTTGGGTACATATGTACCTACATTACTATATATGCTGGCTATATGCTCGAACCTATCTTCGATCGGTCAGAAGAGAGACCAAAAGAATACAAGAGAATAACTGTATGGGTTGTCCATATTTGTACATTGAAAGCGTTTCCCTTCCCGTGCCTCACTCCTCCCTTTGATTTCATTTAATGCTGAGGCCCGCAGTCTTTAATTTTTCCACGCTACGTTTTCAACGATTTCAGGCCACCCCCGACAGACAGATACATATATATATATATATTTCAATTCAAATATATATATGCATATACTTGAGGCAAATCAAAAGCGTAAACAATTTTGTTTTTATTTTGCTTTCTGCTGCTACTCTTTTATTTTTATAACGCTCAGCTCTTCGAGCTAATTGCAAACGATAAATGGCGACGACGATAGTGGATTTCACGGGGCCCCGGAGGTATGGTGGGGGCTATATCTGGCTGGCCCCTCGCTCTCACGTTCGCTTAGATTTGCGGTTGCGAGAGTTTCCATTGTTGTTTTTGAAAAAAACAAATAAAATAAACTAAAAAAATTCAGAAAAAGCTGAAAAACAAAAATCAAAAGCTTACGAAAAACAACTATAAATCATGAGAAACGTGACTTTATAGAAAATGATATACCCTTCATTTAACACTCGCAAGAGGGAATTTATTCAATTATTTCATGTTAAACAAATGAGCCAAGGCTCTGATCTTTATTTCATATTTTCACAATATCAATTCAATACTTTGAGATATATGTGAATATGTATCTTTCTCGCAGTAGTTAGTGTTTTGAATTTCAGGTAAAACAGCTCCGAAAGGTTTTTTGTTCGGTTCTAGGAATAAATCTGAAGTTGGAAATATAACCAAGTTTCTGGGAAAAGATAGTTTTGCTATCTTTTACTTTACTTGCTTTACTTTTGCAATATTTATTTTCTTTGACATTATTTAGGTTTTAACTTTACAGAGTTTTCTATCCGAGGAGCTTTGTAAGTTTGATTAAAATTTATTTCAAGTATATCTAAGAGGATATATTATTTACAGGTTTCAAAGAAAATAATTTTAATAATCAGTTTTATGTCTTAAAACTTTAGTTATACTTTTGGAATATAAAATATCGAGATTCTTCGTAGATTATTATTTCCTTTTGAGCCCAGAAACCCATCATACTCTTCCCTCGAGGACAGGTTATAAATAAGAGGTATCAAACTGAGACGAGGCAAAAGCAAAACGTGTGCGTGCACTGGTCTCGAACTGGGCCTGGTAGATGTATCTACGCAATTGGTATCTGTAAGATACACACACTCACGTTACCGCCACACGCGCTCACTCACACACATCCCAAGTGCGCGGAGAGATACTCGCTGCTGGCTGAGAGGAGAGAGAGGACGGATGTCGTTCATATTTACAAGTTTTGTGCGTTGGTCTCTGACGACGACGACGACGATGACGACCCCTTGGCCTCCTATCTCCCTCCATTCTCCATACCCCACTCTTTATGCCCCAATACCCCCCGGAACCTCCCAGATTTTTTGTATATTTTTGTACACCCAACTGTGCATATGCGTGCAAAGTACGCAAATACTTAAGAAAAACACAAAAAATATATAAAAATAAGTTGAGTACACAAAGAAAAATATGAATCTTAAAAGGTTAAACTCGAAGGAGAATGTAATATCCATTGAATTGGTTAGATATCTAATTTTGGGACCATTTTTCTATGAATGTTTTTGATTAAAGTTTGATTTAGTAATCACTAAAAATCAAAACAAAATTCCTTAGCCTATTAAGGTTAAATTCACTTTATTCCACAACGATTCTGGCTTCTTCCCTGGATTCCCTGATGAGGTAAAACCAAAGCCATTAGATGCATCCATAAGATACATATTTCTTTCCGTGCACACAACAATTTTGAATATGTATAAAAGGCAATGTGAGTGTATTTGTTGTGTCAACGGTTATTTTATTTTATTTTCTTCTGTTTTTTTTGTTTTGTTATTTTTCAGGCTGTGGAATAATTTCATTTTGCTGCGCAATTTCTACTATTGATTCGCACATATTTGTTTTATGCTTTTCTTTAGCCTGCCCCTATCGGCGTGGCTTCCATGAACTGCCCCGCTTTGCTTTGATACCATTTTCTAAATTAAGGCATACTTTCGCACAAACCAACATTTCTATATACATTTGTGTGTTTATATAGTACAAGTACATATATACAGACGGCGATAGCATTCGCGCCTTATCGCTATAGTGGCTCTGTGTACATTATAATTATTATTGCACGCGTAAACAGAAAATAGCGATATGAATGCTTATTGTTACCTCAAAGTACTTGATAAGCGGAGCAGCCAAGCAGATGTTAACCCTTGGGCGAGCCATTAAATTTCGGCTAAATTCGTAACGGAAATGGCTTTGTGAAATAACAAAAAAAAAAAAAAGGTGGATGATTCACGGATTCAAAATAACCATGCGGGTTATGATGGTGCTCCCCCTCAGCTGAGGCGAAACTTTTATATCACATTTATTAACTTTACAGGGGCATGCACGTGGGAACCGCTGTGGGAATGGGACAATCTACAGCAATTTAATAAATAATAAAGGGGAGCGTTAATTTTTTTGCACCAATCTAGGGTTTTATAAATACAGAATATCTAAGGGATTTGATAGCTATGCTCTATAACGTGGAATTTTATTTGAAATATTTTCTTTAAATATATTTCTGGGCATTACATATATATACATACATATTTTCTATATACATAAGTATTATATCTTTATGATTCTGTCCTTTTGTATTTTGCTCTTACACGTGTCTAACACCTTTCATTGTAGATAGTCATACGATCATATAAAGTTAAGTTATAGGAAAATTACTATGGCTAGGTGCTTTATTAATTAGACACAAGCTAAAAAGTATAAATAGAAAACTATATTATATATAGAAGGGCCCACGTGTGAAGATCTGTTCTTTAGTCCAGCATGTAAAATGATTTTCAAGTTTGAAATGCCTTAATGTTGTGTATTTATTTTAAAGGAAATATAAAATGTTGATTTGGTTTAAAAATTAAAATATAAATTGTAGAAAATTAGTAATTTTAAAGGATTTTAGCAGCAAAATAAAATACATATATTTATGTACATTTATCCGAACAAAAATCACATAAATAAATTTATATATCTTAACCTTCATTTAAGATATTTACAATCAATATGCTCAACTCAACTGGAAACACTTGAAAATGTTAAACAATTGCCCCTATTTCCAGCACCTTGAAATAATTTATATTTTACGATTGCTCACTGTATACACTTTTCATCATCGCAGCCACCACGTGACTTGCGCTTTGTCTGGCTGTGGAAAATTCTCCCCTTGTCGCCAGATCCCCCCCGGCCATCGCCAGAAAACTCAGTGAATGGATCTGTTATCGGTCAAGTGAGTACACAGCGGTGATAACCCCGCGGTTAGATAAGCCTCGGATCCGATCGTGGATTGGATTCAGTGGTGTGATCACCAGATCTCGGCTTGGAATCAGTCAAACATTTTCCAGTTCCACGGCAACATGTCGCTCTTGTTGAGTATTTGCATTTTTCTAGGATTCCTTGCTATTGTCCAGGTACGTCTTCCAGGATGAACTTCATTCCAATTTCTGATCTAACTCATATCTGATCCTTGCAGAGCAATGTGCGCTTCCACTTCTCGCTGGATTTCCATGTGAAGCAGCCGGCCAACTCGACTGAAACCATTGACAAGACCATCATTGTGGAAGACAATAAGGTATCCATGGTTGACAATGAAGCGACTACAAAGTCTCCTATGGCCCAGTGGGCAGATCAGGAGCAGTTCAATGTGGTCACCCTGCAGAAGGTGATTGATACAAGGAGGTCGGTGCAGCAGCTCAACGCGGAGCTCTCACCCCTGGCGGGCAGGAGCAACGATCTGGCCAGGAGAGTTAAGCAGAGCCTGCGCTATGTCAACGAGGTGGACGCCAATCTCGAGCATCTGACCAGCTTTGGCCAGCTGGTGGAGCTGCTGAGGAAGTTTGTGACTCTGGTGGACAGCCTAAGCCAACCTAGTGCCGCAGGTGGAATCCGCAGCCTGGAGTACGTTCTCCTAAAGTTGGCCCTTGAGAAGTACGATCTTCCCAGACAGCGGCAGGAGCTTGGGGAGCTCTTGGAGCGGGCGGAGAGTGCCTGGCAGCAATATCGAAGCACACAGGTGGTCCTCATGAATAACTCCACCTGAAAAGGATGGATATGTACATAGATTTAGAGATACTTTGTTAAGAATAGATTTAAAGGGCAGGGAAAGGACAAAGACCAGCATCATCGGGCGAGGCAATCGCTGCACCATCATCTGCCGGGGCAGAACAGCCCTTGAAGGGAATAAAAGGCATCGAAGGGACTTCCTGTCTATTATTCGGTTCCACTGTAATGCCCAGAATTGCTACAGGTACCCTCCTAGGGCAGACAGGAAAGCGGAGCTAGGAGCTCAGGGGTTGACCTAAATCTCCCTTGGTTTCCAAACTCTCTATGGATGGAAAATACGTTACACACGCTGAGAATGCCTTTATACACTTAGAAAAACTTATGTATCTAACTTTTTGTAATTAATTTATATACAACTTTTTAAAATGTATTTATTAAAAGGCCATTTCATTTATAACCGATTGAAAATTCTAACAATTTTAGCTTAAAAAGTTTTTCCATCTAAAATAAAAACCTAAATTTATCGAAATTCAAACTACAAACTCTTTTTTTACGGTGCACACAGCTAGGCACATCCATTGAGCAGATGCAGGTAGTCAGGATCGAGGATCTAAGGGAGTATTTAATACCGAATAACATCTGCCAGCGCCGTTGCTAATGGTTGAGTGAGTGTGCGAGCATGGAGGGTAGGGTAGGGTCCCGATCGCAGACCCGAAATTCCTGAAACCCGAAACAGCAACCACTACCACCAACCAAACACACTGGCACAACTTCCCAGCCATATGCAGTTAAGTGGGAAAGTGGTCGGGGACACAGCCATTAAGGCGATACGAGTACCATTTGTTGTGTGGAGTGGAGTATGGGGGCGGGTTCCGTATGGAACCCCCCGTAGAGGTTCTCCGGGAACTCTGGACAGCGTGGAGCTCATGTAAGGCGACACCGAATCGAAATCTGTGAGTTACCCTTACGGCTTCCTTAACGGTCTTCGCCGATTTCTTTTTTAGGGGTGCCGTCTGAAGTGGCGACGACTTACATATAAATAAACTCGTACCGACCATAATTTTGCCTTTGTGTTGGGCAAAAACCATGAAGAAATCTGTATACATAATGGAAACTCGATTGGCATAAGAGAGACAAGCAATACGAATACAGGTTTAAGCTCTTTTTTTATCAACCGAAACTGGTCGAGCCGCTTTGGACCGATGGCTTATGTATCTTTTTGACAGTTTATGTTTCCACCAACAAAATATCACTGCAAGCGATAAATACTATGTATTGAGGCCCGATTCGGGGCAGCCAAGGGATTACCAGGTGGTAGGGAAAGGGAAAGTGGCAAAATAAAAGGGAATATTATAAAATATTATAGTCCTGCTGTTATATTCAGAAATAATAGTTTTCTGTTTTCTTATAAATATAAGTTTTTACATAACATCGAAGTTAGGCCAGTTACTCTTTGAATTTAATTCAGTGAATATCAGGAAAATATTTTCCCTAAGATAAATTAAATAAAAATAATATAACTTTTATGTTAATTCTTCATAGATTTCACTATAAACTTTCATTAACTAAAACAAATTCAAAGATATATAAAAGTTATTCTACTAATGGAGAGAAACGTATATATTACGCTTAAAATTTATTTTAAACAATTATTTTTTTGTTTTCTTACTACCATTTTAACCACCTCGTTTGTCTTTTATTCTGATTAAGGCTGCGGCTAAATTACAAAATAAATTAATTCCCCAATTCAAATCAGTTTCTGCATAAATTATTGAAATTTGTTAAGCATTTTGAACATGTCAGCAAGCCTGCTTTGCCACCGTCTTTCAAATTCCGCGCATTATGCCAAAATCCGATAAACAGCAACGATAAATTGCCCTGTTAACACCCCTTCTTCCGCTGTTAAGCCACTGTAAACGATAAGCCAAGTAAAAATGAAACAAACAAGGATTTTAAAACTTACGCTATTCTTTAATTTGGCTTAAAATTACGAAGTATCTTAAGAACCTCGATTTGAAAATCAAGCTTTCGATCGGGACACATCCTTTGCATATGTGGCTTAATGCTGTCAAAGAAGGCTTGATCGGGATCAGCGGATGAAGATGTGGAAGAATTTGTTGCACTTGTACAATTTGGATCCTTTGAAATTTGAGGGATCGGAGCTTTTTCCGCTGGCGCTGGTTCCTCCCTTGTGTAGTTCAGATCATCCAGAACGAAATGCAGATGATCCTGAATGGATGGGTCATTGTTAGCCGCTTCAAAATCGGATTCTTGACCAGAACTTCTCCGCTTCCTTGGAGTTCTCTGGACGGCCGGAAGGCGTTTTCTTTTGACGGCAGGTTTGGTTTCTTTATTCAGAGGAGGTTCCTCATCGTCATCCGATTCGGTTTTCACATCCAACAGAAAACTGAGTTCCTTTTCGTAGATATAAGAGGCTCTGGCCACCTCTTCGCCAGTTTGACGGTGCCGGTGCACCCGCAAGTAGCTGTCCCGCGTATTTTTCCATCGCTTTAGCAGGGTTTTCACTGGGAATGGAATGAGGATATAGTAAGATAATGAGGAAATTGAAACGCTTCGAATTGCACTCACCAATTTCCTGTTTCTCCGGTTCGGTAGATGTCTCAAAGTTCTTGCACAATTCCTGGCCAATCTGTTGCCAGGCCTGGTCTCTTAGTTCCCTATTGTGGAAGTTCGGATGGCGTCTTTCCCATATTATTGAGCGATTGTGCACCGCCTCAATAAACTCGTACATGGAATAGCGCAAATTATTGCCCGCCGATCGAAGAACCTTGTGGTTGCCCATATTTACTTTTAGTTTGTTTATTTACGCGACCCACAACAACTAAAACTAGGCTAGCGCTTTACAGCACCCCGGCGGCCTAACAGCACTCGTTTGAGAGTTGCCATCTGATAAGTCAATGTAAGTTGAATTTATAAAACAATTTTGAAATCAAATTTTTAAAAAAGATTTCACTGAGGACCGAAAATTTCAATATTTTGCTTAAACGAAAATGAATGGCTAAACATTTAATATATCAAACCATGTACAAATACCCAGTTTTTGTTTGGTCAAATATTATATATTTAGCGTTCTTTATAAAAGCTAATTAAATTGTTCGCGTCTGATTTAAACGCATTAGATTTGTTATGAAAATATGAGTTTTCAATCTTGTGTTTATTATTAAACATATACAGATAGGTCAGTGGATTATTGCTGGTGTTGTTGTTCTGAAAAGCGCCACTCGAAAATGCGAGAATATGACCGAGTAATACGTGTACGTGTTAAATTAGGAGAGAAATGTGAGTGTTGATGATTAGTTTAGAAGTGCTTTCTGGATTTCTGAATGAGTTCTGTGGTTTTACATGGGCCTGCCCATGCCGCGACCCATGCCCATGCCGCCGCCCGCCATCGGGGGCTCTCCGGCCTTGGGGCTCTTTATTGTCTCGTCCACAGACAGAACCATGCAAGCAGCCTCGGCAGCCGCTGTCAGTGCGTTGATCTTGATAATTGAGGGCTCCCAGACGCACTGCTCGTAGTTGTCCGAGATATCCTCCTTGGTGATGTCCACTCCGTACCACTGTCCTCCTGAAATTTAAAAAGGGGGAATATTAGATAAAGATTTTAATATATAAAAACTACGATTTGGAATCCACCAAAGACCAGGCAGTTAACATTTCAACCTATATGGCAACTCTGTCCGTAGCCCGCGCAACGCACAAATAGCCACGGTGCGAAAGAGCACACACTACAACCCTCGTTCTTGGAGCGAGAGAGAGCGAGAGCATAGGCTGAAAAACACGCGTTGCTGCCGCTGCAAAATTTTTATTATTTGTTTAAATTTTTAAGACAAAGTGCGATACAGAATGTCCACCTCTGGTAGAAAGCGCAAGCAGCAGCTCAAGCCGCGCCTCGACGAGCACCGCTCCCCGGTGAAGCGTGAGCGCGGGGATATTAAGACGGAGCCCCTGGACCGCTACCCGGCACTGGCGGACTACGATCTGAGTACGGCCGACATCAAGCCGGACCTCACGGAACTGCAGCTCCAGCTGGCTGCCGAGCAGCGCGTGGTCAGCAATGCCACCGCCCACTCGGAATTGGATCAGCAGGAGAGTGATTCGGATGAGGACGGCTATTCAGAGACGAACTACCACGCGACCGATGTCTTTTGCCAGGGTAAGGTGGTGCCCCCATCCATAACTCCTCCCCTGCTTATGTAACTTTCCCTCGAAATGCAGACGAACCGGACGACTATGACCCGGAGTGGAGCAGTCAGCAGGCGGGCAGTAGATTGCTATTCAAGTTCCACATGCCATCACCTCAGACGGGATCGAAGGGCGTCCAGTGTCCGCTGCACTTCTTCAACCAATTACTGGGCTACCGCTCCAAGTTCTTCGCATTGCTAGCAAAGGGTTGCAACCTTAAAGGAGGCTTTCTCTCCACCACCGCCGAAGAGATGGAAACCTTTGTCGGCCTCTCGCTTCTCTTGAGCGACGTGAAGCTGGAAAATTTGGCAGATTACTGGAGCAGCAGCAAGTACTTTGGCTTTGCCGGCTTCGGCGCGAAAATGAGCCTAGATCGTTATCGGCAGTTGTTGCATTGCCTCAACTTTGACACCCTCCAACCTCAAGCGGGAAGAGCCAAGGCGAAGAACAAGGATGATTTCCCGCTGCTGAGCTTGATCAACGAGCGCATGGCGGAGCAGCACGTTTGCGGCCAGCAACTGGTGCTTAATGATCCCATTATTCTTTGGAAGGGCAGATTTAGTTACCATGAGGATCTTCCCGACAAGTTTCGTTGCAACGCCCTGGTTCTGCATTTGCTAACCGAACAGAATGGACTGGTGGTGAAGCTCCTACCCGAGATTGTCCGTCAGGAGGACTCGCCCGCCTGGGTGCGCAACTCCCGGCAGCTGGTAGAGCACAGAACCGAACTGGGTTTAAAGCTTGTGGAAAATCACCAAGGCGGACGCACTGTGTACGCCTCAAAGTTCTACGGGAGCTACGGCCTGGCCTATGAGCTGACCAAGAGGAGCACATATTGCACTGGCATACTGGACAGGAATAGATATGGAAATAGTAAAGCTCTAGTGCACCAACATTTGGCTCCCAACAGCATCGCCACCAGCTATGCCACCAGCTTGATGATGGCCAAATGGCGTCGGCGCGAAAAGACCTTGTACTTCTTCAGCTCCGACTGTCTGGCCATCTACGCCAAGGAGATGTCCATGCAGAAAACGAATGCTAGACCCAAGCTGATTCAAGAGTTGGACTGGCAACTACGACATAGCAGCGAAAGTCGCCAGCATCTGATCCATTATCAACCCGGCTGCCAGGACATTCCAACAAGCAAGAAACTTGCCATTTTTCTGCTCAACATCCTCGTGTACAATGCCCACTTGCTGTACGTAGCCAATTCCCAGAATTCGCGTGGACGCGTAAAAAGCTACTCGGAATTCCGTGTGGCCATTATTAAGTCACTGCTTAAAGAAGAGGTCGCCAAGGAACCGGTGGCAGCACTCAGTCCCCAAGTGACAGAGAAGCCCGAAAAGGGTGAGCAGAAACAATTGGCCAATGAAGCGACGAAGGAGATTCGCCATGAGCCCGCTCAGATCCAGCAGAATGGGAAGCCGGCGCGAAAGAACTGTCGCTATTGCCACAAGGGCGGAATGCTGCAGTTCAGCAAGTTTATGTGCAAAACCTGTCCGGATAAGCCAGGACTGTGCTGGGAGCCCTGTTTCCGTCTCTGGCATGAGCAGCTCAAGAAATAAGTGAATTTATCGAAGTGAAATTGATTGATTTTTAAAATGTAAAAACTGTGCGTTGTTTTCATTAAAATAGTATGGTAAACATACTCATAAAACTGCGCTTTTTTAATAGGTCTAAGGATCTAAGGATGAGGGTCGGCTATTAAATGGTACTGACTTCAAAGTTCTAATAGCTAATAACCAAAGCTTCAGGTGTTTTCCGGATTATATGTAATTAGTTTCGAACACTTACCCTGGGCGTGCTTCTGGCGGAGCTTGTTGAGAATGTTGGTGGCATCGAAGCCGGCATTGTCGCACAACTGGCGCGGAATGATCTCCAAACCCTTGGCGATGGCGGCGATAAGAAGCTGTTCCTTGCCAGCAATGGTGCGTGAGTAATCGCGCAACAGCTTGGACAGCTCCATTTCAATGGCACCGCCACCGGCAACGACAGAGTCGTGCTTAATGGTGCGGCGCACAATCATGATGGCGTCGTGGAGCGAACGCTCCGTCTCCTCCAGGAACTGTTCGGCACCACCGCGCAGGATCAGGGTGCTGGTCTTGGCATTGGGGCAGCCTGTGGAAATTTCAAATCAATTGTGAGCCTGATATTTGCTTTGATTGAAAGTTACAAAAGGAAACTCACCTTGGAACAAGTTGAATCGCTCTCCGCCCACCTGGCGCTCCTCAAAGTGATCGCACAGGCCCAGAACACTGGCGTTGATATCATTGGCCGTGGTCATCACAGCACCGCCGCATGCCTTCATTGTGCGCTTGAGATCCTCCTCGGGAACGCGGCCGGCACAGAAAATGTCACGGTCGGCGAAATACTGTGTGGCCACATCACCAATGGGCAGCTTAGAGAGCACAACATTGGCGCCAGACTCGTGGATCTTGGCCAGCTTGTTGTAGAGGATCTGCCACTCGACGTCCACCACTTTCTGGTACTCCTTGACATTGTCCACACGGATCTCGGCATTGTCGCGCTCCGCCTTCAACTCCAGTTCGATGTTCAGCAAGGCAATCTTGCACTTTTCATATGCCTTGGGAGCCATTTCGAATCCGGCATACGAGAAGGTCTTCTTGAAGGCCACACCCGACACCAGCTGGGACTCTTCCAGAGAACCACCGGTCACCTTCTTGATGCCAATCATATTCAGGGGCAGGAGCTCGTCCAAAGAGAGCACGGCATCCACGACAATTTTAGAGAAGAAGTCCTTCTGCTGGTGAATCAGCTTGGAGGACATGGCAGTGGCCGCGCACTTCTCCAACAGAGCGCGCTGGTCCTCCTTCGATTGCTCGACAATTTGCACAGCCATTTCGTTGATCTTCTCCATGCAAAGCTGCAGGGCCTTGCGGATCGCCTTGATGATCACACGCGGATGGACGCCCTCCTCGACGAAGGGTTTCACCTGCTTAAGGAACTCGCCAGCCAGGAGCACCACACTGGTCGTGCCATCGCCCACCTGGTGGAGGAGAAATAAGCTTGAGCAAAGTCACGTGCTTGAGCGCCACAACTTACCTCAGCGTCTTGTGACTTGGCGATGTCCACCAGAGTCTTGGCCGCCGGGTGAATAATCTCCAGCAGCTTCATGATGGTGGCACCGTCGTTGGAGATAGTCGCCTTGCCCTGCGAGTCCACGATCAGCTTGTCCATACCGCGGGGACCGAGGGTGGTCCGCACAGCGTCCACAATCGACTGGCAGGCATTGATGTTCGACACCAGCTGAGGCTTGCCCTGCGACGTGTCGGTGCCTTCCTTCAGGAGCACGATTTGCGGTTGCTGTCGGATCGGAGGATATATGGTAAATATATGGTAAAAGCCTCCAATTAGTCAGCAGATGCAGGCGACTTGCGAGAAGCTTCTTTGCAGGTTATGTTTACATTCGCATGCCGCTTGCAAAGGCTTCAATGTTTATACATCCCAGGTCGCTCGCGGTACTATTTGCAGTCTCACTTACCATATTTGTGTGATGGGGTTTGCCGTTTCCACGTTAATACAGTTTAAAACAATGATTTTCCTAGCAGACAGCGGCAAGTTGCTTTTTGTTCACGTTTTCCGCAATGAGTCACGATAGTATCGATATGTAGGCGGTCAGAACGATTAGCCGCCAGGGCTTCAAAAACACTTTTTCAAATTTTAATAGATACTTTATCGAAATTGTATTTTAAAAGCGTAGACAACTAAATTCAAAATTCATGTTTAAATTCTTAGTAATATCTATATTTTCATTAGGATTTCGTAGTTGCTTCTCAATTTCCAACAAACCACAAAGCTATCGATAAAGTGTATTGGAGTCGACCGTTAAATTAACATTAAAAAAACTTTTATTTAAAATTTTTAAAAATTCCATTTAATCTAAAGGTTGTTAAAACAATGGCATAATGCATGATTTTATTTATTTTTTGTTTAAAGGTAAATATTAATTTACAATTTAAATACGAATGATCTATCAGTACATTCGATGACTGTCGTCGATAGCTGCGTGACGTCACAGTTGACCTGTTGAGCGGTTTTTTGAAATCGCTTCCAACTTCAAATATAGATTTGTGATTCTTTCTATTTATATAAATTTGGCGATGCACGCACGCATGTCGCTTATTCCATTTTAGAATGTGCGCCGCATCTTCAGTTTGTTCCGACCGCTCAACTTGAGTGAGTTGTGCACCGAGCAACAAGGCAACAATTGGACGAAAAGAGTCGCCAAAAGGCCAATAAGACAGAACATTCAACAACAATTAGGTTCAGATGGAATCGCAGAGTCTAAATCTAATTCGGTCATGTGGAATTGGAATTTTAGTTGCTCAAGACTCCTCCTAACGACGACAACGGACCACAAGTAATGCCAATGGATTCTATTTTGAATATTGCGGATTGATTACGAAACAATGGAGATCACCGACTATGAGAAATGCAAATACTGAGTAAGAAAAGTCAAAGTCTAGTGATAGTAACTACGGGATGATAAGGCAAAAAAATCCCAGTGCAAAGAATGTTCCCCTTTTCTGTGATCGCATTTGGTTTTCGTTTGTGTGTTGACAGACTGGAATCTGAGTGTGTTCTAATTGTGTCCATCATTCATAGTGTCGTTAAGGCGATTGTCAAATTTATTTGTGATTTGTGGAGTTCCAGCTGTTGGTGGGGTCATTCAGAAAAAGATACAGACAATCGAGGTTAAAGAAATAGCATTTACTATGGGGCAATATTAAGATTTAATGTTATAATGTATGATATTTTAAAGACTTATGTTTGATAATGCTAGTACTCATTCTATTTGGGGTCAACTAATAAGTGAGGAGATTCCAGCAGCTTTAATGTCACGTTTTGTATAATGCAATTTATCTTTAAGTTGCACAAATGCTGAATAAGCTTTCCGGCGGTAACACAATATATTAGCATACTTCTTAAACACGGAAGTGTGTGAATACGAAAGGGAAGTTAGATAAGATTATATTGGATATTATCAGAAGACTTTACTATGTTGTCATGCTAAAATGATGTTAATTTATTATTTAAACTAAGACAAATAATTTGTATTGTCAATTACAATATAAAATACGACTTATTTTATTTAGGAATTACCTTTAAATGTTGACCTTTTTTTAATTTTATTTTCCCAATCAAGCACTTTGTTTAACCCATTCTGTTGACCGAAATTGTGCCTTAAAGTTCCCATATTCTTAGTTATTAATACGCGAGCGGCATGTTTGTTATTGTTATGAATTTGGGAACTGCGAGGAAAACGAATTCGGCTTCCAATAAATTGCCTCTTCCGGCTCTCGGTTGGGCTGGGGCATATTCCTTGGGGCACGCACGCATTGGGGGCCGAAGCTTTGCCGCTCGCAACCCCAAGAACTGCATCAATAAATGGCAAAGCTCTCTTTAATTAAATGGAAATGGAGGCGAATGTGAAAGAGCTTGCCGCCAAAGCTCGGGAGGCCGAGTTAGTCAATCGGTGTCCGGCCGAAACGAAAGATCTCTGCTATTGCCGAGCAAACGAAACCTTAGCTAGTATAGAACGCTTCTATTTAGTTATAAATTTAAATTGATTGCAACTAATTAACATATAAACACACTCCCAACGAATCGAACATAACTACTCCCTTGAAAATCGACGAAACTGTGCTATTTTTTTGATACTGAATTGATACTTCCTGTAACGAACTCTGTGAATTATACGAAATCAAATAAAGGAAGGAATTTTTGCGAAATAATTGTCGATGAAGAACTGCTCCACATACCGACATTATTCTACTTGGTCGAAACAAAAACTTTTACGAGAATTAATGTATTGACGTCATTACACTGCAAGAAACAGTGGCAAAAGAGCAGTACATAAACTGTTTACATTACACAGTGTGTGGAGTGAGTGTGTGAACTATATTATATACAGGTTCGTGTTAACAGCAAGGCATGCCAAACTTTGGTCTACGACGCCCAAGGATTTCACAGCTAATGGTGCGTATACGTGATCTTCAATGAATCAGCCGCGCGAACTGTACACTCGACGGCTGTCCGACTCATCGTTTGGCAATATTTTCAAATTGATATATGTCTGAAAATATACATACTTTAAGAGCAAAAAGCAAAAACCAACAGAAGAGACTTTCATCTGCCCATGTGGATGACTTTGGATGGAAAGCGAGTGGGTGGGCTGACTGGCTTCGTTTGAGCAAAAACCAATTCCATCCAAGCCGGTCGCACCAAAGGCTGTGATGTCACCATGGCGTGTGTCGACCCGAAAACACTTTATTATTGCGTTGACTGGGGCAGCGAATTTTAATTTAATTAAATTGAATGCAACATGAGAGCCTCAAACTTGCCCCCAGCTTAAAATGAAAATTATACCCTCGGATTAAGCTGTATTTAGGTTGGGAAAACAGTAGTCATAGTCACATGATTAGAGAAATATATAAATATAAAGAAGAGTTCATAAAACTAAATATTTCAAGACTCACTTAAGTGAGTAAATAAATATCAGTCAAATATGTAATAAAATTGCCTTGGAATTTGGAAAGAATTAATTTCCTTCAGTATATTGCTCATAAATATGAAGAAAATAAATGTCTACATCTTTATTTTTACACAATTTCGAAAGTAACATAGCCTTGAGATACAAATCACTACTTTGAAGAGGTCCAAGCATCAGGTACTCCTAATCACTCTTTAGTAACAACCAAAGAAAACAAATCATCTGCCAATTAAGCGCCAGAAGGTTGCTAAGTACACACATCTGTCGCTCTATATATGTATACCTATATACACAGATTGCGGCCTTGATAAAGATGATCGGCCAGAATTCTCGCAGAGCATTATATGAACTGAGGCGGCCCTCGTGTGTGCACCAGAGCAGACAGTATATATAGATGCTTTGTTATAATCTTTCGGGCGGATGTGGGAGCAATGCAAAGAATTTTGCTCTAGAAAAAAAACCAACAAAACTAATGAAAAACGCTTTTATTGCGTGTAAAGAGCCCCCGTGGGGGGAACCAGAAAAAACACATGTACCTCCTCCATCCATATCCATAGTTCTACATTTTCCAAAAAGGCGCGCCGCATGACGTCAGTAGGAAACGCCATTCGGGACTAGTCTATCCATCGCAATTGGCATCGTAAACTATTTCCCAGTCCCAGGGTGCCAATATGTTTCTTTTCATTCATGTGTGGCCCGACCCATTATGGCGAAACGAAAGGAAAAGCTCTGCCATGGAAATCAATAAAGGGGGGAAAACTTGTTGATTAGCCCCAGAACAGCGAAGAAAAGCACTGAAAAGTCAACGGCTAAACAGAAGCCATGGAAATGCGGCCAGACAAAGGGGAATCTCCCAGACTGAGAAGAAAGAAACAACTGCCTTGAGGTTGCTGGCGGAGATTTAAGGGGTTAAGAGGAGAGTCTAGGGGGAATTATGAATAAATCAATTAATCTTATATAATGTGGATTATATAAGCAAGATTTTGGTATATTACTTAAATTTCCAATAAAAAAATTATTGAAGTAACTTCGTTGCATTTCTCAGAAAACTTATTTATTCAGCTTTCTATATTATAATTTCATACATTTTACAATAATAAATTCACTAGTTAAGGGTCATGATTAAAGTATTTAAAATAATAAATAATCAGTACTCCAAGAAAAGTAATGAGTGTTCCAAAATCAGGTTTCCAGGGAATATAAACTATTAAATTACCCATGTTATATGAAAGCAATCATTTGCCAATTTACAGCTGGTTATTACAGAATAAAAATGGGCTTCAATATTCATTTTTTTTATAGTTAACATAATTAATTTTCATTTTATTTTATGGTTAACATAAAAGAAGCAAGCAAACATTAACTTGGCTACCAAACAAATGGCCAATTATGCAAATACTCCTATCCACTAGTTATTTTTTCTTGGCTTGCCATGAACCACAATTAAAAGTATAAGCGTAAATATATAATAAAATTTAATTGCCTAACATGTTTGCTTGCAGATTGAGGAGAATCCATCGATGACCAGGTGAAGTATAGCAGGGACTTTCGGCAGGGTCGGACCGCAACGCATATGCAGAAGCTTGAGAACTCTGAAAAAAATAATCAACAAAAAAACGACGGCAACATTTTTATATACTAAAGTTACATAAAAATGGCTGAAAACCAAACAAAAACGACCTCTGGCAAGGGATGTAATGAGAGCAGGTCCTCCCATATCCTGGCGCCCCACAATGGGACTGTGGCGCGCCGGTTGGATCCTGGCTCCAGGCCCAAGGACAGCTTCCAAGCAGATAGGGCGAGCAGCAAGCACGATATCGAAGACTGGCAAACGATGGCCAAGAACAAATTGAAGCGCAAAAAGAAGCTGAGCACCTCCCTGACCTCAGTGGGGGACACCGTGAATCAGGAGAAGCGCACCCGCATCGAGGGCATTCAATTACAATGTCGCGGGAAACTGCGTCCCAAGGACACACAGTCCTTCGAGGCGACCAAGGCGATAGCGCCAGCCGCCGGATCAGCCAAACCAGCTGCCAAAGTGGACAAAGAGCAGCGGGAAAGGGAACGGCCCGTAATAATTGGCGGCGTGACGACCACAAATGTAATGGCAGCTCCGCCACAGCGGATCAAGAGAAAGCTGCAGGAGAATCTGGACACCATCCAGAAGCTGAACGCCCTCACCGAACAGCTCCGGCTGGAGGTCAACGAGCTGAAGTCCAGCCTGATCACAGAACGCGGAGCTGTGAGGGCCCTCAGGTGAGTTCCTGTGGGATTCAAATGCTGAGATTTTAAAGATTCATGATGAAATAGATCATTTAATCATTATCTAAGTATAAAATGTATAGTTTTAGTTATAATTAAGTAAATAAATAGAAACTTTGCATAACTTTTCTTTATATAGAACTGTACTGCGACATTTATTGACCATTTTGTGTGCTGATAATTTAAATCAGATGATGAATCTTTAGAACTAGAAATGTATTTTATTATTATATATTATCATTTATAATACTTATACATGAGTTTTAGTTGTGCGTAATATAAATCTTTGGAAAGTAAAAAGAAATATATCAAAGTATTTCTATATAATTTCTTAGAATTTTAATTTTAATTAATTCGTATTCCAAAAATGGGTTTAAAGAAGAAAGTAACGTGTTTAGTTTGTCTGAGAATCTTAGGGTCTTAAGTCCAACCCAAAACTAATCTCTCCTTATCAATTTCAGGGCACAAAACGACGCGGATAGCCGCCGCTGGAAAAGCGAAGTGAAAAAGCTCCAGCACACGCTGGACATTGCCAAGAAGAGCAATGGTGTTAAGAAACCCATCGAATTGGGACCGGAATCGGCCAGCACACTGGTGACCGCCGATGGCCTCATCAACTATGAAATCCAAAGACTGACTAACGAGATCGCCGTGCTAAAGGAAGCAAATCGAACCAAGGAGGAGAAGACCCAGGTGAGTTCTTAGTTGTGGCCAATCAGCCGTTGCATGGTGCATGAAACCGCGCGTAAGTTAGTGCTGCCGCCTTGTTACCGCCCAGTTGTAGTTGTGGGTCAAATGCTCCCAGATGTGCACCACACACGCCACCCCGATCCCCACCAGCCACAGCGAGAACACGGCGTGAAAGTGTTGCAGTTTAAGGACCACCGGGTCATCGGTGCTCCCACGTCGGCGTTTCACTATTTTAGCTCCAGACTTGATGAAGGCGGAGTTCATGATGCGATCCCAGTAACGCTCGAAGCCAAACTCGTGCGAGCTCCGGATCAGTGAGTCCAGGAAACCCAAGTAGGGCGATCCATAGGGCACGATATAAACAGCATGAAACGGCACCAGGCAGCTGTTCATCAGGTGGAAAACCGGACGGCCCAGCTGCATGTGCATCCGGTTGTTCACCTGGAAGCGGGCGATGTGGTACTTCTCCAAATAGGCGTATCTGGGCAGAAGGGAAGTTTGTATAGATTATAGTGCTTATAAATATTGATAAAATAGGCTATTTTTGATTCAGATTTATCGACATTGATTTTCCCTTTGTGAAACAATAAATTATAGTTTTTGAAAACAAAGTTAACTATTGAATCGGAATTGTGAGGATCCCAATTTTATAAATATTACATATCAATATTGATCAAATATATTGAATATCCGAAATACCTGCGATCATTGTTCTTCAAAAGTTCATATATTTCGGCATCCGGCATTTGTAGCATCAACTCGCGGATCCTGGCTTCGTGCTTGTGTCCGAGGGTTAAGAAGTGCTGGATGTGCTTCATGTGTCGTGGACGAATTAGGATGCGATTGTGCGACTTGGCCAGAGCACCCAAGTTATTAATATCCGGCAGATACGGCTGAAACACCATCATGCTGGTCAGATTGCCCCGGAACGCGGAGCAGATAAGCACTCCAAAGTACAGCCAGAAGATGAGAAACAGCCGGAGCGAGTGGTTCCGCGGAATGCCAGTCATAGGCAAAGTTAGGGCACCGGCAAAGAGCTGCATGGGAACACCGCCGACGCCATCCCTTAGCAAATAACAGAAAAAATTACCCAGTATAACGGAGGCAAGGATGAGGCCCCAAACCAACGGACCGAACGATCTAAAGATGTTCCAGAAAGTGGGAGCCGTTTTGGCCTTCGGCACAATCACACACAGATCATCCCGCATGTGGGACACCGTGCTCTCTGCCATTTTCTGAAAGGTATCCGGTGCCAGAAAGCGTATATTCATGGCCACATCCACAAACTCCTTGGCCACCTCCAGAAAGCAAATGTCCGAGCTGAGGTTGTGGTTATTGTAGGCGTGCGGACGAGTTATCATCATGGTGGCGTTCAGACGTTCAGCCACATAGCCGGCAAGCAAGCCATCAGTGCCCAGAACGATTCCCTGCCTCCAGAAAATGGCCCTCACGTCGTCCTTGTATATGCACATCCTCAGCGGTTTCCTTTGCATATTGGGAATAGTTTTAGGGAATAGCTGGTCCAGGTTGGGCAACCCGCCCGGTGCATGATCCACAGGTATCAGATAATTGTCCGTAAAGGGGTTATAGCGATAGGCATGCAGGCGATGGTCTTTCCAGTAGATGATCACAATGTTCAGCAGCCAGAGCTTCCAGAATTGTCGAAAGCTGGCCCGCATCCAGGCATCGGAAACGGTATCCGCATCCCTCACCAAGAGAAACACATGCGATCGATGCTTTGCGGCGGACTTCTTGCGAAGCAGCGACAATTCCAAAGGCTGGGAGATATTCGTAATAATCATCACCATGTACATGAGAATCCCATCATCCTTAACCGCCTCCAGTGGGCTAATTTGATTTCTTTTAAACGAAAATCATTTAATGAGATAAAAAATATAGGATTAGCTTCAGCTTACCTCAGGGAAATGTAGGATATATCGCACTTGGTCACCTCCTTCAGGATTGAGCCCGTGTGCTCGTGCGAAGTTTGGTTTTCGAAGTAAACAAACAGCACCTTGATCTTAGCCCTGCACAGGATCTCGCTCATATGCATCATCAGGTCAGAGCTCTTTTTGGTGATCAAAAGTATGTGATTCTCACCAGCCCCGCTCAAATGAGCAACGGTTAGAAGCAGCAGGAACTGTTTCACCCACTGAAAGGACATGGTTCTGGCAACTGTTTGTACCGAGCGATGGTACCTTTGTTTTTATACCCAATGCCAATTTCGATATGGCAATTTCGTTAATGCCCGCCATATCAGGGGAGGACATTGGGCAAATATTGTGCCATATCTTTTCTGCTTTCTGTACCCCTTAAAAGAAATTTCAATTAGAGTTGGTTACGTTTTTTCTTATTAGTTAATGTAGGGTTGATTTGTTTATAAATTTGCTTCATAATAACTTGATTATGACATGTGTTTTTTGTAAATTAACTTAATAATTATTTAAAATGCTTAATACTTAATAATCAAATAATAATTGCAATGTTGCTTGTTTTTTGTTTTGTTTTTAAATTGGATCGTAATTTATGAACATATTTAAATTTGGTTTGATAAAGTCTTTGCCAAAAAAAAAGGACCAATTCCTTTTATATTGTAATTTAATTACGAAAGAGTCTTATGAATTCGTTAGATATTTATTACCTTCTTTGTATTAAAGCTATTTTTATTTTATTTCTCCTTCTTGGTTATTTAGAATATTCGATGAATATTTAACACATCGTTTTTATTTACCACTTCAACTTTCTCAGAGAGTGAAAGTATATTCTCCATATATTAAGCTGTTCTAAATTGTTGTCTTAGAGTTAATATACCTTTAAAGGGTATCTGGATTCCCCATACTTTTCGTGAACTTTCCTTTCCAGTTATTTTTTCTGTTTTTCCATTTTTTTATACATATATGTGCTTATTTTTTTGTGTCTCGTTTGGTTAATGGATGTGCGACCTAATCGCAAAGTGCAAACTAACAGCATGGATTGGCTTTAACCACCGGCTTTAACCCCCCAAGTCCACTGGCTAAGCTATCAAGCTGCCGAGCTCCCTTATTCCCGGACTTCCAAGCCAAAAAGTTGCTGTATGACTTGACCATTTCTTGCAGATTATGGGGCAGGCTGATAGACTCAAGGCTGCCGATATGCGGCAATTGAAGAACGCGTATGAAAACCGATTGACTCACATACAGAAATCAGCCAAAATTGAAATAACACGTTTGGTAAGTTGTGCGTAGCGGCAGCGGCTAACGGGTCACCGAAAATAACGGCCAAGAGGGAAAGAGAGGGGGCAGGAGGGGGAAACGGAACCCGCCGGCAGCGGCGGCGCTCAGAAGCGGACGGACAACTTTTCATACCACCTCAGCGACCATTGAAATTCATACATGCAGTTTTTAGATGGATTTGCACAGTCGAAAAACCAAAAGTCAAACCATTTTTAACTAGCTCGCGAGGGCTATAAATGCCATTGTGATCATTTTATATATATTTTTTATTATTTAAGTAAGCCGTTAGAGTCATTTTTTATTTTGCTTAACTTGAAGTTAATTTAATATAATAAAATCTGAAGTACTTCCGTGATTTATGACTATTTTTCTTCTACAATTTGTGTAAGTTTTCTTTGGGAAGTCATGCTTTAAACTTTATAATATATTTTGTATAACACTTATACAATATCAAATGCAGATATTCCTCATTGAGGTGTTTTTATATATAAACAAAACATATTTGGATATCATCAAATATCATTTATACAATTTATTCATCTTAAATAAGTTTTCCAGGTGAAAATTCAAAGAATATATTACACCTTCCTTTCTATGCATCCTTCTAATCCTTTGTTACTTCAACTTAACTTGCAGCTAGAGGAAATCAAGACCAAAGAACGTAATATAGGACAACTTAAGAAGGACTTGCTGGCACTGCAGAGTCCCAATCCCAAGAAACAGCAAAGGCAGCAGAATGAAGCCAAGGTGCCAGCAGCAACGACGAAACCCAAAACGAATACAAACGAAACGAGCCAAAAGCCAAAGAAGAAACCCACTACGAACCCGGCGAAACCCACAGGAGAAACCAAAGCCGAAAACGAACCAGATACAGATATAAAAGATATACAAAATCCCATATGCCAGGCTCAAGTTACACCTGAGGTGAGTCTTTCTGTTTTCGTGCTTTATTTTCTTTATTTCTTTGGGTTTATTGCTATTTTTCGGAGTGGAGTGGAGTGGGGCCGGGCACTTGAACTTGTCCAGAGGCTTGGGTTAAATGCTAAGAGCCAGAGTATCGTTAGCTGTATCGGTACTTTGTATCTGGGCCCGCTGAAGTATCTGTATCTCGTCGTATCTGTATCTGGCATCTGGCGGTTATGCACTATTGGCATGATCTATGATATAATTTTGCGTTAGTTATGAGAATGGCAGAGACAACAATCACCGCGACGCGTCGCGTCGATAAGCGGTGGGCAAAAACCGAAAAAAGTGCAGAAGAAAACCTGCTCAACTGCGGCAATTGTTGCAGTTGCAGCAGCAGCAGCAGCAGCAGTGCAAGTGTTGCAAGTGGATCGCCAGTGCCCTGTCTCCCTCTCTATCTAGAAAGAGAGGGCCCGAGCGGACCTGAGCCGGTTTTTCGCACTCACTCACTCAGTCAGTCACTTTCTCTCCCGCCGCTCGAGAGTGTACCGCTCGCATGAATGGCTGTCAGTTCGGGTTTTCAGCTCGCCGACGTCGCAGGTGTCTTAGCAGCAGCAGCAGCAGCAGCTCAGGTGTGCCGTGTGCGGCCCACAAAAAATAAATAAATAATACAAGAGAATCACCCCAGTGAAGTGCACAAATCAAATGGGTAAAAATGCGAGTTCAAAGAGTGCATAATGAGGTGAAATTCACTGCTAATTCTGGGCCATTCATTGGCCCAAACAGTGAGTGCATTGTCTTCGACTTAATGCCACAAAAATGAAGGAACCAAAAACCGAATACAATAAACACATGCCGCCGGATCGGTGGATACATACCATACTATGCCACAACAAACAATCGTTACTTTTGAATTGAGTTTCGGGCAGCAACAAATCATAATAGGAAAACCCATTTACAGCTTGTCTTTCACTTTTGCATTGTTTAACGCACACACGAACCCATAATTTCACCGCGTTCGCAAAGTATTTTAGTGAAAAATATGCCAAAAACGATCAAAATTAATTGCCATTCACACCGCTCCCCCGATATTGTCCATTTATGTATACGGTTGTTCGTTCCGTTCCAATGATCGAATTCGATTTTCCAGTTCATTAATCGATCCTGCACGTAATTGTTTTTATCGCGATGCCAAAGTAGTTGAGAATTTGTTATGGCCAGAGATCGGAGATCCCCAAACCCAGATCCAGCTGACGATCAGCCAGCCATGACAACTGATTCCAGATCGAGATCAAGATCGGGTTCAGCTCTCGGATCTCGGATCTCTTTAATCCAAGCTCGGATGTCGGACAGTGCGCACAAGTTTCTAGTGGTCTGGCTCACATTTGCATAGCCAAGTGCAGGCAGCAGGCAGCAGCAACATCATCAACATCATCAACATCGGGGCAACGATGTCATCTAGCAACAAGAAATAGACGCGGCATCAATAAAAACACCCAGAGAAAACTATATACTTGAATTCCGTATTTTTTACGACCCCCCAACAACTCCTTCGAGGGGTTCAACCACCTCCAGAAGATCATAAAAATGTGTGAAGAATTAATTGCCCCATAAAACACGCTGACTTTTTTGACACAATTAAAAAGGTGCATTAACTTTTATAAAAAAACATTCAAGACATACCATCAAAACTCCTTTGTATCTATTAAAGATGAGAACTTAAAGACTTTTAAATGAGAATGTAATTAAATTCGAGACTTTTAAGTGATTAGTTTGCTTGTTTATCTAAGAAGTAACCATTACTAAAAAGAAACCAAAACTAAAATTAGGGATTAAGGATATATCCAAAGTTTCCTTACCACAAATAGGGTTATTAGACTTCAAAATTCATTACTCATAGCGAGTATTTTTTTCGTTATAAAGTATTTTCTTTATTCAACTTAAATTTCAACCATAAATTCCCACTTAACTCTGACATATTTGCTCACAAATTGAACACCATCGATTGATATTTTCGCCTGTGTAGCACTCTCCCCTAAGTGTCGAGTCTTTAAGGAAAAAAATGTGTGTGGTTGTGGGGAGTGTGTGTTTGTGCGCACACCTCCAATTGGGGTCAGTGAAAAGCTTTTAAAAAATGTTAACGCTATTTTAAATACGATATGTTGCTACGACTATGACTATGGGGCCTGCAGAAATTTAGTCATCCCCAACTTACCCATCGTTCCATAGCCAAACGACAGTAAAAGCGAAGCGATGGAACCGCCACTTGTCCAATGATGATGATGATGATTATGGCTTTGATGTTGCTGGTGGTGATGATGATGATGATGATGTTGCTAAAACAAGACGCTACCAATATGCAAAGTAATCACAACACAAAAAGTGTGCAGACAAAAAATAAACGACATGTGAGAGAGAAAAAGGGGTGTGTGAAATGGAAATGTGAACCATATGCAAATCGCGAATCGTTTCGCCGAATGTGTCTATAAATTTCGATGTTTTTAGTGAAATTACCACGGTGAAAACTATATGCCATCAAAGAGACGAAAAAGGCTGAAAAACCTGAAAATTGCGGTTAATTGTTTTTTGTGTATGTTTTCTAAACACCCAACACACACACGAGCACACACCTCCATGTGTGGGAATAATGCATAAATACGCCTGACAATGGATTACTACTACGACCGGAGGGATGTCAAGGTAATTGACCAATTGACCAGTGCAAATAGTAATAGCCACTTGCCAAATCTGTACTTTAAGCCATGTTAATAGTCGTCTGTTTTCTGGGAACCCTCAGCTTACTCAGCTTGTCTCGCCACTGACATTGCTCATACGACGCGTTGGCCATAGGCAATTAGCCAAAGGGAGATCGATATCTGATTTATGGGAATGGAATGGCGGGGGCCGATCGGATGGCAGTCGCGTCAAATTTGCGCTAAATGTATATACTACGATTCTAGAATAAACAAAAGGCAGAGAAGTTGCATTCTTTGAAAAGGGAAATCAGTTTTATAATTTTGATAATTGATTCTATAATTGCTATAAAATATTTGAAGCCATTTTTATGGAGTGCCACTAAGATAATCGATGTGGAACTGAATTTATATAATAAAATGCGAGAATTAAAATGGGAAAATACAAATAGTTTATTAATAATTATATTTATTTCCGAAATGAAATAAACCCTCTCCCTCTCGAATTACCTCTCTAAAAATGTTTAATTCAGTTGCTTGGTTTTTAGGAAGAAAGGAAGGAAACTGTTGAGTAAACAAATGATTAAATTACATTTCCTACAATTAAATGTGTAATTATTAGTATTCGATTTACTTTCAAATATCAGAAAATGTAAACTCATTGACGACAGCCTAAATATACAATTTCATTTTGAAAGCTGGCCTCCAATCAATAACCCAGTTATTAATTTAATTTAATTTTGTTTAAAAGATAAAGCATAATAAACAACTTTAGTCGAAAATTATAAAACTGGAGCTTATCGACACCAATTTAATCCACTTTCGAAAACCATTAAGAGATCATCTTGGATGATTGACTATCCCATCGGCGATATCAAAAGTTTTTACAGCCTGACATTTCTGCCACACGGCGGCTGGGTCTATAAAAGTTTAGCAAATTTTGGTTAACCCACAAAAGGGGGCATCATCATCATACATATACAAAAAGCAGCTGAGGCCGCGACGGATGAATAATTACCCATTTGTGGTATCTCAGATCGAAAGGGAAAGGCATCGGAAATCGAGTATCGCCACAGTTGGATTCCCCGGTTAATCCGCGGGTTCGTTGTGCGATATCGATGCAAATTAACGGGCCGCAATGCATATATGTCAACAGGGCTCCCCAAGTCCATTCATTAGTTCAATTAGCTTATCCCCATCGCTGGCATGGAGTTACGCTCGGCTGGCCCTCCTGACACACCAGCCATATACCAAATACCCACTGTCCCGACCATATATACCATCATACCATCTGCAATACAATACAATATAATTCATTAGCGCATATAAACTTTCGCTTTCGCAAGATCAAATCAAGGCAGTGCCTTTGTGCGGAGAGTCAAACCTGAATTACAATGCCAAATGCAAATATAAGATAACTTATATACCTACTAGTTGGTATATACAGTTGGGGTCAAGATTTTAGTACAAAGAATTAGAAATTAAGGGGTTAAAAAGCACACAGGATACACATTGAAGTTAGACATCATAACAAGAATATCTTACCCCACAATAAGAGTTATTAAACCAGGTTTTCAGGCTACAATCGTCTATCATTTAATAGGATTTCCCCTTAAAAGATCAGTGTCATGTTCCGGAAGATACATTTCAGGTCTAGTATTGTGAACACAGCTGTATGTAAGACACCGGCAATGCCTTTTGATGGCTGCTGTTACACGTAATCGTCCACAGACCGGGGGAGTCGAACCCGGAACGCTGCATCTTGGGTATCGTTGCAGTGGCAGTTGTTGCACCGATCGAAGTCGAACTCCAAGTCGAAGTGAAACCTGTCTGCAGAAAGGAAAATCATTTCACACAATCACAATCACAATCACTTGGCCCGCGGCTTGTGCAAACAAACCGACAGCGAGACATAAACACACCTACATCTGCAGCCGGGGTATCCGAGTATCGCTGAGTATCTCCGCATCTCCGCGTATCTTATATGGCTCAGCAGGTTGGGGGACTGCCGACAGATTTACAAACAATCCATCGAGATCGAGCGTTTGAAATCAACCCGATGGCGCATCTCCGTCTCGCAACGTCGCCGCTGCATTTAGCGCAATCTGCATATGGCATCAATAGAGCCATCAAGTGGTAGTTCCCCGGAATCGAGGGGATTGCGGATAGCAGACGGTAGATAGTATAGTTGGCAGATGATGGGTGATCGAAGGCCTGGAGCCACTTGCTTACTTAATCTTGCCGAGCACGTCGATCGAGTTCGTTAACCGGCCGTTATGCAAAAAGTTCTCTTTGGAATCGAACCAAGAAATTACCATAACGGTTAGCTCTCCGGCAGAGGCGACAATCATCAGGGGGCTCTTGACTTGTGGCAGATAATTTCAATCGAAGACGTGCAGGCATGCGACACCAACGCCGCCAGCGATAATTCGAATCCAACCCCAAGCCCCAACGGCATAAGTAAAAGCAACGCCGACGCCAAACTCCATTTTCGGGCCCAGACCCTGGACTCTCATATATGTATGGGTGCACTCAGCCAAATATATAATTACGATTGGAAGAAATAAATAAATTTAGAGAGTAATAACATTATTATTAATAAATTTAAAAACTGATGAAATCATTTAACCATTTTATACATAGCCTTTTATTTATGATTTTCTTTGTTAACCATGACTAAACTTTGAATGAAAGTTATATGACTTAATTAATAAAATAAAAAATGAATATGTACCTATCCGAAATGCATAGAAATTGAATATCGTATTATTCACTTAGGAATATTATTATTTATTATTTACTTGGGAAGAATGAGCTTAGATACATACGTTTCTTAAAAATTATTTACCAATTTAAAGGAAAATACATAGTTTAAAATATAATATTTTTGTGTTTCAGAAACATTAAAATGTAGTAATTATTAAAAACGAAAAGCGATAAAAGTAAACACAATCACAATATTGGTAATGAAATGTTTTTATGACAACATTTCAAGTTCGTTACTAAAGGTATATATATTCAGAAAAATTACAACTTTAGGCACAGGAAAATAATTTTTAAAATGTTAATTACATATCAGAGACAAGTTTTTCAAGCAAATACTTATCTAATATCCCCAAGAACCTTAAAAATTAAAATTTCTCCCAGTGTTTGCAGTTGTGAAATGAAGCGTTGAATGCGGTTGGTCATTGCACCGACTCTGGGCCCGGGCTCTCTGGAAACCTTTTTTTGGGTGTACCTCGTTTCACAATTGATTAATGATTTCTCTTCATGTTCGATGGGGCCCACAAATTAGCATAATGCTGCATTATGCGTATAATAACACTGCTATTATGGGTGTTATATAAAACAAGCGATTGACATGAAAGCAAACATAACTGGGCGTTGCTTGATTGGAAAGTGATTTGGCTTTTCGAATTGGGGCCCGAATCGGGGGTTAGGGCTTAAAGCTGCAGGCTAATTAGCTGACAGGCCTGATGGATGGCATCGTGACCATGAAAATCGTGATGAGAGCTAAAACTTGTGAGTTGACTTTGGCTTAAAGCATAAAGATTGTGCGTTGCGTTTCATGACTCACGACCAGGATCGGCTAGCATTATGTGTGTCCCGATGCCTTGGCCCAGCTAAGTAAAGCGGCAATGCCACGCACCTCACGACCATGTCATTGAACCCACCTTTGGGGGGAGGTGAAGCAGGGCAGGTAGGCAGGCAGGCAGCATTGTCCGGATCAAAAGCAAAAGCAACCTGTACCAGTCCACAATGGCAGTGATTTGGCGCTTTTGGCCAAATGTATGTCTGTGGCAAGAAATCAAGTCATAACTGTTAACACACATGTAAAGAGCACGCCACAAAGCGGAGCGTTCTTTTCTCTGTTCTTCTTGTCTTGTATTCTTCCACATTCTACGCTGAACGCTCTACGTTCTAGGTTTTACTAGAAGACCAGATAAAAACAGAATCTTTTGTTAAGTGCCCCGGCCAGTTGGGGCCAAAGAAAACGTGGGGAAACGAGAGTGCTGGCACAAATGTATCTGTGGCACGACATTTTCTAATTTTTCCTACTTTTTCCCCTTCTGCAGATAACCCAACTCAAGAACATTGAGCTAATCAACAATTCGAAAAATGCGCATAAATCAGCGCTTGAGATGCGCACATCAACAGCAACAACAACAGCAACAGCTGCAACATCGGTGAAGAGCAGCCAAAGCAGCGGATTGGATGACGAGATGCGGGCCACCACCTGGATGACGACGCTTCATAGCAGCCATCCGGCCCTCAAGCCGAAGGTAAGTATTCGCTGCTCTTAAATGCTATATAATTCCATCCTAATCGAATCCCCTTCAAATCCCAAGGACCACAACTCGGACACAGACTCGGCTTTGTCCTCGGCCCCGCCCTCCATCAGCCCGCAGCCGCCTTCGAGCGGCTCCGACAGCGGCGTCATCTGGCAGACAGTAAGTACCCGGTCATGGTAGTGGTGGCCAACTTAGAAGTCCAATTGATGACTGGGATGAGTTGGCTCTTAAAATCAATAGGCAAAATGATTAATGAAAGTCGGTCGTCTGTTGTGATTTATTTTGGACAGATTTATCATAAGCTGGTATAACTACGATTTCCTGAAAGGAACCAAAGCCATTAGAAAAAAGCCATTCAAAGCTTAGTTTCATTTAAATATATTTTTTATAAATAGTTTAACCATTATTTTGCCACTACAGAAACTATACTATTGCCTCTGTTGTCAAGTTAGGAAAGCATATACATATATTCCTTTAATTATAAACAAATTCAAAATTACAATATTAAAAATTAATCACATTCCACTTAAACTGATGAAATTAAAGAGAAACTTCCTACATATCCATTTTTCAAATATTTTATAAACATTTTGTATTTTAATTCAATCTATCAAAAAGAAAATATCTTAAGTTTAAATCAATCTATAAAAGGATAATTATCTTAAAAATATAACGTTTATATTTTAAAGATTTTTGAAACAGTTTAAATTTGTAATTTTTTTACTATGTTGTGAGCTAAGAATAATTCTCAAATTTTAACTTTAAAAAGAAAATTCTTGTGAGTGTCTAGAATTTCAATAATAGTTTTGGGTAAATATAAATCCATATAAATTCTAAATCCACCCCTGATCCTCTTTGCAGCTGCAGGACATGGACAAGCTGCAAAAGGAAGCGGAAATGTATCAGAAGGAGAACGAACGCCTGCACAAGGAGGTTCAGCTGATGAAACAGGAGCTGGAGAGTGCGGAGCAAGCGGCCCTGTCTAGCGGCCGGAAGCAGACACAAATCGGGGAGCTAGTGCAGCGCATCAAGGAGCTGGAGGATCAGAGATCAAGCATCGAGGATGAGACCAGCGAACTACGCGAGCAAAACGAACTCCTCGAGTTTCGCATTCTCGAGCTGGAAGACGATAGCGATAAGGTAAAGAAAGATACAAGCCAAAACCACTCAAATCCAGTTTTCGGAACCACTCAGGCAAGTGATTCACGCAGGGGGCTCGTTTATGAATGAATCGAGCCATTCATTCGAACCGAACTCGAGTTCGGTTTGAGCCGCAATCAGCGCTTTTGGCCAGCTCTGTGTGCTTCGCGGAGTCTCTCAGTTTTGTTTGGCATCTAAGCCAGCGCGGAAATTGTTTTTGGCTTAACGGCGGCCACAAAGTCTTTTTCTTTCTCTCTCGGTTGCTATTGCCATTGTTGTGTATTGTTTTCCAATTGAAATTGTTTCAGTGGAGCAGCCGCGGTTAATGGCAAACCCATTACCCTGTGTTACCAAACAGCCAGGAATCGATAGCTGCGGTTAAACTTTCCAATGGTTAGTGTCCACTCGAGAGGTTTATGTCACCGCGCATTTTGTTTTTCATTTTGATCTGTGCTTGTGTCATTTTACATGGCGAATTTAGCATTTGATTGACGCCTACAATTTCACCTTGCTGGCCTTATAAACGCTTTGGCCTATGAGTTGTTTTAGCCAAATCTGAGAAGAGCGCTTAAAACGCTGCTTATAAGGGCAGCATAGCGCCCTAAGTGGAAGCCATCTACGAATCTTGTTATACTTGCGAGTGTTTTGTCATTACTCATAGACAGCCGAAGCCAAATCGAATATAGACTTTGTCTGTGCCCCACACCTTTGTGCTGCCCATTAGATATACCGAGTTGAGGTACTTTGGACCAATCAAGACATTCAGATCAGTTAGGGAATTTATATATATTTAAATTTATAAAGGAGAGCTGTAGGTAAACTTTTTTACCTGTTGAATAAATTGTTCAATTATTTTATTTATTATTTATAATTAAAAGAATAATATACAGGGAACAATCTAGGGTATAAAGACTTTCAAGAACATGTTTAATTAAAATATATCATTATTTGTAATCGTCAAAACCAATTAATAATTTGTTTGAAATTTATCATTTGTTTATTAAATTATTGTATATATAAGGAATTATTTTTATGGAAGCTTTAAGTGATTTATTGCTAAAATAATAAGGCAGTAGTTTATAAATACTTTAATTATAATTAGGAATTTCCTTCCTTTATTCTTTACTTAACTATGAGCTTAGCTTACTTTATATCTTTAAAATTCAACCATCAATACACTTCGATTGGCAATATACTTTCATATGTTTCAAGCTTTTAATTTTTATTTTAACCACAACCAAAGCTGTTGTCAACACGTATACTTAAATGGCTAAAATATATTATGTTTCCCTAATATATTATATACATTTTTTAAAGTATTAAATAGCTACCAAATGATATTAGAAATGACTAAAATAACTCAAGTTTGACAGAGGATATCCATAGTTCGAGGCCATATCCGTGGCTCGATTCTGTTGTTATTCAGTTTCGGTACGTTTAATTTCTAGAGCCAGCAGCCAGTGCCGGCGAAGTCGTTCAGCTTGAAAATCCAATTCACTCGCCTAATTGCAATAGCCAAAAGTAATTATGCGAGCAGCAACTGGCAAAGTGAAATTAGTCTGTGTTCGCTGTGTGTGCACTTGCGAGGGAGCCGCCGTCTGAAGCAGAGCATTAATTCGATGCTAATTCTTGCTCCAACTAACTGTTAATCAGCCTATAATATACATATATTTAATATCTGTGTTCTCGATTCCGCCCCTGTTAGATGGAGAGCACCTGCGAGGGTCATTGCCAGCGACTTCAGGATTTGCTGGAGCAGTCTTCGGCCCAGGATCTGGAGGATCGGGACAAGCGGTGCCTGCAGCAATTGCTGCAGTGCGTCCAGCAACTGGATCTGGATGCTATGATGCCAGGGGAGCAGGTGCGTCTTTGGTCACTTAAATATTATTAGGTTTCTGTCTCAGTTGTTTATTGATGATCCTAAAAGCTTAATTAAATTTATTAATTTCTCAAGATATTTAGATACTCTTGTGATTTGTCTAAATATTTAAAATTGAAATATGAAAGATATTTTCATATTTTCTAAGCCATCTTCGTCTTGTTTGTCAGTTATCTGTAGAAAGCCTTTCGTACAATGTGTGGCGAACAGATACATATATACCTTCTATATTTAGATATATAGACACACGGATATCTCAGTTATTCCCACACTTTTGCTTGTTTTAATGACTTTTTTGATGACATATCGCGATCGCCATTTCCGCGCAAAAATTTAAGTTTTATATATATTTTCTTTCGCACCCAGAACGCGCCCGCCCGCCGGATGAGCAGCCAAACCCAAAGTCACAGCCACAACAGTCACAACAGGATCGTGGCCACAGTACAGCCGTACAGCAACTGTGCCACGCCCTCGTCCCCGCCCACGCCTAGCAAGAGACACTGCAGCCAGGTGAGCTCGTGGCAGAGCAGCAGCCTCAGCGAAAGCGGAGTATTCGTGGAGTGCGATCTTGCACCACTTACACCGACGCATTCGCAGGGCCATCCGCATCTGCAGTTCTACCAGGAGCGGTTGGAGCAGCTGGAAGGGAAGCTGCTTATATACGAGAGTAGCGGCGATACCCAGGCACGTCACCTGGCCCAGCGACTGCAGAAGGAACTGCAGCTGGAGAAGGATCTCAAGGAGCTGCTGGACAGGGTGCAACAGCTCACCGACCAGAACGGCCAGTTGGAGGAGGCCAAGTGCGAGTTCGAGGAGGCGGAGAACGACACTCGGCTCCACCTGCAGCGCAACGAGGTGGAATTGGAAATCCTGCGCCAGCGTAACGTTGAATTAGAGTTCGGCAAGGAGGCTCTGGGAGCCAAGTACAAGGACTGCCGCGCTGAAGTTATCATTCTGCGCGAGGATCTCGCAGCTGCCGAGACTCAGTTGGAGCATCTGCAAGCGGAGCGAAAACAAGCCCGCAAAGATCTGCAGGATCTACGACAGTCCCTGCCACTACTGTTGATTTGGCGTCTACTATCGCTGGCCAAGATGGGCAACGAAGTATCCACCCCAAATCATAGTTCCCGGCTCAGCTCGGGCTACCACGTCCAGGCAGCTGAGGGACAACAAATTGGTAATAAGCTGCACAAGACGCAGTATGGCCTGAGCCAGGCGGGATTCCACCATGTCGATGACGGTCGGGAGGTCTCGTACCTCAAGGAGGAGATCAAGAGCCTGCGCTGTCAACTCAAGGAGCTAAATGCCAGACATTACGAGGCCATGGAGACGGCAGATTCACACTGGGTCGATCTAGAGCAGCAGTACAAGGAGCGCGAGGAGGCCTGCCAGTCCAAGGAGGCCAGTCTCAAGCAGAAGATATCCCAGCTGCAGGATTGCCTGCGGGAGGACTCCCGTGCGGCGACCGAGAAGATACAGCAGCTGGAGGAGGCAGAGCACGGCCTGAAGTCCTGCCTGGTCCGCCTGACCAAGGAGCACCGCGATCTGCTCACCGAGAACGGAACGCTGAAGGGCAGCTTGGAGAGCCTGATGGCCAAGATAGAAATGGAAGCGCAGCACAAAATGCCTCTCACTGAGGCTCTGGAAATCGAGCGAAGGCGCAATCAGGCGCTTTTGGACGATTTGTCCTTTGCCAAGAAGATACAACAGAACACCGAGGACCAGCTGAAGCAGGAGACGGACGCCCTGCGCACCCAGATCTTCGATATCAAGAAGGAGTACCTGCACATCGAGGTGACCAACAGCGAGCTGAAGGAGGAGGTGGGCACGCTAGAGAACAAAATCCGCCAGATGGAGACCCAGATGAAGGACTCTGAGGAGCGGGCCCGCTGCCTGGAGGACGAGCTGCGCACCAAAGACGAGCAGTGCCAAATAATGGAGCGGAAGCTGGGCGTTATGCCCGAGAACTATAGCCTTGCCGATGAGCTCTACGACAGTCCGGCCAAGAGGGCGAAGAAGGATTTGGTGCCGGACCTGCAGACGGCCAGCCAAGGATTGGGCATTGCCCTGCTCGACATAGAGGTGAGTTGGGAAGCCTATTTTTCTACTCCGCAATAACATGGTCTCTATTTTTATAGCGCCGCGAACGAGAGCTTCCCTCCCACAAGGATTTCCTAGCTGTCGCGTGCAGTGTCAAGCAACTGGCCGACACCCTCCTCTCCCAGAGTCCGTCCGAGGTGAGTTCCATTGGCCGCAAGCCGAGCAAGTCGTCTGGATCCGATTTAAGAACTAGCTGGGCCTCGCTCCACGATGGGGATACAAAACAAGCAGCTGTCTCGGATGAACCAAGTCAGGAGGGTCAAGGCAGTGCAGGGGGCGAACCTGTCTGTGAAGCTAACCCAGATAGTGAAGATTTTAAAACCATACCAGAGACCGAAGTTTCTCAAACTAATCAAGGCAGTGAAATCTTTCACACTGTTTCAGGCAGTGAAGTTTTTAAAACAATTCCCGATATAGAAGTGTCTCCACCTAATCCCGACAGTGAAGTTGTCTCCCAAGCCACCCCAGAATGTGAGGAGAGTGACCCAATGTTTATAGTAACTAGTGAGGCAGGTATCCAAACGTTGTCATCGCGCTCCAGGAAGTTCAGGTCAGCCAGATTTCGGGGATTGCTTGGCTCATCCAACAGCCGCACAAGTCTGCAAGTCCTGGAAAATGCTAAACAACTGGCAACCAGTCTTTCATCCTCATCCAGAACCATTAAACCATATTCCGGGGAACTTAAAGGATCCAGCAGTCATACTATTTTGCAAGACTTAAAAGCTGCCAAGAAATCGGATGAAACCAGTGAGAATATCTGCGAAGAGTCATCATCCTTGCAAAAGTTGGACAACGGGAATGTTGAGGAGCTGTTGCCCATAAAGATAAAGCGAGCAAAGGTCCTTCGGCCGGAAGATCCTATAAAAGAGCAAAAACAGATAACACTTTCTCGCCGGCGCTCCATGTTCCGGCGCTACATCTACAGACGCATCTATCGTGGTCGATTGCGTCTAGCATCCGCCAGGAGATTTTCGGCATTTCCCCTAGAGCCGAGTTCCTCTTGCAACAGTTTCCACTCGGCTGCCTCCGTGCATACAGTTCACTCGACAAAATCTGGGATCTCCCTGCATTCCCAGTATGCCAACGTTTTCAATATGGAATGGGAGCGAGTGTCCACAGTATCCTTTGTTCAGACCGATGACATACCCACTCTGGAGGCCGGGATTCAGAACTCTCCGGGATGCAGTGAGCAGGAAGCGCAGGCGCAGGTGGAGACCACAGAGTGCGGCTCGCAGATAGAAGTTTCAGTGGAGCAGCGCCTGCTCCTGATGCCTCTGCGAACCCGGTGCTTTGTAAATCTTGTTCAGAATGCAGTAGACACTGGCTTTGATCCGGCCGCCTTCCGGGCGCGCCTCATTCAGATGTGGGAGGGCGATGAGGAATTTCGGGAAAATATCGAGCGGATGCAAGACATGTGGACGGGTAGGGAGCCCACCGGTTGGGTTGAGAGCTATGAGGGATTTGTGGCTGTGTTGGGCTGCGTGCGAAACTTGAAGCTGGCCGTGAAGCCTGCTTCATCGGCGCTGCTGGAGGAGATAGAGCAGCGGATCAATGCGCGTCTGGTGCAGTTTTACAGCCGAAAGATTGACTCGGAGCTGTGCTGCACCGTCTATTATCCCGTAGAGCGTCAAAACTCGGTATTCTTCAACGTCTCCAAGTGAGGCCGCATTTCTTTTTTCGATGTAAATGAACATAAATGTAAATTATCGAGTGGATTGTTTGTTACTTTTGGCTCCAAGGTTGTCAGCTATGGGTGGGATTAGAAAATCTTTATATTTTTGTAAGATTGTTTTAGGTTTGTTTTTAATAAGAAATTTAATGGAAGAAGAATAGAAGAACTTGAAAAGGCTCTCCTTTAATACTCTAGCTTTGGCTTCGTTCTCCTGCTCATCGATAACTCGCTCATCTCAATTAATGTCGCCGATAATCTAGTTTGCCTTGAGCTCTCTGCAGCTAAATAGTACGTAAAAATAGTTTTTACTCAGATTTATTTCCCTTTTCCAAATTCGTAATTCCTTGAGCAAACGATGACTAGCAATACGGGAGACGTGGACACTTTCCTAGACTGCCTGAGTGACGAAGAGGAAAAAGAGGAGGTGAAGGTAGAGCCACCCGAATTGACAGTGGGCCATGGCGATGAGGTGGTCTGTAAGCAGGCTCGGCGGTTCGATGATCCCGTAGAGATTCGCGCCGTTCTAGAACGGGCTGCCATAGCCACCCATCAGATGCTGCGGTGCTATGGCGGCTCTGATGGCGGGCTCACACGTCCGTCCAAGGCACGCTTTTATCCAGCGACTCTGGAGGTGAGCGCCCGGCTGCATACAGACGATAAGTGTCCCTGTCCCAAGGACAGGCAGTGCAAGCTACGCGGTGATCCGGTGACCCTCAATTTACCCATCGAGCTGAATCCGGAGACTTGCCAAGTGAAAGTGAACATATTCCAGCCAAAGTCAATCGCCACCATTTGCGGCTGCGATGAGTCCAAGACCAAGAATAGGGCATCTAACCGAAGTGTGCGTTGGTGTCAGGAAATGATCTGTCCAGGATGTCAGGAAGAACCCTGTGCCTGTGAGAACATTTCATAAAAATTCCCCCCAAAGATTGCTCAATTAATTGATTAAATATTTGTATACGAAATTATCAATGTAAAGCAACTTGGTTTTGTTTTATTAAGCGATTTGCTAGCTATATACATATCTTTTGATCGATATTGATAGGAAGAAGAAAAACTCGATATGATTGACTATAATGTCGTGGTAAATACTAATACTACACATACTAATGCGAATCTAGCTTTAAAGACGGAAATTAATTCAATGTATCTACACTTTAGATATATCCGGATATATTTTTGCAATTTTAAAAAATATTAATAACATCTTAACATATTTCTTAATATTTCTTGGCCACTAAAAATCCTTTTTCTTATTTGGATCCAATAAGGAAATATATTTTTGTAAATACATTAAAATGGCAATGGTTAGGAATTATTATTATTTTCTCTATAGCCTTAGAAAGATACCGCTAAGGTTTATATTCTAAATAAGTTGATATATTTTTGATATTATGAATTGTTTGCAGGATTTACAGATGTAAGAAACTTTGAAAATAATCTTTCAGAAAAAAATTAATATTTTTCCAAAGAAAGATTCCTTCCAAATGGATCCAATTAAATCAAATCATTTTTTATTAGATAAATTTAGTGAGAAATAAATTTTTGTGTTCAATCAAAGGAAGAGTAGGTCGTTTATCCAGATCTCGTTTCTCACCTGTCAAGGTGCTGAACTTGGCCCTTTCAGTATTTTAGAAACAATCGAGCCAGCAGCACACACTTAAAAATTTAATGTGACTTTGGAACTTGATTCGGGGAAACTGTTTGAGAACGGACGGGTGTCATGGAGGAAGAATCCGACACTCCGACCGTCGGAACATGTGCGCTTTTCAGCGCTGCAGACTCTGGTGCTAGTGCCACAACCATGGTTGCCAATTCGAATACGTATCCAAGCAGCGTGACGATCTCCCGGAACATTGGCATTGGCGAGTCCACGCGACTTCTGTTCATGGGCAATAACTTTCAGAATGGCCGCAGTGACCAGGATATATTCTACGATTGCGAGGACTCGCCGACGGCAGGCCGGAGCGCCGGTCCCAGTCGGTGTCAACTAGATGATCCGGCTGCGATACGAGAGGCCCTCGAACGGGCGGCCAATGCCACCCAGATGCTGCTGAAAAATTTTGACAAGTCTGGCGGCTGGCCCTCCGCCGTCACCCTGGAGCTGACCGCACGACTTGTGAACCCAAAGAAATCCCTTGCTGGCGGTCCAATGCACAGCAAGCCGGTCACCGTTCAGATGCCGCTCGAGTTCAATTCGCAGAGCGGCAAGATAGCACCTTGCCAACAGAAGAAAATGGTGCAATCGAAGGCCCACAAGGGACCAGTCTGCAAGTGCCGCACCCATGGCATAAGGTGCTGTCCGTTGCACACCGATCCGGTGCAGGCCGGCCAGACGTCAGCGGCTCCTAACACAGGTAAATCCGCAAGGAAACCGTTCCATCCCTGCGAATGTGCTCTAGCCGAGAGCTCGGGACCGCCCGAGCCCTCGCAACCGGCCGAGACCTCTCCGTTTGCAGACGGCATGGGCAGCTGCGGTGACTATCGCCCGAATGTCTGCCACCGCGACACCTGCCAACGCGACACGTGTCGCCAACTCTACGATCCTGACGCACGCGAGGTGATATCTATATGTTATCTGCCGGTGTCCGAGCCGCAATCGGAGTCAGAGGAAGCATTGTCGTGTCTGGAGGAAAAGATTGAGGAGCCTGTTGTAGAGGAAAAGCAGCCATACCTGTACGAATCGCATAGCGACATCGGGGTAACTTCGGAGTCCAGTGAGTACAGCTCTGAGGAATTACCCCAAAGGGAAACGCCGGAAAAGGTAATCATGCCGCAGCCGGTGCCAAAACCAGAGGCTCCGCCGGCCAAGCGGTACTACCTGGCTCTGCCCCAGAATAAGGATTTCTCCAACTGCTCGCCTTGCCGCTTCGACCCGAGTCCGCTCATGGACGAGGAGGGCAACGTCTTCTGTCCGGGAAACTGCGGCTGCTGCATGTGTCCATGGATAAAGCGCTCCCTCGCAACCAATTGGGAGCACACCAATGTGAAGGTCTGCCGCTGTGTCCAACGAGGAACGATCTTCACCAAGTTCGAGGACCGTGAGGTCTGCAGCCAGACATCCTACTTTGATTTCTGTCCGTGCCGCGAAAAAGCGGAAGCCAAATATCTGGAGCTCTATCATAAAGAGATGTGGAGCCGGCCGGATGCCATCCGTGGTCGGGAAATCCAGCTAACGGAGATCAAGGAATTGCTCGTACCAGTGCAGCGCCCGAATGAATAAAATGTGTTTCCCCTCTTCAAAATTCGAATCACCTGTGTGTTCTACCTTTTCGGTCGGTTTTCGTTCGGATATCCAGCCTCAAATGCTACAATAACGTAAGCGACGTAGAGTTTAAGAATTCTTAAAGAACCGTGATTTCTAGCTCCAATTGCTCCTCGACGATTTATGATGTTGATTTGATTTTTATTATTGCAACTCTTGTTTCAGAGAAGACTATGGTTTGGAAATTTGTATATATTTTCTGATTTTATTAAGCTGTTCGCTACTTACGTTATTTAAGCAATCAATAGTTGTCGCTTACGGAATATTTATACTAAAAAATTAATTATTACTTCCTTAATTACAGCAGAAAGTCATAGAAATCCCATATAAATCTGTGACAATGAATAACATTTTCCTTCTTTTGTTGAGTTTTTTATTTCTGTATGACCCTTTTTCATTTATTATTTTGTTTTTTTTTTATCCGCAGAAGTCCCAGCTCTGATGTATATGCAAGACGAGCGACATTCCAGCAGCGACCCCACCTCCCGCCACCAGCAGACCACCGAGCCATCCTACCTGCAAACCCACTTTAAGCCATTGAGTAATCCCAAGAGCGGGACCACTGATTCCGATGATCCGCATACCATGCGCTCGCAGACGGAAAACTCCTGGTTGCAAGACCAACAACGAAAGAAAGAACAGAAGGCGATGCCAGACCTCGAACGGGGACCCTCCTGTCCATGCTCTTCACAACGATCCAAGTCTGCTGATCCGCCGTCAGTCAAAATTAAGAAATGCCGGTGCCACTCGAGCCACTCGAGCCAGTCGAAAGCCCAACCATGTGGAATGTGTCCCGAACATCCGAAAATGAACATGGGTGAAGAGAAACCATCTGGAATGTGTCCCCAAGAGGCGGCAAAAATCAAGAGAGGCGATTCTACACGGACATCGATCACAGAGTCCGATGGCATTTCTGCAAAGAGCTCGTTGAAATCTAAACTGTCTTCCTTAGCCAAGGAGCTTGCCAAACCCTGCGCCTGTGGCAGTAGGCCCCCATACTGGGCTGGCCAAAGTAACATAGCTCCGGGGTCCTCCTACAGCAAGGCCCTGACATCAGGGTCATCGAAGAATACCTCGAATGAGAGCACCACGTCTCCTCAGCCCCAAAGTAGTAGGCCTTGTCAATGCAAGAACTTAACGAATGTTGAAGCCACTGATGATAATGAACGTAATAAGTGCTCCATGAAATGGACGGCCAATTTGAAATCAGATTCTGAATGCGCGGAAAGCCCTTCTGCGAATACTTATCAGGAGCCCAGCGAGAGCCAAACGCAACCCTCGAGCATCTCCGTCCCGTCAAGTCGTGACGTAATATCACGACATCCATACAATCAACCCTCCTTTGGAATGGACTACGAAACGTCGGCCACCACTCGATCCCGATCGATTGTGGGCAAGGTCACCTGCCTTTGCCCTTCAGGCGAAAAAATACTGGCTAAGTTGGGTTTAACTAGACCTTGTTCTGTGTCCAACCAGGGCACACCCGATAAATGTACTTGCTCTCCAGAAAACCAGGATTCAGAGGTCTGTTCGCCCGATGAGAGTTCAGGGTCCAGCGAGGATAAAAGCGGCGCAACCCCGAAGTGTACTTGCGACTCAGAATACAATGATGCAGAGGCCACATCGCAGCGCGTCATTGAGACCAGTTGCCCTGAGAAGACTGCGGAATCCACCCAGGATAATAGCGACGCAACCGATAAATGTACTTGCGACTCAAACAATGAGGATGCAAAGATCTGTTCCTCTGAGAGAACTTCGGTATCCGATCAGGATAGTTGCGAAAAATGTACTTGCGCCCCAGAATACGAGGATGCACAGACCTGTTCCCCTGAAAAGACTTCGGAGTCGAACCAGTATACCGAGATATGTACTTGCGTCTCAGAATACGAAGATGCAGAGGGCACGTCGCAGGGCACGTCGCAGGGCACGTCGCAGGGCACGTCGCAGGGCACCGCGCAGTGTACTGAACTCCCGCAGACGGGCACCAGCTCACAGAACAAAGACTGCTGCCAATGCTGCCAATTCTGTGATTGTCATTCGCCCTCCGCGGCGAGTCTCTGCCCGTCTTGCCAGCAGCGTAGGTGTGATGCCATCCTGACCAGCTTACACTCGCATCGGAGTCTCTCCAGCGGCTCTTGCATGTGCCATGACGATGAGCCAGACGACTCGAGCTGCCAGTGCGAGGAAGATGTATCCAAAAACTTTATGGAGTGCAGCTGTCACACCAACGGGAGTGGAATGAAGACACCGGAAGATTCCTGTGGAAATACTTGCCAGCCCTGTGCCACGCGCAAGCAGCGTGTATTTCGATTGGTGGAGGAGCTGAGTGCGCCGAGCGGCTGCGTTTGTGGTAAAGATCGTCCATGCAAAATTCAGCAGCTATTCCGGGAACTGACGCTCCTCCTGCGCTCCGAGAGCGAGACGGCTGTAGCTCCGACCGAGGAGGAGCCCTGTTCGGACCCTTTGCCATTCGAAGAGTGCTGCACCGCACAGCATAAGAGCCCCGGAGCAGACGTTGAGCGGCCCCTGTCCAAGAAGGAGCTGCAGCGCGTCGAGTGCTTCCACGAGCTAGAGGAGTATCTGCGCAAGTGCTTCATGCCACCCACCGAGCCAAAGGTGCCAGAGACCGATATATACGGATTTGAGCCGAACCCGGATTTCTCGCCCGATATCGTTAAAGAAAGTTCGTCCACCATAAAGAATCGGTTATCAGTCCCGTTTTACGACCTCGGAGACGGCTGTTCGGGAGATTGCTTCAACACTTACGTGCCGCCATGCCCCTGCTGCAAGGATGGAGAAATCTTCCATGATTGCGATGACGGGAACGAGAATGAGAACACTGATGGGGAAGAGATTGTTGAGGAAGAGATAGATTCTGAGAGGGAGATTCCAAAGGAAGAAACTCCAAGGGAAGAGAGTCCAAAGATAGAGAGTCCAAGGATAGAGAGTCCAAGCATAGAGAATCCAAGCATAGAGAGTCCAAAGAAGGAAAGTCCAAGGATAGAGAGTCCAGAAAAAGTAAGTCTAAAAAGAGAAAGTTCAACGAAAGTGGAAGAAACTCCAAGGGAATTGAGTCCAAAGATAGAGAGTCCAAGGATAGAGAGTCCAAGGATAGAGAGTCCAAGGATAGAGAGTCCAAAAAAAGAAAGTCTAAAAAGAGAAAGTCCAACGAAAGTGGAAGAACCTGAGGAAGAGCAAGATCCAGAAGTAGAGGAAGAGTGTGATTTGTGCGATCAACTGAAATCTTTCGTCGAGAAGGAGCTGCAGGAGATTGAGTCCACGGCAAAGGAGGAAATGACATCCGAGCTGATCCTCAAAGAGCTGATGGAGGGCTCCACGATTACGGTGCCTTCAGTGAAAGCAGAGGAGGAGAAGAAAGAAAAAAAGGCGGAGTGCATGTGTCCCTTTGCGGGCATGCAAACTTGTTTACCTTGGAATGATCCCAATAAGGACAAGCCGCCATATCCGCGTAACCTTCCTATTGATCCGTGCGTGGAGCCGGAGGATTCCAGTGCTGGTGAGCCCAGAGGACTCCTGCCACCAGGACGCCTGCCCACTGATGTGAGGGAACTTTGTGAGAAACTCATTCGTAAGGCGCTCAAAGACTGCGGCTTGTGCCCGAAAACCTATGATGAATGCGACTGCTTTGATGATGACATTCCCTATGGGGAGTGTCTGGATGATTTATCTGAGTGTCCGGGGGAGTGCCAGGAGGAGTGCCAGGAAGAGTGCCGAGAGGAGACCCGGGAGGTGTGTCCGCCGACGTGCCAGCCTGGATGTCTCTGCTGCCATTGTCGCGCCCTCATCTGCGATGACGAGTGCAAAACGGTGTCTAAGACCATGCGCTCGGCCATGTGCGATCCCTTATGCGAAATGGTAAGTGCCACAGATCTGTAGAATCTGGATGAGATCCACCAGCTAATTGCCTTTTTCCTTTTCCCCTTACAGAAATACTTTATAGATTCGATGATCATCGATCTGCATGCCATGGACTGTGTGCTGGGCGCCAAACAAGCTAAGCCAAATGTAGGCGCTGCACAGATTGAATCCAGATGATCTTCTAACTGATATTTTCTCTTCTCCAGGATATAAGGGCCAATGATGCCAGCAGGAAGCCGACCGAGAGCTTCCCAGTCACAATTTCCAATGTTACCAGCTTGGGATGTACGTCTCTATTTGTCCAGTGGGATGTGGCGGACAGCCGTGGTATAGCGGGCTACGAGGTGCGTTTAAGCCATCGCACGAGTAGAATATCCTTCTAACCACATCGTTTTCTTATACAGATCTACGTGGATGGCCATTTGACCAACAGATTCTATAGCTTCCGGCATCAGGCCGGCGTGGTGACTAACGTGGATGTAAATAGTGGTCACCAGATTGTACTGCGTGCCCAAGCGTTGGGCCAGGAGTTTCCCGGCGAGTCCTCTGGGAAAGGTAATCAGGACTGCAACTGTCGGGAGGTGGCACCCGCTAATCCAGAGCTGGCGGCCGGGTCTGAGAGGCCGTGGTCGCCGAGTGTCTATTACTATGATCCTAATGCCCCGGAGAAAGAGATAAAGTGCTAGTCAAAAATCATTATCATGTCGAATATAGTGTATCGCAAGAGAAGATACCCCCATTTATCGGAACAAAGGAGCCAGCCTCCGTCACGTTTTAGCTATGTACATAGAGTGTTTGTTAAGAGTTGTGTTGCCTGGGATGCACTGCATCCCGGCCGGATGATGAAGTTACCTGTATGTAGTGCTTTACATAGTGCCTTAAATTGTAGTCTATTTCGTAAGCTGAAATCAATGCATTGTAAAGGAATTGAAAGCAGATTAACCCATTCAAATGGACGCACGTGTTAGTTGACAAAAAAATAAACAACAAATTCCTTTTTGAATAAAATATTAATCTCATTGTTGGAGATACCATAAAAAGCCCACTCTGTATTTATTTTATTATTTATTTTCCAGAAATATTTACTAAAATCTCAATATTTGTGAGCAGAATATTTAGATAGTTCATATCTTTAATGCACTTTATTATTGAAATTAAATAGTAATCGCTTTCTAAATTATTTATATACTTATAATTTTTATAATTCAGTTTTTATATTTTTTATTTTTTAATTGTATAGTTTGCTTCAGTCAGAAATCGAACTTATAATCCTAGTTCTTTGCTAAAGTAGTTACGTTTTTCTATTTCATTTGCTTGGATTATTTTGGGAAACCTACTAATGTCTGGTGGAAAAGGAGGAATCAAAGGGGGAGGAGGAGGTGGTGGAGGCGGCGGCATTGGTGGGGGAAAGGGTGGCGATGGAGGAGGCAGGAACGGAGGCCGCGGAGGAGCAACAAATTCTGAAAAAGCCACTTCAAGCCAAGCAAATGCAGCAGATGGAAAAGATGGAGGATCGGGAAGCGGTGGACGTGGTGGCGATGGAGGAGGCAAAAAATCTAGAGACGGCGATAAAAAGGAGCAATAAAGATTATAAAATATGTAAATTATAAATCTCGGCAGGCATAGGCTACCGAAATAGGCTTCCAAAATAAGGCAACTAAATCTCTGACTTCCACTTGAAATGATCCAAACAGCATTAAATTTCTTACTGGCTATATGTGTAGTGAAGCGGATGGTGGAATAATATATTAACAAGTATACATATATATAAGTCTTTATATAACAGCATCTAGTCTCAGATAGCAGAGGGATCTTTATTGGATGGGCATTGAATGGTTTACCTGCATCTGACAGAAATAACGATGGCCTTACCCAAATTGCTATTACTGAAAATTTAGATATAAACAGAAAATAAACAAATAGCCCTGGTCAATGATCAACAGCAGAATATATTTTTCAGCCAATTTTTTTTCTTAAATTGGAAATTCTAACTATATGGTCCGAAGCGGCTCTCCAAATTTTGGAATATATACGAACAAGTTTGGTCATCGTATGCCGGCTCAATCTTATCGCCCTCGATACTGGCCAAAATCAGGAATTTAGTTTGGGGACTCTGTAAATACATAGAATATATATATATGTACATATAAGTGGGTGATAAGTTAACAAAAATAAAACAAATATTACGAAAATTAATTTAAAGGAAGATATGTAAGTATACATTAAAAATATATAAGATATACTTAATAGGAACGTAATGAACGTAGATTTTACCTCCTTGGGTTCGTTGTGCTTCCACAGGTCGTTGGCCTCGAGGTAGGTCTTCAACAGGATGCGCCATTGCCAGTAATTTTGCTTGCCATGCAACCTGGGAATAGCCCTAAAATCCAACTCCGGGTGACCCATTTCGTTTCAGTTCGAGGCGCAGACTGATTTGCGGTGGAAAAGTAAACCCGACAACTGATATCGAAAGCTCGAAAGCTGTTGCTATCTGAATGGGACTTAACATTCGACCTGCTACATTAACAGCTCTAGGCGGGGGTTTAGTATTTTAGATCGAACGGAATGTTCCGCATGCCACATGAGTCATTAGCCAAACTTTATCGCCAAAGTTTTTAGCCGTTTCTATGGGGGAGTGTTTGGGGTAACAGCCAATACTATGTTCTCATGCGGAAAGTGTCAAACTCGAATCGACTCCAAATCGTTTGCAATTAAACCATTAAGTTATTAGAATCAAATTTAATGGGTTCAAAAATGTGGAGCAGCAGTGAAAATTGTTTGTTAACAATGGGAACATTCAGCGGAATGAAATTATCGAACCACAAAGTTGTCAACACAACGCATCCGAAACCGAAATTTATTTAATGCTTCACACTAATACACTGCCCAGTCTGAGTTTCTAGAATAAGTACTTGGGTTTTAAAGTTGTCAATAATATTTATAGGAATAATAATTACTAATATATAATAGAGGGATGTTCATGAATCGGGAAACTGACAAAAATATCTTGCTTGTTTATTAACAAAGTAAATATTGAAGTTTAGTTGAGTTCAGTTGAAAGCATTGGACTTTTATAACTATTTGAATTTAGTTTATATCATTCCCAAAATATTTAAAACATATTTTAATTAAGAAAATATATCTTAAACATATTTTAACATTCTAAAAATATATTTCCTATCTTATTCAATCTTCATAACATTTTCAAAAAGGGCACCCTGACTTCGTTGGAATTTTCACGATTTTTCCCCACTAATTCGCTTTTTATGATTGCCCTTTTTTGCTGCTCAATGCAGCGGGGGAAAATCCCTGAGCTGAGGAGGCCATTCGTCAAGCAAATTATTTGGAGGGGAATTATGGACAGGCCACCGCTATATAGCCCACCGGAGTAACTCCGCCTCGATTTAGTTCTCGCTGGCCATGACTCACTGTCGGTTCGTTCGGTTATGGTGGCTGCCAGTGCTGCTGCAGTGCTTCTGCATCGCTGCTCAGGCCTGGAGCTTTGGTCCTGTTCAGTCGGATGCTGGTCAGGAGGCGCCACAGGTGCCGCAGCCCAGTGATGTGGCGAGCACCGCCAATCACACGAGTAAGTGGCTGCACTTGACTGTGTTTCCTGGATATTATCCTCCTGTCAGTACTCACCAGGCAGCTGATCGTGGGCACCTTGGTGCCACCCCAAGTGCCGCCGGGCACATGGCCCTCGATACCTTCCATTGTGAACCCTGGCACACCCAGCTACTGTCAATGTGTTCCTCCTGGGTCCTGTGCTAACCCCATACCCACTGTTCCCAGCGATGGCAGCGGTCAAATCGACATCAGGATCGTTAATAACGGAGCATATGTAAGCCGATTCTAACGATTTTTTGGCTTTTAAAGTATAATTCCTAATATCTTTTGATCCTTTGGAATATTTTCCATAGAGAATAATCTGTTTAATTTATTAATTGAACCCTTAAAGCCTTCACTTCCGAGCACCATTGCGCCGCTAACCTGCAGCTATGGCCTGGTGGCCTGCTGCCAGGCGGGAAGCTATCAGTGCGGCCGAAGATTCCCCCCGCCACCAGGTTCCGCCACCGCTGGAGCAGGTCAGGCCAGCTTCGGAGCGTATCCGTGGCAGGCGGCTCTCCTTACCACTGCGGATGTCTATCTGGGCGGCGGTGCCCTGATCACTGCCCAGCATGTCCTGACCGCCGCCCACAAGGTGTACAATTTGGCGTGAGTGTCCTTGAGAATTTTTTGCCATTTCATTGTTTCCAACCCACTTGGAGTCAGTCTCACCTCCTTTAAGGTTCGTCTGGGGGAATGGGACGCCAGTAGTACCAACGAGCCAATTCCCGCCCAGGATGTGTACGTCTCAAATGTGTATGTGAATCCCTCCTTCAACCCCAACAACCTGCAGAATGACGTGGCCATCCTGAAGCTGTCCACTCCTGTTTCCCTCACCAGCAAGTCAACGGTGGGCACCGTATGCCTGCCGACCACTAGCTTCGTGGGTCAGCGCTGCTGGGTGGCTGGCTGGGGCAAGAATGACTTCGGACCCACAGGTGCCTACCAGGCCATACAACGCCAGGTGGACGTACCGCTGATACCCAATGCCAACTGCCAGGCTGCCTTGCAGGCTACGCGCCTAGGCGCCTCCTTCGTCCTCAGCCCCACCAGCTTTATTTGTGCGGGCGGGGAGGCTGGCAAGGATGCATGCACGGGAGACGGCGGCTCCCCGCTGGTCTGCACCAGCAATGGGGTCTGGTATGTCGTAGGGCTGGTGGCCTGGGGCATTGGCTGCGCCCAGGCTGGAGTTCCGGGAGTCTATGTGAATGTGGGTACCTATCTGCCCTGGATTCAGACCACGCTGACCCTGTAAGTCGCGGTTTTGCTAAGATTTAAAGTAATAAAGTTGATTTTTAAAATCCTATAGATCTCGTCACAGATATGTATACATATATAATAGGTTAGGTAGATACATATAATTCAAAGAAACCCCATAAAGTCGATAAAGATTTGCTGTCTACGGAATATTTATTTAGCAATTGAGGACCGAACATTTTTAAAGTGAATCTTGGGACAAAAACACAACCAAACCACACATTTCTTTTTTGAATATAATAGAACTACTGTTCAAATAACCAATCTGATTGTGCTTCATCGCTGCTTTTAGTTATTACCGGTCTGCTGAGTCTCGGATGGACCGGACGTGGAGGAGGGCTTCGGGTCGGCGGTGCTGGAGGTGTCTTAGGCCTTTCGTTTGGAAAGTAATTCTTTTGGTTATCCACCTGAAGGGTTAATGGAGACTTCTTGTACCGGAGCATATTGGCATCGATCTTACGCCTTTCGGCCATTCGTTTTTGCCACTCTCCCTCGAGACTTGACATGCTAGGATCTACGTCTAATTGCGATGGACTCGAAATGCTTGTTGGATCCGATTGCTTTCCTCTGATCTTTGGAACCAATTTCTTTAATATTTCGTCATATAATTGGGTTTTTTCATTGCTTATTCCTGTATTAGAAGGATTTGAGTCCAGATCCATTGAGTCGTCATCTGAGTCGTCGCTGCTCTTCAATTGAAGGCCGCCCGAAGGCAATCTTGATTTCGAAGCACTGCGGAACAGTGGCATTGATCTTGGAACGAAGGGAAGCTCGTTGTTAAAAAGGTTCTTGTTAAAAGATTCCTTGTTGAAGGGATCCTTGTTTAAAATTTCCTTGTTAAAAGGTTCCCTGTTTAAAAGTTGTTTGCTAAAAAGTTGCTTGTTAAAAGAATCCTTTTTAAAAAGTTCCTTGTTAAAAGGTTCCTCGTTGGGGAGTTGAAACCTGATCGTTGGCTTGGTCTTACCAGTTAGCCTTCCCACTCGATGAAAATCCGCAGAGGTCGGCAAAAATCCTTTACGCATTTCGCTGACCGAATCCTCCGCTGATTTTATGCGATCTGTAAGAGTGTTTAGAGTCTCCTCAAGGGAAACGACCTTGTCAGCAGTCTCCTGGATCTTCTCCGAGTTTCTTTTAATAATAGACTCCGTATGCTGCGAAATGAGCTTGTTGACAATATCATTTAGATCTTCCAGCTTTACGTATTCGTTATTATGGCCGATCTTTGCTTTTGCCGAAGCTTCGTGGGCAAGTTCCCGTTTAATGTTGGTTTTCATAAGGGCATCTTCCACTTCCATGCGAACGAATTGTCTGATAGATTGGGTAAGGCTCCACGATTCGCTTGTAGCCACCGCAATGTTAGTTGGAATCGTGGATTCCTTTAATATTTCAGTCGACTCATTAGATTGTTTAGTTTTTATCTTGCCACCTTTAACAATTTTAGTGCTTCGTTTCTTCTTGGTCTTCTCCGTCGCCGATGAGGCTTTCTTGGTTCCTACTGTAACTGGTTTGTTCATTTTGTGTAAAATCAAGCTTTAGAATAATAGGACTGAATTTTTGTAGATTATTTTTAATATGGGAGTTTAGTTTGCTAGAATATGTTGTTCAAGTGCCTACTTAAATTTGTAATCGAAGTTACAGGTATGTTAATTTACCCAAATATATTTAATCTGAAAAACTACCTGTCTATTTTATGTGCTTTCAAACTATTTATTTTGTTTTTTAATACGTTAAAAAATTAAGCAATTCTAGATTGAAAAGAAAATGCCTAAATTTATGTTTTTTTCTCTCAGATGATGCCAAATCTTTTTCAAGTCATCAGCATTAAATTTCCCGTTCGAAATAAGTAGTCATGTTTATGAGTAATTAAACAACGTCCGTATAATCTTATCTGTATCAATATAAATATAATCCTCCATCTATATTATATCTAAAACACTAAAAATTGGATTGAATTTGGTAAATTTCCAAATTAAAAAAAAGGCCAGGACGTCGTCAAAACACATATTTTAATTTAAAGAATAAACACCACAGGGAACCAAAAATTTAATAGCGCAATCCCAGGAGCTCATAAAGTGGCACCTCATTTACAGATTCACTGGTACTGGACTCCTCAAAGTCTCCGCTCTGCAGCAGATACTGAGGCCGTTCCAGAGAGGGATTGGCCAGATAGAAGTCAACTAAGGCCGTCGTGCTGCGCAGATGCGTGATGCCCTTAAAGATCTTCTCGCGGGTCAACAGCTCCTCCGGATAAACAGTCTTGATGGCAGTGTCACTCGAACGCTTTAGCCAAGGACGATCCTTCACTGGCACTGTGCGTCCAAAGGCACTTAGTATGGGTTTCTGATTCACACGGCTGGCATGATCGTTGATGTGCTTCTCGTACTTCAGCTCAATAGCCATCTGTATGAGAAGGGTTGGAAATTAATATTATTTAGTTACACATTTCCATACTACTTACATGCGGCTTGTTCCACTTGTCGGCCACTGTCTGAGCTATGGCGTTGACCTCCTTGGGATCTGTCTTCACAGAAGCCAGCAGGGTGCGATCGCCTTTGATGGAGAAGAGATTCTTCACCTTGTCCGGTGTAAGATTGCTCTCCAAGGTGCCAAAGGAGTTCAGCCACTCGACGAATCGCTCTGCCGACTGTAAAAAGGGATTGACAGGATTAAGTGGAGGAGGAATGGATTCCATAATTTATACACTGACCGCATCCATGAGGTTCTCGGCCTGCTCGTCCAGCGTCACTCGAGAGTTAATCTGGCCGGCATGCTCGACACGGGTCTGCCAACTGACCCGCTTGTCCCGCGGTGCACATAAGAACTTTGCGTACCAGCTGGTGTTGTCCACCGTGCGATGGGTGTGACCCACCGGCTCGCCAAGCTTCAGATCAAACTTCTCGAACTCGTGCTCCATGCGCACAATGTCCGAGTGGTCGGTCTCATTGAATTGCTCCTCCACTTTCTTTCGTCCTATTTCAAGGAGCTAAAGGATTAGCCACTATGTTTAGAGGATAGTATAGAATTGGCACTCCACATTGTCATTACCGGAGCTTCCTCCTCCTCCTCGCTCTTTTCAGAGCTGCTGGCACTCATGTAGTCCTCGGGCCGCTCTAACTGCATCTCGTCCCGAATGTAGATGTCCTCGTCAGACTTGGAGTAGTCATATTTCTGAATACGTTTCACCCGCTCCCGCAATCGCCGCGGCAGCACCAGGGAATAGTCAATTTCCGGGATACGCGGCTCAAAGCGGCAGGCGGCTGCCCACTCCACATCCTTGATGGCCGCGTTCCAGTAGTCCTGGCCCCGCAGATTGCCGCGGTCACGCAGCTTTGAGAAGCCACTCATCCCACCGCTGGAGGAGAACTCCTGGAATAGCTGAGCCTTCACATCAGTGGCCATCGCCTGCATTTCTGCCTCAAGCTTGGCTGCCTCCTGGGCTGTAGTGAAGTCCAGCGTGGCGGAGCCCATCGGCCGGTTGGACCGCTCCACAATCGTTTTGCGCACCGTCGATCCATAGGTATGACGCCTTCGGAACGACATCTCGAAATTTAATCAAAAGTCTAGGGAGTGTTGGAATTTCTGATTCTTTTTGTTTGTTCGATGCGAGCTGTTTGAATTAATACGGATCTATGACAACCACAAAGCAGTGGTGAAAATAAATGTAAGTTTCAGAATTTGTATAAAATTTATTTTATTTTTATATTGTTATTGATTTCATTGCTTACTTAATACCAGCAATACCTGACTTTCTTTTATAAAGTTTATTATATAGACTGCAAACCAATTTAAATCATACAAATAATAATAATAATAACAACTAAATATCCTTAAATATTGATAAATAACAAAAAATATTAAATAATGAAATAAAATATGACTGGCCCCAAAAGGGTTAAGATTCAGGGGAATTAAATGACTCACACCTTTAAACTGAACCCTTGCCATTGCCTACTGGGGTTAAGATTTAAGTGAAGCCATTATGGAAATAATTGCGCATACGACCCGTTGGTGCCCTGCGAGCAGGAAGGATTGCTTAACGGATGGCGAGGCAGCAACGAGAGCAGGACGTGGGCTTGAATGTATGTAAGTATGTATGTGTATAAGCGAAGTCAAGTTAAATTTATACGCAAAGCCAACAGGTTGCCCGAACCATCTGTTCTCGCAGACACAACACACGCTCACGCACACTCACTCGTACTGGCACTCGCAGGGAGCAACACCTTTTGGCCATTTGATGTTCCTCGCTTGACTGCGTCCCACTCATAAACAAGCCGCTCATTTGCCGCCAATGCCCAAGGGGCTAATCCCCTCCTCCGCCTGCTAGCCGCATAACGTACCCCAGAAAGGCGTGAAATTGGCATGCAAATTTTATGATTTTAGGCCAATTTTGTGAAATTTAATAATACGAAACGTAAATAAAATATGTATGTATGCATACCCGGTGTAAGGTCTGATGCGATTTTGCGGCATCCGACTCACCTTAGATCCTTTCCGCACGCTAATGCCAAACGGAAAGCGGAAATGTATATCTCGTTGGGTCGCAAAAAAACCGAAACTAAAGAGCCAGAAAGGATTTGCATGGGGGGAAAAAACGCGCGGAAAAATGCAAGCGGCAAACGACAGGAAGCCAAAGAAACAATCCAGTCATAAAACCATAGCCATAGCCATGGCAATGCCGAGTGTCCTCACTCGAACGCACGAAACCCAAGAAGGACTCACTCAAAGAGCCGACCGGCCGCAAACGACACGAGTCCTACTCGAGCGGAGTTCAGTCAGTCCGTCCTCGGCTTTCAAGCGTTATAGTCGCGAGTTCGGAACGAAAAGGACACTGGGTCCGCGCCTCTCATTTCAAGTGGTACCAACAACAAAAAGGCCTCAGCCTTATAGCCAATGCTAGAAAGTGTTAGTGTTATTTGAGCTTGCTTTTAGCCAAGTCAGCGGGCAGGCGGGCAGCAAAAGCAGGCGGAAGAGCCAGTGTTGTGTAATCCAACCACGAAGGAGTTTCCTCAGCATTTCGATCAGTATTTGGAGTGGCTTTAACTTAAATCATAGCTAGTTTACAGTCCTTTTGCTCTTTGGGTGACATACATTTTGTTGTTGCCAGAGTTGTTAGTAGAGCAGTTGCGTTGGCCCATTGTGTGTGCGCGCCTAATGGCCTTGATGTCGCCGTCGCCGAGTCTGAGTGCCGCCACCCCCAACAGTTTGTCGCCAATTAAAGTGTGTGCTCTTTGATGTTTTTTATTTCAGAATGTAACAGCAACAACAGCCCAATAAATAATATACAGAACGAACCTAAACGAATCGAATCTTAGGTCAGCGGTTAAATAATGAGAAATAATCAAAAGCAAGGCAAAATGCTTAAATGAACAACAGCCGTCGCAAGAGTCCAAATCGTAAGCGAAAGGCGAACCGAAATTTGTAGCATACTTTTTTGGGTTTACGTCATGTTTGTCTACGCGAACCGCCATTTGTGTTTGTGTGTTTGAGTTCGCTGCTGCCGCCACACACACACACTCACACCCCAAAATATATTTAATATATATATACGCATCAGCCATTATGTCGCTTGTATTCGTGCCTGTGTTTGTGCCCGTGCCTTTGCCTGCATCGATGTCCGTGACCAAGAATGCATGCCACACCGAGTCCTGAGTCCTGAGTCCCGAGTCCTCCAATCATCGACAATCCAATTTCTAGCCACGAGGCTCATTAGCCGCAGCTAGCAGGTAGCAGGCTGCAGGTCCTTGTGCCGTTCTACGTAAGTGTGCCCCGCCATCACTTTGCATTTGATAACTAACATAAATACATAAGGACATAAGAGCCCAATTAGTATTTTAAATACCTCTGAAGACACTCCCTTTTGTGATGTCTGCGTTCCTTACAAAATTCCAGTCATTCGTCCATAAGCATATCCTTTCACATCCTTTCAAATCCACCACTCGAATACAGTCTCTGACACTTGAGCTTAATTAGGGAATGCAATTGACTTTAAGTGCATGTTTTTCTTCCTTCAAGTTAAATGTGAGCTTGATTTAAGCTTTAAATTATTTGCAGCCTAGAAAACAGCGTAAAATATTTATTTAAATTTGCATAATAATAGCAAATTACATACATAGATATTTGTGGAATTAAATATTTAACAGTCTCTTAATTATGACATTTCGGTAATTTTGTGTGCCATCTGTGAGTTGTCTTCATAATTTTGTTGGTAATTTATAATTTTACAATTTATTGAATTATTCTGTTTTGGCAATCAAGTCTTAAACTATGTCTCAAATTAAACTAATTTCCGAATAAAAAGCCAAATTATCTTGTTAAGTGTTGAATATTAAAGCTATTTCCATGGAATATATTCTACACAAATGCTTACAGCTTGCTCAAGTACGAAATTCCATTAAATTCGAATGCAGAATGCTGTTATTTCCTGCACCTATTTATAAATATGAATATTTAAACACTTTCCGTTTGACAAACATTTCGATTTCATTTCGATTTGGCCTTTTCCGCTTCATGTCACTCTGCCAGTGATGGGGCCGACATTAGCGCCTGGTTCTCGGGAGCTCTATAAATAAATGAGGGTTACCAGCGAAGAAGTCGGTGGGTGAGGATGTGGGTGGTGCTGGAACCTGGCGAACCCTGGCGATGGCATTTCCATGTCCTGCATGTCGTTACGCCCCCCCGACCGCAAGCGAGGATTACTCATACGTCGTTTAATATGAAAATATAATTCGCTTTTTGTTGTGCCATGTCGCCTGTCCCCCCGCTCTTGGCCAGCATGCGTGCGGCCAAGAGATATGGCCACGCGTGTTGTCCCCATCCAGGCCCCCGCTCAGGCATCAGGCTCCACGCCACAGGGCACAAGGACCGCAATCAGCTAAGCAAACGCGTCAAATGCATGCATTTTCCAGTTGGCAAGCGAAAAGCTTTTGATAGAACAATGACAAAGGGAAGTCGCGGCAAGCCGGATACCCTGAAATACCAAATAAAAGATTCTTGTTTTACTTGAAAATAATATTTTAAAACTAACTTCAGATATCATTTTAAAGATATTTGAATTAAATTTTTTACTGCAAGATACATTTTTATAATAATAAAAGAGCAGGAAAATTAAATTCAATCCCATTTTCAGGCTGTGCTATGTTTAAACTTATTCTTTATTTTCCTATAGAAATATATCAGTTTAAAAATATATTAAACCAGCTATTATCCAGCTCTGTTTTTCCGCATTAATTAGTAGCCTAGCCTGAAGAGTATCTTAAATAGCAAAATGTATTTTCCGGCTCACCGCTGACAAGCATGTTAATTTGCATAAATGACACATGAGCTGCACTCGAGTGAGGAGTGCACACAGGACGATGTGTGCATATGTCAGCTTTCCGCGCTGGAAATGTTTTCCCAGACATAACAAGCATTCTAAGCGACACACATACGAGGGATACCCAATAAATTTCTTTATCCTATTGCCGGAAGCTTAGTCCCTGTCGCCGTGCAGCGATAACATTGATTGGGAATCTCGCATTTCGACATTTCCACATCGAGCATCGTGCTACATCGAGTGGCAGGGAATTCCGAGCAGGTGCAATGACTACAATGCAATTGCCTCACACCAACACACATCGATTCTATTCAGGGAACAAGCAATGTCAATCTGGCAGGATGTCATATGGCCACCTGCCTCCTTCCCCAGTGTTGCCGCCTACCGATGACTGAGAGTTTTCCTTGGAAAAAAAAGGGGAAAAATCGAAGCGTTTGACATTTGACCAACATGAGTCGGGGGAGTTGCCGTTGGCCTCAGTTTGTATTTGTGGCAGAGTGTGCGGGTAGGTAAGACTGGATGCCAACAGCCAGGTGGGAAAACTGGAGGCCATCTAAGACATTGAACCAAGAATTATTCAAAAAAAATAAGCACACTGTCGGAAAATACATTTCTAAAATTAGTTGTTTTCGTGGAAAACTAAAAGCGATTTCAGTAATTTAAAAATACTTCAAGGGTGAAAGGGAAGTCACTTATAAGGTACTCAGGGTACTCATTTTAAGTTGAAAATAATTAAATTGACACCCCAATAAAATTTGTAATATTTTGAGGACCTTCCCAATTGATTAGATAATTTAATTAATACTTACATCTTGGAAAAGGTAAACTTTTTTCCTCTGTGTAGTCCCAACTTTGTGCAACTTTGGAAATGAAATGAAAACCTCTGTTGGAACCAGGGATTCCTTTTATAGACACAAGCATATAGCCAGCGGCGAGGCTGCAAGTCCGGGCCGTGTAGTGTGTAGCATGCATTGTGTTGTTAGAGCCACACATCTGAAAACTAAAAATTGAGAACTGAGAACTAAAAACTGAAAACTGGGGACCGAGCACCGAGTGCCGAGTGAGCTGGCAACTTTTGTTGACGTCCTCCCGGCCTCCATTGTCAGCCATTGTTTGACTCGCCGGCCTTGTGCTCCATTTCACACAACTGAGCAGAGCCACGACACAATATTGTTTAGTTATAGTTTGTTTCCCTTTGCCGGTGTCATTTATTGTTCACTGTCTTAGGTTGACGAAGTGTTGCCTGGGCTCCAAATAAGTGTGCTATAAATAAATTAGCCACAAATCACTCGGTTTAAACGTGGCTAAGTGTGTGTTCGAATGCGGCCCTAACGACTATAGGCAGTATTTATAATCATAAATAATCATTTCATGTTGGCAAACTTTTGATTTATTGCACAGCATTGTTGTATGACATGGAAATAGCAACAAAGAGTCCCGAAAACAAGGCCTGTAATTGCTGTCAGCGGGGGAGGAACTGCTGGGTCTGACGGGGGGCTGGGTTAGGCCATGGCCAAGTCAACAAAATATGGCCGCTCTTCCTTTTATTCTTTCAGATTTTTTTAAGGCTACCTATCCCCCGCCGCCTGGGAGGTCCTCTACATGTTCTTAGAATGTATACGTATTAAAAATTTGGCAAGACATGCGACATTTTCAGCCCTAATTTGAGAGCACTCGCTGACGATAAAAACAACAACAATAATAACAATGCTGAACTTTTCATTATGCAAAGTGAGCAAAGTGGCATTAATAATTCCGGCAAGAAGCAGAAAATGAAGGAGCCGAAACAGCCAAAGATAAAGACGTAAATATATATACACGAATATCAATTTGCGATATCAAATTATGGCCACTCAGCGGCGTGGGTGTGGCCTTATTAAAGGCCAAAGACTCATTTTGGTCTTAAAGACATCAGAGTTATGAACTTGGGGTCAGAGTTCAAGTTGCCCGCGAAGAACTTTAAGAGATGATTAAGCAAAAGACGGAAAAAATATGTATTAGCAATCAATTAACTAATTTGGAAAGCTCTAATAGATATTATTTGAAAGGGAAAATGCATTCTGCAGCAGAATAACCTTTCAATGATTTTTACGAAGTTCTTTTCCACCTAATTCATCTCATTATTTTCCTACCCATACCCTAGTTCTTTATATTACAGCGAAGCTCATTTAGCCGACTTTTCCTGGAAGCGAAAACTTTTCTTCCTTTTTTTCCATTGTATCTTTTGTGTACTTGTTATTTTTACGTTGGAAAAATAAGAAACTTTCGGGGCAACGCTCAATTGAAATTCGCATTTGGAAAATTGGCAAAAACAAGTGGCTGAAATTCAATATAATTGTACGGACACACTCGCACATATTACATTTCTCGGTGGAAAGTCAAGGAAAAGTTTTCCTGGCTTGAAAAATGAGAACAAACAGTTGCTGCTGCCGGCTGACCTGCGTGGCAATATTGGTAGAAGCCGGCCAAAGGCTCCGTCGAGGTCTTGATAAATGGCCTGATTTGACTTTCGACTCGTAAACACAAATATACACACCCGCGGCACACCCACTTGGGACACACACACACACACTTATCCTGGAGTTCACAGTCGGTTATCTTAAATGCTACAAGTGCCAATGCCAGTGCCCTCCCCGGCCAATTGATTGAGAACACAGCCCGCCTTCGAATTGATGGTCGAACGTTTGTATTTCAGGCTCTTCGCATCGTTTCCATGGACTGATCAGAACGTATTGAATAATGCGGCCAAAGCAAATAACAAATATATGCACATTACGTATACGCCCCGTTGACGGGGCAAAATAAACTAAATTGCCGTGCGAATGGCTTAAATATTTAATTACATTTCATTTGGCTTTCGGGTGTGGAATGAACTAATTGTTGGTTGTTGGTGCCATTTAAAATTAAATTGTTTCCCGCTCAGTTGAATAGGTTCTTTATTTCCATGAGCCTGAATGGATGCGAATTACAGCTAAAATCAAAGCGATGACATAATACTTTCAACTTCAATCCCTTTGTGGTAAAAAGTTTTAAGTATTTATAAAATATTTTATTGTGAAAATTTGCTGGGTAAGGTTTTTTTAATTTGCGGACAAATACGAGATAAGAACAAATTGGAATTTTGAATTTACTATTAAAGTTGAACAATTTAAGCTGAACTATGAACTCTAAAGAATTTAGTTTAGGCATCAGGAAACTAACCATCATTATTTGGTGTAATTTTTCTTATTATCTAACAGATATCTAAAATATTTAAGGGATAAATATAGTATGCCGAATACCATAAAATAAATTTGAACTCCTTTTATCCTTTTGGCAATAAAAGAAAACCAAATTTCTATTTAATATTTAAGCCTGCTTAAATGTGAACATGGTTATACTAAAAAATAATAATAATAAAGTTAAATTGTATATTCACGAATCTCCAATTTTTCAGTTAACGCCAAATATAGTTGTCGGTTTCTGCGCTCTCTTGAAAATGAAACCAATTAAGGAAATATTGCAGTTGCACATTTGCAGTCGCACTTTATTTTACCTAATTAGCTTTTGTCATTACTATTAATTTTATTAATGAAACAATTTATATCTATTTGACAGACTTCTTTATGGCCTTACCATATTACTTGATTCATTAATGTCATTTGCATTTATTTAAGCCATTAGTATTAATGATTTCAATTACCTGACAAAGTGAATATAAAATTTGTAGGTATTAAAAAGTGAAAAAGGATTTATTTTGTGCAAAAATCTGGTTGCCAAGACCTCTCTTGGGACTTCAATTGACTTTTTCGCCACATATATAGACACCACCATCGATTTGTTCCAACTGGCAAACCGCAACTCTTGGCTATTAAATAATTAAGTCTTGACGTCAATGCAGTAGTGGCATTCACGCACACACGAACTGCCCTCTTTGTTGAGGATATTTGGCCCCGCGGGACATGCAAACATTCCTCTGATGTTTCCACTTGATTTGGCGGAAAACGAAGAACGAAAAACCAACGAAAAGGTAGATGTGAAAATGACATACGCATCAGAGGCCGTACCCCTTTTCGGTTGGGAATTCGATTTCGCAATTTTCGAAATGCATTCGAGTGCACGCAAATGTCAGGGTGAGCTGTCAGGACATGACTTCAAGTTATGACTTTCGCCTCAACAAGTTGAGAAATTATGCAAATTTATTTGGCCCCGGAGCCATTTAATTATTGTCTCGGAGGCGAGTGGATAACTTTCGAATGCGATTTAGATTTATGGCCACGGGACAGGCGAGATATTCAGCTGAAATTGTAGATCGATTTTTGGAAGATTATAGAGATTTTCCTCCCCATTAAGTTCAATATATATCCAAATAAAAAGAGAGAGAGAGAGTTTCGTGAAAAACTGACTTAGCTTATCACGAAGTTTTTGGCATATGTGGCGTATACGTAATACGTTTAATGAGTAGCTGCTGCTGCCAAAGAACTTGGCTGGCAAAATACTTTGCCTTGACCGAGTTCAACGAAAAAGTTCAGGAAAAAGAATATAACAGAAAAAAAATATATATATATTCTTTAAGCTATTACTTGCTGGCATAAAAACAAAAGATAAACTCAAAACAAATGGAAGAAATGGTTTTGATCCGTTAATCTCATAAATAAATCTACTACAATTGTCGGTCGAATGGGGTTAGCATGGAAAATTGTTAAATTTGCTGTAAAGGGATAACGTTTTGAATATGAAATGAAGTACACAGGATATTCACCCACTCACACATGGAGAGCGAAACGACACTTTCGGTCTTGGATCGTGAGGGCGGAAATATGAATATTAATGTTCAATAAACATGGTAAGCCATTCATATTCATGTTAGACACGTTCCCACTCTCAGCCACTTTTACCATATTCAAAGCAGCTTGAGGTGGATAAAGAAAAGAGAGAGCTGGAAAGTAACTTCAGTCAATGGCAATTAGAGTATCGAGGACAACATGTCATATACGCAATGTGCTGAACATTAGAGCTTTAAACAATTTTACTTCGGGCTTAAAGAATCTTTTAAACTTTCAGAGGCTGTAAAGTATTAATATATTTTGTGGTTCTAAATAAAAATTATATTAAAATAGATTTTATTGTAAGAAAAATCCAGAAAAATCATAAATCCAGTCTAAACTTGCCCAAGAAAGCCATTTATAAAGCTTAATTCATTAATTACTCGAATTAACTTCCTCCGATTGCTAAACTCCATTATTGATATCTTTTCATTATTTCTAAATCTACTTTTTTTATTAATTAGTAAACTGTAGGAATTAATTTACCAAACAGGCACTAGACCATAAACGTCAAATCGCTGGCCAAGACCGAACTCTCATAGAAGAGGGTGAGCACTGAAAATGCTAAGTGGCTAACCACATACTTACGGGTACTTTCTCAAAGTGGGCGTGTCAGCCTGGAGTGCTGAACTGGGCGGGGTCACGGGACAATTCATATTTCAAGGGATTAGGGTCCTAAGTCAACTGCGAAATTGCTTGCCGCCATCGATTTCCTTACGATGAAAATGAAAATGAAAATGAGGAGAACCCCGAGAGCAGGGAAAACAAAATTTCTGCTGCATCATTTGCTGGCGCTGGCTGAAATATTTATATTCAATTTGACATTTTCGAGCGACGTGGCCTTGGCCGAAAAACTCGTTGGCCAACTTGCTGTGCCGCTCAAAGAAGGCAGCTGGGTCTACGGTCTAATCCTGGCCAGAGTAACAAGGGTATGTCCACTGCGAGTGTTTCTAAATTTGTAAGAAAAATATTTAACAAAACAAAACACAACTTTGTAATCAATATTTTTATATTTTATTTGAGAGCCTTTATTTTTTGGGGATATATAAAATAGGCTAGTCTTAAAATATCAGCTAACAAGTATTATAATTTAAGAATTTCATTGAAAATACTCTATGACTTGCTTGGAGGTAGCTGGCATCTCTGCCGCTTATGTGCCGGCAACAACAAAGTGGAGGACACAGCCAGGGGCATGACTCAACCCCACACAACCTCCTCCCTACACACCCTCCTGTATGTAGAGTGGGTGCTGACATGATGATGCCGGTGCCAGGCCGCCTTGGCATGTCTTGACGATTACCCCATAAATTTTTTAGATTGACCCGAATAGCAGAAGCCTTTGACATCATCGCAGGCACACGCTCCAGCTCCGGCTCCGTCCCACTTTGCACCCACTTTGCTCGACGTATTGACAAAACTATTCCTCAGCAAAGTTGCGCAAAGAGAAAAGTTTAAGTGATGGGGAAAAGTTTTGCTGCGTAGCTTGTGGGGTTTCAGACAGACACCTTACCTTGACCCTTGGCCCCCGAATCGCCTTGAACTCTAATGAGGCCGGAATTGTCGCCGGCCCTTGAGCTCCTTATCAGCTTACGACGCCCAGGAGTCGGGAGGAGAACAACGGTGTAAATACGACTTCCGCCAAGGCAAACAATATGAATTCAATTTATGCATTTCTGGCGCTCATAAAAATTTTCTCGTTAAGCAAAGTTTGGCAAACTTTACGACTTTGGCCTTGAGGTCTTGCGCCCCAGACAGAGAGTGAAAAATCGCCGGGAAAATGTAATCTAGCAGGCGCCCCGAAAGTTATAAATAACCGTGGGGTGGCCAGGAAAAACTGAGGAGAAAATTCCCGGCAGGCTGCGTCCTTGAATGCATTTATACTTGGTATTCTCGGAACAGAGTTAGCCCAGATTGCGTATACGCCGTGTTGGCCGCGCACAATGACAACGAAAGTGAAGCTACAGGGCGCCCGGGCAACTGGCCAAATCTCGTCCGGAAAACTGGGCCAATGTGAGTTGGGAATTGCCACAAACTAATCCCGGCAATCATGAAATGCAGCAATAATGTAGCCTGCAATTAGGACGGGATTTACCACAAATGCTCCCCCACACACACATGGGCCTCAAATGCAACCACTCTTGCATAAATTAAATGCTGACCTCTGCCAGATCCCGACACTGTTTATGGGGCCGAGTATGAAATTTCATATTATTATAACAGGAGACAGGAGACACATTTGCGTTTTCCCCGCATGTTGGCATTATACAAAATTAACTGCTTTTATCTAGTTCTCCAGGTCAGTCCCAGCTACATATGTACGTAGTAGCCACACACACATGACAGCCCCATTAATTTTTGTGCCAGAGTTGGGTTTCTGTGTCACTCGAGCCGCCCGCTTGTACATGAACCGATGTCGGGGAGGCACACAGACAGACTGGTAATGGACGTGGCTAAATTATACATATGTGCGCCAAGGAATGAATTAATGACGACGCCGGGAATAGCAATATTTAAGTGCTAGTTGTCCCCATTATTATATAATTGCTTTTGAACCCTGAAGCCTAATGAATTGTTTCGAGGATTTGCATGACAAAACAGATTTTAACTCTTTATAAGTTAATTTTACTAATATGTATACGATTTTTTTAAATATCTAACTTGAGTTTGAATCTTAAGCTCTGATTTCTAACTTAAAATGGTAAGTAAACGCGGTAAATACCAAAATATACCCCAGGGGAATCTACCAGCACTTATATTCAATTTAACGCCATTTTCTCTGTGGAAACAGATGCTTCGGTCCACACACACACAGCACCCCCAAGGTGTGATTTATGCGCATAATTAGCCAGAAATTGCATAAGATTAGTTTTAATTAGTTGAGGCAACTTTTGTGCAGAGCAGCCACAGCCAAAAATGCTAAATAAATAACTTGGCTGCAGTTGAGCCGTAGCCAAAAGCCAAGAAACTTCCGCATCCGGTTTCGCTGCGTGAGCAGCAAGGACTCTTCTTCCACTCCTGTGCACGGCTAAAGTGCAAGAAGCCTCCGGCGAAGGAAATAAACAAAAACTTTATCGCTCATAGCTTGAAAGAGCAGTCAACATTTTCTTACTTGCGCTTGGCTCTCCATCAGAGATGGAGCGAAATACATTATAAAGATTTTTGGAAACTTTCTAAATTCCTTAAATAAAACTACATCATAATTCATGTAAAATGAGGTATAATTTTATTGATTTATCCTTTAAAATAAATGACACACCTTTAAGGAAAACTGTCAATTGGCATCACTATCCTTATATCCTTGGTAGTCGCTGTATCCTGCTCAGTCTTCGTCTGTGGCCAAATGTTCGCGCATTTTTTTTCATTTGCATTGCGTCATTTGTACGGCGAGGGAGGTGACTTAAGGGGAGCAACATGAGCTGGAGTGCTCCAAGAGCCACTATCTGCTCGGACTGGTAATTTATGGTGAGCCCTTTCGGGGTGGAGTTGCTCGTTCTTCGTGGCTGTTGCTCTTCGTCCGCCGTAGTTGATTGCCAAGGCGACCACGAAAGGTTGCCCGGGCAACTAATAAAAAACACAAAAACAAAAATAAAAACACAATGATAAGTTTTACATGTCTGTTAAAGTTTTTGGTGTACCCGTAAATGAGAGGTGCTTTTAATTGCTAGTATAAAAAATATACAGACATTTCCATTTTCACAATAATTGTTGATGTGAAAATTTATATTAAAATACAGTGAACACCTGAATGATTTTTATACTTGAAGAGTGAACTATATATAGAACTATCATTATTATAATAAATTTCTCTAATTGATGATAAAGAACCTCGCTTAAAAGTTCTTTAAGGCTTCTGGAAACCCTATAGACCTCCGAATTATTCAACTTTTCTACAGAAATAAAATATCAAATTTAAATTCCTGACACTTTCTAGACAATATAACCTTGCTTATATTTTTTAATTAACTTTTTGTGGAACTCTCACTCATTGTTGCAATGCGATTTGGCTGTCCGCCAGCAGAGCCTTCCCTCTATATGTGCACCATATAAACGGACTTTAAAGCCAATACCCTTTTTATGGAAAACTTTCGACTGGGAAAATATTTGCCAAAGTTTGCAAGAGCTCCTCGCTGAAAACTACTTTCTTGTTCGTCTTTTGGTCGTTAGAAGTGTAAACAGCGTCGAGGCTTGGTCCACAACTATGGCAACTATAGCCGCCTCTTGTGGCAAGATGCAGACATACACACACACTTACGCGGTCCACAAGGACCTCATTTCCTTCTTACCCGATCCCTTCTCGCCGTCAAGCATCCATGTTTGGTCGCTGCACTTTTCGCCAACTTTTGTAAAGCACTCACGTACGCACAGGGATGCAGCGGCGGTGCATGTGAGCGTGCGAAACGTGCTGGTTGCCAATTGTATTGCGTAAGTGTGCGGCATTGAGGACACTGCACTGGCAGAAAATATTACAGAAATTGGCTGAGAGATGGAAATTTCTTAAAGTGAATTTTAAGGGTATATTTCAAGATACAGAGATGAATATAGTTACTTAGGAAGTTTTAGATTTTACATTCAAAAGACATTTACAGGGCTTTAACCATTTCTATCAATTTCCAATCATTACCAAATAAATGCAAATTGAAGTCTTGCATAAATTTTAATGATTTTTTCTCTCTGCTTGGAAATTTCCAAAGTCCTGAGGTCTAGAAAGGCAGTCTGACTGTGAAAAGAAGTGCTGAACCGACTGTCAAGTGGCGAACTCATGGTGTAATCAAATTATTCCCATGCTTGCGCCTGCCGGCCCGAATCCTGGGCTTACGGAGGTCATCATGCGTGTTAATTAATTCCAGATGCTCGATGCTCCGGCTCTGACCCACTGACCAGGCAGCCATCAGGAGGCGCGCGTGTGTGTCCACTGATCAATTATGCTAACGAGTGGCAGCAACAGTTTCTCCCTCTCCTATTTCGTTAGCATTAAAAATTGAGCAGGCTAGAGCAAATGTGAGCCGGAATGACAGCAGAGACACGTGCCTGGCGACTAAAATCAGGCCAGGTGATGTCGGAAGCCGGAATTCGTATCCGGATGACTTGCAAATGATTTTTACCTTGATTCTTTCTATATATTCAAAGGAATGTTGTGTTTAAAGTGCGGAAAAATCTTAAACGAAGCTTTGAAACCAGTGTGGGTTTTAAGGGGATTTTAAAAGTACATTTAAAAAGGATTTAAGTCGCAAATTCAGTTTATTTTCAATTCGGTTATCTTACTATAGAGTCATATTAACAATTGTCTGATATAAATTGCCTAAATTAAATTCAAAACAATCTTTACTAAATGGAATTTAATATATTTATTTGTTACGGCAGCCAGAATAATTTTAACTTCAACTACAAAATGTATGCAAATAATTGTTTTTCCTGCTGTAAAACAGTTTAATTAAATTAACATAGCATTTTTCCACTGGCCAAACTTGGCCGAAATTGGCCTAATTCCCTGGCACAAAGCACAGCAGAAAATGTTGAATTAAAATTAAAACTCATGCTGGCCACAAAGCAAAGACAATCCCAGCTGCCCGGCTGCCAACCACAAAAGAGTCCCAGGGAAAGGATACCCAAACCGAACCCGCCGAAATGACATACCGACTGTGGCCAGATGCGAAACTGGGTGAGAATGCGGTTGGCTTCTGGGCGCATAAACATCCGCATATGACTGCTGGCTGGCTAGCGGAGGTCCTTATAACGTTACGTTACACCTGCTGCACTCCGTAAGTGGCCGGCACAGGGAGCAAATTGAATTTGCCACGGGGGCGGATACGTAATGTTCGGGGGCAGCAACCGGGCCACCGGATATCCGTTGGGCGTTGAGGCGGCCTCATGTAATATGCAACAGCCATTCTCATTCTCCCCGGCGAACCAACGCTCTTCCGCTGGCTCTCCGGCCGTGTGGCCGGATTCAGGTCGCACCGAGAACAATTGAATCCTTCGACCATTCCATGCAGCGCCAATTCAGGTTCCGCTGAATATTTTCCGCCTGCAGTTACCAGCTATGGAATTAGATTAGATTAACTCGGGACCGGAGGTCAAGTCTATTAGGAATTTTAAATGCAATTTGCGCTTATCGGGCGTGAATAAGTTCGTTGTTATTTTTTCACGGAACTGAAGATAATTCTCGCATACTTTAATCCGGATTGAAAATGAAACTGTGAAAGCTATTTTCTCTTCATATTATTATTTATTGCAAAGCAAACGCGAAATGGAAATTTATTTGAATAAATATGTAGATATAAACAAAATACTTTTGTATATGAAGAACATACATAAGTACATACATTAAATCAAGCAGACAAAGTTTTCTCTTCTCTAAATTGTTAGCATATCTTTCCAATATCCAATTAATTTTCAATAATACAGTGCAATCTTTAATGAAATATATTTTTCTAGATGAAATCGAAAATAATTGTATCAATATTTATAATTAATATACATATAACGTGAAATATTTTATAGAAAAATTTCATTTTGGTTTCAACAGAATATAACGAGCTGCCAAATAGAGGGGAATAACTTCCTCAGCAATAAAAAGAAGTATCATAAAAATCGCAAAATTTTGAAAGTCCCTAATAATATATACGGACTAAACACTAAATCTGAACCACAGTTTTTTTTTACACATTTTTAAATTACTTTAAATTCTTACGTTTTGAATATATATCAATTATTTATTATACCCTATTGAATCATGATTAAATCATATATGTAAGTGTTCATTTGTTCCGCATCTTAAAGATCGACGGCACTCTAGTCGCTTTTGTATGCATTATATTGTATGCACTATAGTTTTAAACCTAATCTAGATATAGTACGTATATAATTATTCGCACTATTTGTAGAAAATTAATTGCCTTTAGTATTTTCTTCGTATCTCTCTGCCGCATCGACTCTCCTCCTGCGTAACTCTTCCTCAAACTCATGTTGTACATTTGTTTTCTTCTACTTTCTTTCTTTTTATAGCTTCAAGCTAAGCAATAAAAAAACTTAAAACGTAGTAAATGAACAAACGAACAAAATAATAAGAGCAACTAAAATCCAAATCAAAATCAAAACAAGACATACATAATATGTAAATTGGTGTGCAATAAACAAACAGAAAACAGAAAAAAGAAGGTTGCCGCTGCAAACAACAACAATAACAACCAATACAACATCAACAAACTGCAAAGTAACAACAACAACAACAACAAGTATTACAACAGAGTTATAGCAACAAAGAACTACAACAACAACAACCAACAAACAGCTCTGCTAGTAGATACAAATACTTAATGTAATATTTAACATTTTTATTGTCGAGGCACCCAAAGCAAAGTTGCATATTTTGCATAGTAGACTCTTAGGCGCCGCACACAAAACCAAAACCAAAACCAATACCAAGAACACAACAACAGCATCAACATCAAGTGCAACATCTGCAAGCAGAGCAATCTGCATACAAAGCAACAACATCCATCCGAATCCGCAAACAACAACATCCGCAATCCAAGCAATTCAGACAACCACCATCGCCTCCTCCACCACCACCACGAACCACATGAGCCTGAACAAGATCAAGAAGCGGGACGCGAGCGACTTATGACTGATGCGCTCCAAGGGCAACGTCGGCGTCGTCAACGTCGGCGTCGCCGTTGGCAGTGGCAGCCGGTACAAGGTGACGGCCCGCTGCGTCCCGGAGGTGAGCATCACCTCGCCAACGAGCGCTGGATTAGCCGGATTAGCCGGATCCGCCGGTCATCAGCCGGCCATCCAGCCGAAGCACTTTGCCCTGCTGCGCAGTCGCTCGCAACCGTCGCCGCCGACGTCTAACAGCCTTTTCTCCACGCCTCCAGGCGGCGCCACTCTGGTCGAGGAGGAGGATTTCAGCTTGGCCAGCGGCAGTGGTTCGGCGGCGGCCAAGAACGTGCTCCAGCGCCAGCTGGCCACCACCGTCCAGCAGGAGGATCCGGATCTGGACCACATTGCGCAGGAGCCGCACAGCAAGTTGCCCGAGGCCTGTGAGCCGCCGAATGAGCTGACTCCTTTAGTGGAGGAACCAGGCTTCGTTCCGCCGGCCACGTCGACCACTCGTTATAGCCACAACTCGAAGACGACCCGCTCCTGGCCGGTGATATACCGCAATCCGCATCACTGTGACTACGAGGCACTCTACGTCCAACAGCAACAGCAGCAGCAGCAAAGCTTCAAGCAGAACTGCTACTCCAACCAATTCAAACAGTCAATCGTCTACTCCAGCAGCAATGAGGAGCTGCCCGGCGGAGAGCAGCAGCCGGTAGCAGCCACGAGTTCCGACAACCGCCAGACCACTTGCTACTACTTCGCCCCCAGCCGGCACAACAGCATTTATGAGCACCCCTCCTCGGTGGTCGGGGGATCCCTGCAGTTCGATAATCCAACCACCACTCAAGCAGCCGCTGCAGCAGCCGTTGAAAGCCTAAGGCGGAGCAACAGTATTCTGCTGCGCCAGAACAGCTGCGCCAAAGTTATCCAGCGGCGCGGAAGTGGTAGTGGATCGCCCACCTCGCTGGGCTCGCAGATGGAGGGACTGGGCATGGGCATGGGCGGTGGAGGAGCGGGCAGCGCTTGCTGCTCCACTTGCTGCATGGGGCCGCCGCCGGTGCTCTTTTTATTCGTCACCCTGCTGATGACCACCAGCGCCACAGCGATGCTGTGCGCTGCCATCATGACCGACCACTGGGAGCACGTGACGTGGGATCGCAACAGCCTCGATCGTTATTCGAATCGATCGGGTCTTCACCTGGAATGGCTGCTTGATGACCAGGTGGCCATGCTCAAACCGGACAAAAGGGGTAAGTTAGGGGACAATGCTAACTGATTAATTTTAAAACTCACTTTTTCTTCCCACAGCCGACCATCGTTTCCGGCGCGACTCTGTGTTCCTAGTGCCCATGCACGGTGGCATCTGGACGCTGTGCATTGACCTGCCCATGCAGCAATTACAGGAACTTCGTCGCAATCCTAAGTTCCCGCGCGGAGCGCCGCCGTGTGTAAATTACCTGGCCGGCTCCATGGAGAACGCTCGCGGAGAGGAGCAGCGCAACGACTGGCAGCACAGTGAGTCACAGGTCACTCTGCAGCCGCATCTGAGTACGTATCCTGGGGGCAATCCGAGCGTGAATCCCACTCCAAATCCACTTCTCTCTCTGTCCCCATTTTCTCTCACACGTAATTTCTTGAGGCAATTTCCCGTATATTTCTGCTTTTCTTATTCGTTTCGTTTCCTCGTTTAATACAAAAACATTATTATTTTATATACTTTACGCACTTAGCACTAATTGTGATTGTTACCTTACAGACTTATAGAGAATTTTGGTAGAAAACAGCAAACAAATAGCATAAATATGTAGGAGCGAGGGATAGGATAGTTGGTTGAATGCATGTGATTGGGATTAAGTAGCTGATGTGTGGCGTGATTGTGTTGGGGGCGTGATTGTGGTTATGAGCGGGTGTGCCGTCGCAGGGCAACTGGAATGTCCGCCCTAGACGGCGGGCCGCTTGGCTGGCGAGCATAGGGCCTCGGCCTCCGAGCTGGGCTCCTCGGGCTTCTTGCGTTTGATCAGATGGGTGATGTCTGTGGGCTTGGCCGAGCTGCTGCTAATGGCCGACGAGGAAGCAGCTGATGTGGCGGCGCCACTGGTGGAGGATGACGACGAGCTGGCTGCTCCATTAGTGGATGTGGACGAGGAAGAGGCGGCGGCAGCATCGCCACTGCTCACCGGCCTAATATAGCTGTCCAGGGCAGCCCGCACCTCGGCGATTGTCTAAATGAGGAATTGGAAATGTCAAAGCCAAAGTTAACCAATTGCAAATATTTAAAACTAACCTGGGCCTGCATCTCTTCAATTTCCTGTATCTTTGCCAGAATCTCCTGTTTAGTCTCCTCTAGATCTAGCATGTTATTCTTTTCGCGCTCACTGGGCTCGTCCTTGGCCTTAATCTCGGCAATCTCCTCTTCGATCAATGTGCTGGAGTGTCGCAGAGCCGTGGCTCCCTCCTTGTTCATCTGCTGCATCAGATAGGTCAGCCCGATCTTGTAGTGCAGCTCGGCCAGGGCTCGTCGGTTCTTTGTGGGTAACTCGCCATGGATTTTGAGTGCTTTCTCTGTGGTAAATAAATATCAACATTAGTTAATTAATAATTAAGCGCCATGCCTTAAGAATATATGTTTATCAATTACACTTACCGTAATCTTCACGTGCCGGCTCGAGTATTCCGTTTTCGAACTCTATATTGGCCAGCTCGGTCTGAACTTCGGCCAAATATTGGAGACCACCGAGGCCCTGGCGGGAGAAGATCCTGGCAGCTGTCCCAAGGATCTCCCAGGCCAGCTGCAGACTGCCACTAACTCCCTCTTCATCGTCGCCGCCATCCTCTTCTCCAGTAGTTGCTGCTGCTGCCCCATTGGAGCAACTGGCTGTGACCTCGCCGCCATTCGATGTGCTCGGTCGTTCATCATCGTTGACGGCACTTGTTCCACCGCCATTGCTGCTGCTTACCTCATCAACTCCAGTGGGCGCCTTTTTCTTGGCGTCTTTGCCATCTGGCTGGGCCTGCTCTGCTTCTCCGGTTGAATCAGCCTCGTCGGATGTCTCCTTAATGCTGTCCAACTCCTTGCCATTTGTGCTGCTGGCTCCATTGGCGGCGGCCTCCTCCTTTTTGGCCTCTCCATCCTCACCAGCCCCTTCCTCTTCCTCGTCGTCGTCGTCTATGTCTTCGTCGTCCTCATCGGCGGCCTCATCAGGCACATCAATAACTTTATTTTCGTCCAAGGCCATGGCAATCAACGCCTTGCCATAGCTGCAATTGATTTTTTTTAATATTTATAAATATAAAGGAAAGGAAAGCCTCATTTCCTACTCACAGCAGCAGGGGCTGCCCCAGCTCGTCGGCCAGATCCCCGTAGAGCTCCGCGTATAGCTGGCACACTTGGCTCAAGTCGTCGGCCGCCTCATCATAGCTCTTCACCAGGAAGTTTCGCGATCCCTGACTAAACAGCTCCTTGGCCTTAAGTATTTTCTCAGAGCGTTCCTGCTCGACTTGACCTGATGTTTCCTCAGTGGAGACAGCTGCAACCACTGGAACATTGTCCGGGGTTGTATCGGCAGCTACGGGCTCCACGGCCACAGGTTTTTTGGGTGAGGACATATCGGCGGCAGCCGTTGTAACAATAGCTTCGGCTTCAGCGGACATATTTTCCTTGAACAGCGAACAGAAAGAACTGAAATAGAAGGAAAGTGGTTATATATTTATTTAAATGTAGAACTTAACAGATGAACATTATGGAATCGAGGCGCAAACAAAAGTATTTGTTTTTTAGCTATATTTTATTTATAATTTTATATTTCTCCTACTTATTTGTAGTATATTTTTCTCAACTTCACTTGCTGAACTTCCCGCCATTCCACACCCACACCCACCTCCAAATCTCTTTTGTAGGTTTGAGCCCTAGACCGTCACTTTAGATGAGCATGTAGAAGGCCACAAGTATTTATTTTTTCCAGAAATTTTGATAAATCGCATTTGTACGCACCACCACGAAGCACAAGCTTTAAGCGCCACCACCTCACCTCGATTCATTTCACGTGGCTTAAAATTTTAGCTCCAAGCTGTCGCACATTTCACAAGTCATTACCGCAAATCCCATTCGGGGCAGCTCCAAGATGTGGGCGCACCCACAAATCCCCGGAGCACATCAGATAAAAAACAAAACAAAGAGGCAGACGGCACCAACAATTGCTAGTGGCAGGAACAAGAATGTAGTGTCCTTGTGGCGACTATATAAAGTAATTACCACAGCAGCTAACCGAGCTTGCCTCCGGTTTTCTATATTGTCAATACGGCTACGGGTTCTACTTCTCCCACCACTGCAGTGACCAGCCATGTCCCCACAGATGAAACATGTCCGTGCCGAGAGTTGCATGCTCACGATAGGAACTTCCGCAGGAAGGAAGGGATAGTATAGCGTTTTCATATAGGTCACCGTGTGGTTTGGTTGCTTTTCTGCTGCCTCCCCCAACTGCGTTCTAAAATCGCAATTGCCACTTTGGATTTTTATGCTCGTGCTGTGGCCCCATAGCACCCAGGACCGATTTAATTGCTGGAGTGTCTATTGGGTAATTGGTTTTACAGTTGCCTACATTGTAAGCGGAAATTGGAGAGCCGCCGACGAACCACAAAGGATTTAAAAGCAACTATGGAGAATTTCAGATTCATGGAAAATCGGAATTATAATACAAAATTAAAGAGAAATGTGATAAAACCTATTATACCTGCCACGTATTAAATATTTGGAACTAGCTAGAAATATTTTAGTAATTAATTTTAGTACATAACTTGGCTTTCGCTTCCAGCATCCTTTCCTCATGCCATCATCCCCTGTAAATTATATCCCAACATCTTCATCAAATATTATAAATCCTGTCCAAAAATGTAATTCCTTCTTATATCTGCCCTCTTAGGAATGCAAAATCTCTCCATATCCTGCTCATTGGTCTGCCTGATTATCTTGGGCAGCGCTGCACTCGTAGGAGCCTTTGGCGTCTGTCAGCGTCAAATTAGCGCCATACTCATCACGGGGGTGATGTATTTGCTGGCAGGTAAGTGCGAGACCTACCATTTAAATCTAGCATTTTGGAATATAAATATCGATTTGAATTCAACAGCTCTTTTCGCTCTATTCACGCTGATGATCATCCACTTTAAGCGGCAACAGGGACGCCCCATGCTGGACAGTGATTACGATGGAACCGTGGATGGAATTGTGGCGCGTCCAGGTGGTGTGGCCATTATGGCCAAGCCTCTACTGGGTGCGCGTATCTTTCTCACCTCGTGGAGCCTTGATCTTGGCTGGGGCGGAGTGGTGCTGTGCGCCATCACTTCCGTACTATGGATCCTGCTGTCAAAGATCATGCGCTACAACCCATTCTCGGCGCTCATGATTTAGCTAAACGCCTTGCCGCTCGGCGTATACGGTACCAGCTACGGCAGCCTGGGCAGCTGCGAAAGCTACGGCAGCTATGGGAGCACTCATACCCACAGCGGCACCAGTAGCGGCGGCAGCTCCAGCTTCCTTCTGGCGGCCGTTTCGTCGACGCGGCAAGCGGAGCATCGGGGCAAAGGCAAATACATCCTGTAGATGAATCCTTCTCTGTATCCTGGCTTTGCTAAACTCAACTAACCGGATTTTCCTCCTTACACAAATTATTTGGGATGAGCTGTCGCTAAATGAAAACTTTGTTACTATTATTATGCGATTTTTTGAAAAGAAGACAAATATAACAGAAGATTTGAACAAGACGGACGATTCAGGCTATCGAGGATAGTAGCCTGACAGTTCAATAGTATTATAAATCTGATTTAAATACAAGAAGTATTTAAATTGTTGAATTAAATGCTCGGCACCACGTCCCTTACTTTAATCTCCATTTATTAGTTAGCTGCGTTGGAAATGTACCAAACTCAAACTCAATTGCCTTGTTCTTGATATATATACACACACAATTTATACAACTTATACCTAATACTTATGCCCATTCTTATTGTACGGCGTACTTAACCTAACTTAACTAACTTTACTTAACTTAGCCCAATTGTAAATTCAATTTACACTCTCTCTTTACAAGTAAACCCTTTTGTATACCTTCGATTTGACTCTAATTCTTTATATACACCACACACTAATCCTAGCTTCACGAGCATGTAACATGCGATATGTGAGACATTAATATACACAGAACGGACGACGGATTGAATCGAGATCGAAATTCCGCAGAGGCTTTGGCTTTAAAGTGCTTTCTAGTAACAGTTCGCTTGCCTAGCATTAATCGAGAACCAGCTTTATACGGTATGACGGTTGCTTCAAATTAGACAGACTAACTGGAGTAATGGAAAGGAAAACCTGGTCTAAATGGTGCGAAATAACAGACATATAAAATGCTAATGCTAAAGCTGACGCCATGGTTAGACCTACAGGATCTGCTACTATTATCCTACCAACCAGTTGGTTAAGTAGAAATTTAGGAGCTTGTCATGACAGCATAACGACGAGTTGTAGAACTTTACCGAGTGCTTTTAGAGCTCAAGCACTACAGAGATCATTCAGTGCTTTAGAACAAATGGTTTACAAAACTTATTGTACTTGTATAGAAGCCACCACAAACCAAACAAAATGCTAAAAGTATCAAATTGTATTTTTGTGCAAACGCTTTGCCTTATCGAAAAAAAAAACAAACAAACAAACCAAAACAAAAGACACACAAAAACAAGAATATATTATTTAAATACAAGAAAATCAATTATTTTATTTAAGGAATTCATGTAAGTATGAAAAATCAAATAACTGAATTTTAAGCTCAAAACAAGAACCTCAGTGAAGTCAAGATCCTGATCATAATTTCTGAATACCATTTTGTTTATTTTATAAATTTCTAGCGAAAAACTTGTTGCCTGCAATTTATTCTTTTTATTTTCTTAAAAAAATATACATTTATTTTATTTTATCAACTAGTTTTTATTTTCTGTGTATAAGAACCAACTTGGTCTATAAATAGCCAATGGACACATTTATGAAATTTCATTTAACATTCAATTCTGTAAAAATTGTATTGCAAATTTCTGGCTTGCAGGTTCATTAACATTTGCCAAGCTGCTGTGGAAACAAATTAAGCAAACATGCAAATGAACTCGCAAAAAATTGGCAAAAAGCGAGACATTTTTGGGGGATAAAATGAGGTGAGAGAGAGTGAAATGGCAGAACGAGGATTACGAATAGCATAAGAAAAACAGAGCTGCTGAAAAGAAAAACTGGGCGCAGAAAAACACCATGTGTGTGAGCGCAAAACGCGCGCGCTCTAAACAATTACAAAATTCGCACACATAACGCTGCGAAGCAGCAACAATTTGAGATTACAAAACAACGCAAAAAGGTTCATTCACCTGTGTGTGCCTTGTGTCTGCTTTCGCCGTTACGCGCTTATGCGATCGCAGATGTCGTGAAGAGATCTTATTCCGTACTATTAACAAAAAGCTACTTCCAGTGCTAAGCGGTCTTTTTAAATTTCATAAAAGTCCCTAATTCTGAATATTCAAAAGCGCAATTGCACCGTAAAACCGCGCAAAACTAACTTACAATGGATGCTGAATTCTATTTTATTCCTGATTCAATTGTTTATTTATATATTTTTTGTTAATTAAAGAAAATCGAAAGAAATGTCGCATAAACGTTTTGCGAAAACAGTACGCTTGTGTGCGTGTGCGATTGCCGCCATTCGCCCGCGCCAACAAACACACCAACACTAGCGCACACCAATACCGGCACAGGCAACACAATTGGCCATTTAGTTGGCGTGAATAACAGACGGCACGTTTCGCATATTTATAGCAAAACAGAAATTGCGACAATTAATTAATGTTTAGCACATACAACATAGTAGCAAAGGCAACGTCACAGGCAAAACGGGTCAAAACGAAATTCGCAAATTCGCGTGTCTCTGTTTGCCCGCCTCTGTATGTGTACGTGTGCGTGTGCTGCATCGGCATTTAGTTGAAAAAATGGTGGGAAACTTACTTATTTCTCGGTTAAGAGTATTGCTATCAAGGCAATGGTATGCCAAATCAATTGATTATCTATAATTGTAACACTGTAAACACCGTAAAGCAACGCAAATGCTAATTTTTCGCAAATAAAACCGATACCGCGAAATGCTGGAAGTTTTGCAATAGTGTGACCACGGCGCAACGCCTGAATATGCCCGTAGCAGAATCGTGGAGCGGTCGCACCGAATTTGGTAAAATATCGAATACTTGAATATTTCGAATATCTGCGTACTTCAAAAATCGATGTATCGATTATTTTTTTATCAATGTTTCTTCATCTCTATCTGACTGTTCGAGCGAATTGGGCTTTATTCGAATTTGAATTTTCGAAGCGGAGAGGCGTGCGCTTGTGAATGCGGAACAGACGTTAGTCAAACTTTTCGATCTCGTACCGTCACTAATTGACAGCCAAACATTCGGGCAGTGCAATAAAAACATTAACCAGTGCCACGCGACTAAAGTTCTTTTTTGGCCCTAAGTTCATTCATCAAGCGACAGTTTCACGCAGCCGATCCACCCTCGTAATTGTTAAATATTTATACACACCACCAACGGAACGCACGCATTAAGTATATGTACTTGCAACGCGAGTGGCGCCAACATATGTAAAGCAGCGGCGATAAGAAAACGAAAGCGTACAAAAGAGGAGACACAATTATTGTAAGTAAATATAGATGTTTTCTATATCCCCCTCACTGCCATCTATTGATTTTTGTATGTTTTGTGGCCCCAATGTTTTTGCCGCCTTCGCCTTGTTTTGGTAGCGTTCTTTTTTGTTTTGTGCTTTTGTTTCCGTCTTTTTTGGCGAGTGTGAGTGTGTGTGTGTATCGCCTTGATATTTACATTCAGCCTGGGCGTCTTCATTACCTCTTCCCTCCCAAGAGGAGGGGGTGGAGGGTGGTGCACCTGTCGTGCGTCTTATTTATATTTTCTTTTTGTGACTTCACGGCAGCTGCGAAATCTCAGCTGCTCCAAAAGCAGAAACAACAACAAAGTCAGCCTTCGTCGTTACTGCAATAACCGGTTTCTGAGCGAGCGAGCTTTATCGTATCTCAAAAATTGTGCTAATAACTGGTGCTATTTTTTCTGTTTTCCATATTTTATCGCTTCGTTACTCATATAATTATAAGCTAAGTAATATGCGAACAGAGTGTGTCAAATGGCGATAATTTTCAAATGGGGACCACTTGCTAATTTATTGTGTTTTTATGCGGAAAGCGCATTTTGGCGCAGAGGGAAATAGCGAAAACTTTGCCACTTAAAATGTCCGTCAGTTGTATTTTTTTTTATTTGTTTGCCTGCCAACTTCAGTTGCATTTGATGGGAGCTTCCTCTTTTCCTCAGTGGCTTTCTTTCTTGGCTCATACTCCTACACATACACTTAAAAAAATATCAGTTTTAAAGCAGAGCAAGAAAATTATGCAGTTATTCTTATATACTTTAGGTGTCTTAAAACGGATTTTTTCTTGGAAAAATCCTTTAAAAATTGTCATAATTACATATCTTTTTATATGTCTAACGCGTTGCCTACAATACACAACCAAAACAGCAACAGGAACGTATAGGATACATTCAGTTCTGAAAGAGTATTAAAGTTTCAACTTTAAGTTATTTTATCACTAATTAAAATAGGCGTTTTCTAAGCTCATTAATTTACTTTAAAAATTTTTCCACTGCACCTAGCATAATAACACTTTGAGCAAGTCGGACGTGCAGCAGGCAATTTCTGTGGGACCTGCTGACGTTGTAAAATAAGCCAAAGGCACACGCTCCAAGGATAACAGGCTCGACATGCCACAAAATCGATTCTCCCCACGACGATGAAGCCCAATACCTTAGAGAAAAGCCGACACGTGATGGCTTGGCGCCTGGCTGGGAATTGGAGGAAAATGGAGGAAATGTGGGGGTACTGCTAGTAGGACGAGTTGAAGGAACTTCCTCCAACCCTTTTCTTTTTTTTGTTTTTTTTTTTTTGCCAACTCTTGTGCAAACTGCGGCAAAAGACAAACGGGTGGAAAACATGCCGGAAATAAACTCGAAATTAAAGGGGACAGTTCGCTCAGATATTTTGGGGGAACTGAACTCGAAATGTACATATAATCTAGATATGTATGTTCGTTGCTGTTTCCTAGATAACTTATCTACGATTATCTAAGCTTTGCTACAATTTAGGTTGATTTTAAACTGAGGGCGGGGATTACCGACTTTAAAATATATTAAATAGAACCGCTTTCCAAAGCATAAAGCAGAAATTTGTCAATTAGATATCGTATCTATGTTTATTTTTGGGATTTATTTGAAAGCCAAAAGGAAATTACAAAACATCAAAGAGAATATGATTGGGTAAGTTAAAAGTTTGGTTCTGCACGGAAATAAAACGGAAATTAATCTTCAATTGGTGTGGAAATTCAGCGGTTTTAGGGTAGCAGAATATTAATAAGTTCCCATTATAAGTAACACAACTAAAGACTTTTAGTAAAATGTATTATTTTAGATTAAAGATCCTCCTTCTCCATAACTAAAACTTCTATACCACATTTCCACATTGTCATAATTCATCTTTATAGCTTTTTTACGGTCATTATTTCGAATGTATCCTAAAGTTCGTTCCCATCGTCATAGTTAACTCAACCTCTTGTTTCGCTTTAATTTATTTGAAAAACTTCAGAAGTAAAACATATCAAAAATTCCAACCGGAATTCCCAGGGAATTCAATCACTTTCGCTTGGGCAACCAAAGAACTTTCCCAACTTTTTACTGCTGTTGTTTGGTGATTCTAGCTGGGGTAATATGGTGGAGCTGGTACTTCCACCGATTCCCAAACAACTTTAAACTATCCATGGAAATATTTTGTTTCTCCATTTTATATTTTCTCTCTGCTTTCTTTTATTATTTCGTCGAGGACCAAACGCAAACATGCACAGACTCCTGTCCCGGCTGCCGTCTGGCTCTGTTTTTCCCAGGGGAGGATGGGTCGCATGAAGTTGTTCTGTCTGGACTCCATCCCCAACTGGCGGGTTTCCCAGTAGCTCCTTCTCCTCTGGCTAGAACGTGGCCACCATTCTTTGTTGTCTCGATGGAAGCGGAGATGGCGAGTGGCATTGCCGATGGCTGTTTTATGACGCAGTTGGTCCGTGGAAGTTGAAGTTTGTTTGCGTGGCCGGGCCTGAAAGAGTTCATTCTTCTTTAATGCATTAGCCTGGCTGAAGAAGTTGTCTTAGTATAGGATTTCCCTGTTTGTTTAAAACCAACTTGAAGAGACAATGAGTGGCTGCTCCTTTCCTCCCATCCAAAGTCAAGCCGAAAAAATCCTAGCTCTACATAAAAGTTTCCGGCTCATTAAAACCAATTTGCCTGGGAACATTTATAGAACTTTTTCGCCTTTGATGAGGGGCATCCATCCATTAGCGATAGACCAGATCCCAGACCCAGACCCAGACCAGCCACATAAAAATAAATAAACATTGGCCAATTTCAAATTAATCGACAAAGTCAACAGCAGCCAGAGTTCATTGAATTTGCAGCTGTGTGGGATTGGGCACTGAAGGTTGGAAACAGAAGGGGATATCTGTGGGGGTTTAAGGTTTCTTTCACTCTGTCTCGATCCAAGCACGCTCCGTACCCGGCGATTAGTCAGCCGGGTGAAAAGTGACTAAGCGAATCGCCAAAGCATTTGACCACCACACGAATTGGAATAAAATTCAAATTAAAACTAGCCCCACGAGAGAGGGGATTGGGTGGGTGACAGCCAATCGGTCACTTAAGGGGGGAGACACATATAGACAGTCAAAATATGGACATGTTCTGAAAAAATTTTTTTTTTAGGAAATAAGTAATCAATCCATGTGAAACTTTAGAGATATATTAAAATAATATCAAAGATGATAAAAAAAATTTTTAATTAGCCACATTTTACAAAATGGTGGTCTTGTGGCAGCGCAATGTCAGCTCCGAGTTTTTAAAGGTGCCCCCATTCCGGACACGATTCAGCCCGTAATCCAAGTCGGAAATTCAAAAACAAAATTTATTTGTATTAACAATAAGTATATCTTCTATTTGAACCAAAATAACCCAAATGAAATGAAGCCGAAAAAATTCAGCACAGTTTTGAACTTAAAATTTCGTTTTTCAGAGGGTATTTTTGACTTTCCACCCTCTTAAAAAATACTAAAACTTATTTTTCTTAAAACCAATTTGGTTCAAATAGAAGATACATTCATGCAGAATATAATACTTTTTGATTCATTCCGATATGTCGCATACTTTTTCGTGAATCGTGTCCGAAGCATAGGTAAAATCCTGAAAATTGAAAGTGGAGAAAAGGCCGTTTAAAGTTATTGACGTGCGTACTTTTACACTTGTGTACCTTGCGTACGCGCTTCATTTTAAGCACTTAGAGTTTAAATACTGTAATAAAACTTTTACTGCGTATTCTATGAATAATAAACTATTTATTAAAGCAAAAAAAAATTTCAAGAAAAAATTTTCGATCTATATGTGTCTCCCCCCTTAATCCGCTGCAGGGACCAATACAGTAAGAGATACTTTTATGCAATTATATAATGATTATCATTTAAAAGAAGTTATCCATATGTACAAAGCAAATAGCCAAGGAAACTCTGCCACTAATTTCGATTTAAACTAATCAAGCCCAAAAATTGTAGAAAATTGTTAAAATATAAAGGCCAGTGTCCATCTAGCTTATATTTCACTGTATCGCGACAAACCAAGGTGGCACCTGGCAGACCAAGAAGACGGAGAAGTTCCCCGGTGGACAGCCATTTGACACCGAAGACTGCAACATTATCTGAAGGCAACTTGGATGGCGGAGCGGTGGGGTAACCCCCTTACCATAGGCGGCGGACAAAGTGGCTGGCTGGTTGCTCAATTGCTGCGGGGCAATGTTGTCGAGAAGTTGGCGTTTCTTTGTTTGCCTCAGTTCTTTGGCCCGGGCCTTGACTCCGTTTGAATTGTCTTTGTTGCCATTAACATTTAATTTAATATGTGAGTTGAGTGGCCAGTCGCCTGCCTCTGCGCCCGTCCCACACCCAACTCCAACTGGTTACTGGTTTTCTAGATTTGCATAGTATTCCAGGCCCAGGAGCTGATTTGTATGCCTGGCGACAGGCGACAGGCCACAGCCGAAGGCCAAGCCCCAAACCGAAACCCAAGTCAGACGCTCTTGGTTGAGGCTTCGCATTTAATTTATTCATGTAGGATTAGTCGTATATAAGTCCTACATAAGTCGACGACAGCTGTCGCTACCTAGCTGGCATGGGAAGGAAGACTTCAATGCAATTTATGCAAATTATTAGGTGGGCTTGCCAAATGTAAGTGGGGATAGGATCGTTGTTTTCCGCCAGATGTCTGGCAAATCCCACAGATACCCATAAGTTAAATGTTATTCTATTAGTTCCATCCAATCATCTTTTTTTAAAACAATTACCTGAAAGGCTTTAAGGGGTTGGAAGCCTATTTGTAACTTGGCCGCCAGATGTTTGATAGCCTTAATTCCACTCTCCACCCAAAACAATAGGCACTCCTTTGATACTACTCTCGCAAGCCGAATTTCTCGCCTTGTCCCACATTTGGTTTATTGTGTTCGGCTTGTGGCAAGTTCTTCAAATATATATATGAACATACTTTTTTTTTCGGTGGCTGAAACCAGGCCAAGTGGCGCGACCCTAAAAACTGAAAACAAGGGAGAACATAACATGCAAGTAGGAAATGCAAGTCGCAGAACTGGGTGGGCTTTGGGGTTGAGAGGTCGTTGGGTGGGCTTATGTGGATCCCTATTTGGGTGGGCTCCTGGCATTGCAGGGAAGTGTGACTGCCATAAAACAAAGGATGTTTCTCTTAACTTCTGACACAGATCCAAGTCCCAGAGGCAGCTTTGCGGCACTTTCCATTTCACCGCTCTGTCAATTGATGTCGCATTGAGATGCAAGTATTGTTGCAGTTCCATTTCCAGATGTGGAGATGCGGAACCCAGAGCGAGGAAAGACCCCATTAATGCAAATTGTTGCAACAGGAAATGAGGCATACCACCACGCACCCGGCAAAAACACCAAATACGCCAATTAGGTGGCAATTTATAAGAAATGTTTCGGGAACGGGAATGTGGCAGAGGCTCCGAGCCCCACACCGCCGCTCCTTTGTTTTCCCCATAACGCAGACGACGATGTCGAGGTGAAGGAACTCCTTTGTGATTGTTTTCGTGCGGTTTTACATTATGTAAAAATTTTAATTGCCAGATTTTAATGAAGCCCCAGGGCCCAGTTGGCCCCACTTGGGCCTCAAACAAGGGCCTTTTCGCCTCTGGCGAGTCTAATGCATTATTTATGCAGCTGACAGCTTTTCCAATGAGTCAACACCTGTCCACACACAGGTATCTGGTGGGGTCAGGTATCAAGCCAAAAGCTTTTCGATTTAAAACATGAATAGAATGCCTGGAATTCGGGTTTGGGCAGACCCAGTCAACATATGTGTATGTTCGAGCTGCATCCACAGACAACATTCAGCTTAATGCATTTTCTACTTAATATTTCATATTCACATTTATGACTTGATAAGCCCAGACAACTGAAATGAGAAATGATTGCAAATGAGGAAATGAAAATTACACTTTTCATTATTTATTTTCCAAGACTGCTGTTGCCTGCGGTCTTCACTTGCCGCGTCTGTGGTTTATGAAACTGGTTCCATATATAATTCCCAAAGAATACGTAATTCCCTGTGGATTCAAACTAATATACTTATTAGCGTGTTGGTTAGCATTTTAATTTAAAGTTTATTAAGGAAATAATTCAGATAAAAGATATAGATAACTCAACACGAATCAACAATTTCTTAGATTTCAGCTGAAAAGTCATAAATAACTAAGGAAAAGAGAAAAGCTTTGCCTGGAAAACCCATGATAAATGAGGCTTTGAAGTGCCTGAAATATTTTTGGCAGCTCATAAAGCCAGCAAGCAAACAGCTCTATTTCATCTCCAGCTTATCGGCCTTCAACTTTCTTTCGTTCGGGGAAAACACGCAATGATTGCAACAAATTTTCACTTTCGTGTCTCTGCTTTTGTAGCTTCTTGTTTTTTTTTTGTTGTCTGGCACACACAAAAATGGCTTTGAGCGAGCGGCTGCACTTGACTTGGGCTAAGACTGAAAGAAGACTAAAAGACCCACAGCCCCACCGACACCACCTTGAGATTCCACACATAATGCCCCGCAACTTGTTGACACTTTGCCGAGAGCGAAATGCATCCAAAGTCATGGGTGTGTGTTTGTTTGCTATCCGCATTTGCTTGGAGCTCTGAGCCCCAGAAGACTTGTTTACTTTGGGTTTATTTTTATAAAAATAAAGAGTAGCTGGTTGAGTTGAATCATCTTCAGTCTTTAATTGGAAGTCTTTAAAGCAAGCTCAGAATCTGTATTAACATGAGAACATTATATGAAATAAGATAATTGTTTGGTTTTCCAAAAATTCAACAAAAATACAAAATAAACAATTTATTCATTCAATATTTTACCAATTTATATTGTCAGGTTTTTTTATTTTAAGCCCTTTCTGTTGAAAATAACCAAAATATATTTGATATTTCTTAAATAAACTGCAGTCTTGTTTACGATTATAAATACAAAAAATTGTACAATTGCGTGTAAACCTTATTTGCTAACGAAGATCTATAATAATCTTTAAAGTGCAAAGATAAAGCATATGTTTCTATATAGTTCTTATTCAGATCATTCTTCATTTATCACAGGATCCAGGATGCTGGATAATGCAGGTGCAGGGGGGAGTCCATTGACAAACTCGCTACGCGGATTGCTTCCCAGTCGGATTCTCATGCAGAGCGGTCCTCTTTTTTGGGGCGTCATGCTGGCCATATCCATTGGATATCTTGGCAAATTCTGCTCCTCTGCTACCAATTCCCCGGTGGCAGCATTTTCCCCAGGCAGGAGGTGATCCACAGCATCCGTTGGGGGTAACATTTTAGGGATACCAAGAGCTCTGTGTGTAAAGCTCATATAGTATGTTTAAGGATTGGCAATTAGAAAAAATATTACTTACTACATGGATCTCGATATCGATTCAAATTGTAGTTGCTTATTTCCCTTTAGACAGGTAATGACAATCAAGTCAAGGTTATTTTGGGCCTTGAGTTTGTCCCAATAGGATACGCCTACTATCCCCATATCTGAATAATGATCTTGTTTCCGCATACAAAATTTAAGATATATAGTAACAGGTTCTCTCTAAAAATTTCCAAGGGGTTCTGTTTATTATTTTGTAAATTAAATCCCAAAAACACACTTTTTAATATGCGAAAAACCAGACGGGCATTAAAGAATCTCCCTGGGCGGGCCGGAGATGCCGCTGCCACCGCCGCCACATCTCATTAACCCAGTGAGTAAACAAAAATTCCGCACATCTGATTAAGTCAACTCAAAGGGGAAAACAAAGATGAGGTTGGAGCTTGGCATGAAAGGCATGTGAAACGCCAAGCCAAATAAATCTGCTGGGTGAAAACTGCAAAATATTTCCGACTTTTATTGGGTGGCCGCTCTATAAATACCGGCCAATGCGATTATTTATAGTCAGAGGAAGCCCAAATGGTTTATTTTGGTTTCTCGGGGCATAAACAAAGTTCGAGCAACTCACGAGATCTGTGCCACACATCCGATAATATTTATACATTTGCCTTTATACACTAGACATTGCCCCGCCCAGGTCTTGCACAATGATCTCACTGTGCCTCGTTACGATTTCCCCATTTTCACGCCTGATTAGTTTCGAGTGTTGAAAATTTCGATGGTCCCGAAATCTCATCGAAAAGTGTCGATTGATTGCGGCGCACGCCTCAGAATGGGCTCGCGGGTCAGTTGTTTATTTTTAGGGGGAGTGTCGCTAATGTTATTAAAGTTACACCATGTTACTCAAGTCTTATTAATAAATAAAATAAATACAGATCTTACACATGCAACAATTTAAGGGAGAAATCTGTTAATAAATGAGAAATAAAGTTTAGAATAGAAAATATTACTTAAAACACTCTTTATTATCCAAGTTAATTCCCAGCACGTGCCATCAGGTGGACAATTGCCCAGGTCTTAAATATTATGTGAGCAGCCACAATGGCTTCTCATCAGCGAATTGAGTAGCCACCAAGTCACACTCAAATGCCCTTTGTATGTCAAGTTATGATGATGATGATGGTGATGATCTTTATATTATGACTCTGATTGACGTGGATGAGCTGGGAGAAATTGGAGCAGTGGCAGATGCGAGAAACTACAAAACGCTGGCCTGCGGCTGAGCTTGAATGTTGGCTCTTGTGGTGCGGCGGCTGTAATCTCTTTGGCTGCACATTTAATCGCATATTGCACATTGTTGCGGCCAAATTGAATTGTTTTGTGGCGACTTGGAGTGGAGGGAAGTGAAGTGAAGTGGAGGCTAGTGGAGGTGGGCTTTTCAATCATCCGATTGATTGCCATGGGCCAGCATCGGTGCACACAGATGGCTGCGCCTCGATGCACCCACAGTAGTGTAACCACATGTGCACTCTGTACAGTCATTCCACCCACACTCTGCTCCCCATGGAACGAAGGCCTTTGTCTCGGCTCTGACTTTTCAATTCATTTGATTTGTATCATTCAGACGGTGATATGCTAATGGCAGCCGGGGGTGCTGGTTACTTGGGTTAATTCGATTTTAATGCTTGGCCACAAGGAATGCGGGTGTGGTGGCAATCAGATCAGTGCTCGGCATTTGCCAAGAAATCTCGCATCTTGCGGCCATCGCACATGGGAGGCTGCAATTGAATTACTCGACTCGCTGATTGATTTGTCGTGAGTGAAGTCCAAGTTCAGCGAAACTCGATCAAGGGAGCAATTGGTTCAAGGTTCGAGTGCTTTTCGCTTCTCGATGACGGCCAGAGCATAGAAAGGCACTCCATCAACATGAACAGAACCCACGCCATTAATCGACATCATTTTCAATCCACTCATTTGTCAGTTGAAGTGCTCAAATGCCGTAAATTAAAGTGGTTTATTGTGCTTTATTTTTATTTATATTTTTTTGTCGAGCATTTGTGAAAATTTTTGAGGCGAATAATTGCCCCGCCATCAACGAGACTACTTTCAGAGCCGACTTTTGTTGTTGTTTATCATTTATATAAATCGTTTTGTGTGTACAGCGTCTAAAGAAAAGCATCTCAACGGCAATTGTGGTTGAAGATTAGCATTTATGGTTGTTGGAATCCATTGTTATCTCTCTCGTAGATGTTGTACAATGTCTGTCAGGTAGTTGAGTGCAATTAAAAGTCGCCTGAGAGAGAGATGGTGAAGAGATGGGATGGTGCTCCTACCAGCACCCTTCCTTTCATTTGTTTGCTCACCCGTATATGATATCATCTTTCTGTTGAAACCGAACTTGAAGCTGTCAGAATTTGGAAATTCAACATCTGCTGGGGTTCCAGGTCGCCGCAGGCTGTTGCTCGGCCATTCATTAATCATCAGAGATGATTAGTTTGAAAACCAGGACAAAATGAAGTTAGTTGTGGCCTACGTCTTGCCAAAATATAATTAAAAAATATATTTGGATACAAATTTGTATATATTTTAATAGATTTTTCTATTAGAAGATTAAAATACATTTATTTCCCTTGATATTCCATTTATTTAAAGGGGTTTACCAGGTGGGCATCTCTGGCATAGCAAAGAGCTCTGCTAAGAGCTGCGTCATCTAAAACTTGACTGGGGGATGGGATTCCTGTGTCCGCATCAGTGTCTCCTGCATTCGCAATGAGTTGACTGAAAAGCCCATTCAGGGTTGGCTTCCTCCCTGCCTGGAAGCCTCCACCTAATGAGGGAGAAGGGCTTGGCTGTGTGTGTGTGTGTTTGGCCAGGGGAAGGATGCAGTGCCTGCGGCAACTAAAAAGCACATCCCGTCATTAGGAAGCGCTGGTGGAGGAACGAGGAATGACATCAGTTATGCGGCTGCCACTGCAATTTGCTTGTAATTCTTGTCGTGCTTGCTCGGCCCCATTTAATTGCATAATTTATTGATAATTAAATTAAGCTCGAAATTAAAATCTCGCTTTGCAGGGAGTACAGCTGGAGTGACTCAACTCCCCCCGCAAATGAGGTGAACGAACTAGTGGTCATCCCGCCACCCGAGCCCTCCCCTCGTCGTCGCTCGCAGCATCCATTGACAGACGACCCTCCATCTCGCTGGCAATTAAAAAATCCTTAATTGGAGAGTTAGAGCTGCCGGAGCAGCGGAGGAGGGAGCACCCTCTCCCAAGATGCCGTCTCTGCGCCAGAAGGTCACCACCTATTTCCGTCAGTTGAGCTTCATTGCGGAGCCTCGCGAGGGCAGAAGGAGGACCAGCGAGCACGAGGATGAGGACGGCAACTTCATTACCAAATATCTTGAGGGGTGAGTCCAAAGTCTATAGAAACAAAAATTTAATAAAGACGCGATCTTGCCTCGCCTAGAACTAAACATTTTTAACTTCATTAAACAAATACCCTTTATTTTTAGGCGCATGCAGCGACTGTTTGTGGCCGGTCCAGAGATCTACAATGGCCAGAATCCCACAGATATGCCCGTGCTTAAGTTGGGCTCCTACGAGGCTGGCAACTGCTCCATAACAGCCGCTTGTACGGGACCGGATGAGGGTCTGACCGGTATTAAGCGCTCTAAGCTGCACCTGAGCACCAGCTTTGCGGACGACATAGATTTTATAGACACGCAACAGGAGAACGAAGATGCTTATGGTGTTCGAAAGAGTACACCGCCAGTTCCGGCGGTCACACAGAACTCCACTCGATTGGCTAGCAAATTCGGACGCCCGCCGACTGGATCCCGGAGGCAAAGCAATGCGGATCAGCCATCGGGATCCACTACTGCTTCGGGTATGCGCTCCCGCAAGAACTCCAAGAGTAGCATAGCAAATCTGGCAGCGGCTTCTGCTGGAACCGACGCGGGAAAAGCCACCACTATCGTGGTCAGCATGGTGAGCGGTGATCAGAACAACAGGAATCTGTTGAATGCAAAGACTGAGGCTTTGGCGGACGGCGATTCGAATTCGGAACGAGATCGTCTGCTACGCGAGGCAGTGAGCAATCAGGGTGGCGCCGGTCCTGCCGCGCTGGTTGCTGGCGTGGAGAACTGGCGAATGGAATGCGATTTCGCATATGGCATCTCGGTGTCCCTGTACGAAAACAATATGCTGACCAAGGAGCCGATGGGCAATCCCATTGCCGACTGTTATGGCATGGTTGTGCGCGGCGATTCCGCCATCATGGCGATGGCCGATGGCGTTAATTGGGGTAAGTTTAACTGTGAGTCTCAACTGACCATAAGCTCACCTGCTGACTTCTGTATTCTTATCCATAGGGGATGGAGCTCGCCTGGCTGCCCGCTCGGCTGTGCACGGCTGCCTGGACTACTTGGATCGGGCGGTGTTCGGACAGGCGCTGGAGTGCCGGGCCACCACCACCCAAGAGGTATTTGTCAGTCTGCTGCGGAGCTTGTGGGAGGGACATGGCTGCATCTTGGAGGTAGGAGGAGCTCTTTCTACTCTGACAATTGCCGTGGTGCTTCCGCTGGACGGAGCGCCGGGCAAGTATGTGGTTTGTGCCTGCAATGTGGGCGACTCCCTCGGCTATGTGTACTCCAAGAAGCACGGAGTCCGGGAACTTACACAGGCCTCGCATGACATAAGCTCCATGCGGGACATGCGCGACGCCTTAGGCGCCCTTGGACCGGCGGATGGCAACAAGCCGGAGCTGAGCAATCTCACCTTCACGATGAGCTGCATTGAGAGCGGTGACATAGTTTTCCTCACATCGGATGGAATTAGTGATAACTTTGATCCCGTTGTGGGCAAGTTCGCTGAGGCCTGGACGCCGGACGTCAAGCTGCAGGCATCAGGGCAAGGTAAACCCGCCAATCTGGCGCCTAAGCGCCAGAACAAGAGTGCCTCGGCTATCTATGCCCGCCTCCATCCATCGACGCCACCCACCCGACCAGCGCGTCAGACAAAGGCGGGCAGTCCGCCCAACAATGCGCCCAGTCGCCCGAAGTACATGCGATCGCAAACTCTCATAGAACCGCGCCAGGGTCTTGTATCTGCTCCTCCACCCTCGGTGACGCCACAGCGCATTCCCAGATCAATCTCTGGCTTGCCCCTGGTAACAGGACCTCAGAGGCATGCTCTGACTCTGTACCGGCTGGAGGATTTGCTAAGCTATGGCATTAATGGTACCTTCTCGCCCTGCTCTTCAGCCCGAAGACTTTGCCACCTGCTTATTGACTTTGTCAGGATGATAACCTCGGCCAGAAGGAAGACTTTGGAGCAACGGGAGCTTTTCTACAAACTCTCTACGGGACCGGATGGCGCCAAGAGGGAGGTGCAACTGAATCGAATGCAGCACCGGGCGGCCAGGAAACGGATTGTGGACAGCAGTGCCTTTGTGGCTTTGCCTGGCAAACTGGATCACGCCACTGTAATGGCCTACACGGTGGGAGGCGGACACGGAGACAATGGAAACGAGAACGGCGATGGAGAGGTAGCTGTGTCTCCCGTACTGCAATCCAAGGAGTTCAAAGAGACGAACTTCTAATCGCTAGACTGCAGAAATCAGGCTTTTAATACATTTTTCTCACTCACATATGGGTAATTCTAGCTTAAATAATTTTCTTAGCGGTCTCTTGTGGATTTGTTGCTTAAGTTTGTTATATTTTTCGTTGATTTTTATGAGTTAAAATATTTAATTTTATCCATAACCAAAAAGCACAAACCATATTATTAGATTTTTGCCAAAAATATATTAATAATTACAATTATGTAAAAGATCCGCTCAGAAAGAGCAATAAAAACTTTAAAACATTGTGTTAATTGCCAATTTTTTGGGTTTAAGATTCATTTAATTATAATCTGTTTTTAATTGTCAACCAATACATTAATAAATATGTTAATAATCGAAGAAGATAATATATTAAGCCAAGAGTTACCCATATGCACACATAACTCATATATATAAATAATATATATTTACATATACCATTTTATACATGTATCTTTAATATTCATAAACTCTTGCTTAAGTTTTGTTGATTTTGAATCCGATACTCCTTATTTGTCAGCCATAGATTTTTAGCCATTAACATATTTACGTGTATGTGTTAACTGCAATCGACAGAAATGCCTCAAATGTTTTAAACTACCAAAAAGAATAAGATAACACACAGAAAAGTATATGTCGTATTTTTACACTCTCATTCGAAAGTCAACACCAGCTGCAGGGGGTCTTTAATTACCACCAAACTCTCGTAATATTTGTAATTCTACATTGTGGCAGCAAAGACAAAATAAATAATATAATTAACGCGTATAATTTTGATATAGGATCCCAGTGGGCACAAATAGTTTGGCACAACGCACCTTGTTTATTTATATTGTCTTTGGTGTCAGCGTAGAAACTTTAGAACGCACAGCTTATACTGCGGAATGGGCTGTGACAAGCGGGCCAGAGCAATCGAATAATTGAATAAACGCATTGAAGAACTGCGCTTTTTTAAGCACTATAATTGTTTTGTCGTTTGAATTTTATTGGAATTCAGTGAAACCACACATTAAATAATTGTTTTCTTTTATATGTAAGCATCTCGAAATTTAAACACACTTGTAATTGCACAGAAATTATAATACAAAACGATGATGTCACTTCCTCATCAAAAGGGTGTACAAGAACACAAAATCAAGGTAGACTGCTAGCATAAATCCGTAAAAGATTCATGCACAAAACACAGGAATATATAATATCATAGGAAAGCTAGAGTTAGTGTCTACAAGCTCATTTTTCAGCTGTTGCGCATGCGCAGTAGCAGGTTGGCAATAGCCTGAGCCTGCTTGGGTGAGGCATCCTTTACTTGCTTGTACAGCACCTCCACACTGCGCAAAGTTTGGGGCTGAGAAAAGAGAATGAAGTTGATAATAACAGATTTAAAGATAAAGATATTTAAAACATACGAGTGTCTTGACATCCAGCTGCGACTGAGCCTTGTTGGCCAGCAGCCATAGATTCACGGCCAATTGAGCTATGCTTTCCTTCTCCAAGTCGGCATACCGAACGATCTTTAGAAAAAGTTCCAGGGATAGCTCCGCCTGGGAACGTTGCTGCTGGGCCACCCCCAAGGACTTGAGCTGCAGGAGTATAGCATCCACAACTTGGGCGCACATATTGTTGACCTCCGCCAAAAACTTGGGATCGTGTCCATACAAGTCGTCGTTGGAAACCACTACGCCAAATCCCAACAAACGTTATTAAGTCTTTTAAAAAGGTTTTAAGATTCCTCTTACCTCCACGAATGTGATAGGGAAACTTTTCCAGGCTCTGCACATAGAGCATGTCCAGGCAATGCAGATAGATGACGCTCGGCGCAGTGCTGTCCGTTTTAAACTCATGCCTGCCCACCACGTCCAGCAGTAGTCGAAGAAAGTACAGGACCCCTTGCTCTGGACTATCGGGAACTACAATCAATGTAGCCAACATGTTGCACAGATAGGTAACCAGAAAGCGTTCCAGACTTCGCGGCTTCCCCTCAAAATCCACGGTGGCCGCGGGCAGCTCGTTGACCAAGTTCAAGGCAGCCTCAAAGCAGGCATCAGCTAATGGTGGAAATATATATTCATTTTGGAATTTCCAAAGCCATCCTTACAGTACTTACCCTGCCCCAGGCAGAGATGCTGCAGGGCCAGTTGCCCGCACAGCAAGTACAAATCCATTTGCTGCTGTACAGCTCCGATGCTGGGAATGGTGATGAAGCAGTAGGCGATGCAGGCCTTGACGAATCCAGTTGACTTGGATCGATTCCGTGTGGCCAGTTTGCAGGCAGCATGGATTAGAGTCACATAGACCGCATCCAGATTACTGAACGTTCCGCGAGCCTCCACATAAAAACTCAGTTGCTGCTCCAAGTCCCGTCCAAAGTACACCTTGTGGATGAAGACATTGATGAGCTGTGAGATCTGCCGTCGCTCGTCCTCCACTGTTAGAGCACTTATGTTTGGAAAAGGTCAATTATTATTATCTAGTTCATCAATAATCCAATTAACTTACTTTACTGAGTCATTTAGGATCTTTCCGAGATACATTAGGGCGTTCGTAACCACAGCATCGCTGGTGTATTCCTCACTGTTCTGTTTGTAGTAACTAAGGATATTCTTGCAGACTTCGACGCGTACAGATTCCTTTTGGAAGAGATCCAGGTAGGGCAGAAAGTTCGGCTGTATCAGCAGGAGCTCAATGCTTCGGTAGTTCTGCATTATTCTGGTAAGAATATTTTGCAATTGGGAATAGTGCTTCTCATAGGCCTTTCCTAGGCACATCCGAGCATTTAGTTCGCCTAGGAGTCGATTAACCTCATGTATCTGTTTGAATAAAAAATAGTATTTGTTCAATAGTAAAGTATTTAGATAAAAATAATAATAATAAAAGAAAAAGCTAGTTAAATGTCCTTTTTTTTTTTATGAACAAAAATAAATTAGTTCATATAAGTTTCCCTTTTAATATATATAAAACAGAATATCGATTTTTCTTACATATATCTATATATGTGCCTTCGCGTCAAATATTGATACAGTATCGATTAATCAATATTTCCTGACATCCCTTTTTCTTTATTAATTGAAATTACATTAATTCTATACGACTGCTACTTAATTATACCTAAAGAACACTTTCGACTTGGCCTATATCCACAATAAACCAAACCCAACTTAGTTCTGTTTGGTCTGTATTCTAGTCATGTGCTGCATAGTCGCAAACGTTCTTAAAATAATTATTATTGCCATCTCAGTTTTTTTGTTATTTGGAATAGGCATGGGAATGCTTCTCGATCTCAGATATCTTCAAGGCAGTAAGCGATATTTTTTTAAAAATTATTATTAGAATAAATAAATTGATATGTTTATTGACTAGCCGGTTCTGCCCATGATCATATGAGCCCTGTTGCAATCTGGTTATTGCATTGCTTTTGTGGAATATTGTTCACCGTACTCAAGCTGAAGGTTTCCCATATATGACCCCTAGTTTAGGATCCCTAATTGTGTTCCTTATCTTATCGTTTAGGATCAATGCTTTCTATATTGGTGGCAACTGATAACATTGGCCATTGTTTTAGGCGGATTATGTATAAACTTTCTGCTGCCCGAGAGTGACGGCTTTGACGTGGGCCAGAAGGCCTCCGTATACTTTGTTCTCGGTAAGATAATATTATCAATTTTAAACATACATAATATTAACAATTATTTTAGAATACATGCTTCTAACCCTTGTAGCAGTCGCCCTTTATACCAGGACTTTAAGGACTCAGGAAAATGCATTATGAAATAAATTATGTTAACTTTACCTGAAGGAAAAATTGTTATTTTTTTATTTTACTAAATTATATATATTGTGATCTCTATTCACGATCAACCGTAATAAAACCTATTTTAAAATCGAAATTGTTTCCTAAAAATTAATAATTTAATATTCTGTTATATTGAACTTTGTCAAGAAAGAGCCTAAACATAGTTTAACAATTATTTTTCGAAATATATAATATTGTTTAAAATGAGTTAAAAGAGTTATCATCATTTTATGCGCAAATTAGGCTCAATCTCGAATTTACTGAGAAGATAGGTAGGTAATATCAGTCTCCTTTTATAAACTCACCGTAAAATACTGCGATACAAAGACCGCCCAGGTTTCCACACAGTTAATGTACTCATTGGGATCCGTCAGTTTGTTGATCGTTTCGAAGGCAGCTTTTAAGAACGTCATCCGCTGCTCCTGTAGGGGTGCACAACTGCTAACGCAGCTGCCCAGAGAACGTAGCAACTGCGACTTGGATATTCCAGGAGTCTCCGATGCATTGATAAGCTCTACAAACTCTAAAGCATTCGTTGCAATGAACTCCGACTTGAATGAGGTCAGTATTGACATCAGAATAGCACCGCTGCATTAAGAAAAAAAAAGATTTTGTAAGGCAAGACTATTAAGATGCACTCCCTCTTTTTTCTTACTTGTTCTTCAGCTGCTTGCACTCAGATAGCATATCCTGCGTGTGCAACTCACACCTGTGAACTAGGCATAAGAACATGTAATCAAAGGCTGGCGCATATAGCTGTAGATAGGAGCTAGCGGTGACAATCTCAGGATGCAGATTAAAGCGGGCCACAAACCGGAAAATCTATTGAATAAATATTCACAAAAATACACTATATCAATCGCCATAACGCTCTCACCTGCGGATATATGATAAATAGATCCTTAAAGTTCTCTCTGATGTAGGTTTTACTGGATGTAAGAGTCACGCCCATGCGCACCAAGTAGCAGCGAGCATAGCTAGACACCAGAGGATCGGCGATTCCCCTCAGCTGATGCGTCAATCGATTTAATATCTTTTCGTACTCTTCGCGAGAGGATGAAAGGAACTCATAGCACTTAAATATCGACATCTCCAAGTACAGACGCGGCAGCAACTCTCTAATAGACGCTATCTTATAGAACCAATTTTGACACGTATCCCGAGCAGCCTCGCGCTCCCGCTGCAGAGTGGCGGCCGATACTGTTGATGGATCGCCAGAAGCCTTTGAACGCAAGCGATCATATACGAGCTTGCCAAACACATCCAGTATATCCGTAATGAGCACATACTGACTCGGATAGAATTGCAGCACTGTTGTATCCGCCAGCATCTTGGCGCATTGAATGGCTATCTTAAGGGCCTTTACCCGCTGATCGTTGTGCCAAGACTGGATGAGCTCCTGCTTGAGCTGCTCGAACCGTTGAATATACTCCTGCTGCGTTAGGTCCATCATGTGACGCATGCTGCCGTCGTCAAAGTGATCCAGTTGCTCTAAGCGATACTTTGTCTTGTCTGCTACCACTGTATGCGCCTTGACTAAGGTGAAAAAATAGGATTCAGTATTCAATTTTATTGGCTTCGCGAGTTCTTACTGCTTTCACTGCCGCCATCGAGGCTTGTGGACGCCACCAGGAAACTAGTGGAAAGCGACAGCTTCTCATTGGTGGTGAATCGATTGAGGATCCCCAGGCGCCGACTGCTCCACTGCAGAGTATTGTCCTCCGGTTCCGTACGGTCCCGCTCGCGACGCTTTGATTTCAGATCCTGTCAGAGGCATAATTCTTAGTCACATCGCTTTCTGGTTGTGTCAGTTTACTTACAAACTCGCTAATCTTCTGAGGGCTGAGGGGATCATTGAGCTCCTCATCTTGGCGAGCGAACTGCGACAGGGGATCAGTGCCCTCCAGAGCCCGACTCAGGGGATTACTGTCCACCACCTGGTCCAAAGGAATAAGTCAATAAGAAACATCTAATGAAGGGGCGTTGTACCATCCACCTACCGTCACCGATTGCTGCTTTAGCGGATGCTCCAGCGTGGCCTGGCCAGCCAAATGAATTTTCCGCACCTCGTAGCATCGCGGCACGCACACCCTGAAATAAAATGTATTATTTACCAACAAAATTTGTTTAAATTTGATTTTTTTAATAAATACCAATCCAAGTTCGCCATGGCGTCGTGATTGTTGTTGTCGGCATTGCGAACAGCTGTTTGCTGACCGACAAGGGCGTAGTTAAATCAGCCCGATGGGGGGTGCGCCATGTTCACGGGAGGTGACTGTACTTTTGTTCAGTTCCACTGTAATTTTCGTAATTGTAAGTGAAATGTTTAATATTATGGGATTTACATGGCAAAATGAAATTCAGCATTTTAATCATAATCTGTTCAATCTTAAAAAATAACTTGTATTTATTGTGTGACAGATATTATTTATATTATATGTTTTAAATAATTTGGTATATAAATAATTATAAGTATATAATAAATAACAGTAACAATAAATAAAAGAAATATTGAAATAGAAAAATCGTCTATATTTTGTGAAAATATTACTGTAATATATAAATAAATATTTTTTTCGCGCCGATATTTCATGAAACCCTCTGCTGCGCCCATGACACTACCGTTTTTCGGGGTGAATGGCTGCGAACCACGCGAATGGCAAATCCAGCTGACAAGCGACGCGTTTTGTTTTTTGAGTTAACAAAAATCTTAAAATAAGTTTTAATATCGTATTGCGGAAGAAAAAATGTCAAAGTCCGCACTTAAACACCTAAAAAGCACATGCCGCGTGTGCGGAAAGTATGCGAGTAACAAGCGCTCGCCGAAAATCTTCGAGCGAACCAATACGAAGACGATCGACTGCATCGAGGCGATCACAGGGCTCCGGGTAATTTTACGGCTTTAAGTTAAAGAGTTCGTAGAGACTTAGGCAACAAATCTTTGCTCTTTTTCCAGTTGGAGAACTACGGCTGCCTGCCCGATCAGATTTGCGAATGCTGCAGCATGGAACTGGCCTCGGCTATGAAGTTGAGGGAGCGCTGTATTGCCGCTCAGCGGGAGCTGCTTTTGGGGCTGACCGAGGAGCAGCGCCAAGGCATCTCGCCTTTTTACCGTGCTGCCATCATGGGCGAAGCTCTTGAGGATACAATCAAGAAGACCCAACCGCCCGATGATGACGAGTTAATGCAAACCTATCAGGAAATCGTAGTAGAGGAGCCCAAACAGGAAATCGACGATTCGAAGATCGAATTCGACGACAACGTCTTTTACGAGGTGACACAGGGTGCCACCGGCGAGGATGAGGAAAACTCTTTGATCGAGGAGGCCGAATACGAATCCATCATAGCCGAAGACGATGATCATCAGGTGGAGGTAGATGACGAAGTCGCCGAGCTGATTGTCGGAGATGGAGATGTCGCTGAGTCGTACGTTTACGATTCTGACGACGAGGTGGCCGTTCTGGACAACGTATTGGATGACGAGTACGAGCACGAGAACATTGTAGTGAAAAAGTGCAGCCTGCCGCCAAAGCCAAAGGTCCGTGGGGATGATCCGCGTCGCCGCGGCACTGGAGGAGTGTATATCTGCGAACAGTGCGGCAACCACATCAAGGGGCGCATGGCCTTCGAGCTCCACTGCCGCCGCCATCGCGGCGATAAGCAATTCGGCTGCGAGTAAGTGTTTCATAATGCCCTCCAAGATGAGTTTATTCTTAAATCGTGCAATCCACAGGCTTTGTCAGTCACGCTTTTGCACCACCTCGGAGCTCAAGCGCCACATGCGCAAGCACACCGGCGAGCGTCCGTTCGCCTGCCAGTATTGCGGTCGCTGCTTCACCGACTATACCACCCGGGTCAAGCACGAGCGTACCCACACCAACGAGCGCCCCTACGTATGCGGCACCTGCGGCAAGGCCTTTACCACTGGCTACATCCTCAAGAATCACATGCTGATACATTCCGGGGAGCGGGCTTACAGGTGTGTGTGTGTAGCAATACTGCTTTGAAAAACAAACACTCTAATTGTATATACCAATCCCTTTCAGATGCGAGCTGTGCGATAAGTCATTCATGCTCCCCACTCACTTGAGCACCCACTTCCGTTCCGGCGTTCACAAGCGGCATATGGAGAAGGCCGAGATGAAACAGGTACTAGAGCAGGAGCAGAAGCGTGATCTCAAGGAGGAGGAGGAGGACAGCCTGCACATCTAGAAGGAGGAGCTGAAGAAGGTAGCATTATTAAGTAACACAAGAACGACGACGGCGCACAGCCAAGGAGCATTTCTGCTATACATAATTATACACATCTATTATAATAGAATTTAATCTTGAATAAATCCAAGCTTCAAGTACCAGCCAAGTGTTGTGCAACATTTTTTTGCGGATTGCGCTTCGGGGCGAATGGCCAGGCCCAGCAGCTGGTCCAAGCGTCCTGCGTTCGTTGTTTATCAACAATTTTGAAAATATTGAATTTATTTTTTGATTAAGTCGCTCTACAATGCAGCCGTGTCGTAGTTGTGGGAAGTTCACAAATGTCGATAGATCCATAAATATGTTCGAGGAACATAACCAATCTGTATTGGAACACCTTACATTGCTAACAGGAGTTTCGGTGGGTGAATATATGGATTCTCTGTTCTTACCCTTAATTTATAAACTATATTTTCATATATGGATGTATAAAGTTTGAAAACTGTACAGTTCTACCGAATCTCTTGTGCATTTACTGCCAAATACGAATAAGTCAGGCCATATCCTTTCGGGAACGCTGCTTGGAAGTCCAGAGGGAACTGCTTGAATCGTTGAGTGACGAGGACCTGCTCCATATACCCGATGACTACAGGAAAATCTTCGAGCCGGAGGACCACCTGATCCAGTCTCAGATTAGTATGTTAATCGAGGGAGTAGATGATGAAGATGGCGCAGAGTGTGATGCCAATTTTAAGGAACTGCCCAATGAATCGGACCACAAGGAAGAGAGCCTCCCAAGGATATCCGAAGGCGGAGAGGACGAGGACCACAATGATATTTATAATGATAAATATGCTGATGTGCATTATCTACTGTCTGAAAGCGACAAAGAAAAAGAAGAGGAACTCATGCCAACTCCAATGCCAGCAAGCCAGGGTAGACGACGGAAACCTATGAAATCAAACGGAATTTTCGTTTGCAATGAGTGTGGAAAGCACTTTAAAGGAGAGAAATCCTTTACATTTCATTGCAACCGCCATCGAGGCGTCAAAAACTATCCATGCGAGTGAGTATCGTTTAGGCTCCAAGCAAAGCTTTTAGTGTTCATTGAATATATTGTAAATTTTTGCAGACTCTGCAAGGATAGCTTCTGCACGACGTCGGAACTCAGGCGCCACATACGAAAACACACCGGAGAGAAGCCGTTTGCTTGTCGCCACTGTTTCCGCTGCTTCTCAGACTTCAGCTCGCGACTGAAGCATGAGCGAACCCACACGAATACGCGGCCATTTAAATGCAAGGAGTGTGGTCACGCCTTTTACACCGCTTACGTACTCAAGAACCATATGCTTATACATACAGGGGAGCGAGCTTTCAGGTGTGCAGCTCTGACTTTATCTTTTGAGTATTAAGTTTCAATTTCTCCTTTTTCTCTATCACTTGCAGGTGCGATTCTTGCGATAAATCCTTTAGTCGCGATGTACATCTCACAACTCATTACCGTTCGAAAGCTCACAAACTAAAAGTGAAGAAAGGGAACAAGCTGCAATCCGCTCAGGAATCGGAATAATACTTTGTGTGTGGACACACCCAGGTCACCTGCCATATTACTAACTTCCACCTAGATCATAAATTATCGTTAAGGAATATCTTTTGTACTTATCTTCGAGCTAAGAAAATACCTCTAAATTATATTTGGCTTCTTTTCTTATGGTTAACATTGGTTCATCTAGGCTCTAGTTTGTACTATACACCAACGGGGTTGACGCTAAGGCTGCCAGATCCAAAGATGCATCCTGCTGCTCCTGATCCACGGGCAAAGGCACTTCTATGGTAAAGGCAATAGCCTCCGGCTCTATCTTTCCCCCTCCAGACACTGATTTACTCTGCTCCGACTGGGACGGTTCAGCCTTTGACTTTTCCACGTTGTGCTTGTGAGCATTGGAGCGGTAGTGAGTCTTCAAGTGGGTCGGACGCGCAAACGAACGCTGACACAGCTCGCATCTGCAAAGAAACGGACTATGTAGAGTTGATCGATCGCTAATGAGTAAAAGCAGGAGATAATCACCTGAAGAGGCGCTCGCCCGTGTGGATGAGCATGTGATTTTTGAGGATATAGGAATTCGTAAAGGCTTTGCCGCATGTGGAACAGACAAACGGTCGGTCGTTGGTGTGGGTTCGCTCGTGTCGCAGCCGTCCACTGTAATTGACATAGGTGCGGTCACAGTAGCGACAGGGGAATTTCCGGTCCCCGGTGTGCATCACCTGGTGACCTTTTAGTTCGCCGGAGGAGAGGAAACGGGCGGGACAGAGTCTGCAATGGATAACAACATGATAAATTTCGACTACTCCAAGAATTAACTAGCATTTGAAACCTACTCGCACTGAAAGGGCCTGATTCCGCTGTGCTTGCGCAGGTGACGATCGAAGGAGGACTTGCCAGTGATGTTATTGCCGCACTGATCGCAGAAATAGACCGTTAGCGGGACTTTGGGGCGCTTTTCACTTTTCTCGGTAGCGCTCTTCTTGGGCGGACCACGGCGACGGGCTCTTTTCACCCTGGCAGGCGAGGAAGGCTCCTCTTCGTCTTCTTCCTCTTCCGAGGAAGTCATCTCCTTGATAGCCTGCTCCATATCAGCTTCGTTGCAAGAGTCCAGATGATCGATGCCATCATCATTTTCGTCGTCTTCCTCGTCGCCATTGCTGAGGCTCTCCAGCTTGATCATGACCTGTAGGGGACTGGCCGGCGTCTGGGGATCAGGGTACTCATGGCGCCGCTTTTGGGAACGCGCACTGCGACGACGGCGGTGCCCACATGACGATGACTCCTCGAATATCTTCTGGCTGTTCAGGCAACGCTCACGAAAGGCAATGGCACTGTTAAGGTCCGTTTGGCAGGACTCGCACATCCAGTCGGGTAAATCCGGCTCACATTGCAGCTAGAAATGGAAACAATCCCATTTATGGAGGTTTAATTACCAATTAGTGCTTTGTTTGTGGCCTTACCAGAACGCCGGTGAGTAAATTTATTTGCTGTAGGGCCTTCCGCGAAGTGCTGGTGAAGAGCTTGAGCGAATTCGAGTTGTCTGTGCTGCTGGCACACACACGGCACACATTTTGAAGCATTATTTCCAGCCCCAAAAATAAATACGAGTAAATTCCCAATTGTAAACAAAGACTACCACCCACGCAAATTTGATATTCACCACGGAACGCATGCAACGCGGTAATTGCACTCGTTAGTCAACACTGGCATTTATTCAAATTTCGAAATTTATAATTATTCAAGATTACAAATTCAAGATATTAAAAGTTATATGCTTTTTAAGTTCCCCAAATTTAAGCAATTTTCTATTAGATATATGCACATAATTATCTCCTATAGATCGAGTGGAATAATTCTAGGTTTGTTTTTTTGCTCCTCTTCTGCTCTTCGTTGGTGTAATCGCGATCGGAAGTGCGTCGACATATGGGTCTTCCTTCGAAAGGATCGACCGCAGAGATCGCACTGGAATCGCCTCTCCCCAGAATGGATCAGCATGTGATTCTTTAGAATATAAGCATTCGTGAAGGTCTGTCCGCACTCGACACAGACAAAAGGTCGCTCGTTGGTGTGGATCCTCTCATGCTTCAGCCTGCCCATGTAGCTTACGTACTTCCTCTCGCAGAAGCGACAGGCAAAAGGCTGCTCTTTAGTGTGGACACGGCGGTGGGCACGCAGTTCGGCAGCGCTGAGAAACCTAGCAGCACACTCCCTGGAAAGACGTGCAGTATCATAATTAGCATGCAATTTACAATTCTAATCGCCATTGAGAGGCGAAGACGTAGTTGGAGACATGAACTCACTCGCAACCAAACGGCCGTTCGCCCGAGTGCTTTATCATATGGCGCTCGAAAACTGGCTTGGAGGTAGCATGAGCTCCGCATATTTCGCATATATAAACCAGATCTTCTGAAATCAATTTGAGCCTACTTTTGTGGCTTTTCCGCTGGACATCAGTTGTTGGTGAGGCCTTTACTACAGCTTCTTTCAGCGTTGAAATTGGCTCCTCTTCCCCAGCCGAATCGAATATGAGAAAATTGTCCGAGTTGTCCTCTTCGATCAATACTTCGAAGGTTTTCTGCGGCATCCTGATATCGTCGTCGCTCTCCCTATAAGTACTCACTTGAAGACGCTCGGGTTCTTTCTCCGATTTATTCTTTATCTCCTTATCAGAGTCAGACCAAGTCGAGCTTTCTGCATCGCTGGAACTCCACCTCTTCTGAACCTTGATGCAGAGTTTACGGAATGCCAGAGCCGATCTGAGATCGGACTGACAGCACAGACACATGGATTCGGGGGCATTGGGCAGCTCCTCCAACTAATATTTAAAATCGGATATATATCTGCGATTGTAAGCGGTTCTTTAAGCTCACCTTAAGCCCGGTTATCAGGTACAGATGCCTCAACAGTTTCTTATTTTCAGAATCGAAAAGGTTTTTGCTCTGTTCACAGATTCTCTGTCGTCCGCACACCCGACAGCTAACTTCCAGCATCTTGTCAGAAACGGTGAGCTCTACTAATTGAAATGCAAAGTGCATGGAAAACCTTTAAGTTGGGATCGGTATCGGGCAGCTGCGTCGACAGTCACACGAGAAAGCTTATTGGTGTATGTAAGGCGCCGAAGCAGGGTATTTTTAAAAAGAATTGCATATATTTATTTTAAAAACAAGGCAGTGGGTTTATCCGGAAGCCATCTATCCACAAGAAGCACAACTTTAGGAATATACATCAATTCTTATAGTTAAAATGGCAATACGTAGAGGAGGTTATTAAATAGATAAGTAACGAATATTACAGTGAGATTTCTAGGACCAGGAGAGATTACAACATTAAAATCTAACAATACAAGGTCAAAATACATTTAATTAAAATTCCTGTTTTATATTTAAGTTGACTTTTTAGAACAACGTTTACTGTAGCTCAGTGGACTAAAACTTCGTGAGCAATAAAGCAACGGAGGAAGCAAACTTAAATTTAGAATCAGAGCTCCTAAATCAAACATTTATAGATTACATACCATGCAAATTTTATGACAGTTTTTCAAACCTAATTATTTTAATGGGTAATAGGCATGGCAGTACTTTGATAAGTAGATTTGATGTTCTTTGGTTGGACGAAAATATATTTATGGCTTAGTAACTTCCTTTTCACCGGCTTTTGTATAGTTTTATGTTTTTTTAATTTTAAACCTAACAACCGAAAGACAATTGTTGTAAATATGGCAAGATTTGTTAAGGAATACTGTCTTTGTTTTGTTAAAAACCCTAAAGGGTTGTAATTATTTGGTTTCAGCATTTTCGTTTACGTTTTTAAATGTGCGTTGTATTAGATTCATATTTGAGTAATGTTTTCGATAAAATATTGCTTAAAATTCAAATCAGATTCTATGTTGAGATTGGTTTCTGCAGTCGCCCAATGCTTTTTTGATTGCTTTCTGTGATGCACACTTACCGAAATGACTTCTTTATTTCCTTCTCTAAAGGGACACAGAACTGATTACGTCTACACATAAGAGGTCAAACTGCGACTGTTCCAAATTTTCTTGGGTAGAAATGTTCTGATTTTCTGTATAGTTATCATTGGGTATGAGGCCAGCCTCAAAGCTATCCCCTCCCTCCGGTTCCGGATCTGCTATATTGGCATTTCGCTTGTGCGTGTTTGATATGTAGTGGGTGACCAGGTGTTTCTTCAGAGTGAAGGATCGATCGCATATATCGCAGCTGGGTATAAGATTATAACATAGTTTTCAGAATGACTTAATGAACAAATTTCAACAGCGGACTTACCGGAACATTCTTTGGCCCGTGTGCGACTGCATGTGGGCCCTCAGGATGCAGACCCGTGTGAAGGCCTTGCCGCATTGGTCGCACACAAAAGGCCGTTCATTGGTGTGGACCCGTTCATGCTTCCTTCGGCCAACTACGGAGAAGTAACGACGGGAGCAGTAGCGGCAAGGAAACGGTGGCTCCTGGGTATGATGGCTAAGCATGTGAGCACGCAGCTCGTTTCCTGAGAGAAAACGCTTCGGACATTCCCTGGAAAATTAATGTTAAAGGTTTACCTCAAAATGTGGGATATACCACGGAATATTTTATTTACTTGCAGGGAAACGGCCTCTCGCCTGCGTGAGTATATTCATGCCGCACAAGAGATGCCTTGTTTTTCTTCACAATGCCGCAGGTGCTGCACTTGTGGACTTCCAGCTCTGAAGGTATAGAGTACTCTGGATCCCTTTCGTTTTCCTCATCCTGCGGGATCTCCGCCAGCTGCTCAGTTTCAATGTCGTTGCCCCCAACTGTTGATTCCTCGACGACCGTTTCTGGCAACTTTACAACAATATCCACTGTGTGCAATGGTTCGACAGGACCTCGACGTCGGCCGGGCCTCCTCGGAGTCGATACTGTATCTTCCTCCTCTTCCTCTGACTCTGTCTTTAAGGCCTCCTGTTCCGCCTTAAGGTTCTCCACCTCCGCCTTAAAGTTCTCCTCCTCAGCCTCCGCCTCCTTCTTTAATGGCACCCACTTTTTTTGTTCCTGGATGCAGTGCCTCCGGAATAGTATGGCCGAATTGAGATCCGTCTGGCAGCAGAAGCACACCATGTCCGGAGCACCAGGAATTTGCTGCAACTGCTCACAAGAAGACGTACATTTCAAGATCTATTTTTGGTTCTGTTCAAAGCTCACCCGAATGCCGGTGATCATGTAGATGCGCCGCAGTGTTTCCTGGTTATCCAATTTAAAGAGATCCAGGGCTTTGGGACATAGAGTACTCTTACCACAAATCCGGCACACATTTATTAGCATTTTGTCTTTTTAGTGAAAAACAAACAAATGATGTAAATAAAGATTAGTGGGATAAATGTCCATTCACTGCGAATAGCAAATAAATTCTAGTGATAAGAAGCGCCAAATAGAGCTTTTAAAAAACTTGCGCTGTGCAACAAAACTTAGAAATTTAATTGTTGGCTAAAATATGTATTATTTATTTTTTTAGGTTCTAAAAGGTAATGGCCATTTTCGAAAATATTACGAATTCTTTAAAATATTCTCGGACACCCGAGCCGAGTCTCCCGCAACTCAGTGTTGAGAAACGACATATGCTGAATTGTGTAACGGTTTTTAAACATTCAAATAAGATTAAATTAACAGATTTTACATCTTATTAAGGCAAAAGTAGCTCCAATTAGTGTTTGAATTGTTTGTGTTTTATTTGCCCGGAAGTTAGCTTAAGATAGTAGAAATTAATAATATTGAATTTAATATTTCATTTACTGCAGGGTACTGAGCGCGGCTGAATTAGAACATGATCCTATACATCCGAGCAGTCGTTGTCTTCGTAGGCTTTAATCTTGCACTCCTTGATTTGCATTTTTTTGTGGAAGAGAATTGTACTGTGCAATGCATCCTCCCTTTCGCGAGCGATCTTCAGCTCAAGGAGATCCAGGCGCCGCTGCTCGACGAGGATGCGATAACGATGCAGTTCCTGCTGCCTCTGCCGGAAGTTGGGCAAGTGGGGACCCGTGCTCCCGCTGCTGGTGCTGGAGCACTTTTTGCCATCCGCGGCTGTGGGCGTGCCGCCCTTAGTACCGACGGGCATCTTACCAGTTGTTGAGCGACGTTTGGGCGCGGATGTTCCATCTCGTCGCGGCGTCTCTGACAACAAGCTGCTTGGCGCCGAGATTCGAACACTCATCAGTTCGCCTCGCGTGCTGTGCTGCTGCGGAGGGTTGGAGTCCAGGTCAAGCATGGGGCTGTTCTTGGGGACTTCCAGCTCGCCGGAGCAGCATGAATCCGAGTCATTGTCAACGCGCAATCCCTGGGCAAACTTTGGCGCCTCTTCACGTACCGCACACGACTGCTGCGGCGGCAGCGTAAAAGTCTCCAGCTTCAGGTCAGAAACTAATTTGCTTGACGTTGAACCACGGGAAGTGCTAGGTATTCGGTCCGATCCGAGATCCTTGCTGCGCTTATACTTAAGTGATTCGTAGGAGGGCCTATAGCGCAGAGCCAAACTGGGTTTTACCGACAGCCTATTATCCTTTTCGTCCTCATCCTCTTCCGACGCGGCATCTCTTTCAGTGACCGCTCGCTTTGTAAGACTTGTAGGCTCCTTCACCTCAGGCAGGGAAATGGTCGATGGTTGCTTGCTTTTTAAAGCAGGTTCTTTAAATAGCAACTTTCTGTTTGGCTGGCTAGATGATGCATGTATGAGGCGCGTAGGTGCGCGGCGATAGGTGACCACGGAGTCGAATGTCTCCTCCATGTCCTCCTCGCTGAGCTTCCACATGACACGACGGTTACTGCTAGACATGGACTGATCAAAGCGTTCATCTGGAATGTAGAAAGAAATAATGGTTAAGTTGCTTAAGTTTAAAGATACATATATGTATATTGGAGCTCACCCGATTTCTGGTTTTTATCCATGATGTATGAATCGACCTCCCGGGCAAGCCTGCAGTTTCGCTTTGAATTTTGGGGACTACACAAATTTGGAAGATCTCTGTGTGTGTGTTTCTGAAATAATTCTAACAATTTTGTCCGCCTCGCTCTAAAGATTATCGATGTAATGCCCAAAGCCTACTATTCCGACCTCGAAAAATTACCTTAATCCTTGGGATCATTCGAGACAACTGTCAACAGAGGGCTGTGGTAACAAACAGGTGAAAATTCTTTAGTTTAGATCTTTAATTGGTATTTTCATTGAGTGTATATAATTTGTCATAAAACCTTATAAGTTTTTCCTTTGTTTATTATTAACTTATCTCCGTTTTACACGCGCTTTAAAAGTATGTTAACATTTGGCGTTCAACGAAATTAGATAAATATTATACAATTTTTAAATCATTCAACTTAAGATGACGCAGCTCTTTTGGTTTCGGTTGTCCTCTAATTAAAATTGTTCCTTTAAAAGCATGAGGTTCGTGGACTGTTGAGTTGAGTTTTGGGATTGACTTGTGAGCTAATTTCCTGCTATGAAACCACAAAAAGTTCTTATAAATAATACACAATCTTTGGTGTAGCTTAGAAGTTGTTTTGTGGACAATATATATTAGTGACTAGCGTTTCTTTCTCCTCTTGAATCCTCGTTTCCTCATAGGCGGGGATAATTGAGCTTGACATATCGGGGGTGTTTCATGGGGTTTGCCAAAACGGGCAGAATCTTTGGTGTGAAGAGGGATTTCGCAATAGACTTTGCGGCACTATAGTGGAGAGTATTTTCTCCCTAGTTATTAACACTCTAAAATGTTTAGTATGATTTACCTAATTTGTTTTTGTTAGCTTTTACACTTGGATTTGTTGCCCGTTGCTTTAAGTACCGTCTTGAACATTGTTATTTACGCTATACGCTAGTTTTATATAAAGTATATATGCATTAAAGTACACACATGGTCATGCCCTTTGCTTTCTTGATCGGTTCGCATTCGAATAGTGTTTTATGAACGAATTACTAACTGCTTCACTTAGTGTTAACGATTTAGTACTTCCCTTCGGCGATCTAAAGCACAGTTTATATATGATTTTATGATTCTTCTTGTGACTAGATTTCTGAGATATTCTATTTTTACATTGTTTGGTTTGTAAAGATTCGAGTTATTCGTGAATTAATATAAATTATTTCATTATCTTTTTGGTTTTTTGATTTAAAGTTTTTTTTACAAAAAAATTGTCATCTTAAAAATGTGAAAATTATTCAAGTTTAAGTTTTTTTAGCTTTTCTTTCTTCTTTTTTTGTTGTCTTATATTGGTTCCAATTGATGCTTAAATGTTAACAATTTTTGTATATAAAACCGTTAAGTATATGTATATATATGTATGTGTGTGTTGTATGTTATCATAAATCTTATCTTTTAGGTATTAATATAGGCTACATATGTTCTTTTTTCTTTTTGTTTCTGTGCTGCTTGGTTTGGTTTTCATCCTCCTCCTCCTCGGGCATGAGCAAGTCGGCAAGCTAGCTGCCTTCTGCGGTTTCTCACTTCATTTTTAATGCGTTTTGTTTAATTTTCTTATCCGATCTTCTTGTATATTGCTAACCCTTTGCTAATCACCACATATAAATGTTCATCTTCATCTCCATTAGTGGCTGGTGATGACTAATCATAAGTTACTGGACGACACAGTGAGAAAACGAAGACGATGGCGTACCACACTTCGGTCAGGTAAAGGGCAATCTGTAGCGTACACAGGCAGTACTCCAGGCGCAGTCGGTAGGTCTGCATCAGCAGTAAATAGGAGACGCCCACGAAGCAGGGAGCGGTCATGAAAACCGACAGTATGGCTGACCAACCTGGAAAATAAAACAAAAATTATTTTCTAAAATAAGTAAATTAATGATTTCCCGGATAACTTTTTATAGTAATTCATATTTAAGTAAGTATAAAAGCACTTTCTACCCCCTATTGCTTTAGTTTGTCCTAAAATTAGATGAGCATGCTCTCTACCTCGGTCGGCCAACGAACTCATGCGTCCCATTATCAGTCGGATCGTCTCGAAGACAATGAAGCTAACCATCACCGCAGAGTCCAGCGCAAGGGTATGGCCCGTGTAGCTGAGATTGATGGCCTTCAGCAGACCCATGGCCATCTCACAGCAGGCGAACATGCCGAAGTAGAACGAGTTGAGGTAGATCAACACCTCATAGTTCATGCTGGGATTCGGCTTCTTTGGCACGAGCGGTGGCGGCCGCTTGGGCGGCATCTCTCTCTCAGTGGTGGTGGCTTGGCACCTCTAAGACTACAAACTACGGCAAATTGGCCCCAAATCGATCTCCCGGATCGCTGGCACGGCGGCGGCGTTGCTCACGTTGGGCACTGTATTTATAGACTGACCATAATAATAACGCGGACCTGCCTGCCGTGCGGTTCGCTTGGCCATTGCAGCGGCATCACGGCATCGGCGGTCTCGCGCTTTGTCGCTGCGAACTGTGCCGCCTCTGCCGCCTTGCTGCTGTTTATTTGAATAATGTGCTGCTTGGTCGTTGTCGCCTTTTATTTGTTTCACCCGCTGGGTGGTTGGTCAGCACTGACCGGTGGATGGCCTGCCCGAAAGGTGTGAGGATTGATTCCACTGGGGTTTACCACTGCCATAGGGGAAATTAAATTAAAAGTTGCTAGGCGGAAATTTCCCTTGCGCAAGCGATTACCCTTAACTGCACTATTAGATGCCGACATTGCCGCTGCCAGTGCTAAAACCGGAATAAAGCTAACCTTTTCTGTAATAAGTTTAGCACCTTTGCTGAAGCCAAACTATAGCTTAAATCTGTAAATGTGGCGGCGCAGAATCGGCAGAGAAATAGGATGATGATAAAAATATAAAATATATAGTTGCATTTATTATTCGAATCATTAATATTTTACTATTGTCTCTGGTCATTAAAACTGTCAACGAAACATATGTTTCGACATCAATAGATCATTTCTGACAATGTTTGTAAATAGTAATGAAATTTAACTTTATTATTTAAGTCCTAATGAATACTCTGATTTAATATTTATAAAAACGGCACGAAATTTCCTTAAATGAGTTTTTAATTCAAATATTATTCTTTAAAACCTTCTTAATTCTGATTCTACAAACGGACTCTTCGCGAAATATTTTCAGTGTGTAGGGCATAATTGTTAACAGAGACTGAACGAATCGAGAGCCCTCTCATTTGGCTTTCCTACCGCCAGCCTAACGTGTCCGCAGTGGCCCGTTTATATTACATTTGAATTAGAAGTGTACATTGCACCTAGGGGACAGCAGCAGCAGCAATGGTATTGCACGAGCTAGCAGTTTGCATATAATTTTAGACACCATCACAACGGCTGCTATATAAAAAGATCAAAATGAGCGTGTCGAGGCGGAGAGTCGAGACCAACATCGCAACTACGCCACCAGCAGCACCATCAGCAGGGAGGCTACGCCGGCGGCCACAAAGGCCGGACAAAAGAATGCAAACCAAAGAAATTCAAATTAAATGCAGCTCTGCTTTTGATAGAATCGGTCCGGTCGCGTCGCGTTGCGTTTCGTTACGATATAATGCAGCTTCCGTGGTCGCGAGAAAGATCTGTGCGGATTATATAAGTGGAGATAAAGGTTCACTACGTACCTTGAGGAAAATGCTTCCTCCAGTGTCAGCCCCAATGGGTATTGAGTACAGGATTTGAGTACAGGATTTGCGATCTTGGTGCTGAGAAGGGAATCCTTAAAATGTCCGAGAGTGCGGTTCGGTTGACTTAGTCTGGCATCAAAATGGCCAAGCCTGAAAGGCCTTGGCGTATCGCTGGAAGTGAAAGTGCCACAGGAAAGTGTCTCGTCGTCTTCGTAGTAGTTGTCGCTCAGCTGTTGTTGCAGCCTCCTCGGCTTTGTATGCTCCTCTTCCTCCTTGTCCTTGTCTTCCTGCTCCCCCATGTGGGAGGAGTGCTAGTGCTGGCTTGGTCTTCATCTCGATCTTGGTCGTTGTCGTGGCGGCGGCAACGTGATTTATCAACTGCTAGGTGTATGTCACGGGGCGACACATTGTACAAATGAATATGCTGGCGTAGACTAGTTCAGCACCTTGTAGGGTGATCATTAAGGCACTCAGAATAATTTCGAGTTTGAGAACAAAGGTTTGAAAACAACACAAGTAGATAACAATAGCAAGACTGGGCAGTGTTAATATTACGGATGCGGTTGCTTGCCAGCCTGGAAAAAATTAGGAAAAAACATATTGATTAGAAATTGAGGTAAAGCTGAATTCTATCTGCAAAAGACCAGAATAGCTGCAGGGATAAGGTTTAATTTAAGAAAGTGAGAGCGCACTCTCGAAGGACATTATTTGTAAATAATAAAATCGTAGTCTTTAATCAAAACTGTTAATGAATAATGAATGTATAGGTAGAAGGACGCAACATTTCAATGATTTCTATGGGGGTGTACTTTAATTTTAGTTATTTGATTTCTTAAGAATTGATTGATTCATTACATACTATTAAAGGTTTCAGAGGGTCGTTGACTATTACTAATGGTGCTGCTCCTGTAGGTAAAGTAAAGCACTTAATTTCATATACATACATAGAATAATTCATGGACATGGACATTTCTTAAATATTCAGATTCCCTTAATCAAATTCCGTATAAAACCAACGCTAAAATAGCTTTGTAGTTACTTGTACAGATTTCAGTGGCACATCTTAATTATAAACTCTTTGATAGATTCCCATTTAATATTGTTTAATGTGCCAGAAGGGCATCATTTCAACCCTCAACCCAATGCCTCTCCCTTCCACTTCTGCCGCCCGAAACGTTTACACTCATCCGGGTGATGACCATAATTACGCATACGCCGTGTAGACCACACATATACACATATAGTTCAATGTATGTATGTATGTTCATGTACGGCCAAACGTTTATGGGTTATGGCCTCAGCGGGCACAAGCTGTGGGAGTGGGAGCAGGGGAGGCGCCGTCCGTCGCCACTGGGACCGGGAAAACAAATAATTTCGCCATGTCATCATCGGTGTGGCGGATTAATCTCAAAAAACATACACTCTGGCTACTCACCACGATCGCTGAGACTGCTCTTGCGGCCGAAGACGATGCGCAGGGTCTCGATGATGCACAGGGAAAGCAGGATGCTGGCCTCGCGGGACAAGGCATTCTCCCCGTAGTTGAGATTAATGGCCTTTAGCACTCCCACGCCCACCTCGAAGGCGGCGTACATGCCAAAGTAGAACGAGTTCAAATACATGAGGATCTCGTAGATGAGGCTGGCGTTCATGGTGGCCGCTACTCCGTGTCCGCGTCCGCGATCGCAATCGATTCCGTTTCCTCCACCGTCGCTCCCGAGGTGCTGCGCTGCGCTGCGCCCTCAGCCGCCGGATGTCACCTGGGCAGTTTGGAGCAGCTTCTCCAGCTCTGCCAGCGATAGCAGCAGTATCAGCAGCAGCAGCAGCAGGTGGCTCGCCTCCCTTACGACAGCATCGGGGGGACTGGGTCTCGTCGGGTTGCTGGATGTATGTAGATGCGGACGGTGGTTGGTGCTGCTAGTGGCGCTCTTGGTATATTTTTAATTGCGGTCTGCTCATATGTATATATTTATGTATATTTACTTATCGCCCTCACCTCCACCTTCTGGCTCTTCTTCTTGCTCCCTCCTATTGTTGTTGCTGTTCGTGCGTTGTCATGGGGAGTCAGCGGACAGCAGACATAAGTGGCCAGTGCTTCGCGGCGACAACTCTATGCTAATATTAAGTATGTGCGTTCACGTTTATTTATACGCGTGTGCGATGTTGTTGGCTGCCAGTAGTTGGTTGCTTGTTGGCGAGAAGAGAAGCATATAGAGGGGCTTATATAAAAACTCTGCCCAATGGAGCCTCCCGCGCTAGATATTTTCGAGTTCTTCCTCTTCCTCTGGACATTTCCAAAAACGGGCACTCTGCGCTTGGTTCATTTCTCACTCCCGCGTCACCACTCAAGCGATAGATATCGAATAGTATTCCATGAACTTTTTTTTTATAATCAAGTAATTATTACTTTATTCGCTGCATCATAATCATCAGAAAGGCAGAATTCCTAAAGAATAAATTTTTTTCGGCAGCAGAATTCATGTTATATAAAAAATCCAGTAAAATCTTCCAATTGGGAATTTACATATTCCCGAAACGATAGTAACGAGTTTGACATCTGGTGTAGGCTCAGCTCTATCGCAAGGGGACGGTCACACAGTTTTGAGTTTTGGAATTTGTTCTATTTACCTTTAATAATTTTGCTATTTTAGCTATTTTCAATGCCGGCGGATCAGATTCTGTACTCGGATAAGTACTTTGACGACAAGTACGAGTACAGGTAGACGTGGCAATTGCGGTTGAAAACATTGGAGGCTAATTGCATTCATCTCTTTCAGGCACGTCATTTTGCCGGCAGATTTGGCCAAACATGTCCCCAAGGCCCACCTAATGACGGAGACGGAGTGGCGCAATCTGGGCGTGCAGCAGAGTCCTGGATGGGTGCACTACATGGTCCATGCGCCGGAGCCGCATGTGATTCTCTTCCGACGCAAGCGCGTCGAGGTGGAAGAGGCGGCGCCACAGGTGGCAGCTGCGTCCGAATCGCAGAGCCGCGCGAATGTGTGCGCTTAAGTCGGGATCATACCATTTTATGGCCATTCAGGGAGTCTCAAATGCTCATATATAGTATTTCATAAGTTAGCATCAGGCATCCTGATGTAAAATTAAGTTCCATAGCTTTAGGAGCTGACTAGTTCAAAGAAACATGTTAATTTCATTAGTTTATTTACCTAAAATACAATCGAAGCGTACGCCAAGTGTACTAACAGTTAAAAGTAGAGGTTGTTAATTAATTTGTCTTATTGTAGCAGCTCCACACCGCCGGCACCAGGTGATCCGTCCAGCTGTCGTGGCTCAGATTGCAGTTCTTCTTGGCGTAGTGCTCCATGGCGTACAGCGAGATCAGCACGCCGTTGCCTGAGATTAAGGAGAACCATAGGAAGACGTTGCCCAGGATCTTGGGAGCGCTACGCATGAGGAATACCAGCGAGACGCCCACAATTCCAAAAAAGAAGAACATGACTGGGAAGAACATCTGCAAGGCTAAGCCGAGAATCTGCTCGTGCACCACCGCGGAGATCATAAACACCGCTAGCGAGGCGCACAACTTGGAGCCCCGGAACACATGCACGTACATATCTTTGTAGACATACTCGTATAGCCAATCGTGGACCACTACGTTCCAGTTCCTGTAGTAGGCATCGTACGTGTGCGACGTCCACCAGTCCTTGTAGAACATTCGGTCACCAAAGCGCAGCAGTTCCGCGGTGAAATTCAGCCACGAGTGCAGTATCAGGTAGAAGCCGCAAAGGAAGATCACTTGGCTGGGCAGCACCATTCCAAACAGCTTAAGGATCAGCTTCGAGGCGTCCATAGGTTCTATTCCGTACTGCCCAAAATGCTCGTGGATGTGCCGCTCATGAATGAAGGCGTATAGGAATGCAATGGCCACCACCTCCAGTAGGCGATTAAGGGCAAACTTCCAGCGGATGTGCGAGGTGCGTGGGTAGCTGTCCCGGTAGATGAGAGTGGGTGCAAACAGGAAGTAGATGTAGCAGCTTAAAGGCGGCACAAAAGGTCGTCCTGTGTGCTTCTCCTCATTCTCCTGATTTGAATCCTCCTGCTTCGGTTTACCCGCCAGCACCCGAGCCGCATTGTATCTGACAAATGCGTGCATCTTCATCAGCATTCGCGTGCTCTCCAGCAGCAGGACACAGCCGCTCACGAAGGGCAGGTCGAACTTCAGGCAGAGGGAACTGGCCACGAAGCAGAACACCAGCTGGGAGCTGACGTACAGAATAAGGCAGCTGTTCGACCAAAAGTGCTGAAGGGAGCCTGTAAAAGAGAAAAATGCGATTTTATTGATTTAGATCTGAATTCTTAAAAAATGCAGCAAAATCATGATTAGAATAAAAATAGCGCTTATCTTTCTTTAAATATAAGTAAAATAAAGCAATTTAGAAAAATCGGGGGCTTATCAGAACATTCCTTTAAATATAAATAAATCTGTCGAATTTAAAAGAAATTTAGGGAAGATTTATAAGAATTTCGGGGGCTTATCAGAAAATTTCTTTAAATATAAATAATACAATGGAATTTAGAAGAAATTTAGGGGCTTATCACAAAACTCTTTTTGATTTGCCAATAAAGAGGGAGTTTAATCGTTTAAACCCGTTTAAATGGCCACTAACTCTTATCGTTATTTGGCTTAAACGAATTTGTCACCTTATGGTGGTTAAGTGAGTAATAAAAGTTATTTACAAATTAAAAAAAATAAAGGCTATATAACTGGGCAAACGAGTCATATTTTTGATGAAACACCTTTGGTTAAAGTGCGCGATAAACATTTAAATTACTAATAAACCAAATTTTAAACTGAATTAAATGTTTGACCATTGACCACTAAAAAACAGAACAAAATAATACGTCAGAAAGTGGATGTACCCAATAAAGCTTTCATTAAGTTATTAGTTCAAGTCTAATCCTTAATCCTTTTCCAATCCCTTTACCCATTACTTACTGTGTGGCTTCAGCTTATGCCTGACCAGTGCCCATCCTCGGAAGGCAAAGTAGAGCGCTAGGACAAAGACATGCTCCAGCAGCCATGTGCCCATTACCCAGTGAAGGCGCCGCAGTCCGCCTCGGAAGGTGCCCAGGCCAAGGTTGATCCGCCCATCCACAAAGTAGTCGTGGCAGATCACGTTCAGCAGGAACATGATTAGAATAATGTAGAAGATGTGGTAGATGGTGCGCATGTGCTCCACCTGCAGTAGCGCCGTAAGATATGATTCCCGTGCCACGAAAACCTTTTCGGGCAACCGTCTTCGCTGCTTTTGGCCGGACTTCTCGGATTGGTGCGCCGGCGCTGTCGCTGTGGTGGCTCCTCCATTTGCATGACCATTTGGTGAGTCGCTGACGTCTGCGGGTGCTGTGCTGGTGACGCGATTGTGCCAGGTACTCTTAGGATCCGATCTGCCAAAGTTGGGGAATTCGTGAGCGCGCAGTTCCTGCTGGCGCAAGTCCTGCAGCACGTCCTCCACCATGCAGGACAGTCGCTTGTCAAAATCCTGCAGCATCTTGGATTGGAACTTTTGCAGCTTCTCTCGCACATAACTGAGGTCAGGCGTACTGGCAGCCTCCTCATTCGCCTCCTTCCGCTTCTCATCGTGCCTCTGTTGCTTCTCTGTGGCCATGACTGGAGGTAAGTGCTGGCTGCGCCCTTTGTTCTTTGTGGCTAATCCTGGCCACTTGATAGCTTTTATAGCCGTGTTACTCAACCGATCTCGGCGACTGCCCCCGGGGACGTCTGTTTGCACAATGTACGCAGTGGAGAGGCTTGCTGGCTCAGCTGGCTGTTTTCAAATCCGCGACGATAACGGCGCTTGGGCTGACTTGGCAGTCAGCGGCGTCAACGAAGGGGGGAATAAATAGTTTATATACAATGAAATTTGTTTTTTTTTTGAAGATTTAATTTAAATAATAATTTTAAACAATTTTTAATTTGCTTTAATTTGAAACCGTTTAAGATAATCCTACTCAAAGAATAATTTATTAAAACTTTAAAAATTTAATCACAACTATATTAAATATACGAATGCTTTAAAAGAATTCTTTCAATTCATAATAAATTCTGCTAGTAAAGCTTTAAATTTATTTTATTTGTTGAATAATACTTTTAATTTGTTTCTCTTTTTTTCAAGTTGTTCCCTTTACAAAACATATAGTATATATCTTTGAAACGCCACTGATTTCTCTCCTCCGTTCTCTTAGTCACTCTCTTGATTTGATCGCTCGCCTGATCGGCCGCGACACTGGAATCTAATGTTAAGTGCGCTACAATTGTAATTGAAATACATTTGGTTTAATATCTCGCACTTTGAGCAAGACGATTAGCTGTCAACGGCACTTTAATCATTCTATTCTGCGGCACCAGGCGCTGATAAGCCCATCGCTGTCCTGTCCCTAGCCCGGTGCACATGCACTCGATTTGTTTACATGACGCTGACCCCGATTGCATGTGCTTGGGTACATTCAGCACAGTGGGTTGAGAGGTTTGAAGAACTTTATATTTCCCTTTGACTTCATTATCAATTCAATCATATCAATGAAAGTAAGTTTTACATTATTTGTTCTTACTTAACAAAAATCTAAGTACAAACTATACTGAAAACTAATGATTAAACATTTACAATTATTTATAAAACATATTTACAAATCATCAATTTTTGACTCATATATATTGCGAAATTTTAAAGCTTCCAGAATTAATAAATGCAAATTTTAAAGCGAAAGCATATTTTTTTCTGTAAGTATATTTCTTTATTAAATAAAACTTTGTAAGTAGATTTACTCCTTAACTCTTATCTTTTAAATTTTAAATTGGTTTCAAATTTTAATTGAATTTATTTGAATTTCCCTTCTAAGTAATTTTCTTATTATCACTGACAAATTAAATTTAAGTGCACGCTGACATTACTTGTCATTATTTGCCTTTATCAGAGTTCACATACCCCATCGATAGGGTTTTCATAAAACGGTTCAGATTAGGAAAGATAAGTAATCATTTTATAGCTAAGCGAACTTGGAATCATGATGTACTTACAGTCAGATAATCTGATTGTAAAAATGTATTACATAATATATTTATACATACCACTTTTTTTAAACCAGATTGAGGCTTTCAGAGAAAATATAAAATATTTCATGTTTTTAAATAAACAGCTTCTCATTAAAATAATATATTTATTCTCTTCTCAAATATAAATAATATTTTTTCTTATTAATATAATATATTGATTTTATTCTCAAATATAAATAAAAATACCTTAGAAATATTTAATTAATGTTTAATGCAAATAATATATAAAAGACAAAAAAAAAAATATATATATATATATATTATATAAACAAAATATACAAAAATAAAAAATATTCTCGAGTAAATAAAGAGTATCTTGCTTTGCGAATTCTTAAAATTTGTAGATACGATTAAGAGATTAGGATAAAGTGGTTAAATTAATCCTAATTCGGGATTAAAACGTCAAAATAAGCTTCAACATAAACATTTTTATAAAATGTTGCGTGGCCTTCTCCTATATGTGTATTATTTTATACTTTTGAACTTATGATCTAAAGGTTTAAACATCATAATTTGTAGCTTCTGAACTCCAGGTTAACTTAGGTAAACTTTGATAAATTATTGCCTTGTTAATCAAAATATGTACGTTTTAACGGAATGGTTTATCTTGACACTAGGCTACATTTGCCATAAAAAGATTTTTTAGCTATGCATCTCGAATAATTATAACATTTTCCATGGAAGACGAAATGACTGCCTTCATTGCCCTTTTTTGTTGAAGGTTGAACTATTGATTGATATTGATTTCCAAATAACTTAACTTATTAACTATGTAAATTATGAAATTTTTAATTAACGAATTTTTGGAAAGGCTGAAATTACAATATAGTTCGAGGATATTTTTGCAGCTTCAAATGTGGCCCAAATTGGTAAATGCAAGAGGGAAATGCTTGTGTGTGGTGTATTTTTGGCATATTTAATTGCAAATATTTACGATACTGCATATGTGTGTGTGTGTGTGTGTGCGGATGTATACAGATGAGTGAAATAAAAACAAATACACGAGCATAAACATAGTGTTTTGATAACGAAAAATGAGCCGAAATTAAAGCTCACGGCCATGAGTCCTGCGGTTCGCAGGATGCACGCAATGCTAGTATGTGAGTGTGTGCTTCTGCTGTGGAATAATATTAATACTGTGCAGACGCAATAACCAAAAATATTTATTATTTATGCGAAATAAACAGCAGCGGCAAGAAAAACTCAACGCACATCTAAACATACATACATAGCCATAAACCAAATATGAAATTAATGCAAAAATGACAACAGCAGCCAGCGTCAGAGAGAAAAAAAATAACAGCCAAAAATGGAGAGTGTAATATATATGAAAATAGGAATAATAAAAGCTGCGCCTGTACCAGGACTCGTAAAGCACAGGGCGTAAAGCGGAGCAAAGTCGAAGCGTATTCATAAACATGCCGCCTGAAGGCGGCCATTATGGAGGGACCGAAACCGAAACCGAAAATGAAACCGGCCCGAGATCCTTTGGCCAGGATAGGAGACAAACGTACACATAAAAAGACATTTTTATTGCGCCTCGTTCCAAGGAGACGAACGCCGAGCAGAGCATTTGGGGCAGCACACAAAAAAGACGGAGAAGCAAAAAAGGCAACAAAAATAATATGCGACCGCATAAAAATCTATATAATTCATAAACCCGCACTCGGTGTAGTGATGATTTCTTAGACTTATCCTAGGGAAGCTGAATGTTATTTTGCCAGAAGTTATGTATCTTAAGCCCCATTATAAATAGAATCTGTAAAACTGAATTACTTACAATACGAATATACAATATTTGGAATATTATATTGAGACTAATAATTTTTGGAATATTTGACACTTCTATAAATTAAAATAATAATGATTAATTAAATATATTATAAGAATTATATTTACTAGTTTTAAACATTAATTTCAATGGCATCCTTGAAAAACAGTTCTTTAAGAGGATTAACAGAACTGGAATAATGGTTATCTTACAATTTCCTAACTTTTCTTCAAGATATATCCTTATTTTCAATAGGATCCTCGGCATCTCTGTCTCCAAGAGGCCGTGGTATTGGAGAGTGGCGAGCGGAGAGCGGAGACCGGAAACCGGACACGGGCAAGCAAACACGTACGGCGCTTTGTGGCGGCCATATTGGGTCATAAAAAGCACTCACACACACTCTGGCACACACCCGTGCACACACACACACACACACATACACGGGCGGAGAGCCACATAAAATCCTGGCCACAAACCAAAAGCGGAGCAACAGCAACAATAACGTAGGAAAAAAGTGACAGCAGCAGCAGAAAAAAATTTTATGATGCTGCTGCTGCTGCCTGCGCAAAAGTTTTGTGAAGCAGAAACATATAAAAAATGTTGCATATTTTTCGGCATGTGGGAAAAGGGGCGGCCTAAAGTGGGCGGAAAAAGTGGGTGGCGGCTGTTGGGAAACGCTGAACGCAGAAAATTCTTCTCGTGTGTGTTTATATGGCTGTGTGTGTGTTTCTGTTTTGTCATTTCCGTTATTTGGCGTTGTGTTGTTGGTTTATAGGCACACAGTTTTGTGTGTCCTGAAATGAAAACAAAAGCAACAAACACCAGGAACAGAAAAGGGACACACAAATTAGAAATGGCGCATTTTTGTAATTTGCTAAAAAGGCACATAAAACGCAGTCAAAATGTAAGCAATGATGCTGCCATGATTAAATTGAATTTATCACCAGTGAAGCTTATAATAAAAAGCTGCGATTTAAAGGAAACGCTAATTTGCTTTCGCCTTTTATTGTATTTTAATTAGTTAAAGTGCAATGCTAAGTTTTTATTTTTAATCAAAGTATAAACTAGAGTTATTTGTGCTTTCCAATAAGACATAATATTTATTTGAAAAGTCCTTTTACAAATTCTGTGGCATAAGTTTTTTAAGCTGGCAGTCATAATACCTTTAAAAATCTTTATAAATTTGAACTAAACTTTTAAATGGGTAAAGATTCTGCAATACTCCAATTATGATATTAATAGTCATGGATATATATAATTTTTTATATCATTAAAGGGACTTAATACAGACAGAGAAATTATATTTTAACTGGAAGAGCATAAGACCTTTGACTTGCCAATGAAAGTTCATCTTAAAAATGATTATTTTGTACGCTTATAGAAAACTGTTATTCTGGAATTTCATTTTAGAATAATTAAATTTTATAATAAGAGGTACACATTTGTTTTAAATGTAAAATATTAAGGTTAAAAATTAGACAAATTTTTTAGGAAACCTCTGAGCTTTCATAAATATATCTTAAATAAATTCCAATTGCTTACCAATCTAAATTAAAATTCGCTAAAACCAGTGACCCAACTCCCTTAACTACCAGTTCGTAATACACTGGCCAATTCTCAATTTCCGCAGGAACGTTTCTTCGCTGCTTCATTGCCCTCACGTCCAAGCAAGGGAATCTGGCCATATGGAAGCGATGCCAGAACCCTCGACAGAATTCGACCCTGGACCCCGGCCATTTCCTGCCGCTTTTCGGCCGGCCACGTTATTAGCGTCTAGCACATGGCTCCGAGCTCCAAATCCTGAATTTTTTGGGGGTCAGGGAGGCGTGGTCGATGGCACACGTTTGCAAAATAAACTAAAGCTGCTGCGCCTGCCAAACCAACGGGCTTTGTTGACCCGCCCGCCTGCACAGAGGACTCATAAAAATATGCTTGAAATTGGTTTGGCCGGGCAAAAAAATGTGTGGAAAGCGGTGGAAATTGGGGGGAAAGTGGAGAAGAAAGAACGCTTAGCAATATTTAATGTCGCCAACGATGTCAACGGGCGTAATGCAGGGGATCTGGGATCGGAGGGGTATGAAAGTGAACATGGCGACTCCGTTCGCTTTTGATTGTTTTGCAAACAAAGCGAAACAGTTACATATAGAAAGAACCATCCACCAATATACTTAGAAAAATAATAGTTTTAGAAGCTACACAATATTTACTTTAGATCTGACATTTATTTATTAACTTTTTTAAGATAATGAAAAGTGAACCTTTGAAATGTAATAGTAAATGGAAGATACATACATATTATTCATTTTAGGTAGTAGGGTTACCTATTAATAATATAAATATTTTAAAAGGATATATGGCTGCACAGAAGTTTCTGTAGATTTTAATTCAAAGCGTTACAAAATTAATCAAAATAAAATGTACAATGTATACATTGGAACATATTTTAAAAATATAAATCCGCGCTTGATCTTGTTTTTCATAATATTTACTAAAAAGGGTAATTTGAATATCAACAAAATATTTATAAAGGCAATACTATAAATTTTGATTTTTCCAGATATCCTTTTGACAACAATTTTAGTTTTAACTTTTCGGACATTAAAAATATTATTATTGATTCCTGAAATCGCTTCTCTATATTTTAGAACAAATTATATAGAAATTTAGATGAAGTATTTAGTTTCCCGAAGTGAAATAAAAATAATAAATATTATTTCAGATCTTAAGGGCTGAGTGTAGGGCCCACTTCCACCCACTCAAGCCGAGATACACACAGACAAATATATTTATATATTTTCGCCACCCTTAACACACACACTGGCACAACTCAGCCACCCACTCAATGCTTTTTGCGTTCTTCTTTTTTGCCCACTTAAACAAAACAATGGGGAAGGAAGGAAAACAAAATAAAAACGAACGGAAAAAACGTTGGCAACTTTTTTCGAGGGTGGATTTTCATTTTCTATGGTTCATGATTTCGAACTCTATTTACTCCCCCTGCCTCTCCCCTTCCTTCTTCTCCCTCTATGCCTCGTTCTCACTCGCTCGCTTCTGTGAGAGGATTTTTTTTTTAGCATTACATTATTTGGAAATTTATGCGGGGTGGCGACTTCAGTGACTCATTCCCCTTCCGCCCATCGATTTTTTGATGGCAGCCACGGCAAGGCTGCGAGGAGGAGGGTGGAAAACCCGGCGGGCCGAACCAACGATTTTTTATGTAGATTGGCCCATTATGTGGAATTAGTTTTTGTGTGGCGCTGATAGAAATGGCGCTGCTCGTAGACTGTTATTGGCTGATGGCGCGTCGGCTTTCTTCTAAAGCCCGTAAAAGTATGCAGTGAATTTTTGTATTTGTTTTTTATTGTAAAACCTTAAAGGGAATCTTTTTATTCTAAAAATATTTTACTTAACTTAAAACTTATTACTTTAAAATATCTATCAAACTCGATCCTTTTTTCATCTCTCAATGATTTAAAGAAATATTAAATACAATACAAAAATGTGTTGAATATTTAACAAAAAATAATCGGGGATGCGATTATAGAAATATGTATATATAAAATGTAACCATAAATTGATTAAGACAATTGTAAGTGTAACTTACAACAGTTTTCCCATCTCACACTATCTATCTATGGGCATTCCGAAAAATTTCCATGAAACGCAAAAACAATTCCAAAACATTTGCATTTTTATCAGTGCAAGCAAACAGAAAAGTCGAATTTCCAAAATACAAATATTTTTTATTGTTTTAGAAATCTTGTTTGACTTTCAGTTTATTTACCCACTTTTCACTAGAGTTATTTCTGCCGATTTGGGGGACTTAAAATGTTCTGACGCTTTAAAATGTTTGCTGATAAGAAAACGCAATGGAACAAAGAAGATAGAAAAGCGGAATTAGGAAAGATTTAGAAAATACATAGAAATATTGTGAATCGTATATTTATTAAGTATCTTTAAGATAGAAGAGCTGAGTTTGGAGAAGTTTAGAATAGTGCGCATAAAGATTTGAAATAAATAATTCTTTGTAATAAGAAGTTTGCAGAATTTACAAGTTTATGTATATTTTAGCTAAATTTTATTAAGTATCTGATTTAGAATATATAGATGGAAAATAGAAAATCGTTGAGCAAATCCTTCTTGATAAAAGCGAATAGGAATCTAACAATCCGAATTGCTAATGTCAATTGCAATATATAGCACGTGTTAAACGAAGGTCTTTGCTGAAACCAGCGGCTTAGGTAAAGGGGATTACTGTGCACGTCAATATGCATAGGGTCTATTTGTATTTATTGATTTTTATTATTAACATTAGAAAGAGGAAAAAATCTCTTGAGGAGTAGAAAGGTCGAACATAGTAACCTTTCTACTCCTTAAGAGAGTTTTTTCCTCTTTTTAATGTTAATAAAAACAAATTATATAACAATTCGTTATAAAATATATAGTAAAAGAGGTTGGAACTAGTTGAGATATTTAAAATGTGATGTATTTATTTTAATTTGTATAAATTTTGAGAGCTACGAGTCTTTCCAAACTTCAACTAAAATAAATCCCTTGTTGGTAAGACCCCTCTTCAAAATAGTTTTCTACACCCTTTGCAGGATCTGCTTGGATTGACGGGATTCTTTGTGGGAGGATGCATAAATAGCCCAGCCACGGCGATTGGGGTGGCTATAGTTTCTATATATATGGCCTCGAACTGGGTGATAATTTAACAACAACAAAACCAAATTGCCAATGCGAAACTGCTTTTGTGTGTTTTACTTTTATTTTTGCTTGGCTGCCTTTTTTACACGTACACACATAGAGTCACCCACCCACACACACCACACACACACACACACAAAGGTTGGGTGACACATGTCGGGGTGTGTGTTTTCTTGGTGGGCGGAATTAGGGGATCTCCCTTTTTTGGGGTGGTTGGTTTTTGCCGGTGAATGTTTCTGGCACAAAAAGCAAGAAATTCACATAAAAATATACGAGTCCTCATTATGATAATACGAAAATAAATGACAGTGGTGTTTACACTCCAGCGGTAAGCCCAAAAGATGGCAGAAAATAGGTAGAAATGGGACCAAGTGTTAATGCAGCTTCCTCTTTTTTGGGGAGCAATGGATATAAGCCATTTTTATAGGTTTAGTTTTGGGGAATAATAATAATGGAAAATAGTCCTTAGGGAAGAAAGTCTTGAGGGAATTGGAATATATTTTAGAAGCACATAGGTGTGATTTTTGTGTGCACTTAATATAATATTTGATCTTTAGTATTGATTAATATGAATAAGTTATTGTTAATAGTTTTTATATAAAAATGACTAAGAAACCCTTTAAGTCCAGACTTGTCTGGTAGATAAATTAAAATGATTGATGTAATAAATATTTATGAATAGAAAATGGGTCTTGATAAAAGGAAAATAACGACAGGATTTCTGATAAATCTTTTGTTTATATATTATATATTATATTATATATATATTTATATTTATATATTTATATTGCAAGGCCAATCATCCAGATAAATATGGTACTAAAGGCAGCATTAGGTATATTACAAATATTTAATATATAAATTATAGAAGTTTACCAACATATCCTTTTATGATTATACTCCTTGCAAATTCATTACAGGGTATCCAACAGCTCTGTCAGCGAGCGTGATTTCTGCGAAATAAATCCGAAATCTGGCATTTCAACGCATTCATTAGAAAATAAAATATTCTGCTTTGTCCTTTGGCTTCCCTTTGCGCCGGGGCCGTGCTAACGTTTTATGCCTTTTGTTCTTGGCACCCACACCTTGGCCTGGCTTGAACGAGTCTCGGATCCGGATTCGTTCTGATGATGGCATAGCCGTAGTCCTAGGAAAGGAATTACTTATTCAACGCTTGACATGGACTTTGCCTCGGGGCTAAAAGCCTCCTCCTGTGGGCCATGTTTTTCGGCGTTCTCGGCAATGCGTTTACTGTGCGACTAATAGGCTCGCATATTTATCGTAAGAACTTCAATTTTTTATTCGCCTTTGCGCTATACGTATTCCGGCTTAGTTCGCCGGCCCCATTACCAACATTTTCCTCCACAAATGCCTGGCCATTAGCTAATTCTCTGGGCTCACCTAAAGAGCTTCGGACTGCTGGGCGGTAAATGGACAGCTGCCCGGCTGATGTCCCAAAAATCATTGCAAAAATACGTTACATTTTCGGGAATGAATACTCACTCAGGGGTCAACAATTAAATGCCATTTGCAATAAAAACAATCATAGATGGCTATGAAAAATTATTTAAATGCTGCCGCCCGATGTCAAGACGAGCAGAAAAAAAGGTCAAGCGACCCGGTTCCGGGTGAGGGTCACGGACGCCCAATGGTCAATTAAAATCGCTCTAACCCCACCCGGAAAACCATTTTTCAAACATGCAAAACAATGAGGCGCAAATTTTTGAGCTGCGAAAATCCTTCGCTCGACTGTTACAGTTTTCAATGTCGGCCCATAAATCTGACCCCAGCCACCCCTATATAGTGGTGCTCTCCTTGAGGCGTCTTAGCCGTGACCCCGAATTGATGCAATTTCCCCGTCGCATTCACACTATTCGCATTAATTTTAACCTCTGCCTGACGCTGACAAGGGGTCACAGGACGCAGGACGCTGGCGCGCGTTCTCAATTTTATTTTTATTTTATTTTTACTTTGTTATGTTTTAGTCGGCTTTGACCAATGGTCGACGGCCGCTTGGCCAACCCCGATCGGAATCCGCATCTGTGGCTCCGCAGGGGTCACGAAAGTGTGAAAATGCGGACTGATTAGACGATGTATGAATGTATATATAAATGTATGTATGTCCTCGTACCAGGATCACTGAGAAGCGGGCACCGGGGTGGGTGCACACATTGGCCGGAGGAGTGGGAAATATTTGGCGCTTATTTTCCAATGCCGATTGCCTAAGCTTGGGATTTGGGTTCGTTTCGAGGTCTTTTGGACAACAATGGACAAAGGTCCAGCGATGGCTCGATGCTTCGATTCAAAAATCCGTTTTACATTTGTCCGAATCCATTTCACTGGCGACTTAGTGGCTGTAATTTCCAGCGAATTACGAATGTAATCGCGCCAAATGTTCAGCCAGAAGATCGCATATGAGTTGTAGGGTTCTCAACAAATTTTATATTCAGCCGTTACTTTTGGTTGACCGTTAAAATTAAATCCTTAAAAGGTTTATGAGAAAATGTATTGCTATAATTACTTTTTTGGGGGTAAGAATATAAACTTTGCCCTATAACTGAAATACGCCTTTGCAGCAGAGCAGAGCTCCTCGTTAAGCGAGCTAAGATACTTTAAATATTTATGTTTTATTTATTTAGGATTTTTTTAAATATACTCTTTTCTACTTTGTTTTTTGTTCAGTAACCTTTATTGCTGTCATGTTCTAAAATAAATTTATATTAAAAGACGTAGGACTAAAAATAAGGAGTTTCCCTTAGCCAGACAGGTTTTTTCCGAAATTTTCCTTTGAATAGACATTCTTAACCCTTTACTTTACTCCTCTCTTAACCCTTTCAATTTGAATACAGCCCATAAACGCACCCAGAACCGAATCGAACTTAACCCTTTCGCCTAATGACCAAAAACAGACATTCCGGGAAGATTGCAGCTCGTAAAAAGTGCAATGGTGTTTTCACTTAACCCCTTCCTTCGCCCCGACACCAACTTTCCCGTCCGCCAAAGGGTTGAGGAAGTAAGCATTCCACTACGTTCCACGCAAATGGACGCTGGAGGACAATGGATGCCATAAAAAAGACACAACCGAGGCGTCATAAAGAACACAAAGGGACACAGACAGACATTAGCTGGAAACAAAAAGAAGAGAAAACGCAAAGATCGCTGGCCGGTTCAAGGGAAACTGGCAAGGACACTCCCAGAATGCGATTTTTTTCTTAATGGTGAAAGGGTTAAGGATACGAGAGGTGCACACAAAAAACGGCAGCGATCTACCTGCGGTGGTCGTAAAAAACTAAATATTTTATGACCACCAAAAGAATAAAAAAATAAAAGAGGAACACAGGATCCTTTACGCGGAAGTCCACCGTTTTTTCGCGATGTTTTTTAAGTTTCGGACAAAGTCCCTCTTCCCGACAATTGTAAGTGGAGCGGACCGGACCGCTGTCTAATGACCATTAGACGCTCAGATATTGTATCTCCGCAGCTCTATAGAAGTTTCTCGCGATTTTCCAGCTATTTTCATTGTGAAGCTGCCTTACCTGGTTGGAAAAACAAACCGAAACCGAAACAAAATGCTCTGGGACTACGGCATGCAAAGCGATTCGCCTCCATAAAATCTCGTGGCGTGTCGGCTGGAAATCCAGCCAGGACAATTGTTCTGCTGCGTCCTGCCGTTGTCCTTCACGCTTTTGTACGGCGAAGCCATTAAGGTGGACAATGAAAATTAGAGCAACTATTTCGGCCCAGGCCATGCCTCTGCTCTAGTTTCCTTTTTTAATCCTTCGGGTTTTCGTGCTAAAAAAGGATTTACGGATGTTGGGCGAACGCCGAGACCATCTATCCATGTTTACCATAATATTTCGGCGGAATTTCGTCCCTTTTGTGGGCGTAACGTCGCGAGCACTTCTCACATTTTGATTTATGCCAAAATGCAAATTTTCTGCGGCTTGCTAAAGGACCCTTACCACGGTCTTGAAGTGTGCAGAATTCGCAAAACGAAGCAGCGGGTTTGGCAAGTGTTTTTTCTTACCTAAGTGAGGCAAAAACCGACTGAATAGCCACAAATGTTGATATGAAAACAACAAAATGTATGCATGAAAATTGTGTCAAGTCAGAATTAGCAAGGATTTTGGGAAGATACATTTTATATTCGGAATTTGTAAGGGATTTATTATGTGGAATAAAAACAAATGAAAGTCATCAGGCTGTGCATGATTTGAAAGGTGTATTTCGAAGATATTTAAAGTGATTTATGAAGGAGATGCAATTGAAAGCATTTTTATGTTTGATTGAATTATTTCTGAAGGTTTATAAAACAAATATTAAGGAAAAAAACAAATTTTATATTAAAAATTGGTTTAAGGATAATTATCTAAGCCTTAAAATATCATATTAAATAGTATCTTTTTGTAGATGATATTAAATCTTGATGGTATTCTCTACAATATTGCTTTACCAATTTAACAAAAACTGTATTTTAAATATTTTTTTGCTGTTGAAAAATCCCCGTAAAATAAAACAAAATATGCCTAAAGAAAAATAGAGTTTGGTCTCAACATTGCTGGAAAGAAAGTAATTGTGGTAGCAAAACCAATTTGCACTTAAGATCAAAGAGCCAAATCCCTTTAGCCGTGCAGAAATCATACAAACAAAAAATAGCCAAAAGAAGAAAAAACTCAAGAAATATGCCAAATCATCCTGGGCATGAAATCAGCTTACGAACTCAAAAGGTGATATCTCAACAGACCGAGGGATAAGCATAAAGGTCAGGCCAAGAGTGCGCCAAATCAAAACACAAAAAAGAGATCCTAATGAGATCCTTGAGGGGCGAATCGGTCAACCACAAAATCCTTCGAGAGATGCTTGCATTTGCATATACTGGGGATGTGAAGATCGGCAGATAAAGATGTCTAGAGATCCTCCCTCTTGATCTTCCCCTCGAAGATACGATGAGGATCTCAAGGCGGCGGCAGGCCGGCCAAAGGTCAAGGATCATTTGCATATAACGCAGGGACTTTCGGCAATTAGTCTATCACGATCATCATCCTGTTTGTGTTTGCACAGATCACGATCCCCGATCGGTTGCTCTGCCAATTAAAAGGTCAAGCGTGACGGAGTCGGGACTTACTGGTATTTGTTATGCGTTTTGGCCTCAACTTTACATAACTTGCCAGCGAGGGCCCGAGGCTGAGTGTCTGAAGAATAGCGGATCAAGTCGCGGATCAGTGCTCCACACCCGCCCGCCTTGAGCAGCGCTAATCGGGCTGATCAGCGAGCGCTAATCGCTCGGGACTAACTGGATCCTGCGGATCAGTGAGGCTGATCCCTTGTGATCCTGCCCTGCAGTGTCCTGCGTACTGCGTAATGTTGGATTACCAAGCAGTGTTTAGCTCAAATCGCTTTTAAATCTCCGTCTCTTCAGTTGACCAGAGTCGGCCGGAGTTGAAGTCGCACTTCTTCGGATGCGCGGATTAATGAACTGGGCGGGGCACTCAGGTAGCTTTGCGTCCTTTAATCCTTTCTTGCTGCTAAGTCCGGTTGCAGTTTCTAATCCGGTTGACCATGTCAGCCTCAATGGCAGGTCTGCGCCCAGCCACTGGCCTACCTGTGTCCTATCCGCTATCCTTGTCAGGACAACTTGTGTAATTTGCATTTCGGCCGCGTTTTGTTTGCTTTCTGGCATGTCATTTGTTTGGTAAATATTGCTTTTACATTTTTCCCCACCCCCTCCCTTTGCCAACGCCCAATTACCCCAATTTTCTATTTCGGCTTTGGTCGAAATATAGACAAATGTAGATAAATATTTCAATTATAATTTAAATATTATATGGGGACTTGTATCGAACGACCAGAGAAACAATCCGTAGAAAAACGTTAAATATTTATGTATGAATTTTATTAATTATAAATTAATTTGAAAAAGCAATTCTTCTGAAGTTATTCTTCTTACTATTATTGTTAATTCTGAACTAAGAGGAAAAGAGGAAAAGTTCTTGTCAAGTCTAAAAAAACGAAATCATTTGTGTTATTATTAAAACAAAAATATAATATAAATAAAATTGGGAATAAATATAAACCTATTAATTAAATAATTATCTTGTACATATTTCGAATATTATATCACACTTTTATTAAATACTTTATCAATAAAAAGTAAACCCCTAAATCCTCACTTAATTGTCTATAAAATTGTAAATCTTCCAATTAATTTGGGATTATCGAAAGTAAAAGTCCTTGTTAAAATTAAAACTCTTAATCCGAATTGTTGCAAAGCTTTTCTCTAATTAAGCACCCACACGCACGCACACACAGAGTCCGGGAAATGTGTTAAAGCAACAAGAAATGTGCAGACGAAACTTTCCATCGGCCAAATTGCATTGAGCTAACTTGTTAATGTGTCTGGGCTTAAAGTTGTCCAAAAAACAATTGACGAAGGAGAGCGCCAAGCCCAGCACAACACCCCCTCGTCCCCCTACTAGCAATCTTTCCCTCTCTTGGCCAAAAATCAATAATCGATAATGAAGCGGAGTGGCCAAAAAACGGCAAAAGAGCCAAAAAAGGCAGCTGCAGTCGGCGAAATGCATCCAAAGGATGCCGAACTAGACGACACACAGATACACAGAGCGAGAAGGAGAGCGCGCGCCGCGCGCCGAAGGGTGAGTGCGCCATGGGGATGCCATAGTTATGGGGTTGGGGCAGTTCACTCGACTCAAATCATTTACAGCATCCCGCTGCTTTGAGTTAGATTCTCTTGAGTTTTTCTGTAATCGCTGCTCTCTCGCTCTGTATCTTTCACTCTCGTCCGCTGGATGTAATGGCTCTCGGCCTTTGCTTTGTTGCATTTCTGACATTTGTTTCTTCTTTGCAATTGGGTTTTGAGAGTGTCCAATTTTGAGTAGGTTCTGCGAGTGCACTATGCGGAGCAGATTTTTAGATATTATTTAGCCAGTTCAGCACGGGTTCTCGGTCAGTCGTGCTCTGAATCCCGAAAAAGAAAGTCGCTTTCGTTGGGCAGCTTCCCAAAAAAACACCCAGAAATCAAACGTCAAAGGACGAAACGTAAACGAGAGCTGCAAATCAAAATAATATCCGTTAAAAAATACTACCAATCGTGCTTGTGTTAAAAATAAATTAATAACTCTGCTCTGCCAAATTATTGTTATTTTTGCCAACTTCTTTTTTCCGCACATGCGCGAATTCCGCGCAAAAAAACAGGAGCAAAAAAGCTAAAAAGCAGAGGACCAAAAAATAGACAAAAACGAAAAGCAAGAACAGTAGCCCCAACAGCACCTCCCCCCTCTCGCACGCACTGCCCCACCGTGCGTTGTGCGTGTGTTCGGCGTGTTGATTTAACGGAGTCGCGGTCAAGTGTGCAAGGATAGAGACCGCGAGAGAGCCAGTCGGCGACATTGAGAGTGGTTCCCGTTGTTGGATCCACTTGGAAAATTCCCTTGGAGCCTTTTCCCCAGAAAAAGGTAAATATTATTTTCCCTATCTAACATTTTATACAATAGTTTCAACTATAGTTTTGACGTAAACAAAACGAAATCGAAAAATTCCCAAAGTTAGCCTTCAATAAATCCTAAAAAACATATGCAGATAGAAGAAATCTTTGAAAGCTCCCGGCTGCAATTCGGTTTGCTCCCACGGATAAACAAATAAACAAGAATTAAGACATCAATTTGGCGGTGGGGGTAAATTGCAAATTGTTGGGGCATCCAGGAATATATTGCATTTATAATTTGGTTTCAAAGTTGCCAAAAATAGACCAAAAATATGAACTATGTTTTGTTTTATCATCTCTTTAAAACACCTCATTTCTATTTTAAATTGCTTTACAAAACTATTAATTAGCAACTAATGTAATTACTTACTCCGAGTGCAGTTTGTTTATGTTTAATAAATTTATGCTTTTGCTAAAGACTCATCTAATGTTAGCCTTAGTTCTCTGTTTTGATAAAGATGCTTCCCTGATTTTTTATAGCTCGCTACACCCACTTTTTAGCACGCTTTTTCCCTGATTTATTATTCCCATTACATCTGGTCCTTTATGTTCATGATCTTCTGCATTTTCTGGTTGTCTGTTGTGGCCGCCGCCTAGTGCTTCTTTTTCTGTCTAACCTTAAGAACGTAAAACACATGAACGCTAGGAGCTCATACACACACACACACACTCGGCGAGTGGTAAATCATTTGCTAAAAATGCAAACTGCAAAAATTCTAAAACAATATTTTAAAATCTGTCTGGCTTTTGGCCGATCTTTGGGTGAACTTGTTTTTTGCCCGCGCAGTTGCAGCAGAAGCCTGCCCCCCAGATCCCGCCCCCTCCCTCCACGCCTGACAGCTAATTTTATTTGTTTACATGTCGACTTTCATGTTGTTTTTTTTGCCTGCTCTCCACCTCCCAGCCGCCCCCCTTGGCATTTCTTTTTGCTCCTCCTTCGGCGAATGCATTTTCCTTGTTTCTTTCTTTTTTTTGTGCTTTAATTTTTCTTTTTTAATAATTTAAATTTAGACATCGAACTATAATTCAAAGTCAGCGGCTTGCAATTTTTTAATGGCAAATTGTTTGGCACTTGCCAAAATGTGAAATGCATTTCAGATATAATAAATACTTCAGGTGGCCTCTGTCGGCAATGATTTCGCGGTGTTTTTTTAGGATCGGCATCATCACAAGATCTCGGTTGCATAGAGAAACATGCCGAAATGATTGTCAGTCGACAGTTTTAATGTTTTCTGACAAAAAGAACCGAGCAGAAATCATCAAAAACAAATGGGGCTTTGTTAGTTGCATTAAAAATAAATATGCACATATTATAGGAGATGTATTTATAAACCGCAAATGACATTGAATCAGTTCAGCAGCAGCAGCAGTTGCAAAAATTCCCTAAGCAGGCAGAGCTCCAAAAAAATGCATTTAACAAGTTGCTCCCAGCCAGCAGCACATGATGATATGGGAATGGTAAATACCTCCTATATGTGGTGTATAAAACCATATAAGCAGTCAAAATATGAAGCATTGTTTTTTTGCAAATATAATTGCTTATTTTTTTACCTCATAAATACATTTAAAAATAAATATCTTTGCCTTTAAAAACTGATAAAATATTATTCTACAAATATTCGTAGTGTAACCCATTTATAAAATCATGAAAAATTATTATTTCCTTAAATAGTTATTTACATTTCAAAAGCAAACAACTAACTTCTATTATTTTGACCACATCTGTTTTTATTCTGTGAAATATCTATATAATTTCTCTGGCATATCCTTCTCTTGGCTGCACTTTTTGTACTGATTTTTCAACAAAAACATTTTTTTGTGGCGCATTTTCTGCGTTTTTGAATTTTTCCATTTTTGCCATTTTCTTGATATTTTTAGAGGGGGGTTGCAAAAGAGGGAGGGGCTGGGATGGGGGCAAAAACGACTAGCACATGTTTAGTTTACTTTTGCAGTTTCGGTTGCCTGGCTGCACTCGCTGCGCCCGCCGCCTCCCCCCCACGTCCCGTTCCTGCACCCTGCGGCGTAATATTAATTTTACACTTGGCCTTTAGTTTTGGCTTTGTTGCTGCTCCGCTGCTGCTGCTGCTGCTGCTGTTTTTGTTGGGCATGGCACAAAAAAGCCTAGACGATATACGAAAATTCCCCTCTTTGTTTCCAATTAATTTTGGCTTTCCTTTAAAAATAAAAAAGATACAGATGCGCTCAGTACAAAAGCGAAACTAAATAAATATGCTAAGCTTCATTTTGTGCAAATAATGCAGTCTCTGCTTCCTGCACCATCAATTATGGCTAAGTATTGCAAATATTTTAGCTGCCAGATAGCACACCCCACTCGCATAATATTCCACCCCTCCGCCACTGCCACGCTGCCCTGCTGTCGTTTTGCGTTTTTAATAATATTTACTTAAAAGCACAAACAATTACCCAAAAATGCAGCCCCGCCACTGCACAATTTTTCAGCGCGAAATTGGAAATTGCTAAAATTGAAACAAAAAAAAAAAAGAAATAGGAAAATGCAGTGCAGCAAAGGAAAAAAATTAATGGTCGAATTATTTGTGGAACTACGCAAATCAAAGTGAAAAGTCTTGCGGAAAAAATATGGCTATGGAAAATGGGAAACATGGGCAAAGTGCTGGGAGAATGCTCCAGGCAGAAATATAAAAAATAATTTAATGAGAAGACTTTTAAAATGCCTTTCAAAATATATTTCCTATACAATGTCATTATTTGAATATACAGAAATTTGGTAGATAAATAAAGGTTGTAATATAATAATATTTTATGTATATAGTTTTTAGCCTGTAGCCAAAAAATAAGAAACCCGGCAGCTGTAGAAATCACTGATCCTTTAATTTAGTTAAATCCTTTTGCTTTTTATTATTAAACTCGAACTGCCTTCGCCTTTTCCCGCTGCCGACCTAGTCCTAGCTTAATCCACATAGAAAACCGAGGGAAAATTCGCAGCTCTCCGTGCTAAGCTGGCCCATCCGCTAAGCTCCTGGATCATCCAAATCCAAGTGTGCGTAATTTTTTTGTTTCGCACCAATTTCGTGCTCTAATCCAGAATGGATCAAGCGCGCAATCCCCGATCCGCGACCTGTACCTGACTTCCCGTCGCCTTTTGCGCGTCTAATCCCTTGACGCGTGCGCCCCGTCTACCTGAGTCCGATATAAGCCAATCTCTGCTGCAGTTGCTCAGTCAGTACCGAGTTCGTCAGCACAGCGACAACACATACGCAACGCACAATTTGCCTAGCAGCATTTTCAGCTAGAAAAATCCATACAGCCAGAGTCAGCTGCGAAAATCCCGAAGATTTGGAATACACTTCGAAAGCGGCCCCTCAACGGTAGGTGAATTCGGCGGAGGATATACTGTAGCCATCACCGTGTTCTCCATTTTGTTTGGGAATCACTCAAATCTCAGTTGGGAGTGGGATTGTGTATGGTGGTTTCCACCCCGACAGGGCTTTAGGGGTGGCACACACACACAAAAAAAAAATAATAAAGAAAAACAAGCGAAAAACGAGGAAAAAAAAGCAAAGCTAAAAAAAGAGAAAAAACTCGACGCAGGCGCAGTGATTAACTAACACCTCTCTCTCGCCTTTCCTCATTACAGCCGTAAAGATGCAGAACTGGGAGCCGACAGCCACTGCCAACTACGAGCAGCACAACGCCTGGTACAGCAGCATGTTTGCCGCCAACATCAAGCAGGAGCCGGGTCACCACCTGGACGGCAACAGCGTGGCCAGCAGTCCCCGCCAGTCGCCTTTGCCCTCTCCCTTGCCAGCCAGCAGTCAGCTGGAGCAGTTCCTCAAGCAGCAGCAGCACCACCACCACCAGCAGCAGCAGCAGCATCAGTCACAGCAGCAACAGCCTATGGATACTATGTGCGCCATGACACCCTCGCCCAGCCAGAACGATCAGAACAGCCTGCAGCACTTTGATGCCACTCTGCAGCAACAGTTGCTGCAGCAGCAGCAATACCAGCAGCACTTCCAGGCAGCACAGCAGCAGCACCATCACCACCACCATCTAATGGGTGGCTTCAATCCACTGACGCCGCCTGGCCTACCCAATCCCATGCAGCATTTCTATGGCGGCAACCTGCGTCCAAGCCCACAGCCCACACCCACAAATGGAGCAGTTGCCCCCGTTGCGGTGGCAACCAGCGAGAAGCTGCAGGCCCTCACACCGCCCATGGATGTGACGCCGCCCAAGTCGCCGGCCAAGTCCAGCCAGTCGAACATGGAGCCGGAGAAGGAGCACGATCAGATGTCCAACTCCAGCGAGGACATGAAGTACATGGCCGAGTCGGAGGACGACGATACCAACATTCGCATGCCCATCTACAACTCGCACGGAAAGATGAAGAACTACAAGTGCAAGACCTGCGGCGTGGTGGCCATCACCAAGGTGGACTTCTGGGCGCACACTCGCACCCACATGAAACCGGACAAGATTCTGCAGTGCTCCAAGTGTCCCTTCGTCACGGAGTTCAAACATCATCTGGAGTACCATATCCGCAAGCACAAGAACCAGAAGCCCTTCCAGTGCGACAAGTGCAGCTACACCTGCGTCAACAAGTCCATGCTCAACTCGCACCGCAAGTCCCACAGCTCGGTGTACCAGTACCGCTGTGCCGACTGCGATTACGCCACCAAGTACTGCCACAGCTTCAAGCTCCATCTGCGCAAGTATGGCCACAAGCCCGGCATGGTCCTCGACGAGGATGGCACTCCCAATCCCTCGCTGGTGATCGATGTTTACGGCACGCGCCGTGGTCCCAAGAGCAAGTCTGGTGGTCCAGTGTCCTCTGGCAGTGGCAGCCACAGCCGGAAGCAGCCGAATGTTGCAGCTGTTGCCCCCCAGCAGCAACAACAACAGCCTCAGCAGCAGCAGCAACAGGCGGCTCAGCAGCCTCCAGCAGCCACATCTCAGCTCAGCGCCGCCCTGCAAGGATTCCCTCTAACCCAGACCAACCCGGCTCCCGCCTTGGCCTCACCCGTTCTCCCGCTGCCCGCTTCACCCGCTAAGAGTGTTGCCAGCGTGGAGCAGGCCTCGAGTCTGTCCAGCCCGGCGAATCTCCTGCCGCCGCTGGCCAGTCTGCTGCAGCAGAACCGCAACATGGCCTTTTTCCCTTACTGGAATCTCAATCTGCAGATGCTGGCCGCTCAGCAGCAGGCCGCCGTCCTGGCCCAGTTGTCGCCACGAATGCGAGAGCAATTGCAGCAAAAGCAACAGCAGCAGCAGCCCAGCGACAACGAAGAGGAGGAGGAGCAGGATGACGAGTACGAGCGCAAGTCGGTGGACTCTGCCATGGATCTCTCGCAGGGCACACCGGTGAAGGAGGAGGAGCAGCAGCAGCAACAGCAGCAGCCACTGGCCATGAATCTCAAGCTGAAGGAGGACGAGGCAACGCCGCTGATGAGCAGCTCGAACGCCTCCCGTCGCAAGGGTCGCGTCCTCAAGCTGGATACCCTGCTTCAGCTCAAATCGGCTGCGATGACATCCCCTGAGCAGCTTAAGGTTCCAACCAGCGTCATGCCCACAGCATCCTCTCCCATTGCCGGGCACAAGCAGTTGCCTGAGGAGCCCTGCTCGGGCACCAGCTCGGCGGACGAGTCCATGGAGACGGCCCATGTGCCGCAGGCCAATACCAGCGCCAGCTCCACAGCCTCCAGCTCCGGCAACAGCTCCAACGCCAGCAGCAGCAGCAACGGCAACAGCAGCACCAATAGCAACGCCAGCAGCAACGGAAATGCGGGTGCAACCAATCCGGCATCCGGAACACCGGCGGCGGCGGGGGCCATCTACGAGTGCAAGTACTGTGATATCTTCTTCAAGGACGCCGTGCTCTACACCATCCACATGGGCTACCACAGCTGCGACGACGTGTTCAAGTGCAACATGTGCGGCGAGAAGTGCGACGGACCCGTCGGCCTCTTCGTCCACATGGCCAGAAACGCGCACTCCTAAGTTGCACCGCCACCACCTTGTTATTATTATTTATCACTATTATCACTATAATCGTTGTCCAGAATTGTATATATGCGTAGACTAAGCCATTCAAACTATTTTGTTGTCGAGAATTGTACATACATAAGCCAAATAAGCCGCTAGCAACTACCAACTCACTAATTCTAGCCCTAAGTTTAAATATCTAGACTAACTGTATCGAATCGTAGCCACTTTCAATCTGTCTCTCACTTTAAAAACTCTCTATCTTTTCCATCTCCCTCTCTTGCGTATTTTCGAATTCGACTAAAAACCCTGAGAAAGGTTTAAAAAATTATCATCGATGATTGGAGAAAAGTAGTCCTAAGTTATGACTAATTTATAAGACAAGTCAAGCGAAACAAGCAAACGAAACAAACAGTCCAAAGTCAAATTAATAAAATATAGTTTATAACACATACACATATGAGTATATTTTATTATTATTAAATCTTAATGTTTAGTCTTATTTAACATAAAGAATGCTCAATTCTGATATTCTCTCAGTATTCTCTGTTAGTCGAAACCAAAAACTGAACATGAATCGAACGAAATCAAATAAATAAAATTTATTCAATATATTATTTCACAAGGTTTTTATTTATGTTTTACAAAAAAAAAAAAAAAACACTTTGGCACCAATGACAATATTTTCGATGCAACTGAAACTGACGAAAGAAGAAGTACAAATTTAGAGATTTTTTAAAAAGAGCAGCTCTGCCCGCGAACTCTGAGCGAACGGATCAAAATTAGTATTTATACCCGTAATAACCTAAGCCAAAGCCATAAAACTATATTCGAGACTTCGATGTGAGCCCAGTGTAATCCTTAAAAAAACAAAACTAAATAAATCTTTTTTAAGTAAAGAAAAGTAGCCTAAGATTTGCCCAGAAAATGTTTTTATGTAATTATGAAATAAAAATTGAGATATTATAAATTTCGGAGATTTTTAATGGGGGTCTTTTAAGTTGTTATAAAGGTTAAGTATTTGATTAATAATTGTAATTGTATTAATTACCATTTATACAAAAGATTTTTGGTAAAAAATCTAGACATTTTTTGTGATTTCATTTAATTTGTGATTTTAAATAATATTTACTTTGTTTCTGATATTTTTATTTTAAATTAATTTTTGTATTATCCATAAAAAGTATTACCAATTCTTAACCCCCTGTCTAGCATATGAACTCTTCAAGTACCCTTAAACAATTAATATTCTCGGGATAACTCCAGCATAGGACATATCTTCGACTCATCACCCAGATGCTAGCATATGTCCAAAGATCGCTGCTTGACCAAGAACCACTGTCAACACGAGATCTCTGGCATATGATTTATCGCAGCCGATCATCCAAAGCAAAGATATTGAGAAAATGTATAAGTTATTTCTTACATTTCACATAAAGAAAAACTGTTCCATCATGTGCTAAATACCCAAGTTATTAAATGAAAAGAAAAACATATAACAAAAAATTTGTGTGCGGGCGCAACCAAACAAATTGGAAGGACCCCGGGCGCCCTTTATTTTTCTACTTCGAATTTTGATGGATTATTGACATTTTGCGTGAAAACGCACATTTCGCATTGCATGCAGAGGGGGGAGAATTATATAATCATAATGAAAAACTCATGAGCGCGTGCGTTGGAGATGCCGAGGGAGTGGCAGCGGAAGATGACGCAGCATGGGATCCTAGATCTGGGATCACTTGGGATCGATCCTCGATGTTTCTCAGTTGGCGCGCATGCGCTGAACGCACTTTAGCCAACTGGCGCGTGCTTGGAGGGAAATTTTCGTATAGTTTCTTGGGTCTTGAGTGAAAACTCAATGTTATAAAAATAGCTTCGCTGGTTGTAGTTCGATTTTGATTGGTGGATGGAAATAATTTCAAAAAAAGAAGAATGCACCTCCCTTGAAATTGTTTCCATGTAAATTTCGTTTAAATGCCGTTTTTCCTCATTAAAAATATTCAAATAATTGATATTTATGGCCGGAATTAATTTCGGGGTGAGGGTGGCCAAGGGTGAGGGCTGGCTGCTGGCTGCTGGCTTTGAGATGATGGCTTAAAATCCGTAGATCTTATCACAAATTAGATTTTGCATATCCCCTTTGGATTAAAGTCAGAGCTGGATCCGGTCTCTGGAGATCCTTGCTCATTTGAGCGAAGTTAAGTTGGCAATTTGGCCATTGCCCATTGTTCTGGCTGCCCTCTTGGCTTGTGGCCGCCGCAAGCGAAAGATGTTTATCACGGAAGCAGGAGACGGTTCCTAGAGACGAGACCCCTAACCTCATTGTCCTGACCCGAGCTAACGATCCATAGTTTTTGGTTTTGTTCACCGCTGCTTATCGCAGCTTGTGGCTTTGTTGCATCTTTGTCCATTGTTTGCGGAATAGACAAAAAAATAGACAGAACCCAGAGATGTGTAGGAGGAGACAGGAGAAAGGGAGAGGAAGGTTCTGGCCACTTTGTAACCTGGGAGTTCTTCAAATAGTTCAATTGCCCGTCTGCTGACCATTTGAAAGGTGTAATTTTGGTCCTGTTAGGGTATCCTGTTCTTTGCTTGATGCAGCTGTTTTTTGCACTCTCTCTATCTTCCATCTTCCCAACTATTGACTCACCTTTGACCCCTGAATGTTCTGATTGATTAGGACGAAGACACGCGTATGGCACACTTTTGCAGTGCATAATTTTGAGGGGTTTATTTTGGACCCCCTTTATTTTTATATGCAGATAAATTAAATAATTTAATATTGCACTTGGAAAAAATTCAAAAATGAAATATTGTTTATTTTATAATGTAATAAAAAACGCTAGTTTTAAGACTTATACAAAAGGTTTGCCTTATTCGAATTATTTTGCAAAAGAAAACTACTTAAACCAAAACGAAATAACAAAAGTTTTTTAGAAGAAAAAAAAAAATATTTTAAAGTTAATAAAATAATTCTGTAGTTTATTAATTAAATATTGAACAAGGTTGAGATGTTTACATAACTTAAACCTGTATTTCGAATTTTTTTAAATCCATATAAAAGCATCCAATTAATAAAAGAACTGTACCATAATTATTGAGATTTAAACGTAAAATATTAAAAATATATTTATTTAATAATAATCCGAACTGATGCAGAAAACTTAGCTTCTGAATAAGTTTGTATATCCAAGAATATTACCTATCTTTTTCCAGGTTGTTGTAGGTCTTCATCATTACGTTTGATTTTTAATTTTAAATCTTTACACTGTATATATTTTTAAATATTTCCTATATTTGAACTACTTTAGTAGATACTATACTTTAATCAAGTTTCATTGATTTTTCCCTCTGTGTAGTTATAAATAATAACGTTTGGCATAAATATCCCACTGGGCTGAAGCCGAGCCATAAATACGGTATTTATGTTTAACCACCACCCCTGCTCTCCGCCATTTTGGGATGGGGTTGGATTTCGGAATTAGGATTTGGTGTTGGTTACGGCTATGGCAAGAGATTGGCTTGGGACTGCCTTCGGTTTGGTGGCCATTTTTAGCTTGACTTGGTCCTAAAAATAAAAACAGAAAACCAAAATAGTTTTTAGGGAGGAAAGGGGTCTACAAGGTTTTTCACTCACTTTTCCCCAGGAACAACACTCAGGGGCTACCATGTTGTGGGTGTTTAGTTGATTAAAACGCGCCTGGGGTTCACAAATGGCCACATGAAGCAGCAGGAGAGGCAGCAGCGATAGCCGATGATTAGCAATCCACCCCCTCTACTTCGCGCCGATCACCCCTTGTCCAACAGCCGCCTTCGCAGAGCTGTTGATAGCATCAGTGGACGTAAGGGCCGGCGCCCACATCCAGTTCAGATCCCGAGAACAATTCGAAAATGCTCCGGCTCCTTTTTTCCACAACTTTACGCATTTTAATTATGAAAATTACCAGGCAGGATCTGTTCGGCCGCCCGGATCAAGGGACCTCGCCAGCATCTGTGTGTGTGTGTGGGTTAATTATGAGCGGCGATCCTTTCGACGATCCTTGAGCGTGACGTCATGTTAGAGCCACCTTAAGGATTTGTTGAACCCCCGGATAATTTATATCTGTAAACAGTTTTTCCCTGGAATCGGCCAACGGTCGAGCGAGTAAGGAAAAGTGGGAGTGAAAGAGAGAGTTTCACTTCGATCCGTCGAACAGCTGACCGGTGTGCGACCTTGTGGGATTAAGGTGGGTGTAGCGAATCCTTAAATCCTTAAGTGGCCATTGCCGCCGCTAACAAGCGCTGACCATCTGAGTTTTTGGCGTGGCGATCAATTATGTGGGTTTAGATCTGGCAATAGATCTTTCCAGGAGTCGCGTGTCGTAAATCATATAGAAACATCAACTACAGATTGAGTTTGGCTTAAAAAAAAACTCCTTTTTAAAATGTAAGTTAAATAATTATTTTAGAACAAAATATAGTAATTAGGGAGATGTGAAAGACCAAAGATTTATAATTAATATAAATGTGAAGGAGAAATATTACACAACAGAAATTAAAAAATAGCTTTATGCACAAAGAACACAAATATCTTGTAAAATCAAAGAAGCAAGCTTAGACTCACGTAGATGAAGATATATAAAAAGGAAAGAAATGTTAAATATATTATGTATATTTTTTTCTTGGGAAACCCAACAAACTCAATAACCTTTTGGTATAAATAAAAGTAGATAAAAGCAATGACAAAAGAATATTTCTCATCCTTACAATAACCATAAGAATCCTTTTCAAATAAATTTACAGTTTAATAATATACTCTCCGACCACAGCTTAAATCTCTATTCAACTTGCATTATAAATGCCCACCAGGATAGTTAATCATCGCAGCCGTCATCTATGCCATTCAACCGCAAAATCCGAAATGCAATTCAAAAGCAAAAACCAAAACTAATTGCAGCGAATCAGTTGATGAATATGCAAAACTATACAAAATTAAAGCCGTGCAAAAGAGGAAACGTATAAGATAGAGATGAGGCTGCTGATGGTGCTGATGGTGGTGGAGGATCCATAAAGGACCCACTAGCCCATTGGGAAATAAACAAAGCGGGGGACAGGAAACTAAGGAAACTCGCGACAGCGAAAGTAACAAAACAATTTTTACAGTTCGGCAAACAGAATGCGTCCACCATGTCCACTCGACATGTAAATGGATAGACAAAAAAAAAAGAAGAGGATACTATACAGTAAGAGAAAAACTCAGACTGGGACTGGATGGAAAAAACATCTGCCCCTGATGGCACTTTAGTTAACGAAAAACAACAAAAGGTTAAAAATATATGCAAGCGGACTCCGGACTCGCTGCCCGTTCCCAATGCCATTGCCGATCCCATTCCACTCCGTCGATAATGTCCAGCATCCGTTATGGAGAAACGACAAAAAGGAAGTTGACAACAGCGTGTGCCTCGTCCTGGATGGGTGTGCGTGTGTATATGTGCGAGTGTGGGGGTTGCACAGATACGCGTGTCCTGCGAGTTCTTTTTTTCCTCTATCCCATATTTGCACTAGAACGCCGGACTCGTTTGGTCAGTTTGCCACAAACAATACGAAAATTGGTGAGGGCCCGCCGATTGATTTCGAGGCTTCATACTCTTCCAGCAGCCTTTACTATTTGTTTTTCCTGGCAACACATCCACCAGATGCCGTCAAGTCAACACTGAAATAATAGAAGCCTGGGAGAGAGTCTTGTGAAGAGACTTTTCCTGGGAAAGGGTGAAACTAAACATAGTAATATAGTTTTAGCAACAAAAATTTAATTTTACATAGCACAACTTAATTTTATTAATTATCAAAGATTCTCTATCAATTATATAATAACATCTCTATATAAAATAATAACCATATGTAAAAACAAGTAATTTCTTCAAAATATTGTATCTTAAAGATAATTTAAACAAGAACTTGAAAGTCTATTTATTACTTACTTTCATTTCCCACTATGCTTATTTTAAATTCATTAATTGCATCAATTCCCTCTCATTTTTTATATACGAAAAAAAGGACATCCCTCCCTAATCGACCCATCAAAACCAATCAAAACGTAGCCAAGAAGTCATAGCAACGCCTATTACACAATTTCGAATTCAGAAAATTTCACGCAAAAAATGCGATTACCACCAATAAAATATCACACAAAAAAACACTCAAAAAAGCGAAGCAAAAAATTGAAACCCAAACCACCCGGAATGGCAATATGGGGTTGGTGTGCGGGAACCAAACCACCACCGACACCATAAAGAGGGTTGCAAAAAAATAGGCAGAAAAAATATATCTAAACCGAAAACAAAAATGGAAGAGAACCTGGAAAAACATTTGGCAAATAGTTTCAATGGATCGATATTCCTTTTGAGGATGAGAATGAGTTCGTTCGACATGTGAATAAAAAACAGGTAAGGTGAGGTTTTCCTTTTTTTTTTGTAAGAGATACTTTTTTAGCAACATGTGTTTTGTTTGTATCTTTGAAAAGATTCTGGGATTTCGGGCATCTCCTAAGCTATTTGGGTTTGGATAAATCGACTTATTGGTCTTTTGTGATCCGTTCGAAGTGCAAATGTCAGCTGTGGGTCGGAGTGTAATGTGAGCAATTAGAGGGGACCCGGACCCAAAAATGAAGATGATGTATCAGTAACAAGGAGTGGACGGAGGAGTATCGGCGGTCTACAGGTGCTAAACGATCCTTTAGACACAAGTTGTCAGCGCTAAGATATGTTTCTGATGGGCGGATATGGGTCTCGGATTTCCGATAGTTGTCCACCAAGGAATCAAGTTCAAGCCAGCCCAAATTCCAATCGCAATCACAAGGCCTCCCTCCGCCCAACCGAGTCCTTCGATGGGAGAGAACATCTGGCACATTGCATAGTTTTCACTTCGATTTTCAGCTGTTCAGCTACCAGATTTTCCCCTTTCCAGGCAGGTGCCCAGCCGTGCATCTATCAATAATTTCCGATTTGTGCGCCCGAAGTGATGTGCATAAATTTTCGCTTCGATTTGCCAAGGGTTAACTTTTCAGCATTTTCAGCTGGTCATTGTGGTTGACAACAAGGAACTCGTTTCGACTCACCACTGGCAAAGGGGGGGAAACGGATTATTTTCTTTGGAAATTTCTCCGGAAAAATTGTAATAATTTTTGCTCTTGCCAAAAATGAGGGAGTAGTGTCGGGATAAAGGTGTTAGATTTTCCGTTTCAATTTGGAATCCTTTTTCATTGTTTGGTTTTGGTTGGTGGTTATTTTTCTTATATATTTTTTGGGTACCAAATGTTGCTAATTGGAACAGCTGCTTTTCATTTTATATTCATATTAATATGAGTTGCAGAAATAAAAGGAAAACAGGGTAAAAAATGAAATGATTAATTTGTTTTGGAAACTAAATGGAGAAATTATGGGTTTAAATTCAGTTTATAACTTTAATAAATTCAATTTTTATACAGACTCAATTTGCATATTATTTTCGTATTATTTCTTTTCTGTTTTAATTTATTGGTAAATGAAGAGATTTTTTATGAATATTATTAAAGTATATTTAATCTAATAACGATTTTATAATTTAAATAATAACAGAAAATAAATAAAAAAATAAATAATACAATCGGATAATAAAGAAATAGCTAAAAATCAAGTTAAGAAAGATATCCCCATATATTTAGAAATTTATAAACAAGTTTTGGACTTCACAAATAAATTACATTAAGCTTCCAAGAACATGACCTTGTAAAAGCATTTTCCCTTCCCAAAACTCTTGAAAACTTTTTGGCATCGCGACCTTCTGGAAAATACTTTCCTCTTCATCGTTTCAATGAACTTTTTCCTCTGACATGCGTCGCCATTTTGAAGTTTTCCCTTGAACAGAAAAACTCACCCCTTTGCTGGCTTCCGACTCCATTTTATCCCTCTTCTTCAGCCACACTTCATAATAGTTTGTTAGTTTTATTTTTAAAAGTGCCACACGCACTCCAAGCCCCTAAAATCCAACTCCTCCATCGCCTTTCACTCCAATTTACGGCACGTAATAAAAACAAAATGAAATTTAGGCGAGTGCCCCCCTTCGTTTGGAAAGTGCTTGGGAATTGTTTTCATTTATTTTGGGATCCCCCCTTTCGAGTCCCCCATTCGCCGAGGGCCAATCATCGCCAAGGGGATTAGACAGTCTTTGGGCGTGTGGCACCGCAAGATCTTTGTCATTGAACTTGAAAAGGAGCCGAAGAGTTGGGAAACGTGTCGAGACAACTGCAGACAACTCCAGTACCCTTTCAGCACATTTTTGGGCAATCCGACATGGCTGGCCCTTAAAATAGAACTAATCCGAACCCTTTCCCTTTCCTCTTTTTATCCCTCGCCTGTTGCATCATCGCCAACATAATCATCAGCCTCATCGTCGGGGCTCAACCCTCGTCAAACATCGAGTACGAGCTCTCAAATTAACCACCAATAAAAAGGCAACACTTCATAAAAAAGAAAGACAGGGAAACCAACTTCCGTTTTTTCATTGTTTCCCCGTGTGTGATCCTGCTGCTCCCTTTCCCGGATCCTTCCTTCCCCATCCCTCGCCTGTTGCGCCCCGAATATTTTTTAGGTGATGTTGTAATCGAGGAGTTGTTAGGTAAACACCCTTAATTTGATTTTTAGCGCCACTTAACACGAGGGCACTTCTTTTTTATACACACGATATGCATATGGGGTGAGTTCTTTTTTATATATGGCCACTGGGGAGGGTAAAAAAATGAGCACCCTTCGTAAAAAGTTGACATGGTAATTGTAATTGCTATATCGGATGCTCGAAATGAAGCCATTATTATGTAATTGATATTTATCGGGGAATTAGAGGGGAACAGGAGCTGAGTTTCAGATGGGCGGTTGGGTTTTCTGTGGCCACGATCGGTTTTTTAGGGGGAATTGTGTATAGTAATCGGCCATTATTATGGATTCCTTATCCATTTTGTTGTTTTTTATGGATTAATAGCTTTTTATTGTTTGGTGAGTTGAAATTTATTGTATTTATTTATTGATATTATTAATATTTCAAGTATTACAGGATAATCATCTATTAGATTTTAGATCAACTTTTTGTGGATGCAACACAAAGTATCGTCATCGGAACAACTTTTGCTTAATTGATTTGACTTAAATAATTGACAGTATGTCCATTTTATAAATATTAGTATGTATTTTAGATTCAAGAATTACAAAATACTTTCTTTTACTTATAAAATGAACCTAAGGATAATTTAGTTCTTAAATTGTTTCTAAATAAATAGTATATGAAGGATTATTATGAATATGAGTATAAATAAAAATAAATATTATTAAAAATATAGATTTTAAAATAATCCCTCAATATTATTTCCAAAGCCATTTCCCTTATAATTTATTTAGGGATCTGCCAAATGCAATTCCTAGATCTCATTGCATATTCCAGCCATCATCTGCCGCTGGCTGGGCCTTTGTCCGCATAATGAATTCATCACATCAAATGCTGATCCTTGCTCCGATCCGATCGCATGGCCCGTCGATTGCCGAACAGGGAACAGCCCCGACAATTGAAATCCAACGAGCGGTACATAAGGACGAAAATGCACAAAATTCAAATGTCATTCAAATAACGGCTGTCAGGACAATGGCCACGCACGCGGTCAGGATTGGAGTGGGAGTGGGAGTAGGGGCAGAAGTAGGAGCTGGCATCTGAGCAGGAGGAGTGAAAATCCACTGAAAGGTGGATGAGGTGCTCGGGGCCAAGGAGTGGGAGAGTAACAGCAACGCCTGCATCTCATTTCGAACCTTCAGCAAATCTGTCTATTCTTCTCCTTCTCCTCGTCCTTTTCCCTTTAAATACACAAAGAAAAATGTTTAATAGTCTTCGTATTTGTAAAAATATTTTATTTCGCAGGTTTCTAGCTTTAAATATTTTATTTCCTCACAGGAAAGCTTTATTTCAACATAAAAACAATTTATTAAAATTTTATTCTTGTAAGTTTATGGTAATATAAAAATAATGAATACTAAATAGGACATTTTTTTGGGTATACCGTAATATCCTGGCACAGGATACATGTGCGTATATTGTTTATTATTTTCGAGTTCCATCCGGTTTGTCCTCAGCTGACTGACAGCCAGCGGCCGACGGCTACAAAAACAATCCGCATTCAGTCGCCAGTCAAAGGCGACGATGATGAGGACAAAGTCGGACTGCCGACCTATCCAGCCGGGTGAAAGGTATCGTATCCGAGTGGCATCGACTTCCTCTGCGCCGCCAAACCACAACAGATGAGCACGGGTCCGTTCGTGATTCTGCATCGATAGCCGTGTCATTGTCACATTGTGTCGTTTATGATCTCGATCTGAGTTCTCAATCTGAATTCCAATTTCCCCAGTCCATTCATCGGAGGCCAAGTCTGAGGCCAATCACACGCTGACGGGATTAGGCGAAGTGAAGTTTTTTATCCTGCCTAATTGGACCGATCCACTCTTTGTCCTCGAAAGCCGACGGCCATGAAATCAGAGTCCGATCATCCGATGGGCCAGTTCCGATAAGTCCCAAGGTCCTTTCTTAGCTGGCTTTCTTTTTTGCAAAGGCGTGCGCAATTGCCGTTAAATTTGAGCTGACATTCAGCCAAGGACCTCAGTTAAGATCTTAAAAATAAGAAGGAACTCTCTCCTTGGATCCAGGGGCTTATCAAGGACACTTAAAATAGAACCCTAGCTATCATGAATATAGAATATTATATTTTTAAGGACATAATTTTTGTGAAGCAGATGTTAAATCAGTAAGCAGCCCCCCAGCTATAGATCCTTTGGAGCACAACAAATTTGGCTGGATGGAAAATTAACTAAAAACTACCGAAAATTAGAGCATAACTCCATAACTCTCCAGGCCTAGACACCAAGGGCAGATGTCAAGCTGCTAAAGATCACACTAAACACAAACAGCGCATCGCCCAAGGAGCTGCTCAACTCATTTGAATGAGAGGGGTTTCAGTTCCAGGGAAAGCAAACACTGAATTCCGACTCTCAAATCCCAAAGGAGCAGACATAAGAAAATCATTTGTGAGAAGCGGGAAGGACTAACTCTGTGGCAGAAATATCAACCCTAAGTCGAAATCTAGGGGTCCACAAGGGTCTCGGGTCTCATCGTCATCTAAATGTCGCGTGTTGGCGCGCAAGAGATTTGTGTTTTCCGGGGTCGCCGTCTCAGTCTTAGGGAAATCGGGGTCATAAGAAGGGTCGGGGTCGGGGTCGGGACTCAAGGCACTATAATAGGCTCATTTCCTTGCCTGCTCCTTCGGCTCCCGATTTCCCGAGCGTAATAGCGTAAACATTTTATGGGAGCGTGCGCTGCGCACGCGCAACATTGCCTCACCCTTCGACCCGAGGTTTTGCTTCTTGCTCCTTAGTCTCCTGCCGCTTCTCACCCTTGGTAACCTTCGACCCTAACCTCAGGCCCGATCCCAATCTTCAGCTCTGCGCCTGCGCATTGTTTGATTTCCTTGAGGATTGGCGCGTCTTATGATTGATTCAGCGTTTTGTAGCCTTTGTTGTTCCCACGATTTCCCCATGTCCACGATCACAATCTTGTGGCATTCTCTATGGAGCATGATTAATCTTTGATTTTGCGTTTTCGTGGGTGTAACGTTGGTTTCAGGGATGAGGAGGTTGGGCAGACAGCCTCTGTTTGACAAATGTTGAGGAAAAGCGAAACTGAATGGAAAATATGATTCAATAAGGCATTGAAAATTGCATAAAAATGAGAGAATTGTATTTGAACGCAGCAAAACGAATTTCTTTATAAAGTTTATATGAAGTATAATTAAAAAATAAATAAAATAAAATTTCAGCTGCTTTGGGAAATATTTATTTATTGGAAATTGTAATATTTAACTTTTTTGAGAAATCAAAACATGATTGTGTAAGGAAATAAGAACAAAGACAATCTGCTTATTTTAATAAACTAAAAGATTAGAAAGGTTTAGGTTTTTTAAGAATAATTATATTAATATTTTCTACCAGAGCTATAAGGTAACTTCACTGGGTTCCAATGAATATTTAGGATATAGATTGCCAATCTTAACTATCATATAAGAGGATCTTTGCAGAATGCTTTTATAAGGTATTGACAAGATGGTTTTTTGAAGAATATAAATAAGTCCTTGATTCTGACAAAACGAAGAATTTTATAAAAATTAAGCCATATCTACAAAACAAAAATCCCCATCTGGAATCAGAACAACAACCCTTTCTTGTTGGTTGCTCCCACCAACTAAACACGACACCGCGAGAAACGGCGGCACCTTGGGCAGTCGAACAAGATGCATGTGGCTCATTTAACACCTCCAATTCATAATGAATGAGTTAGGAGCATCAACAAACCAGGCACGAACATATCGGCGGAGGACTACTGCACATGGGACTTGTGATGCCATCGGAGGTGCTTGTTCGCCACGCCAGGGAAACGCCCGCATCGGCCAGGACATGTGTTAATCAAGCAGCAGCCTAAGCAGCGCATAACTCGGCTGCAGATGGACTAATTTTGATTTAAGTCGGGGAATACAGGACGGGGGTAAACCCTACACAGCTGCCCTGAGGGACTAAAAATAGTCGAGGGCAAGGTGCAGGCTGCGCACATTACAATTTATGTGACAGGATTCTCATGTTTGCGCTTAATTTTCGTTTAATTCTTATGGGCGCCAAAAGATTTCCGACGGCTGACGCTTGGATACTATATGATAGAAGGGAATGCCAGGCCAATTTTGGCCATTTATCCTGGCTGCAGCCAGGATCAGACAATGGTCGAAACAAAGAAGGTAACATGAGCTAAAAAACCAATAGAAGAAACAACTGTGACAAGCAATCGGAAGAGACAAACAAATAGAGGGAATACAGAGAAAAGCGCAATTGTTGCAGCATTACAATTGAATGCGATCCGGAAGTGTCCTGCGTGGACAAGGATCGATGGCCATCGCCCAACTGGGTTCTCAGAGTCACTCACTTTCAGTGAGAGAAAAAGCGTATATTCTCCAGAGAGAGAGGAAAACCAACAACCCCTATAGATCAACTCAACTCTGTAAGATTTGAGTGCAAATCGCTTGATTTCAGAAGAGACAACCCCTAACGATCAACTCAACTCAGTTGGGATCAGTTTCTTTACCATAAATATCTCTCAACGAGTGAATGTCCTTTTTGCGGAGTTTTCTTCGATTTACGGACTCTAGAAATTTTCTAAATAGGTTCAAACTTGACCTCTAAGACGACCTCAAAGATGGGAAATGGAAGATGATGGAAGCGCGCGCGTTGCTCCTTTTGTGCATTCAGTTGGCATCCTTCGGGTCATCTTCTGACCTTTTTCATTGGCACCCGCTTGCCCTTTGTCTTTGAACCCCGACATCGTTGACAAAAGGCCTGGGGCATTGCAATAAATGTGATAAAGATTGTTTTTTGTCTTTCGGTGCAATTGCTTGGACATCGTGCCATAAATTGCATGGCCCGATGGTAGACCGGTGCTCGCTGCCCAAGGAGTTCGGATTGGAACAAAATTCGTTGAATGATGCCTTAATTGTGGGACAAGCAGCTGAAACTGACCGGTTCCATTGAACTGCCCAGCAATTGTGGGTGTTTAACGCATGTTTTGCTCAGATCAAGGGACCGATTTTGATTGTAAGCCGCTCTCACCTAGGAAGTTTGATATCTAACCTATGTAATGCTGAAATTTATTGCGTTTTCAAAACATTTTATGTTGTTATTTATAATTAAAAAATTAAGTACGGAAGCTACTAAGCTTTTCTGAAATTCATACTCAATTTATGTACACAATTCATTCATTAATGAGAATAATTATTGATTTTATCCTGCTAGTAAGGCTCATAAATGTGGGTGGTTAACCAAGCTTAATAAATATTAATATACAGGTCTGACTATCCATATATTTCACGCAAACAAAACTCTGTTAAATCTCAGGAAACAAAATTCTAGTTATGCTTTTAAAATAGTCAGTGAAATAAAAGTGTTTATATTTTAAAAAACCTTAAAATTATGAATAAATGGCCAACATGTAAACAAAGTCGAGTCTTTATTTCCTTATTCGTTTTTATAATCCTTAATTTAGTACTAATATAATTATTGATTAAAAGATGATGGCTTTTATTTAATTTTTGTCCCCTTGACTGGCGGAGAGCTGCTTCCGCAGACGCGCTTGGGCCTCTACTGGCCAGTTTTTGAGCTTTTCCCGGCCACATGGCAAGCAAAAGGTGGCCGTGTAATAAAAACTGCAGCCGGGGTCCTTACAAACAGTCTTGGAACAATTGGAGCACTTGGCTCCCAGAGCAATGTAGAATTCTGGTTTGGCCTGCCAGCGTGGTGGTGGGGCCTGAAAGGGATCTCGCATCACGTAGTTGTCCTCGGGATACTTAATACCCAACGCGAACGGAGGTTCCCTTCCAAAATAGTGTACAAGCTCGTGCATATCGCAGCCGGAACATTGGAAATCGATGCGAGCTATGCGCTCATCCTCCTCCTCGGGATTCGAGGCTTTACTCTCTTTGGCAGCAGACAGCTCCAAGCGCTCTATCTCGGCCGCCTCATTGTCCAGGACAAATTCATCGTCGGCCTCCATGTCCGCCAAGGTTCCCTGCAAGACCAAGAGCAAGATAGGAAGCTGGGCACATTTTTGGCGTGACTAGACTTTACTAACTACACTAATAACAATATATACAAGGGTAATATAATAGCGTTATATGATTAAAATTAGCTCGCGGGTCATTCGGCGATCGCCTGTCGATGCTTTCCGGCCAGATCCTCGGGCCACCAATTCGGGCGATCTGCGAAGCAATGTTCGCCGTCGACAATCAGTTGCGGGCCATTGAGCGCCTTCTCGATCCGCAACAGGGCCACACCAAAGTTCTGGACCGATCCAAAGAGCTGTCCCACCTTTGCCCCCGCTACAGAGGTGACTTCATGACTGGAGTCCGCATCGAGCTGAGTTGTCAAGCGGACAGGCATGTATCGCTTGCGAACGACACCCGAATGGTGGATACGAGCCGTTAGTTCTTGGCCAATGTAGCAGCCCTTCTGAAAGCTCACGCCATCTAGGTAATCCGCATTGGCCTCCAAAGGGAAGCACTTGCCGGGCGGCAGTTCCCGGTTTCCCTCGCCCACTCCCAGCTTATAGCGCAGCAGTTGGTAGTTGTTCTCTGCAGTGGGGCTCCCAGCAGTGCCAAAGGTGGGGAAACACTTGCCCAGCTGGGCTGTGTTCATGTCGGCGGGGGCCAAGACGCGTGTACCCAGCGCGGGTAGCCTAGGATCCGGTGCCACAAATATTTCGTTATTCGAACTAACTGGGTACGACGGCGATGTCTTGGGGTTTATTATCACCCAAGTTGTGTACTCGTCGTCAACACTGTCGATATCGATGCGCCGGCGGACGCGATATAGACGAAGGTGTCGCCGCAAGTCCGATGAGGCTTCGCGATCGCACTCCACCAGCAGAGTGTCTGGCCTATGCGTCCGGTAGATGATCGTATCGAAAAGCACGCGACCGCCTTTGTTCAGGAAGTGGGCGTAGATCGAAGGGGGGCCGTCCTCAGATTCAATCCTGGACACATCGTTAGTCACCAATCCCTGCAGGAACTGCACGACCTCGGGGCCGTGGACGCGGATAAGCTCGCGATTAGCCAGCGGCTCCAGAGTGAAGGTCGGCTCATTCCCGGTGAACAGGCGGGCAGAGGGAATCCGTCCCTGGTGCAGATTACGTAGTGGCTGTCGCGCCAAACGCAGGAACTTGACACCGGTGCTCAGGATCATGCTGTAAAAGGGAGACATCGGTTCCCTGCGGTCGCTTTGAAAATGGCCAAGAATCAAGAGCACTCACCTTATTCGCACAATGAAAAGTTTAAGATAATTTTTTGTCGATGATGAAACTTGGAATTTGTGAACGAGAACAATAACAAGCCTGGAATGAAATACGGTCTCACATTTTAATTTGACAAGTTGACAGTCCCTTAAATAACAGAGATGGACATTTGGCCTTACATAAGCATATAGCGTACTTTGATGTACATGTTTGGTCAACAATAAATGTTGTTCTGTATTGTGGTTTTATTTATTGATTTATAAAATCTACTTAATCAAAATCAATAAATTCATATTGTATAAATTTCGTGCGCCCATTTCAATCAGCTGTTCGGTGGTACGCAGTGCTGCCAACTTTTCCTGATTTTCCCATTTTATGAGATGTACATTATTGTACTGCAGAAAAATCTTTTCAAATTGAGGGACACACAGTTCGAAATGCTGTAAGATTTCAAAAAACAGAGCCCTTTTTAGCGTTCAAAATTTTGGTTTTCAATGCCAAATTTCCTGCTCACAATTTTTCCTGCATTTGACGGTTAAAAATTGCCAGATCTGGCCGGTAAAAGGCTAAGTTGGCAGCACTGCAGAGATTTGGTATTTCGTGGCGCTTCATGCGCAGCTCAATTGATGAGGAAAACATACAATTTAGGTTTTTAAAACCAAACAAAATGAGTCAATACAGCCACGTTAAGTATACGCAATCGCCAACGCCGTCGGTGGTGTCCGGCTACTCGAGCGCCTCGCGGCTCCACTCGCCGCTGCCGCCGCCGGCGAACCATCGGAGGGACTGCCTCTCAGCGACCACAAAGAGCTACAAATATCTGCGACGTCTGCTCAAATTCAATCAGATGGACTTCGAGTTTGCCCTGTGGCAGATGCTCTACCTGTTTATAGCGCCCCAAAAGGTATACCGGAACTTCAATTACCGGAAACAGACCAAGTCACAGTTCGCCCGCGATGACCCTGCGTTTCTGGTGCTCCTGGTGGTCTGCCTGTGTGGTAAGTTGGCACCCCGAATGCTGGGATGCTGTATGCTGTAACATGTCTAGATACAAGGTGTCCTAATTACCTGGGCATTGCAAGATCCGAATATGTTGTTCGTTTCATAAGTTTCCAATAAGATTACGTGCCCTTATTACTCATACATGGAGAAATCGCAAGTAATTATGATCTGCTTTGCTTTCTATGGCGCCTTTCATCTAGATACACGTTATCTATGCAAAAAATCAATTAATTATAAAATATTTTATGAAATACACTTTAATTATGAATTTTCTTCCTTAACAGTCACCTCTTTGGGCTTTGCGTATGTCCTGGGTCTCTCGTTCTGGCAGAGCATCTCCTTCATCTTCTACGTGGTATTTGTCGACTGCATCTTTGTGGGCATCATCATTGCCTCGTTCTTCTGGGCGGTAACGAATCGGTATCTGCGCACAAATAGTCTGGAGCCGGACATCGAGTGGGGCTACGCCTTCGATGTGCACTTGAACGCCTTCTTTCCGCCTCTCATGCTGTTGCATTTCATCCAGCTGTTCTTCTACAATTGGCTGATAAGCCAAACGTGGTTCATCTCACGCTTCCTGGGCAACACCTTTTGGCTGCTGGCCATGGGCTACTACGTGTATATCACCTTCTTGGGTTACAATTGTACGTTAAGATTGATTGTTTGTATTTGCTGTTTGCAATACTTATTTCCTTTTCAATTGCAGGCATTCCCCATCTGAAGAACACTCGCATTATACTCATCGCCTTACCCATCATCTTCCTGCTATATCTGGTCGTCACCATAATCGGCTGGAATGCCACGATATCCTTCGTGAACTTCTACAAGTATCGCGTTTATTAATCATGTGATGTGTGCATTGTAAATTATTCTGCGTTTAGCTGCTAAGCACTACAATACAATTATGACTAATAAACTAATTAATTTAGCATTATCCGAAGACGAATTATATATTATTAAACGCTTTATCTTCATATAGAACCCCTGATTAAATTAATGAATTTGAATCATAAACGCATATGTGTCTACAGTCATTTATACGATTATCTTTCAACATTTCTCTGGGTTTATTAATCTACAAAAATGAACAACAAGGGGAAATTACGCGAGGTGCTTTGGCTTGACGAAAGTGCGCTTTCGCTTGTTCCGCTTGCGTTGCAGCTCTAGGGTGTGCAGTTCCGTGTGCACTTCGGCGAAGATCTCCGTCTGTTCCTCCTCGGCAATCGTAGAGCGGTATTGCTTCATCATATCGTACTTCTCCCACGGCTTTTGCACCCTGGCCGACGACTGGCGATGTTTGTCCTTCAGATACTGGTCAATGTTCGCCACACCGCGCAGATTTTGACGCTCCCAGCGCTCTAGCCAGGGACGGGGACGTAGCACCACCTTAATGTCATTCACCGGTACTGGAGCGCCTTCCTCCAGAGGCTCAGCCTCCATGTTCTCGTCAAAGGTGCTATATTCCGGCAGGGCGTCGCGCAGGTAGAAAAGACTGTCATCCAGGCGCTTCTCCAGTCGCAGAACCTCCACTTTTTGGATGGTGGGGTCATACAGCTCGTAGACCACCTCCATTCCCTGGTGGTCAATCACGTTACGCAGGACAAAGCGAGCGCGCAGCCCGCACCGATCCCGATTGATGCAGATGCCCACAAAGCGACTGGTCTTGCCGGCGGCGTGGGGATCGGAGCTGGTCACAGCCAACACAGATCCCACGTAGAACTCCGGCAGATCGATCTGCTTACGCCGCTCCAACATGTCCATGCGCTCCAGCTTCTCACGGATAGAGTTTCTCCACTCCACCTTGGGATCTGGCAGGAACTCAGGATAGACGAATCGATAGTTTGCCGGAATGATTGGCTTGCGGGTCGTGGTGGGCGGTACTGACGGTGTCTGGGAAGGCGTGGCTGGTGGAGCCTGCACATTCTTTGGTTCATCTTCAGCCTGGACAGCATGTTCGGCAGGCTTCGTGGAGAAAGAAACTGAAAAAAGGCAATTGCTGACTAAGTGCCGGGTGAAAATGGTGGAGTCCTTACCAATCCGCTTGTAGGCGGTCTGCTGCGCCAATCTATTAACCACAACTCTGGCTGTAAGGTTCATTTTTATTTATTTTTCAGAGCTAATGTTTAATAACTAATGTTTAGATAATCATGCCGGAGAATTCGATATATATCGATAAAAATATTCAGAAGAAAATGCCGGAGAATTAGAGTGACCTCCTGTTTTTAACGCTACGCATTATCTGGTCGTACTTGAAAATTTAAAAAGAAAAAACCGTTAATTTTTTGATGTTGGTATGAAGATTTATTAACCGAATAAAATCTTTCCGAGTTGAAGTTAATTCATTTTTGGCCTAGTTATGGTCTTTCTATTTAAGATTATTAAGATTATCCACCCAATTTTAAAACAATTGCTCTTTAAATTAGAGTTTTCTTTTGCACTGCTTTTGCTCAGAAGTTTTTATACAAAATTTGGAATTTATTGAATTTACTGGTGACTATGGATTTAGTGGCTCTGAAATGGGAAGTTCTTAGATATTCGAGCAGTCACAGGCCTCGTGCCCACGAATATTGCACTCCTTAGCCTGCATTTTCTTTTGGAACAAAATCATGTATTGCTTTGCCTCCTCCCTTTCGCGGGCGATCCTGAGCTCGAGAAGATCAAGGCGCCGCTGCTCTATGAGAACGCGATAGCGATGTAGTTCCTGCTGCCGTTGGCGGAAGTTGGGGAAATGGTGACCAGTGCTCCCACTGCTAATGCTGGACGATTTGCCCTTTGCAGCTTTGGCCGAGACTTCTTCCCCACTGGTGGACACCCTGCCCGTCGTTGCGTGGCGTTTGACTTGGGATGTGCTCCGACGCTTCGCTTTAGCAAACGAGGAGCTGCTATTCGGCGAAATATCGACACTGATCAGTCCGCTCTGCTGCCAGCACCAATCAGAGTCCCTATCTTCGAGTAGACCCTTGGCGAACTTTGGCGGCTCCTCTCGTACCACACACGCCTTTTGCGGGGGCAGGCTAAAGGACTCCCGTTTTAGGTCCGAGACGACTTTGCTAGACGTCGAACCGGAGGAAGTGGTCGGCATTCGGTGCGACGCGAGATCCTTGCTTCGCTTGTACTTCAACGATTCGTGGAAAGACTTACTGCGCATAGGCCGGCTGGGTTCCTGTTCCTCAGCGGCAGCCTCCCTTCCCGTGGCGCAAACCTGTCGTTTGTTTATTTCGCTAAACAATCGACGCCAGTGAGTGACAGCTCGTTCCTTAGAACTTTGCTCCTTGAGCTCTGGCGCGGGAGTGTCCGAGTCCGATCTGTTTTCTAGAACCGAGTTTCCAATGATCGTCTGGCTGCTGGTCTCCTCTTTTGAAGGTCTGTTCTTTTTCTCGCCCAGTTTGTGCAGGAGGAGCTGCCAGTTATCGCTGGCTCTAATTCTCTTAATTGACGGATCCTTGCAGTCAGAATCCTTGGACAACGATACATGTTCGCTGTGCTCAGGGACGAGGCCAAGGGCGACAGCCGAGTCGAAGGTTTCCTCCATGTCCTCCTCGCTGAGCTTCCGTAAAATGTAGTTACTTTTGGTGGATGTAGACTGGCCCAAGCCTTTACCTGAAATAAAAACATAGGATTATAAGACATGATATCTTTTCATAAATAAATCTTACCCGATTTCTGGCTGCTATCCAATGAGCTGTTAAAAGATTCCATTTTCCGTGCTGTCCGGCAGCAGTTCTAGCTTCGAATTTTGGGGACAACACGAATGTAAAAAAGGGTGAGTGTTTCTGGAATATATTTTTAATATATATTCCTGCTTTGATCTAAATATAACTGCTATAAGGCGACAAGTCTACTAGAAAATTGTTTTAATTGGATTATTGAATTATTCAACAACTTCAGTCAGTGCCAAAACAAAAAGTGTAGATCAGCTGCTCAAGAAATTGTATCTGTTTTTTTTTATTGTTGTTTTTAAATCATTATTTACGATCCCCATTATCAAATGCTTATGTATTCATCATCGACTCCACTGTCCCTGCTCGCTGTGAACATCAAACCGCGTTCGTCGGTTCGATCGCAACTTGCTTGATGTTTGGTTTGAAGATCGGTGTTGATGGTATTATAGGTATAAGGTAGCCTTTTTAAAAGTCCGTTAAGACACAAACTCTAATTGCGACTAAGAGGGTTAAGCCCAGGAAGTGCGGGTGTAAGGTGATTGAAATGTGCTGACGGTAATAGGTGCATGGTTTTAAGTGGCCATTAATAGTACAATACAATATAATTTAATCTAAAATAAATTAGAGTTTTAAATTATGGTTTAATCATTTTTAAAAAATTTTAAAATAAATAAACACCTTGTTCGTGTTGAAGCAAAACTGGCACAGATACTCTTTCTTTGTCCCAGCGATCATACATTGCACATTATGGGACTGATGGCCCAGAGCTATGGCAGCCGACGAGACTATCTTGTATCTTGTATCTGTTGCATCATGGTTCGCCGAACTGAGGAATTCGAATTGGATTTGGTTTCCAGCTTTAATTTGCAATTACATTTGGCCGTGTTCGGATGTATCTGCGGATGAGCGATCGGCGCCCAATAAAGACGTAAACGCGCGTGAATCAGTTATCAGGTGGAATAACCGCGATCCAAGCAAATTCGTGCTTCGCGGTCTCGGTGCTCATCATCGAAATAAATCGAAAAACGAATATTAAAAATCAGCCAAGGGCGGCGCTAACGTTAACACCCGGCGCAGCCCCAAACTCCGTGGGCAAGGTCAGCTCACTTTAATTAACCAACCCACCTTTAGCTGCGATTTTAACCCATATCCGTGAGAGTTCTTAAAATTTATAAATACAAAAAATAATTAAAAACAGTGTGAATGTGAATGTATGAATGTGCAGGCGCCGCAGTCTCATGTTCCAATTGGAACGATCTTTCGTGCCGAATTGGGAGCTCATTCCGCATACGTAGCTACGTACATCCATCCATATGTATGTATGAATATGTTTGGGCCAATTTCTCGCCAACGGAGAAGATGTGGGCTTAAAGTGCACCACCGAAAAAAGTGGGGGAAACACAGAAATAACAGAAACACGGCCAAAGAAAAGGTTAATAATTCGTGCCAATAATATTGCTCTCGAATTTTTGCTCGCATCTCTTGTGTTTGGAAGTGTGTTTCGAGATCAGGAGCTTGTGAACCAACTCCTGGGTTTCAGGGTATTATGGCTTCAATCAGGGGTTTGTTGGGACGTTAAAATATTCAAATTATTATAAAAAGGAGTATATTAATTTTTAAACTTGTAACACCTTTGAAATTGGTCAAAAACAATCAATAAAATATTAGAAAATTCGTAATTAGCTTTTTCTTAAATCTTGTTTTCGTGCTAGAAACTGTTTTGGAAATGTATCTTGAATACTGAAATTCCTTTCGAATTCTTTTTTAATCCTAAAGAGCTCATTTGTTTAAAATTAATAAAAACATAGTTCTAATAACTCTAGTTTTTAGATATTTTTCATTATCCCTATTTTCTGAAAAGTTAGTTTTAAGTCCTTTTCGGTGCTATTTTTATGGCCATTTTTCCTTGCAAGAGCAACTGTGCTTCGACCTTTCAGTATTCTTATTTTTACTCATTTATTTATTTATTTTTTTGCTTCTTTTGAAGGGGTTAATAGGGGGAGTGGAAGTGGGCGATGGATGGGACACTGGCTCGAAAACGGAATCGGAATCGCACTCGGACACTCAGACTGCGCGCCGACGACCCATATTTCGATTTCATTTCATTTACAAAAATAAAAATAAAAGCACAAAAAAACAAAACAAAAAATGAAAAATAAAAACAACACCAAAGAGGCGCGCAGACAAATTGGAAAAAAATCAGAAATAAAAATAAAATAAGGAAAAAGAAGAGAAAAATCTGAAAAAGCAGCTTTGGCCGACGAGACGAACGCCGAGATACTTAAGTGCGGGCAAATAAGTAAAAGATATGCCATAAAAAGACAGCATAAGTGTATTTTAAAGATACTTCTGCGCGTTGTGCTGTTGCTTCGTGTTTTGTTTTTATTTTTATTGCTGTTGCTGCTGCTGCTGCTATTGCATCGGTATTGTTATTGTTATTGTTATTGTTGGTGTTGACTGCTGCCGTCGGTTAATGTTAACTTGTTTAGTGTGGGCCGCCGCTATTGGTAGTTGCCTGCTGGCCGTTGGCTTTGTTGTTTTCTTATTATATTGTTACTGGCCATAACGGTAAAGGACCCTTTGGTATATTCATATGTAAATGCCTCGTCCGCCACTCAATTGAATTGTGTAAAGATGCCTTTTACCAAACTCCAGCACAGCTTCAGCTCCAGCTCCATCTCCATTCCATGGAGAGCGATCTGCAGCTGCACCTTTATCGCCCCAACTCGATCTAGGAGCCGCGAATGGGACAATCCCGAGACGTCTCGCGGATATTTTTAACTCTGGCGCGACTTAATTCCTGCTGCATTTGCAGTGGCCGCAGCTTATTTAATGTCTACAAATAATCCAAATTGGGGCTTAGCCGAAGATGCGAATGCGAAAGGGGGGCCTGATGGGGGGAGGGCGCCACGACAGGCGGGCACTTGTGCCTTCGATCATCGGTGCAGCGAGCCAAGAGCAATCCCCGGCAATCCCTGTTCTCCGCACTGAAACCAATAGTGATTTAACATTTTGACGCTGTGAAAGAAACATTTGTCAATGTTAAAAAACCTACAACGATCAAAGATTAATCTCTTATTCTTTTTTTATTAACAAGGCTGTGTTGCTGGGGTTAAGGCTAACGTTTGGTTTAACAAAAATAAAGTTTATTGGTTGCAAAAATTTTAATTATACCTTAAACACTCCTCTCAGTTTATTATTATATTGTTTTTTAATGGGTTTGCTTGCATTTTGTTAATTATATATTAAATACTACCTTAGACCAGACGCTTAGGCGATTTAAAGACTTCAAAATATCTCCTTCACAGCGTTAAACTATAATGCCAGGAGTAAATATATTAATTAATACAATTTAATTATATAAGATTTGGTTTAGTTACTCTTTTATTTTAAATTAAATAAAAAATGGGTTAATTTAAATTAAAAATAGTAAAACAGATTATAAATTGAAGTATCTTTGGAAAGGATTATAATTTCTTATTTTAGAGTGTATGTCGCATTATTCCCAGATTGCGTTTGCCAAAGTTCGACAGGCAACGGTGAATGGCAGGAGGAGGGAGCTGAGACCCGAGAGCTGCGATCTGGGCGCAGGAGCTGGAGGCTAGTGTAGGATGCCGCGGGGGATGCGTTGGTAAATTGGGGAATGGAGTGCCATTTGCTCAGTGGGACAAGTTGTGGCCAAATAATGACTATATTAAATAACAGTTAGCAAACATTATTGCATTGGCCGAAGGCTGTGTAGCATAGATCCGGCCAAAAGGCACTGCTGGCATAGAGACACGAGCACCAATCGCTAGAGAAGATGCAGCCAGTCCTCTGGCTGGCTGGCTGCCATTTGAACGCTGTTGGAAATGGCAGTAATGTGACCATTTAAGACCTCTTTCTGATGTCTTATGGAGTGAAAACGTCCTGCTGTGTGAAAACAAATTATAGGCATGTAATGTTGCATGTTACGTCGCGACTCTCGAGCATCAATGGGGCGCGGAGGAGACGGCCCGGAGATCTAGAGGAGATCCGGGGAGGTGGACAGGACAAGCAATGGCTGGGAGCCGGGGCCAGCTCCAGGTCTGCGGCTAAGCCCAGTCAGTGCCGCAACACTCAAAAGTCAGTCCCCGGTCGGGCCAGTTGGGGATTTTGACTTGACGCTGGCTTTATGCTGATGCTGAGGCAGAGACTAAAGCTGATGCTGAGGCCGAAAGCTGGGACTCTGGCTCAAACTGAGCCAGACTCTTTGGATGTGTTTCTCCGTTTGTCTGTTTGCTTGCCGGCTCGTTTGGGAGTGTGTGCTGGGCCGGTCTAATGCTCTCTAACTGCTTATCAGATTTGCGGGGATTGCGCAAAAACGATTTCTGTTTTTCCTAACCCCCATCCACCTCCTGATCCTCCTTCAGCTCCTCCAGCTGCTTCGTTTTCTTCTAAGACAAATTTTTTCCCTATTTCAGGGTTCATTAGGTGTGTGAGAATGGCTTAGAGCTTCTAAGATTTATATTATGGGAAGTATAACAAAATCTTACAAATTGTCATTAAATTTCATCTAAATAAAAACAGGTTTTTTGGTTTTAAATTCTAGTCTTTCTTGAGGCCTGAATGTCTTGAATTTAATCTCAGGAAAATGTATGGCTATATTTAATCTATTTACTTAGATTTCTTTTATCAGCAAATCTTCAGGAGAACCTCTACTAAATTTCCCAAAATGCTCTTATTGTAAAAGAGAATACAAATTCTTGTTAAATTAGAAAAGCATTTAATAATCTTTTTAATAGCTTAAAATTTTTTAATCCCTTTGAAGTTATTTCCTTAAAATCATAACTATGTTATCTTCGTTTGTTAACCTGATGACAGCATACCAATCTTTTATAATCGAACTAACCCCATTCCTCAAGCTCATGTTGGATAAGCCAATAAAGTATCAAATAACCCATAATCAGGTGTTGCTTAAATTAGTAAGTTTTGTTCATTCGGAAAGAAAATTAATTGATTTACACTTTGGCAATAAGATAAGGAAAATACACATTTAATAGAGTAGAGATTTAGGGGACATAAATCGAGAAATCATTTATGAGTCTGTGATTTTTTTAATTTTAAGCTTAATTCCAGCTACATTTGAGGTGTAAAAAATATGTAATTTTCACAGAGTATTTATTGTTTCGTATTGCCTGGTCTAACCTTTATCGTCTGCAGTAATAGTAATATACTTATTTCTTGTTTTCTTTCCGTCTGTCTATTTTGGATTTTCAAACAACGAATGCGATTGCGACGCCGCATTTAAACGAGCACAGCAAGTCCGCTGCTCGCTGGCTGCCGGTTGCTGGCTGTTGTTGGTGGCATTTGCTGTTATTGGCAAGACAGATTCCGATTGGGCCCAGAGACTCGAAAATAAAGTAATGAAAAGCTCTCGAGCGACTCCTGCGGACTCCGCCGCTCATGTGGGTCTGCTTCTGTCCCTGCGCTGCTGAACTTTTTATTGCCTGGCCCCCATCCCCATAGCAATCCCCATCATGCTGCTGCTGCTGCTCCTAATGCTCCTCTGGGAGAGGTGAGAAAGTGGGAAACTGTCGCTGGAGACAAGTGGTCCCTCCAAGCTCACATTCGGATATGTGCCAGAGCCTGGGTCCATTACGGAGTCTCATATATAACGACGTCGTCTCTGCCAAAAGAGTTCAGCGCTGAACGACCACGCCCCTCCAGCCGGCTAAAACTAACAGCTCGAATGCAACAGCTCCGAATGCAGTCTGGGATTAGTAAGGTGGACCCATATGCATATGGGTTTTCATTTAAAGTGGCACCCTGAAGGTTTTTAAAGGTTTAAAATTATTTTCTTACAACCATAATAAGCTTGAGAACTTTGTTAAATTTATTTAAGGCCAGAAAGAGGTTTAAAAATTAATAAATATATAGAAGACTTTGCAAAACAAATCTTAAAAAGTATGTCACATCCTCAAAAGAGAAGCAATCAAGACTCCTTTAAGAAAAGTCCAATCTTAAGTGCAAATTCAACCTTTAGAGACAAACTGATTAAAGACTTTCTGTACATCATTACTCAGAAGCATCTCGCTTTCACTTCTCAAGTTAACTCAGATAAAGCTAACCAATGAGCAAGTTATGGCCAATATCGTACCAATAAAGCTGGACCACCCCAATGCTCACATGTTACATTTACTGTTTTCGGACCCTGGATGGCCCCATGATGAATGTGGCCAGGCAATTTGAGTGATACTCACGACCTCGTCAGTAGTTAGCTGCGACCACGCCCACTCCGCCCCAGGCAATATCCATCTGCATCTTGGAGTGCATTTAGCGAAAAACCCAAAACCCAAAACCCGAAATCTGAAGACAGAAAACAGAAAAACACATACACAGACCCCAGACCCCAGACCTCAGACACGGAGCCCGGAACGGAACGGAACCCGAAAATTAGGAAACGACGCGATCGAACTTTGATGGGGACCACGCCTCCTCCGACGCCCTATCTTAGTATATGATGTGGAAAACAGAGTTTACATAAGTGAAATGAATCAAAATGCGGGCTGAGAATGGCTTTCAGTCATATTGGAAGCGGCTAATCAGGTATCCGGCAGATCGCCTGGCTTACATAATGGGGCTGAGGAAAGACACATTTCCATGGGGGCCATATATCATATTGTACGCTATGTTGGGCTCATTATTCTGCGGAATTATCTTACAAAAGTTCCGCAAAGTTCCCAGTTACTATTTGATAAGATAAAGAACTTGTTTTTCGGTGTTCCAGAGAAGCTGAAAAAGATTAGAAGAACATAACATTGTTTTTAAATCCCATTTTTAATGTTAATTTTAAATGGTAAATAATGTGGGTTGATATGTTGTTTATTTATACAAAATTTAAATGGGATTTAAGGTATATATACCTTAATGAGCAAGCGAAGAAACAAATATAATATTATTATTAAATGAATTAAGCCTTTAAAGTATTTATTGGTATAGAAACATAGTTTTGTCTGTTAGAAAGTGATTCTTATAAAGTTCAGAGCTTCCTTTCTAGCTTGTAGGCTTCAACTCATCATAATTATATTTAATTCAGATTAGGAAACACCCCTCTTGACCATCTTGAAGCGGAAATAACCAACATTAAAGCTGCCCCGAATTAAATCGCTGCTCTCCATCAATTTAGATAAAGAACTCTTTGAATGGTAAACATTTTATGAAAGTGATTTTCCCCTTTTCCCCGAATCAGATCTCCGGCTGATTGCGGGAGAGTTATCACCCGAATCGATGCAACAATCAATGGCTCATGTAGCTGTTCAACTTTGACTCTCGCTTCGTACTGGGGACTGGGACTGAAAAACTGTGACTCGCGACTGCGACTGCGGCCCAGAGCCGGAGTCGAGGACGGGGTCTTCCTGCACACTGCACTTTCATAATACAATTTATCGCTGTCTGCTGATACAAGGCAGCAGATACAAACTACAAAATACCGCTCATAAAAACTTAAATCGAGTTAAGTTCCGCTTCATTGTTCGGACTGGCCAAAACGAAACAAAAAAACTGAACAGAAATTGGGAAAAAAGAGAAACCAACAACAACGGCAAGGGGCAAACAAATTTAATATGTACTAATTGAATGTTGTGCAGGCAAAAGGTTTTAGCATCCAGCATCCAGCATCAGCATCGACTCCTGCTCCACTCCAATCCCAATCCCAATCCCATTTGTATCTGCATCGCTTCTACACCGTTCGGGTTCAGCTGGGTTGAACTCGAGGGTCACTAAGCCAGAGACTCGGCTCGTGAAAGTACGAAATCGAAAATCAAAAGTGAAATGTCGAACCCTGGCCCAGAGACTAAACGACTGACTGACATAATTCCGAGCCAGATTTAACGTTCGATTTTCGGGCTTGAATCTTTTGGGCAGTTCCTAAGCCAAATGCATCTGGAATTACGCGTCTCGCCTCGCCCCTCCCCGAGAGCTAATTTTTCTCCGCCTTCTTTTCGCCGCGAGCCTCGAGGTGTGGGTTACGTTTTTGTGGTTTCTACGGGTGCTCGTGCTTTTGTTGTATGCACTGGCGAAAAAAGGGTAATCTAAGAATTATTACAGGTTACAAAATATAGAAATATTGGTAGTATTTAAGACATGCAGGCTTCTTGTTGTAAAAGGTTTCAAATAAGTTGTATTTTTATTGTTAGAACATTCTTAAATGACAATAAAAAGTGCACAAAATGTTTTATTACTTTATCTTCACTTGAGTTCCCCTCAGTGTCCCGAGCATTTCTACGCCCATATAGACTAGAATTATTCCCTAACTAGTAGTGTGTGCTCTGTATCGGGTGTCTCACAATTGTTGCTCTCATTCGCTGGTCTTGAACCGATCTGAACTTGAACCGAAAGATATAGTTTCAAGCTGGCTCCTACCGAGCAGCCCCCAGCCGCATTGATGAGGTAGGTGTGACTGGGAGAATCGTTTGATTCGCAATTTAAAGAGACGGACAAGGTCTTTGGGCCGCGCCACTCTTGGTTTCGATTCAAGTCCAAGTTCAGGAAAGCCACATCGCGGCAGTGTCGCCCACGGCCAGGGATGAGGAATATAACATACATAGCTTCCTTCGGAGATGAATGCGTGTGCATTTTCAGTTCGTTTTTTTTTTTTTTGTTATTTAAAGGAATCCCAGGCTGGATGGTCGGTCTCCTAATCTCATCACGCACTTGGAGTGCTGGAGGTGTTGCTGATATGCCGCTGAAAAGCTGTGCAGATTAATCATAAAGTCCATAACAAAGAAGTTTTGCATGCGGAGTGGGAAGTGGCAAGCGGCAAGTGGCACGTGAGGAGTGGCCAGTGCAACGGGGGGCATGTGGCACGGATCACGGCTCGGGGATCCCGCTGTCACTTGTCAGTCAAAGTGGCCCAGGCAGAGGGCATATGGCCTATGAAATAGTTATGAAAAAGAGCCAACAAAAATAGGTGTTACCCGGGGGGGAGCGAATAGTCGGCGCGCGTTGTCAGGCTTAATTGTTATTATTGTTCGCGGATGGGGAGATGCTATATGCTGAGTGCTGGATACGGGATGCTGGATGCTAGATGACTCGCACAGGGGATTGCTTCTGCAGCTGACAGCAAAATGTTCGCAACATGTCAAAACTTTTATGGTTTTTTAATGGTTCTCCCCCGTATATATAGATTTGGACTCGAGAGTATGATTTTAATTGAATTTTTGTTTATTTATGAGTGGCGGCAAACTATTTATAATGTATCACCGCTTAACGCTGCCCAGCGCCCCTCAAGTGGGCTTTAATTCTTCTACGCTTTGGTTTTTTTTTGGATGTAGGGGACTTACATCTTGTTTATCGTCGTATCTCTGCCTCTGACTTTTGATTGCTGACGCTCTTGGCCAGATCTCCTGCTATCTGTCTACCCGGTGTTATCTGGCCAGGTATTCCGTTTGCAAACACTCAAAAAACTCGTATATTTATTAAGAAGCTGGCGTACACGAAAAAGAATTCACAGGCCCCAGACCCACGGTTTTCTCGGGGACAGTGTTTTGCTCTGGCCAAACAATTGATAAGCTGTGAAATCAGCTGCGCCGCGGCCTTGAGTCGCATCTAATTACGCGCCTCAGATGTGATAGTTATGGATACAGATGCATCTGTATCGGCATCTGCGTCGGCATCTGTATCTGCATCTGCATCTGTGTCTGCTTCTACTGGAGCTGTGCAAATCAAGCTTCTGCCTCTTCTGTCGCTGCCGCCGTCTGGCTGATAAGCTGGCTTCGGCTGGCCAGTTTAGAGCGCGTATTTATAGATCGCATATAGAGATCTCTGTTGCATCTGCATTCCTGAGTGATTACGCTGCGAAAGATGCATTTGTAGCCGATGGACTAACACCCCAGAAATCTCAACTAAAAAATGTCTTACACAAAATGTCGATGTACACACGAACATCGCTATATACGTAGGCATATGTTTGTACAGAAAGTTTCATAAATATAAAAGAAATTCAAAGGGGATGAGTAAGAGTTGAAATAATAAACACATTTCTCGCTTTGACAGCTTTCAAAAGCATTTCGTGGATTGCTTTTAAAAGGAAAAATCATTCAATTTTCATTTGATTTATTTTGAGAAATCATCAGATTAAAAAAGAATTCATAAAATGACTTTGAAATAAAGAAAATTTTAAATAATATATATCTAGAGTAATATTACTTATATTTATGTTACGCACTGTTTATACACGACACTGCAATTGTTTCGCCACAAGCATCTTTCACTCAAAAGAATCTTCGGTGTTCTGGTGGAAAATAAATATATATATTTTTGTTCGCCTGGCGAAATGATGATATTTCTGGGACAAATGTGTGACTGACTCCCAACGAGCGTGAGATATTTACACCCAGAAATGTGTTACACTTTCTTCTCCACTAGGCTTCTTTTTTCTTCCGATTTAATCCATTTTGCTTATCATATCGAAAAGAGGTTGTAGCCCATGCAAATCTTTCCCCAAACAATGCCTGTTGCTTTGGCAAACTCCTGTAAGTGAACAACAAAAAGTGGAGACGTCTCCGGCTTGTGCAACATGCTCGGCTGTTTGTTCGACATCAATTAAGATTATAGGAAAGCCACTTGTTTAAAATGTAGAAAAAAAATAACAAAAATAAAAAACACCATAGCGGGCCAAAGAAAAAGTCTGAAAAGTCCACTGAAACAAAAGCCTGGCCAACTCGGGTGGGTAACCAATCCCCGAAAGACAATGGACACTGCTGTGGATGCAACAAAAACCAAGGGGAAAACCAACTAAACATATTTAATGACAGCCAACCGAGAGTGGCAGGAGGCTAGTGGGGGACTTGGGATAGGTGTATAGGAGTGGGGCTTGGAGCATGTCATGGTCATGGCTTGGCTAGCAGCTCTGTGCTAAAAATTCGCATGCGTAACACTCGGGTTCCGTTCGAGGAAATCGAAAGGTGGCATTTCTCGTCGCTGAAAGTGGCTAAAATTGTGATTTTTTTCTACCAAATAAGGAATTTGGAATGTTTTGATTATGATTATAGAAAATGTAGGCTTTGGAAGTGAGGTTATTGGATGGATAATATATTGGTTAATACTGTCATAATAGAGGCTAATTGTTTCCAAAACATATGCTTCTTTTAATGTTATAATTGGACTATTAGAAAGCCTTTTAAATCTAGATATTTTCATATATTTATGTGATAACAAGAGAAACATAAAAGAAAACCATAAAAGCCTCTTAAAAATACTCAGGCAGAATGTGGGCGTTGAAAGAGTACGTTGCGAAAGAGAAAGGCTGAATAAGTTCAATAAAAACATATTAGTGCTTATTATTTTCTACTTTGAGCATTAAAGAATATTTAGATTTAACAATTAAGATATGGTTTTTACAAGTCTGGGTACAATTATTCCATTTAAAAGATGTATAATTCTAGCAAAAGTTCTTTGAACCGCCTTATGTTTAGGTCTAAATACGCTTTTACCATTTAAAATATCAATCATTTTCCCAAAAGTTTCCTACGCCGCCTTATGTTTTAATCAAATGGCATCCATCTGCGTTTTATAATATCGAATTCTACTGTATTCCCCAATCGCATTGAAGATGAAGTATGCGCTGCACCAGATAAAAATAGATCGACGGTGTGCCTTATATTTGAGGCACTGAACTTTACTGCGAGTACACTCGACGGAATCGGACTTGCCACAAAGATTCCCTAATGGGTAGGATAATGCCTGAGGCTCCCCAAGGCTTCATTAAATACGATGTCTCCACTAGAGGCAGATATGAGGGTATCCCGATGAGGACCAAGAATGGAAACACTTTCAAGAGGTGAAAGTAGAGCATATTAATTTGCATGAAAGTTTAAAGTTCGGCGCTTGTGGCATGCTTTTGGGCGAACATTTGGAATATTCTAAAATATCTAATGACTCAAGGGGTATATACGACCCTTGGGTATTATGAATACAAATAATAAAGCATGTATTTTTAGCTTCCTTTGCTACCTAGTATTCTTGGCTATATTACTAACAATAATAAGATAATATTGATAGATTTGTTTACTATTCTTGAGCTACATTCCTAAAAAAAACTAAGCAAGGTTATTTCTTAGTATATAATCTATAGTTTTCTTTTTTCATAGCAATTTGTATACTTTAAACTTATCTTAAAATGTGTTAAAGCATATATGCATGACAGGTTTATATGTTATTGTTTAGCTTCATAAGGAGGTATAAAATCTAACCGATAGCTAAATCGTACTGCATCTGCTGCTTGCTCTTAATTTGTTTCTTAATTAACTAAATAGAATTACCAAAAATATTTTACAGAGACTCCAGTGATCTGAGGATCAGCTCACACCTAGCTCAGCCTTTGGAAGCTTGCCAACCCGCCAGGAGGAGGGTCAAGAGTAATCGCTTGATCTCTTGCTGCTGCATGCGCCACTCTACGCGCACAGTGGACAGCGAAGTGGTCCAGCTCGGCGAGGCAGTAACAGGCATTGGTGAGATCAGGCAATGGTGCCCATGAGCATTCACTTACACCCACTTTCACACCCCGCAGGAGGTGATCTTCAACAGGTGCCACATCGTCCGCCCCTAAAGCTGTCCAGCTCCTTGCCCAGCACGCCCCAATTGGGACAACGGGTGGTGCGCGGACGTGGCTACAAGAAGCTGTCGTGGAATGAGGAGATACCGCGCCGTCCAGGCGACGCCACCATGATTGCCCAGGGTCAGGAGGCCAGGGGTGGTCCCCAGATGACCTATCACCAACACAAAAGCACCAACAATAATAACATAAATAATAACAACAATGATGATGAGTATGATACCATTGCCAAATATTTTGCCAACACGCAGCAGCAGCAACATCTTCATCATCTTCAGACGGAGCAGCAGCATCGAAAGCTGTCTCCTGGCATCGGCGCAAAAAGCTCACGGATTCTCTGCGAGAATTGCTGCGGCGAGAGGCAACAAGTTGGCAGTTCCATGGAACGCCGCCAAGAGCAGCATCATCAGAGGCAACAGCTGCCGTTTGGGGACTGCGATTCAGTGTCCGATTTGTCGTCGTTTCGCTTTGTCTTCGATGGGGAGGAAGTCGATGCCACGCCGAGGCGCGTATTAGTCGATGCCCATTATGAGGATGATGCCGCTGACGAACTCGATGACGTTGCGCCGGTTATAGAAATAGAAAAGCGCCAGCGGAATACATCAACAACGAAAACGGAACAATCAACACGGCAGCAGCCAACAGCAACAGCAGCAGCAACAACAGCAACAACAGCAGCATCAAGAAGAGCAACAGAAGCGACTGAGGCGTCATCGCCAGTGTTGTCCCAGTCATCTGAAATCAGCGACGAGTCACCAGCAATTTGTTGTTATACAATTGACAAAAAACTGTCACAGCATCCGCCGCAGCAGCATCAGCAGCAGCAGCACCCCCAACACCAACATCAGCAGCCAGGAGCTCTGCAGCACTACAACTCCTGTGCCACCGTTAGCTATCGTAGCTATCGCCATCCGTTACCACCTCCGCCAGTGCCACCCAAGCCGCGTACCTGCTCCGAGTCCTTGGTTAGCGATGAACCAGCGGTGAAGACCCGTCGCCTGGTCAGCCAGCAGTCACCACGCATTTATCCTGCACATGGCAGCAGTTGTTGCATCCGCAAGGGTATTCCACAACCGTACTCCTTCTTCGAGGGGAATAACAACAATAACAATTACAACTGTCGATTTGGATCGAGTGGGGAGTGCTCCTCCCTGGCCTTGTTGAGGGGACCGAGATCTTTGTGCTACGATCGTCACGGGCGCCTTACTTTCGATTCGGAACCGGATCCGGAAATCGATCGGAGTTTGGCCAACGGTGTCGTCCACAAGTCGGTCAGTGAATCGCGTTTGCATGTGCCGCCACTGTCGGGTCAGCCTACTGAACAGTTGTATTACGGCGACCCCAAAGTGACCTACGATCCGTACACCGATCTGGCGCGAGTGACCGCGAATGTGATCAATCAGGAGAGAAGTGATCGCGATAATTCGTTTTCCCTGCCGCTACATCAGCATCGCGGATGCAATGCCCATGTCCAATTGAATCCTCTATATTCCCAAACGAACCACAATCAAAACCATAATCAAATCCAGCATAAGCGAAATAATTTATACCTGCCCTGCCACTGCGAATTCCATGTGGAAGCTCCATTTGAAGTTAACAAGGAAAACGGGGTAAGTCCTGAGCAAGGATTCTAGCTTTGGGTTGTTACGAAAGTAAAAAACTAGGGGCTATACTCATGATAAAATATTTATGGGCATAGAGATATATTCATAAAGATACATTCCTATTGAAATTTAAACGTAAAGGGACTAATTAAAGTCAAAAGTTTAAGGAAAACTATAATACATAAATCTAAGACAATGATTTTAATAAAATCTTAAGAAGAGTTATGAAACTTAAAATCTGAATCGGATAAATATCAAAATAATGAGGTCAAAATATCCATAGATCTCAGAATGGGTTACGATAGGAATGGACTCCATCATGGAATATCCGAAATAAAGCACATCGATTATAGATGTATATTTGGATTCATTGAAACTCAATGGCCACCATTCATCACCCCAACTGTCAGGGAGTGCAATTTTCAGCCATAAACCTTTTGTTTTGATCGATTTTATTGATCCCATATATCATATAGTTACTTGTACGTTTGCTTTTCCTTCAATGGGGGAAAAGATCGCGCTCTGTGATAGTAGTTGGGCCAGAGAATGGATGGATGGTTGGATGGATGGATGTATGGATGGATGAGCACCACCTGAATGGCACGTTCTGCCGCTCAATCGCAGAGATCCGGAGAATATGGGATTTGCGGTGGGCATTTGTGTTAGTTTGCGAGAATTCTTCTCACCAGAGAAATCTTTGCTAGTATTGCTCTACTTTTGTGTTATTTGTACGATTCTTTTAATGCGTACACTTGGAGGAAGACTTTGAATTATTGGAAAGAAAAGGATTATGTTAAACTGAATAAATCTTAGACAGTTTTAATATTACAAATATTTAGGAATAAGGGTCTTAAGAATAATAAAACTCCAGTGCAATGAAGGTATTTCAATTCTGCTATTTCGTAAATAAAAAGGAGCATATACTTTCAGTATAATTGTCACGTTTTAGTATAAATAAGATGTATAGGATAATAGTTTATTATTATAATTAATCTACAATTATTTTCACATCAAGAAACATATACAAATTCCACCACAAATTTCGGCAAGTGCATTGTAAGTTGGCCTATCCGCTCATTCATTCCTCCCAGTCATAGCCAAAAGATCTCTTTTATTTTCTGTATATTCCACCTACTTATATACATATATCTATATGTATTGGGATTTAAATATGTTTGTCGGGATGTCTGTATGTGGTATACGTACTTTTATATATGCGGCACAGAGATCTGTTGTTTATACTAAAAATATCACTGTGTGCGTATGTATACACGAATCAGCTATATATATATATGAATACATATATATGTATATATAGAGAGAGAACAACGTTGGCTGGTTTTACATTGTGTTCGTCCCGCCGCGAAGCCCCCATCTCCCTCCCATTCTTGGACGTTGGTTGTTTTTGGCCGGGGATGTGGTGAGGTGTGTGTCATTGTGCAGTGAATATGGGCTATAATGACGCTGGGAATGATGAGGCGCCTAATATAATCATGCTGGCTGGGTTCCGGAAATGGGAATACATAATGCTTATGCTCATTCCAATTAGCATTCCAATACCACTGCCCAGGCCCAGATCATCCTTTGGGATAGCGAAAGCTGCCGCTGCCGCTGCCACTGCCACTGTCCATTGCCCATTGCCCATTGATATTACACATACGCCGCGTTGACGTTGACTCAATGTTTGCTGCTTTAGTGTATCGAACTGAATCGCCAAGCGATTTGTTTGTTTTTCTTCGGTGAGAGGGGCGGGCACGGGAGTGGGCGAAGACGAGGGCTAGGGGGATTGTACGCCCACTGCTAGTCCATAAAAAGACACGGGGATGGGGTTGGGATTTGGGATCCGGATCGGGGATCCGCTGATGAATAATAAACGTTTAACTGGAATTATCCCTCTTTTTCCCCCTCCCGACGTTTAGCACACAATGGAGAAACGACGTAATACCCTTGACCGTTTTCAGCGCCTTGGCTTTGGGCGCAAATCCTCGCCAGCGGCCCCCGCCTCCACATCCTCCTCCGGAACGTCCACTTCCGGTCCGGAGAAGCAGCGCAAGACATCCGAGCGATCGGAGCGCCTCCGGGAGCTGACCGAACTGCTGCGGGGCGGCGGCAGTGGTGGAGGCAGCAGCTCCCGTGCCTCCTCAACTCCCACCCCGCCACCTCCACCGCCTCCGCCAGTGCCGCCGCCCAGGAAGCCACGCGCCTCGTCTGCTCTGGAGCGCCAGGATACGGGCGCCAGCCAGACCTCGGAATCAGAGGCGGGCAGCAGCACTCACCTGAGAACCGAAGACGCCACACGGCCTCTCCACAGCGGTGGCAGTGCGGGAGGAGGAGGAGGCATAAGCACTGCCGCCCGCCTGTTTGCCTCGCTGCGGCCGAACACGAGTCTCTCCAACCTGGAGGCCCTCATGTTGAGCAACCGCGAGAAGTCCAAGTCCCCGCCCCCACCTGCGCAGCAGAATCAGCATCCGAGGCAGCAGCGTAGATGCGTAGATGCGTCGGCCACTGGCAGTGCCAGTTTCGAGAGCACGGCGCTAACATCGCAGTCGGAATCGCGTAGCGTGCACAAGGCAGCCCCCTTTCGCTCCGTCTCATTCTCGCAGATCGACTGCAAGTCCACGCTGAGCGCCCTGCGGGATCGGCTAAGGCGCGACAAGGCCATCGAGGCGCCCAGTCCAAGTCCCACACACTCCAGGGAGGAGGATACGGCGCTGGGAAGGATCCCCACGGATCCCGGCTGGATTCACATACCGCTAAAGAGGACGGAGCTCAGCATCAACCTGAACTACGGGCAGGAGAAGTCGCTGGACCACGACGCCATCCAGGAGGAGGATATCTTTAGCAACGAGCTGGCGGCGAGTGGCAGCTCGGGAATTCTCTTCCCGACAGCCACCGCCAGCAGTGTGATAGCCGCCCACGCCACCATGGAGTCGCTGACGGACACCATTCAGTCGGAGAGCGATTGCCTGATTCGCGAGGAAGTCCAACCAACGCTGGAGATAACGCCACCAAGCTCATCTGTCAGTGGCAGTGCTCCCAACTTGGCCACCCTAATGGAAGAGCAACTACCGCTGGAGGCGCCGCCGGATAACTTCCTGCAGACGGCCACCACCTGTGAGATTCCAGTTCCGGTTTACGAGTGCGCCGCTCAGGAGTGGCTGGAGACCCCCGCCCAGGAATGGGTGGAGGTGGCTCCCGAGGAGTTTGGCATTGTGCCGGAGACTATTCAGCCACCCATCCCGCATGCCGCCTGCAAGGTGTCCCAAACGCAGTCCACTCTAACCACGGCTGTTAGAAGCGATTTGGTACCCACCATCTCCGTGAGTCGCTCATCGGAGGAGGGCGACGAGCTAGCCAAGATTGAGGATGTGCCGCAAGTGGAAGTGGCAACGACGGCCAGAAATCCACCGCTGGAGCAGCACCGCAAGCAATATAGCCACGATGATCTTGACCTGACCAACGTGGACCTTAGGAGCTCTCTAGAGGCCATAGCCACGCCACGTCACAGCACAGACGAGCGGCAACGCAGGCACCTGGACAAGTCCACCAAGCGCAAGGGGATGTACATAGACAATGCCGACTGGCAGGCGCCCACAGAGCCATCGCCACATCGTGGTCTAGCCCTGGATATTAGTGTGGCGAACCTGAATGCTATCAAGCCGGAATCTCCGGATCCCAGCACTCCCGCTGCCTCACAGATGTACATTAGTAGCCCCCAGAGCTCCTATTCCTTCGAGCTAAACACTCCGGAACTGGAGAAGGGATCCCCGTCTTGGGGCAGCGGAGGCCTGGGTCGCGACAAGGCCCAGTTGCTAAGCAACTTTAGCTGTCACAGCAGCGAGGAGAAGGACGACGCATCCAGCCGTAGCTTTAGCTACCTTCGCGCCGACTCCACCTCGGACAACGAATGTGATCGGGCTGCCAGGGAGCGAGAACGGGAGCGGATCACCTCAAGTCCCACGCCCAGCAGCGGCGACTATGACTACAAACGTTTTTCAAAGCGGCCACTTCGGGGTCCCTATGGCCAGATGCTCGAGGCGGAGATGAAGAAGCCCAACCGAATGCACTTTGAGGAGATTCTCGAGGATCTACGCGAAACAGACAGGTGAGTGTCACCATAAAAAAATATTGATTTTTGATTCAAAAACTTTCATTTATATTTAATGGTCATTAAATATTAGGTATACAATTTAAACTAAAAAAAACATACATTTTTATATCACTAAAAATATATATTATAAAAGTTATCATCCCATTTTTATCCAAAACTAATATCCCAAATTCTCATTTATCTAAAAATAATTAAGATAGATATCTGTTTTTTTTAAACGATTTCTCTTATTTGTGCAACGTTGCATAATATATACAAATTGGTTTATGTTTTCTGCATCTGTAATTTCAAGAAATTTATTGCCATTCTAAGGCCAGGTCATTAAATTCATTTGAATAAATATGTCTTTGGCATCAAATATAAAAGAGAACAATTTGGATTACAATTTACGAGAAATTGCAATGTTGATTCTAAAAAAATATTGATTTTTGTATGTAACATTCAAATTGTTTCATTTTTTCAGCTTGCACCTGCGTGGATCAGCTGCTGGTGGGGCATCCAGTGGATCCAGTGGTGGGTCGTCCCGCAACCTTCCGCAGTACTCCAACTCAATGCGAGTGCGCAAGTCAAGTGCCTATCTGCCAGTGCCATCCCATGCCCGTGCTGCCTCTACGCCCTCGCAGATGGAGCACGGCAGCAAGGCCATCACAGCGGCCACCTCCCAGATCTCCGTATCCGCCAAGAACCTAACCGAGACGGAGCTGGGGCAGCAGCAGCTGCACCACATGAAGCGAGCCGCGTCAGAGGCCCCGGCTCCCAAGTCGCATCACAGCAAGCGCAGCCAGTCCATGAGCACGGAGCGTCCCAGCCAGCTGCACCACCATCACAGTCATGGGCACAGTCACGGTGGCCACGGTCACAGTCATGGGCATCATCATGCCGCCAAGCGGGGTGTGGATGAGAAGTCCAAGGATAAGGGCTCTGCTGCTAACGCTGGAGGATCGGGACGAACCGGAGACAGTGGCAAGGCGGGTCTGAAGCCCACGCCCGCTCTGCTGGCCGAACTGCTCAAGGGATCCAGCGAGAATATGATCTCAGAGCAAAGGAAGAAGACTATAGCGGTGAGTAATATTTTTATCTATTTATTTAAAAACCACAAAAAAATATTGTTGCAATGAAGTAGTACAGCTTAGATACAAATGTATCTGAAAGATAGTAAATCCCAGAGTCAGCATAAAGAGCTTTGTGTTTGAACTTTATTACTCTAGTGAAATGGATTCCCAATTAAAAATTAACTTTCTAAAGAAATGAACGGCTTGCAGTCGAACTAAGCTGCCCCAGAAAGTATGCTTCAAAATATCTAATCCAAGCTTATATCCTTATCTTTTTGTACCTCCAAAACGTTTCTGTTCCAAAGGAGAGCAAAGATAGCAAAGAGATCATCAGCTTTCCTCCTCCAATTGTTTATCTCCTGACTTGTTGTACACTCTCGCACCCTCTCTCAAAGTTTTTGTTTTGCTTGCTAAGTAGAAATGCATGTGGTGGGTGTGGGAGCCAGCAGCAGATGTGGCAGCAGAGCGGCAGCAGAAGCAGCGGCGCCATGTGAATTCCATGGCGCATGCCCCAAACGAAAAGAAAGAAAACAGTGCGCATTGGAAATGTGTGTTAGTGTGCTAGTCTCGTTCAGTTCCATTGGGTTACCCTAAGTTCTATTCCGCTCCGTTCCAGGCACAGTGGTCGCAGTGTACTATTTATAGGATATATGCAAATAGCAATCGAAATGTATTCCCTTCATCTTATGCATTTTTATACGAAATTCTGATTATATTCTGTTATTTTATTTTATTTACTATTTTTTTTTGTTCCAAGGGATTTAGCATATGCATATTGATTGTCTTTGTATGCGTATACTTAATCTAGGTTACATTTAGATTACGTATACGCACCGAGGACAAAAAATGAATTAATCCATTTTACTCTTTTTTTAACGAATAAATAATTAATGTATAAAATTTTTAGCTATTTCTTAACTTAATTTCGACATTATGCGTATACTTAATTTGTGTCACATTTAGATTAAATATACGCACTGGGGTAAAGAAATTAATTCATCGATTTTACTCTTTTTTTAATAAATAAATTAATTGTATCTGTTAAATGTTTAGCTATTTTATAACTTGATTGTCTTCTTACGCGTATACTTGATCTAAGTGTGACCCATATTGCGTATGGGAACAAAAAATAAATTAATCGTTTTTACTCCTTTTATTTAAAAATAAATGAATTGTATCTGTACGATTTGTTAGCTATTTCTTAACTTATTTGGAAGAGATCTTGTGGCAAATTCGATTTCAGACACTTGTCGCATGCAAATCGAACTCTTGTTTTCTCGGCGGACTCTATCTAGGACTCTCTCTCTCTATTTGAGAGCGGCGCATGGCATTCCAACGATGTACAAACAGCTGAGACTAGCGCACCACATAAAGTTTTGCGTGGGGTGGTGCAGGGAGTGTGTTTACGAGCTGGTTTCCTGCTGCCTCTCGTTTAGCGTTCACATGGATAATTAATGTTTTGCCACAAAGCAGATAAACCCGAAATCTAAAATTTACCAAGCACGTTTTGGATGTAGGTACCTTGTAGTAGGTGCTGCCTCCTCCACACCGAACACACTGCTTTCCTTCCCGAAGCTCTCTCTCTCTCTCTCTCTCTCTTGGTCTCTCTTCGCCCATAGTGGGTGGCTCTCTGGGTTTTTTGTTGGGAGTGTGGGTGGAGTGGGGGTGGTGGGGTTGTTTTTTCAGTGCGCTTGGAATATGAAAAATGGAAATTAAGTGTGTATATGGCACAATGGAATGTGTTCGGCGAGTTGAGTGGCGGCGAACAGGAGTACGATTTGGATTTTGGGATGTGCCACTGTGGCTGCTCTCCCGCGCAGCAGCAGCAGCAGTAGTAGCAGCAGTGGCAGCAGCAGCAGCAGCCGCAGCAGCGACCGCGACAGAGCTGAGAAAGGCTAAAGAGACCACTGTGCGCCGTGTGTTTTAATTCTTATTTGCTTTTCTACGACCATTGTGTGGCGGAATTGTTCATGTTTCGTTCGTTCGTTCGTTGCGTTTGTTATTTATTTTTTGGGAGCCAGGAATCCGCTGCAATTCGTGTAAAAGCAACAAACAAAACAAACGGGGCGGCGAGCAAATAAGGAATAATTAAAACAAATCGTAATTTAACAACCGAAAAAAAATATTTTATCGCTGGAGTGCTGTGTGCTGTGTGTCTGTTTTAGGTGACTCTCCTCCTAGGCATTTTTGTGTGTGCGAGTGGCTGTGTTATGTGCGTGGGAAAATGTCTCGAGACTTCGAGATTCGGGAGACATCCATCAAAGCAGAGGAAAAATCACTTTTCATTTTATTCGAATTAAATTTTTCATCTCTGCGAACAGGGGGGGGCGGGCGTGTGTGTGTATTTGTGTATGTATGAATATGTGTACCTGACTGCACAAGGCCAACCTCTTGTTGCGCCGCGTTACGCCAATAATATACATAGAGTGCAAATATAAACTCTCAACTTATCCGCAGTAACCCAGGAGGGTGGGAACGAGACGGCGCCGTTGGAGAGGAGAGAGCAAATCAATTACCTGTCAGCTCTCCGCCATGTGTGTGCTGGTGCTGGTGCTGTGTGTATATATGTGTTTCGAAATGTAAAATGGCTTTGGGGCTGGATGCAGCGGGTAACGTAACGTAACGTAATTGTTACTCCCAGTGCCATCGAAACTGCGCACAAATGTATGCTGCACATTGGACAGCGACATAAATAATGGTGCAACAAGCTCACAACCACCAACAACATCATCATCATCATCATCATCATTAGCATCGGCGTAATATGGCTGAGTGTTCGTGTGCGTGATAACATGTTGCTCGTTTGGGCCTTTGTCGCCGGCCTAATCAGGCAATTAAATGGCCATAAAGTAAAACGCAACACAGCTGAACAGCCGCTTACCGTGATTCGCAGCAACGAAAACATGAAAACAGAACCGCACAGCAACTGCTGTCCTCGCACTGCCTGGCTTTCTTCTGTTTCCTCTATTTTCCATTTTATTTTTTCCTGCTCTAACCCACGCTTTCGCCTTGTTTTCCTTTGCGCATTATTGGCCTTCAGTCAGCAGCAAAGGCAAACAACAACATGGTCAGTGTCATTATCAAATCACACACAGATACAGCGCACGCACACACACTCGTGCGGTGCAGGAGATTCGTTGGCTGGGGGACTGTTGTGGTTGGGGAGTGCTCAAGGCTGTCCCCGTGAGCGCGTGTGAGTGTGACTGAATGAGTGAGTGAGTGACTCGTGGACTCTCTAACGTCACTTACAGTAACAGAAATTAAAAGGATTTATTTTTAAAGCAAAGTTTTTGATTGATTTAAAGGATTTATAGGATCCTAGTGAGAGCTATATAAACTTTAAGGAAAATTTTTCAATTATTTACTTGTAAAAGGTATTCCCTATTTCGAAATTATAATTATTTTGAATTATGTGGCTTTGCCATCGATCCAATTTTAGCTCAGAAAAAGAATAAAAACCACAAGCAAGTCAGGAAGTCAAGACAAAGTTTTGAATAAAACGAAAATATTATTATTAAAGGTATAAACAATTGGATTTTCTTTAAGACCCCTAGAAGCAAATATTTTATATTATTTAATATATTTTTATAATTGAGAAAAACAAATACTTACAAAAGTATAAATTTTTATAGAAAAAAATATATTTAAAAAAATTATATTTTAAAGAATATATTGAAATATTAAATATTAAAACCCATCAACGAAAATCGATTTATGGGTAAAATCAGGAATTTAATCTTCTTTCTGCAAGTGCACATGCACAGGGCATGTGGAACGTGGGCAAGTGGTTCTCCCACTTGCCGTCTACGCAGGCTGTTCTGCTTGTAAGCTTGTGTGAGTGTCAGCGTGTGTGTGGATGCAGATGTTATGTGCAACATCCTCGGCCAGCTGCATTGGGTGCTGGCTGGCAGCGGCTTGTTGCACTTTCAGTCGGCTTGGATGACTTAGCCAGACCAGACGTGGGTCTTCTCTTGTTTCTAAAACAACACACAGTATGCTCCAGCGGTGCTCCAGTAATTCAGTGACATTGCAGCAGTGAAATAACCAGTGCGTTGGTGTACCAGTGACAAGAATAGTAAAACAAAAAAAAAAAAACACTATAAAACACAACATTCCAATGTCGCACAATCGAGAGAATCTGCGTTTAAGCCTGTTGGATCTGCAGGCCACCCTGACGGCGCCCTCCCAAACCGTTGCCGCCGCCCTGCTCCCCCAAGCCCAAGCTCAGGCTACCTCCCAGTCCCAGAACCAAGCCCACTCGCAACAGTTGGCGAGTGGCAGCAGCAATACCAGCAACAGCAGTAACACCCACTCCCAGTCCCAGTCGCTATCCCAAACCCTGTCCCACTCTCACAGCAACAGCAGTAGCAACCTTAGCACCGGCAGTAATAGCCACGGGATCGGAATCGGAATCGGTCACGGACACGGGCTGGGCGGCAGCAGTGTCTCACAGGCAGTTTCCATGGCCACCACAACGGTGGCGAGGCTGAGCAAGGCGGGATTCGGGGCGGCTGCCGGTTCAGGTGGCGGGGCAGGGAGTGGCTATCAGAACGACAAGTGCGACAGACTGAAGAAAATGACTTCGATTACCTGCTCCGACTCGGAGGACGACTCCGAGCGGCGGGCGCAGTTCGAGATGAGTAGTAAATGGAATCTGGGCGGCTATGAAGGCGTAAGTCTGGTCGCAATCAACCGTCAATTAATATAAATTTCAATGCATGCCAATATTTTATAATTTCTTTTTACTATTTCTTATTATCCTTTATTATTATAGGATACAAGAACATATGTTGTCCAGGAGATATATCGCAATGAGCAGACCTACGTGGAGTCCTTACAGACGGTGGTCGTCAAGTATTTGAAAGTTCTCAAGGCCCCGGAGCACGCCGGAATGATCGACACCCGCACGGTGGACGAAATCTTTTTCATGGTGCCTGACATCCTGGAGATACATGAAAAGTTTTTGGGTGATCTAAAGCAGCGCCTGGACGACTGGGATGTGCATCAGAAAGTGGGCGATGCCTTCATGGAAACGGTAAAATATATCTTTCTAAACTCAGACATCTTTCAAAGATTCTTATATTCTTTTTTCGTATCCTTCATCTGCAGTTCTCTAAGCTTGAGGTCCTGGAAGTATACACATCCTTTGTGAACAACTGCAATCGGGCCAAGAACGCCATACGCTCTATGAAACACCAGCGACCCTCATTCTCCAAGTTTCTGGAGTCTACGGCCCGGGAGCATAAGGGCAAGCTAACCCTGGACAATCTGCTAATCAAACCCGTACAAAAGTTTCCCAAGTAAGTTCCTATTTTTTAAATAAAATACAGATTTCTAAATCAACAATATCGTTGTTTATTTCCAGCTATGAACTGCTATTCCAGCGATTGATCAAGCACACGGATCACGATCATCCGGACACGAAGCACTTGCAGGACGTTCTGAAGCTGGTCCATGACATCCTGGTTCATATTAATTGCAAGGAACGCGAAATCATGGAGAATGGTCAGCGCGAGGCAACGCTTCGGGAGCTGGAGGGCGTCATTGAGGGAATTACCGATCTGATAGCGCCCGAAAGGCAGTTCCTGCTCTTCGACTTGGTTTCCATGCCATCGGGTCAGGGGGCGCGCAAGGATCGCGGCTTCTTCCTGTTCAATGACCTGCTCGTCCTTACGAGCATCAAGAAACGAAGCGGCACCATCCGCAAGCCCAACAGCAGCATCTGCCCGGGAACAGTGGCCACCACGCTGGACACCAACAAGTACAAGTTCCTCACCAAGATTTCGCTGGACTGCCTGGAGATTGTCAAGTGTGAGTAGATATTGGATTCTCTGTTTTTTTTATCTTTAATTTATGCTTTTTATTGTCCCGCAGCCAAGGACGAAAACATCAAGCGCATTGTCAGCGAAATCGAGACATTGGCCGACGACTGTGGTAAGCTGCAGCAGATCACCGACATCGCTGTTTCCCTCAAGTACCCGCATCAGTATATGGAGGACGCCATCCGTGAACTCCACCGCGAAGTCCAGCGACAGCTCTCCGAGCGCCAGACAAACGACACTCAGCTGAATATGCTCGAGCTGACAGTCAGTTCCCCGTAAGTGCACATACTTATCCAAATAATAATTGATTAGTGAGTAAAATATTTTATTATTAACAAATCCCTACAGCAATGGCAACCAGAAGCTGACTGTGGTTTTTAACAAAACGGAGAAGCGCACCCAGTGGGAGGAGGCCTTCAACGAGGCCAAGCAGAAGCTAGGTGAGTTTTTCCTCTGAGAACACTGAATAAAATCCATTAAATATCCCTTTTTTCCCTCTTGTAGCTGCCACGCTGGAGCGTCATCCCATCCCCGAGTTCCTCACCTCCATACCCATCCGCAAGACCCGTGCCGGCCTCCAGTTCACCTGTGCGGCTGCCACGTTAAGCGACAATCGCGATGTGTGGGTGTGCAACAGCGACGGCTACGTGGGCCAGGTGTGCATCATGTCGCTGCATCCGGAGCCGAATGTCACCAGTTGCAACGGCGTTTGCAATGCTCGCATCTTGTGCGTGGCCTCAGTGCCGGCGTACAGCTCGGCGGCCTCTAGTCGGAACAGCAGTGGGGAGCAACCGCCCAGCGCCGGTGGACAGGAGGAGAAGGACAAGCGGAATACCCCACAACCGCCACAGCAGCAGAGCTACACACAGCAGCTGCGTGACTACCGAAAGAGCATCTCCCCGAGCTTTCAGAGTGCCTCAACGTCGGCGACGGCTACGCCCGAGAAGAAGAAAACAACGCCCACGCCCACACCGGTGGCTGGGGGAGATGCTACAGATGCCGCTACAGCGACCGGCAGTGATACTCAGCTGGAGCTGAATTTAAGCTCCAGTGAGGATGAGACGGAAGCGGCAGCATCCACGCTGAATGTGGGTGGCGGAGGCACTGGAGCGGGATCTGGTGCAACTCTGTCAGAACGTGTGCCTAGTCCTGCGCCCTCATATCATGGGCATCAGGTGAGATCATCTCTGCTGATTCTCTATATTCTAAAATACTCATGTGACTCATTTTGTTGCAGGACTCGAATCCGGAGGAGGGCGAGAGCAATCAATCAACGATGTGGATAGGCACCGAAGACGGCTGCATCCATGTCTATAATAGCACTGACAATATTCGCATTAAGAAGAATCGCATTAAGATCGAGCACCATTCGGCCGTCTATTCCATTTTGTAAGTAAACTTAATATTTCAGTAGATATCTGAATCCTTAATGCGTTTCTATTAAAGGTACCTGGACAATCGTGTGTTTGTGTCATTAGCAAATGGTGATATCTGTGTTTACCTGAGAGATGGTGGTAAGTATTTTCTATTAAATCATTTACCGCGTTGATTAACAATTGCCTTTTGATTTAGCCACCTCCTGGAATACTTGCTCATCGCATTGCCTTTCCATTGGCTCGGTCACCAGTCCGGTGACCAAGCTGTTGAATGTTAATGGCCGCCTTTGGTGCTCCATTCAGGGCATAATCAAAGTGCTGGACGTGGAGACTTTGACGGTATGCAAGCTTGATTGAGATTGAGAATATAAATTGAATTTTTTATTGGATTTGCAGGTCATTAATCAAATACAGATTTCATCGGACTCGAAGCCGATCACAAACATGACAGTCTCGAACAATCATGTGTGGATTTCCATACAGAACTCTGCACACATTAAATGTTTCCATTCCAATAGGTGAGTTGACTTTAGAATATCCTGTTTCCTCTCATAACCCCCTTTCTTTATCTCCTACGTTTACAGCCACCAGCTGGTTACCGAAGTTAATCTCGCCCCCGCCGTAAACAAAATGCTCTCCAATTGCGACGAGATCATCCGCCAGCACAAGGCCGCCTGTCTGCGCGTCACCTCGCTTCTTTGCTGTAAGGATCTCATCTGGATTGGCACTAGTGCCGGCGTCCTGCTAACCATCCCGGCCCAGGGTTACGAAAAGGGTGCCATCAACATTGTGCCCACTGGCATTCCCCATGGCCACACGGGCCATGTGCGGTTCCTCACCTTCGTGGAGACCACTGGCCTGGAGGGAGTAGCGCCAGGAGCATCGGGCCGGGATGGTGCCACCAGTGATGAGTACTCGAAGCAGGGGTAAGTTAAATCCCCAAAAAACAAACAGAGCCAATTTAATAACACAATTTACTTACAGCTCTATCAAGCACTCCAAATCCAAGTCGGAGACGAACAATACGCTAATCATATCCGGTGGCGACGGCTACGAGGACTTCCGCAACTCGGGAGCCAACTCGCTGAGCGAGATCGCTGGACGCGAGGACAGCACCAATCATTTATTGATATGGCAAATTTGAAGCAGAAGGCGTAAAAACCGCTGGAGGCTCCTGCTTTCGCGCTGGAAAAACAACAACTGAGGTGACCAGTGCTTACGAGTGGCGAGCCCGGCGGTTTTTATGGGCCGAGGGAAAATCGATTATTGATAAGCAAAGATCCCGAGGGATCGGCAGCAGCTGCTAAGCTGGAAATTAGTAGGATTAGTTAACAGGACTGACGGACTAAGGGACGAGCATAATCGCACGGATGTACAGTTGAATTTGGATTGCTCAAAGATCGATGCATGTATTATTTGACTCTCGTCCTCCGACTGGCCACTGAATTAGTGCCAAAAAAAACACACACAAAAGAAATATATGTACGACTCCTGCGCCAAATCGACTTGGGAAGCACAAGCTGCTGTTTGCTCCTTTTCAATGTAAATACAGATCGCACCAAGCAGATGGAGATGCAGATACGAGAACGCTGAGGGAAGGAGATTCCACGATTCCACCAAGGCAAAGAGTACGATAGATATTTTTGTATTGCTTAGCAGGCAGACTAATTGTAAATCTAAATCCTAATCAAGTGTTAAGAGTTCGATCTAAGTTCGTTTGAATTGAAAAATACAGGTCTAACATGAAATAATTCATAAAAATAATATAATATGTGTTGACTTTCGCATAGTGTACGAGTTTATCCTTCTGAGGTTCGAGGTTCCCCACCCAAGAACCCGGAATCCAAGCGCATTAATCGAATTTATAATCTACAAAAGAAAAAAACCACTCAACTCAAGGGTCATGTCACTTACATTTGCATGTGGTATGCGCGCATGCCAAGGATAGGCTTGTAAAAATCGTAATTAATAAGCATCTCCCTATTTTTATTGTATACAATTAATTAATATACATATACATATACATATACATATATATATATATATCGATAACTGATTAAATGGCGTTTATAAAGTTTATTATTGTAAAACCTATATTTCATGCAAGAGAATTGAATTTGAAAATTGCAAATTTTAACATACATACGAGTGATATTCAAGTTTTTGCTAAAGTTTTTTGGGCATGTACAAAACGTTAAACCTACACACAACACCTACAACACAACACCTTCTAAATACACACTTAAATATGCATATATATTTTTTCTAATTGAAATACTATTTGTAAGTTGTAAGTTGTGCGCACCTCAAACCCAAGCGGCTCAAACGAACCGCCAATCGGCGGTTGCCGTCTCAAGCTCGATCATCTGTCTAAGGTAGCAAATTGTAATAATTTAAGTATAAATATTTCTATGTTATAGTCTGGTTGGTTATTAACATTAATCATTGTTCAGTGCAGTATTTCAAGTGTATGCTAAGCCGTTGCTCTTCCTTCCACCTCCAAATCTCAACACTAACTAACATGCAACACACCGAGAACCACCGAGAGCGGTTTCACCCGGCTTTATCTGAATGAATCCTATGAAATGTATTGCAGGCATATTTTTTCATATTCAGTGAACATCTGACAATTGTTATCCTACCTCTGCGAATACCAAGGTGTTAAATATATATACTTATATATACAATATACTCGAGATGTTGCTCTCATGCGCAAGCCAGGAACAGCAAGTGGAAGCCAGAGCCGGAGCAGAATCTGGAGCAGGAGCTGGCGCAAGCGAGTAAAAAAACTCCCTAAAAGAGCTGTAATAATAGAATCTAAAACAATAATTCCCCCCTTTGCCAAGCTGCATTGTAAGGTTCAATAATAAATTGTAAATGTGTTAAACAAATAAATATATATACATAAATGGAGGCGTATTTATTATAATTAATTTAATGGCATATTTTAGCGGGATTTGTTTTGTTAACTTGCAAGTTATCTTAACTTAGTTTTGTTTACATTTATTTAAAGTAAACGCTGGCCTGGATATTGGTAAAGTTATAATTCAATTTATAATTCATCACTTAATTGCTCTGCGCGGCCATTTAGTTTGGATGCTCCGTGGATTTCGATGCGCGCATATTTAATTATCGCATTCATTTGTAAAAATTAATTATAAATGGATTTATGCTGTACACACGGGCATTTTAATCTGTGCTTTAGGCTGGCCCCCTGTCTGCTTCCCTTTAAATAATTTATTTTAATTAGTTTTTGTCAAAACCGAGTGAGGATTCCACTGCATGGTGCAATGTATCGATTTCAATCCGATTTGGATTACGATAATCCTGGCCAGGCCGGGCTTTCACATTGCGTTAGGATAATGCCTTATGGCCCCAAACCGAAACCGTAACCGTAACAGGAAAAAGTTGGGCTATTGATTGCTTTGTTTACCTTTTGCGGCAACTGCACACGCGGCAGCTTTTCTGGAGGGGATCAGGAGTGGGGCAGGAGAGAACGACGGCGACAGCCGTAAGTAAAATAAAATCAAGCAAATTATGCGTAAAACTCAATTATTCGGGACTTTTAAAACAGCCAAAGGAACAACAACAAAGGGAAAAACTTGTGCCGTAAGGCATTTACGTAAGTGCTGTACGGCCATGGAACTCCATGGCGGTGAGGAGCCGAAAGCAGGTATCCGGAGGCGTAGCCGGTCGGTCAGACGGAAGAGACGAGCCTTTATGTGTACGTCCTCCTCCCTGCTCCACCTCGCTGCGCTTGGCCACATGTGTGTGTATGGCAACATGCTGCGTAAATTACGCTGCCATAATACCCTTCCATATGGTCAACTGTTCCGGCTCGCCACATCCATTACTCGGGCATCCGAGGGGAAAAGTTTCGCCCGAGCAAAAGTTGCGAACTTTCCCTCAACTTTCAGTGAACTTAAGGACTTACCAACTCGCAAGAGTATCTGGACTTCTGCTCTACTTGCTTGCCGAGAGAATCCCTACCTCTTTTTCGCGCTGCAGAGCCGCAGAGAGTCTGTCAGGGACGATGGGCGTTCCTGGTCCTCGGTGTTTTAACTCCGCATAAGTTCTTAATAAATTTCATTATTGCATTTTAAACTTCGTGTGACATTATTTATGGCTGCCACCAGTCGGGGAGTCCGGCAGTCGAACGAATTTTCACGGGCCCAGTCAAGTGTGAGGCTCAAACCATTTCCCCAATCAGGTTGGCATTGGCCCTTATTTAAATTGTAGTGCACCTTAAACCGGATAACATATCATATCATATATAGAATGTATGCATTACAAACAATGCCAGCGGAAGGGCTTAACCTTGTTGGTTTATTCTCCCGGTCATTTAGCTGAGCTCTCGCTAATCCTTCAGTTTTTACCTTGTAATTGCCATGGGATTGCATTTCGCTTAACTCTGTTTCTGTTTAAAATAATTTGAAAGGCAGACGGAATTCGAAAAGGGAAGGAGACATTTTTAAATTTATAAAACTCCAAAATATTATAATTCATGTTGTAACTTATTATCATAAAGTTTAAAATATTGCTAAAGATGTTTAAAGCCACATTTGCTTAGCAAAATATTTTTCTTTTGACTTTTCTGCCATATTATATTTAAATACTTTAATATAATACCATTAAATAAATATTATGGCCTTATAAATGAGGATCCAATATGAAAATAAAATGTGGATTTGTTTTTAATTTAGCGACTTAACTGCTTTGGATATCCCTCTCCTTTCTAAGTATAATTTTTTTACCCCTTCAAAAAATAACGCAACAAATATATATTTATTGCTTTATCACTATTCCTCTCAGTCATACAAATAATTGCACTATTTATATGAATTCCATGCCTCTTTAAAACTCCAACAATGTGAGCAGCAACATTTGTTTTTATTTATTTACAAATAGATTATCTCGGTTCATATGCGCATAAATCCCCCTTGGGCACTCGAGCCCTCTTCAGTGCGCTTCCTGTGCCTGACCCTGCCTCGTAATTTCCAATAATGCTCGCTCTGTTTTTGGTTTTCAGTTTTCGGTTCTGCTGGTTTTTTCCGTGGTCAGCGCATTTAGTATTTGTGCGGCTTTTGTGGTTACTGTGCGTGGGACACAACAACAGTCTGGGCCTGGGCCAAGAGTCATTTGTTCATGGTGCTTCCGTCCGCCACGCATTCCGCACATTTATGGTTACAGACCAAAATTGCCATTTTCACCAGTTGGATTTTTGGCAGTTGTAAACTTGATTAACCAATTAATGCCCAACCCTCTGGGTGGGTGGATGCGAATGCGGTTGGCACTCGAATTTTCCACAACTATTTATAAATGCGTATTTGCATGCAGCGCTCCTCCTCGGGCAACTAAGCTGCCTTCAAAGGTCGCAGCCTGGTCGGAGTTCTTTGTATGCTGTTTCCACAATTTCCCAACAACGCGCAATGTAAGCCCGAAATCTGCTTAACGGACAATGGCCGGAAAGTCCGGCCCGGAATGGTCCTGGCAGGATGGCGGAGCTCTCGAACAGAACAATAAATTGAAAGGAAGATGGCAAAAGTCGAGGGTGCTCGAGAATCAAATTTAAAATATATTTATATATATAGTATATATATTGGTTTGTTTGTGCGCCTGGTAACCGTAATCGGAGCACACTCTCTGTCTGCTGCTGGCCTCCCTTGCTTCGTGCTTCCTGCATCCTGGCGCTCCTGGCGCTGATCCAGTTGACGCGAATAATATTACGCTTATTGATTGAAATTATTAATAGCTTCTGGCCTTTGCCGTCTCTAAGCGGCCACGACATAGCCATACATTAGGGACCCAGCGGGTTCGTTCACCTATCAATTAAAAGTAACTTTTACACAGACTGGGGACACACAAAAAAAGGTAAGGTAATCAGAAAAGTAAACAAATAATATGAGAAATAATTAAAATATAACAATAAGATTGTTTCTATATCTAAATTTACCATTAATAATAAATAAAATAAAATAAAAATACATTATTGCAATATCAAGATATGGGAATTTTTAATAATTTAAGCAAAATTTATTATAATTTAATGTCTAGGTAATTAGACCCTTATTTCTGCCTGTGTTTAAATGGGATTTGTAGAGGGTCTGGAAGAGCTATAGAAGCTGGCGCATAGGGCTTCCGTCCCGCCATTTCCCCAGGCTAATTATGCTGGCGAAATTAAAAGTTTATGACGCTGGCGAACACATGGTGGCCAGGACATTTGGCGACAAATTGTCGTGTCCTGCGAATTTCGCTCGATATGTACATACTGAGAGATATGTACATATATATGTTTGCAATCGAGAGTGTAATGGTGTTCTAATGTCCTCGCGTAATGGTGTCCTAGTGCTGATGCCAGTGTCAGGGACCACAACAAGTGGGGAAGCGATTTGTCAGGCAATTACTGAATCCACTGCAAGTGCCTCTAAGACAAATTGTTAAACTCAATTTAGCATTGCCATTGCCAATGCTATTGCCAAGTCTGTTGCATAGAAATGGAAAGTTTTTTGCGCGCCCCAAAAACTTGTGTTGGTGGAAAACTTTCTGCCACCGCCCCTCTGAAGTCTTGAAGTTTAGCCAGGAAAATGGGTGTATCGGGCTGCGTTTTTAGTTGGGCGGAAGCAAGTGGCGGGAGAGAGACCTTCCTGTCACTGCAAAACTCACTTATGTACGTGCATTTGATAATTAAATGATGTTGCAAAACTTGGCTGAGAACGATTTTTGGGGTCCTGTGACCCTATACGATTTACCCTTTACCCTGTACCCTCTGTATCCTGTACCCCTGCCACATTTGCCCTCTGGCCCCATTCTGGGATAGGATAAACGCTTTTGCATAGACACCAATTATGCTGCGCCATTCAGCCGAGTCACGTACCCGAACCGCACGGATTTCTCGCATTTAATCAATCTAAGTGATGTCCAACCAGTGCTCACCACAGCCCGCCGGTCACTGCTCAATCTGTTAAGGAGATTACAGGTAGCCCCGAGCCGGATTTTGGCAAATGGTTAACTAAAGTGGCAGGAACAGCCAGCTTCAGGCCTCCGCCTCGATGTATGCTGTGGCTTCGTGACATATTTCAAAGAAAAGGCTATCCCGCAAACTATGCAACACGAGATAGGACTTTGTAAATGCATTATTAGGCCTTTGACAGCTGAAGGATGTGGAAATAAATTGTAAAGAAAGTCGAAAAGGCTGTTGATGTTAATTAATAAAATTTTTAAATTAATAACTGAACAAAAGAAATTAATAATAAATTACACATTTACTTACTTTTTATAACATATTTTTATACATTTATATTTTATATTCTTTTTGATTAAAAGTATACATATATCATATAAATAAGAAGCTTTTCTTAGTTACTAAAGTTTTTTTATTTGGTATATTTTATATTTAAATTATTTGCTTAAAGTTTGATATTCAATGTTCAATATAAAGAGTCTTGACAAGACTCCATAAATAATAATACCACATTCTTATTGGTTTTTTTTTAATTAATCATAAACTGAATTGTAATTTCCCTACTTATCTTTTGTACGTGAAAAGTATCAATTTATGGTAATCAAGGTTGAGCCTGCCAATGAGTAATGATCGTTGATTACTTTTTTTCGGCTTGCAAAGTCTAAAAATACAAATTCTTATTTTGTTATCGTCTGATTGATGACCAAAGCAAATTTCCTATAATCCAGTTGCCCATTAAAATGACACTATTTATAGATTATAAAATAGGTAAACATTAAAAATATATCAAATGCTATAAGTGCTATATGTTCATGTCTTCGTTTTGCGATAAATGCTAGATATGTAAATATATATTATAAACATTTAAATAAGTTTGCAACTTGTCAAGTTTTCTATTTTTGTTTAAAGAAAATTTGTCAAAGTTTATATTTTAATATTTCTTTTTATGTTTTTAAGAATTAAATATTATTAAGTAAATCTTTGTTTTGAAACCGAACTCCAATTGAACATCTTAAGAAATCTAAATAAAAGTATTAGAAAGATTTTAGTTCATTCTTTAATTCTATTGGCGCATCGAATCGTTCAGATTCCACGCGTTCCACTCGGGGATTCCCCTTTCGGAAACAGTCAGGGCGCATGCCTTTGTTTACCCCCCACAAAAAGGCAAAGTGCAATCCATCTCGGACGCGACTGTGTGTGGATCACATTCACCTTGAACAATGAACCTGTGTGGATGGCAATCGAATACAACCGAACTTAACCTGCGCCAGCTGTTGACACTACTCATTATGAGGGCGTAGTAAGAGCATTTGTGAAATCCGTGTGGAGACGCATCTGCACGTTATAAAATGTACAAACAATGGCACGGCGCATATATTCGGATATATATACGTATATGTATATAGATATAGAGATAGAGCCGACTGTGCACGCTATAACGCTATATCGCTATATCTATGCCTATGTCTATAAGGCTACCATAAAAGTCTTAATTTAGATTTCCTGAGTACCCGAAATCGCGAAATCGCTTATGTTTTCATTTGGAAATTCTCGTAAAATTCGTGGCACGGGATCTGGATTCGGCGGGGATCGCCGGAGCTTTAGAGCACGGAGGTAGACGACTTGTCCCTCCGTGGCTTAATTAAACATTGTTCTGGGAATTAGCTGGGCTTTGCTCCAGCACCAGCATTTGAATATTCAAATTTCGACTGGACGCGGCTGTTTGCACAATTGTTTAAATACCAAAAAGAAGGCAGGCAGGCAGGAACGACAGGGCAGGATTACCCAGCGTTTAAAAGTCGCGTGTTTGCTTGCGCTCGTTGTCCGCCAACTTGGGATCCACAGTTCACTGGAACTGTGTCCCACTGACAAGCCGGAGGGACAGATACCACGGTCGTGCCTCCGACAATCACGATTGCTACGTCGACTCTCCGACCGAGTGGAGTCGCATTCGGTCGCGTCAGTTTTCCTCAAGCGCTCAACCAAGGCGGTCGTCCATCGCACACGAGCCATCCATCCGCAGAAGACCGACAGCGTGTGTGGGTCTTCAATCATCCGAATCCGAATTCGAATCCGACTCCGGCTTCGATTCCGAGAGCGATTGATCAGCCGCCGGCTTACCTATAACCGATAACGTAAATTTGAATTTTGTGAGGCGTTTGTCACGCCGCTAAAAATATTTAAACGCGGAAAGTGAATCAGTTTCAGCAGCTGCAACTGCAGTAGTACTTTCACATAGTGCACTCCACGGAGCCACAGATTAAACAGTGTGTCCTACTCGAGTGTCGTGAACAAACAACCAACAGCAACCAATATTAATAGTGGTAGCAATAAATATAATAAGGACTTTCTGTGTCAATAAAACAATGCCAAGTGTTTTGAAATGAAAGCGGAGGACTGCGCAGGAAAGCGATTGCATTAAGTAAGTAAACAGCGCGATGAGGAGCCACTTCAGGACTTCAGGTGGAGGACCCTCATCCTGCAGACCCTTCACCTTCACCCAGTTCACAAAAGTCCTGTGCAGAGGTGGCTCTTGCATAGATCGGAGAGAGAGAGGGGCCAACCGAACCGAGGGTAATGGATAAATGCTTTCACGCTAAACACCTCGACGGAACTGCCAAATAAAGAGGACAAATAAGTGCCCGACAGTCTCAATAAATATGGTGACTTGTAGTTTGACTGGATGTTTGACGTCAGCGTCAGACGGTCCTTTGGCAGGACCACCACTCCTCCTTCTCCTTTTCCAGCTCCCACTTGCCCTTTGTTTGCCGAATGCAAATGAAATATTATTTCAGAGCTGCACACTGCGAATTGCAATTGCAAATTGCAAATTGCACATTGCACATTACACATACGCCATGTTAGCCGCAAATGGCAACAAATGTTCAGCGGAAGCCGGATGCTGGTGTGGGTGTTAAAATGCATTTTGAATTGCAATGGAATTCAGCCAGTTTTTTTGCTCTCATTTTCTCCTTCGTAGGTGTTGGCTGAAAGTGTAAAAAACGGAACCCAAACATTTTACGCACTGCCAAAAAAAACAATTTCTTGCTGAAAGTCAATTCGGCCGCCGGCCTTGCAATTATATCACTTAAAGTGCCCTCTTCTTGGCATTTTTGTCGGAAAAATCTCTTAATAACGCAAATAAAATGGGGCTTGGTCAATTAAAGCGGAATAAGGTGAAGGCCGTCAGCTGTCAAGCAGACAAAAATGCTGGAAAATCTCTAACAGATATGCCATAAAGCGGCAGCAAACACATAAAACAATAAAGTCAAGGTTAATCGTATTTGTTTAAAGATAAAATTTATATTTTTCTATATTTAATGATTTTCCTAGATGAAAGCATTCCTTCATGATTGTAATAATACAAAATATTTTTTTTATTATAAAAGATAATAATAATTAGAAGAAACAACATAAATTTACATCCAAAATTAATGTTGCCTTTAATGCCCCAATGCATACTTATTCTCATCTGTGGGAGACACTTTATTACATTAAAGACATATCCTTACCAACAGCTTCATAAATTTAAAAGCATAACAAAGGTATCGTTTTGAATTATTAGCTTAAATCAAGTTTAATTTAAAGCTAAAAGCAAGCTTTCCAGTAATAATTTCATGAATTTCTTTAATAAATAAAAATCTTAAATAAAGTATGATAAATTAGCTTTTAAATAGTATTATTTTTCCAGTGAACACAACCAAAAGCCAAGCGTATGTAAATATGTATACAAAGAAGCACCACTCTCCTCCATTGTTTATCGGTCGGAACTTTTAGTGTGAAATAAATCTTCCGTGGACACCCAGCAAACATCAATGATACGGATTTATCTAATGCCGGAGATGGTGTGTGGCTCCTCTGATTGATGACTCCTCTGACAAAGGCAGCGGAAACATATGTATAAAGTTTGCTTCGATCGGCGGATGAAAGGATGAAAGGAGCTCTGCTCGGTGTCAATTAGAAATTCATAATTTTGTTTGGCCACACAAAGTCCAACAAAGTAATTGGATTTGGCAACTCAATTTGCAGCCTTTGAACAAATAGTTTATCTCAGCTGAGTGTTTTGGGCAATCCTTGGAGCTAACTTCACTCCAGTTCACTTTGGGTGAAAGGGTGAAGTGAAGCTTCTAGCCTGATTGCTTCCATTGTCATGGAAATGGAAGTGGGAATTGGTATGGAAACGCGTGTGAGAGCGGGCCAAGACCCGAGATTAGGGGCTCTTTGGCTCGTGCAAAGTTTGCAATTGAGTTGCGAATTAGATTATCAATCAAAGTGCTCATAAAAACGCCAGGGCTTATCGCGGTCAGCGTTGATGGGTTGCCGCCAAAGGGGCGAGAGCTCCCAGCCCCTGATCGCAACTGGAGGGGGCTTCTGGCCGGAATCCCGGACGACATTCTGCGGAATGAGTTCATAAATCTATTTTCGGGCCCAAAGCCCCTCAAAATACACTTGATGTCCCGCAATAGAGAACTCAAGAACTCTCCACATACCATATATATTTATACCCATCACCTCAAGACCGTTATCTGGCGGGATGACACATTCCATACAGGGCCGATCGATCGATGCCTTGGCCCTGACAGACAGCGACGTTTGGAGGCTCTGCATCGTATCCAATTAATCAGTCTCACCTTTGGGTACGTCACCAGGCTGGGCAAATGTTTACACATAAACTATAAAGCATAAAAAAGTAAAAGTTCAACCCCCTCTTACCCGCACCTTCAGCCCCTTTGGCCAGATTGCTATCATGTGAGTGCGATAAGCTCTTTTATGACTATTCCGCGTCAGCATACAAAGCCCCAGGAAGCATGGTGTCGAAGGGAAGCCGAACCTGTGAATACCCTTTAAATTGCATGGCTCTAAGCCCCTCAAATCGAAGGGATTAAGCTTAAAAAAAAGACAGCTGAAAAAGTTTAAAGCTGAAATTTATTTCAGAGGATTTCTATGCATTTTTAAATATTTGTTCAATCAAAAATAAACGTAGTTTTCATTAATATTCAGCTTTTGTTTCATGGGAGACTAGTTCGCAGCTTGTAAAATCAATATTTATTTAAATACAGAGAACTTTTTTAACTTCTTTTCTTTTTTGTATTATTTTTTGTCAAAAGCGCAATTTTCAAACGTTTACGTGGATCTCTTTTTGTTTATTAAAAACCTAAACACAAAGAAAATAAAGCAAGAATTGCAAAAAGTTCAAGTTCAATCACCGCTGCTATCTAAAAAATTGTTGGAAACAAATAGATAATTAAAAAAAAAAAAATTTTATGAACTTGCAGCAAAATAAAGAAAGGTTGCCAAATGAAATAAACTGCAGTAATAAAGCTTTATATATATGCATACGAATAATTGAAAATACAATTTAACTTTCAATTTATCTTTCTTAACGAAAAGGAGACAAAATAAATAGGTTAACTTTGGTATAAAATCTACTGCAATGTTTGCTTTAATTTCCACATTTCTTGAGATACTTGCAGCCCTTCTTGTGGCATTTAATGTATGTGCATCTGTGTGCTGAAGTACTAAGCTAATATTCTCTCACACATTTGAATATGCAAATTGTTCTTGCTAAATAATTTTCTTTTTTTTTGGGGGGGAAAGAGTGCCTGCGGCGTTCTGTAGCTGTGGAACTGATTTCGACTCCGATTCCAACGCTCACTTCTCGCCTTGCCCACCGCCACAGCCACCTTGTCTATTGCGATATCAGTTTTAATTTGGTTATCGCACACACACACACTGCCGAAAAACACACACACACAGCCAAGTAGCAGCACTCACAAGGAGTCGTCGCAATCAGCAGCAGGCCACCACTATCGGCCGCTAAATAAATAATGCTTAATGCCAAATTATTGTCAACAGAAGTGGCAAGAAGTGTCGAACAGCCCGCGACTTGCCATTCGGTCTGCCATTTGGTGGCACTCAGTCAACAACAGTCATTCGCGGCGCGACATTCCGGCGGGAAAATAACAATTCCCTTGCGCCCATCACCCACTGCGTATACGTAATATTAGCCCATGGCTATACATAATTTGTGCGGAAATCTAATAAAGCGGCCGTCGATTATCAATCTTATCATCGAATTGCACGTGGAATAGCCTTCAGAGAAAATTGTGAATGGTGTGGAAAAGTTTCACAGATGAATTGTCATTTATTTCGCCAGTCGTTCTGTGGTTTATCCCCAAAATCCACTACCAGCAGCAAGTGTGAACTGTAAATAATTCATAAACAATTCCGCACACTGTGCTAAATCTGTAATACTTTAAATACTCTACAAATATCAGCTTTCTGTGGATTATTTGATTATTTCTTTGCCGAAATACGCAAAATACATTCGTGTAAATAGTTTTCTCAAAAAGAAATTAATTTTCTTTGCCCGTGTGGAATTTATTATTAATAAATTGTAATAATATTCGCATCATTGCAGCTATTTTGAGCAAAAAAATTCTTTGTTGCAAACTAATTATATTTCTTGTTTTGTTTTTATATTAAATATATCTAAAAATACTTGTGTTTGAGAAAATATAAATATAAAGTCTGAAATGAACAAGAATTTGGTATGGTTTTTTCTCATTCTCTCTATATAGACATGATTATTAATAATAAAAAGGTTTTAAAATTATTCTGTGAATATTTTTGTGACAAAACTTAAATAATTAGTTTATTTTGTTAAGATTCCTAGCTATTATTTTCCCAAAAGCTGAATTTTTCTTTCTCAAATTATTTCCATTTTACTTTTTAAAAACTATTTTAATAGCCACACATTACCTATAAATTTCAGAAAACGAAGCAGAAATATTACTTAAAATATATTTATTTAATAATAAGTAATTAAATATCAAACTAACATACAACCCAGACCTACCTTATATGATATGTTTCACCAAACCTCTGGCATATTGGTTATGTAAATTCAATTTACTGACATCAAAAGAGATTTAAGTTATGCCAAAAATAACGTTGTTAGGAATATATTAAAGTTTTCTATCCATTTTCCGCCCAGTGCCTGAAATCCTCACTAACTGGCGTTTCCCTTCCGATTGATTGCAGTTGACCGACCGAGTGAGCAGCAGCGAAGCCATCAGACAGCAATTCGATACAATGACAGCAGTTGGGCCGTGCCACTTGCCCACCAGTTCCGCTTCTATCGCCATCTCCAGTGACCAGCTCCAAGGATATGCGAAGGGTGTGCGTGCCCCGACCGCCGAGTAGGGCTTAGTTGGGCAGGCCCAGAACAGCACAACAACAGCAGCCGGAGATAGCTCCTCTCTGCGGACGCAACCGGCCGATCCATGGCTGTCAACTTGCAGCTGAATAATTTAAGCGCCATTTATCCATCGCTCATGTATGTGGCGGCCTCCTCCCTCGCCGCAGGCGGCCGGGGACTGGGACTGGCAGGATCGGGGCTGCCGGAGAACATATCCATCGTTTATGAGGACCTGCTGAGTGCCACGAATGGAACGGGTGGGGCAACGGCAGCGACAGCTGGAACGAGAGCTGGAGCAGGAGACGCAACGGGATTGAATGTCGTCCTGGCACAGGGTGGTGGCACAAACGAGACCGCTGGCAGCGTCGCATCGGATGCAGTGGATGCTCTGACAGAAGCCGGTCCCACCGCTGCCGTGACCACATTTAATTATTACAACGAGTCCGCGGCGGCCGCAGAGTGGGCACACTTTTACGACTTGGTGCTCTCCTGGCAGGGCATCTGCCTGATTGCCGTCTTTGCCACTTTCATTGTGGTGACCGTCATTGGTAACACCCTGGTGATTCTGGCCATCCTGACCACGCGTCGCCTGCGCACCATCACCAACTGCTTTGTGATGAGCCTGGCAGTCGCCGACCTGCTCGTGGGCATATTCGTAATGCCGCCCGCCGTAGCAGTTCATCTCATAGGTGAGTTTCTTTAAGTTGGTCTTGTACTCCAAGGGCTCCTCAGGGCTCTGTGCCGTGCCAGGGCCATTAAGGTGCCTTCCGTGAAAGTAGGCGGCGTTTGCTGGGCTTTTCGCGTGATTAGAAGATGAAGATGCCATTCCGGTAAATCCCTCAAAAAATTGCTAACAAAAGCCTTGCGCCCAAAAAGGACACAGCGAAAAAAAAGTCGAATTTGTGAATAAATAGAAAAAAATGTTGGAGAATATTTAGAGCCTATACATAAAAAAAAAATAAAGAAAATATAATACACATTTAGGGAAGGATTTAAAAGGGATTAGGGAGGAATTTTTTCATTGAAAAATAATTATTTAATATTAAATAATATATAATATAAAAATAAATAAAATATAATACTAAATTTTTAAGATTTCCAAACAATTCCTTGAATTTATTTATGTGTAGAGGGACATATAAATAGGGAAAGTAGTATCCTTTAACAAGAATAAGACTCTTAAGCATTTAATATAAGTATAGCATTTTTTTAAATTTTTATTTCCCCTTTTTTATATTGTAATTCCAAGTGTAATGTAACAAAGTAGCACGAATAGAAATAAGAGCACGAACGCGAACAGGAAGAGGCGGTGCCTCGCCGGCATATTTATGTAAATGCTGCTAGCTGGAATATGCGAGTATGTATCTCTCTCGCCTTATGGATTTGTATTCTTTGAACCGAAAGAATTTCTTTCATTTTTCGCCTTCGCTTTCATGCGATTTCCTCGACTGCAAAAAAAAAATCCAGGAAAAACGTAGAGGAAAAAAGTAACGAACAGCCTAAAAACGGAGCACAGCATTCCCGAGCCTCAACTTTGTGGCATTCTTTAAAGGCAAAAGGCATGTCGAAAGTTTGTCATAATCATCCGACCCGTTGGCAAATCGAAAAATGGGCAAAAAAATATATATGCTCTATGGAAAATAGTTGGTTTGTCGTTGGTTAGTTTTCTCTTTGAATGGGAAATGGGCCAAGCCTGAAGAGTCGTATTATCCTATTACCCCGAAACTTCATTGTATTCTTCCGTTTTTCGGTAAATTAAAACCACTTCAGATTTCTAAAAGTTCTTGATAAGTCCCAATCCTTATTACGCCTGCCCTCAGGCTGTTTCGAGGTAAACAATTTAAGGAGTCTCAGCGCCAAACTTTACGTTGTTGTTTTTTCTAAAGTTTTCATTATAAAGTTGCCCCGTAGCCAGGATTTGGCATTAACAGGGACATGTTATTTCAATAAATGGTATTTCCGTATTAATTACTAAAAGCTTAGCTCCATATTGGATTTGCTCGGATTGCTAAATTTGAAACAGGATCCAGGAAACCATATGCCAAACTGCATCCTTACCGTTAAGTAAAGCAGGCCAATTTTCGGCCATAATGAGCTGCCTGTTTTCCGGCCTTTCGGTCCTTGGGCCTGTCAACAAAAACAACTTTTCATTTGGCGCTCGGAGACCATTTGAGGGGCACTTGATTAAAAAATTAATCGGTCGACAGGCCGCAGACGAGGAGAAACTGCTCAAAGTGCCCACAAATTCAATGCAGGAGCCGGCAAGAGTTGAGTTGAGACTGGCCAAACCACTAACGGGGCTTATGTGCATAGGGTCAGGTTCGGGGACAACCTGGTCGACAAAATGTTGGCCCAAAATTTTCACAACTGGCCCGTTTAATTGGCCTTAGGTGAGGCATTTGGCCGAAAGCCGCCTCGGCAAAATGTTGCTAATCAAATTGACTTTGGACCGGAATTTTAAGTTGCCGACAAAAGCTGACGAAAGTTTTTAATTTGGTATTTTGATTGCAGGCTCGTGGCAACTCGGCTGGGTGCTCTGCGACATTTGGATCTCCCTCGACGTGCTCCTCTGCACGGCCTCCATTCTCAGCCTGTGCGCCATCAGCGTGGACAGGTGAGAGAGAGAGCACGGCGTCCCTTTTATACCAGTATTCCCCCAAATCGTAAATCTTTGCATCTCCACATCCATCCGACAGGTACTTGGCCGTGACCAGGCCGCTCACGTACTCCCGTAAACGGCGCTCGAAACGTTTGGCCCTAATCATGATCCTAATCGTCTGGCTGCTGGCCCTGGCCATCACCTGTCCCCCCATCCTGGGCTGGTAAGTGCACTCTCATAAAATTTCTCTGGTTAATTTTTACTTAATTTAAAGTGAAATTTTAAATAGAAGGAGTTTAAGGGGTTTTAAAACACTCTGAGAATTGTGAGAACTCAGCAAAATAAGGAAAATAATTTCAATAATATTTTTTTAAATTATAAATCAGCTCTCAAATAATATGTATAAACTTCCTTAGTCCAACGCTTTCAAAATATATTATTAAACTAAAAATATTAACAAGTTTAAATGAAACTTTAAGCCAGTATTTAATTAAAGAAAACATAGCATCTATAAAATAGTTCTTATAGCAAAGCAAAGGAAAAGTTTTCCTAATACCTTTACAATAAATTTGTATTATTTACAGCTTTATAGGAATTATAATTAACTATCAGTGTATGCAAATTCGTGACTTTTGACAACCAGCTGCTGATTTTAAACAAAAGGGAAATGCTCAATTAGTTGGCCATCCTCAAAGCTTGATGTCCGTTTAACTGTCAAAAGTCTGTGAAAAGAAATTCCTTAATTTAATTGAAAGTCTTAAAGACCTTAAATTGTTGTTAAGTGCCTGCAGATAAAACAAATATAAGTAGGTGTCTATTCTATCACTTAAACTGTCAAAATATCTCTGAGATTGAAGTCATAAAACGTTGACACCAATTTGAGGGTCCATTTGAGGGCTCTGAGAGGAATTCCTTACAAATTTATTTGAAAAGCATGCAAATTCGAGACCTCCGGCAGTTTGTCTGAGTCCTGCCAACTCCTCTGAACTCTGAACAAACCAAATATAATTAGGTGGCAATTGCCTTGGCTCTGTGACATAGCAGCGGAAGCGAATAATTAAGGGGTTCCTGCATTAGCCGACTTTTGTTTGTAATTAATTGTATCTTGTGCTCATTTCCTGCCCTTTTGCCAGGTACGAGCCGGGACGCAGGGACCTGCGAGAGTGTCGCTATAACCAAAATGAGGGCTACGTCATCTTCTCGGCCATGGGATCCTTCTTCATACCAATGGCAGTCATGATTTATGTGTATGCAAGAATTTCCTGTGTCATTGCATCCAGGCACGACAATATGACCGACATAAGTGTTCACAACAAGGTAAGCACCGTCACCAGGTCCCTACCTCTCGACGCCTTTAGTAAACCAACAAAATGCACAAATACGGAATATGTAATATGGTGGCTGTGTGGCTGCAAACAGTCCAGTGGCTGGCTGCCTTTGCCCCAAAGCCATCTCCATATTGCACACACCCACTGCCACTGCACACACCCACTGCCACTGCCACTGCCACTCCTCCTCATTCTCTTCGCCGGCTTAAAGGCCACTCCACGTACGGCCCAAACTGCGGCACGTTTGTTTCATAATTCCCAAACGCTAGGAGCTTACACAGATTTAAATGCCATATACCCTGGCATCGGATGCGGGTATGTCCCCACTTCCGTCTGTCCGGCAACAGCCGTTGCCTTAATGCTCGCCATAATGAAAGTTTACCACTATAACTTTGCCGCTTTATGCAGCCATTAAGCCCAACTTGCCATCATTGATTCCTCAGGTCGAGTTTTAGAGCACCTAAAATACATGAGCATCCTGCCTCGTTAAGGTGTTATTTTCTGACCTGTTTTATTTTTTCCACACATAAAATGTTCATAAAAGGATGCTATATATTTAGAGATGTAAGGGTATTTAAGCCATCGGCATCATTAGTTATGTTAAATTCTATTTTAAAATGGAAACAAACAGCAAAGCGTTTATAATAAATGTGCATGTGGCATGTTGTGTCAAAGTTTTGAGTGTAAAGCAAGCTTTAAATTTCCTGCAACTGATGTTCAACAATTGTAAATTAAAACAAAACAAGCTGCAACTCCAAAGCTGTTAAAAAACTTTGAATTTAATTTGCAGACTTAAGAAATGGCAAATTTTTTAATAATATCGTTAAATTAATTATACATATATTTTCAATATAAAAACGAGTACATTTAATACTATGGTCCATAGACAATCCTTATAACGTATCTCAATCTTCTTAACCAAATATAAATATTTAAAATAAATATTATAGAGAAAGAATACACATTAAACAATTTATTTTTCATATAAATAAATTCTTAACTTGCCTGATTACTGATCAATGATTAGAATACCTTTCTCAGAAAATACCTTTCTCAGAAATTATAAAACCCTGTTTCTGAATAGAGTACATACACCTTCGACATCTTCTTGACCACCACTATCCCCTTCCCATTTAACGCACCAGCACTTAACTTTTACCGCACATTGACTTCACCTAAGTTATTTATCATCCGCATTGACTTACCCGCCTTGTGCACTTTGCGTGTCTAGAAATTCAAGCGCTACACGGCGGCCGACGTGGAGAACGAGCTGTCGGAGCAGGAGCAGCACAGCTCAGTGGGCCAGCGGCAGCGGCAGGCCACATCGCGCACCTTCTCCAACCAGACGATAGCCAAGGAGCTGCACGAAATGATGCTGAGCGACAGCGACAATTGCGCTGCTCCTCCAGTGGCTGGCGGAGGTGGTACTACAGCCACTGCAGGATCCTCTGCAGGCGCCCACTGTCAATCGCTGCTGGCTCTACCCTCCGGCGGAGCAGCGGGCGGTGCTAAGAATGGCTGCTACGAGCTCACACGACCTTCATCGCTGAAACGCACGTCCACGGCCTCAACGACCATTACCACAATGACAAGTGGCATCGGGCCGGGCAGCAGTCTCCTGGACGCCCAGTGGCAGGCGCAGTCAGCAGGCCAGCAGGCGCCCCGCCCCCATAGCTTCCGGCACTCGCGGGCCCACCACCATCATCCGCACTATCATCACCAAAGCGGTGTGACCGCAACAACGGCGAGTGGTGCCGGAGCAGGAGGTGGGGCCAACACCACCAATAGCAAGTCGCTATCCAACCGGATTACGTCGCTGAAGAAGGAGAACAAGACGACACAGACACTGAGCATTGTGGTGGGCGGCTTCATTGCCTGCTGGCTACCCTTCTTCGTCAACTATCTGATCACCCCCTTTCTGGCTGAGCACCAGGCCAGCCACATGCTGGCCAAGGCTCTCACCTGGCTGGGATGGTTCAACAGCGCCATCAATCCGTTCATCTACGCCTTCTACAGCGTGGACTTCCGGGCGGCCTTCTGGCGCCTCACCTGCAAGCGCTTCTTTAGCTCCGGGCAGAAACCGCAGTTCCCCACAAACACCATGTCCATCAGGCGATAAAAAGGAGCAGGGAGCAGGGAAAGTGAGAGGCCTCAACCCGTCAAGCCCTGAAACAAACGGCCAGCGCCTAACATATTATTAACATATTCATTAACTCTAGGTGTGGTCCGTAATTGCACCACAAGTCAGTCACCTGACCCAACCACCTCACCACCTCACCAACTCCTGGCCATGTGTGTAATTGTTCTCTAGTTACTTCTGTAATTTATTTAATCGTCAGGGTTTGCTTCCAATTCTGGATCATTTTGCCATTTAAGAGACACGACCATCGCCCACTGGCGATTCCACTGGTTACGTTTGACCTTCTCGAGCTGCAGGACATGACTGAATACAGTAGAGCTTCTCTTTAAAGTAAAGAGTCAAATTTTAAAGAAAGTTTTCTTTAAAGTTTTTAAATTTTATTATAAGAACGACTCAGATCTAGTCAGCAGAAAGGTTATAAACATGTCAAAGAAGATAACGATTATCTTAGAATTATTTTATGTGTAGGAAACCAGTGCAAGTCCTTTTTAGAAAAGCTTCTGTATCCTCCATGTACATGCGACTGCAGGCCACGATTTCAAGGTATTTCTGCAGCCAGAATTTTGCATGCGGAACCCAAACTCGATGTGGAAAATCTGATACGCGGCAGCACGTATCGATTTAGTAATTTCCGCGAGACTTTTCCGCTCGGCAGGCGGCAGGCGCCGCCTTTGCTGCCTCTCAACTTGCAACATTCGTTGCCTCAATGGAGGAAAAAGGCAAAATGTGGCTCAGACCAACGGCATAGACAGTTTAGATGGATGAGAAAACTTGTTTATATGGCTCACCGAAATTGCGAACATTTCTCAAACTCTAATATTCAGTGGCGTGCTGGGTCACCTTTGCCGCAAAAAAGGTGACCCCCAACAAAAAGCTGCCTGCCTGACTGCCTGCGAATCGTGTATTCCCTTTTTGCCAACTTTACGAGGCAACTAACTCGTCCTATCGGAATTGAATTAAGTGCTGGATTGTTATATATGTACTATATCATAGCCGATATCAGAGTGCCATAAATTCAAGAGATACGAGTTGATTGATTTAGGACTTACGTAAATCAGTGGAAATCATTGGGCGGATTAGGTCAAGCATTAACGTTTAGCTTTATTGGAATGCCAGTTAAAAAAAAACAGTTACTGTGATTTAGTTATTAGTAAAAGTCATCCAGGCTTCTTAAAGAGTTTTCCCTTAGCCTTAACAGCGTGTCAGATAGTGTGTATGCGAGTGTGTGTGGAAAATCGTGTGTGAATGGGTTGAAAATACCAAATAATTTTAGGCATAATTTATTCATGCCATCGGCAGCTTAGCTTAACCCCTAGGACCTAGAGCAGCAGTAGGGCAGCAGTTTCGTGTTGTATCAAGCAATCTACTTTTAACTCCATCCCAGCCAGCTCCATCCTCATTCCCATCTCCGCAATTGGCGACGGTGTGAAGTCATAAACGCAATCAAGCAATGCTACGACATAGAGATTAAGTCAAACGAACGCTCATCAGCATACGTACGCGTACCGTACTGTACTGTATTGTACTGTAGTCATCCTGAACTCCATATCCTTACCATATCCCTACCCCCGGCATGCCATCTCATCTCATAGCCCGTCAGTTCGTTCAATCCTTCTGAATTTCAGCTCACATGTCAGGCCTAACAAGTCAAACAGATGCTCCGGGTGAGAGCGTTTCCGACCCGTCGAAAGCAAACACACAGCGGAAGGAGCTCGTCCTGGCCCATCTATCATCTCACAAGCGAGGGAATCTCTCAGTATCAGCCTCAGCCTCTGCCTGTGCCTCAGTCTCAGACTCAGAGTCATCGGCATGAGCTTTTGGCTTGTAATATCATATACATAATCCGCATAATCTGCATATATATTAATAGTTATGTGTGTACGAACAGCATTTTTTGGAACCGAACAAATAAATAGACAAATCGAAAAGACAAATTTCCCCAGCCAGCGGAGAGATTGTTGTTATTTAAACGCTTTTCCACTTTAAGGTACGCCCGGGTCCTCCAATGAGCCCCGAATCGGAGCCGGGGGGCAGAAACAATGGTTAGTGCGGGGAGCGTAAATTATTGATCAGTCTCAAAATTGAATTCACAACCAAACTGCAGATATACTGTACATCGCCCCCGATGTGTGTGTGTGTGTGTACTTGTGTTTATTTATATTTAACCAGGAGCCAGTCAGTTGGAGAATTCGAAGAAAAACCCCCGGAAAATACCCGAAAAAACCAAGCTGGCTGCACGGTTAGAAAGCAAAGTTGTGTTTGGTGAGGAAAATAACCATAAATACGGAGAGAGCTAACCCCGCAGCCCAACTGGCTCTTACACTGGGCTCTCCCCCCATGAATATTTCATTGGAGCTGCCGCCACATCCAGTTCCCCGAAGCGAAGTCCCATCTGAGCATCCTCTAAATGGAGTTTTAAGACTCTAATTGAGCCCGCGCCCAACTTGGATAATATTAATTGATCGGCTCCGCATCCGATGAGCAGGATACCAACTTGCCGGGATTCCCAGGTTCCCAGATTCCCGGGTTACCGACTTACCCCAATTCCAATTGCGTTGCCGAGTGGGCGGCACTTGAGGCGACTCACACGCCCCGCCCACATCAACACCCACGCCCAGGACAAGCCACCAAGTTGGCGACGCAAAAACAAAAGAAGCCGAAATAAAACCAAAGTTCATTCAAAAAACATTTGCAGGGCATTTGTCATGGCAAGAAAGGTTGCGAAACTTTTCCTGTCCCGAGCACTTGTTAAATGCTCGAAAATATCGATGTTTTTGTTTTGTTTCCGTTTTTATTTTTGCATTTTCGTGGCCTCCCAGAAGAAAAACAAGTGCCTCTTTCATAGCCCACAACTGCCGCGATGACATAACCGAAAAATCTTGGGCCAACAAACAACATTAGCCTAAGCACCCTGTCAGCGCACATGGCTATAAATAGGAGGACAACCTGGCAGTCAACTCTTCCTGAAAGCCTCCTTCCCGTTGTCCTGCTCCTGCTTCTCCCAGCTCACCTGAAGCCGCGGCCATTTAATTTAACACATTATGCGATATCAGCCAACAAAGTGGCGGAAAGGTAAGTGCCGCAACCGAAACAACAGGAAAATTGTATGGTCAAGTGCTCAGACTTTGAAAATACCCTGTAAATAGAGGCTTTTTCATGTATTTTGATGTTATTTAATAATAAAAAAATAATCTATAAAGAAATACCCCCATATTTAATTATTATTGGAAGCCTGTAAACATGTTTATGGAGAGTCAGGATATTTAAGGAAATATTTATATTTTTGATTTTTTATAGCTTCTTCTTTTGGATTAAACTTTCAGAGTTAATCCTGGCTAAAAATATTTAAAGTTCTTAAATATTCTATATTCTTAAATATCTCAATCCTAAATGTCTCACCCTTTAATATCTTTTTAACTCTTATAAAAGCTCCATCAGTATTTCAGCCTACCCTTTTTGGACTACAGAAATGCTACAAAAAATCCCCTAAACCCCAAGGATACCGCGCCCGAAAAGCCAAATTACTGTACGCCGTATATATATATATATAGAGAGAGTACGGAGTTTTCAGGCCGCTGACAGGGGGCATTAAGGGAGGCAGTTTCCGCTGAGCTCGACTCGAAAGTGAAATGTGACAGCAAAATGTGTTGCAATTCATTAGAAAGCGAAGGGAGGCGGATGCCTCCTCCTGAGGTCCTTTTTTTATTAGTCGCATGTGTGTGTGGGCGGCTGGGGTGTGCGTATATGTAATTATGATGACCGCATTTTTTTCACGCCTTATTTCCAGCTAAATTAATGTAACGCCATGGTCCCCATCCCAGTTCCCAGCTGGAACCGGTAGTCACAGTCTAAGCCGGCTAGCTGGCTGATTCAGCGTTTCTGCTGCTTCCGTCTTCTGTTGGCCGTAAACAACTTAGTGGCGGCCACGGGGTTACCACTTCCAATAATAAATCTAAAAAAAAAATGAAGTCAAGGCTGCGCTGGAAAATGCGCAACTCCCACGGCTCCGACTCTGTCCCTTAAATTGAGAGGTTCCTTCGAGCTGCACTAAGCTTTTATCTTCAGATCTTTTGGGCAAGGGTTATAAATATAGGGCTATACTTTTTATATACATTTTCCTCTTTTACTTTGTACCAAAATCGAACATTTGCTTCTTTAGTTTTCGCAACATAAATCATGCCTCAAATGAAAATTACCATTTTCCCATACAGATAGTAATTTGAGTTTCAGCAAATCTTCTCGACAGACACACGTACTACTCGTACCTTCATTCTGAAAGAAAAGACGTGTCCGGAAAATTGTGCATAAAAGTTTTGCGTGACAATTTATAGCTCAATACCCAAACCAGAAACCGCTGTGTGTTGTGAGCATATTTTATATTTTCGCACACGAAATCCATCGGGCACCGCCCTCCGCCTTCCGAAATAATAAAACTGCCTTCGAGTTGAACTTAAAGTTTATTACTACAATGGAACACTTTCGGCCTTTGGTCTGGTCGAGGGCTGGCCGATAGGTCCTTACAGAGATCCTTACATTCATCCAAGTGAACATTTATAAAGTACATAGTTGGGTACAAATATGATATATATCCTATATATATATTATTTTGTTATGATACAGCTTTTTCTGTGTGTCCAACAAGCCTCGTTTGTGGACAAAGGGGCTTAAAATCTCCTCGAGCTCAAGTGCAGCTTCAAATCCGGTCTCGCTTTAGGCTTAGTTTTTCAGTTACACTTTCGCTTTAGCTTTTGCTTGCGATTGCTTAAACATTAAATGGGTTGGCCGGACGGACACTGTGTCCTGTGTGCCTGCGGGGTCAGGCCGTGCTTGACCAACAAAGGACACGCCAGATATGTCGTCGGCAGTTGGCAGTTGGCAGTTACTGGAGTGGACCCACGGACTCACTCCGGCACACGCAAAATACGACAAAGGGGATGTGAATGGGGATGAGGATGGGTATGAGGCAGGACAGGAGCCTCATCATCATCATCATCATGCTCCTCTCATCCTGCTGACGGTCAACAGTTGCCATTCTGGCAGCAACAAAGACACGCAAATACTATAATTTGTCTTTTGTTTCTTTCTGCTTCTCGCACAATCAACGCTCTGGCTTATAAACACACACAAAAATACTATATAGGAGGAACAGGAGGAATCTCAAGTTCCGGTCAAGTTCACCGAGTCCTAATGATACAGCTATAAAGTGTCCTTGCTAGCCTTAAATTTACTCTCCAAGAAAGTGCAGGCGTGTTGCACGAACTGGCCATTTACGGCAGTGTCCTTACAAGCAGCATTCTCTATCGAATCAATATTGACGGAAATAATTTCTTAGATTAGTTTTTACATTGTAAAACGGATTTAACATGGCAGAATAATAAAATCTATTGAGAAAACAAATTCAGTAGGTTCGGCTTCGTTTGCTCAAATATTAATTTCAATTTTTAAACAAATACTTTGCGATCTGGAGACACAATTAAGAAACTTAGAGCTCACACAACTCCTGTAACATAAGCCTTCAAGTACTCAGAAAGTGGCCAATTATAGAGGCCAGAACAAGAGCTGTCTTAAACAGAGGAGCAAGAAGTTAGCGTTAAGGGTGAAACTATGAAAGCCAGTAAGTATCCACCTTATCTGAGCTTCTGTTACGACGAGACCTGTTACCAATGGGGCACCAGGCAGCAGGTCAAACTCCAGGTTAGCCACGGAACATGGCCAGGTGATTTGGCGGCCGCTTTTGCTTACAGATAGGCCGGCAGGTGAGCCGCCAGAAGGCAGTGCGAAAGTCAGGATTGTAGAAGGCGTAAATGAAAGGATTGATGGCACAGTTGACCCAGCCAATCCACGTGAAGCCGAACATCAAGTCCTCCAGGACTGCGGGCCGCGGCAGAAAGGGTATCAGCAGATAGTAAACGAAGAAGGGCATCCAACAAGCAATTAGGCCGCCCATCACAATGGTCAGGGTCTTGGCGGTCTTGGTGTCACGTTTCGTCGTGGACACTCGCATCGGCATGCGATGATGGTGGTTATGGTGATGGTTCTGCGAGCCGTGATGGTGGCCATACTTCTGCTGTCCCTGTGAATGGGTGTGCGAGTGCGAGTGGGAGTCCGCCTCCAGTTTCTCGGACACCTCTGCGGAGGCGGCACCCAGACAGGTGTCCGAGAAAGAAGCTTGGCTGCCAGTGCCCACGTAATGCAGGCCAGAGGGCGTGGAGTGCATGCAGGGTCCGCCATACTTGCAGCTAATTGCCGAGCAATGGATAAGCGACGAGAGACGCGACACCTCGACCAGTTCATAGAATGTTGGCTGGTGCTTAAATGTTAACGTCTTGTCCGGCACACTCTTATCCGCCTGACACTTGGCGGAGCACTTGGAGCACTTGACTGACGACATTGTCGGCTGGCCCTTGCCAGCGCCTGTGCCCGTAGTGTTGGCTGTGACACTGGCATTAGAGGAGGCAGCCATGACGGTGGGCGGGTCGTGCAGTGAGTTGAACCTCCAGCGGGACTTCCTGTTCGGCAGCCACTTGGTTGGCGTGCAGTGATAGTGCTCCGACTCGGAGATGAAGTTGTCGCCATCAACATCGTAGTCCGCCGTGCGCTCCGAGTTCTGGCAGCGGAAAAAAGGGAAGGAAAGGAAGAATATATAGAAGTTTGGACACTGAGAGAAATATATTCAGGGTAAAGAATATAATTTAAATTGATTAAAATGTACTTAATAAAATAAGTTACTTAATTAAGATGTTAGTGAGATACCTCAATCAAAGGACTACAAAATCATTTGTATGATATTTCTTTTCCTCAGTGCTTGTCAGGTTAGTCAAGTGGTTGGGTTAGTTGGCGAGATGGTGTGACATGATAAATTTCAGGCGACATTTCAACGGACGGAGGAGCGGAGTACAAGGATATGGATATGAAGATGGTGTTAGAGATGAAGCTTACCGCATCGCGCACAATACGCTGTCGGCGTGATGTGAGCACATAACCAATCTTCACGTAGACATACAGCATCACCGTGAGGGGAATAAAGAAGGATCCCATTGCCGAGAAGACGACATAGCCCTTGTTTTGGTTGTAGCGGCAATCCACGAACTCCGCCTGATGCCGGCCCGCCTCGTACCTGCGAATGGTAAATTGAATTCCAGTTCGAATTGTACATGTGGTTATGGTTGGCTGTTGGATTGCGGGGTTTTCTGGTTTTTCAGTTTTCTGGTTTTTCGGGTTTCTGGGGCTGTTGTGTGGCTGTGTGATTGCGGCCGGGACTTCGGCTCAGAACCAAAGTCTCTGGTGCTTTGGCAATGACAACTGGCTGAGTTGAGACGGAGCAATCCGTATTCAAATCCAGAGCCAAAGCCCGCGCCTGTCAGAGGTGCTTTTTATCCTTTTTCTCTCGGAGTCCCTTCTGGAAGCCATTTACTTATGCACAGCTCGCCCGACATGGTCATTCAGCGAACGCAAATCGGAGCTGACTTTAAATCAATAAGCAAGGAAAACGGGTTAAGGAAGTCAGTGGGTAAAGTGAAGGTCCTGAATGGCAACTCGATCAACTAAATATATATAGAAGAGGACTGGTTACTTTGGGGGCTTTGGGAGGGTGTAGAGGGTACGATGACAAATTGACAAAATGTCGCTAACAATGGAATTTTCCGGTACGGAAACCCACTATTGTCATTGTCACAACAATGAATTATCTGCCCCGTAAACCGTAAGCGTATATTTACGTACGTACCATAAAAGCATTGCCACGATAATTATATGTTATGACAACAAATTATAAAAACAAAACTATAAATATAAGATATATGAATGTATTTAAATGTACTCTAAAGGTGAGTTTTTAGTTATCCTAAGAAAAATTAAACTTTTCATAATATTAATTATTTAATAAATTTTTAAAACTCACTTTTGTAATATAAACATTTAAGTAGGTATAATTATAGGAAATCTTTCAATTATAAAATGTTAAAATTATGATAAAATTGTAAAAATTAATTATAAAATAATTAAAATATAAATACGAAATTGTTTTTTTTATTTTTATTGAAAACATTTAAGATATAGAAAGATATAAATTGGCGAAAATCAATCTATTTATAACAAATGTATTAACTTTTTCATTGCACTCAGGACAATAGTATTCAAAATATAAAATTCCATTGAAAATATCCACCAAAGAAATACAAAAATAGATTTACAAAAATAAAAAATTTAATAATAGTTTCAATAATACTACAATATTTAATTGCGAACTATATTGACACATTTTGAATATATTTCAAATCTCTGTACAAAGGAAATATAGATCGAACACCTCAGGCATTCAACTTTATTTGCAGTTTTTCATTCACTATTTAATTTAAACTACAAACAACTGACCACCAACTCCCGCTTTATTTTTCCTCTCTTCCTCTCTGCAGTGTCAAAACTTTTATTTTTTTCTGTTATTAAACTATTCCTTTTAACGAATTGAAATACGGCGAAGCTGGCAGCATCTGCTGCCCGTTATAATTGCAATTTTTCGCACCGCCAGTAAGTAACGAATTTTCAAATTTTCCCAATGTCCTGCAGCTGTGGCTGCTGCAAGTCCGACCTCAGCCGGTTTTAATGTGCACTTTGAGCCATTTTGGGGGGTCCTGGGCCTGGCCAGGAATGCGCCATGGTGAGGGGGAGTGTGTGCGTGTGTGTGAAAACTGGTTAATTTGGGCGCCTCGAAGTATGCGGCGCCCAAGAGTTAAGTGTGCGGCTTGTGTGTGTATGTGTGTGTTTGAGCACAAAGCAAATGCGCCGCAGCAAACAAAGTCATTAACAACTCATTAAAACTTCAATGTAATGGCTGCAAGAACAACAACATCAGCAATGACAACAGCAACAACTGGAGCAATTACGTAATGTTTTTTAGGCGCAGCTGGAGGCGCAAATATAAATAAGCGCATGTATTCCGGGACCTTTTGGTAACACATTATCTATACTGGGCCACACACAGCCATTAGCGCCAAAAAACCAATAAAAGCAAGCTTTACCAAGGAGGTTACAAAGAGCCAAAACAAAAAAATACAAATTGTCACGCCTCCTTCAGGCCAGAAAAGTGGTAAGCAAAGGCATAGGACTGTGCACACACAGCAAAATATCAATTTCAATTTTAATGTCAACTATTTTATATCCTCTGTGAATATGAAATGTAATAGCAGTGACCTATAAAGGTTTTCCTTCAGTTTGGTTTATTTTTATTAACATATATTGAAGAAGGTTTTTTGATTTTTTTCTTTTGGTGAAAATGGAACCCGAAATAATTAAGGTAAACTCTTTTAAAAGTTGATATTATTAATTTTAATTTTAATTCTTAAAGAAATTATTATTCAGAGAACAGGATCCTTTTCTAAGGAGTCTTAGCAAAACGGTGGGCTAAAGGCACTAGAGAAAGGAGAACGATATACATATGGGTTAGAATAAAATAAAATGATATAAATAAAACTATGAGAAATGGTTCTGAAATTAAATGACAAATTAAAGGGATTTTTGATAAATATCTCTAAAAAAAATACGAATTAAACGCTTTTCAGATGGAGAGAGAAACTAGGCTAACCCTTTGAAGCGAAATAATAACCCACCGATCACCAGTCAAGATAATATTTTTCTCGTTGTGCAGCTGAAGCTGGAGGGGAATATGGAACTTGGCCAGAGCCTCCGCGGAGCTTTACTTACCAACCCAAGTACGGTGGACATGTGATTGACAGGGCCGTTATCCACACGACGAGTATCATGAGCAGGGCCAGGCGCTTGGAGCGCCGCTTCTTCGAGTACGTCAAGGGCTGTGTGACGGCGAGATACCTGCAGGTATAAAGAAGAGCCGACAGAGCCAGGCAATAAACGCATCTGAGGACTACGGACAAAAAAAAACACAGCGAAACAAAAGCCACGCAACCATATTGTTCCTAAAGCCGCAGCCAGCTTCTGGTGTGGCCAAAAGGCAAACACAGCGCAGCCGGGGTCCAGGTTCTGGTTCAGTTTCCAGCACCAGGGTCCAGGACTGGGCGCTCGGCTCGGGCTCAGCTGGATCAGCTCAACACGGTGCCGGAGCCACAACACAAAACTTGGAAATGCCATTAAAATGTAATTGAAACTTCCAACAAAAGCAAACGGACGGAGGAGGCAGGACGGACAGCAAATGGAGAAGCCAGCCAATCCCGGACAGTGTCAGCCCAACCCAATCCTTGCCATTGTGGCGTAGGACACTCAAAGGGTATATTGCACTGGCAATGGCCACGACAACGGTCATGGAGCAATAAAAACGTCAACAAATAAATTATTCTGCACTGTTTTTGCACCTTGCCATGGCTTTGGCTTTGGCTTTAGCTTTGGCGTTGGCTTTGGCATTCCCCCGCTATGACATCAACGACAAATTAAGAAATTAGTTCGCCAGCTCACCTGTCCAGACTGATGGCGCACAGACTGAGAATGGAGCCGGTGCATAGCAGGATGTCCATCGAGATCCAAATGTCGCACAGTATCCAGCCAAAGCGCCAAGTGCCTGAGGAGTAAATATTTGTCGGGTTTAGAGAGACAGAGAGAAAGACATCCTACACCTGGCTCTGATTGTGCAGGTGGCCAAGATTATGGTTAGCATTACAAGGGCATTTTTTGCCTTAAGCCATATTACACAATATTATTCCCTGGTTAGTTTGAGTTAACAATGGAGAGGTTCGCACTTGGTTATGAAAGCATCCTTATTTAAGATATTTATATGAAGAAAATTATAAAGCATACAAAGGACACTTTCAACATCCTTGCAAAATAATTGCCAACAAACTCAAGACCTTTTGGAATCTTATAAATTATTAAATCGAAAGTTTTCTATTTAAAACTTGTAGAAAAAAAGTAAATCTCTTAACATTCTAACCTGTCACAATTCGCATAATCAAATAAAGCAAATCCAGAACTCACAAATATTCTGATTTTCCCGAAAAAAGAAAATTATCAAATAAAGCCTCAAAGCTTTTTTTCAATGGAATAATAATAAATCACCGGCAAGATGTTTGCAACCGAAAGTAAATTGTATACTTTTTGCCAAGTGAAATTGTATAATTCTCTTATTGTATAATTTTGAATTGGAATCGAACAAATGTGCTCCGCCAGCATCGGATTTGGGTAAATGTTTACTATACGCACTTCCACCCTTGAGGTCCGGTCTGAGTAGTAAACACTTGCCCCCAACCGAATCCCGCTGCCTGGGAATACCCAGAGCCATAAATCTTGATCCGTCGATGGGCACTCACCTGTTACGTAGAGGAGCACCGAGGGAGGCATCACGAAAATGCCGACTAGCCAGTCGGTTATGGCCAGGTTTAGCACGAAGCAGTTGGTGACGGTGCGCAGTCGACGCGTGGTCAGCACGGCCAGGATGACCAGCGTATTGCCAATGACGGTGACAAGGATGAGGACCAGGAAGACGGCCACTGCCAGTGACTTGGGCCAAGCCATGCTCACCAGGTACGAGTTCATTGACGGCACCTTAAGTGTGCTTGTCGTGGCAGCAGCTGATGCCGCTCCCGCTCCAGCTGCAGCTCCTGCAGTCGTTTCCAGCATTGTGGGCGCCGTTGTCTGGATGAGGAGCAGTCCGCCATCTGCGTTTGTGATATTACCAGTGGCCAGAGTCAGTGCCGTAGACAGGAACTTGGAGTAGAGCAACATCGATTGGGGTACAAGGGGATGCTGGTCAGCAGAAGTGCTTTCCGTTGGCTGGACTAGCGGCATTCCGACGGCTTACTTAGGCTCTTTGGGTGGAGCGGACCTAGCACCGTACGTCCGACATCAACAAATTGATTCTGCGTAGGAAGAGGGAGAAGATGGAGGGCACTTAATCAACCGGCAACACAAACTGGGCTGGGTCCCAGTCGCGGTGGCGTCATTAGAAAGAACGCCAGACGATGCCGGGAGGAGCAGCGGCAAAGTCAGACCAGTGGAGCGACCAGAAGTGCATACAAATAATGGAATTGCCTGCGACCTTACACAATTTCCAATTACGGCCGGACTGTGGCCACATAAATTGCAATAAGTAAGCGTAATTGGCCTTGGACAGCACACGAACCGAAACACAGCGGAGCGAAAGTAATTAGCGCCCGTAAATTATGCAGCGGCGGCGCATGCATAGTCCGCAAAAAAGAAAAAAAAAAAAACAAAATTTAAATGATTCCCAATTAATATTGCCATTTACATTTCAATTTCGGCCAATTACGTTTCCGATACCAATAGTCTCGGGCCGGGAAACTAATATTTCGCGTTCGTAATTCGTAATTCGTAATTCGCTCTGTTTATATCGCTTGCGCTCGCCGGCTGGCAAGTTTTGAAATAAATAAATCAGACACACATGCTCCATGTGGACCGCCCCCTTAGGAATTCCTATGGACGGAACCGGGGAATCTCTTGGCTGGCTGGTTGGCTAGCTTAACGACCTTCGATCGGATGACACTACAGCGGCATCGAATCTCCGACTCTCTTCCATGTGAAGTCTGCTCGTCCACACCCGAATAGCAAACAAACAGCTTGAGTACACACTTTAGCATCGCGAATACTCAAAACTGCATCTCTTGAATACTTGTATTTCGCACAGAACGAGTATCTCATAGATACACTGCAAATAAATTTGTTATACCAAAGGATTATATTATATTTTTATACAAATCTCCCATTTGAACACTCAAAGACTATTTAAATCTCTATTATTATATGCCTTAATTTTCATAAGTATTTAATAATTTTTGTTAATCATCAAGAACTCGTATTGATCTTAACGAGAATTCAAATTTCCTTTTTTTAGCAAATATAGTTTTCTTACAGTTTCTATTCAAACTTTAAGACAATATTATGTCTTATAACGAACAGAAATCTTCCATATGGAACCTTAAATAGTGCTTATAAATCATTTTGCTGCCAATTTCTACCTTAATTTGCACTAAAAGTTAAGGTTTAAGCTTTTATTTCCGCCAATCACGAATATTTGAAATCGATCTTGAAGAGAGTCCATATTATTTTTCGTATACACTTGCATGTCGCGCTGCTTTATAAATAGTTAAGTGATTAGTCTCCGGCTTTGCACAATAGTTCAGCGTTAATGCCGCCATTTGTTACCCATCGATGGGTTATAGGTCACGGAATGGAACTGTATTGCGAGGTGGAGAGATGGATAGGTCGAGAATAGGTCGACGGATGGGTGGCCCGAAAAGTTTCTTATGCACACGCACAGCTGCCTTCGCTGCTGCTGTTGGCACGCGTTGATTACAAACTGACAGTTGGCTGTCGTCCCCGTCCAACCTGAGATGCTGACGATGCTGCTGCCCCCTGAACTGCCTCCCGTCTACTGCCCGCCGCCTGCTGCCCGCCAACTGCCGCCGCTGAGCGGAATAGTCAACGTAGCGTATGCGCGATATTTTTTCCCATCTTTTTCTTGCTTCTGTGCTGCCGATTAAAGTACACATAAACGGCGGCAGGGCGAACATTCTTGTGCTGCCTTACAATTTTTTTTATTTCAGTCTGCTGCTCGCTGCTGGCTCTTTCCTTACTTTTCGTATTCTGTGTTGTTTCATTTTATGATTCTTTTGTATTTATTTTGTTGCTATTGTTTTATCGCGGCACACACACACGCACACCAGCACACACTGCGATTTGTTTGGAAAATATTTGGAAAATTCTGATATAAAATTATAC